>CM072892.1:9073500-10332500 GCA_037013685.1 Acridotheres tristis | reverse complement strand
ACCCATCTGATGGCCACAGCAATGTCCTCTCAGGTGTGAGCATTAACAGATGCAGGAGAGGTGGCTGGAAGACAAGCAGCAGTGGACAGAACCAACCTTGGTGATTGTGCCTCTTTTTTATGTGCTTGTCTGCCCTGAGATGTGATTGTCCAGGGTTTAACAGTTTTAAAAGACATCTAAAAGTTCATATATTTTTGTGATGATCTTTTCCCACAGGTAAGAAGCTGGAGTGTAAGAACTAGCTGGTGATTAATTAGGCATTAAGATTTAGCTTTGCTGAACAAGAAGCAGAGTCTTTGGCTGGATGGCAGCTTGCCATGCCTTTAGGAACCAGAGACCCCCACCAGAATTAGCCCATCTTGAATGCCCTAGCTCAGCTCCTGTCCCTGCTCTCTGCAAGTATGTTAACTTCACTGCCAGAAGTGCAGAGTATCTGACCGAGGTGTGACTTCAAAATTGCTTCTTGTTGCCAGTTTGAAACATGATTATGGGGGAATAATCCAAGTCCTGCTGTTAAAGGTTCCTGAAAAGGAAGAGAAGCCATTGCAGATGACACTCTGTAGTGGCATGGGAACCATAACAGTGCTGTTTGCAGAAGGGTGGCAGCTGAAATGTTTGTGTTTTCTGTGCTTGTGTTCGCCACTGATCCCACGTGCAGATGCAGGAGCATGTAACTAATATGCATGATGGCAAAGCTCTGTGCATACAGACAGATAAACATCAATTCTCCCCATCCTCTTGCTAAATGCAGCTTGTTCATTGTAATAAGGTTGTGGTGGTCTTTTAAGCTCAATGGTCGGTTGTATTGTGTGGCAGTACTTCATGAATGGCTTCCGAATTTTGCTGCACAAGAAAATCCAGAGTATTGTGGAAGAGAATTGCTCACCAGTCTGGCTGCTCTGTTGCTGAGCTTGTTTAGCTTTTCTGGTCTGACATACCTCTTCATAAAATAAATACAAAACCCAAGACAGACAAATCTGACTGTTAGCCATATCTCGTAGTATGTTTTATTTGTCAGTGTGCTTTCTGCTTGTTTTCTGTGACAAGATAGCCAAGATGACAGTTCCAAAAGTGGAGTCCTGTGGCACCCTGTGCAGTTTATTCTGGTGTGAAATCTCTCTTGACAGCTGACAGTCCAGCCTGGAGCAGTTTTGTATCTCTGTGAAACTCTCACCTGCTGCTCATTTGGCATTCGGTGCTGTCTGTCTTAAGTCTTGAATATTCTCCTGTCACCCCTGCTTGCCTCCTTGTGACTAATTATTCAGTTTCCTTGTAGAAATCTTGTTTTTGGAAGACTTTACATCTCCAATCATCTTTAGATTCTTTTTATTCGAAGGAAACCTAATGGGGAAGCAGACATTCAGTAGTTGTGGACTGTGACTTGCAAGTTTGGGAACTCTCTGCTCTCTTCACTTGACAATTCACTTGTCAGCATCTCTTTTAGTGCCTCTTTTTCTATATTTCTTTTGTTGGTTAGAAGCTGGTCGTGCCTGGTTTTTTTGTCATTTTAAGGAAAGTAATGTTCCCTGTGTTATTCCTACAAATCAACATGCTTGAAGTTGGCTTTTGACTTCAAGAACTGACAGAATAGTGGAAGTATTGAATATGATATTAAAAAATACACAGCTGCAGAGGGAAAAGAGGTATTAGAATCTACAAATCAAGGGACTGAAACATTTACAGATTCCTAAACAAAGTGCCAAATGAAGCTTTTCCAGTCACACACAGGAAGCAAGTCCATAGGCAGCTAAGTTTCAGCAGTCTGGATACTTAAGGAGTTGCGCTTTTTTCCACCTCTTGCTAATCCTTTCTTTTACAATGACAGTAAGGTGTCAGGTCCTAAGTTCATGACTGCATTTCCCCATGTCCAGCCACTGATGTGCAGCAGCAGCACTCATGCCTTGGGCAGTCTCTAAATCTGGACTATGTCTGTGAGCTGCTCTCCTTTCTCATTCATGGCACTTCTGTGAACCTCCTTGTCTGAATCATGTTCTCAACATCAGTCTCATTTCTTTTGTGCTGGTTACAATCTCGAGTTGCCTCTTCAGTGTCATTATTACCTGCTGGGTTTTTATACTTGCTGGTGAAACTAGCTAAGGTCTGAAATAATCTGAATTTCCTCATTAATGAGAAGTGTGAGTCACTTTCAGTTCAGCACAGACTTTTCGGTTCTTTCACATATTGTTCTGTCAAGACAAGTCTCTGCAGTCTTTGAAGAGCAGACAAGGAATAGACTAACATTAATTCAAATTATTCCTCAGAATTTATAGTCGCTTTTCAGTTCATTTTCTCCTTTTTTTTGGGGTGTGTTTGTGCTGTTTTGTTGGTTTTGAATAAGGTATCACATATCCTTTGAATAAGGAACAATCACTGGGTCTGTATTCTGAATTATGAGGATGAGTTCCTTGGGCCCTCTCTGAGTTTGATGGAGACCAGAGAGGCTTTCCCCTGGGCAAGGGGGCAATGAAATAAGAATTCTTCACTCTATACCTCTACCTTTGCTCAGGTGGTGTTGTTAAAACATGAAATGGTCTCAGCATTGAGTCACAATGATTTTGTCTTTTGTTTCTTTAAATAATGGCATCAAAAATCAAAGAAAATTCTGTACCCGTTAGAATTCTGTACCAAAATTGTAGATGCAGAAGTTATCTACAAATAAATATGTTTCATTACAAGTGTGTGGTTTTGGGCTTAGCAAGGGAAGGTAAGGTACCACAAAAACTGTGTACAATAGGGTTTGTGTATTTGGAATGTGAAGCATTTGACTCTCTTAGTGGCATTTGTGGGCATACTTTGAGAAGTGAACTGGGCCTCATTTCTTCATTCTTCTTCTTAAAATTTGAATTGTAACTATATCAGTTGAGGCAACTGCAGAGCAGTGGAATAGGTTTATATCTGAATTACCAGTTAACATGGAGAGAGAATTGAAGTTTGCTTTCCTCTTGCAGATTGCCAGACACTTCTCATAGGTAAACAGCTGTTGTATCCTCCAGCTGTGCTTTCTTCTGTATATGCTGAGCCTTTCTAAGGACACTTATACTTGTTTGACTACAAGATTAGCTAGGAAATGATTGAAAACACATTTCAAAACTTAACCTGGGATATTATTCCTCTGTTGTTCTGCTAATGCTTTGAATGCTGACCTAGAAGATGGATTGTCCAAGATAATAGATACTGTAATTTACTCTTCAGCTGGATTAATTATTTTCTCGGCTTCCTGTCAGTTGTGTTTAGCCCTGGTAAATTAATCAAATGGCCATGTTACATAGGCACTTCTCTGCTGTCAGCTAGACTTTGCTCAACTGCTCTCTTCAGGTGAAGATACGCAGTGAAAAGGTTGGAAAGTATCTAGTAAGTAAACCCCTTTTGTGGTGGTTTAAAGCAGCGTGTCTTACACTATATTGTTGCAAAGGGATCGACAGGAAAAGTGGGCAGGGGAGCTGGGCAGGCTCTGGATGCCCTGTGTGGGCAGTGGTGGTTGTGTGCTTCTGCAGTAGCATTTGAGAAGGATCTCTGTACTGTGCCAGAGCGCCTTCTTCACCACACCTCTTGCTGCCTCTAATGGCTGGACTTCAATATTAAGCAGTACTTTTCAGAGAGAGAGATATGAAAGAATCCCTTTTGTAATTCTAGATGATGGCCATAATTGACACTTCATTTTCAGGAGCAGGTTTGCATTTGCTTTCTAGAGCCTTTGAATGTGTAGACTATTTTACAGATTTGTGCTAAATATACTCAGGCAGTAATGTATGTATTATGTTCACATGATGTGTGGACACAGATCTGTTCTTGATCCTTTCTGATTTTAGGCAGTCTCGCAGATGCTCCGTTTGTTTTATTTAAATGGTGAAAGAGGTTCTCGTTTCTCAGTTTTTGTCTCTTTTGATTCACAGAAACTATCTTAGAGCATGGACACCAGTAAGAAGTCAGAACCCCCTTTATCTGTAGAAATGGTGCAGCAGAGGGCCAATCCTGACCGCAGTCCATCAGCATCCATCTATGTTCCAGAGCAAGGTGGCTACAAAGAGAAATTTGTCAATGCCGTGGAAGATAAGTACAAATGTGAAAAATGTCACCTCATCTTATGCAATCCTAAACAGACTGAATGTGGACACAGATTCTGTGAAACCTGCATGAATGCCTTGCTGAGGTATGTTGTTTGTTCTGGTAGAGCATCTTGATACCTTTAAATGTTGTGAACTACTGACATTACTGTGAACACCATTGCAGCTTTAGGAATATGAGCCTTCCACTGTTGCTTGCTTGAGTATTTGTTATCTGTGTGCTGGTGCAAACATTTGTGCTCTATTCTAGGTCAGGGTAAGGCAACTGAGCTTTCCATCAATATTGTTGGAACAGTTGTTAAGGTGGTGTAATCCTGTGTAGCAATGTGTTAGGTAAGAATTTCATTCCCTGTGGAGGCCAAATGGAGTAGTTGTTTCTCAGGACTTCTGACTTGGGTAATCTGGTGCCAAATACACACAGTAAATTGTCTGTGTGAGGAACTGAGATTGTTCACGTTCCTTAGGGTGGTGATACCTAACCTGGCTGTGGACCCAGCCTCAGAGATGGGTGTGGGACCCTTGGATAAATGTAACTGTTTGTGGAGCAGTTTCCCTGTAGCCCTTCCAGCTGTTTGTTGTGGGACTTGTGTGTCCTGTGGATTGCAGGAGGGTCAGAAAGGCTGATGTCTCTATTACTGAGATGTTTGGGCCAGAATGCAAAGAGGGTCCGTGAATGATACAGGTGTAAAAGAAATGCTGAGGGGTGCAGTCTTTGTCAGTCTAGATAAAAATAAAAGTGCAATCATCCAGGGAGTATCTAGGTTTTAAGAAATACCTGTGCATCAGTAGATTGCTTGGCCTCTGAACATTGGTGCATTGCTGCTGGTTGTATTCAGTAGAGTGATTTCGAAACTTTGTATAATATTTGGAGACCATTTAGCACACTTTAATCTCCCGGGGTACATAAGCAGTGAATATGTTCATGTACTACTGGAAAAGCCAAAATACAAAAGATACTTGGCTTGATGAATGTTGCATACTGGACTTCTATCAGAGAGAGCATTTCACTTAGGAAGACTTGGTGATCTGTTTACTTTTTGTGACCACTCTGACTCTAGATGCTGGTGTATATGTCACCTGGAAATACTGTAATCTGATATATCTAAGTCAAGACTACCTGCAGCATGGTAAAAGAGTATGGAAGTTATTACAATACTCAGTCTCCTGATAAAGAGTATTTCTGTACTGGGTCCATAGCTCACTAAATGCACTCCTGCAGGTTTTGTGTTTACAGCATTTCAAATTTAAAACAACAACCAAAAAAACCACCAACTTTTCTTTTGATACACAATGTCAAGTGAGGTGTGGCATTTAAGAAATGCAGTTATTTCTTATTCAGTACATGTTTTTGGAAGACTCTTACATGTTAATAACAGTGACTGCAAAAAACCAAACACCTGCCATGCTTGGATGTGCACGGGTGGACAGAGCAGATCCTTGACAATCTAAGCAGTAACAATTCTGGCATTGCTAGAGTCTGGGCAGTTTTCCTTCCCTGCTGTGAGACATGCACATGTACTTATTACAGAGTAGCTAGAATATGTGTAATTTTATCTTCCTGACTTTCCAGCCAGTCTGTTACTGAAAAAGACATGTGCTTAAGGCCATTGAGTTATTTTGGTTTATTTAAGTGCTTGTTGCAAACAAATCTTGTATTAAAATAAAATTTACATTCCCCCTTTTTAAAAAAAATAAATAGTGTGCCATAAAATTGAAAGTAAAATAGGTTTATGTTGGTCCTGCATTTGGCACAAATTTTTTCATTCAGTGTTGATACCCTGCTGCATACACAAACACGCTAATTATGTTAGCAGCTTCTGTTCCAGGGTTGTTTGAGGACAAGGAATTGGGAGTTAATGGAGATAAAACAATAAAGATGTCTGCTCAGTATGCAAGAGTAGTTTGAAAAAGCAAGCTGGATGCTTGAGTGAATTCAGTAAGAGCAAGGAAAGCATGACATTGTATTAAACGCTATATGCCCTGATGTAGTTTAGATTCCTTTTTTTTTTTCTGACTTATGAACAGCGTTACAGATATTGAAGCTTTAAGGTACTTAAGATGCTCAGAAATGTGATGAGACACAAAATGATTGGTTTGGAGAGCAGAAGGCAGCACAATGATTTGAAATAACCATGCAGATTACATAACATGATTGAACTTCTTCAGCCTTTTGCATTGATTTGCACTGCTGCTGGGTAGCCTGTCAGGGAGTTGCTTTATGAAAGAATTCTCTCAGCTTTTACCTGGTGCTTTTCGTCTCAGTGCTTTACAAGGGAGATAATTTTGACTGTTCCCATTTTTATGTGGGAAAAGGAGCTAAAAAGGAGCGAAGCAGCCTGGTCTGGTGCAAGGTGTTCCTCTGCATGGTAGGAGAATGGAACCAGATGTGCTTTGCTTTCTTACAACCCAATCCATTCTGTGGTTCTAAGGGTTTACAGTATAACACTTCAGAGCCAGAAACAGCTGTAGAAACTCAGGTTTTCTGCACTCCAGTTCCTCCTCACAGTTCCTGCTCCTAATTCTGCCTGTTGTCCAAGAGGTCACAAGTTTGGTAATTAGTTTACCAAGACAGCTACAAGGCAGTAGTTCAGATAAAGGTGGCAGCATCTGTAACAGTTGCTACAACCAGAACAGACTTGAAGGAGATGGACATAATTACTTTTTTACCCTGAAATGATATATAATTGACTGTCAGAGAAAGTAAATTTTCATTAGGTATTGTTTGAGAAACAATAATTGAAGAGACAATATTTTGCCTGTTTGCACAGATTGAGAAGTGACAACAGTTTTGGATCAGGTGCAAACTGAAAAATAGGGAATGAATTTTGCCAACTTGAAAACCACTATGCAGTTGTCTGTAGACATTGTGGTGGTCTTCTTTGGGAATGCCAGATACTTTCCACTGAAAACTCAAATGTTCAAATTTATTGAAATAACGTTGTATTTTCTCTTTATAATGAACTATATCCACTTTTAATGGTTTTAGAATATATTGAATAAACAAAACTAAGTGCCTCATAAACGGAAATTTTTGTACTGCAAAAATTCCGATGAGCTAAAATAGTTTTTCTCTTCTCTTTTCTCTTCAGGTCTTCTAGTCCCAAATGTACAGCATGTCAAGAAAGCATAGTAAAAGATAAGGTATTGTTAAAATCATTTGTTATTCAAGAGTATTGAACTGTGTGGTGTACACAAGTTGTGTTGCTGTTATGTGGTAATTATTTCATAAACCTAATAAGCTGCCTAAAAGGTAGGTTTGTCATGAAATCTAAACCATGCATTTTATAGAGGTAGGTG
This sequence comes from Acridotheres tristis, assembly GCA_037013685.1. Lineage (NCBI taxonomy): Eukaryota > Metazoa > Chordata > Aves > Passeriformes > Sturnidae > Acridotheres > Acridotheres tristis. The sequence continues at coordinate 10,325,139 of CM072892.1, read as the reverse complement.
GCTCATTTTTCCTGTGAACCTCATGGTAGAAAACATGTCAGCTTCATCCCAAAATGTCCAGACAGGTGTCACATCTCGAATTCATAGCTGGGAGCTGCAGCAACACATTGCAGTTGTCCTCCCATCAGCCAAGGGGATGATGAGAAATATTCCATCTCTGTAGATGCAGGGATGTGACAGCTCTAGGTGAACACTGATTTGGCTCTAGCCTAGTGGCTGCTGTTTCACTCATCTCTTTTACAGTGTGGTGTTCAGTGAACCCCAATGGACTTAGGACAATGGGGAGTTACAGTAATGGTAATGGGATCAGATCCTTTTTTTATATGTATAAGTTATTTCATTGATACCCTCTTCACTGTTTTTCGCATCAAAACTTGTTCCTGCCTTTGAAACATTGAAGGTTGAAAAACTTCATGGCTTAGTAGATGGTTTATGTGTTTTTACATTATTATTAGATTATTTCTGCTAGCAGTCTTTCTTGCCTAAATGAATACTTGTGTTCATTACCATTTTCAGAAGAAGGTTGATGGGTGTGTTAATTTGTTTTTTAATCCAAAACAATTCTCTGAACAGTGCTCAGTGAAATTTGGTTTTGACATGGATGGACTCCCCAGGAGCTCAGACCAATAATCATGATACCTAATTTATTTGTTCTTTTAACTCTGACTTTCTGGCTCTTAATATACATTTGTTATGAAACTTCAAATATCTTTAAAACAAGACAAGAAAGTCAATGTATACTAAATACCTGTTAGACTAACTGTGCAAATCAGTTTTTCATGAAACTGGAAACCTCTCTTCCCACAGAATGCTGAAGTCCTAAATCACAGAAGTGCTTTTAGATAGTCTTTGAAAAGCTCTAGAAGCTGTCTTCCTACCTTATCTTCAGGCAGCAAAACTCTGCTTACTAACCTTGTGAATTACTTTGGAAAAGATCCTGCAGCATAGCCAATTGATTATTTAAATGAGACTTGTTGATTCATTAAACTTCTCACACGCTTCTGAAAAATAAATAGAAATCAGTGACCTGTGTCAGATGAGATCAGATGAAAGGGATTGCAGTGTTCCCTTCTTCACTGATACTGGGGATAGATTCATAGTCACTTGGGCAGGTGGATCATAATTCTTGGTTAAGTGTTAGCATGCAGAACCATTCTATAATTACAGGAGTGCTGCAGTGTACACAGTGTCACAGGAGTCTGTTGATCATAGTCATAGGCTGGGCTTGGTTCTTAAGGTATTTCTTAATGGCTGCTAAAGCAGTTGAAAATTAGAAGTTTATCTCTTTGGTTTTGAACTTCAAAAAAGCAGTAATGGTTTTCAGTTCTTGTCTCTCTCTTTCTCTAGTTCCTGCCCTTCTCAATTTGGCTTCTTGAGAGTTCAGTTGTGTTGTCTCTTATGGGGCATCTTCTAAAAAAGGTGTAAAACTTAAACCCCAACCTCTCTATTTGTAACTTCTTTCAGTTTTATTGTGGACAAAACACACTGAAAGTTCTTATAAACATTAAAATGGAGAAATAGTTAAAGCCCACTTATGTGTGAAATAAAAAACGTCCTTCCATCCAAAACCTTAGGAAATATCTGTCATTATATGTTATCACTGAAGTGCAAGCAGGTATTCCAGCCAAGCCATCTAGTAATTTTGGGACCACCATCCATGAAATGCTTCCCCTCCAAACTTCTGGGCTTTGAGTCTCTTTTGTCTTTATAGTATTGTGCTTAATACAGCAGCTCCCCAAACAATGGAGACAGTTCTAGCTTGTGCAGGCCTAATATTGGCAAGCAAATAGCAGCAAATCTGGTCCATTCTTGTACCTTTCCCTTTATTGTATTCATAGTAAAACTGAAACAGTAGTAGAGTATCTGTCCAAATACTCTTTCACTGAGCTTCTTCACAGTGGAGAAACTGCAGTGTTGTGCACATTTTCGGAAAATAGAATAGCAGGATTTTATTTCTGGAACATAAAACGGGAATGGAAGGACACTGCTGTAGCTGAATTGCATGGCTTCTACTTTACTTGAACTTTCATATCCTTGAGTGGTTTTCAGTTTCTAAAATAAAGTGGTTTTGATTTTTTAGGTATTTAAAGATAATTGTTGCAGGAGAGAACTACTTGCCCTTCAAATATACTGCAGAAATGAAAACAAGGGCTGTAAGGAACAGCTGTCTTTGGGTCAATTACTGGTAAGTTGATCTAACAGTCATAAGTTTTCTTTTGAGTTAAAGAATGAAGAAAAAATTCTTACAAATGAAAATCAGTCAGTTTCTTAACTTGCTCTCACTGGTGGTTAATGTGATTTATAAATGTTAGGATAGATTTAAATTGTTTTGAAACTCAGCTTTTTTATGAACTGTAGGGAGTTGTAAAATCTATGTGATTGTCTGGCACTAAGGCTTGGAAATATAAATGGATAAACCAAATGAAAACCGGAAGGGGAAATAAAATCGTGAAGAATCTTAATGTGTACTTGGCATTTCTATTTTGGTGTATTTTTATTTATCTTAATCCTGTTTGTGCATGAAATTGAACCTTTGGCTTCTCTGGAGTTGTGTAAAATAACCTGTAGCTGTTTTGGTGAAGGCATGAGATAGCAGTAATTCAGTACTCCAGCAGTTGTATGGTATGGCTGCAGAGCAGTTTGCTGTGAGATGTGTGGATTCTAGCTTTGAGTGAGCAAGCTCAGTTACCTAAACAACTTAAAGCAGCATCTATGTGTATGTGGAATAATATACCTTTAAAAAGAGTGCTTACCTTTTCTTTAAATAGCCTGTGTAGAATTTTGTGCTGTGTTAGAATGCTTTTAGTGTAGAAGTAGCTCATGTACATCTGTAATACAGTGAAATCAGCTGTCCAGGTAAAGGGACTGTCCAGTCAGAAATCTATTCCTGAGTAGATTTCTCAGTGTTTGCTCTTGTGTGATGCAGTTCACAAAATAACTCTCCTTATTTTGGTTCTGAAATTACTTAATGTTGGATGTCTTCAAAGGATGGAAGACTTGCACAAAACTTAATTAGATTGATTTTTTTTTTTTTAATCTTTCAGATGCATTTGAGAACTGACTGTCAGTTTGAAGAACTCCCATGTCCTCGTGCTGATTGCAAAGAAAAAATACTGAGAAAAGATTTGCCAGACCATGTAGAGAAGACCTGTAAATATCGGGAGACAACCTGTAAATACTGTAAAAGCCAAGTCCCAATGATTATGTTGCAGGTGCAGTATTTTCTTGTGTATATACATCAAGATTCCCTACATTAATGTAATGTCTTTCTCTGTAGCTGCCAAAAGAGCTTTGGCCTCTCGCCAGAATTAATAATTCAAAAAAGAAAATAGGCCGACTTTCAAAACGTGTCTTTTTCCTGTGGAGAAAAAAGTGCATTGAATGGGAAATATTTTTTTTTTTATTCTGATGTTCAGATATTGCATTTTAAAAAGTTCATATCCACTGCATGGTATTCATACTGAAGTTAATTTTGCTATGCTTTTTAGATGTTCTTACAATTTAAATAATAAATGCAACTACCATAATAACAATCAGATATTGTACAAGAAAAGCATAAGCATTGCAATTGACTGGAAAAATGGCATCTTCTATGTAATCCTTCTTGGGTACTGTGTGATCTGTTATGGAAGGGAGGAAAGAATGTAAAACCCATTGTGTCTTATGAGAGGAAAGGAAGAGAATGTAAAAGCAAATTGTACATGACAGGCTTAGGATGAGTTAGTGCTGTTCTTGGCATCAGGTAGGCAGCATATTGAAGGTTAGAATTACAGAGCAGAGGTTGAGAAAGTCATGCTTACTTTACACACAGAATTTTAACGTGACTGTGTTTGTCTTATTTCACATTGAAAGATACTATGCTGAATCTATCTTGGTATGATTTTAACTTTTTTTACAAAATTCTGTCTACATAGTTTCTGTAGTTTGATGGTCTTGGATCTCATACCTTCTTACTATAGTAAGAGTGATGGAAATGTTATTCTCATTTGTATTCTTGTGTGTTGTTTGTTAGGTGAAGTCTGACAATGATGAAAAGTTCTTTGCTTGGAGATGTTGTTACAAAAAGGCATAGGTAGAAACTTCCCAAGTTCTGGTCTAGATTTTACTCTCATTTGAGCAGCTCTCCCACTCTCTTATTTGAGTGCCCACTTGCAGGGGCTACTAATTCAATAGCTGTGCCTTATCTAGAATAAGGTGGCTGAGACATGAAAAGACACAGAAAAAATTAAGCCTGCCCTGTATTTATTCTTCTATGTTCTGATACAGAGGTGAAAGTGTATTTGGGTGGATTATGGATGCTGTTCTCCCATTATGACCTCCTAATTATGATTAGGCTGGGGGTTGGTATGAGGCAAAAAGTAATACTAAAAAATATGTGGTGTCTTAACAGACAGAGTCAGTGAGCTTTAGCTGTGTTTTGCAAACTGGATTGGCTGATATTTTTGGGACATTTTCCTAGATTTCTAAAATTTCAGTGGTTATAGAAATGCAGATGGGCTTCTTTGTTGCGGCCTGATTAAAATGTTACCCCACTGTACTTCAGTAGTAAGAATCAAAAACTTAATGACACTGTATGTTTGAATCTTAGAATCACAGAATAGTTTGGCTTGGAAGGGGCCCTGGAGATCATTCCTGTTCCAGCCCTTCTGCTGTGGGCAGGGACACCTTCCACTCAAGCAGGTTGCCCATAACCACATCCAGCCTGGCCCTGAATGCTTCCAGGGATCAAGCATCCACTGTTTCTGTGGAAAATCTGTTCCAGTGCCTCACCACCCTCACAGTCCAGAACTTACCTAATTTAAACCTGCCCTCTATCAGTTTAAAGCCCTACTCCCTTGTCCTATCTCTACATGCTCCTGTAAAAAGTCCCTCTTTGGCTTTCTGTAGGCCCCTATAGGTACTGTTAGGTTTCTTTTGACTTCTCATTTGAGTTTTGTCACCCCGTTGACAAAACTGGATTTTTGGAGATGAACTTGAATTCATCTCTGGGTTCTGTAGCCTAGAATTTTCTCTAATGTAATAATGACTGAAGCTGGCCTCAGTGACTTGAACTGAAAATGGAGATAGGGGGAGCAGACTGAGAAAAAAGGTATGCAAATGGAAACAAAAAATTTTACTGGAGAACATGTGGTTCATGTCTTCATAGAATCCTATGACCCGTGGGGTAGGAAATCCCCGTTGTTGGAGGCAGACTCCAACAAGTTAATAATGTCAGTAAAACGCATTTTAAGATTGCATTTGTATTGGCTGCATGCTGACTCAGTGGCTTAGCTTTTAAATGTCTTTTGTTCAAACTATCTAGAAATTTAGGGTTTCTTTTAGTCACAAACTTACCTTTTCCATCCTCTACGTCCTGACAGATAAAGATGGTGCATTGTTAAAATGGAAACTAGTAGTCTGAAATGCTTCTGGATTACTGTATTTTTCTGTGTATAATTCACAAAGCTACTTGGAAGTGCTTGTCCTGTAAAACTGATACTTAGACAGCAGTATTGTGACAGACCTGGAAGGACAGCACTGCTTTGTGCCTGGGCCCCTCTCTGAAACCCTGGCCATAACCCAGACCCTGCCAGGGCAATCTGGGCTCTGCCCAGTGCTCTGAAATACAGCTGAGCTGGCTGGGACAGCACTGGGGAAGACCCCAGACATTGTCCCTTGCTCCCTGCCACTGCTCTGGAGCCAGATGTGTTCCTAATGTGGCACTGGCTTTTCCGGGAGCCCTGCCAATATCCTGCCCTGCCCTCATCTGTGCTGGGAGCCCTGCATGTGCTGTCACCTGTGCTTTGCCCTGCATTTGGCTTTATGTGCTCAGCTGGGGGAATTTAGATTAGGAGGGAGAGAGTTCTGCCACTGGACTGGGGTGACTCTGTTATATCCTGGAAAGGAATGGCTTCAGTGGGTGGACACTGGGATGTGGAGCAAGGAGGAAGACAGGAGAGAATGCTGAGAAGCTGCATGATGCCTGTTTATCATGAACCAAGACTCGGTGTCACAGCCTTTGTCAGGTGGTTTGGGTAGGTTAGGGAATTAAAATTAGGAAATGAACGTTAGAAGGGAGTATTGCTTTTCCGGGTTTGTAGTTGATAAATAACTAAGGAAGTGTGTAGGGCATTAGGTTCCTAGAGTCACCTGGTTGTGTGGGATGTCTCCCTTCAGCACAATTCCAGATGTTCAGAGTGAGAGGCCCAGGTCCAGCTCCAGAGGGGTGCTTTGGGACTCTGCTTGTCAGGAGAGCATGGCTGTCACCCTGACAGGCTGTTCTGAGCAGAGGGGCTGGCATTGCTCCTGGCATTGTTCCTGGCTGGCTACCCTGGAGGGGACAGACTGAAGATGGCTCAGGAGCTGTCCCAGCTCTCTGGCTAAGGAGCAGCTGAAGGCTCCCTGGTTCCTGTCTCTGGCACCACGTCCCAAGTGAATGGGGAACATGGCAGGGTAGGTGGGTCGGGACAGTATCTGATGGCCTGCTTTAAAAGGAAAAAATACACAATTTCAAATAGTGGCAGATTTATGCCAGAATTCTGACCAAGGCTTTTCACATCTTGGAGGTCAGATCTCCTGTACATCTTAGTTTTGTTTCAAAAAATAAACCTGGTTACTGGGCAAAAAGGGCATGCTATTTGTTCTTCCTTTTCTAACAGGCTTGTAAATCTAGAGCTTTGTTCCCTTTGCTTTTTTTAAGTACCAGAAATGAAGCAGTGTGTTTCAAGTTGAATGGGACGTGTCACTTGACGAGAAATGGATTTTTCATTTTGTTGAGAAAACTGAGAGGAAATGTAAATTCAGTTATCTTGGGCCTTTCTTCCTTCACTGGGGTGATAGGGTTTGACAGCTATGTTGAGATACCTGTCATCTGGGTTCAGATTAAAATCCCTGCCCAGCATCATGATATGTAATAGTGAGTCTTAGTATCAGGTGTTTGGGAATCAAAACTAGAAAATTATTGGAAGGGAATATCCATACACAGGAAAGAGAATCTCTGAGAGTGTTCAGTGTACATTTCTGATTAACTTTCCCCTGCACTATATGCCCTTACTGGAAAGGACATCTACACTGGTTCTGCTGTCTCTTAAAGATGCCCAGTTTTGCGAGTAATTGTTGGGGATTAAAACTTGACTTTGACTACTGTTTCATTGTTCAAAGTAAAACCAATAAAATGGTAAGCAAATAGATTTGCTTTGCAAGGGAAAACACAAGGAACCCTTGGTTTTGCTTCAGAATATCAACACCTCCATCAGAAGTGTAAACTGATGTTTGAGCAATTGCAGCTCTGTAACTGCACAATTGGGAATAACACTGAAAAAATATTGTGGGATTTTTAATAATCGTAGGATGCTTTTCTTTGCAAGTAAGTCCTCTCTTAATTAAAGAGTAAGATCTGATTTGTGGTTTGTTTGGTTTTTTTCCTCTGTAGAAACATGAAGATACAGACTGCCCATGTGTCATGGTGTCATGTCCTCATAAATGCAGTGTTAAAACACTCATGAGGAGCGAGGTAAGAAGTCATGCCCTGTGTTGTGCTGAAAAATTAAATAATGTCTTTAGTAAGATCTCGCAAGAATTTTGCCAGAAGCCATTTCCTTGTTAAAATGTGAGATCTAAGGAAAAGCTTTTTCTACCACACAGTTAAGTGTGATAACACTCAAATATTGTTAATGATTTCTTGAAAAACTATTTTAAAAGAAACAATTTCTTAATTATGAGTCATTATTACACTTGGCTTGCCCAAGACTAGCGCATGTCCTTCCTGCTTTCGTTTTTACTAGCTCTCCCCCTGCCCTTCCCTCTTCTCAGCACCATAGAGCAGCATCTTGGGGTAGTTAGCTTATATTGAAATAAAAATACACAAATAAAACTCATTGCATGTTGACAAGAGTTCGTAAAGACTACAGAAATCATATAGATGTGTAATTTCATGGGAAAACTTAAATTGTGATTAAATCTATTAAATTTTGGGGGAAAAATAGTAACTGAGAGAAATGGTGTAAGATTAAGGTAGAGTACAACACTCCAACAGCAGATGCAACACCGCATAAAGGTTGTCCTACTGTATAGAAGCTTCCAGTAATATGTAGATAAAAAAATTAAAGCCTTGCTTTGAAGAGATCATGTTCTTGTACCTGAAAAGATAAAAGTAGCATCTGTCAAAACTGAGGAACTTAATTTTTTTCCCTAAAAGTAGAACTTACTTGCCAAAGATAGAGAAGAATTTACTGAAGTCTTCATTGCTCAGTAAGCCTCTTTTAAGGAAAATGAAGTTTCTGATCTGAGGATGAGCTTTTCTCTTTCCTCCGATACTTATTTCCTGAACTGGATTCATACAGTTTTTCAGTCGCACTTCTAAATTATTAGTTGTAGCAGAGTGCAGAAGGCACATAAGACTCCTGCCAAAGTTTAGTGCAGTCTTTTCCTCCAAGATAATGAAATACAAAATATATTATAGATACTGTATTTATTAAGAGAAACAGAGTTGTTAAGAAAAGAGAAAATACCTATACTGGCCAACCCTACCAGTGCTTACTGCCAAGATTAGATCCTGGTTCTGGAGCACTCAGGCTTATTCTTAAACCCTGACTTGAGCAGTTACTTTCAGAAGAGGTGTGTCTGAGGGTTTGTAAGAACTGCACCATTAAAGGCTGGGTTGTTACACACAGAATCAGAATGGGGTGTGAAACCATGGGTAGAAACAGAACTTTAAACAGCCCTTTGCCCTGCATCATCTGTTGCTGTATGTTGCTTAGTTTTTTTTCTAATACTGTGAAAATGTATGTATTTCTTGGTTGCATGACTAGGGACAAGACATCTAATGCAGAAAATGGGAAAATGCCTGCCTAACAGTTTGAGAAAATTCTGTAGTGTACAAATGGATATCTTACTGTAGAATTAAAGGCAATTTTCATGTTTAATTCATAACTCTTTGGCAGACTTCTGGTTTTGAGAAGTTGAAAAACGTGGCATTCTCGTAAAACCTGTTAGACCACATGTCCCTTTCTTACCTTTTTTTTTTCTCCACTACATGTCTTTTGAAATGATACTGTGAATCCCTGCAGGTAGTGTTTAGAACACAGTAGTTGTGAATCAGAGATGAGTGACTGGTGGCATCTTGGTATGAGATTTTAAAGACTCTCTTGCTGTTCCAGAGCTACACGTTGCCAGCAGTGCTGATTCACCACTTCTTTCCAGGGAGGTGGATGAGCTGAGTCATGTGGGGCTTAAGGTGTGGGAATTTCAAATGAGATTCTGCAGCCCAAAAGAGGGATGCCAGCTGAGGAGCCAGGCTCTGGCTCCTGTCTGCTTTGTGGGAAATAGAAACTGCAGACTCTGGTTTTGAAAAGGGAGTTTTTGTTAGGCTGTCCTTTCCAAAAATGTCTCTCTGCTCCAACTTTCTGCAGTTTGCATCCAGCTGCTGCCACCTGTGCTGCTGCTGTCCATATTTATGTATATGCTTCTGCAAATTGATTAACTTCTAAATGAAAAGTGGTCTGTGCTTGTAATAATCCAAGATATTGGACTAAATCTCAATCTGTGATAAATGCAGGCATTTTACTAATCAGTTTTAATCCAGTGTACTGCATTTTTTTAACATTATTGAACTGTACCTATTCTAAAACTTTTTGTCTGTTTCATGCAGTACTTGTTTAGTCGTTTTTGTGTAATTTAACTGTTAAATTTAGGCACGGAGAATTGCATGTTATGTATTGAAAATTTGGTTCCTCATGGAATTAGGATTAGAAAAAAATGTACTATATTACAGTGAAACTGATCTTAAGACTTGCTCAGAGCACCAGTAAAATAAAAAAATCACTTTTTGGGAAAAGATTAGCCATTCACTAAAGTCAAATGAAATCAAATAATTGTAGAGTATGTTCTTTCTGTTTGTTTTGTTTTTTTAAAATTGGGTTGCCTATTGAAATAGTCTTTGGTAGAAGTTTCACTGTATATTGAATGTATCACACTGTATACTGTATTGGCATGTGCGTGTGGTTTACATATGTGTATATACAGAATTAGCACTTGAGATCAGACTGGAGAAAATATACACATGTGTGTTGTATGTTCTGCAAATGGCACACAGTACAAACCTGATAACCTCTGCCCTTTATGTTATCATGCAAAAGTCTTTTTGCCAAAACTCACATTTTTTTCCTATTACAGTTGAATGCACATTTGTCAGAATGTATTAATGCCCCAAGTACCTGTAGTTTTAAGCGTTATGGCTGCACTTTTCAGGTCAGTATATAACAATTATACTTCCCCATTGATGAAAGTCTGCAAATAGAACCTCATTCTTTAACATGAAAGTTCTGGACTTCTCCAGTTTCAGTTAAGAAAATCATCCAGTTGCACCAAGTGATTATACAGGACATGTTTGATTTTTATATTTTAAAAATAAAAAACGTGAAAAGCCCACACATTCCTGCAGTGGTTTGTGAGTTCAGTTATTAGAGGTATCTTGTTGAAATAGGAATACGACACATTTGAAGAACTTGTTAACTTAGGATAAAAGAAAGTCTCTTTAGTTCTTCAGAAAATAGACTAGTAACTTCAGTTGTTTCTATGAAAGCATTTTCTTGAACTAGTATGTTTATATTTTCTCTCATTTGTGTGTCTTAATATTTTTAATTGAGGTTATACGTAGGTTAGCACACTTAAAACATGTATTTTTATGTGCATTAATATGTCTGTGTGCACATAGGTGTATAATCAAAGCATGAAATTTGTTTTTAAGAAAAGTTTCAGATTTTAATCCTGGCAATCCCTGCAAAATTTAAAAAAATAAAGTCAAACCTCAGAGTTTGGTTTCAGTAGTATTATTCCAGTTTCTTTCAATATTCTGTTTCCCTTACCATAAATCCTGGGGAATTTGGATGCTTATGTAATGAAAATATTAGTCAGGACGTTTCAGAAACCGCTGACAGGAAAAAATGGCATTTATCTGATAGAATGATTCATTTGTTAGCCCATGGCTATTTAAAGAGACAAGGACTTACTAAGGAGCAACACTTCTCAATAGATGATGTCCTGCAGGTATTTCCAGGTTCTTAAATAATGAGCATTCATCTTTTTGAGTGTTAACAGTAATGCTCTTAGTGGTAGAACTGATCAATGCTGTAACCCTGCCCACTGTTATGTTGTACGTATTGCCATTCATTTTATGTATGTATATGTGTGCATATATGTACATATATCCACATATATATTTTTAGGATTTTATATAGAGTACATACCTTGAGGATCATTGAAACCCTTTCAGTTGCTTTGCAGCACTCTCCACCATCAAAGCTAATATTCTCTGCATTGCAAACCACTTACTGAAGTAGGTGCAATGCAGCATGATACAAATGAAGTAATGTGGTCTGCATCTTATGTACTCTGTATATAATCTTTGTGTGTTCTGTAAACTCTTTATATAGTGGTTATTTGTAACAGCACTTGTAGGTTGTGCAGAGGCAGCATATCTGAATATCACAGAACAGTCAAGGTAACATCTTAAACATGACAAAATAGGCATTGTAATAACTCTCAGTGTAGTTTATAAAGCTGGCGGTTTCCAGTGGTGATAAATTTATCTTAAATATTTGTCTTTAATATTCAGCTGAAGGAGGATGTAGTGCTTATGAAGCTGTTCATGAAATAGAATGGAACTTTTAAATTACAGTTAGTGGAATTGAAAGTTTCAGATTTTATGTGACTCAAGAGTTTTATTGTGCTTTGTTTAGTTCTAAGCTACACAAAAGACTCTAAAATACAATTCATTTTGTAAATCTTGTTCATCTTTGTTTCTGAGTTACCAAGCAGACTGGATGGAGATACATAGCAGTTGTATAAAGCACTTGCTATATTAAATGTATTCCTGATTTTTGTAAATTCCCAAGTAGATTGCCCTCCTCTCTACAGTTCTGCAACAAGCACCACTGTGAACCAAAGTATGTAGTGTTGGTTCGATGTCTTTATAAACTCTTTCTTTGTAGGTTTAAAAGAAGTGGAATTGGCTAAAATGTATAAATTCTTTGTTGTCACAGGGAACAAACCAACAAATTAAAGCACATGAAGCCAGCTCAGCAGTGCAGCATGTTAACTTATTGAAAGAATGGAGCAATGCTCTAGAAAATAAGGTATATCTTCTACTCACTTCTAATTTTCATTGACTTTTTAAAATCATATAAAAGTACTGGCAGAAGCGCTTTTTTTCCCTATTTTGCAGCTGTTCAACATTACAGCTAAAGCAGTAGTAGGCTTCAAAAGCTAGCAAGCCATTTAGTGTATCTTTGTACCTTTGTTATATAATAAAATGCTGTGAGAAACTTGGCTTCGCAACTCCGTGGACAATTTTCCTCATTGATAACTTAATTAAAATGCTTTCTTCACACAAATAAACAGTCCAGTATTGTATTTCCTCTCTGAGCTGCCTTCTTACAGAACAGAGAGTTCAGAAAGCCATGGCAGCACTATGAGCTGTATCTTTTCTACCTCATCATTTTTCCTGACATAACTTCAGAAGTGTGTAATAAACTGGTTTTTTATTTTATATATATTTGTTATTGCTCTCCAAACTTAAAGACCTGCACAGGTTAATTAAATATACTGTAACTCATGGGCATGATGATGTCTGCTTTAGTGCTAGACCAGCATGAAGTCCATGTTGCAGTGTTTCCTTGGGACTCCAAATTTTAAATTGTTTGGGATTTGGGAGATGCTGGGAGTTGCATCAGCTGTGATCTTGTGAATAAACTTGAATGACTTAACCACGTGTTCTCCAAATAAAATTCGAGGCTTTGATTTAAGATACAAAACTTCAGAACAAATTCCTGTTTCTTAAATCCTTTTGAAAAAGTCTTACACAGACATCAAACTGATGCCTCTGTATTTTTAGGGGAAAGAAGATCCCAGAATTAACAAAGTATTCTACAAATGCAGGCACAAGAGTCAGGAGCTCCTTCAGACTTCCCTCAAATGAGTTCATAAGTAGCAATTCCAGTGTAAGCTCAGTGGCCACTAGGATATGATTTCTGTCATCTCAGAGCAGATCACAAGCCAGAGTTTAGCAGACTCTGTCTGGAAAGCACATTCCCTTCTTGGCCTCCAGAGATCTCTTCTGCCTGGGTCTCCAGCAAGGTCATGCAGCTGCAGAAGTGTAGTTTTGAAGCAGACATTACCTAGAACAGTGTAATATATTTTTTGCCCCCCAGCATATTTGTCCCTGAACTGCTTGGTTTTGAACTTGAAGCCTCTTAAGGAAGCCACTGAACCTGGGAGAGGTCTAATACAGGTTTTTTAGATAAAATTTTTCTACATGTGTAGGTAGGTCTTAGTTTGACGATCCATAACATTACTTAAGTTTGCTTTTGCATGTGACACTTTGTCAATGTAGGAACTTTACATTTTTCGGTTTTGGGAGAAACAGATTCATATCCTTAGTTCGCTTTTCATTAGTCTGATTAAAACTACACAATTTATTTCACATCATAGGAAAAAACCCACGTTCCCTGTGACTTGCAGAATAGATCATGTTCCGCCTTTTGTCAGTGTCCTGAGAGGTGCTTTGTCATTTTAGAAATGCCCAGCGGTTCTATGTTTGTCTCTTACAGACCTTAGAGAATACACTTTACTACTGTTTTATGTTGGACTTCTGTTTCAACTTTCGTTTTGGACATAACTGCTTATCATCGTATGTCCATTTTTTTTTTCTTTTACTTCCTGCTTTGTAGACTTCTTCCTATTCATAATAAAGAGTTGAATCACTGGAAATCCCAAGCCAGTGCCAAGTTACCAGAATAGCTAACCACATGTCATATGTCAGTGACTTTATTCTAGGGAAGGGTAGCAAAATGATTTGTAACTTCATTGCTGTGCTCTTCTTTGAGGAAAAAATTAATCAATGCACTGAAGAACAGCGGTGCAAAGTCAACTTGGCTGATGGGTATCTCAGAAATCTTAGCTCTGCAGAAGTCAATGGAAGTCTTCTTAGCTTATATAGGGTCAGGATTTCATTTGGGGTTCTCCCTGTGGTACATCTGGAGGGGGAAGAAGTTGTCTTTTCCCAGTCACCACATTCTTTAACAGTGCAAGTGGAGTAGGCAAACTGGAAGTCTTCAGAGCTGCTAAGCTTGTGCTAAGTTAGGAGTTTGGTATTGAATGGTGCTGGTGGCAAAGAGTAGTAAGAGAAGGTCAGATGTAAAACCTTGAATCAAGACTTTGTGGGAGGAATTAAAATTCAGTGTTTTTTCCCTCTGTGATGGTGTAGAATTGCAGACTGACCTCCCACAGTTTTGTAATGTTGGAAATAATCAGTTGAATGTAATTCTGTGGCTTCATCACATTCTTACAGAAAACTGTATGAACTGTTTTTTCTTTTTTAATATGAGACTAAAATAAGGGGCCTGTTTCTTGTGGCATAAGGTCTTTTTCCATTCTTCTTTAGTAAGCAACAATAAGCAACAGCTTAATTTGCAAAATTGCTGAATAAGAGCATGCTTTTTCCTAAGAATATTTCAAATATGCCAACTAAGTGAAGGAAGCTGATGCAATTTGTAATTCAATGCTGTGTTTCCTTTACCCTTTTTTCAACTGAAGTTCCAAAGACTTATGCTGAAACTATAGTTGGGAAACTATTTAGTGTTAATTTTTTTTTTTTCTTCACAAATCACAACCAAATTGCAATTGCTGACTTAGCAATGACAGTTCTGTATGATTAAGGACTGCAGGACATAATTCTACTTTCCTTGTATTCTCTAAAGCTGGAAAATCTCAGTACAAGACAGGCCCATGTTCTATAACTTGTACAAAAATAGAAATGCAATGCTTAGTGACCCAGAGTATAACTGCCTTGTAATTGGGAGGCCTGGGGAAGAAACAACGAGAAAAGGGACATGTGAAGATCACAATTAAAACTAAAGAACTCTGATTCATTAAGGAAATGGAGGATGCAAAAAAATGAAGTGTCCACCTAGCACATCTTAAGTATCTGGGAGGCAGAGGTACTGGTTTAAATTTAAGTTCATTCTTGGAATTTTTTTCTAATACCTAGGCATGCATTCCTTCAACCTCAATATTGTTTCTCTCTCTGCACTGACAAACTTAGCTTTATCTCATTTCTGTTGAGTTTCTTTTGCCAGTTTTGCCATGTATAAAGTGCAGAACCAAACTGTGTGTATATGCACACATGCTGTACTATATTGAAAAGTAATACTCACACATATATTATGGTATCTCTGTATTTTTGGACCCTTGTCTAATGAACTTGCTGAATGCCTGTGGACTTGGATGATCCTTTGTCTAGTTTAGGCTGATTCAGAGATTTGAGATTAATTACCTTTTCCAGCATGCTAGGTTGTGCTAGGAATGCAGTGACACATAAGGGATTTGGTGATGGTGTCTGATTAGAGGGCGTTTAGGGGGATGGAATTCTGCAGTGGCACCCACATCAATGGTGAAGATGGCTTAACCTCACACTAACACCTGTAATAGAGGCCAGGGAGTAGATTTTTTGAGAACATGAAACGTCCAAGTAATTGGTCTTAATGTGAAACATTTATCAAGATTTTTTTGGGTCTGAAATGGTGCTGTGTCATATCCAAATAAAGATTTATGTGTGGAATAGTCAGGGCATGTCCAAACATCATCTTGTGCCAAGTGTTTGTTTTCTACATTTTTGCTGCTGAATGATCTTGCCTAGGGAAAAGCTACATTTCTCAAAAAAGCCATGCACCACCACCAAGCAGCTCCCTTCTCCAAACCACATTAATGAAAGAGCAGTAAGCAGTGTGGCAGAAAATATTTACTGTATTACTTTCATCCCCAAGGAGATATATAATACGATATTATTTTTAACAAGGCTCATGTTTTAAAAACAGAATGAGTCATTAATGAATAAATTCATAAAATGTCAGTACAGAGAGAGAATATAATTCACAGCCTGTAGCTCCTTGGTCTTTTCTACTAGTAGGCACCATTGGATTGTCCTTCAAATGCATGGATCCCTTCTGTATTCATTCATTTCAAGAGTTTTCATCACCATCACATTCTTTTAAGTCAAGTCAATCCCATGCAGATGTTTTTCCTTAAATTTGCTGTAGATCAGGGCAGATTGGAGTAGGTGAAGAAGGTTACTGTTCCCTGATCCAAGCAGCTCAGCCTGTCCCTGCTGTGCAGGGCTCGAGTTCTTAACACCAATTTAGTGTGAATTAGGTTGTTTCTTCCAAACTCCAAGCAACTCCCAAGTCAGTTGGTGGAAACCAGGAAACCAAGCCATTAAACAAGAAGTTAATAAAGAAAATGTTACATTTAGACACAACTTCTTTGCTGGTTTTATGTCCTATATGCACTTTCTTAAGCCAAAGTTGTATCAATGCCATACATTGGAAGTGCAAAAATAGCTATCAGAAGGTTGGGTTTTATTAATTTGTACATTTATTTATTTATTTGTTTGTTTATTTGCAAGACGCAGAGAGAGATTTTATTAGGATCTTATCCCTTTCATGTGTTTAAGATAGTTTTAAACTAACAAAGTTATAGGTATTTTAATAAACTTTGGCAGGAGTAATTGTAGAATTTTTTCCAGGTGGCCTTGCTCCAGAATGAAAGTTTGGAAAAGAACAAGAGTATACAAACTTTACATAATCAGATTTGTAGCTTTGAAATAGAAATTGAAAGACAGAAGGAAATGCTGCGGAATAATGAATCTAAAATACTTCATTTACAGGTAAGAAATACAGAATCTCCCCATTAAAGCAGAAATGGTAGTAGCTTCTGTTCTGTGTCTTTACACTTGTGAAGTGAGGTGGTCTAATTAAAAAGCGGGGGAGATATTTTACATTATTAGAAAGCCATTCTGATTTCTTTTTTTTCTGATTTGTTGTGTTTAACGGGTAAGACACTTCACTAAAACACTGCAATTGCTTAGCCTATGTTAAAACAAACAAAAAAAACTGTTTAAAAAGGGAAAAGTTTGAAAACAAAAGAGATAATTGTAATTTTTTTTTGCTTAAAAAAAGTACTTAAGGAAGTCCCACTGAAGGGCAAGATTAGCACCTTACCATTGTCAAGTATATTATGCGTACTTCTTTTCTCCTTGCTGGTCTTTTAAAAAAATATGAGTTATGAGTGAGATCAGTCTGGTGTGGATTTAATTCAAACATAGCATAATGCATTTCAATACACTTTTTAAAAATCCACATTTCTGTTGTCCTTCTGAGGAAAATTTATCTAGTTATTCCTTTGCTCATAGGTCTGAGTTTCATGTTCTGTGTTTCGAATGACCTGGCCACAAGCCAGCATGAAACTAGAAATCCTCTGGATGCCCTGGCATGGTGGTTAGCCCAAGCTGAAATTCTTTGCTCTGTATTCAGAGCTGACTTGGAAAGTGGGAATTTTTATTAGCTTGCATGATACTAACCACAATTAGGGAAACCTCAGGAGATATTTAGCAAGCAATTGTGGAGGTATCATTTACACATTAATGTAGTATGTCTGCTGCTAGAATATCAGATAACTGTTGTAGCACCCACCTTAAAGGAATGTAAATAAAATTATCTTTTTCACTTACTATTCACTTCACATATAAAATGAAAATGTTGATAACTCAAGAAAGATAAAGGTACCCAAACCAGTGTGTGCCTAAAATTCAAAGGGTGCCACATTCAGGAGCTCAGATCCTGGAGACCCTTGATGATGGTTTATAAGGAAACCTTCAGGTTTGGCGACTACAGCCTTTTTCCTTACAGCAGTAATTTCTTTCCATGACCTGCCCACTTAGTAACCAGCTCAGCCTGCCTTAGTCATTGTTACTTGTCTGATGATAGTCTGGGATATGGCTGCCTGCTTGCAATATTGCCTTCTGACACTGGGGAGCTAATCCTTGTATGTAGTGATATTGCTGATTTAATCTACCAGGAGGTAAGTTAATTTGTAAGCCTGGAGTTCTTACACATGCTGTCTCAATGGCCAACAATGAGAGTGGAAATGGAAAAAACATAGAGCAGAGTTTTTCGTTATTGTCTTAAATGACAGATTGAGGTATCTTCTTCCGTGAGCTCTTAAGTGTTAGCAAAATCAATTTTCAAATGGTTGGTTTTGGAAAAAAAGAAAACCCCAAACCACTACAAAGCAGCAGATTCCAACAGGTGGCTTTGTGGTGGTAATAAGTACTGGAGAACATGTTTTGCTCTTTTTTCTTTTTCTTCTTTTTTTCTTTTCCCCTCCTTCTCTTTACTTCCTCTTGCTAGCTATTTCAATTTAGTTATTTTAAGCTAAATTGTATTTAAAAACTATTTCAACCTGATTCCTTCCACTTAGTGGAATTTCCTGGTTTAGTCTTATTGTTAAGGGTATCCTGGAAACACACCTCAATTTGTTTTTTCCTGGACAGCATGATCAGCCTCCTTCTGTTGCCCACCAGGAGTGGAGGGAATTAGTTACTTTTTGTGAGCCATTCGTTTTTTTGAGTTGTGTTGAGCAGCCCTGGTTACATAGGAGCCACAGATGCTGCACTAACCAGTTCAGGTCTGAGCAAGGGCTATTTGCTTAGGCCCCCAGACCTACAAATGCTGCTGATGTATAGTACAGCTGCAGTATTGGCTGTAGGTGAGCTTTTCTGGGCAGTGGCAGCAGCAGCACTGAGCATCATCTGCACTGGGAGGCATCTGACACAACCACTGTAAATGCACCAAGGGAGTCTGGGCACTGGCAGGAACCTCAGCCTAGAGATGTTTTGTTTTCAGATGAGTTTTCTATATGTTAGTCTCTAGGGAAAGTGTTTGTACCAGGGGTGTATGATACTTTTTTTGGCTGCTGCCACGTGGAGAGGAACTTTCACATGCAGTGTCCAGTCCTTGATATGGCAATGGAAGCATGTGAGTAAGCCCGTTGTAAGGGGAGTGGGCACATGAAGTACTGAGGGACAAAAGAAAGAGTGGCCTCATGAACATAAAATGATTTGTTGAGTAATACCTTCCTTCAGAGGAGAAGGACACGTGATTGCTTTTCCAAGTCAAGCAGTGCCTTTGCCAGTCTGTTCTGTAGCTTTTCAGTTTCGCCCTATCAGTTCCAGTGGAAAGGTCATTACAGCTCTTCAATTCCTCCTGACATTTTCTAAAATTCTTCTAGTATGTATAGTGCTAAAATTCTGGAAGTTGTTAGAAATACTAAACAAAACCCCATATGAAAATCAACATCAAAAGGAGCTCACAATGGTTTGCCAAGCACATAACTTGGGATTAATGATCTGGAGAGGTCAGTTGCTAGAATGAAAAGTGCATGCAGAAAATTTATATCTACTTGAAAATTTATGAGTACAGTGTGAAACATCTGTGTGCTTTCTAATGGAATAATTAGAGTGAAAATCTCCACTGCTGCATTAAATTCAGATTTAGTACATCAGTATCTCCCAGCAGGAGGGAGGTTGACTCCCTGTAGGGTAAAAAGATAGAGATCCCACTGCTTTTTAAAAATTAAATAGAAGTCTTATTTCTGATTATTTTATAACTCTTGAATTCTCATGTCAAGGAACAGTAGATAAAAATGCTGCACATTTGCCAATGTGAAGCAGAAGCAGTTAAAACCAGAATTGGTTATACATGTACAAAGGTAGAATGTTGACCAGGTTGGTGGAGAGAAGTGAGTCCCTAATAACAGCTTGGGGTAAACTTCTCCCAAAAGAATAGTTTACAGTTCTTCTGCATGTTTAGCACTTCCCCAGTTCATATGAAAATGTGATCATTTATTTTGTTTGATACTGTATTAGTCCAAAGAGGTGCAAGCTGTGAGGCACTGTGCAAACCCCAACCATGTTACTGTTCTTGCCTTGGAGAGTTCATATTTGGTATGAGTAAAGGAAAAATACCAGACTTGGGCATATTTTGAGTTACTTTTGCATGTTAACTGTGAACTAGTTGGCCAAATGCTTTGGTTCTGCTCTCACATCATGCATTCAGGCCATGCCGTGCTATGTTTCCTTACATTTATGGCTAAGAGCCCGTCCCTGCTCTATTTTCTGATTACCATCAGCCCAAAGTGGGAGGGTGTAACTGTGTTGGTAGGTGGTGTTTCATAAGTCCAAGCTGCTTCATACATATTTACTTCATATATTTACCTGGCATTTATTATTCAGTGCACAGCTTTCCTTCACAAAGCCCGGATTCTGGAAGTGAGAGATACATAACTTATTTTAAAACATGAGCATAGAAATAAATAGTTAATCCTGAAATACGTTAGATTGCTCAGTGGTTTTGAGACAAAAAATAAGACTTCTAGAACCTGATTTTGCCAGCTGGCTCATCAATTGAGAACCTTCAATTAAAGGTTACAGACTTTCAGTCTAATTGAAACCACGTGATTAAAAGCAAATGGCTCAGAGGGGAAATGGAGGTTGCATGAGGCAGAAGGGTTTTCCCCATCAGTGGGAAATGCTGAATCCACGTGGCTAACCAGAAGGCTAATGCAAAATAAATTTATTTTCTTGTTTTGTACTCAACTGCCACTTTATTTTGTGAAGAAATGAAACATGATTTTTACATTTGTTGGCTCTATATGATAATAAACTAAAAAGCTCTAAAGTTAGAGTTGGAATTTAACTGTAGGTGGTAGCAAAAGTAGTTTCTTCTCTCAGATATTTTTGTTATCATTTGAACTTCACAACTGATTATAGGGTTCTGGCTAAAATTCCTGCTAGTCCAAATTAGATGTGATAATGTGAAGTGCTGTGTATTTCTTGCATCAGATCTGAGATAGACTGGGAAATATGTTCTTTATATTTGTAATATACTAAGGTGTTTGCAATGTCCCTCTTTCAGAGAATACTGGCCTTTCTATTTCTTTCTTGAGTGATACATTTAATGCCTTTCCTAAATCAGCTGGTCTATTTTTTTGTTTGTTTGTTTTCTTTAAAAGACTCAAATTACCTTCAAAACGCATGTGTTTATTGAGTTTAGGAAGTAAGAGTGGGAATCTTAAAGGTACTTAGGGGACAGAAGTGGTTGTTTTGCTTACAGGTTGTTTTGCTTGAGGGCTTCTGATAAAGGCACATAATAACTTAGGCTTTGATGACTGATTTATATGAGCTGGCAGCTTGCACATGTGTGTACTTGTGTTCCATGTGTGCAAGTGTAATGGTGTTTTCCTGGAGGCATAAGTTATTTTGCTGTAAACCAATATAAACCTGTGCACATGGGCAGCCATTTGATCCACACCACAGGAAGTTGTGCCCATACTTTGTTGTTTAAGTACTGTCACATGAAACCCAACAAGTGTCAGCCTGTAATACCAATATAGAGACATTCAGAAAATTGTCCTTACATTGAAAGGTTTAAAAAAAAACAAAATCAAACTATCTTAGACAGGAGGTACACACTGACAAGTCCCTTTTTTAAAATAAGGCTATTGCTAATTCTCACAGTGCTCTACCTATGCAGCACTAAGTATTTTTTAAGTGTTTCACAAATACCTGGGCTATTGCTTTAAATTTTCTAGGTTTTTATTATTAAAATATTAGACTTAAGCAAAACTTGTTTATATGGGAATTCAGTCTTATTACCAACATATAATCTTTGTTTAATTTGCATGAATTAATGTCTTTGTGTTATTTTAACTCATATGCTATCATTTTATAAAGCGAGTGATAGACAGTCAAGCAGAGAAACTCAAAGAACTGGACAAAGAAATCCGTCCCTTCCGCCAGAACTGGGAGGAGGCTGACAGCATGAAGAGCAGTGTGGAATCTCTCCAGAACAGAGTGACTGAGCTGGAAAGTGTTGATAAAACTGCAGGGCAAGGAGCTCGGAATACAAGTGAGTGTGAGCACAATGGGCTGAGGTGCTGTTGAGAGGAAAACAGTGTCCCTTGAGTGGCACTCCCATTGTGACTTTTATATGGAAACATCAATAATGCTGATGCTTCTGATTTCTGAGCAGGAGATTGTGTATTTTATTTCTTGATGGTGTGGCATTGCTTCCATGCTTTTTCTTAGGCTTGATTCTTGTCTCCTGTTTTGTTTTATTGACTCTTGTCTTGACTGCATTGTTAGCTCGTTATAAACAGTTTCTTAATTGATCTTTGATAGCAAATAGCTTTCAGCAACTTCTTTAAGTACAGTCGTGGTGTATTGACATCTTTTACTACTCTTCTCCCCTGTGAATGGACCAGTATGGCTATCCACCTGAAACTACCCATTCCTGATTAGACAGGTGTATTTGATCCTAAGAAAACTGAGATCTGCTTAAGAAAAAGGTCATTGTGCTTCTGAATAAAGACTGGAATTCAGCAGGACAGTGTAGCTCATGTGCAAGTGTTTAAATGATTGCGACAGAGAACATTTAAATAGACCTGTATAAGATAAACCTGCCTTATGAATTCATCTTCTTCTTAGTATTGTGTGTTGGCCAATTTTGCCAGTAACAAAACAAAAGAGTAACATGAAAGGGAAGGGGGACACAGAAAACATAGCCCTCCCTCCAAACTAAATAAATAACCATATAATACTGATCTAAGCTTAAATTTTTGATTTTTGTTTTTTTTGTGAAGAACGTTAGACATTAGAACAGCAGTGTGCTTCTGAGATAAATAGTGTCTAAAAAGAATGTTTTGAGTGATCAGGAATGCTTCTGAATTTCAGAGGGATTACATAGGATGTGTAACTGCTTCCAAGGTCTTACCTGCTAAATAGCAATCTGCAGATAATGCTGCCAAATCTCCTTTCAAAAAATGGAAGCCTCTAGTTTTACTGTTTAGTGACCAGGAAAAATCTGTTAGATGATTTGAATATTTGACTTTTACTGCATGTATGATTAACGCCCACATTTGTAAAAATCCCAGCTAACCTAGATACCAGCCAGCAAATTAGAGCCTGTAGAAATTGCTTCATCAGTGGCCAAATGCACTTGGGTTGTCGAGGAGGAAAATGTTTTCATACACAGTAGCAGCACTGGTGATTGATTTTCAGAGTCTGTAGTAAACAGCAGGTTTCTCACCCCATCCTTTGTGTTTGTGGCAGGCCTGCTGGAGACCCAGCTGAGCAGGCACGACCAGATGCTGAGCGTCCACGACATTCGGCTGGCTGACATGGACCTCCGCTTCCAGGTTCTGGAAACCGCGAGCTACAACGGAGTGTTGATTTGGAAGATCCGCGATTATAAACGTCGGAAGCAAGAAGCAGTCATGGGGAAGACTCTGTCCCTGTACAGCCAACCCTTTTATACTGGATACTTTGGCTACAAGATGTGTGCCAGAGTTTACCTGAATGGAGATGGCATGGGAAAGGGGACGCACTTGTCTCTGTTTTTTGTCATAATGCGTGGAGAATACGATGCTTTGCTTCCGTGGCCCTTCAAGCAGAAAGTGACTCTCATGCTCATGGATCAGGGACCGTCTCGACGCCACTTGGGAGATGCTTTCAAGCCAGATCCAAACAGCAGCAGTTTCAAAAAGCCAACTGGAGAAATGAACATTGCATCTGGCTGCCCAGTCTTTGTGGCTCAAACTGTTCTAGAGAATGGAACGTATATTAAAGATGATACTATTTTTATTAAAGTCATAGTGGATACATCGGATCTACCAGACCCCTGACATACACTGGGGGAGGCAGATTAAACAGAAGGCAACTCCGTTTGGGGGTTTTATATCAGTTTGTCTTCAATCAGAGGTCCTAAAGCTCACAGAACCACCTTGTGGAACAGATGGAAGAGTTTGAAGGCATAACTGCATAGGGTCCAATTGCGAAAGTAGCAACACATTAAGAAATCATACCATGGTATATTTTTTAATAGAACTAGCAACACTTGAGCTCTGAAGAATCACTTGTCCCTCATCAGGATAGTGATTATGGTCAGAGAGGATTTTTTTTAACTTATTAATGATCTAGTCAATTGGAGGTGAAAAGACATATACAGTATGTGCTGAATCAATTACCGACTTTTATTTCTTTTAAGCTAGAATACAAGAAAAACCCTTCACATGTGGGCTAGCTGGAAATTGTCAGCATGTTAAAAGAAGATGAAGTAATGTTGCAATTATGATATTCTTTGAAAAACTGAGGTGCAATCTTGTCTGAAATATAGTATATTGTCTTTATAAGGCCTCATCTGGTCTCTGTTTTAATAATTACTTTGTCAGAAGATCTTGGAAAAGTATCCATGTCTTCTCAAAAGTATCTGAATCAAAATCATATTTTTATTTAAAGTTCTATTGTTACAGAAAACATTTTATTTTAAAACTGTTGATAGACTGATATTTCTTGGAAGAAAAAATAGAAGATATCAAACACTGGTTATCACTTGTGATAGGAAAAAAAAACTATTCAATTCTGTTATTTCTCTTTAGAAATGTAAACCTACAATATATGTCGTAGTTAATGACACTATTTCAAAATTAAGGAAAAATCACTCATGGATGCTGTGCATCATTATCAGATTTATAATTGTTTTCACCCTAAAATAGGGCATTTGTTGAACTTTGGAGTTCTAAACGGAATCCTGTACATTTTTTAAAGTTCTGCCCCATGCTTTCCAATCAAGCTATATATGTTGCACATTATGCTGTCAGCAGTATATAGTATTTTCAGTATTGGGGAGGAGGATTAGTGCTGAAAAAAGCCTCTGTGTTTGTTCTGTACTAGCAACCATTGCTTCAAGACAAACCAGCAGTGTCTTAATACAGTGATGGTGGCTTGCATGCATACATGTGCCTTAGATGTGCTGTGCTGCTTATAAACCATAGCTTTTTATTCAGATTAATTCTGATATCTGAAACGGTAGTTTAATTGGACTTCAGGCATAATGTTTAGCCTTGTCTTCAGAGCCCTTAGGTACCTGCAATGTATGAAACAGAAGCCAAAGCCCACTCCTTTGGCTTCTGCAGCTTCTATGACTTGGCCATGGTGGAATCCATCCTATTGAGGTGCCAAAACGTTATGCTCAGTGCTCCTATGGAGCTTGGACTAGACAGTCTCCATGGCCACTGTGAAGGCAGGCAACATTTTTCCTCTAATGCCTGTGGCTGTGAGGTGGCATCACTTGAAACGAATGCATCTGAGAACTCTGGGGCTGTGAATATAGATGCTCGTGGCAGCTTCTCGTAGCAGACAAGCATCCTAATGGGGAATGCATGGGCTTCTTTCTTGTAACAGCCTGAACTGTAGTGGAAAACATTTGCTAGCCCTGAAACATGCTGATTGCAACTTGCTGTGTTCATCTGCTTCTATTTAATGCCTGTGACAAGCAAGTCCAGAGACACAGCCTGACTGTGTTGCTCTTTCAAATCCTGCTTAGGCAGAGCGGGCTTGCACCACTGTGTTTTCAGCCTTCATGGGCTTGAAAAAACTACTGCATCTCAGCCTTTAATGTCAGGCTGTATCAATTTTCTGCTTTTTTGAGGCATAGTCACAATTTTTGTCTAAGGTGCAGTTGAATTCATGCCTTTGTATTTCAGCTTGTCTTTGCCATTGTCTTTTTTGGCTGTGCCTTCACACACAGTGCCTGCAAGAAGTATTTATGGATATACAATGCATGCTAAGTGGTCTTCATGGGTTTTCCAGGCACCTGCTAGAATACTGCCTGCTGCTGACTGTCCTGACCGTCAGCAGCACCTTGTCTTCCTTTTCTTGCCTTCCATTGTCCGGGTACTGTACTCCCTCTATGGTACGTGGCTGTCAACAGGTGCAAGCTCAAATATGGAGGCACGTGCTAGCATTTAATTTCTAGCACAGAAGGAGGATGTTCTGCACAAGAGATAAATATCTATAGATATACCTGCATCTATATCTCTAGATATAATTGTATGGCACTTGCAGTTTTATGCAGGCTGCATAAGTAAACCCATCACTTACGCTTTAGGGCGAAGGTTCGCTCAACTTGTGTCATTTTAATAATTGTGAACGTAGGCAGCTGAGCTTTTGTGTTTGTGCATCACAGAATTTTACTGAAAACAGGATTCCCAAGTGGAAATGTCCAAAGGACTCTCCTCCCATTGCTAATGCATGTCTTGTAAAATTAAATGAAACCGTTTGGCCATCTCAAAACACTTTATATCCTGTTTCAATCTGAGACTTGGAGGAGATTTTGAGTATAAGCAGGGCCCAGCATATTCTGCAGATTTGTGACTACAGTTTCCAACTTCTGTGACAGAATTGCGCTTCTAAATCCAAGCTCTTTAAAAGAGGAGGAAAAAAAACATTTCCAGCCTTGGTGATTGAAAGAGGACTTTGAAACATGTGAATGTGTAAACCAATAGGGAAGTCTTCCTGAGTCTGCACACAGCCTAAACTAGTAGCTTTAAGAGATCTGAATATCTCGTCTTGGTGGGATATTGACTCAGAAACTTCACAGAGAAGTTTAAATATGAGCACTGCTAACTATCTAAATGCCGATCACTGTAGCAGAAACATCAGTCACTGTTGTATTTCACAGATCTCTATGCTGCTTTCCACATCTCCCAAGTGCCAAAAGCACCAGCTGCCAGAATCTTCAGCTTCACTTGGGCAGCTTTTATAATGCAGTAATGTGCTATCGATATAAAAATATTTTTGCATATGTGCTTTTTATCACAGTTAATAAAACAGAGGCCTACTGCACTTATTTTTTAAAACTACATGAAGCTGCCAGAGAATTTCCAGTTTGCCAACCCTGCGTACTGTGAAATCCAGGATCTTGCTACACAAATGTAGACACCGCCTGCTGTGGAATACCTGAAGCCTTGACTGTAACACCCCTTTCTCTGCAGAGCTCACAGGCCATCTCTGTAGAGTTCTGACTGTGTACATAGAAATCAGTTTCCTCTGCTTTCCAGCAAGGAGTATGTAGCATTTTGTGAAAACAAGGCCACTGTATATTCTCTAAGTTGAAAGGAAAAGATACCTGGTGCTTTACTCAACCGTACACTTTTAAGTTATTTAACTGTTTCTCTCATCGCTGAAATGCCCTTTATCCTTTTTCTCTTTGCTCCTGACTGAGATATCTGAAGTTTTCTAGGGACTGTCTGTTTAAAGTGATTCATGGGACAACACCCTGCCCCCATGTATACTCTTGAATCCTGGCAAACTCCTGGGGGGTGCCGCTAGTGCAAGGGGGTCCCAGAGTACTTGCATTACTTTGAACAGTTTGTTCAGTGGAACCATATTGTCCTCTACTTAGTAATTCTTAGCAGCACACAGCTGAAGTCTCTTGCTGGTGTTCTTTCTTCACAGTGATGCTCCAAGTTATGTACAAGCCTCTTCTGTTTCCAGCATCCTCTAGGGAGATTCCAGTGTGTGACAATCTGGATGTTGCCCTTTGTGTATACTCTTCAGCACAGAGTGAGTGCACCTCTTACCTAGAAAGTCTTGAATCCTAAACAGGATGAAACTATTTGGGTGTTTAAAGACCAACCTGCAGTTATGATGCATGACCACGTCTGCATTGCTTCTCTGAGCTAATTAATTGGGGTCTTGTTTCAGTTACTGTCTACACGGTACACCTTCAACTGCTGACTTACAATATGCAATGTTGATTTCAGCCTTGTACTGTAAATGTTGCTCTTCACAAAGAGAATGTGCAATAGGAAAAGGGAATAGTGGGTGGCATACTTTTGATGGAAAAACATGCTAGATTTTTAAAAATATGAAAAAAAGAAATGCAGTTTATTTCCTTTTCTCATGGTGTTTTCTACTTGGAAAAGGAAAGATGAAGATATGTGCCTGTTTCTGTGCCTGGTGAATTTCTCAAATGCAAAGATGTGATAGAGATTTGTGTTAGCTGGGATTTAAGTGTTGAACCCATGAATGTTAGGTTGTGATTGTACTGCTTCTGTTTCCTCAGCTTGCCATGATTATAGCTTGCTGAGATGGAGTTTAAAAGCTACCACCTATTTGTATCTGTATTCCATCACCTGGGATAGGCATTTCACCAACAGTGCAGGGTATCTGCTGATATTTTGTTCAGTTTTTAAAACACTGGTGCTCTTTGGTCCAAGAGAGAGAAGCGTGTAGGGAGTGACAAGGAAAGTTGCCTGCACTGCACAAGAGTGAAAAATGTGAC
Source organism: Acridotheres tristis (assembly GCA_037013685.1). NCBI lineage: Eukaryota > Metazoa > Chordata > Aves > Passeriformes > Sturnidae > Acridotheres > Acridotheres tristis. The sequence goes on along the minus strand of CM072892.1, from coordinate 10,297,144 downwards.
TGCAGTATTGATGCCTTTGACATGATTTAACTATGCAAATACACAGATAGGTGAGGGGGGAAATTCTTGGGTTGCATACCTAATCTCTTAGATTTTGCTCTGTAAATTACTTGTATGTGTGTAGGTACATACATATGCACACAGACATGCATGCACATAAATATGCAAAGTCTTTTCTTTATGTAGAAGTGATGAAACAAAACCCTTTCCTCCAAGTTATACTTGATCAATTGGTGCAAATATAACTTGCTGCTGCTAAGGGAGGATCTTGGCTAAGGGCAAACTTTGGTTCATATCTTTCAGGTTTGAAGACCTGTATGTAGCAAACACTTCGTTTAGCTTTTCTGAAGACTTTGAATTGTAATTTAGGACACATGTTCTTCCTCATGCTTTGATAATTTGGAGATTCCTGTATTTTAAACAACCATAGTGATGGGCAACTTTTTGATTGCAAATCATTTCCTCTACTTTGGAACAAAAAATGATAAAAAGCATCCGAACCTCTTCCCTGGAATTCCTGTCCTGTTCAGTTCAATACCTTGATATTCTGGGTGACCTAGAAGTCAAAGCTACTGCAATAAAAAAGATTGGTTTGGTAGTTTAATCTGAGAATAGGTTTTAATACTGTGTACATTGTATAGCAAGTGCTATTTCTCTTTTTTGGAACAAGGAAATCAAGGATGAGATGTGAAGTGATTTGCCCAGAGTCACAAAAGGAATCTCCTGGAGCTGGAACTGAATGAGAGGTTCCAGTTCCCTAGCGTTATCTCTGAATCATGAGGTTTTGCTCTTTTAATACATTAGTCCCTTAAAGGAACTGGAAAATATGTTGACATACCCTGAAGACCCACATCAGGACAGTAAGGGCTAGAATTAAACATTCAAGCTGTCGTGATTTGGGGTTGTAGACACGTGGTGGCCCAGACGTGTGGAGTGAAGGCCAGCACAGCATGTCAGTGTGAGTAACAGCAGCAAACGTGTGTCCTGCTCTGTTTGTTCAGAATCATCCAACAAAACCAGTCTCGTTTGATGCTCCTCTTTACTAAGGAGGGAGAATACCATTGTACAGTGAAGTGGGTTCATCTTTGTTCTACCAGTCAGTGTGACTGACCATTTCTTTCTTGTGGGGCTTTCTCCCTTTTTCTGTAAACCAAAATCTGGAGGGCTTAATTGTTCTTTCTTGCCTCTTAATCCAGGCCTTTGCAGAGAAGCACCAGATAGGAAGGTTGTGGAAAACTTTGGACTGCTGATTCAGGGACATCCTCTTAAGGTTTAGAAGAGTAGAGTTATACAACACATAAGGGATCTGACTATTCCTGTTTCTCTTCTAGTAAGACTGCAGCTTCTGTCTTCCATTTCATGATGTCAGTGTAGATACTAGGCTGTGTCTCTTCATTATTTTCCCTCCAAGTTAGGATTAGTTCCTTAGGGTTCAAATAAGATCTGAATTTCACAGAGAAGCACCTGAACCAAAACCCTGGATTCAAACATCCCAGACTTGATGTGGAATTCAAATCTGGATCCCAACTCTGTGGCTTACTAACCTACCCATTCAGGGAAAGGTTTGTTGTCTCTATGTGGTGTTTGTGTTTTTGGTCCTTTGGAACTAAGCTTTTAATTTGGTTGCCAGTTCTGCAAGGACTTTTTAACTTCTTAGCGATGCCGGTGTTCACACGCTCCATTGCTGGCAGTGTGATGCGTGGTGATAAAATTTGACTCTGTCTAAGGGTTACTGAGATAAACCAGCATTATCATTCGTAAAGGTCATTTTCTTGCATAGTGTTCTGAGCTTTGTATTTGAATATAGCTCGCACCTGAAAGGACACATCTTCCAACTATGACCTGCGTCACTGGCAGAGAGTTGTGTAATCTGTACTTGTGGAATGGGAAGGTAAAAGCTTCCATCGTTGCTGATGCATCGTGTAATCCACCTGTTTGGTTTTTCTTATAGCTGTTGTTCAGTTAATACTTTTTTTTTTCAGTTTTATAGAAAAAAATGGGGAAGTTCAGGATTTTTTCTACAAGGTATAAAACTCCAATGAATTAGTGGTGACTAGAGAGCTGTGGAAAATACCCCATTAGGAGATGATGGGCTAAATGTAGGTCCATTTCTCTTAGACAAGTAGGATAACCTTTAAGATGCATGGAACAACATAACAATTGGGAAAACTAAAGCTGACATTTGTTTCCAAGAAATTCTGTGAGAACTATGGAAAAGACATCAGTGATTGAGAATAATGTACAAATTAATGTGTTTGAAACTTGTGTATCCATTTCTTTAATCTCATACTCTTCAGTGAACGGTACACTTGTGTTCAGTTTTATGATCAAAAACAAAGACCAAAGAAGGCCAGCCTCATTTGATTGTGTATATTCTGCCTGTCTTAATTATCAATAGCTGTAAGGATACAGTGCAAGTGATCTGGTAACCAGTGGTTCTCGTCCTTTTCTTTTAGGGGGAAAAACAATTTTAAAATGTATAATTTATTGCTCAGCAATAACCATGTTGTTAAAATAATAATTAAAAAAAGGAATTAGCAACATGTCTTAATTTCCCAATAGCATTATTATATGTTGTATTTCAGTTTACTGTATATTGTGTTTTTGTATTTATTTGTGTTTGGAGGTCTTGCTATGTCTTTTTGTGTTTAAATGCTAATAAACAAGGACAGTGTGTAAGAGTGTAGAATGCTGAACTCTGAAATGCTAAACTGTGTTATTAAAGGAAAAATAAATAAGTAGGAAATCATATTTTTTAAAAAAACCTGGTGTGTTGAATTTGAATGACCGCTGTTGACTTGCAGCTGGCCAGAGTGCATCTTCCTCCTGTGTGAGCCCAGTGCATGGCTGTTCTGTGCTTTGTGCTCACACACCTGATACAGCTTTACTGTGGCATTTCCCATCCTCTGCGCAGGTAACTTGCCATAACTTCTGTCAGAGTCCATTTTCCATGTGCTAACTCTGCTGGAATAAACCAGGCAATGATGTTCATCCTAACATCAGAGTTGAGAGCCCTTGTGCAGAGAGAGTAGAAATAAATTGAATGGCTTTTCATGCATTTGTGGTACACTGCTTTCCCAAAGAGGCGTGGGAAAGGAGAGTTGAAGCATAGCTTAAATCTCCAAAGATGTAGATTTCTTATTTTTTCTTCTCGTGTCATTAGTGACTCTTCTCAGCTCAGAACCGCATGCTTCAAGGTGTGTGCTTGAAGTCACAGAAGATGATGCAGTCTGTAGGAACACCTGGCAGTTCTGGAATGTGTGGAGCAATATATCCACCATGTTTCAGGTTCAGCCTAGGGCTGCAAACCCCTGATTCCCTGGGGTGTTGTATGAAGCATGCAACTTCTACTGAGCACCACACTGTTGTTTCTTCCCCGCTGTCCCTCCCACCTCTCTCTCACTGAAGTTGCAATTTCCCTTCCCATCCCTGCAGGGGTAGTACTGGGTTTAGCAATGCAGGAATGTCCTGCCTGTGCTCACACACAAGTCTGCAGTGTCATGGCAAAAGCCACTGCCTCGTTGCTGGCACTGGCCAGCCCATCCCGGTGTTTGGAGCAGTCTAAAAGTGCTGGGCATTCTCTGGATACAATGGAGATGCCAGAGAAATGGCAATGCAGGTGGGCATGGTGAGGGGGGAGAGTGGCTCAGAAGTGCCATCCTCACCTGGTGCAGGATGTGCTGAGGTGGATGTTCCCTTTGCTGCTGTCAGCAGTCACCGTATGTGACTCTGGATGCTCTGGCTGTCCTGCTCATCAGCCTTTCCACTCGCACTCCCAGCGCTGGCACTTGAGGCTGCACTGCCTGAAGCTCTTCATATCTCTGCTGTGGAGCCTGAAGGGCTGGTGAGCTTCCTTGTCTTAATGAAGTGGGTTACCTTCCAGCAGCGACTCCTCCTCCCAAATTGGGGAGCTTGGTGCTGCTCAGATGTGACACTTCCATCATTACAGAGCAGCAGGATAAGCAGAGAGGAAACAAATTGCTTTAAACGTGAAGGCGAGCACTAATTCCTCATCTCCCTGCTGCTCCTCCCCCAGCAAAGAATCCTAATTGAAATGACACGTGGTGCCCTTCCTGGCTCCAGTGAGGCATTATAAAAGGTTTCTCCTTCATGGCCGGTCCCAGAAGGTGACTGTCAGCTTCATGGGGTGCTTTCCCCCAATGAGCCATCTGGTGCTTGAGGTGACAGGAGCATAGTGCCAGCTCTGGGAGCACCAGGAGCAGGGTGAGGAGCTCGTGGGCTACAGAGGGTGCTGGCTCAGCCAGAGCTTGGACGTGCTGCTAGGGCCATCTCTTGGAAGAACTGCAGGGGGGTTTTTAAAAGTCTTTGGGAAGTTTTTGGGAAGTTTTCCAGAGTTTCAGACCTTGGGTTTGCTTGCTGTCTGGTAAGAAGTCAGAGGTTTTCAAAATGTTCAGTCCTGTGTATCCTTTGCTTTGATGTGACCAAGTCCTGGAATTGTCTGAGGAATGGGGAGATATCCAGTGATCCAAACAAGTGGTGAAAGAGGTGATTTCCCCAAAGCCAGTTATTTTGTGAGTCAGTTGTGTGGCTCCTTCCTCCACGCCTGGATTGAGCCCTGGAGGCTGTTCCTGTCGACTAATGTGTCTGGCGTGTTGTTTGTGCAAAACAGGTGAATACCCAAGTATCTTCCCTACCCCCCTTGACAAACACAGCACCTGGAGAGGCTGAGCCTACTCAGATCTCTTGCTCCTTCAAGTGAGTCTTTGGCAGTGAGCATTGGATCTCAGAGCATGCTCTGGTGTGTTCTGTAGGCTCACAAGAATGGGGAATGGCCCAAGCCAGGAACTGAATTCCCACTGTCTGGGCTGGCAAACACAGAAAAGACCTCAGGAATTGATTTCCACCCTTCAGGCTGCCCCTTGGGTTAAGCAGTGTTTGGACACATCTGTGTTTTTGGCTGTGTGAGTGGAGCTGGAAGCTGTTTGCAGACACTGCTGTGGACACTTGATAGCTGCTTTGTGCCAACACAGAAGGGTTCCAGAGATTACTTGGATTTCTACCAGGTATTTCTACCTGTCAGGTAGGAATGGCATGTGCCTCTGCACACCCTGTGCCATCAGCTCACAGGAACACCGGCGAGGCGTGAGCCTGTCCCCAGCTGTGTCCCTTTGGCACATGTCCCTGGGGTGGGTAGGGATGGCTGGAGAAAGGCTCAGATTCTCGAGGATAACAAGAAATTCCAGCCATGCACAGGGTTGGATGGAGTGGGCTGGTTCCAGTGTGCAGCCTGGCGTGGGCTCAGGGCTCAGAAGCAAACGTGGTTGCTCACACCCCTCCATCCACACAGATCTCACTCCATCGCTGCTCCTTGCCAAGACCCCTAACAGGAACTATTGTTCCCCTGCTTCACACTACAAGATGTGAGTTGGAGTGTGGCTTCCAGGTAGCTCTGAGATCAAATGTGATCCCCTCCAGTGACTTCTGCTGCCTTGCTGCCCTGAGGGTGAGGTGACTGTGTGGCTGCTGGAGGCTTGTAAGCACTGAGTGAGTTCCTCTTGCTGAATTGGTGTGGAGCTCCACACCAATTAACTCCACAGATTGACTGGATATTCAGCTTCAGCTCCTGACCAGCCCTGAAATGAAGCTGTGCCTCTTCCAGCAGCACACACAGCTCCTCTGCCACCAGAGCCTGGTTCTGGCAGTATAGATGGTGCTGTTGCACTCAAGACTATCTTTTTAAATTAAAGGAAATCCCACGTGGGAATTTTCTCTGGTTGATGCTAGAGGCTGCCTGCTTTAAGGGCAGCCATGAGATAGATAACAGCTAAAGGTTGTCACCTGCCAGGGTATTTCTCCTCATTTTGTTAAGCGTAGCTTCACATTCAGCAATGCTGCACTGCGTCAAGGAGACTGGCAAACATTGTGGGCCTGGGTATAGCCCAGCTCCCAGGGGGTGGCTTCAGCACTGGGGGTTTGGAGCCAGTTTTTGGCTCACCTCTGCCTTCTCCCCTCTCTTTGTTTGAGGTGTATAATACAGTCACCACAGAATAATTTTTCCATGCGTTTAATGACTTTCTGGGGACGGTGCCATTGCTGCTTGGCTGTTTGGAGGGCTGCAGAAAGCTTGTGCTTGTGGGGGCAGTCATCCACCTTGGGGCCTGGTGCCCACACCATCACTGCTCTGTGCTCAGCCCTGGGCACCTTTTCCAGATGCAAAGTGCTTGTACTGGGGAAAGACCTTTGTGTTGCAGGATACAACTTTTAAGTGGTGAGGAGAGATGCAGTTGTGCAACAGGGAAATTCTGAGAGGTGCTGGATGTCCCTGAAGGGCTTTAGGAGGTGGCTCTGCTGGCTGGCTAAGGGGAGCAGTGTTTTTGGCTTTGATGCCTGTTTATAACTCAATGCTGGGAAGGTCAAGCATCCACTGAGTGCTGTTTCCCCTCTGTGGTGGTGATGTTCTTGCTCCCCTGCCAGGGGCATTGTGGAGAGCCAGCATGGGGAGCAGACGGATGGGCAGGCAGCAAGGAGTAACACGTGCTGATCTCTGCATTAGGACAGCTGCTTTAATTTCTGGAGACCGATTTCTCCCTCTTTTCAACTTTGTTTCACTCTCCCTGTAACCACCTGACCCAAACCTGTGCAGCCTTGTGTTGTGCCTGTTTGGTCCTGAGGCACAGCAGCATCCTGGGACAGTAGCAACAACAAAAGTTGGGATGGAGAGGAGTGTGCTCCACCCGTGGGGAGAGACTGCATTGAGGGCTGGGTTATTCTGACAGAGTTATTCAGCAATGCTTCAGTGAGCACCTGGCCCCAGTAATGTTTTGCTGTAATTTCTGTCATTCCTCTACCCTGCCCTGTCCTACCCTAATGCTGGAGCAGGGACTGTCCATCCTTGAGCAGGGTTTCACAGGCAGGTTGGGGATTTTTGAGCTCTGCCTGCTTGCCAGATGAATTCCAGCTCATTTAAAATCAAGTGTCAGCTTTGATGGGACAAGCAGCACTGAGAAGCAGCATCTGCAGAGTACAGAAAGTAAAATTAAGGGTGTGGAGCACATCCCAACACGCTGGGTTTCCGGGGCTGTGGCACTGCTCTCTGCAGGGTCCATGAACAGTTTTACCCACCCTGGCTGTGCTGCAGGATGCTGAGGCTGCAGACAAGCATGCACCTGCCCTCTGCACACTGCAGTCCTTTCTCCAAGCTCTTATTGCCAAGTATCCATGATTTATAATTTTCCTCCCTCTATTAAAATACAGGACATCTCACTGCAGCCAGCATTCACCCCGAGAGTCCCCTAGGAGAGATTTGTGAATGGTAATTAGAGTGCAGGAGCCTTTCACCTCGAGGACATCTCTCAGCATTGAGCTCCCTGGGCAGAAAGTGCTGACTGTGTTTTGGCTGATGCCCAGGCTTAGAACTGCAGCTCTAAGGAGCTTTCTCTCCTGGGCACCTCAGTCTGTCTCCCAAGTTGGAAGCTAGGAAGCAGGAGGAGTACGAATGGTGGGATAAGGATGGTTTGCTTCCCACTCCTGCACTCCTAAATCCTTGCTGGTGTCAGGTGAGGGAGCTTCTTGTGGTCTGTGACCCTTCCACCGGATGACCCTTCCAAGAACTTCTCCAGCCTCCTCCTGGCCTCTAGTAAACCCCTGCATTCACCAATCTTCTGCCCTTGCCCTGCTGTACCAGTGTCAGCTGAAGGGCAGCTGAGCCCCACTGCTCTCCCCTGGCCATGAGCCTCTGCCACCATCCATGCTCTCCCCCCAGCTCTTTCTGCCCCAACACACCCTTGGTAAAGACGTGGGCCTGGCCTGGCATGCAGCACTGCTCCAGGCTGTGGCAGACGACAGGGCTGGTGCAGTTCCTCTCCTACGTGCCCATGCCCTGGTGCCGCTGCCAGCAGCCCCGGGCAGTGCCACAGGAGCAGCGCGGGGCTGGGCTGGCGCTGCCGGCTAATGATCAAATCAGCTGGTGGCCAAAGTACAATTACGGCTCGTGGCTGGGAGCTGCTCCCTTCCAAGCCAGCTAATTGACCATACACGGAGGCCATTATTTGCAATTACGAGGTAGCCGCTGTTCAGCAGGGGAGAGTGGCGTGTGATGTGCACGCAGCGTGGTCACCCCGACACCCTGGGCCGGACCTGGATGGGTGGGGGGAGTGTGGGTGGCCAGGTCTGGTGAGCCAAGCTGGGCACAGCCCCACTCTTGCCTCCCCAACCGCTTCCTCGGTGGCTCTCTCAGATTCCCAATGGATGCCAAGGAAACAGGAAGGTTGGGCAAGGAGCTGGGCGCGAACCAGCTCCAGGAACAGAGCGGGGCTGATGTTCGTGCTGGGGAAGGCTGCCTCCCATCCCGGTTAACTCCCGGGCTGATCCCATCACGTGCCCCGGGAAGGGGCAAGGTCCAGCTGGGCAGGGATCGCGGCCCGAGGGATGGCAGCCGGCTGCCAAATGAAGCTCCTGCTCTTCCTCCTGGGTATCCTGAAGTTCCTGGGTGAGTACGCCCAGGACCCGGCCGCCGTGGCGAGCAGAGCTGACCGCTGGGCGACCTCTGCATTTCTCGTGTGCTCTCGGCAGGCCCGGCTCGGAGCAGGGCTGCAGGCTCTGTCACTCACAGCGTAGCTGCAGGCAAAGGGAGAAGGCATTTCCAGCCGGGCACGGGGAAGGCGGCAGGGATTGGGGCTGGGACAGCCGTGCGGAGCGTGCTGAGCCTCTCATCTGAAGTCAGCAGCGCTGCGCTGCAGGACACGCTCCCTGCTGAATATGCATGTAGCTTTGATGTTCAAGGACTGCTCTTCCCGGGAGACAGGGCCGATTAAATAACACACTGGTATTTCCAGGGCTGGGGAGGGTGCAGGACTGCCTGGGGCAAAGGAATTGCTCTCGGGCCGGAGGAGCAGACCGCAGCCGGGTGGGATGCGGAGCCGTCTCCAGGCTGTGCCCGGCTCTGAGCTCGCTTTTCCTACGGGACGTGAGACTTGGTGTGATGGGGCCGGCAGAGCCTTTCGAGCTCTGACCTCTCCATACCCCAGCCTCCCGGGGCGGCAGGGATACGAAGGAGCCGCAGCGAGGACGGAACAACATGCCATTACTGTCTGGGTGCTTTTTTTCGTTCTTAAGCTCTTTTCTGCTCTGAGCTAGCAAGGTGTTTATGCTCACAACAGTGCGAGCAGATGCTTGGCTCCAGCTCTTACCACCGGTGATGTTGTTTTCCCTCTCGGGGGGTTTCAAAGAGACTCGGCACGGGTGTGTTCGCTGTGCCTTAGGGCTCCTTCAGGCAGCCCGGCATGAGGCAGGGGAGCCCCTCTGCGCCTTGTACCTGGACTCCAGGACTTTCTGGTTAAAAATACATGGTTTCCTGTTCATCTGGAGATGGCTAGTACAGCCAGCGGTCTCAGCAGAGCCCCTGGCAGAGTAAAAGAGCGCAAATTGTGAGGTTTAGGTTTTTACTGACTCCAACACAAATTGCACCTCAAGGTGATCCCTGTGTGCTGATAGAGCTTCTGCAGCCACATTGCATCACATCATTCGGAGTAGCCGAGCCCAGGCTTTGTGCAGAGCACCTTCCTCTGTCGGCTGGAGTCATTCAGAGCCCCCCTCCCACCCCAGGCTGTGCCCACGTTCCCTCTCCGTGCCCCAGTCCCTTCCACCACGGGCTTTCAACGTATCTTGCAATTTGATGGGTCTTTCTCCTACAGAAAAGATGATCCATTAAAAGGCAAAAGTAGGGTTTTTTGTAATTTTCTATGTCTCATACGCACTTGCCTGAAGCCATTTAATTCGGGCTGCTGGAGATTCATTCATCTTCAGCTGAACACGCATCCCCTGGCCAAGCCTGGGCAATGTCAGGATGGGAGGCTGCTCTGCTGTGCTTGTGCAATCAGAGAGGTCAGAATGAAAACCCCCTCTGTCATGTCCTGTCCCTGGCCAGCAGGCTCATCCCTGTGAGGCCCCAAGGGCAGGACTGCTGCTGTCCCAGGAAACCCCAAGGGGAAGAATCCTGTTTCCCAACATGTTTAAGCCTCAGGCTGAAGTATACCATTGAATCCTCCCTCTCCAGCTCCAAACGCATGAAACCAGCCCATACTTGTGCTACATGTCCCATAGCAAATGCCCTTTCTTCTCTTGCCCTTAGTGGTATTCCAGCTCTGCATGCCCACTCTGTACCTTCTGGAAACCAAAGGTTGAGGAATCTTTACTTGTTTAATTAGTCTGAGTGACAACAAACCCCCCTGCAAGGATTGCTTAACTACCACGTGTATGTTATTGTTACCCTTTGCCTGCAGGACACTTTCCTGCCTTCTGCCGTCTGCCTGCTGCGTGTTTGTCCCTTGCTTCTCTTCCTGTCTGGGTGGCTAGAACATCACCCAGACAAAAAAAATTTCCCCGTGTAGAGAAGGGCTGTGACTGCTCAGCTGGGACAATGCAGGAGCTGCTCTTGGGTGGAAAATCCCCAAATCTGGCCTAAAAATGCTAAGCCATCCTAAGCACATCCCAGAGCAGGCTCCCAGTGCCTCCCATGGACTGGGTTAAGCTGGTTTTTCTCTTCTCTCCCAGCTGCCACTGCTGCCGTGTACAAGCAGTGGATCCCCAACACCAATTTTGAAACCGCCTCCAACTGGGATAAAGGCAGAGTCCCCTGTGCCAGGGATGTGGTTCACTTTGAGAAGGACAAGGTACCGACATTTAAAATTTATTTTTATTTTTGTTTTCACAAAACACTGTCAGGCATTGGAAAAGCTCCTTTACCTGACAGGCTAAAACACACTTTATTCTTGCTTTTCTTACAGGTTGTCTCAGTCTTTGTCAGGTCTCCCCACGCACTGACAGACATGGTAAGGCATGGTGTGCAGGGGTGTGAGAGGGTGGGCAAGGCAGGGCCAGCCCTGGAGCTCTACCTGCTGGCACATTCCCCTGTCCCCCTCTCCACAGAATCATAAAATGGTTTGGCTTAGAAGGGACCTTAAAAGCCATCAGTCCCAACCCCCTGCCATGGACAGGGACACCTTCCACCAGACCAGGTTGTTCAAAGTCCTGCCCAACCTGGCCCTGAACACTTCTGGGGATGGGGGTACCCACAGCTTCTCTGGGCAACTTGTGCCAGTGTCTCATCACCCTCAGGGTAAAGAATTTCTTCCTGATATCTATTTCTTCCTATTATCTAATGTCTTACTGTCCTCTGTCAGTTTAAAGTCACTCCATGGACTTTGACACTTTCCTCCATGGTCCAGCCAGACCAAGGATGCCTCAGCTGGGGCAAGGAACAGGAGTCCTGCAGCATCCTGGGTTTCTCTGTAACGTGGAACCAAAAAGCCCATTTCTGTTTTTTGTTTGTTTGGTTTTTTTTAATTAGGGGAGATGAAAGAGAGTACAGCAAAACCAAATTTCATTTGAAAGAAATTGATTTTTTGCTCCTCAAAGGAGGATAAAACCTCCTCTATGTGATGGAGAGCTTGGCAGTAGTTGGCTGAGGAGCACCAATCCACAGCATTGCTGACAGAGCAGGCACTAGCCCTGGGCAGACGCTAAGTGAAGCTGACATCAAAATATCTCAAAATGAAAACAAACTGTTCTGGGAAATCCCATAATGTTGCTTGAGAAATTTTCTTTCAAGTGGCATTGGGTTTTATATTCTTCTGTGGTATTATCAGTCCAACTGTGGCAAGATGGGCACGACACCCTGCTAGAATGTGTTGAGTGGTATAAGATTGGGAAGGCTCAGCTCGGAGGGGTTTCTGAGCAATCTGGTTTTGCCCCATGTGAGGAACTCTGCCCCAGAGCAGGCTGACAGGCAGCCATGGGCTCTCAATCTCTGTGGCTTGGAGGGTAAAATTTAACAGGGAGGAATTAAAGGGAAAAGCAAACCCACTGCTCCAACCTGCCAGTGGGGGATGGGTCACCAGTGAGCCCTTTCTCAGTGCTGGGACAGGAGGAGATGGGCTGGATCCTGTTTGGAAAACCTCCTCCTCTAGTCCTGATGAGCTTGTGGACGAGTTTCCTCTCCCAGTTTTAGGGCAGCTTTTCTCTTTTATTGGCCATTAAATTTGAAGAAGCCTTTGAAATTTATGTGGTGTAATTTGTTCAGGCTGTCTATGCCACTAATAGTTTTGATGCTTTAATAACGCCATGTGCCACATTTAATCCCTCTACAAATATTTGGGGAAGATACTTTATTTATATGGCATTTTAAATATGAATTTTTGAAGGAAAGAATGTACTGGGGAAATACGTACAAATATAATGTAATAAATGATGTGGAATTTACCCAGAGAAGAAAAGAGCAAAATACCACTCCAGTAGATTTTATTTTACTTACAGATGAATGTATAATATTTCTAAAGTACTTTCATCAGAGGCCTGCAAAGTGCATAATTGCAGAGCAGCGTCAGTCATTACGGCTGAGCCTCCCGCAGCCAAGCTGGAGAGGAGCTGAGCAGAGGAGAGGGAGATCAACACAACCTTTGCACAGCACAAAACAACATCCATGGCCCTGCCCCCTGCTCAGGTGGATGGCTCCTATTGTGACTGAGGGGTCAGGGTGCCCCAGTGACCCCTGGCTCATCCCAATCAAAGGATCCAGAGAGCTGATGGAAACCCTCTGCTGGGGTTTCTGTTTCTCTGGGCCTCTGCTGCTGGCAGGCAGCTGCACAGGCTCCAGGGTTACAGTGAATTTTATTGTCCCACTGCTGTGCAGATGGGGAGGACTGTAGGGGATCCATGGGGGAATGAAGCACCACATGGGCTGTGAGGGCACCATTCCCTTCCTGCACTGAATTGCACTGCAGGTGAGCAGCCAGCCCTGCCTATAACCTGTACTGCAGTTCACACCTTCCTTCTGAGCATCACTGCCCCAGTGATTCCCTGTGACCTGTCCCAGCATGTCTCTTAGTGGGGTGGTTAATATTTATTTTTAATTTCAGCTCAGGCACTTCCCTCTGGTTCACTGCCCTGCTCTGCTGTCACTAGGTGATACAGGGACTGCCAAGGTTAGGGATGAAAAAGAAATGAAACCTACCACCTGAGCTGGGCTGCCACTCATGCAAATGGCATAAAATTTGGCAACCAGCTGGTTAGAAAATGAATTGGTCATGAGGCTTTTTGCAGAGAGGCTGGGCTGCACCTGTTCGGCTGCCAGCCACGCGCGCTGGAGCATTAATCACTTAAATCAGCAAGAATACATTAAGCTTTAGAGTCACCATGGAGATGCTACACAGCCTTTGGCCAAAAAAAAAAAAAAAAAAAAGCAGGATGTTTGCTCTAGTAGCACAGAAGGAAATTCACGGCTGAGGAGGGATTAGACTCTGAGTGACTTTCATGAAGATAGTGCCTGCTGTGGGAAGTGCAGGGGAGGATGCTTGGTGCTGGTGGTGGAGGGACAGCATGAGATCTCCCATCCCGACTCCCCAGCTGAGTGGAGTGTCAGGCAGTCCTCATGTGTCACCATCGGTCCTCTCCTAGACATTTTTGTGAAAGCTCACTTCTGTATGGTGAGCTCTGCAGATCCCTCCCCATCCATCCCGTGTGGGCACCAGCTAAGTGCTGTGAGATGCCTTCTTGGGAGGAGGCTGTTGGGGCACAGAGCCTGCCTGCCTGCTCAGAGCTCACCCACTGAGCACCCAGCTCAGCAGTTATTTGAAATTTCAAATGGATCCCTAATTCAGTCACACACTAAATCCAAATCCAGCTTAAGCGTAAGTGGCTTTGATGCACAACTGTTGTGATTAGGCTGGATTTTCTATGGTATTTAGCTGCCTAAAGATGCAGATCAGTATTTAGCCAGCTTTCAGAGGTGCCTGAGACTAAATGTGCAGAAAAGATAGAAATGGAGGTGATGATGCCTGGCATGGGTGCTCCAGGGCGAGGTAGATTTTGGCTGTTTGTCTCCTGATGGGGGAGAAAGACTCCTGGGACGGATAGGACCCTCTGGCTATGGCTGTGCTTGAAAGGGAGCCAGGCCAGGGCATGGCTGCAGCACTGAGCCTGGTGTTTGCCCCATTAACACCAGCCCTTGTGCAGTTTGTGCCTGAGCTGGCCAGCAGTGACATGTGGGCCAGGGATGGATGCTGCTGCTTCTATTTTTGGGGTTGCAGGAGTCGGGTTTATGTACATGGACAGAGCAGCCTTGTGCGACCCCAGGGTCAGACACTTGCTGGGGTTACTCAGCAGCCCTGACATCACCTTCCCAGCTGTGCCCCATCCCCGAGCTCTGCTGTGGGGCAGCATCTGTCCATACCCCCTCCCTGCCTGCCCCACTGGGGCTGCAAGGCTGGGCAAGGGTTTGGAGTGTGTGTGGGGCACTGGGGTCTGACCAGGGACACCTCCCCCAGCCTTTTATTTTTAGCTGCCTAATTGCAAGAGCAGAATGTACTCGGCTTTGCTGCAGGATGCTCCCGCTCGGTTCCTGGCAGAGATTGATCTTGAAATGCCAATTGCTCTCCAGGGGCACCGGCTCTAATGAATTGCCACAGTTCGCGCTAGTCCCAGGCACCGGTGCTCCCTCCCCCACCTCTTCCCAGACAGCAGGGTAATGAAACAACCAGAAAAAGGATTATTTTTCCTTCTCCTAAGATGAAGGTAAAAAATTTCAGGGGAGTGTGTGCCAGCACATAATTCCAAGATGGAATCCTGCAGTCTTTTCTGTGTCAGCATTCACACTGAAGGTGTGTGCTAGGCGAGGAGTTTGGTAAAACAGCCATTTATTCATCTTCCCGAGTCTATTTCCTCATTTCAGGCTGGTTTCCAGCAGGAGGAGTTACTAAAGTCTGTGATGAGCAGAGCAGCTTGCCAGCATCCTGGGCTGTAGCGGATGCTGGAGCCTGTCTGGCTGGAAAGCTGCTCCATGGACCGTCTGCCATCCCTTTACTGCTGGGCATGGCCCCTCTGCCCACACCTCGAGCCTCTTCCTGGCTTTCTGTGACCTTGTCTGCAGAGGAGAGTTCAGGGAAAGGAGCTTAACTAATATGAAACAAATTTGGCAAATGGCTTTAAGCCTTTCTGTATCTTCTGCATTCATAGCTCAATGTCTTCAGCTGCCCAAGGGGGTTCCCATGTCCCTGTGACACCTGATTTCTGTACAGTGTCAGGACCTGTTCAGCTAGAAGTGTGTACTGGAGATCTGCAATCAAGTTAGTGGGCTTTTTGCGTCTGTTGTTTGTTTTTTGTCCTCCCATGGCTTTCACTGGGCCCTGCAGGGTGGTTTGGCAGGGGCTGTGCCTGCCAGCACCCGTGTGGGATGGCCAGGAGCTGTGGCTTCTCCGTCGGGATGGGCAGGACTGTGATGTTTTGGGAACCTGATGTGTCAGGCCACTCCTGTGCCAGGGGATGTGGTGGCAAGGCCAGGCTGGGCAGGGGCTGTGAGAAGCCCGTGTGCTGAAACACAAGCTAAAACGTGAGGAGCAGACACAGCAGGGCAGCTGGCTCTGGCATTAATGACAGCACGGCTGTGCTGCTGCTGCTGCTGCTGGGCAGGAGGGGAGGCAGAGCAGCCAAGCACCTCGTTAGCTTGCAGGGGATGGCACTGAAATGATGATATCCCCTGGCACACTGCTCCTGTGCCCGTGCTCCTGCCTGCTCTGGGTCACAAGCAGAGGGGTGAGCTATTACTGGGATCAGAGCAGGGCTGTGGGCATCCCCTGCCACTGCTGGTGGGGTCCATGGACAGCAGCACCAGCTTCTGTGCCCCAGGTGTGCTGCACCAGCCTGCATGAGCAGGGGCTTCATGGGAACACAGGCTGCATTTCTGGCCCTGTTTCCCTGGGAGGCTAAAGTCCCATTCCTCATGGGACCATGTGCCTGAGCAGGGAGGTCTTTGGGCAGCTACCCCAGCAGCAGGTGACCCTCCTTGGCTCACACAGAGGTCTTGAGGTGGCAGGAGGTCATCCTGACTGGCCAGGGACCTGTACTAGCTGCTGTGGGATCGAGGGCTGTGGCAGAAACAGGCTGGCTCTGGCAGAAAACTGGGGGTGTGGGGTGGCATGTGTGGCTGACGGGAAGGACATTGTCCTGAGGGTGCAGGTAAAAGCTTCAGCTGGACCAGAAGGTGAATAAATGAAGCCCCAGTAATGAACCCAAGAAATGCTGCTACAAGTGAGCCCTTGGCAATGCTGCAGAATTGTCAGAGGGATTCACCTGTGGGTGAACCTGGCCCTGTGCCTTTCTGGGGTGTCAGCCAACATCTGGATATCACCCAGGAACCACCACCAGACCCCCAGCCCCAGCAGGCACTGGGAAAATCCTGCTGTTCCCAGCTGTGGGCAGAATGGGCAGAGCCCACCTGCCTGCAGCCCCTGCTGCTGTCCATGGGCTGCCACTGTCCCAGCAGGGCAGTACTGGGAAAGATGATATGGAGATCATTTCCCTTGAGCAGTATTGCTTGTGGTGGAGCAACAGCTCACCTGCATCCTATCCCAGCGATGTATTTCAATGGAGGGCCAGCAGCACCAGTGCCAAAGCTGCTCCTGGGTTGGGTGCCAGGCAAGGGGATGTACCCAGGGGCTGATGGCTGCTGACCTGCCTGCTGGAGCAGCCGTGGGTGCAGCACTGTGGAGCTCAGTGTGCCTAGGCAGTCTTAGTGTTAAGTGATGGGGATGGTGGCACCATCCCATCCAAGCAAGGAATTCAAATGCATTGATGCTGCAAATAAAAGCAAGGCTGGGGGAAGCCCTGGCTGCAGTTACAGATGTTGTTCACCCAGGTTAAAACACAAGTGCTGCATTTTTCCTGTGCTGATGATGGTGACATGCCAGCCACAGTGCTCCTGTCAGTCATCTCAGCCCAATCCTTGTGACTCAGGTGGAGCCAGGATGTGCTAGGGGCTGGTTAAGGACATGTGACTGGAAAGCCATCACTCAGGACTTTGCTATTTTTTTATTTCACTTTTTGGAGGTTAGTTCCTTTTTCACTTATGTGTTGGGGCAGCAGATTCCTTCTGCTAGTGCAATGCTGGGTCTGGTCCAAGAGCCACATGGGGGTCTTTCCTCTTTTTTTTTTTTTTTTTTTTGGCTGACTTTGATAAGAAAAATGATGACTGTGTTTCAGTTGTCATTACACTTGATATTGATAACCAAGGAGATAAGTGATTTACTAGTATCAGGAATGGGAAATGACTAATGGGACTCTAAGCACTCACTGTGTTAATGGCCCTGGAATACAGGTTGGCAGGAGGAAGGGAAAGCAGATGAAACTGCCAGCTTTTTGGCTTTGGTCCATTGGTACCTGTCATTGCTCAGTTCAAAATGTACTTGGAAAGTGGCCCAGCCTGTATGCAATTTCCATACTAAATTCCCAAAGGTAGAAAACCACTGCTCAACCAGAGTCTCCATTTGTCCTCTGCAGTGAGCCGAGATGCTTAACTTATGTTAGGAAAAAAGAAAGGGCAAATTATTTACAAAGATCCACTGGATAATGGAGACACTCCTGAAACGCTGCCCAGTGGTGAGAATCTCAGGCAGGGCTGGTGGTGGATGTGCAGTGGGCACGGAGCCATAGCTGCAGGCCCAGCCCCAGAAATTCCTGTGATGAAGCAGGAGTACAGAGCTCTTCCTGAACTTCATGTCTGTGGAGATGAGGTGGCTCTGTCCCCTGTCTTGCATCATGTTGTGTTGCATCTTAATTCCAGGGCTGGTGCTTGCGATGTTCGGGTAATCCCAGGGTGTGAAGGGACATTATGTGTGCTCATTCTCATTTCCATCCACATGAGCAGATTCCTCTGGGCTTGAGAAGTCCAGCCAGCCTGGAATTTTGGCCTCAGCCGTGGAGGGGGATCTCCCGTGGTGGCTGGAGAAGCTGCATCTTGTCCAAGAGAGCTCAGATGCCAATGTCCCCAGAGCACAGGTGCTGCAGGCATGGGGCAGATTTGATATGGGGCAGATTTGTCATGAAGCATTTCTCCCAGCTCTCCTCTTGAGCAGAACTGATGCTGTGTCCTGCTGGCCCATCCAGACCTGCTCGCCCTCCCAAGCACATGCAGGATGCACCACTTCACTTGGTCATGGAACGAGTGTTGTGCATCCGTGTGTGCATCCCTAACCGAGCAAGTTGTCCTCTTGTACCTCATCTCCTCTCTTGCCATACTGAACTCAGCCCTGCCACGTGAATCCTTGATGTATTTTCCTTCTCCTCTAGTTAGTTTGTGAAGGTCTGAATGAACAATCCCATTGGACACAAAAGCTTATGTCCTGCATGCCAATGGCCCCTGGCCTGTATCAGCAATAGTGTGGCCAGCAGGAGCAGGGAGGTCACTCTTCCCCTGTACTGGGCACTGGTGAGCCCACACCTTGAGTGCTGTGTCCAGTTCTGGGCCCTTCAGTTTAGGAAGGACATTGAGACACTTGGGTGTGTCCAGAGGAGGCAAAGAGGCTGGTGAGGGGCTTGGAACACAAACCCTGTGAGGAATGGCTGAGGGAGCTGGGGTTGTTTAGTCTGGAGAAAAGGAGACTCAGGGCTGACCTTATCACTCTCTACAACTTCCTTAGAGGTGATTATAGTCAGGTGAGGGTTGGTCTCTTTCTCCAGGCAGCAGCTAACAGAATGAGAGGACACAGTCTTAAGCTGTACTAAGGAAAATATAGGTTGGATATTAGGAAAAGTTTTTTTTATGGAAAGAATCATAAAGTACTGGAATGGTCTGCCTGGGGAGGTGGTAGAGTCATCATCCCTGGATGCGTTTAAAAAAGACTGGATGTGGCACTCAGTGCTATGGTCTAGTTGAGGTGTTAGGGCATGGGCTGGACTCAATGATCTTGAAGATCTCTTCCAACCTAGTGATTCTGTAATTCTGTCATCACAGGAAGCTCTGATCCATGGCTGTAGTCAAGGTGGCAGCTACAGGGGAGAGAGCTGTCAGGCAGGCAGGGATGAGAGCAGGGACTTCCCATCCCAGTGGTCTTGATCCAGCCACAACACTCATAAATGCCAACTCCAGCAGCCTGGGAAAGCAAGCAGAGCCCAATCATGGTCCTGCTGTGTAACCATCCCCCTCATCAGCAGCTGCTGCCTGATTTTCCTTCTTACACCCAAAGATCCCTGCAGCTTTGTGTCTGAGTGCCCAGAGCTGACTGCTATGAAGAGCTGGTACCCTGTGCTGATGAAAGGATCTGCTGCATCCCTTCCAAAGCCCCACACTGAGCAGCTCAGATGGGTCCCAGCAGCCAGGCCAGCCTGCAAACCGGGCAGGACTCAGCACCCAGGGGTCCAGGCTGCAGTGGCCCAGCCAGTCTGGGAGAAGGGACTGGGCTGGAAGTGCTGCTGGCACTGGCCTGAGTATGGGTGACAGCTGGCTGGTCCAAAATGTCCCATTGCCTGCTCCTGCCTGAGCTCACAGGAAAACAAGCCAGGGCACTTGAAGTGAAGTACAGCATTTTGTGGTTAAAGCTGGTAGCATTGCTCTCATCCAGCTGAATGCAGGCCAAGTCTTGAGCCTCAAAACAGACATGTTTTGATGGCTTTTTCATCTGCAGCTAAAGGACAGGATGCCTTTTGTATCCTGGCAGACCTTTCAGCGTTTTTCAGTGCTTCAGTATTGGACAAATTTCCTCTACTGAAAAGCAATAGAAGTTCAGAGAACCTGATGGCAGGACAGAGGCTGTGGTCTGATGGAGCAGTGTCCATAGGCAAAGGTTTCTTCCTGGCTGGGGGGGAGACTCTACACCCTTGGGACACGTGTTGCCCCAACCTCAGTTATTCCCAGTGCCATCCCCTCTTTTCCAGCCCGATGTATGGCATTTCTGGGTCCAAAGCAGCCACTCTCTGCTCTCCATCCTGGCTTCTCGTGGTTCCTGAACCAAGAGGGGCACCAGGGCTAAGGCCTTCAAAGCACTGCACCACCAAGGCACTAAACTTCTTAACAAGTGCCTGCCTACAGATTGGGGGTGATGAGCTTTTTGCCTTGTTCACCTCGCCCAAGCCTTCCCCATGGTGGCCTCTGAGTGAGACTGAGCATCCTTCAGGCAAGTCTGGCCAGGGACAGAGCTATTATGGCCACCTGCAGCAGTCAGTCTTGCTTTCTCTAACCTACATGAATATTTAAAGACAAATTAAGTAGATGAAACCTTAAAATCCCATTTAACTTTTTCTGCCTGAGCACAGGACCCTGTACGTTGGCATAACTGAGTCCTGGAGGGCTTTCAGCTGCTGTTGGGGAGTGATGCTAAAACACTGGACAGACAAAATTAGAGAAGGGAGCCTTGAGCACCACTGACTAAAATATTGTGAGAAGCCATGACTTTCCCTCTGCAATTTCTAAATGTAAAATAAGATGGGCTGGGCTGAGTAACCTGTTTGCTGTAGATGAGTTGCTTGAGTTGATCATTTGCCAGGGCCTGCTCCAGAGTTAGCAGTGCTGGTTGGTGACCCAAGTGGCCATGGTTTCTTGCTGAAAAGGTTCCCATGATAGAGCTGTGCCTGTTGAGGTTTGTCAATGGCCATGCTGAAGCCAGATCAGTACCATGACCCTTGCTACCTGCTGGTGATGCCCTAGCCAACAAGAAGAGGATCTGGCTATGGCAGGCTGCTCCAGATGCCACTGTGCATTTCCCTTAGCTTGTGCTCAGTGCAAATTCACTACCTGACACTGTACCAAGCATAGCCTGGGGCCCTGAGTTATATTTTGTGGGGCAAGCAGAGCCCCTGGAGGTGGGAACACATTAAGTGAGGGGGCCTTTGGCACTTGCAGAGTAAGGTTGGGTTTTTCTTGCTGTACCAACCATGTATAAATCCATTCCTGAGCTGCTGTGAGTGTGTACAAGAGGAGGGAGGAACTGTCAAAGAGCTTATTTTGCATTTTCCTTTCCTTGCATCTCTGAATGCTTTTCTGTGTTATGGAAGACAATGCCACACTGCCTCTCTCCATTGCAGGATCCCCATCCATTATCCAGGAGCTGATACTTTCCCATTTACATGGGGCACAGTAAGGGTAGCTCCTGATAACTGTAAAGTGCCTTGGAGACTGTGAATGTAATAGGCAGCCTAATAATTAGCAGTGTTATTTGATTACAAGCCTGGGTGGCTGGCAGCAGGACAGTAACACTCTGCATCCCTTCATCTAGTACCTGCCCCTGAGTGGAGAATTCGTGCTGGCAGCTGGTGCAGCATTCACAGCTTTTGATGGCAGCTGGGATCCAGGCTGTGACTCAGGTATTTTGTGCCCAAACCAGGCATCCCATCAAGCCCATGATGAATCATGCAAATTCAGCCCAAATACCTCTACAAAGGTCCTACCTCAGAGCAAAGTGAATCACTCCTCTTCAGTACTTACCTTTTCTTTGATGACCTCCCTCACATCAGATCCTTTTTTCCTCGTAGATCACCTGCCTTCTAAAAAGGTAATTATAGTAGGGAAGCCTTTGAAGTTGTAGCAGAGAGGCAAATACTGTTTGTATTTTCCCCTGCCTATTAAGCATGTAGCCACATCAAAGCCCTTATTTTCTCTACCATGGTGTTTCTAAAGAAAACCAGTTAGGAGGTACACACTTGTGAGCCAAACCATGGCCATCACAGCAAGCTGGCCTTTGGCCCCACAAATGCATCCTCCCCTTCCTTCCCAGCCTCCAGCCCATGGCTGAGACAGCAGGTTTGTGTCATTGGTGCCTGCTGTTACCTGAAAGCTATTTTCTAGGGAGGTGTATTTTGGGTACTTAAGAACTGCCCCATGCTTTCAGTGGCAAGTAGGTTTTTGGTTCCTCTACAGGGAAGGAAGCATTCAAGCAGAGCACCTGTGCCTGCACTCTGAATGGAAATAAAAAAAAGAAAAAAGAAAAAAAAGAGAAAGAGAGAAAAAATCTAAATCAGTCTCCCCAGAGCAAAGATTGTAGCTTAAAACTGTCTGGAGCCATTCTGAAATCCTTCATCCCTATCAATTTTTTGTTTTGGGGCTGTTTGCCCCCCAGCAGGAATGCTCTGGCATCTGTGCTTGGCACTGGGCTTTTCCTGCTGACCATGCACTCCTCCCCTGAAATCAGCTGGCTCTTCTGGGACAGCTTTCACAAATGGCTTTCTTTAAAGCACTATTTCAAAATTAATGCAAATGATTCAATCCCTAAGTACCTGCATGCTGGCTGAATTGGTAAAGGTTCAGCTGCTGGGAAGAGAGAGAAGGAATCAGGGCACTGCATGATGAGACTAACCATCAGAGAAATGGTTAATGGTTAAATAATTGCTAGTTAAATGGGGCACTGGCTTTGGGGTTACCTGCTGCAGGGAACAGGGCTGGTCAGATTTCTGCAGACCTGTCAGGCTGCTGGGAAACTGGGACATGAATTATCATACCCATTTTTATCAGGTTTAGCTGTTACTCAGCATTCAGGCAGATGTTTTCCTCCTTAACCAGAAGGATGAGCTTTAAAAAATGGGGACGAAATACCCTGTGGGATCTGGGCCTGGAAGCCTGTAGGTAGATGTGGGATATGGGCTGGGACCCCAGACCTGAGCTCTGGGAAGCTTTGCCAAGCTCTGGGAAATGCCTGCAGTGGCTGCCCCTGAGGGTGATGCCAGGGCCAGCCCTTGGCTCCCTGCCCACAGGGTGAGATCCTTCAGCCCAGACACATCTGCTGGGGCTTTGGGCTTGGGTCATGCTCAGCCTTTTCTGTCCTTTTCCAGGTGGAACAGTGAGGTTTGCTGATGCTGAGCAGCATGCCTGGTTTGACCCCACACTGTGGCAGGATGTTCTCCCCAGCGGGGAGCTCAAGGCAGCCGGGCCCATCTTTTCTGTGCATGAGGAGCGTGTCCCATGCCGCTATGACGATGTTATCTTCCAGCCCCAGACCTCCTTCAGGGTAAACACCGACTCCTCACAGCCCGTGATTCACCTCCGCAGCATCTCCATCATGGGCCAGGTAAGGTGGGGAGGATGGGGAACTGGCTGCACACCTTCTCAGCACAGCTGGAGGTGGGGCAGCAGCACTGCTCAGGGAGATGGGGCACACCCGTGGGGCTGCAGCTTCATGAGCTGCTGCTGCCGTGGATGGCCTCGATGGCTTTTTGCATCGACCAGTTTGTTATTGCCTCCCTCCCTGCAGAGTGGGAGCGCAGGCTGTCTCACTGTGCATGTTTAAAAAGGGCCAACATGCACGGGTCAAACCACCAGCAAATGCAGCTCCTCTGGCTCCCAGGGGTCTCTCCCTTCCCAGGCACGTGTCTGCAGCCGTGCTGCTCAGGGACCCTCTGGGGACACCTCTCTCCTGCCCCCGACCTTGCCATGGCCTGTGGCCCAATGATCATCTCCCAGCTTTGCTTCAGCAGCGCTCTTTAATTGATTGGAGGGATAATTATAGAAGTGCTGGCAGCCTGCTGTGCCTCAGCCCGGGAATCAGGCTCCCCACGAGCCCTGTCCCTCCTGGTCGGAGGAGCAGAAGATCACAGGCGCTGCAGCAGTAAACACAGGCTCCTTCCAGGAGTGGGAGATGCGGCAGGCGTTTCATAAGTTATTTATTATTTCTGCTGCTGTGCTGGCTGGGATGTGCCATTTCGGGGCCAGGCATTAGGTAGCTGCTTTTTGAGTAATAGACTCAGCCTGTGCCCAGGCGGGTGCAGGCGAGTCTGAGCAAGGCAGAGCCCCAGTGGAACTCACCCTAGGCACACACAGCCTCAGGGATGGAAAGGTGGATGCTCTTGGGTGCTCAGAGTGATGCTGGCCCTGCTGATGCCTGGGGACTCCCCCATGGCACATCATCCCCCCCAGGGACCACTGCTGGCTGTCCCTCAGGGCAGGGGCTGCTGCTGAGTGATGAGATGGAAGGAGAAGGTGCTTTTTGTGATCATAGCACATTTCCTAAGAACTGACCTTATGAGCTTCTCTATCCCTTTGTAGCCAGCCTACTCTGTGCTCCGTGATGACTATTTTCACCCCAGGGCCTGAGAAATCTGCCTGTTGTGCCAGAGCATGGAGACACTTCCTGTGGAAGAGAGTGGGTGAGGGAATCACAGGTGACATAGCACGAGGCTGGTCAGTTCAGCTCAGCCTTTGCTAATGCCAAGCACATAGAAATTCTTCCCAGATAGAAGGAAAAGAGTTCAGACCCAGCCCCCTTCCTCCCAGTAGTGAAAAGCTGGTAACTTGAATTCTCTGAGCCAGCAGAAAGATGGAAAGCAAAAGAAGAAAAGGCCCAGCTATCTCACTGTCATTGTTTTTGGTTTTAGAGAGAGTTTTCTGTTGGTCCAAGGGAAAAGATGGAATGGGTGTATTGGCAGGGTTTTCCTGCTGCATCATTGCCTGCAGCAGGGCTGCCCAGTGGCGGCCATCAGATGTGACACCAGGTGTCCCAGCAGCGCTGCTGGGTTCCTGGGGACAGCACTGGGACCTGTCCTGGATACTCACCTGCTTTGCTGCTCTTTCCTGCACAGGAGCTGAACACCCCATCAGCCTGGGCTGGGTACCTGGCGGGCCCCTCTGCCCCGCTGCAGTTTCATGGCAATGGCACTCTCCAGGTGACAGGCACTGGCTGTCCTGACAAATCTGGCTGTGCCTGTGGGAACACCCTGGTGAGTGTTCCCTTTCCCATTCTGGGGCTCCAGTGCAGTTTGTGGGGTGAGGGACTGACGCTGTCCTGCTCTCCTTTAGGATGGCCCCCGCATCTGCGCAGCCCTGCTCAGGGCATCAGGGAGGCAGTGCCCAGAGCCAGCGTGCCAGAGCCCTTTGCAGCCCCTTGGCCACTGCTGTGGGATCTGTGGTGAGTGGGGGACACGGCCCTATTCCTCCTCCCTGCCATACCAGCTGCTTCCCTTGGCTCCATGGGGGAAAGTTGGGTGCAGGGGATGCTTGCATCTGGTTGTGAGCTGAAATTTTGCTGTGTCACTGCTGCCAAGGGTCTCATCTGTGGGTCCCATGTACAGATCCCATCGTGCCACCTTCCCAGCACGGCTCTCTGAAGAGATCCTGGCTTTTGGAAGCCTGTTCTGAGTCGCAGCCCTTTGTCCCTGCTTCTGGTTTATCCTGTCAGGATGTCACAGCTCGTCAAGCTAATAGGGCTCTGCTGAGTTTATACAGCTGAAAACACGCAGAGGAAATGCAACCTTTTCCACTGTAATGTCAGCTTCCCAACAGCCAGCTTGTTTAATTTAATTTAAAATAAAAGCATGCAGATTGACAGCATTTTCTCTGCAATGAGTGCTCCTCCATTAATCTGCATGAAATGTTGCTAGGGGCAATTTTTCATGCACAACTGTACCTGGATACTTGGTATCCAATATGTGGTATGTCTTTCCAAATTCATTAAAATGGCACCATATGTTTCTCCAATGTGCTCCTAAAAGCATAGTCTCTTACAGTCTTTAGGACAATTTAAAATTTCAGCAAATGTTTAATTGTATTTTTCCCAGGAAAATATTTGTCTGCATGACTGCAGTGCAGTGGTGCAGGGAGCACAGGTGTTCCCTCCTCAGCCTCCCCCCTCAAAGCCAGGGTAGTGCTGCTGCACCACAGCCTCATGGCCCCAAAACTAGGGGCATGAAGAGCTTCCCAGAGGGATAAGTGGGAGAAAGCCTTCCAGGGAAAGCTTCTCTCCGGATTATGTTGGAAAGCCAAACGCCTGTCACCAAACCCATTGACGAAAAGGTCCAGCGAGGGAGGTTTCTCTCTGAGCCCAGACCAGTTGCACAGGGCACCAGAGGGTCCCAGTGCCTTTTGTGGCAGTCAGAGCTGTGCTGCTGTGGCTGCTCTCTGCCCACGCGTGGTGACAGTCTGGTGTCTGTTTTCTGGCTGCAGGGGCCACCATTAACCTGGATTTCACTCCTGATTTTGACCTGCAGAAGTACCAGGACAAATTGGTCCAAGAGCTGCTGAGCCAGGTACATCAGCCTGTCAGATAGGGAGGGGCTAATGAAACCACGAGCCACTAGCCACATCTGCCAGTGACTTGCTGCCTGTGGGACTGTCTGGGGCAGGCATGCAGTCCCAGCGATGCCAGGGGTGCAGCTCACTCCCCACCACCCTGCAGTGACCTCTTGGATGTGCCTGCTGGCTGTGGGGGCTCAGGGCAGGAGGAGCTGCTGACATGCAATGGGGAAGGATGCAGGGGGGCTTGCAGGCAACCCTGCCACAGAAAACAGAGGAGGTCAGGTCTAGGTCACAAGGCAGCTCAGTGCACCCAGCTGGGACCCTGCAAACCTGCAGCAGGCCATTCCCTGGCCTCTGGCTGCTTCTCCATTCCCCAGCAGGCAAGCACTGGGTGGGTGACTGGCACTGTCAGCTCTCAGATGCTCCACCAAACACCACTTCATGCTGCTGCCTGTCAGACACAACATGACCTCCCTCCTCTTTGCCAGGGGCTGCCGGGGAGGAGGTGTGCTCTGCCTTGCACTGGGAGGTTCGATACCAGAGTATTGCTCTATTGATCCTGAGCTGAAAGCTGTCTGCCCGCCCTCCTTACAGCCACACATCTTAATACAGCTTTTAATGGGTGTGATAGATGAAATTGCTTTCTCAGCATGCTCTCTGTGGGGGCTGATTGTGTGCTGAGTGGGTGCTGGTCACAGCTTTGGAGAGAGGGGACGTACGAGCCTCTCCTTCGGGAAATGCAATGGTGCTGCAGTGACAGGGGTGGCAGCTCTGTGGAGGGGCTCACATGAGGGTTCAGGTGGGCCTTGCAGCTGCACCCATCGTGGCTGTTTGGAGATGTGACTAATCTGTGCCTACCCTCTCATGGGCTTTACGTGTCTCCCTGTGTTTTGGGCAGCCCAAATACGCCGGCGTGCAGATGGCCATATCCAAGGTGCACAAAGCACAGACCTTCCTGGGCATCATGTCCCGAAGTGCCACTCCTCTCATCCAGATCGTGCTGATTGATGACAGAGCAGGAGTGCAGGCGGGCACTGCAGCAGAGCAGCTGGCAGCAGACATCATGGAGAGCATAGCACAGCACGGTAACACCCCTGTCCTGCTCTGCAGCTCCCCTGCAGTGCACCCAGACCCACTGCTGGCCAGAGCTTTGTGTTCCCTGCCACGCATGTCCAGTGGGGTTTGAATGTCTCTAAGGATGGAGATTCCACATCTCTTGGCAGCCTGTCTCCACAACTGACCATCTTTGCAGTAAACCAGTTTTTTATATAAATACTTAGATAAATACAGGTATTTAAGTGGGATTTACCATATTCAGTATCTGCCCTGTCACTGGGTGCTGCTCTCTGCAGCAAGGATGCTGCTTGTGGAGGTAGACACTGATGGGCATACAGGTCACAGCCAGGGGACCTGGTGGTCATTGTATGGGTGGCAGACCCACAGGGGCTTGTCCTCAATGAGTCCATCTACCTGTGAATCACATCCCTGTTCCCAGGGAAGGGTGATCAGGTAAGAAGGACCAGACCCAGCTGAAAGCTCCCTTTGCCATGGATGTGAGATGTGTTGCCCTGTACAATCCTTTTCCCTATTTCTTTGCAGGTGAAGCTCTTGGCATTTCAAGTGGCAAAATGGAAGTGGCCACTGGCACCACTGCCAGTGGGCAAGTGGGGAGCCACTCAGTGAGCAGGATCACAGCTGGGACAGTCATGGGGCTACTCTTCAGTCTCCTGCTCCTTGGAGGGATCCTCTTTCTCTACAGAAAGGGAAAGCTGAGGTAGGGATGGGGCTTCTGCCAGCAGCAAATATTCAGACTGCCTCTGCTTGGGCGCAGCTGCCAGCCCAGGCTGTCCTTCCAGTCCGGCACACAGGGGCACACGGTGCTGCCCAGAGCACCACTGTTCACAGAGCCACAACGTGGTTTGGGTTGGAAGAACCTCAGAGATCATCTTGTTCCAACCCCTTGCCGTAGCCTTCCACTGGACCAGGTTTCTCAGAGCCCCATCCAGCCTGGCCTTGAGCACTTCCAGGGATGGATCATCCACAGCTTCCCTGGGCAACCTGTGCCAGGGCCTCACTGCCCTCACAGTAAAGAGTTTGTTCCCAGTATCTGATCTAAACCTGCCCTGTGTCAGTCTAAAACTTGTCCTTGCTCCTCATGGTTTACTGGAGGTGAGGTGGCTGCAAGGCACTTCTGTGCTCTTGGACTGTGGCTTCATTCTCCTCCCTGACCAGGAGGAGCTGCCTCTTGGCTGGGTGCGGTGTTCTGGGGTGGAAGCAGGGCTGCTGCAGCTCGGCTGGAGCTCTGTACAGCCTAGTCATGGTGCCTGGTGACATCTCCTCTTCCTTGGCACCATTAGCTTGCAGCCCTGCTGGGGAGGGGAGGACTGATCCTGCCAGCTGCTCGATAGAAATGCATCAAAATAATGCAAAACACTTGTTCCACAGCTTCATAACCAGTAAAGGTAGGGACAATACCCAGAACGAAGTGCAGCTTCTGGTGCATTGCTTGTTCACACTGCATGGATTATGGAGTGCAGGTCCCAGGGGAGGGCTGGAGGGTGCACCTGGCTGCACCACAGCTGGTCAGAAATATCCCTTCTCCATCACCTTTTCCCTTCACAGCTTGGAGATGAGGCCTGGCAGTGATTAGGGCACCCACCTCTGCTCCTCCCACATGCACCCACCTTCTCGTGGAGGGTTTTGCAGGGTTTGTTGGCTGCCTGCTGAGCCACTGTGGGTTGTCTCACTTACCCAGCTGTGAGCAAGTGGGGTTGACTTTGCACACTTGATAACCAGGAGCCAGGAATTGCTTAAATTTGCACATGCAAAGTGCACCTGTGTCTGTCAGGAGGTGCTGAGCTCCCTGGTGCTGGGGCTGCTGTGTCACAGGCTCACAATCAGGTTGGTTGTTCCCTCCTACTTCCTCCACTGGGATCTTGTCACTGTGCAGTGGCCCTGGCCAGGAACACTTGCCCTGCTGCTCGACACGTGCTGACATGATATTTCCTAGCAGTAAACCCATTTAATTTCTAAATAAAACTCCCAGACCCATAATTGCTACTTGATGATTTATCTTTCACTGATGCTGCTTTGGATGCTGGACAGCTCTGTCAGCAGGAAGGAATTTTGTGTAGCTACAGGAGACAGAGCTGAACATGAGCACAAGGCCTGTCCCACTATTGCTGCAGGTCCCCCTTATTTCGTCTGAAAGGGAAATAAGGGCAGAGCTTTCCTCAGAGCTCCTGAGGTGATGTACATGGACCTGCTGCTGAGCCCACATGCAGCAGGGCCCAGTGCAGGGGAATGCTCAGTGACTGGGACCCTTAGGATAAAATGAAGAAGATAATAATGAAGAAAGTAATACAAGTAGCGATGGTGATTAAGATGAGAAAATGATAACATGATAAAAATAATGATGAAAGTAATTAGTACTTGTTGAGATTGCAGTGGGAAGCAGGTGTCAGCTCTGTGGCAATTCATTTAGGCCACAGGGAAGGAATGATTGCTCCAAAGTGAAGCCTGTGCTGGAGTTGTCTGCCTCTGCAAACTCCTCCCTCCAGAATGCAGGTCCCAGATCTCCAGGCTTAATGATTTCTGCTGGATACAGCAGCTTTTCCCTGGTAAAGGGTACAAATATCCCATTCCAGTAAGAGCCTGACGTTTTGCCCCTGTATACTGTCCCATCCACCTCCTAAAGACGCAGGGTTTGATCTGGGGAGCTGCAGGGCTGGGAGGGGTGTGGGTGGTGATGCCCAGCTCTCGCCCAGGTTGCCTGCCCTGCGCCTGCCCCAGCCCTGGCACAGACTGGAGGACCCGGTGTCCCCTGCACCAGCCGGTGACAAAGGCTTCGACAACCCCGTGTTCAACGTGGTGAGTCCCCACTGCCAGGCACACCTGGGGCTCGGGGCCGTGGGCAGGAGCTGCTGGGTGCCCTGACACTCCTGAAAGCCTCTTGGGGTGACCCTGGCAGGGGCCCTGCTTTCCCCTGTTTGTTTGTGGGACATTCCCATTCTCCCTCAGGTCACCTCTCAACTGCTGCAGGGACTCAGCGCCGGGTGGGTTTTGCCAAGGGTTTTCTTCTCTTCCCTATGGATTATTTTTCCTCCCTTGCTGTTGCAGGAGCCTCCAGATGCTGACCTTGGAGAGGAGAGACCAAAAGATCTCCAGGTCTTCTACCTCAACCCTCTGTATGATGCAAGTGAGACAGAGACCTGATGGTGTGGGCTCATGCTGGGGGCAGACACCACTCCCTTGGAGACACCACCACCTCTCCAGCCCCCACAACGCCTCACATCATTCCTGGTGGGATTTAAGCCAGAAGCAGATCCCACCTGAATAAAAGTATCTGTGCAGTGAAGGAAACCATAGCAAACCTTCACTGTTGGGACTCAATCACATGGACGTGGCCTCCTTGGTGTTACTTCTGGGTTTTAAACTGCATTTTGCAGCTGTCATTTCTTTTTAGACAGTTCAACATTGAGATTTGGGTCTCAGATGGTATCCATAGGAGTTGTTTTAGCCAGCACTGTGCTGGATTTGCCCCAGGGCACACAGCAGGTTGAAGGAAGCATCCCTGGATGCATGACAGAAATTCAATGCTCAAACACATTTTAGAATATGATCCAGAGCCTTCAGGGCCTGGACCCATTCGTTGGAAAGATTTTTTCTTTCCAGTGCTGGGGATGTCTGCTCAGGGTCCCCATTCCTCCTCTCACTCCTGTCCACTGAGTGCTGGTGAAGTGCAGTCCTGATTAAACAATTCCCTCCCCAGGGAAGCTTCTGGAGCTTGCTCCTTCCCTCTGTGCCTGGACTGATAGATAAGAAACCCTCTTGGACCTTTGGGGATTTATTCTGTTATTTCTCGAGGTGAGAAAGTCTTCTCAAGGTAGAAAGGGAAGGAAGTTTGATGCCAAGGTCCCCAGGAAGGGATGCAGGCAGGAGCTGAGGGCTGGGGACAGTCACCAGCTCATCTCTGATGAGGGTCGGGGCAGTGGCACTGAGGAGCCTCGTTAGTGCTGGCCTGTGTCAAACACCATCATCTGCCCACAATGTCAGGCAGTGCATCTTTATGGAGCAGGGCTGATGGGTGAAGTGGAAATTATGGATATGTATGCAAATGGATGCAAATTTACACTCTGCTGGGTGTTCAGTAGGGCTTGTTGGCATATTCCATATGGAAGCAGCTATTTTAAGTTTATAATATTTTGTTCTAGTCTCTGGAAGACATAATCCCTTCTCAAAGGCCTGGGAATTCATCATTAGGTGCATCAGAGCCCTGAGGAAGGGTAACATGCAGCATGTGGTGGTGGGACCAGCCCTGCCCTCTGGAAACAGGAAGGACAAAAGCACGAGGCAGGCAGGGAACCTCAGAAGGGCTCTCTGAGCTCCTGCTTGCTGCGTTGAATTTGGGAGTGGAGCAGAGCCAGGAGTTGTTCTGTGCTCAGGGAACACACACTCCTGGGATTTCAGCATGCACACCTCTCCCGAGGGGGCTCCTCCACCAGTACTGGGACAAAAAGCAACTTGCCTGAGCAGGAGTTTCCACTGCCTCTCTCAGGCACTCGATTGCTGGGTGAAATGCTCACCAGCCATGTCCAGAAGCAGAGGAAGCCATCAGCCTGCAGCAGCTGACATGGGCATGTTGGGAATACTCAATCCCCACCATCCCATGGTCCTACAACCAGTGCATCACTGTGGGGAGCAATGACCCAGAGACAGGACCCAAAACTCACAACACACAGTCACTCCTGTGATGTGAGCCCAAGGTAGATGCCCACCCCAAACCCTCCTGCTGACCCCACAGGCGGGACAGCACTGCATGGCCAGGGCTGGGTGCAGCTCAGCAGCTGTGGTGTTACCATGGTGCCTGTGAGAGAGCCACATCCTCTACCAGCTACATCCCTGCTTTCTGCCTGGGAGGGCCTTTTTGTGTTCTTTTCCCCTTTCACATCAGTTCATTGCAGGTGGCTGCATCTCCTCCAGCCCAGAAGTCTTCAAATACACACACACATTCAGGAATTTTCTTCCTGAAGCCAGTGCAGTGCTGCATGCTGGAGATCTCTGCACCAGGCAGCCCATCACACAGCACTGCCCACACAAGGAAGGGGCTCAGGGCTGACCCCCAGGGAGCCCCTGGCCCCCCACCTCAGAGCTCACTGTTTGTGAGTGTGGCCCCGTTTTTGGGCCTCACTCATTGTGTGAACTGTGATGTGAGGACTGGGAGGGGTCTCCATCCCCACAACATGTGCAGAAGGGGAAAGGCAAGAGCATCCCATGGCTATAGACGAAGGGAGACAGGAGACAACCCATTGGCAACAGGGACCATTGCACGAGATGGTGTCAGGATAGTGTCCTTCTCCTGCAAGTGGCTGAGGACATCAGCTCTGTGTCCTGCCTGGACACACAGGGATTTGAGGATGAGCCACGGGCATGTGCTCGTGGGGTGGGACACCATCCTGGGACCCGTCACTGACACAGAGGGAGGCAGACCACCTCCACCTGGTCACCCCTACCATTTGCTGTTGGCAAAGCTTCATTTTTAAAATGCATTAGCAGCTCGAGGTCACTTACAATAGAGGCTTAATTAACGCAGAGATCAATTTTTGTCAGTGCACGAGCAGAGCACAGCCTGTACTTTTCCTTCAGGAGTCGCGTCCGCTCGCTCGTACAGAACGCGCCGGGAGGGGGGAGCTCTGCAGAAACAAAATGAAGCACCAGAGTCAGTTCGTGATGCTGGGGACCAAGAGCTGCTGGAAAAACAGCTGTATCCCTGATTGTATCCATGATTGCTGCACACCAACACAGACAGCCCACTGTGCAGGCACGGCAGAGCAAAGGGCTTTGGTACATAAATGTCTCCTGGGATCCTGCCTAAACAAGGAATTTCATTCACAGACATCTTTGGTAAGCAGCACATTAGATGGGGGGTTTATGTCTCTGAGGCTGTGCACAGCACCTCTGGGCACCTGATGGCTTTGTTTTGCTTCTGTCCTGAGTGCCAGGGGTCCCCCACCGTGACAGACTAATTCAAAATGCATTAGTGTTAATGGCAAGATCTCAAGAGTCATTGCTTCCCAGGGTCTCAAAAGAAAAAGCAAACTGCACACTATTAATGGACACCAACTCGTAGCACAGCACCTTCCCTTTGCACAATACAGCTGCTCACAGAAGTTGTGCAAACCCAGATTGTGTCAGAGTCCTCAAAATATCCCTGAGCCTAAAGACAGACTTGGCTCAATGAATTTATTTTTTATATCTCTTTTAGCAGGAGGTAGCAGTGGCAGGAGGGCATTTGGCAGGGACTGGTCTCACCGGAGTGCAGGATCTGGCCAGGGCACTGCAGGTGGCAGCTCTGGCCGTGTCCAGCAGCATGCAGGGCTCTGCACTGCTCATCCTCAGGGACTGCGTAAGAAACAGCAAAGGAGGTGAGGCTCAAAAAAATCGGAGGGTTTTATCTATGAGAAAGCATCAATAAACCTGCATGAACCTGTGCAGTCAGATGACAAAAAAGTGCTGCAGCTTATTGTGGAGCAGGGAAAATATTTGCGGCAAGGACAGGCAAGGGGCTGATTCCTTAGTCCATGTTCCTCCTCTGGCTGGAGCACAGCACTGCAGCTCCCGCTGGCTGAGCACGTCCTGCTGTCTTCTGCTCCTGTCCTCAGCTAACCCTGCCGGCAACGCTGGCCTGAGCATCAGGCACCACTGGGACACGCTCTTGGCTTTCCCGGGCATCCCACGCCAGGCCTGCAGTTGATGCCTGGTCTCATCATCACCCCCTGTTCACAAAAACATGTTTAGGACATTTTGCAAGCACTGAGATCGTGCTGACACTGTGCCTTCCATCCTGCCTTCCTGACGTGGTCCTGTGCCCATGGAACCCCCTCCAGCCCCATGCCCTGCCCTGCCAGTGGCGAGCCCAGGACTCGAGAGCAGCTCTCACCCTGTAGGAAGGGGCTGCCTTGCACCGGGCGAGGGTAGCAGCTCTTGAGCCTGTGAGCTGCCAGGAGCCCCAAGGCTGCCAGGGAGGGATGTTAAAGGGAAACTGAGAGGGGAGCCTCTCACATTTACAGGGGTGCAAGCAGGCAGAAGGCTGGCTAGAGCTGCTGCCACAGCAGTGGAAAGCAAGGGTTGGGCAGCTGTCCACTGATTTTTGGATTGTCCTCCTCCCTTCTGTCTGCCAGAGCTGCTTCATCCAGAGCAGATGGTGCAAACTGGAACACGAGATGCTCCAGTAGCCTGGCATGCAAGAATGCCATGCATCTTTTTTCTTTCAAAATAAGCTAAACTCAGCAGGACAAGGTTTTTGGTCATGATACACCACCTTCCTTTCACTAATACTTTGCTTAACTGCACCTCAAGGTGCAGTTCAGTTCCCACAGTCATCTCTTCCCTCAAACACTTCCCTGCTTCTCAGTGCTTTAGGCTACCAGTGCCAGTTTTCAAGATTTTTACACATCTGCTTTCTCCCAGGGATGCCAATCTGGCATTGTGCAGAACAAGGGTGCCTGCACTTCCAGCATTTCCACTCCCTGTGACTTAGCTCTTAAGCACTTACCCTGCAAAGATAAAGCCAGCTTTTATGCATCTCCCTCTCCAGCAGACTGTACCTGTTTAGGAAGCTGTTTATTCTCAGCACACCTGTTCTGTAGACAGAGATGGCGGCAGATGAGTTTAGTTCTTGGGTGGAAAGTGATACCATGATGCATTCCAAAATACTCAGCTTTCTGGGGCAAAGATCTGTGCTAGAAGTGACCAATTGTTCCAGTGAATGGTACACCCACCACTCCAGCTTCAGGACCTGATGTCATACCTCTGTGAAAATGCAATGAGCAGAGAAACAGGCAGATACTCAATTATCTTCATTCCTTGCATAGCTCCATTCCTCATTTTCAGTCCTAGACTGATAGCCTCCAGGGATAAGAATGTGCATGGTCAGAAAATCGTTTCACCTGAATTTCTGCATTTATGAAAATTTTCCTGAGGGCTTGAGAGGACTCTCTAAGTAACTAGAATCAAAATCCATAAGGGAAAATACCATCTGCAAAAGGCTGTGGTGGAGAACTTGGGAAGGAATTCTGCTTGCCCAGCCTTAAGCAGGAAAAAAAAATGATGTATTCATATGAGCAATTAATTAATTTTTTTAGAAACGTTCTCCTGTTTAAATTATAACCAAGCCCTGGCACTGCTGAGTGCTATGATTTAATACTCCCATAATTAAAGACTTTGTTGTCATCCCAAGTCCTCACTGTGCAAAGAAAAATCAGCTCAAGAGCAGGAGAAATGTTTTTTAACAGTCAAAGGCTGATTAGCATGAATACTTGTGAGAAGTCTTCCAGCACACATCCCTCAAACCTCCTGTCAGCTATTACCCCATCCCCAGGGCAGAGTGTAGGTGCACTTTCCCAAGCAAACCCACCCAGCCTGCCCAGATAGGTTTGGTCAGGCAAGGAACAGCAGGGTCCAAAACACCCACCTCAGCCTTTCCTGTGAAGGGCAAGACAAACCAAGAAGCAACTCAGGGACACTTGGCACTAAGGGATGAGGAATGCTTACCTAGAACACCCTAGAGGAGGTGTTGGCCCTGTCTAGTTATAGTGGGCTCTAAGGTGCTCAAATACCCGAGCATGAGGAGAGCTTTAAAAAAAACCCCTATATGAGGGGCTGCACCATTCACACACCAATCAATCCTTGAAATGTTCCTAAGCCCTTCTTTGGGAGTACTGCTTTGACAACAAGTGAAATGTATTTATTGTTTTATGATAGTTAAGATGCATGAGTAGATCCTGCAGCCTCCTTACTATGCTGCAGCTGTGAGTAACGAGTCATATAAATCATTTAAAAAGGAACTAACACGGCCAGCAGATCAATGAAATGACAACTCTAAAACAAACTGAGGGAACAAAATTTCAGTGCTGTATTCCACCAAAAGGACTTCCATTGGTCCTGAACATTCATTCACCTTCAGCAATATGCACATTTCTTGTAGTGCTCGGGTATGGAGCTCCAAAATATCTTCAGTTTATGTCAAATGTCTACGTCAACAAAGTGAATTTACCATGAGACTGAAGCAAATGTCAGTGGTAGATTGTTTTCAGATGTCAAGACAGACAACTATAAACTTTAAAACCTCCCTCTTCTGCTTTATTGACATGTAAATTGTTCAAAAATGTTCTCACAATTCAATAATTACAAAGACTTAGACTTACATTAAAAAAGTAAAAACCAGAAAACCCCCAAAGCAGTAGTGTCCAGCTCTAACTGAGCCCCTTTATCAGGAATCTGAGAAAAAGAGCAAGTACTGTCGAACACTTAACGTAACAGGATTAAATGTTGACTAGAACACTCGGTTTAAACTAAAGGTAAGTGCACGTCCTATACAGTGTTTCAGAAAAGAACATTAGCCATTGGTATATCATCAGCCCATTTAAACTGAATTTTAAATAAGTGACATCCAACTGTCATAAAATTGGCACAGAAGGCACACTAGTGTGACAATGACAAACTGGATATGCCAGCCACTGAATTAATTACAAGCTTTTAATGAAACATGGTCACAAATTTTTGAGTACTAAATGTATAATACATGGAAGCATGAGATTAAATATACACGCAAAACATCACCGCACGTGGGCCGCCGCAAAATATACAGGAGTGTGTTGTGCATTTTTCTACATGATCAATACTTGATTAATAATCATGGGGTCTTCATGCAGGTGAGGATACAATTAATGAGAAAAGCAGCACCCCCAGTTACACATCCTTCACGTTCCACTTTGGTAACCAATGAACAGACTGATGTTTTAGTGTGATACAGTCCCTTGGGTCCAGCAGACTCCAAGGGCAATGTGTCCACAAGAAGGCTTGCTAGCTAAAGAGCGTAGTGTGTCCTTACACCAAAAACCCAGGAGAAACAACTTCTCAGGAGGAGAAAGGCAGGAACTAGGAGTAAAATTTTTTTCACAGCAGTATTTTAAAAGCCCTGACTAATGACTGATGAGGACTAAAAGCAGGGAATGGGTAAAGAGATAACTGTCAGTAGTCCTATGTACAAGACTAAAAAGTTGGTAGAAAGATAGAAAGACAGTTATGCAGCTGTATATGTAATGGCTAAATGAATTAGAAGGCCACAAAACTATAACCAGCGTTTCTTTGACTTCCTGGTGATTCTATTGATGTTGGAAACAACCTACAGCTTCCTACCATTCTCCTTAAGATTTAGGAAAAAACAGTTACAGGAAAAAGGGAAAAGTGTATTCATCTGAGGATGTAACTAGACCTGCTCACATTTCCTATTTAGAAGTCCAAATTCTGTCTAAAAGGATTTCCTGCTAATCAGACATTACATCATTCTATAGAAAAATAATATTCCTGATATTGTAGCAACATTATCAGTAACTCTCTCTATTTCTCTTTCACCATAAGAATAAGACTATTTACTGGTGGCCTTAAATGCTCCTATGCAATAAAACTGTGTCACAGCTGTGCAGAAAGGAATCAACCGTAACTGAGCAGTGAACAATTCTGCATAAAAAGCTCAATCGCTATTAGTGAAGAATTTTCTTCATTTCCATAGTTTGTATCTACAATCTGGATATATAATTATTCTTGTACAACGCTAGAGAGTCTGTGTCAGTCTTGGCACTAGCATCTGAGACAGCTTTGCCCTGCTGTTGAACACCATGGAGTAGTGGATGACAGGAGCTGGAATGGCGAGAGCGGCGTCGTTACGCGTCACAGGTCGACTGGTCCAGTCCATCTAGCGTAAGCTGATTCCTATGAGGAGAGTTGGGACTTGGGGGACCACTTGGATTTGAGCTGTTTGATGGAGTAGAGTGTTTGGTGGAGTCTGAATCAGGCTGTTAATGAGAAACATTAAAAAATTTTATTTACTTGAAGTGAATTCTGTATACTCAAAAATGAGGGTGAGCAACATCTACAAAGCAGTGCGCATTAAATTAATTCCACAGTTAAACATTCAAGCGAGTACTTCCATTACCATCAACAGGGTCTACTGCAGTCCCAAAGGTGACCTTCTGACGCAACAAGAATTATGGTAAAGTATGTGGAAATTGCTACATCTCTGGCTCCTCTCCTTTAGCCACTGCAAAGCTATCTGTTCACTGTTGTTTAGAATTTACCAGCCTGTAATTTTTAGGCAATTTTATAGCCCAGGAGTAGGTTTATCTGCCCACGTAAACATATAAAAACTATAGTCAAATCATCTTCATTCTGGCGAACAGGAAGGAAACAAGCATTATGAACTGTTTACAAAATAGCAACAAGCCTGTGAAGCGCCTGACAAACGAGTGAAGGCTGCCAAGAATCTGGCTGGAGATCTGGAAACAGAATATACTTAGTGGGTTCATCCTACGTCAATATCTAATAAAGACTATCCACAGTTATTTCCCCAGTGTTAGATTAGTTGTTGGATATTTGCCTTCACAGGCTGGTCTCACTTCAACAGGATGGCTGGCAAGTTTCCTACTATTTTGGTGTGTTACAATTCTGAGCACTGCACACATTCACAGCTGATGAAATACTGCACAAAAAACCCCCTGTTACTGTTGCAGCAAGTTATTTTCAAGAAAGGGAAATATATACTCAGCAAACAGACTGAAAGGTGACGTCCTTCAAGAATGCTGTTCAGAAGATTTTGCATGACTTGAACAATAAAAAGATAAGCTATAACAAGATTATCCTAACATGATCCAGTTCATAAAGTCAAAAGCAATGGGGGAAATAGTATAAAGCCAAAAGGTGTTATTAGAGCCTCCTTCCAGTTTCAAACTACTATTTTTTAAAATTTAAGAACGCATAAGAAATTGTAACAGCTACCAAAAAGAGAAAAGATTGTAAAATTCCCTTTTGAATCTACCATTTCTCATGCCTACAAACAAGAGCATGGAATGTGATGAGTTTGGGAAGGGTGAGCAAAATAACTAACATAGTCCATCATAATCACCTTTGAAAACCAAGACTGTCTCAAAAATACCTTTTGATACCACTTTTATGTGCTTCTAATGGCTAACTGAAGGTGACAAGGGAAGTCAGACCACAGGTGTGATCAGAACTCTGGACTTGGCGTGTGCTAAGGCATCCAGCAAAAGTCTGGCTTCACAGAAACATATTTCAAAATTCAGAGCATTATATGAGCTTGCAGTTGGTTACCAAAAAGCACTAAAAAAAGATCTTAATTAGGGACTTTGCTTCCCAGGAATAATTCCTAACACTTTCCTTGCACAGACAGTCCTTTAGCAAAGCTTGGAAGAAAACACATGATAAATCACATACAAAAATCATGTATCTTCTCTATTTAGATTCAGGAACACCAGTTTTGTGGAGTCAGAACATTTTAAGTTTGGTGACTCCTGCCACATACTCCTATTCTTCTTGCTAAAGGCAGTTTTATGTATTACAAATTTGACTCCTTCTCAAGTTACATGACAAAACGTCTTCCTTAAGGCAGCACAGAAAATTACTTAACTAGTCATATTACTTTGCTATTCTATGCTAATATCCCAGAGAACATTTTTAGGCACTTTGAGGACATTTCATCAATTAGTCAAATTTCCACTGCCTATAAAGCTTAATTGAAGACATAACACTTCTTAAAATATCACCATAAGAAGATCTTTTCACAGTTTTGCTTTCGTGCTGGCATGTCTAACTTGCAAACACGTATTACAGGCTGGGAAAAACACTTGTGGAAAGAAAATATCTCCATAAACGTCTCTATGAAGTATTTCCTTGTGAATGTAATTTATTGGTAAAAGAGAACAATCTACGTCAACAGGATATCGTTGGTCTCCAATTACAGAAGCTCTTTTACCTCTTTGTCAAACTCCTGGTCAGGGTCAGACATACTTCGGGAAGGCATGGCTGCTCCCACATCACTGCCACCTGCACACAGGAAAGGACAAAAGGCAGTTTACAGCCCCTGTTGACATCACAGATCACAGCTCAGAAGCGAGCAGTTTGCTCCCAGCCTTACTTGAAGAAGGCCATGAGATGTAGGTTTTGTTTCTCTGCTGCTGTTGCTGACGTGACAGGTTAGCTGAAGATGGACAGGTTTTTTCATCCTGGGCAGGAGGTAGGACACTCTACAGTTGAAATGAAACATCTTGTTAGCCAGCAACAAAAGCTATGCAACCACAAGTTGTTACTCATGAAAACTTTACTGTGCTTTTGAAGCTATTACAACTCAGTGTTGGTAGAAAAACTGAACTTACTTGACCACATCCACATATTTTCAGTAACAGACACAAACCCTGAGAAAGACAGAGAAAGAACTAAGCCCCATAGCAGCCACTGGAACCTGTCAGCCAGCAAAGCCTCTATAAAGGGGCAGGGACTGTACTAACAGCTCTGCTTTCCTTCCTCCTCCTGCTGAAATGACAAATGCCTGACCCATATCTGGGCTATCTGAGAAAGACAAGAGACTAACAGCTCTAGGATGGAAGGTACATACATTATATAAAAGTGTACCTTCACATCTTCTTCTTGTGGATTTAACACAAAAATAGCTCATAAAAATGCTGTGTTAATTACAAAATAAAATTAGTGTTATAAAGCACTGCAAGTCACATGCATTTTAGTTACCTCCACAGCATTAGTTTTTTCCCCTTGTTATTGCTCTAGAATTGGTCAATTACCACAAGCATACCATATTCCAGTTCCTAACAGTTTGTAGCTACTCCTACCCTTGCTAGGGAAGCAGAGGAGGGACAGGAAGAGGAAGAAGGCAGGAGGGAGCCTTGCAGTGAGGAATGGTCACTCTGGAGAGAGATTTCAGCAGAGATAGGGCTCATGTGATAGGCGTGCTCAAAGCCTGTTGGAGGTGATACCAAGAGCAGAATGTTGAGAGGATGAGGGGAAAGGAAATTCATTCTGTTATTTTAAGAAGACAAACAAGAAAAAGGAAGGAGGAGAGACTGATTATATACCAAACTACTAACAAGCTCCTGGCAGTGATATCTGTCTTTCAGTATCTCATTCATAAGTCAGCTAACAGTATTTCCTTGCACAGGATTTAGAAGCATTGCACAGCAGGAACGTTCACCTTTCTCAAAAGGATTTAAAGAAGAATTCGGTACAGACAATACTTGAGCCCATCCAGCTCATCTTCACAGCTTTTGTGAGCAAGAACAAATGCACATATATATCCCTCCCTTATAAATGTATTTTACCAGTGGGAGGTCCATGAGGACCTGCATTCCATCTCCTGGTCCCATGTGAGCCACGTGGTTGAAATTCGTTGGGTTAGAAATCATCTTTGACCTTAGCTCAGGGTCTCTAAGCATTTCCCTGAAAAAACAAGAGTGATTTTTAGTATTAGCATTCCCAGCAGTCTCTGCATGTCATCATG
Organism: Acridotheres tristis; assembly: GCA_037013685.1. NCBI lineage: Eukaryota > Metazoa > Chordata > Aves > Passeriformes > Sturnidae > Acridotheres > Acridotheres tristis. The sequence goes on along the minus strand of CM072892.1, from coordinate 10,256,057 downwards.
TATATTCAGCTATTTTTTTACAAATTTATAAATAAATTCTTACCGCCTTTGTTGCAACCGCTCTTCCTCGGGAACCTTAAATACAAATCTTCTTTTGCTCCTGGTTCGAAGCATTTGCTTCTTGCTGTTGTCAGATGTTTCTGGTACACTGAGGCCAGCTCCTGCTGTAATAGCACAAAGCAATTTCACATACAGAGGTACACGCTGACCCAGACACATTCAACACAAATTTCATCTAGTGCAAAGGTAGCATGGTGAAAATTAACCAGTTAGAATGAGTTCCCCATTTCTCCCCTTGCTCAGAACTTACCTGAAAACTTGTTCTTGAAATATATTAACCTTGGCGGCTCACAGTTAAGGAGGTTCATTGTGCCATCCATGTTTAATGGTCTGATCTGTTTTGAGGAAGGAGACAGAGAATTACCTGAAGTCTAGCATACACTCTGAAGAAACACCTCATTTGAAAGTAACCTAATTAAGTCCAATATTCAAAGAATTACTTACCCTTCTCAGGCCAATAGTCTGGACCCATTCCATAGTGTTAACATCAAACACATCAACACCATACTCGCTATACACTGTTACATATGAAGAATTGCAACCTGCATTGATAGAAAACAAACAGAAAACCCTAATGTCATTTCAGTAGTCCAGAAATGAATAATATTTGAGCAGATTTCAACAGTTACAAGTTTTCCACTATGTGCAAGATACATTTTAAAGCACATTTTTTCAAAGCCCCAGTTTCAAACGAGATTTTTTTGCGAGAACAGATTTGCTAATGACAACTACCAGCATAATGGAAATATTTAAATTTGACCCTTTTAGTATTTTTTATAACTTCACATTGCCATTTCATGAGATTGCAAAATGGCATCTGAAGTTTTCAGATGCATACAAATTTGCTAGGTGGTAGGAACTGAACAGCTAGCTTTGTTATGGATTACTTCATTTCAGAAGCAGCAAACTAACTATACATCTGCTGTGTGCAGAGGAGATGAGAAAGCCACCATCTGTGAGCTGGGTCGTGAACTCAGGATGCAGATCTGCTCTCAATTTCCTTCCTCTTTTGCTTACAATTTTCTAGCTTCAGATATTCATGTATGGGTTACTTTCATCAAGTTGACAGAAAAATGTCACAATGCCTAAAGCCCGTAACTCATTTTCTCTTTTCAACTTTCTTTTTTAAAGCATAAGAGGCATCAGCAGACAAGTTTATTTTAGGTCAAACAAAAAGCAGAGATCTCTAGAGCTTTGTATGAACATACTTCTGCTCATGTAAAGACTGCTTCCTGATTTTAAAAGCGGTTACTAGAAACGTAAGGGATTTAATAGAGAGAAGATGCTTCAATAAACAAAATGAAAATAACCCAGTAGGACACTAAACACATCACAGAATCTTCTTAGAAGAACTGAAGTATAGTTGTGGTGCTATTTTTTAAATTCATTAAAAGAATGCCTTGGACAGCTATCATAAAAATGTAACACAAAAGTGATTTATGGTCAAGCATTTATTACAAACGGTCTTAGCTGGCTTGGATGCTCAAATCAAGAGGGAGAACCGAGCATCAGGCAGAAAGATCATCTGTAGCCAAGGCTGGCACTTGCCAGTCAGAGCTGATGAGCTTGACCAGATCTCAGGTGGTTCCCAGAGAGCCGTGTCAGTGCCTGCACTGGGCTTGCCCATGCTCCAGCCTCCAGACTAGCTGGCTCCAAGGCTCTGCACCAGAGCCAAGCAGCCCTAGGACACCCCCACCGGCTCAGCACAGGACACCAGCACCAGGCTGCTGTAGGGGCAGCCCTGACAGGCCAGCTGGGGTAACACAGCTGTGCCAGTGCTCACCCTGCCCTCTCAGTGCTCACAGAAGCTGTGGAAGAAGCTGCTCCATCCATGCTAGTGCTCAAGATCAGGTTGGATGGAGCCTTGAGAAAATTGGTTTAGTAGAAGGTGTCTCTGCCAGAGGAGTTGAAAGTAGGTGATCTTTAAGATCCCTTCCAACCCAAACATTCTGTAATTTTAAAACCTCCTGATGGATAGTTAAAAAACCCACCATCACTAGTGACAGACACTAGGACTGAGGAGGGAGGACAAGCCTAATGAAAAGGGAAGTAATTCAGTTCCCTTTGGCAGCAGAAAATGTTGCTCTTTCTACAAAAACAGCCCTAGGCTAGCACCACTCAGGATTTCACATACAAGAATGTTATAAAATAGTTACAGTAAGAACACTTCTAATAATAACAGACAAAACCATTAACTAGCAAGTCTAGTTTGCTGAAATGCAAAAAACTATAAAGCTGATTAAGGAAAAGGAAACATTAGTTTTAGCTAATAGTGTTTTAAAGTAAATTTGCCACTACATTGTTTCCTTGGGACTTTACTTCAGACTTCTGTACAGAAGTAGGTCAGAGTAAAGTAAGCAAACCATTTCAGTTCAAGTCAAATACAATTAAATACATTCCTATTAGGGCCTGGCCTCATCAAACCAACATGCACCTACATCCTTGCTGTACTACTTAAACAAAAGCCTATTTCTTGCCTTCAATCATTCAAAAAATTTTAATTCCTATTTCAACTTCCAATAGAAATACCAGACTTATCATCAACTGCCTCTGACAACTGAATACTGAAAAATGCTCTGCATGTGCCTCTGCCCTACTAAGCTGATAACCAATGCTCCTGAAACAAGGAAAGTGATTCAAATATTACCCTCCACCTATACTATTTTTGGATATTGTTCCCCTAAAATTAAAACCAAAAGGAGAAAATTTTAGTCTCTTATTATCTTTATGAACCTTTAGTCTTGCAGTTACATTTCTTCTTCAACTTTCTACTGTACCACGGGTACAGTAAATAGAAGACACCCTTACAGGCAACTGGACATTTATACTCTCTAGGTGAAAAAAAATCTTTATAGAAATACATAGACAGGTAGTCTTGCACTGTCCTGCATCCAGGACTACTCTCTGTAGAAATTATTTTGCATTCCACTATTTATTCTGTCCTGTAATAAGACAGAGCATTTCTTGCAGCATCCAGGATCTCCAAGTCCAAAACCATGGAAGAACTATGTGTCTGTTAACTCACTGAAACTTAAACTCGATATTCAAAGACAAACCAAAGCAAAATTGAATACAATGCTGAGTATTTTTTGACAAGTAAAGCAGCAACAGGGATATGGCAACAGAAAAACATATACATACTACAGGCAACAGGAGTTGCAGGCCACATTAGTTCCTGCATGCGTGACCTTCGACCTTGCGAATCGACGTAAACTCCCATATGGCTGAAGCAAAGCAGGTATTCCTCATTACTGAGCTCCACAGCACAAAGGGCATCAAAAGACTGCTGGGAGAGGAAGATAAGCGAGGGGTCATTAGGATTTACCAGGTTTATAGATTGTCCATCTCCCTGGATGGTCAACAGAGAGAACCCAGACTGGTAGCCAACACAGAGCTTGTCCTTGAAAACTGTCATCCACTGTACAATTCCTGGAGCCTGAATTTCACTGAATTTTTTGTGGAAAGGTTTAGTTCTGTGAATTTCATAGCAAAAAACCTGTCGTTTGACAGCCACAAACAAACAAGTGGAAGAACTCTTCTTCAGTGTTCCGGTTGTAATCAATTGGCAGCCTTTAGTTTCTGGAAGCTTAATGTCAAAGTTCCCTTCTGACCCATCCAGAGAGGCCCAGGGGTAAAGGTGGACGTGATGGTTCCGACCACAGATGAGGATGATAATTTTTTCTTTGGGAGCAAGCTCTATCTGATACACCTTCTTGCAGTCAGCAGCTCGGACTATCACTGCAAAGGAAACAAGAGCTGCCATAAGTTAAACAGGAAAATTACCAGGCCCAGAAACACTGCAGTGCTACATAGTGATGCCTGAAAATTAATCTAAACACAGACATGTACAGGTGAGGAAGAGCACTTATTGCACCTGTTTTATTCTCTGTTATTAATTCTCAGAGCAAACAATGAAACAAAGCATTCCTGTAGTCTTCTCTATTCATAAAAAAAAAATCTCAACACTTTGTGGGAAAATGCTGTGAAACATGTAGGATAAACGAAGAAATTTTTTAATAGATTTGTATCTGTACCATCTGTACAGTGCAAGATGCTGCATCTTCAGAAGTGGGCCCCTCCTCCAGGAAAACATCAGCATCTTCAGTAAATTTTGGAGGAAGACCAAATTAGTAGAATACAAAGGCAAGAAATATAAAGTATTTAATCCTGATAGGATAGGAGATAAAATGCTGTACTGCTGGCAGATTTCTCAGTCAGATACAAAAGAGTACAGTAAGGGGGTATAAAACACATATATGGAAAGGCAAAAAAATGCTGTGTGTGATGGGGAAAGGATAAGAAGGAATGAGCTTAGGCTGCACGAAGAGAAGCTCACAAGAGGCACCAGAAAAATCCTTCTGAGAGCAAGGACTAGTCAGGCTACCCATGGGGAGTTTTGCTGTTTGATGCATTTTTTTTAAAGCAGGGTTAGAGGCAGCTAAGGGAGTTAGGTACAATGTGTGCTCTTTGGGGATCTTGGCTACACAAGAACTGTCAAGAATGTAGTAAGTATTTCATGGGGTACAAAGAGAAGAGCAAATCTAAACTAGGAAACTTAAGAAGCATAAACCAATTAAATTAAATTGTAACTTTGATTTTTCTGCCAGATGAATGTATTAAAAATATTTGTGAATTGTAGTTAAAAAAAGAGAAAACTATTAATTGGAAATTCTTTGTCTTTTTTCAGTAACAGTTGAGTAATGTAGCCAAAGTTACCAAATTCTCTAAACTTGGCAGTAAGACTCTAGCTGTTTAAATCACAAAATGCTGTTCTGGTGTACCCCCACCTGCATAAATAGATGAAATGTCTGAAATGTTTTATGAAATAACCAGCTTTGCCACAGAAAAATGATTTTCTTCCTAGCTCCAACTCCAGCTTATTTGTCAAGAATTAAGCAATATTCTAACCAAAGACCTTTGCTTTAAACAGCCGCCAGTTACTTAGAATTAACTAAAAATTATAACTGCCCTAAAATGAAAAACAGATTATGATTTATAAAAATGCTATTAACACAGAGAACTGGCCATAGAAAACTCCTCCTAAACATCTCTTAACTTAAAACCAAAATTGATAATTAATTTTCACATTTACATATGACATAGTGATGCAGATAATTGTTCCTTTATGAAATGACCTTTCAAACTAAATTTACAACTTTCTTTTTATGCAAGAAGCTGTACTGGAATCCCTGGAATTATTTGCATCTCAAGTTATGTTTATATCTAACTACTTAAAGAATGGTGACCACTGAAGTTTACTCAAAGGAATGGCATTCATTACTGCTAAAAAGAATTTAAAATATCTGCTGTCTCCATATATAAAGCAGTTTCTCCTGGAATTGGGCAATGTCTTATTCTAAACAAGAAGAAGCAGTAACATTTTTGTTTTTACCCAAAACCACATCCCTGATACAATTTAATTTTGAAAGTCAACTAAGTGCTTAAAAACCTGTATTTACTGCTTTATTTTACATTGAAATGCAAGCTTTAGCATGAATAAAATCCAACTTTCAAATAGCCACAAACTAAATTACACAGAAAAAGGAACTGAGAAAATCACTGACAAGACCAGCACCCCAGGACACATTTGCTTTGGACACCATCGGTCTGCAAGAGAATGTGATTGGTTGTCAAATTTCTGGAAGAAACAGACAAGACATGGAGGCTTTAAAGGGAAGTCTACAAACTTTGTGTGTGCTGTACATGGTCTGTGTGCTAAAGCATTTTGATACCTGCTGTGGGAACACAGCTAAGGTGAGAATGTGTCAGAATATGCCCAGGAACTCATCCCTTAAATTTCAGCCAGTCAAATGAATGGAATGATAACGACCAAATTAATGTTTATACCTCACATTCACTTTTCCTTCTCATCAATTAACTGAGTGCTTAATACTTACTATACATGAAAGGCTGTTATGCAGCCTATATTAGAGCAACAATAAAAGTTATGGAGCTCATTACTTTGTATGCAATTACTGAATGCATTATGGCCTAACTTACCATCACGGGTCACCTCTATCACATACAGTCCTTCTTCTGAACCAATTGCTATTCTATCTCGATCTAAACCAAGAGGGAAAAAAAGGCCATTAATTCAGCTACTCCTAGTCTTATCTTTAAAACAGGCTGTTTGTTTTGAACAGTTGAAAAAATTTCTGCACAAACAGATTTTCACCAGGAAAATCAATCTTGCTTTAGTTCACATATAGTCTGTCAAAAGCATGCAATAGCATATTGCTAAAACAACCTGCTGAACAACTCAACAGTATTATTTACTCCAAGTGGATGAAGAAATCTGCATATCAGTGCAAGATTAGCATTTTTTTCCCATTATTAAATTCCTATGAAGGAATTCGGCTGAGGAATTTATTTCAAGGTGTCAGTGCTCTCATTATAAACGCCCATCTAAAAGGTCCAACAACCTTCACTCACTGATAAAACTTAAACATACCTACAATAGCAGCAGCTAAACTTGCTTTAATAAGAGGCAGTGTACTATCATAGGCTTCTTGTGGAATATGCACAACCTGGTTCCTCAGTCTGTTTTTGTGCAGGATAGACTGCAACCCTTCTAGGATTCCAACCCACTTTCTCTTTTCATTCTCATTTTCCGTCAGGATCAGTAGAGAACAAGACTTTGAAGGCAAACCTAAGAGAGAAGCTGTCACCTTTAAACAGACAGAGATAGTGAAATTAGTTAGAGTAATAAAAGATCTTTTTCTCACATAGAACTGTGAAAATAAGCTAGACTTCCTCATGACAATGGAATGATATACCCAAAGGGCATACACACAGCTAATACAGCCACAGTGCTTCAAAAAACAACCAAAAAACAATCACTGCACAAGCCACAGTGGTTTAGTTTAAAAATATTCAACCTTGCTTAAATATTCTGAACCCTAAAATACGGGCAAGGAATGCTACAATAATCAATACATGGCAGTAAAAGGCTCCTTCCTGTTCTGAACCATAGTTTGTCCTGATCCCTCCCTCCCATAACTTACTGAGAGGGACACACATGCTTAGTGAACCAATAGCATTTCAACCCAAAGGAACCGCTATCATCAGTTCTAGATTTTGATTTTGTTATCTAATTTTCCAAGTATTTGTCCAGGGGAAGAGCACATCATATCTGCATTCAAAGCTCTGGAGAAAAGCAATATTTGAGACTGAAGTACTGCATTCTTCCATGTCACTGTGTTAAAAGAAGATCACTATGGCTTCACTTAATTTTCAGTTAAATCATCCTACAGATCTCAAAGCAGAATGTGCTCTAAACAGAAGAGCAATCCAGGAACTTCTGTTGCCCGAAGAATGAACAAAAACAGTGAGTTTCTATATTCAAATGTAAGGGACTATAGATACTAGCTACTAATGTATTCCTTACTAAATGTTAGAATTCCAGATTTAATATGATTCACACAAAACATAAGAATTAAGTTACTGTTGTTAAAAACTAAATACAGCATTCAGATAGAACATATACTAAAGGGGATATTACAGCTCAGCTAATTATTTTCTCTTATTTTATTTTTTTCTGCTATACTTAAATATGAAATTAAGGAAACTAGATCAGATTCAGAATATTCTGTTACAGCATTGGTTCCTAAAGCAATAGTCCAGAGCTAAGCAAGAAAAAACAAAATCTGGTAATACCAATTGAAAAAGAGAGAAAATATACTGAATTATAATTAGGAAAATAAAAAAAGAGCCAAACTTTATAGACAAGGATGCAGCTAAAGAAGGAGAAATTAGTTCTTTACAGTTTAGTTATAAGAGGAGCACCATATTGTTCTTCTATGTATGTCAGTAGTCCTTGTAAATTCTTACACTTCTACATAACTTAATCAACATTAGATATGGACAGCATATTCAAAACATTATCAAAACAAAACACTGTGGTATTTAACTGGTAATTTTGTAAGAGTCAGTTGGTAGCCATACCCTGAATATACAGGGGATGTCTTTCCGAGTGGCGTGTATCACATCCGATGCCAGGACAGAGCTCACACAAAAATCTTCATCTCTAGTGAGAAAAGAGAACAAAAGCATCACATACAAGCACACACTAGGATTATTCAGCAAAATCTAATTGGTATCACCACTGTTTCAATAGGCTGCAATCTCCTAACACCGCACAGAGGTCACAACTGCTTTGTTATGCTCTAACCATCCTTGACCCAAACAACTCACAAGCCTCAGTTATGTCTCTACAGCATGTGGTACGTGTATCTCAGTCCACCTGAAGTTAAATGGGTGGCTTTGTGTAGTTTTGGTGTCCCAACCACACCTATTCTACAATTAGAAGCAAGAATATTGCTCTTCCAGCCCAGCAGACACACTAGAAATGAATAACTCATACCTCAATGTGTAGCAAGAGAAGGGCCTTTGGAAAAAAAGAAAAATCACATAAAAAGCTCTTGGCAACATAATTATAATTTGTGGGTTTCAAATAAGGGTTTTCAAAACAGCTAGATTTTATTCTCTATTACAGTAAAATAAACAGACATCAGAACAACTTTTGCATTTCAGAGTGCTCCACCCCAGAAGGCTTGTCTACACTAGCCTTTTTAGACTGAATTTGACCAACTTGATCACCATAATTGCCAATTTTAGTGCAAAGATGACACTAATGTCTGAAACTTGCCCATGCTACAGTTCATAGCTGTGGTGGTTAGCATCTATTAAAAACATCTAAGAATCCTCAGATGACAGCCTCAAAGAGACAGCTACAACAAGCAGATAAAGCATGGGACAGTTGGTATATGGTATCTGGCTGAGTTGCTTCAAGCAATGTACTGATGTGAATGCTGCTATTTGCAATACTTCCACGTTCCTATTCCTGCTGCCAGCATGTCAGAGAGCTGACACTGACAGCTCCCAGTGAGTGTGAGAACAGCACAGCAGCACTGGTGCAACCCCACAGTACTACTGTCTGGAAAAAATATAAATCAAGGTGCTTGTGAATGCAAATTTTATATTCCACACAGGTACAAAGGTGCTATAACATTAAAAGGAACTATGCTTTCTTGATATTTCCATAAATTGAAATAAACAAACGTCCTTGGTTAGTCTGATCTCAGATATTTGATAAACAGTGTTCACTGGTTCTGATGGCTCCCCATGAAATAGTAACTCCTGTTCAAAGGCAGGGTCAGAGCCATTTGCAGTGTAAATTAGTTGGTGCTTTTCTGTAGACTGCTTCAATTTTTCTAACATTCCTGAACTTACTGGCTATGGGATGATCTGTGACTCAGTGTCAAGTTCAGAGTGCATGGGAAAAGCAATCTACCAATTAACACCTGCTTTTTACAGGTGCATATGGAATTCTAGGAAGAAGCATGCTAGTACTGTAAATACTGGTGTTTGCAGAGTGAGTGACTGTAAAGTCACTTAAGTAATTTCTTGTTGAGCCAACTTGATCAACCTAAACTCAGCTGCAGTTTATGTACAGAATATACCAATCTTCTTAGGCTAGAGCTCTCAAAATCTTATAATTTCCTGTATACTAGTAATAGACACTTCTGATAAGTAAAAAGTAGAGAGAATTTCTAGTCTGCCGTAACAATACAAACCTGAGATCTAAGACTTGACTTGCCACAACTCCAGGCTGGGTGGATTTTCCTTCAGGCACATCATATAAGAACAGTTTACAGTCACAGACAACTGCATAAGCCCTCTGCCACCCCTTCTTAACTCCTGTAGGCTTTGGGACCTGCAGGTAAATAAGTGATTGCTTATTATGTGTAAGCACATGTAGAAGACACAGAAAGCAGGACATTTAGAAAAGTTTATACTTTTTAGATCAATGGAATTAGAGCACATTCTACTTGTTCTTAAAATTAGGATGAAAAATATCATGCAATCAAGCAATCATTTTCCCTCTTTTAAGTTCAACCATTCCTTGTTACAGATCAAAAAATATATTAAGACTTGTATAAAGATATTAGGCCTAGATATTCCACCAATGCTAAAATGGTAGGACAGTTTACCTTTTATATTATGCTTACATCAAAAATGATATAAATTCTTTCTTAAACCATTCTTTTTTTAACCCCGGGTGCTTATGAACATTGCAGCTACTAATCTACTGACCTTCAGATCTTGTAGTGAAAACGAGTGTTTATCCCACATCTAAAGCAATGAAGGTTAAATAAGTTACAAAGATGGAACACAAAGCCTTAAGGCTTTAGCACTATTTAGGAGACATGTTTAAACATACTTAGAGGCTCCAAGCTGTAGAGCTGTAAGTGAAGTTAAGTATTCTTCTCTTGTCCAAGAAGAAAAGACTGTTACCTTGACATAACCTTTGTAGGCTGTTCCTATTCCTCTTTGCACATCTACTCCAAGAGGTCTTTTGGCTTGTTCAGGGGGTATAGGGCAGACCTGAGGTGCACTGTCCTTGCAGGAAACATGGCATGCAAATGAACACACTAAGTACAAAAGAGAAAATTCACAGTGAAATAAGTGTATGAGTCAATCATAACAGGTGATTAACAGAGTCTACACTCAGCAAATTAATCACACTGAAACTGGCAGTCAAATATTGCAATAGCTCACACTATGCTGAAGGAGTGAACACAGCTAGACACTGTAGGAGACTCTCCAAAGTGCTTTTATTGCCTCTTTTCAGCCTATTACATTCATAAAGGGCAGGAACTGAGTCTACATTTCAAGGAAAAAGAGTTAGGCAGCCTTGCTAGCTTGTTAGCACCAGCTAACCCAATCAGAGAAAAGAAACAGTATTAATAAAGGAGGAATAAAAATTACAGGGTAGCACTAATAGGTGTTTAATTTGATCCACGTATGCAAAGACAAAGTAAATCTAAACTGATCATAAAACAGGAAAGGTTAAATTATTAAACACAAGATATAGACACAAATAAAGCATAAATAAAGTAGAAACCAGGGACAAGGACTGAAATACTGCATGATATATCTACATATATCTATTGCCCAGAGTTCAAGTAAGTTCAAATAAGGAGCGAACTAGCATTGCATGCTCTCTTACCATTTGCACCACTTTGTGCTGCACCAGCAAGGGACAGAGGCCTCTAGGTCTTGTCTAGAGAGCACTTCACACAGAAGCAGTACACAGAAAAAACCCATAATACATGCCAAGTCACATGAGACAGCCTACAAGAACTGTGGAATGAGTTAATGTATTATATCGAGGCATCTGACCCACAGCTTAGGGGTCAAACCTTTCCACAGAGATTTTGCTTTGTTTGTCCCAGCTACCCTGCTTCTACCAGTAGGCTTGGGAAGGCAGGAAGAGAGAAGCACGACACTCTGATCTGTCCTGTGTTTCCTCCTAACCATATTCTCAGAAGTGGGAATCTGGCAGATATCCTAGGTACATCTTGTTCTGTAATTATGAAGTGTCAAAGGATTCCAAAAAACCTGGAAACAGTCTCCTTCTGCTACAGCCACAGACAGGGCAACAAACCTCACGATGCCTGAGGGAAGAGACAGCAGAAGGGGCAGCCCAGAGCAGGCTGCCTGGCTTGCTCACAGGAGGGCAGGGGTTACCAAAAAGTCATACACAGCAAGTACTGCAGGTGCTCCCCAAGACCGGGTCATAAATTCAGCTCTTTGAGGAGGCATCATGATTATTTGGGTCTGTGGATATCAAGTTATAGCAGTTACAGAACAGGGAAAATCCACAAGATAGAGTCAGTTCCAGTCTTCTATAAGTGTAGCTGAATTTTACCATAGTCTCCAGGATTAGAAAGAGGAGGAATTGGGAAATGCAAATGATTGAGAGGGGAATGTTTGGCAAAGTTTTGTTCTATTGGAGTCATCTCTATTTTTATATCAATGTGATTTCACTTTTTCTGTAGCAATCAAGAACTGCTGTAGATTAGGCAAAATGGAAAACTAATGATGCACAGCAAAATCAAAATACACAAGATGAAGAATGAAGCCGATAGCTACACTAAAGGAAAAAGTTTCAAGCTTGCAAGAGGAGATGCAAAACAAGACTTCAGAACTGTCAGCAACAGGAGACAAAAGGCAGCCCCAGGTCAAATGCTGGCAGAGTAATAGGTCCTCCTGGGGAAGAACTGCCACCAGAACATCTGCCAGGAAAAAAGCCCTGAGGGGCAGATGAGGCAATCTACATGTGATACTGAGGGTGTCAGTGCAGAGGCTGCCACTAGCAAGAACTAAGCTGGGCACAGAAATAAAGTTATTTACACTGTAGTATGTATACTACACACGGATTTGTGGCCTATTTAACTGTTCATGTGTCTAATCAATATACAGTAAGTATTTTCAAATGAAAATACCTCCATAAACTCGAACATGGAATTCAGTAGAGATATATGCATCAGAGAAAGCCTTTTAAATAAAAATTAATGGACAGCAAGACAGGCTACAGGCTGAATAATTGAGTAAACAGTCCTCCCAACATATAGGGTTCATGACCAGAATAGCATAAAACAGACATAATCAGATTCATGTCACCAGATCATTCCTGCAGTTTTCTCTAGCACAACAAAAGAAACCAGTCCTGTCTTCCCTACCCCCTCCCTTGCACTCTAAAAGCACTACTGGTATTAGAATTAATTAACAATATGCAAGGAAACCATACTTCATCATATATCATCATTCTTCTAAAGAGACTTCAGGAATATGCTGTGATGCAACAGAAAGGAAAATTATCCAGTGGCAGCCACCCCTCTCTTTCACTCCCTCCTCAAAGAAATGGTTGTCTTAAAATACATTGGGATGCTTCTTTGAGGGGCTTGCTGAAAATGTACAAAAAGTTTCACCAACTCACCGTCACAGGCATAACCTTGTCGAACTAATCCCACCATAAGAGAGGTGCAATGACTACACTGAGTGGGGCTTGTGAAGGACTTGATATTGAGCTGGTGAGCTTTAGGCTGAAAGATACATTCAGGATAAAAAATAACTTCATTTTCTGGACTTAAGTAATGCAAGCTCCTCCCTCCACCACCCTCCAGTATATCAGTGTGTACATTATGAAATCTGGACTTCTTTTATGGAAGTGCATCTTGTAGCAGGTGCTGCAAGACAACGGTAACAGTTTTATTTCCAACTCCAAAAAACACTCAAACCCAAAACAACAACCATGTTTTGTCATCCCTTCCAACAAAACAAAACCCACTGATATGCATGTGAAAACATTTGATTAAAAACACAGACCTAACAAAAACACACACGTGACAAACCCAAACAGGACGAGAAAACACAGCGGGCTAATTTATAAATGATATTTTTTTCCTTTGTTCTTTAGAATAAGGTTAGCACAGTCCCCCTACCTTTGGTACAGCTAGAGAAATGGACTGAATGGTGGGGGAAGGAGCAGCAGGCATCCTCTGAAGCCGAATTGGTTCCTGAATCACAAGAAACTGTAATTGAGCAAAGTAAGGCTTCAAGAATTTGTTTTCAAGATCGGGGTGGCAAAGCTTATTGTTCCGATTTTTTTTTCCTTTTTGAAAATTATCAAAAATTTAATCATCGTAAACATTGCCATTCTGATTTAATAGAAACAGATTGTGTTTTAAAGCGCTCACAGGAAAGCCTGCACACTAATAAACAAGCAGCAATACAGAAAACATGAAAATGAGGTACACCAACATACACAAAGCCAGGGAAAAGGTTTCATTTGCAACTGTCCTCAAAGCAGGTGAAATTAACGCTGAGACATTGCAAATACACAGCATTCAATCCTGCTTCTTCATCATGAATGCTGCAGTATGCATGTATCGCAAACAAGACAGAGAGACTTTCTGGTGAATTACTCTTCAGAGTAAAGTAACGAGTCTCTTACTTCTTGTTGTTGCTCTGCAGTTACAACTGAAGTAGATGGCGAAACTTCTGACTTGGGACCCTGCATTTCCTGCTCGCTAATAGAGCTGGTCTGCAAAAGTGACAGCAAACATGTTAGATTAGACACCACGTATCTGATGAAGTGTCCTCGTGCCAACAAAATGGAAACAAGACCCAGTGCCGATTTCTATATGAAGTACACATACATTTAACATCCACTCTGAAAAAAGATCTTTCCTCAAAACAAACCCTGACACCTGATGGAAACGCTGGAAGTACTGAAATGCAAAATCTCATAGCAGACAGCATAAATGCTCTAACAGTTGTATTCTCCCAGCAAGGCTGTGTCTAATCTCTTGCTTGCAGGTATGGAATGGTGTTTGAGTATCTTGGCATTCATCCCTAAAATAGCTGATTTCTCATGGTAGCTTACTACACTAGGATTTTTCTAGCATACAGAAGTCACAAGTCTGCCACAAGAAAAAATCTTAAAGTAGTAATACTCAATCTTCAAGAAAGTTGTTTAAGAGTGATTGGCCTCTGTCATTTAAAGAATCATGTCTACTTAATCACAGTGTCTTATAATTCACTAACGGTTAAAGCTAGCATCCATTACAAGCCATCTATTAATTTCACACTTAAATTAGTAACTACTAATTGCCAGCACAAGGGGGAAGTATGCTACAATTCCAGAGCTAAAGCAGCTGGGTGTGGAAGTAGGATTCTGTATTACTATACTCTCAGGACATCATGAAAACTGTGATTAACAAACATGAGATTAGACTTCACATCAATGATGTAATTAGCACTAAAGGCAACATGTAATGAATCACTCACTTCCCAGCCAGTATAGACAGGGAGACATCTCAACTTCATGTAGCTCACTCAATTTGTTCAGATACTTGTTATTTTGTTTTGTTCCAAATTGATTGGAAGGGCTGGGCCATTTAAGATCAAACTGCACCATTGTGTAATATGAACAATTTTAAAAATACTGTGTGATTCAGTTTTAGCTATATAGGTAGTCAAACTATAAAACAGTAAGCCTCAGAGAGGTTTAGTGGATTAAGTTACAGAGAAATTAAGGAAGCAAAGTATCTAGTTTTAGAGGGCCATTCTTACTAAGACAGGTCACAACAAAATAAGGACACAAAACTACTAGCAAAAACTTACTTCTTCCCAAAAGGCTAGCAGAGAAGATGTAGACGAAGAAGAAACAGAATCCTTTGTTGTAACAGATATGAGGGATAAAAACGATCGCTTATCACCCACAGGAAAACTTCAGATAGAATATTACTTGACTAGCTAAATAAAATATTTTATATGGCCAAATGATACTCATTCAAACGAAATTAACCCCAAAGCAGATGATACAAAGTATCTTTATAGGTACATGTGAAAAAAAAGTTAATGTAAGTTATTAAGCACAGTATCAGCAATTTTAATGTAATTCATCAGAAAATGCACCTGCATTTCCATAGAGAATATGTATTTATTTCAGGATCCATAGAATAGAACCTTATTTAGTTATGGGCTTGATATTTTACATATTACTGTTTTACATCTATCTGGTACTTTATAAAGCAAAGTTTTAAAATATCAAGGTCAGTAGATAAAAGCTAGTATTGAGAAAGCAGCATATATCATGCTTCTCTCTCTTCCCTGTCACTCACAGAGTACATGTTGCTACTTCAACAGAAAGGCAGCATACATTTTGTGAGTGGGAACAGCAAATACACAAACTGTATGAAAATATCACAGCATGTCCATAGGCTTTTGTGTTTTTAGCAGTAGTGACAATTAAAAAAAAAAAAAAAGAAAAAGAAAAGAGAGAGTACACATCTCAGATAGAAAATCTAACAAGACTGATGAGGTTTTAACCTGAGCCCCTTTAACTCCACTTCATGAACAGATTATTTGTTTCAGTTCAAGTTCTGTCTACGCTTTGCAAAACAAAATCTTAAAAAACCCCAGAAAAAATCTTCAAGGATCAAGAGTTCATGAAGTAAGGAAATGTGATTCAGTGTTGCATTTAACAGCTGCTTCCTCGGGGAATGCACAAATCATTTAAAGTGAAACGCCTACTTGGAGCTGTGATTTGTATGATTAGTTTTCTAAGGATCACAGGGTGTGTCACAATAAACTTATTATACCAACATCTGTGGGTCCTCTGATTCTGTTCCCAGCTCCTTCTCCTCTAACCACTCCATTAAGATCTGAAGCCAACAATTTTAGGTATCTGAGCACTCCTTGAACTCTGTGAACGTTTTTCCTTGTAATAATCAGCATCTTCCAACTGCAAAGCATTTAATTCCTTTTTTGTAACAGGGTGTGCCAGCATTTCCAAAAAACCCGGAATATATTTCGTTTAGCAAATGTTTGAGATTAACCTAAACAAAGAAGCTAGAATGGGAAATAATTAAAGTCAACTTCTGAGAATATTTCCCAGAGGTGTCAGCTTCTATACAAAATGTCAAGCAATCTGACAACTTCTGGCCATCCAATTTTGTGCCTGATTTGGCTAATATGCAAGATACCAATCTGCCATACAGTGCCTAAGAGTTACTTTCAGATAATAAAAATATAATTTGGTTATCTCATTTTTTGTAGTTATTTTATGCAGTAACTCACTCTGAAAGTCAAATCACGTGCAAGAGGAGAGGTGTTGAAATAGTCAAAAATGGAATCTTGAAAGTCTGGAAGTTTGAGACCTAAAACCAAAAGCAGAACAGGCTTAGCTAAAAGGTAACATCACAGGTTGTGTTAGAACTCTGCTTAGAACACAGAAAATTTAATTACCTGAATCCGTTCTGTATTTTTCTTCCAATTTTTTTTTCAAACCTTCTATCTCTTCGGACAGTTCTCTATTTTTTGCTTCTGATTCCTTTAATTTACTAAAGTAAAAAAAAAAAAAGATCAAAATGTAATCTGAAACGTCTTAAAGGCAGGAATGTCAGTACACAAGGTTGTTAATTTCTGGTTCTGCATCTCAAGACTTTCAGAAGAAGCCTTTTTGTTTGTTCATGTTTCTGGAGGGTTATTTGGGGTTTTTTTGAGGGGCATTGTGGTTTTTTTAAGTAATTTTTTTAAGGATGATTAATTTTACTTTTCCCCTGAACAGACACCTCCTTACTTGACTAGATATTTAAAACTGTACTTAAGACTTCTGCTATCACTGAAGGTATCTGCCCAAAAAATTATTCTAACAGTACTTAGACTTAATTCCCAAGAACATGTCTAAATCTCCAGTTAGCTGAAGATATGGTAGTGAATTTGCATTGAATTTGCTCTATTTTTTTTCCTCAGATGCCCATAACTTACTATAGCAATGAATTGTTGAAGAAATTTTTACAGTTCTCATTTGACTATGTAAGAAATGTGTAGTCTGTAGAATGGGATCCTTCTGACAGAGTCCAACATCCCAGGCACAAGAGGCCATTTTAAGAAAGTTGCTGCTATTGTAATCCACGGTTTAGATCAGCACATTAATCCCCAAACAGAAGCAAAACCCTCATTACCTTTCAAAAGATATGTTTGCATCTTTAACTTTCCGTAGCTCTTCTTGAACTAGTTGTTTGGCACGAATTTCTGCATCAAGGGCCGACTGCAATTCCAGCCTGGCTGACATATCCAACTTCTGACTGCGCCGCACTTTCCAAAGTGGATCCTATTGCAGGAAGTTACTGAATATTACTATCAGCTGTCTAAGGATATTTCTGTTCTTGTCCAAAGACATAAATTAGCTTTCACACAGATTCAGAGAATGCTCTTTTAATCAGCTATGGACAGCATACCTGCTGCATGAAAATTAGTCAATAGTCAGTCTTCATTACACAAAAATGAATTAAAGAGCAATTTTAATATTGGTTACACCATTAACACCAAATGCTGGAAACCAAAATGCTGGATCACTGAGCATAGAAGTCAAACAGAAACCACTGGAAATGACTAGTTTTCACTGTTAAATCTTGAAGTGAGTGTAAAATTTGCACAGTGACATAATGGACTTCCAAAGATGAGATAAATGTCAACATTTAATGTAAAACATACTAACATAAAACATACCAAGAGTAGCAAAACCATGAGAAGAAAAAAGGAAGAAAGAAATCTCAGTCTTGAGATGCCCAAGATACCTGGAACGTTTGCCTAAGCAAGTCTTATGCTTGCTAAGTAGCACATACTATATATATGCTACTAAACATATAACATATGCTATACTTCAGCATACATACACCATGCAATTCCTCCCTACTACCCCAAAAGCTAACATTCTGAGCTCTTCCAGGCATTTTTCAGTGTGGAGTACATTTCTGATATTCTGTAATGAATGCCTCTCTAGTCACAGACGAACTTGCAAATAGGAGTTATGGAAATTGAAAAGCACTTTTTATGTTGAGAAGTAACTGCCTTAGAGCAGGTTCTGTAGATGTTACAAAACCAGTTATAATATAAAGAACAGACAGTGTTCTTTATTCTGGCAGTAGCTAAGATAAAAATGCAAACTGCATTTGATCCAATCTTTCTTCTCGTTAAACCTCTCAATACTATAATTGTCTCCTGATGATGCAGACAGATGTCAGCTCACAGAAGTAAAACTTTCTCTTATTCTCTTGTATTCACAGGTTTGGAAGGGGTGAGTAACTTCTCATGTGCATAAACCAGCAACAGATGGATTCTGGATGGCAGACTGGTGATTGGCATTAGTAGGGATGTGGGCTCCCATGCCAAACTGCAAATGGCTCTTCCTTTCCTTATGCAAGTGTTTTTCTCTTTGAAACCACACTCGTTTATGAGAGCTCCTCTATTAAATTTGGGGGAATTCATGTTACTACTGTATGGGAAAATTATGGCACAAAGGTCTCACTGTTCTGCATTTAAATAAAGCCACATGCTGTGTGTGTCCCTAGTTTGTACTGGCATAAGCCAGATAGCAATTTTTCACAGAAGAAAACTTTGTTGTCTCACTGTAACAGCAATTATGCAATTGCACATAACATCGAGAGGTATATTTCTGTACTCCCCCTTTGATGGTTTAACCTACTGTTTCTTCTCTTCTTTGTGGTGTTTAATATCTGTGATGGCAGATATTAGTATGAAACAACTGCCCCCTCTAATTATCAAATTCTGATCAGATTGCCTAGTTGGATTTGCAAGCAGTAGCTAAAAGCTAAAAGCAGAGCAGAGGATTAATTCTTTTTAGGTACAAAAATGTAGCTTCTCAGACATGCCCAGAACATCTTGAATGTTTCTTATTTCCTTACCAGTGTTCGTGACCCCAGACTGGAACTTCTCAATGATTCTAGTTCTTCTGTCATCTTGGAAGCTAATGCTTGGAGATAGCCACGAGCATCCTTCTCATCACTTACCCTGTTGTGCAATTAAAAAAACCTGTAACTTGGCAGTTTTATGGCTCACAGCACCAAATATTGTACCACCAAATTATCACAGTGTCTGCACTGGGTTTAGGGACATAACAGGAATGAACAGAGAAGGGAAGATTCTCCCAGCAATGGAAAACTGAATACATCTCAGATTGTCTGCTTTAGATTTTTCTTTTATCTGTTTTTCTTCATTGTGGCAGTTGCTAGGGAAACTGAAACTTCTTTTTTGCCATTAGTAAGAGTTCAGCAGAGATTCACTGTTATATGAAAATGATCTGCATATTACTTGCTCAGTTTTTATAAGGGCTACCTTGGAGTCCTTTCTGTTTTGCATGCTGAAATTCTTGCATGCAGCTTGCTGAAACAGTGAATTATACATGGGAGAAGAGTGGAAGTACTAAGTGCTTGTCTAGTACAGCTAGTGAGGTTCTATATGTTAATGCTGACCTTTTAAATCATGACCAACTTCCTGAATGAATTTATCAAAATATTTCAAATTGGATGACTTAACAATCACTTTAGAGACTGAAGAAAATTGACACCAGGACTCTGCTTTGTACTCGTTTCAGTGGCATCTATCAATTTTAACAAAATAAACACTCAGAAGTACTATGCTTTTGCTTATCTCAGACACAGACAAGGCCTAGCTATATGTTAAAAAAAAAAAGCCAACCAGTTTTTCAGAAGTTGAAAGTGGCCATATCTGGATCTGTAACTAGCACATACCATTGAATGATTTCTGCAATCTGAGCTTCCCAGTGAGCAACAGACTCCTTCTTTGCTGCTAGATCTTGGAGCTCATCTTCCAGCTGTCTGTTCTGTGCTGTTAGTTTGTCCACGAAGGAGCAGAGCTGAAACAAGGGATTAGTTTCACTTGTGACTTAGGTCAGTTTCAGACTTTTTATATAGGTGTATGCCTACACACCTTTAGAATCTGAACCAACAAGGCCACCCTGGGCTATCTGGATGGGCTTATTTTTTGTGGAACTATCTGTTCACACAAAATAATCTAAAACACAGGAAAGCAAAAAAGCAAGTGCAGACGCCAGAGAGGAATAAAGTTTAACTGTAAACCAGTGGGAAGGCAGGCAGTGCATGTCAATGATTCTCTCTCTTTGCAGCCTTCATGAAGAATCAAAGGGCGGTGTCCTCTCAGTTGTGGGAATCAATCCCCCAAAGAGCAGAGTACCAAGATGCTAAAGTTACTATGTAGCCAAATCTATAATATTTATATGGCAAAAATTACATTTAAAAATTCAGATAGTGCCTGAACATTCACAGATCCTGTTCTGATCAGTGAGTAGACTACTTCAACATCAGAGACTAATGAAGTAAGAATTCTATGTCCTGAAATAATTACCCTCTCATTTTCTGTTGTTAATTTTTTGTTATCTTCCAAGAGCATAGATCTTTCACGCTCGTATTTCTCCTTCATTGTTCCTACTGCTTCCTCCATTTCACTGTGCCTAAAGAGAGGGGCAAGAAATAGAAACACTTATATTGTTGCATTGCTGATCCTGTAAACTGGGATTTTCAAAAAGGAAAAAAGTTAGGGTGAAATACCAGCCTGCACAGGCATCGATGCGATGCAATGCAATGCATGGACACAACAAAAAGAAATCCAGAGTGAGGGAAGCATGCCCAAAAGCTTACCTCTCTCGCTTTGTTTTCTCTAATTTATCCTTTAATATCATGATCTCTTTCTGGAGTGCAAGCTGATGGCTCTCTGAATCATGTACTTCCTTTTTCACATTTTTTACTTCCAAAACATGTGATGCTTCTCGTCGGACCAACTCCTCTTCATAAAATAAGATCTTCTTTTCCAGCTCAGACCTAACTTTGGAAAGCTCCTGCTGATGTTCCAATGTAGCACCAGCTGCCCGGCCTCCCTGCTTTAACTGCAGAACAAGAGGAGAAACCATCAGGGAGAAGCTATGGTCTTTATTGCTCTGCTTACATGACCTGAATAAGGGGTTGAATTGGCTTGCAGAGGTAAGAGATTTGGATCACACTGGTGTAGTAGCTGCTTAGAAATTATATAAACTGAGTATTTTCAAGACATTACTATCCAGCAATTAAAGGCTTTCAAGCAAAAAAGGCAAATAAATCTGGACAGGCTAGGTCACATTTCTAGTAATGTTGTAGTTTTAAAGTCTCCCACTGGTATCAACAGTTGAGTAAACCAAACTACTGCATCTTCTGGGCCATGAGTAAATATTTGTCAAAAACCATGTAACCTTTAGGGCTTCCAGTTCATTTTCCAGTTGTTTGGAGAAAACCTCGCTGTGCTCACGGAGCTTGCGTTCTTTTGATGCTTCTGCTACGACTTCTTCAAGTTGGGCTTCCAGCTGTAACGAGTCATTTAGGTCATTTCAACACAAGATAACACTATCTGTATCATTCATTTCCTTTCCTCCATATGGTCTAGCAGGAAGTTTTACTTATTTCTATTTTAAGTTACACCACTATAACAGCCATCTCAGAATGTAATGGTAATTGTTTTGCCTTTAGTGATTCAGGCATCCATCTGTCACATGCAGAGAACTATTATTTTATGACTCTTTGTACTGATGTGAACTACATCAAGCCCATTCAGGAATAACAGCACAGCTCCTGTTACAGCAAAGAGAAGGAAATGGCACTGCAGCTGAGAAAGCAGAAAGTCTCCCACATATACAGGTCAGCTCTATGCCTCAGTATCTAAGTAAGGCAGCTTAAAAGTATCAACCTTTCAACCAAATTACTGCAAAACACTTTAAATATGAACACTGAACACTTTGCAATTATGGAACAAAATCAGCTTGATCATCCATTTATTGACCTCAGAAAGCGTATCAGAAAGACAATTTAGATTTAGTGGCAACTAAGGCAACTGCCAGAATTCAAGCAATAGCAGCACAGTTTCAAATCCTGACAGGAAGAGTAAGATTTGTTTTTCTGTGCTCAAATTGAACTGACAAAGTTGTTTTTAAAAGCATTGTACTTAGAACTGTGGGACAAGATAACCAACTTCTAGACTGTGTTCTGAATAGAAGATTGATACAACTGTTATAAAAGGGAGTACAGAGGAATTTTTAAAGTTCTGCATGAAAGTATTTAACTGCATTAGCAACAACACTTGAATGCCTGCTGCACTCTGCTCTAGAGATGAGATGCCACAGCAGTTCATCAATTCCCAGTTAACTATCACATCTAGTTCATGGATAAAAGCCTTAGAAACTTCATCATCTACTACATTTTCATAGACTACCCTTCAATTTGCCATAAGTTTTCTAGCAATGCTTATAAAGCTCTTGAATTTCTCTTCTACACTTCATCCACAGAATACAGAAAACATGATAATTTTTCAGTGATGAAAACACTCTAGATTAAGGACAGTAGTTTTTTCTTATGCCCTCTTCTGGCTATCCATTTCATCTCATGTGAAACTATAAATTGCCTAGAATACTAATAGGAAATTAACTTGCTTAAAGATACTACAGATACTCTTACAATGGCTTAACTACAGAGGAAGGAAAACCACATATTTAGTTTTGTATCACTATTTCTCCCTTCAGCTGAAGAGAAACATTCAGTTAAAAAAACAATGAAGTCAGAATACTCCAACCTCAGAGCACATGAAGACACTCACTGAGCTTTTTTTTGAAACTGAGGTTTCAAGCTGACTGTGAGTCAAGACTCAACAAGAACCAAAACACCAGAACTAATAAACTGGGCATACAGCAAGAATACCTTCCTCAAGATTCAAATCAGTCTGAGTGCAAATTAAAAAAACCCAAAAAAATCCCCAGAAGACACTCTCAACTTTTCAATAAATAACATAAGAGGTACTGGGTAAGCAGCAGCTGAAACACAAATGCCAGCTATTTTATCAAGTACCTCTTTTCTTATCTTCTCCGATTTACGGACGTCCTGTCGCAGAAGATCGATTTTCTGCATGCTCACTTCCAACTCTTCCTCTTTGTCGCGCAGTTGCCGGGACAGCTTCTGCTTCTGGGAGCGCAGGTCTCCCATCCTCTCACTGAGCTCAGAGAACTCCTGCACAGCCAGCTTCCTTTGCTGGTGGGCATCCCTCAGCTCTTTGGACTGCATCTTTAATCTCTCTGAGGCTTCTACAAGTTGCTGGTTAAAAAAAAAAAAGTAAAAAGAGTAAATTGAACTCCATATATTCTTGCCAAGAAGAAAGAAACTGGACCTATATAGGCCTGTTTTGACCACCTCACGTAACTACTACAGATTTCTAAACCTTAATTTACACAATTGTTTAGCTAAGCAGCTGCAGTAACATAAAAAGATGGCCATTACTTGGCTTCTAGTGCGGCAGCTCCAAAGCTACCTTTGGTATCCCAGAAGTCTTTCTTATAAATGTGACTACACAAGGCCACCTCACTTCTAAATAACTTGATTTTAGATTACCACCATGTACCTGCACATTTGTAACCTTGTTTAAAGGAATGCTTTAGCAGATAGCAGATTCAAGAGAGACATCAAATACATTGTACCAGTACTGAAGGGCTGCAGCAAATACGAGATTTTTCAGAAAACTGAGGAACACTCTTTAAAACAAATTGTGAAGCTCTTATAACTGAAAGTATAAAGACTATTTCCTTTACAGAAAGTAGTTAACAAAAATCAACAGGATTAAAATACAAATGGAATGTTTGACATAAAATCATTTGAGAGTGGGAGGAAAAAGTAAGAAAAGAGCAGAACAACACAACAAAATAAATGTATACTGAACAAGGAGATTCTAAAATTTCTGTCGTTAGTAGGATCACTGCAGGAAGATTAAATTCCCAAAAAGCAGGTGCTCAGACCAGAAGCAGCACACGTGCCTTTGGCAAACAACCTCTTACTGGTGGTTAACAGACTGAGAGAGACTTAAATTCTAGTGTACAAACAGCTCAGAAATTCTGGGCCACCGATTACCTTTGGCTGGTTGACTTTTGCAAAACTAGTTATTCCAATACAGGTAGCTTTTTTTGCTATTATTGAAAGTGGTAGGTACTACATGTAAATCCCTATTTACTTAACCACAAAATATGTTGCTGACTTAGAACTGAAATACTACTAAATTTTAGGAAGCACACAAAGTGCTAATTTACACAGCAGCAAATAAACTCAATGATTACATAAAAGTCATCATCAGCCTTAAGCAATAATTAACCTTTTGGTATAAAAAAGAGTAAATGGGCTCTTTCAATGAGCCCTGCTAACTTCTGTGCAAAGATCCTTTTTCCCTAGACATGTGCACCCTAAATGTCACCAGAAGGCCCAGTGTCATGTAAACTGACCCATGGTCATAACACCCATAATTCTGCCAGGGATACCAGCCAGGTATCTGCTGCGTCTGTTTCCTCCCTCATCATTCCCTGAAACTGGAAAAACGGAGGAGAAAAATACTTGTGTTCCTGATCCCTTAACAAGTCATCCCAAGGCTCTGAAGTCTCTCTTGATTGCCCTCAGCCTTCTACTACAGCAGTTAAGAATAATTAAACAATAATAATTAATTAAAACCATTCTTTAGGTGTTTGTTTCATCTAGCAAAACACATTTGAAATAAGAAGCCCATCAACTTCCAAAAAATACAGTGTGATACTTTGGAAAGCTGCTGTACTGCTGAACAGGTTTCCTACCATCTCTGCATAGTTTTTAAAAGCAGCATTTAAAACCCTAAAATTGCAATCACAACATAATTGTTCTAGAACTACTATCTTTGGATCAATACCTTATGAAGATCCTCCTTTTCCTGCCTCAGTACTCTGCACTGCTTTTCTAGTCCTTTCAACTTGTGTATGGAGTCTTCATGTTCTTGTCGAAAAGCCACTGCATCCGCAAGCTGTGCTTCCAGTTTACTTATATCTGTAGATGAATACATATTAAAAGTAACCGGTCTCAAATTAACAACAAGCCAAATTACTCATGCAAACTGGCATCATTTCGCTTGAAAAATCAACTTCCTTCTTATTCCCACCATTTTAGACTGTTTAAAGTAACTTTGGGACATTGATACCTCAAAATAACTTTTATTTTTCTCAGCCCTGAAGATTGTGATCTCTAAGTGAAAAAGTCTTAGGAATGGCTTTGTTTTGGTTTTGAGGAATGCAACCTCTAGACCTAGAAAATATTAAAATAAACTTGAAATGTTCCAATTCCAAATGTGTTTCCTAAATAGTTGTAATAGTTGTAACAAAAAGGCAACAGTCATTAGTGCATCCAGCAAGACAGGGAAGGACTATTTATTTTCTAGGTAAGCACTAATGAATAGTTTGGGAAAGAAATACCATCCTGCACAAGGTAACCTGGAGACCTGACTGCTCATACTCCTGGGCAGCTTGTTCTCACTTCACTTTCAAAGACAAATAAACAAATTTGATTTGAAAATATTGGTTTTAAGTGCAAAACACCCAACATAGCCACCTTTACATAACCCTCCTCAGTCGTACCAATTCTAAGAAAAGGAACTGCCATTCTCTATTCAGTTTTAATTAATACTTATATTAAACAAATAAGTAATAAATGGCACAGGCAATAATTGTCTCACTCAAGTTCCACTGATACCTGTGGCAGGAAAATGACCGAAGTATTCAGGATCCCAACCAGTGCTGTAAGGCTTGAAGTATTATTCCTTTCCTACCTTAAGAACAAATGTCCTCCCACCCTACATGAACCAATGCTATTTCTTTTTTAATGAGAACAGACTCTAGAATTTATATTTTAACAGGACATCACTGGTTGAAGAATTAGATAAACCTGAAAAAATTAATTTTATTTCTAGATAAATCTAAATACAAAGCAGAACCTTAATCTAACTATTGTGATTCAAACCTAATTTCAGAATACACAAGAATAACTTTTTTTGAAAGATAATCTATGTAAGAGAGTGGAATTGATTTTTGAAGTGCATACACCTACAAAAAGGGTATATTGTCAAAAGAAATGGGGAAAAAATATTCTAAAAAAATCAGCATCCGCAACACAGCATCTGAACTCACACTATACAGGCCTCTATAAGACTCTCAGCCAAGTCGTTAGGATTTGAAACTACCACTTTGTTTATCACAGATTCTCAGTTAAAAATTAGGTACTAAGGAGGTTTGCATGAATAAACTAATAGCATTGTCAAGCAACAGATTTTCAGTGATATGGGTGAGTCAGTCTTCCCTCAGGACAGATGCCAGTATTTGTTTCTCTGCAACACTCAGAGTTTCCTAATTAATGCATCACCAAACACAGAAACGCAAAGGGAGCAGAAGCTCTGACATATTTAAATGTGAACTACTATTACACATCCCTCCATCTACTAAAGAGCAACCAGACTTCTATCTCCTGTCTCTTACACCTGCCTCCAAGTAAAACCTCTCCAACACATATTGTATCCTCCCCAAATGGAATAAGAGAACAGGATCTCCTGAGATTTTTAGGGAAACAAATACACAAAATATTTAAGTAAATTCATCCACACAATTCATCACACTCTGGACTTCCCAGGCTAGTATGTGCTATCAAGCCAATCAGGTGTAAGAACAAGTTAAGTATTCATCTAGCAAAAACTGAAATGCCTCTTAATATTGAGCAAGGCTTTTAAAAACCCTCTGTTTTTTAAATACTTCAAGAACATTAATTCTACTTATTGCAAAATAAATTGCATTACTATAATTACCATGCCAGAGGCTTACCTGTTAATTTGTTCTTCAACCGTTCAATTTCTTCATTTAATTTTTTAATCTCCTTATCACGGCTTGTATTTGCTGTAACACACACTGGACCTTGGAGGTTCTGCACTGTCTGTGTAGATTCTTAAAATCCGAAAACAAAGGAAAAGATTTTTAATAAAATATATTCCAACGAGTAGAACTAAGAATCCAAACAAATAGAAACAACTAACCTTGCAGTTTTCTGTTCAAATCCTGCTTTTCTTGCTCTAATTTACGTATTTTCTTTTCATAGCCTTCTATTTGTGAAGTGTTCTTTAAGTCTCGCTGTACATCCGTATCTTTGGTTACAGTGTCAGACTGCAGCACATTCTTTAAAGTGCCTCTATCAGATAAAGAGCTGAAAAGAAATACATAAGTTAGGACATTTTAATAAATACAGCAGTATATATGCTGAGATTGCACCAACTATGCATCTTAAATGTACAAGTACAATTAGTGCAGTAATTGTTACTGTAGAGACAATTCTCAGGGTAAAGTTATTATTCCCTAGCTACTGTACATGATGCTGTAGAATTAAAACACCTGCAGGACTTCAATGATGCAGATACACCTTCATTTGCCTGTATGACTGAAAATGTTAACTCTCCTATGCCAAAGGTTACAGGTACCTGGCAGAAACGGAAGCAGGTAAGTGTACCTGTACTGAGATAGCTGAGGGACAACCCTAAAGTTTAGTTTAAAGCATGGCAAAAAGAAATAATGGAGTAACAAACAGACCAGGATACCCTAAGATCAGAGACAAGCATATGTTTGAGAGATCTCTGAAGTCAGATGGAGACTACTTCAAAAATATGCAAAGTGAGCCACTTGGTCCATGCTCAGAACCCTCTCTGTTAATTTGGCCTATCAGCAGGACAGTGGAGCAATGAGATAATCCTGAACAGTTCCTGGCAGATGTCCAATGTGGACAAGACTTGCTCTCAGCCCCTCAATGTAGGAACTGCAATTGACACATCTAGTCCCTTAACCTTCTTTCATTTCAAAGAGATAAAACATTAAATACAAAAGCACCTAATCTTGGCAAACAGGATCAAAATCTGTTTGGACATTTGAAAAAAAAAACCCAAGGAATAAAGGTTTGGCCACAGGTACACCTATGGACATCAACCTTTCTATATGTTTATAAAAGTGAGATTTCCCAGGAATTAGCTGCATTTGGGAAACAAGTTTCCTTTATAAAACATATCCTTTGCTTACCTGTCAGTTGTGTATGTAAACCCAACGAATGGTAAATGCAATCCAGAAAAGCCTGTATGAGAACTCGGTGGCACCACTTCCTGCATGAAAACAATGAGCATGAAAACCCAAGAGAGAACACATACAAAGTGAAAGGCATTTCATTGAGCCTCAACAGCTAAAAGAGAGACAGCTAATAGAAAGATTTTTCTTAATACACCAACTGACAATTGGCAGTTATGCTCCACTGCCCCTGGACAAGCTTTATTTCAGATTAGGCTGCCTAGTAGAATGACTTGAATTTCGGAGGCTCTTGAACTTGGCACTTGAAAGGGCAGCATTTCAACAAGTTCAAAGCACACTGCAGCTAGTAAAAGGAAACCCAAAATTTCAAGTTCCTAATTAAAAGGGACCTGCCACCAAAATGCATGCTGTTAGTCTTAGTGTTCTAGTTACTGTCAGACATGTAATCAAAAAACGTGCCAAAAACTCTTCATTTCTTGGAATACAAGCTGGTGAACAAATTACCACAAAAGCTCTCTACTCCTGACCCATTTGTAAACTACAAGACAACAGAAAGGAGTGCAACACCAATGCTCCCTACTCCAAGAACCAACCTCCTGCTTCTTAAGACAGTGGAGAAGTAACAGGATGAGTCCTTTCACTTGGACAGCTGTGCTTGCAAGCTACACAGAGTATATGTGTATTTCTAACGACAGATTTCTTTTTTCACCTTTGAAAAGGCATAAATCCAAATACTAGTTCCCTGTAAACTGAAAGGGCAACTAAGGGGCTTTTTTCCCTACCTAAATATGTTTTAACTTTAACCATGTAACAGTAATGCAGACTCACATGTGCTACCACTTAAAAAAGCTGCTCATGATTTCTGGTAACACAAAATGCCAAGGAGATGAAAAACGTGAATTTTTCACATTTGAAGTGACTTATTTTTCATCTCTTTATTTATTTCGAAGTAAGTTCTCACTACTACCTTACAGTGCAGCAAGGATGCATACTTCCATTAGTAATATCTAAAAACAAAGACTCACTGGATTTCTTAGTACATCATCATCTACATCAAAGTTCGAGGTGTCAGAAGGACTGCTGACTTCTGGAATGTAAGGTGCTTCTAGGTTTCGGATGTTATCCCAATTAAGTCCTTCAAAAAATGCATGAGATTTAAAATCCTCTATTCCATTCTGTCCCAGTCTACGCTCCCTGCTGCAGATAAGTCGCTGAATAAGATCTTTTGCTTCTTCAGATACATCTGTAACATGGGATGGAAACTGAAATCGTTCCTAGAAAACAAAACAAACAGAGAAATTTTTAGAGAAGGAATTAATTCCAAAACTTTCAACTGTAGTTTCAAAAAAACCATTAAATTACACCAATAAAACTGGAAATGAATAGTCAAATATTGTTCTAGTTACAGTGAGCAATGACAGAGCACAGTTCAATACATTCAATGACAGACTTTTTGTCTTAAATTGGATTTCAAGTACAAGAAATCATTTTTCAGTTTCTTTAGAACAGATCTGTTTGATCTGTGATTAAAATAACTCTGTTAGGAAGAGCAAATTTTTTTAAGACATACCAGATTTTTTACACACTACAATATATTAAAGATCATACAATAAAGACAGACTGGTATTCTTAGTCAGAGGTCCACTGATCTCCTGGAGATGTACTCCTCAAGATTAAATTAATTTCAACTCTTAAAACTCCACAATATTATCAATTCTTTATGCTGTCATATTTAAGAATGTATTTTTCTAATATATATGTTAAATATCTGTTTTTCTTATCAAAATATAATCTACATTTAGAAAATATTTCTATTATCATAAACAAATGTAAGATCTAAAAATTGTAATTACCACTAAAAACTGAAATTACTCAAGACTGAAAAACTTGGAGTAGATTTCTATTTTGATTTTGTGATGATTGCTTAGATTTTCCAACAAGAAAATCAGCATTTAGAGAAAAATTTCAATTTGTCAAAGAATTAAATTTCAGCAGTTCAGAGAAGCAAGCATTCCTAAAACCTGAACAAACAAACCTAGACATCAGCCTAAAACATTGTGAAAAAACAAACAACTACCATCACTTCAATATCTTTAAGTGTTAAGTTTCTCTGTAAACAAACTCAGAACACAAGAGATTTAATACAGTTCTTACTTCATGATTCATAATCTTCCCATAGGTTTCCACTAGTGACTCTGCATAGAAAGGGGTTTCACCATACAGCATTTCATACATGCAGACACCCAGTGACCACCAGTCACACTCAGGCCCGTATTTCCCCATTCCATCTTCCATTGCTTGCAAGATCTCAGGAGAGATGTAGTCAGGAGTACCCACGGCTACTGATGACTGTACCTTAAAAATAAGGCAAATACAATTCTTGTAAGTTTCCAGTTTCTCTCAGCAACTTTTTACTCAAACACTAGTATTTCTGACAGAGACATCATGACATGATTCTGGAGAAGGAAGAGATTCATAAATTCACAGCAATATTAACAAAGAAAATATTAAGAAAGTAACAAAGACTGCAAAGATTCATTTCCATTCTACTGCTACATAAAATCAGTTGATATGTTTTATTCTGAACACAGCAGAAATCCAAAATAATCACAGATATTGTGAAAGCAGAAAGAGAAATTATATTTTGCCTTTGTGTCTGTTTATACTTTGAAACTTCAATTTGCTGCCCAGAAGTTGAAATGAAAAATGAGTAAGGAGGGAGATCAGGTCCTACCCCTGAATTTTACAGTTACATCTGAAGATCACAGAACAAATTTTCTGGGAAAGATTTATGATGTCAGAAATCAGTCAAATGTTTATGGCCTAATGTGCAATCGGATGTACTACACGAATAAGGAGAAATTACTCTATGCACAGCTAGTATGGAAGCCCTGACCATCAGGGCATACTAATCTCTGGGAATATGTTCTCAATTCAAATGGTTCCTTCATTTTGCATTTTTTATGGTTAAGCTTTGACAGGCATTTTATGACTAGAGAACATCAACAAGATGTGAGTTTGTGCCAAAATCAGTGAATGATGCTGCATGCCATACTTTGGCAGGACTGGAACCCCTGGAAGTACCCAAAACAAACAAAACCTGTCACAAGCAATTCAGCTTTTAGAGGTAAATCCAATCTGCTGCACAAGATGGCCAATTACCATCATGTTGTTTTCCATTTGTTAAACACATATAAAACAAACTGCTTATTAATTGTAGAATCAAGGCAATCATTTAGGTTGGAAAAGACCTTTAAGATCATTATGTCCAGCTGTTAATTGAGCACCGCCAAGTCCACCTAAATTGTGCTCCTAAGTGCCACATCTACACATCTTTTTGATACCTACAGTGATGGTGTCTCCACATTTGTGTGTGCCTAAGTGGTGTAGCAGGTCACTCACCTTCCCCCTTGGACTCAAACGGTCATTAGAGGAAAAAGTGAAAACCAAACAAATATAGCAAAGGATAACTTTAAAAGTTAGCAGCCTGTAAAACAAGGCGATGAAGATTTCAAAAATGCATTTAAGTATGTTGAGTTATACTGTAACCTCAATTTTTAGTGTGTCAGAAAGTTCACAATCTATCACATCCCTGATGCACACTGATGAGGTCTAATCTCTTTAAAACCAGCAACTCACTTAGAAGATCCCACTATCAGCAACCCAAATAAATTTTGCTTCATACATACTGTGCCATCTTCACTCATTTTCAGACAGGACCCAAAGTCTGCCAGTCGTATGTGGCCGTTCATGTCCAAAAGAACATTATCAGGCTTTATGTCCCTTGTATAATAGATAGAAGTGAAAAGATTTAAACATACAGTATTACCTCTGCTTGTAAAGATTAATCTTGCATCAAAATAACACAGAATTTTATTCACTGATGTAAACTCTTTTTATGGTACTATTTATGACCCTCCTGACCAACCTTAAACCCATCAGTTTTGTTGCACCATAAAAATCTGTGTTTCTTTTCAAATGTGAAGTTCCAAATGCCACTAAACGTGTTGAAAAACTTAAAAACTGTAAAACAGCTTCAGTTTAATCTTTCTGAAGGAAACCAGAATTACTAGGAGTAAACAAAAATAAGGTGCTCTAATACACCTTGCTACATAGATGTAGAAGCTGACGATGGCTGATTTTTAAGGTGTTGAATTCCAGTTTCACACCTTTGGACATTTGTGAGAAAAAACATGACAGCTTTAACAAAGGGTCCTCATATAAAAATCCTGCCAGCTTGATACATTTTTCCAACACAAACATGAATTAACCTTTTTTAACCAAGGGCTAATGCTCTGAAATTAATTACTGAAATGTCACTAATACTGTTGCTCATTAGCAGTATTAATACAAAATAATAAACGCTAATCTATGTCTGTCTACATAAATTTAAATGCATATTTATTTGTGATAATACACAAAAATATGTGCTGAGAAAATTAGACTATGTCACTATGGTTCCCTAATAAATTAATTAGTAATTCTGCATTGTTAAACTTATTCCATACATTTCAATTCCAGATATTGTCAATGTGCCACAACCACAAGTCAAGCTCAGCAGTTGCAGGGGACTATGAAAAACTAATATACAACTATACACTAATCTGTTTGTTTGCTTTCTAAAGAACACTGATCACAGTTGCACTTGCAGCCTGACCCAATCTCTGTTTGGCATGCAGCTCTCACTTGCCTCAGGGACCAGTACTGCTGTTCAGAAGGGCTTAATGCCCTCTCTGAGCTCCACTGTCTCCTATCTACAGCTAACAGGTCGTATAAGCCCTTAAAGGGTCCTTGAAATGCTCTCCACAGCAATCATGCTTCCTCCTAATCCATTCCAGTTGCCAAGCAGTAATTTTTTGGGCATTGGCACATGTCCTGTTCAAAGCACGTGTTTTGGCCACAGAGACACACACTCCTATTGCCACAACAGACCTTCATTCAGCCCTGTGAAAAGATGTAGCCGCTCAGTAAGTCAGGCCACCTTCCGTGGAAATTGCTGCAAGAGTGCCTGTGGTGAACTTCCCTAAGGCTGCAACATTTTTAAATCCCCAAATATTGTCCACATTTACTCACAGGAGTTTTAGAGAGTATCTTTTCAAATTTTAAAACAGCAATCAAAATGCAAACAGAAGAGTTTAAAGCATTATAGTTCAGAATTCCCTATGCTTTTTAAACTTTAACTGTACAGCTCTACCAACCACAACCTAAGTTTACTTGGTGGTAGCCACTGATTCAGAATACACATCTTGTGTGCAAAAACAATTAGATCAGCACATGCCCACTGATTACAAAATGTGTTGGAGAATGAAGGTAAGTAGATGCACTGATGTTATCATGGGCTTACTGTGCATACATTTTGCAGAATGTCTAAACACCTCTAAAAAGTTCAAACCATTTCAAACCACTTCAAACTTCTAGGTTGCTTGGACAAAGGCAGATAAATATTTATTAAGTGAATTGAGAGTAAGTCAAGAGCCCTGATTAAAAATAGAACATACTTTAAAAGGTTAGTCACATAAATGTCACTGCCTCTGATATGAATCCATCAAAACGTGATATTTAAAATAAAGTAGCTATACAGCTATTATACAGCATAAAGTAAGCATGTATCTACAGTAGTTTGCCTTTGGCTACTGTGTGCATTTGTATACATAGCAGTAAATTTGGGATTAACTTCATATAACTGTATATGTATATATAAATGAGAAGGTATTTTACCTGTGCACATAATGCAGCTCATGTATGGAATGTATAGCAAGCACCATTTCACCAATGTAGAACCTAGCCATATCTTCAGGAAGCTTGTCTTCAAACTTACTGAGAAGTGTCAGCAAGTCACCACCAACATAGTAGTCCATCACTAGATACTGAAAATGGAGAAATAAAGCAATCAAGTACTGAGAGACAGTTGGCAACTAAAAACAAAGTTCATCAGTTAATCCCTGAAAAAAGCCCTTTCGCTATTTTTTCCTGTGCCTGTGGAAAGCAGTCAAAATTGGCACCATCCTATCCATGGAAAGGACCAATCCTGATAGGGTGACATGAAAGAAAAGGACTCAGGCATGTGATTTGTTTCTCATATCACAAAACAAGGATTATGTTTCAGGTATATCCTAGCAATATCCACCTAAATCCAGAGCATCACATCAAAATATAACAACTTCATCTAGTACTACCAGTCTTGAGCCATTTTATTCCATGTTTCCCAAGATGATTTGATATGCAGTTTTAAGAATAACTTTGCTTATTCTAGAATTAAATTTCCAAAGCCATCATTTTGCTTTTCTCCTCCAAGTAAAGCAATCTAGAATCCACTGCCCCTACCATAGATTCATCTTCCACAAGGGAAGCAAATAAAAGAAGATAGAAATGCAAAGAACATGAAGTGCAATACTAGCCATTTCCTCACTATCTTTTGGATTAAAAGAGCGACTCCAAAAGCCACAAGTTTTGGTATTTTTCTCTAGTTTATTCAAATTACTGCTTAATCTGATAGGCAAATTGCATCATTTATGTTGAAATCAATCTGTAGGTATTGCTCCAAGGAACTTTAAACATGTACTGAACACTGTACACATGCAACACTTATGTTTGAAAACAAAATGCTACAAACAGAAACCATCGATCTTCTAAAAGGGGTATTATCTTGAAGTATTTTCTCTCAAATTCAAGGCAAAGAGACTTTATAGAACCTTCTGTAGGAAGTGGAATATCCTCCCTGTCAGAGACGAAGTAATGCACTTCCATCAGCTCCCAAAGCATTTATAACTCAACCAGAACTCAGGCGACCCATGAAGGAAAGCACCTGGATCACAGAAAGATGGTAAGATCTCTTCTATGAGGAAGCAGAACTTCATTAATCTTTCAATTCAAAATTGCCAGGAGGTGCTTCTCCTTTCTTTTGGGGTTAAAATATAAGCTATTCTGATGCTGAAATCTAGCAGAGTGCATTTCTTCCAGGGAAGTGTCTACATCAAATGGTAAGAGTAGCTAGAAATCAAAGGAAAAAAGGGTATCAAAGTACTCTCATGAGTACCTAGAAGCCTTTGAGAGGCTGACAGTAGTCAAATACACACTTCACCTAAATCACCAGCAAAATCACCAAAGGTTTATTTAACCCATCTTGAGTATAGGCTGTCTCTTACAGAAGCTTTTTAAGAACGAGAAAAAAGTTATGCAGCATTTCCATGTAATGTCATTTAAGAATTGGCTGTTTAGAAAACAGTAATGCATGGTGCATTTACTTGAAAGGTTAAAAAACTACAAGAGCAGAGAGAGAAAATGAACTCCAGAACATATATATTTCACAGAATTTTGTATTTCTTGCTTAAATGTAAGTTCTGCATTATCAAATGCTCTGTTAATACTAAAGGGAGAGAATAAAACCCTAAGTACTTTCAGACTCTCTAAAGGCAGCCACTCCTCTTCTACATTAATATCTTGCTTTTTCTTTGTCTCGTTATGAACCCTTTATCATACAGCCAGAGCAGGCAGAGCACTAGGTGGGGGAAGACACAAGGCTCTCCCTCTGCTCAGGGCAAGCTTATGCGGTTTTGCATTTAAGAATCACTAGATATAATGCATAAACATCACTGGGAGGAGGAAATACTGGAACCTACAGATTTCTCTTGCAGAGGACCAGGCTGGAAAACCAAGCTCCATTGTCTGTTCTTGTTTTGTTCTCAGCTTTGTATTGCATTCTACATAGACCGTGGATGAACAGCACAGCTAAAAAGTAAATCTGCCCAGGCTCTGTAACAAGGCAGCACTCTCCAGGACGAGGAAAAATGTAGCTATAAACTTCTTCAAGCTCCAAAGAGAATTGAACAGAGATCTCTTAGCCCCTGGACAAGTGCTAGATGGTACGGAAAAGAACCTTCTGTCCACGTTTTTGGATGAATTGATTACTCGATGTGTTTCATCTTTTCTTCATGCATCATTTACAATGGTGACTGAGATGCGGATCCACTCCATCTGTGAGCACCAGACATTTACAGGAGATGGTTTCTGAGTAACAGACCAAATTGGAGGGCAGTATCTCAGCACATGCAGAAGCAGACCTCAGGCAAGCTGGGAATCTGCTGACTTTGGCTGCCAGGCAGAACTGTTGCCTTCTTAGATACTGGATCTTAAATCAGATGTCTACATTCTGCTGTCAAGTGAAACTTCAATATCTAAACACTTTTGGGAACTTTGGGAAAAGATTCCCTCTCTGTGCTGTCTTTGCTATTGCTTGTTATCTCACACAGCTAACAGTTTTTCCTTAGGTAGGTCCATTCTTACAGGCTACTTGGAAA
The DNA here is from genome assembly GCA_037013685.1 of Acridotheres tristis. NCBI lineage: Eukaryota > Metazoa > Chordata > Aves > Passeriformes > Sturnidae > Acridotheres > Acridotheres tristis. Next base: position 10,219,601 of record CM072892.1, on the reverse strand, counting down.
TACAAAACAGGATGCTTTTTATGCAAGTCTGCAGGTTGCTTCTGTGGGGATTTGAAACTACAAGCTGTTTTGAAATCAGGAGGCACTGCCAGAGATAACTAAACTGTGAGAGATTGAAAATCTGGACCTATCACAAACGATTCAGTGGAAATAGCCTGTAAACGAGAGCCTAAGATGTGACTGCATATTTTTCTTACTATGTGCTTGTTGTTCTAAAAATACTCCAAATATGACAAAGTAATGTGTTTTGTCTCAGCATCTGTGGAAATGTCTGAGTATTTACTAACTCTTGCTTAGTTCCTGAACTCTTTGGCAGCCTTTTATCAATACATTTTTTCTTACTTGTATTCAGGACTTGCTACCATGCTACCAAAGTGTAAAGAAGATGAAAACTTTCACACTACAGCTATGTCAGATGCTACAGAAACTGCAGGTTTGCAGACCCAGCCTGAAGCAGCCAAAGGGAAGCTGTATGGTTCAGTGTACTGCAGAATACTGGGGCTTTACTGACTTTGCTCTTAACCATACTCTGCCATATTCTGTGACTGAAGTAAACAGGGCTTGTCACAGTTCTAGTAACCAATCATGAAGAAATGTCACAGGAGTACAGATTTTCTTTATAATTTGCTATAAATTTAGATTTAGATTTGCTGAAGTCTCTCAAATTACTGAGATGACCTATCTGCTGATTTAAAAACATACTTTATAGAAATATTTTTAAGAAATAGGCTCTTTTTTCCCCACTAAGGATTTTAAAATACCAAACTTCTAAATTACTTTTGCCAGTTTAAAACAAAATCTTGCTTTGAAAGATATTATGAAAGTTTAAAATAAAATATTTCTTACTTTCACAGAGTTAACACATCTCAGATTACTTAAATGCAGCCTTATCCAAAATACTAAATTTGAACACGGTATTTTTTTATGCAAGGGGAGATTAGTTAATTTAAGACGCTTAACTAAATCTCTATATACTACAGCCCTACACAAATTTCTCACTCTCCTGGAGTTACAGTCAGTCCCTTTGAAGTTTTGCTTCAAGGAGAAAATAAGAATGTTGAAACACTGCTGTGAGGCACGAGGTAGACTGATTTAATGCACTAATATTTTTAAAATATACCAAAAATAAAATTCTTTCACGACCCAGAGATTTTATTTACTGATGAATCAAACATACCAAATAGTTCTCATCTTGAAAGGCATAGTGCAATGTAGTAATCCACTGACAATCTCCATTCACCAAGACATTTCTCTCCTCTCGGAAGCAAGCTGTCTAAAGGAAGAGAGGGGGAGAAAAGCCATTGTCAACATCAACAAGTAGTTTTCACAGGATGAATATATATGGATGTTTTATGGGATTATTTCAAATTACTGAACAGAGGTCTCTATTCATTGGAATTCAGTTCTACAGAAGTGACATGCCAGGGAATCTCTGCAGGTTTTAGTCAGGCATTCAGTCACTCTAATCCTGACTGTGACTTTAAAAAACAAAACAAAACCTAACCAAAAACCTCAAACCAAATGAAAAAATCCCACCAACCTCCCCTCCCCAATCCCAAAAAAATCCACACGTTGGGCCAAAAGGCCCACAAGCCAATTCAAGTCAAAGTTTAATTTCTGTTTTACAAAACATTTTTAAAAGTCAGAAAATAATAACTTGTCACTACCATCTGTAGCAGAAAGATAATGGCTCTAGGAAAGTAAGTCTGATTCTTCTGATAAAGACCTTTATGAAAACAGTTTCATGTATACTTTTATTACATTACAATCCCAGTTCCAGACACTGCTAACACACTATGGGAAATAAGCAGATTTTACTACTACTCTCTTATCTTTGTCCAGTATAATACATTTTCATTTTCAATAGTCTTTCCTCTACTTCAAACAGCACACTGCAACACTTCAGAGAAGCAAGCTCTCTGTAGCAGGTTTTCTCAGCACCTTTACATAAAACCAACTTTCATAAACTTCAAGCGAGTCCTCCCCAATAAAAATGTATTGACGTTCTTATTGGATCAGAACTATCATAAAACAGACCTTGGGACTCTTCTACTACTCTCAATCCAGAGAGGCATTATCAGGATATTTGAAAATGTACCATGGAAATGTGCTGGGGAAACCCAAGCCTTACCATACACTCACTGCACCTTACAAATATATCTCCAACTATTTTCTCCTCAAAGAAAGCAAAATTCAATCTACCTTTTTACTGAAGAAGACCATGCCATGGTCACATTGTAAATTAGCAATCACTAGAGCAAAGAGAAATAAATTGTAATTAAATGCCAGCTGAGTGGTTTAACGGTTTATGAATGCAAGGCCAAAGCAGCGCTGTGTGAAAAAGGCTGGCAGCCACAGCAGCTCCAAGTAATCCTATCCCCTTCCCACAGCACCAGAGCATTGCACTTCTCAGCTCTCCTGGCACCACGACGTGAGGAGGCTGCCAACACAGAAAACTAGTTTGTGCATTTTTGAAGACATCACTCCCTTGATCCAGTTCACTGTGCAACCTCAAATAGCGAGGGAATGTTATGAACACTAAAAACCCAGTAATGCTGCTGAACACTGCATCATGAATTCAGAGCATAAAATTCTCCTTCTCTGCTTACACTAGCTTAAAAGGCCTTGAGACGTGACTTGAAAAAGCATGACAGGCTACTTAATCAGCCAGTCAGGACTTACTTGGAACTGTCAACAGTAATACACTAATGACTATGTATTTTGCTGTGAGAACAACGAATACAAATGGTCCTCATCAACATAAATGACATGCCTATTTTTGCTTCAAACCCATTTATGGATGTCAGGTGATACTCACTAACCTTTCCTTTATTTTAGAGGCTTCCAACCATATGGGGTTCTTTTCTTGCAGCTAGTACATGAATAAGCAGTATTTTGCTAACTTCTCATTATGTTTTATGTCATGCACAACAAACACAAACCAGTGTAACAATATGCTTCTTAACCCACTCATAATAATATTTTTATATAATAATAGATGAGGTGGATTAATAAAATACTTGAAGTCTGCTTTTCCTGTGGAATTCTCCATTGAAGAAGCTACTGTATTCTCACAGGCTTAATTTTAAAAACTAACTGGTTTTACCACATTTGGGAAATTTTTAACACCCAGATGTTGCATAAACTTCATATGCAAGTTGTAACGTCCTGCTTATCCAGAAAAGCCAAATCAAGTAAGCAAACTGATCAGCAAAAGACAAAGCGGTCCCACAGAGAAGACAGTTCCTTTATTGTCCTTTGCAGATGGGGAAAATAAGCAGAAAGAAAACTTTTTCTGACTGTTACTTTTCCTAAGTTTGTATTGGGAAAACTACTGCTCATTATACATCCTTCATGCCTGCCTGAGAAGATAAGAGTTAGTTGCATGATTAAATACAATTTGTAAACAGCTGTTTTCTCTACATGCAAAAGCTGCATCTACTTAGGCCACTTAATGAAATCATTTTAAAAATGACTGAAGTAAGGCAGCATAGATGTATTTCCATTAGAATTTGGGAAACCCCTGCAAATATTTGTGTTCAAAATAGCTCTATATTGACCAATGAATTAACACAGCTGAAATCTGCATAGAAAGGGCACCGAGTTTCCCTCCTACAGGGAAAGGCTTAATGCAGAACCGCTGATGCAGCACAGCCAAGGGTGTGAAATCTCCTGACAGCTCAAAGGAGAGCCGGGTGGCAGCGGCTGCTGCCGACGCTAAAGAAGTGCATGGATGGATGGATGGACAGACTGTGACTAAATCAGGCAAAGGCAGCGGTGAAGAGGGGCTTAACAAGAGGGAGGAGATTTTGTCACAGGAAAAGGCCTGGCACTGACTCACTGAAAGGAAGGGAGGGACTAGGAAGGGCAGGCTGGAGAGAGGAGGTGTCAGGAAGGAACAGAAGAATGGGATAGGGAAGGGTCAGCAAGCTCAGACCTCAGCAAAGCCGCTCCTGCTTGCCCCTTAACAGAACTGCTGCAAGTCCTGATGCACTACATCTCTTCTCTTCAAACCTATTGCTCATTTATCTGCTAACTTACATAATATTATGTATGTGCCATAAGGTTTTCCTCTACCATGGAGGAGTATGTATCCTAGAAATACCTATCCTAGAAAGCTGCTTCCCACTGTGTATTCTTAGTATTCTTTTCCTAATGCGTGAAGTGCCCATTCGCCTTTACATTTACACAATTTGTTGTGACAGTGTACACCTCCTTTCGCCAAAAAACCTTCTTAAACACATTTACCCTCTTAACATATTTTGTTTTACAATCTGAATCTAATTCCAAAATATTTAGTTATAGTTTTACTAGCTATATAAATCCTGTTACAAACTGTAGGATGCAAAGCTCCTTAATGCATGCTTTCTGAATGGAAGAAAGACCTTTTTCATAACGTTTTTGTATACAGCTGTGAACGTCATTGTAGCACCAATCTCAGCTTTCATGTAGTCTTTAACTTGCCTTTACTGTAAACAAAAATCTGGCCAATAAATTCAGGGTAAGAACTAGGGCAGACTGTCTGGTAAATGAATACACAGTAATGCTGAGAACAACAGATGCCTGGAAGGGACTGTCAGACTTGATTGCATTAAAACAGCTTAAGGAAAAAAAAAGAGAAGAACGAAGCTCCTATGCTCATGAAATAATTCTTCCTAATCTGGAAGAGCTTCAATGTAATCTTTCTAATGTCATTTAAAAAATTCTGTGTTAAAAACCGTATTACTTACCTCTGCCCTTTTAAGCATTTCCCATTTATTTAGAATTTTCATTGCATATATGCGCTCTGTACACTTCATTTTAACAACTGCAACCTGAAATAATAAGATACTTTATTTAACAGAAGCATAGTCAGAAAAATACAATATTTAAAGAGATCAATACTCACACAAAAGCATGGTCAGAGAAATAGTTTTCAAACAGCTTAATGTTCACAAATCCATAAAATAAGTTACTAAGGAGTCATCAGTGATCAGCTGACACATTGATAAACTGCAGTCTGAGTCTTTGCTCCTTCTGTATTCCTCCAATACTACTACTATGTGCTTGATGCACCATGTGTGGCCAAGAGCTCATGATGAAGTACATGGGGGATGATACAGGAGGAGCATGAAGCTTTTCATATGAAGATGTGTAGTAAAGCTGTATTGTTTCCCAAGAACAAGTGGGGCTTGTAGTCATGCCTGCAGCCAATGGGGCAACATTAAAAAGGGCAGCTCGAGAAAACAAGAAAGGTTTGCTGTCAATAGAAATACACTACATTTGACTAATTCGTTTTCACATTTCAGGTCTCAGAAACTTGAAAGATATTTGCAAATTAGCATGCTTTTGTGTACCGTATACAGATATTTTAAAAAGAAAAAAATATTCATTTATTTATTCACCATTTTGCTTACAGCATTTTACTATGCATCCTGTGTATTAGACTCGCTTACACTTATCTTTTATGAACAGTAGCTCTGCACACAGCTGTAAGTGGAAGAAAAAAACAAGAATACAAAAACTCCAAGGCTTACGAATGTAAAGACTTTATTTTGACCAAGACTTGTGTTTTCAAAGACCAAAACTAATTCTTCTTGTGGTAATGCCATCATTTCCACAAAGTTCTTCCAGTTGGCAAAAGAAAAACTGGCATCATGACTAATACAGCAACATTTTCACAGGACTATACATGGACCGCTTGAATATTTCTACTGCTATTTCTACTGCTTCTCAGCTCATCTCTATTTTCAGAAGCAGAAAACCAACCAGCTTTCATTGCTTCCAACAGAGCTTTGAATAGCCTGTGAGAAGGGATGACATCACCTCGCCTCTTCTGTTGCTTAAAAACTTATCTAGAAAGGATTCAACTACAGCAGCATTAAGAAGCTGCTGACTGTAAGAAAAGGTTGGACTAGTGCATCAAGCAGAGCAACACTATAAAAAGTCTTAAGGCTTGAGCAGGGAAGAGGGAAATGTAGTATCACCCTGCACCTTACCACTAAATTGAGCAGAGAAACTACTGCTTCTCCAGTAACACAAAATCAGGATATTCACATTTACACAGACATCTCACCCTGCAGGTACCTAGCTCAACCCTCCACCCCTGAGAGAGTGAAGCTCCACTCACCAGGTCATGAAGTGGGCGATAGCACATTGTATACAACTGCACAGTCATGTAAGAGACACACAGCTCTGAAGAAAGATACCACTTCAGCAAAGACATGGGAATCTGGCCCTGGACACAGCTGGAAAAGGCACAGCACTAAGCAGCAGCCTTTAAGTGAAGCAAAATATCCAGAGCTACATTACAACCCCAGTGTTTCCTGGCTTACAAACACCTCCCACAGACACTGCTCATGCTGCAGGGGAAGGATGAGCAAGACAAGAAAGTTTCAACCAAACACACGAGGTTCCTTGGCACATATGAAGCTGTTCAACTGACCTTCAGTATTTGCCTTAAATGTAAAGAGCCTTGTTCCTCTCATCACAATTAAAAGTCATTGTAAAAACCTCTCTCCATACACTTAATTGGGTCATTACCCTGATCCAGCTGAAGGCACACTCTAAGTCAAACAGCACATTAAAAGCTTTTGAGAAACTGCAAGATGCTGACATTACCCACTACACTTTTTAAACTGTTCCAGACAAAACATGGTGACTCAGGAAATGCCCACACCTCTAGTGCAGGGACAGGGACAGAGCAGCACCAAGGTTACCTGCTGCAGAGGAATGAACCAATGCTCTGGGGCAGATGAAACTTGCAAGTGTAGCTCTGTGAGCCCCAGTGTAGCAATATTCAACTTTCATAACACCACAACACTAGAACTGCTCAGCCATTTAAGTACAGATGCAGTGCACAAATCAGAACCCAGACAGGCATCTAGTGCACTTCATCTACGGCCATCACTGTCCAAAAGCATTGCAGGATAGCACAAGTTTGGAGCATGCTCAGCTGCTGTGGAGCAATGGAAGCCTGGCATCATGGAGGGCAGGCACAGCTGAAGAGCTGTGCAAATGTTAGAACAATGTGGCAAATGAAATAGGCCTGGAATAAGAATAAAGGAAAAGAAGAAAAGATGCCAAATCTGTAGGACATATTTAGCAATTCCCCAGTCACTAACTATATTAGTGCTATTTATTTTCCACTAAAAAGACAGCTTTAAAAAGACCCATTTAAACTTTCTGGAGGAAGATAATTGTCTTCTGTGGAAGAAAAAGTATAGCTCATAAAAAGAAAGCTGACTCATATTTTCACATTAAGTGGTTATCAAGTTATGGCACCAGTAAACACACTGCTGCTTTAGTTGTAAGGGTGACAATGGAACAGCTTCTCATGTCAGCAGAAAAATTCATTGAACCACACAGCAAATTAGGTAATTCTCTATGAATTTTATCTCTGGAAAGAAATCTTAGGGCTGCTGAAGATATCTAACAGAACTGACAGAATTTTTTCCTGACTAGACCTGACTCCCCAGCCAATTCAAATAATTAGGATTTTTTTAAAGAAAACAAACAGAAAAGCAAAACCCAAACTTCACTGGTGTCTGAATCGAAACAGGGAAGCACAAATATAATTATGCCCCAATAAACTCAGTGCTGTTAAAAGGCAGAATACTGTTACAATATTGGAAAAGATCCTCTCTTCCATAAAATACCTCAGCGTTTCCTTGAGTTACCTTTCTTTTACTTTCTTCATCAGGTGGCAGCGTTTCTAAGCTTACTTTTGTTGGATAATGCTTTGTCTCCTTCTGAGACATTGCAGTGGAGTTGTTTTTTCTTACTTTTATATTAATTCTTCCTTCTCTGGCATACCTCAAAATCATTTACAATAACCACACTGACCACTTTGCAAGATCGAACAGAGGCCTCTTATACAGCAGTTGTGCTAACCATGCAAGATGTCTGGTTTTAAATATGATGGTTTTTATCCTACATACCGATCCACCACATCTACAAACATAAGGAAAAAAACATTCAGATAGTGTTCAGAGGCATTCCAAAGGACATAGATTTGTACACTGCTACAAATGCCTGCTTTAAGAACAAAAGCATTGTTTCTATCTTCAGAGTTTAAAAGTCTACTGGCTGAACAAGTGTTCATGTTATGCACAGACTAGGATCTAGTATTGTTGCTCACTCTCCAGTTCCAGGCCTAACTGTATTAGAAGTTAAAAAAAAAAAAAGAAGCATGCTAAGGGTAATGAAAGGAAAAAAATGTACAAGCAGAGGTACGATAAAACAGCTTCTCAAGAAGAAGATTTAATAACCTGAAATATTCCAGGCCTAGAAGAGGTAACAGCCATGACAGACACAGGAAACCATGAATGTCATGGAGAGGATGCACAGAGAACAGTAATTTGCCATTTCTCATAACACAGACACTGAAAAGCATCAAATTTGAGAAAAAAAAAAAAAGGTAACAAGATTAAGGAAGTATTATTGTCATACAGAAGTTCTGGAACTCAGCCACAAGCTGCTATGGCCACCTAAGTATTCAGAAAGTATTTAAATACAAACATAGGTAACACACATTGCAATGTGGGCCTCAGTGAGTACTGACCACTGAGTGAGAGGGGTGGGCTGGGGAGTCCCTGAACCCTCAGCCACTGGAAACTGCGAGGATTCAGCTCTGCTACTCTTGGATTTTCTTCCTACACCTGTCTACCTGGCCAAAGGGGTGGGACATGGGCTACAATCCACACACCTTTGGCCCACAACTACCACATTTAATACCTGTGTCAAACTAAGGAAATGAAAACTTACTCTCAATTTGCATCTCATAATGCCAGGTTGGAATGCAGAATCAGGAGGCCAAATGCTCAACAATCAGAGTAGACTGGCAGATATTTAAGTGATTCTGTTTTAAGTCTTAAAAATGTGACAAGAAAAAATTGCAGATGCAAGGCTTCCCCCACCACTGCAACCTTCCTTCCAGTCTGTATGGACTGATTACCATCTGATTTGATTAGCATCACTATGACTTGTCATGCTCAAGACTGAGGCAACAGGAAAACTGCAATAAAGCTCAAGTATGTTTCCTCAAGGATTTCAGAAAGCCTAATGAATCCTAGTGCCTACACTTAAACCAACTTTAGACATATTTATGTCAAAAAACTATATGACAAGCAGGGCTAAAGCATAACTGAGATCCATCTACGATAACTCCAAGCCACAACACCGTATCAGATTTGTATTGCTTCTGCCATCCATTTCCTTGCCGTATTTTGTGTCTCAGAGCTCTGCTTCACTTGTAGTGCAATAAAATAAAGAACCAATATAGCTAAAGGAGCTTTTCTAGACTTTAGCAAGAGTTAGTATTTTGCTTCTTGAATTGTTTTATGGAGTATTTTGCTATGTTTTAATCTTCAAAACCCACTCAAGACTGACATTTAGGGCTGCACTGTGCAAAGCCATCCCAGGTCAAGTTCCACCTTTCCCACTGTTCCAATGAAATTACAGGGTGCGAATCTGAGCCAAATCATCCTCTACAGACATGACAGAACTTCCCACCACTGTACTTTGCCCTTTGAGTGACATGATAGCATTAGTAAGCAGCATCCAATTACAAATTTTCTTTTACGTAAATGGTAGGTATGGTGCAATGAAGTGCAGAAATAATTTAAATATTAAACTGGCTTTCCAGAAAACAATTAAGACAGCTAACAAATACTTCTTAAAAATCATGCTGGCATTAATTTCAAAGCAAAGACAAAAAACTCACTAGGGCACTATTCCTGCTCATGGCACCTGAAACTTTCAGGTAAAACTTATCTTTAAGGACCGCACTTACAGGAATAAGGTGAAACTCGACTGCAAAATGTTCTCAGCCTAAAAGAAGAGGAACATAGACATATAGGAGATAATACTTGTGCAAACAGCTCATAGTGGCAGGTAGTTAAGAAAAAAGGCAAACTGAGTCTGGAATTCACAGGCAGATACACACGACTGGGGATGGGTAAACATTACTGCCTTGCAATACAAACTCACTGGAAACTCTACACACAGCCACACCTCAGAAAAATAAATTTCATCTGGAGCAGGTGTGAAAGAGGACGACTGAGGTGATTAAGAAACTAAAGAGCCTCTCATGCTACTGTGGGAATAAAAAAAGGCTTACTTGCTAAAAGAATTTTGTTTTTAAGTGTACATTATTGTTATTTTTAAGTTATTATTCAGAGTGGATGGGGTTCTGACCAATCTGGTCTAGTAAAGATGTCCCTGGCCCATGGCAGAGGGGTTGGAACGAGATGCTCTTTAAAGCCCTTTCAACCAAAACCATTCTATGACTCTATATAAAAATAAAATTGGAAGGAAGGGCATTAATAAAAGTGGATGATAAAAGATCTCCTTAGTCTAACGGGCAATAAAATTACACGGATAAAACAGTGTAAAATACCATGAATTAACCTTTGATGGGAACTTGGAAAGGCTTTAGACATTTGAGGAGAGATTTTAGTCAAGCCTTTCAGCTGAGAGAAGAGACAAAATGTCACTTCAGATGTAAACAATGTACCCATAATATCTTATTACCAGATTTATAATTGAATATTACATTCATTTCCTTTGGTTAAAACTTGTTTATGCCACATTTACTCTACTGTTTCTGTCTCATGCTATTGATACCTTGCACACCAGCTACTGCGAAAACACTCCAGGAACTACTTTATCCTCCTGACACTTTCAGATAGGAAAAAGTCTTTGATATAGAGCTCATTAGTTGATAGTTTTAATACTGCATCTTTGAGGAAAAACTGGTCTGGGCTGCTCTATCAGTTTTTTAATGTCTTTTTTTACATATAAATTTAAAAACCAGAGTGTCTTTTGATAGAGTTCATATGCCATGGTGCAGATTTCCAAAACAAAATCAGTTTTTTTGAGCATACAGTGTATATCTTCATGTTGTGCAAATAAGAAATCCCTTACAAGTACCAGCCAGAAAAATTCTGCAGAAGAAGAATAAAGGCCCCAAATAGCACCTAAGCTGTTCCTCAGGACCGGGGGGTTTGCAGAGACAAATGTCTGCTCTCACAGCAGCACCACAATGAACTGTGTGTGTCTCTCTGGCTCCTTGCAACCTGCCTGTCTCCATAGTTACTCGGTACTGCCACACAAACACACATGGAGCTGGGGAGGACTGAGATAGCAACCAGCTCTTTTGAAGCATTTTCAAAACAAAGCAGCTTCTTTCTTCATCAATTTCCACAGCAGAAAATAGCTTGCTTTGATTATTTTAATTTTCTTTTTTTATGAAGAGTATATTAAAGAAAAGCAGAGCTAATTAAATACTTCTTTTGCATCGTATTCTGAATGCTTTGACTCTTTGAATAGTTGAATGAAAAGTGTCATATGTGGTGTGCAATACTTTGGAATTCTGTTAATCTACAATGCAGGAAGGTACAGTCCCTGCTGGGCACCTAACGGCAGCCACCAAAGTTTCTGAATAGGAGAGACAGCCTTAATTGCAGTCCATAGACTCCCTGTGCCCCGGGTTAATTTCTAGAAGTACATCAAAACACTGAACTCAGTACCCTGCAGCTGTGACTACAAGGTGGAGAGGGCACAAAGAGCTCTGCCCCTCGCTGCCAAGCATGACTGACCGCGGGAAGCTTTGGTTTTACATATTCACTTCTGACTCTCACTGCAACCTCAGCCACTACCTCTCTCATTAGAAACCACATCAGTGATCAGAACATGTGGTACACAGGGGATCAGTACTAATTCTCTCTCAGCCTTTATTTTCTTCTGGAAACACATTTTTCTGTCTGCTGATCCCAGCTGAGACTCTGGCTAAGCATCCCAAGTTGAGGTGACGTATTATTACTGAACAGATCAAGTCTGTACACAACAGCATTTACATGAAAAGGTATTTCTAATCCATCCAGAGCAGTAATACTTAGGTGGGGCATATTAAGAGTTTAAGTTATTTTTGTGCTAAGCAAGACCAAGCAGTTCCACCCTTCTGCTGGAACCACAGTAAGCATTGCTCATTCAAGAAATCCTTGCTAACAAACAAGGGAAGGAAGACAATTGTTTCAGTCCCACGCTGCCAAATTTCCAGGAGGTGTCAGCCACGTTATACAATCCAAGTTCTCAAACAAGGTACATTTTGAGGCATTCTTCCTTCTACAACTGCTCTTTGATTGGAATGGGTTTATCCACAGCAATGTGCCTAGATGGTCTTTTACACAAAAGTGAGGACGTGTGACCTTAAAAACACACAAACACATTACTGAGGGCGTATGAACCTTGCAAAGAAGCACATGCAAGTGTTTAGAGCCACAGTCCCCGTATACAGTGTCCTCTTCCTATCCCTCTCACCCTGCTGTAAGCACAACTGCTCCCAATTCCTTTGGCATGCACATGCAAACACCAAGCACACAGAAAGCACTTCTCAGGCTGGCCTGAGTTTCCCAGGTAAGCACAATCCCATCAAACACAGGTTCTCAGGACATCATTTCATTTCAAGTAACGGTCCACGGTATTCCTAGATGAAAGGAATAATCAGGCACAGGCAAACTTCAAACCACAGGTGGATTGCTTTTTTGATTTCTTTGTTGTTTTGGTGTGGTTTTCTAAAGGTTGAAAATCTGAAAGAGTTTTGCATTCTATGCTGACGTTCCTTAAATCTCCTAAAGACTGTATTTTCACTTCTGTGTAGTCTGCAAAACTGATTATCACTCTTGTGTAGTTTGTGTGTTTTCTGTGCAGTTCACAAAAAATGTCACGCTACATAAAATACTCTTTCTTGTCTACAAACACAGACTTCTACAGTCATTTTATTCATAGAAACCAGAATTAAGATAACAGAAAACCATTTTACTTCTGACTTTATTTCAGGGGGCTTTTCACTTATTATTACTTTTATTCCTTGTGGAGGTTGTCCCTCTGTATATGAGCTACCTGCCTGTATGACCCAGAAAATGAAAAACTGAAAGTAACACAGAGGCACTCATAAGAATGTTCCACCCAGCTGGGTATACATCCAGGAGAATACAGCCCAGGAGATGAGGAAAAACCGTAAGTAGTTTATCCTCCTTCTAGCATTTCAAACTACGAACTATTCCAACTGTCACACATTGAAATAATATTTCAATCTTTTCTTCCTAACTATGAAAGTTCTGAAAAAAATAAATTATGTTCTCAAGCCAGTGACTTCCTGAGTCAGAGCCTTACAGCTTCCCTTATGTGAAAGAAGAAGTCCAAGTGGCTACAGAGGAAATCTCTAGGCTCTAAGCTAGGCTGTTTCTTTCCTAGCATAATAATGAGAATGTAAGAAACATTTTTCCTCTTGCTTTCTCAGATATGCCAGGCTGCAAGAACTTTCATTCAGGTGGTTTTGCATTGGGTTTTGTTCTCATATTGCTGCAAAAAGTGTAAAGAACTAAGTTGAGCTCTGCAAAGGTGGAAGGAAGGGAGGGAGGGAGGAAAAGGGAGGAAGGGAGAAAGGGAGAAAGAAAAAGAGAAAGAAAGAAAGAGAAAGAAAGAGAGAAAGAGAGAAAGAGAGAAAGAGAGAGAGAAAGAGAGAAAGAGAGAAAGAGAGAAAGAGAGAAAGAGAGAAAGAGAGAAAGAGAGAAAGAGAGAAAGAGAGAAAGAGAGAAAGAGAGAAAGAGAGAAAGAGAGAAAGAGAGAAAGAGAGAAAGAAAGAAAGAAAGAAAGAAAGAAAGAAAGAAAGAAAGAAAGAAAGAAAGAAAGAAAGAAAGAAAGAAAGAAAGAAAAAGAGAAAGACATGCCAGTACAGATGTGTTCTGGTGATTATATCAATCTGCCTTAGATACTGATTTTGCAGTTGTGTTCACAGGGATAAGCTCACATGTGCTCTCAATCCTCTCTTTGGTCAAATACCGTATTTCCCTACTTGGCTTACATGTTTTCTGGCAAAAATTGACTACTGATCCTGACTAATAACTAATATCATGCTTTTATTTTGTTTAAACTCTATTTCTTCAAAGCTACTGATTTATGCAAAAGTTCTTTGGGAAGAATAAAGCCTCTGGCATTCTCCAAAAAGCCAAATAAGCTAAACTGAGAAGAATGGAATGTAATTTTCATCCTTTTTGAAGTCTACCTTGTTTAGCTGTTCAGTATATAAATTAAATGACTTCATTCTAACAGGAATATGCTTAATTTAATTCTGAATAATTTATTTATACATTTAAACAAATATTTTATAGGTATTCGTAAAATGTATTTTTAGCACATAAAGCCCATAAAGTAATTTCCAACATAGTTCCCATGTATGTATGGAAAAATTACTCAAAGCTCCTCCATTCAGTTTTCTCAAGTGTTGATTTATACCAGTCAGATGCCACCAGCTCCTTTCAAGAAACTATATTTAATTTTCTTATTATGGAATGTCAACCTTTACATAATTACTGTTCTATAATACCTTTAAAATCTAGAAGTTATAGCAGTGGGGTACACACAAGGGTCAAAGGATTCTTTCATAAGCACAAAATATTCTGTGGCAAGAGGGATTATAGTATAATGAACTTAAAATCTATCATTCCTGTATAATTTAAACTGATCAAAAATTTCAAGCTGCTGCAACTATAAACTAAAACTTTTCTAGATAAGAGATGAACAAGATGTGATATTGACAGGTAACTGACACCACTGACTCTGTGAGCACTCACAGCTCTAACAGAAGGATAAAATTTAGATCCTTTCTCTTTTTACTTCTGTGAAATTTCATTTCCACTGAGGGGGATGGGATGTGTGAATTCCTTTTGTAAAGTTCCATGCTTTTCCAAATGAAGGAGTATGAAACACATTGTTGATTCTGGCACTCCAAACATTATTAACACAAGTTTCCACCCAGAATTTTTATCTTTTATACACCTTAAGACTTTGATCCAAAGCTAAGAAAGGTCATCCTAAACTCCCTAACAAATATAAACGGAAGTCTCTTAAAATGCATATAAATACTTCATCTGCTGTTGTGCTGAGATCTCCAGCTGGTCAATTCCTTAAGTAGAGAAGAGCATCTTTTGAAAAAGAACAGAACAAGTACTATGGAAAACAGGCCTTCCTTGAATATGATACTGTGGGAAGGCATTCCCAACACTGACTCCATCTGCAAGTCACTATGAAGGGCTCCCATTCTTGATAGCTAAAGCAATCACAAGTCTAGTTCTGAAAAGATCCAGAAACCTTTTTTAATCCTGCCAAAAGACGAACTGCCAAAATGCTAATCTAAAATTCTTTAGATATCAGTGGTCACAGCCACTATAGCAAGTCATTTGGCACAACAAGAGCAGAACAACATCAAAGTACCCTGGTGCTGAGCCTTCCCATCTATACTGTATGCAGCTCAGGAATTTTGTTTCAGACTGTATCTAGCCTGATTTCCTGGACCAAACATGCTTTGAAGCTGTTAGGAGAGTCAAACCCAGTGATTGATTCTTATGCACTCCTTGGATCCAAAAGGCCATTTGGTGCACACCTGGAATGGAGGTTTTGGTTAGTTTCCTCCAGAAGAAACCCAGCTCATGGAGAGTAAAATCCTTATGCAGCAGGTGAGGGCATTGTCTTCAAAACTGTGCCACTGCTTTGAACCAAAACCCTAACAGAGAAGCGGACAGTTACCTACTATTGTCTTCATTCTTTAGGCCTTTTATCTACTTATAAACCTCTCTCTCAGTCCTCCCTTAGACTAACCAATATTTTTCCAATTATTGCTTTTTCCTGACAAACTTTTTATAGTAACTTTTTTTCTCTAAAATTCATGCACTCAAATGAAATAAGTGATTTTTATGCTGTATTTCCATTACTCTCAGATAACACTTCCTTTTTTTCTAACAAATATTGCACTCATAAAGTTCAACATCCACTAGAAAATGAACTTTTGTCTTACAAGGCAAGATGTTATTGTTTATCTGGACATTTTATTAAAATGCTCAACTTCCTTCAGCAGCTGTGTTCATGATGATTACATGTGAACTACATGTTACCACATCATTAGATGATGGTACACATGAAGAGGTATTCTTGAAACATAAATTTCTGTCTTAGGTGTCCACTTTTCTCAAAAGCAGTTTCTTAAGTAGCTTAAAATTACGTGGATATGAAGTCATTATTTCATCCACTATCAAGTGCATATGCACACAGAAACTTCATTGTTTTCTGAACCCAGGTCAAGTAGGGTACTGGTCTTTCTCTAGCTGAGTTTCTGGTTGCCCTGTGCTACCCCTGTCCCATATTCAAACCCCACATGAAAGAGTTTGAGGTGTCCAGAGCACACCACACTTGAAGGAATTCCTGGCATGGCAGAGTCCTGCTCTCTGTGGAGACAACAGGACATGGGGATCAGGAAGCTTATCCTCAGCCACTGGCAGCAAAAGCTGCAGCCCAGTGCTAATGGGCTGAAGTGAGCCACTAATGACAGTCTCTGTGTTTCACTTTAGAGTGGCACTACTTCAAAGAAGTTTCCTGAAAGAAATATAAGGGGTTTTTTACTTCTAGAAATTCTCTAGTTAATAACCTCTTTTGCTGACAGTTATGACTTTAGTTACCTGTTCTTAAATGCTGAAAAGGTTGTCTTTGAGGTTCTCCAGAAGTCTCAGGTATCCTATGCCTGCTACCCATGAATGCTTTTGCCAGTGGCAAACCCTACCAGGCTTGTGTGATTGATGAGACTTTCATCAAACATGTTAAGAAGCAAAGCTTCAGTCCAGGGTCCTGGGACTGGCGAGTCCTCAAAACACAAGGCGTTCCTATCATCCCAGCATGACTCAACTTGCTGTCCAAAAAACAGATCCAGCAGCCTTTGATCTTCAAAGATGACAGGGAACAGCCTTTGAGGCAGCCAAATGCGTCTTTCTGCATTACCAGATTGCTACAGAGACAGGCAGATGGGTGGAGCAGCCTCCACACTCCTACCATAGAAGCAGCCCAGCTCTGTGTTAAATTAGAGGAGCACCGAGCAGTACATATGGCAAGTGGGAGAAGAGATCCCAAATTCAGCTGTGCAGCTGCTAAGTGGGACCACCCCATTCATACACACACCCAAGAGACACTTGTTTGGCTACAACAAAGTTAGAAAGCCAGTCACAGAAATGGCACACCTAGACACGGAATAACCTGCTTCAAAGGGACCTTGCATTAGGTACTTAGCTATAGCCCACATTTGGAAGCATTTTAGCACATCTGTGTGAACCTTTTGTCCTCAGGTTAACTGTAACAAGAAATCGGATGCACAAACGATGGAAGTTTTATTACAACCGAAAGTAAAAATCTCTTACCTCTCCAAATGCACCTCTTCCGATCACTTTTATAATTTCAAAGTCATCTCGATGGAGTTGCATTTCCTTTACCAGTTTTGTAAATGGTTTTGCTGTTTAATAAAAAAATAAAAAAAGAGAGAATTAAATTATAAAGAGAAACATCGCAAGCCAGCTCAAACTGTAGGTTAAAAGTACTCATTGCATACCCATAGCAATAGCAGATTTTCAACAATTAAAACTACAGAGGGAAAAAAGCTAATTATAGTATTTAATTAACAATTGATTTTTTTAGAAGTTCACTCACATTAATGGTTCTGCCTTGCTGCTAGTAAGAACATAGAGCAAAGTGGTCTTTCAGAAGGATTTCTTCCCTTTCTTTAGGGTTTTGTGAATCAGTGAAGGACCATGTGAAAGGGAGAGTTCATTCATTACTGGTAAACCCAATGGACAATCTGTCCTACCCTGCAGGCACTAGATTAATTCTCTTCTTAAGTGGAGTGCAGCTTTAATTTTTAGTATTTCAGCTAGTACCAGCTAAAGCTTTAACAACCCAGTCTCAAGAGATGGCTGTCTCTACTCAACAGCAGCGAAACCATTTCCCACAAGATCTGTGGCTAATTTAAGGTTTTTACTTTGAACTGTCTTTTCTGCTAAGCAATATTCACCAGATCTCAAGCACCAAGTACTGAAGGACTGCAGTCTAAAAAGATGCCAGCAATTAACTAACTTACACTTATTTTGTTCTGGTGGTCCCACTTTCTCAAAATATTTGGTGGATAAATTCCGCTATACCTGCAGATCCATCAGTTTTTTCCCCTCCAGATCCCATTCATTATTCCCTTTCTTTATTTCTAGCATATCACAGCATGTGGATCACTATTTGGATAGACTGGTTGTTACAAGTCGCTACTCTGAAGACCAGATCAATAAGGAAAAACAGTGGTGCAAGTGCAAGCAAATTGCACAAGGATGAGTTTGCACAAGCACAACAGCAGTTTACTCTTCAAACTAAGCACAGAAAGACTGCTGCTCTTCACCTCATCACAAACACTATTAGACTAAAAAGACCAAAGTTTTCCAACACATTTATTTTTTCCTATCTGCAACTGAATAAAACATCACAGAACTGCTACTTGTAATTCAGCCCAGACTCCTGTTTTACCTCACCTTACATTATGATTAAGCTAATAAGTTATAAGCCAAACAGAATTCCTACAAGAGGGGTCACTGCCTTGATGGCGTATTTCAGATGCTAACACAAACAAATCAAAACTTACGACCACACCGAGATATAGAAATCTGAATTGGAGACTGAAAACTTCATTACGAAGTCTAGACAAGAATTCCTGAAAACCTCTCAGCAAAAACCATTAACTGCTAAAATAATGAAGGAACAGCTGTACTGAAGAACAGTCATGCTGCTTCTTTGTATTTAGGAGGGTGCTACTGAAAAGGTTTCCTCCAGAAGTAATACCCCTTTCACTGAGAGTTCTTGTCTATCCAAAGTATGAAATTTAAAGAATGACACAGTGCTAGATTTTCTGCTAGACTCCCTATTTCAGCTAAGCAGAAATGCCAATCACGTTTTCCCTCACCACAAGGTCACTGAGACTATCACCTCAAATCCAAAATCATTTCTACCAAACTTCCCCAGCAGCACCACCTCAAACCAGTTACACCAGTCCAATCAGACACCTGCACAACTAATACACCACAGCTGTCAGCAGTGGTATTATCAACTGTTTTGCAAGGTTCTCTCACCTCCTTCCCATCAAATGAGCACATATGGAGGAAACACAACTGCAGACAAAAAATAAACATGAAAGTTCTCTTATTAAGTATGTGTTTACTACTACAGAATACTGGTCATTGAATTAATTTTGCAGAACAACAGCTTCTGTTACTAAAATTCAAGGGGAAATGAAATGCAGTATTTATTTCTGGAGGACACTAACCCAATAATAACTTTTGCTTTAAATAAATAGCAAATTTTAGCAATATTTCTACTAAGTACAAAAGAATATCAAAATCAGAGAATCACAGAATGATTTGGGTTGGAAGGGAGCTTTAAGATCATCTCGTTCCAAGCCCTCTGCCATGGGCAAGCACACCTTCCACTAGACCAGGCTGCTCAGAGTCCCATCCAGCCTGGCCTTGAGCACTTCCAGGGGTGGAGCATCCACAACTTCTCTGGGCAATAAAATAATTGGTTTAAGTATAAAAAGCCCTGCTGCTGTAAATTGATCACAAGCAACTTTCAAAGCCAAGAGACAAAGTTCAAGCTGCCTTGTATACTCAAAAAACCCCCCTTATATCTTACATTTCTGCTGACTGGTGACAAAATATTCTATTACTTCATCTACAAATTTCCCCACTTGGAAGTGCAGCAAACTTCACACCACTGAAACTGGAATTCAGTTTAGAAGTGCATAAAGTTGCATAAGAGCAAGTTAATTTGATTAGTTTTGTATTTTAACATTAATAAATATTACGTATGGAGAAGAGCACATACTTAAGTTTCAGTAAACAGAAGAAATAGAGGCCACAGAGAAGGGCATTATTGCCATTTTTCTAGAAAATGAAGAAGGAAGGATGAGCAGCCCTCATTTTCTTGACCACAATTTCTGATAAAATCTGCAAGAGTCCTAGGTTGGCCCTGCTTTTTCCATCTCAATTGGTCAACTGAAGTACTAGTTAATAAAATCAAATGGTTTAACATATGTAAATTAAAAGAAATATTCACTCCTAGAAGGAAGTTACTATTTTTACAAGCCATTGGTGCACTTAACTAATGTCTGCTTTTAGTATTTAGCAGGTGTTGGTGTTCAGAAATACTGCTGCTTCAGTGGTCTCTTAGAAAGCAATGAACATGAATATTTGAATGTACAGAAAAATGTTAAATTTGGCAGGACTTTCCCTGAACTGGAAAAATTCTGAGTCTTTGTCAAGGCATCTAAGATTCCTTAAAGGTAAATATAACTTGAATATAAAACTGAGTATCAGCAGAATCTAATGATCACAGAGACTACAACAGCAGTTACAGAACAAATCAGAGCTCATAGGAAGCAACAGACCAGTAATTTATTTAAACTGATATATACTATTGGCATTTTGAAGTAGAACCCTGCTTACACCCGGATGTGACCTGCTGCATTTAAGTCTGGATTCCACAATTTCTCTCTCTTAGTAAGTTAAATCAAAAAATATTTCCAATTTGCATTCCTGCAGTTGTCCCAGGAAGCTGCTGTTCCTCAACTGCAAATATGCAGATCAGTAGCACACACAGAACTGGCAAAATTGGGTGAGAAGAAACTTGCACCAAAAAGCATCAGATACAGACTGTGTCCACTGTGCTTGCCAGAACAATGCCAAGTGATTTATCACTACATAACTGGTAAGAAGAGATACAGCTTCTCCCTTTACATATCCTGTTTGATAAACAGGGAACTCAAACCAAACTATCTCCATATACTGGAATGAATAATTACTTTTGATCCTAATATTGAAGGCAGAACTTATGATCTGGAGTTGATTTAATCCTTAATGAAAGTATTTCATCCTGGCAAACAGAGGCATTAGCTGTACTGGGGGTTTTGCTGGCAGTGATTACTGAATTTTGTTATATATACACACTGTTGCCATGGTAACATCAGCTGCAAGTAATTGCAAGAGTTTGTTTATTCATGACTGTGAGGATGTAGTAAGAACTTGGGATAGACATTCTGTGTGCAGTATTTTTGTATGCACCACTGCCTTTTCTCTAGAGCCGATTTTGCATTATTGTACTTATTCTCATTTAGAAGAAGGGTGTTTTCTATAATGCCAGGCAAGAAAAAAACCCAAACCCAAACAACTAATTTCCAGAAGCCAAGTAATGTATGCTCTCAAGAAAATAATACAAAACAGTAACAGCTGATGTTTTCATTTGTAATGAGAAGTGAAATGCCAGCATTTATTTATTTCCTCACTGAAAACCAGGGTACATATGAAAGACATAATTCTCCACACACAAATTCTATTCTGATCATATTGTCCTCTCCCACTGATAGATGGGATTAGGATATTTTGTTTACACAAAAAGAAAACATCAATTTTAATAATCTGAAAATATAATTTAAATGTTTTACTCACAGGTAAATAGGTTTGTGATTTAGGTTTGAGAGCTAGTACATCTCTACACTGCAGTCAATCTATATTGTGTCACCTAATAGAAAATATTTGGAGGCAGTTTCAGAATGACTGAAAGCTGCAGGAAATGCCAGCAGAGATGATCTGACACAGCACTCTGGGCACTCTGCACTGCTGTCCCAGGAATGGGTGCATGCTGGCCTCATATGTCAAACTTCCTCTCACTTCTGAAAGCAGGTCAGGGAAGGATGGCAGTGTTATCAACATCACCCTAAAAAAATAATAGGTCAACTCTTCCCACCTACAATGTGGTTAAAAATGAGAAGTGTCAAGGTATGTTTTGAATTTCTACTTTCTGTTCATATTCTGGATCATTCAATTTATGTCAATAATTTACCACATGGAATCACAAAAGCTAACACCCTTACACTGCAATTGGCAAAAGACAACCTGCTGGATTATGATCACTGCTGCTTCTATGGTGGAGTTACCCCAGGATTCTTGTTTGAGGACTCCTCCAAATTTTGACAGGCAGTACAAATTTCCAGAAATTCACAAAAATCACTAAGCTGAAGCTGTCAAACGTTCAAGGACACCTGATACCTGTTTTGTATCATTGTCAGCTCCAAGTTTTAAGTAAAAGTGACAATTGCAAGAAAATAATACAGACTCACAATTTAGGTTGAAAGGGACTAGCTGGTCACTAATTCAATCTCCTGCTCAAATCACAGGCAACATTGATTTCAGACCAGGTTACTCATGGTTCTGCCTAGTCAGGTTTCAAAAATTCCCAAGGATGGAGACTCCACGGGCTCTGTGGACAGCTAATTCATATAACAGACTGTTTACACCAGATAGTTTCACAGTTCAGAACAGATCCTCTAAGTGATTTGGGGTTTAAGTCATTATATAACATGATAACAACATTCAGGTGCATCTACCCTGAAGGTATGTCCAAACTATCTGGTCAGATAGAAATTCATCTGCCACCATGCTCCCTTTATCTCCTCATCCCCTGCACAAAACATTGTGGTAGGAAACTATGTGAATTGCAAAATATTAATGTCAGGGAAAAACAAAATTACGCAGATAACTGTCTGTGGAGCCACACTCCCACCAGGCAGATCCAGTATTTTATTTAAGATGTTTTCTTTGGAGGAAGAACATGAAAGAGCAGCAAATTTTACCATTTCCCTCAGCCATCCCTCTTAACTTACATTCTAGAAATCAAGTAACTTGTGTGCCCTTTGTGCACCCTTTTAAAAGAAACAGCGCTCCTATGATATTGCTACTAAAACAGCAGGCTGGCAGGTTTGACAAGTTAGTGCTTGTATACTTGTCTTGGGAGATACCCACACCCAGGTAGCCCCAACCTGCTTACTAAGGTGATAAATACCTGTTACAACCCACACTTGAGTTTTAAAGAACTACAATCCTCTTGTGTCAGATTGTGAAATTTCTCCTGTATTTTAGAAATGCAAATTTTTTTATTCTTCCATCCTATGCTGACTCTAGTTTTAATTTTTCCAAATACAGAAAAATTGCTTCCCTTTTCCTGTGTTGGCCTGTTTCCTCTTACTGTCTATCTCTGTGAATGCTTTTTTTCAGTCTTGTTTCCTACGGAAATAAGGTATGTATGATCACACTGTTGGGCATTCTGAGGCCATTCCTCTCATCCAGTACCTTTTGATCCCAATAAAGACCCTTCATATCGCCTTTACCAAATTTCACTGAAGTTGTCCAAAGATACCAAGTTCCTACAAGTTTCATTTAAAAAATGGCAGTGAATAGGAGACCTCAGTATCACCTCCACTAAGGGAAAGGTGGCACCAGGAATAGAGCAGTCACCTGCTTAGCTGGCAGCCAGCACACACCTAGGTGCGTGCAGACACCTCACTGTGCACAGTCATGCAGGGACAGGGGGACAATACTGCACAGAAGAGGGAAGAAAGGAAGTGTGAAGCAGAAAAGACAAGGTCATGCAGTGGGAAGAGCAGGCAGTTATTCCACCGATCCTAGTAAAGTTGATATATACAAATTTACAGGAAGACAAATTTCTGCTGTTTACAAGTCAAAGGTGATGCATTCTGTGTTCTCTGATACATTTTCTGCTGGGCCTTTGACATCTGCCATGCCCTCCTTCTTGTTTCTATGACATACATACACACACTGCACTTACTCTATCTGCCTCTTGCCCAATGATCCAATTCTTCATCACTCATCAACATCCACTGGACCAATGCAGTGGTGCAAGACTCTTGGTTATCACTACAATGACACAAACTCCACTGGCTTTAAAACCAGAGAAGCACAACCTGGTTACCTCTTAAAGTGCCCGCAGACCCTGCAGAACAGCCTGTTGCTACAACACTGCTTCACAAACTGTCAGAGTCCTCTTTATTCCCAAAACAAGGCCAGCCAGTTTTACAGTGGCTGGTACTGTTCTCTTACAACAGTATTACTGGCATTTACTAAAATGACAATTATGATGTTAAATATCAAATTGTTAGTCTTTATTTAGTATACAAATGCTTAAAAAGCCTTCAAGCTTTCTGAAGAAATATTGCACAAAGGTGTCCATTTGCAGCCAGTTACAGATTTTGCTTCATTTTATCAAAGTTTTCTGACATAAGCAAAAGAGCATTTGAGCACCTTCAAGCAGGTACCTTGCTGACACTTAACAGAACTATGAATTTGGGTAACATTTGGATTCTATAATTACATGCAAAACCCCTCAAAGGTTTAAAAAGATAAAAATATCATTAATTTTAGATATACACCAAGATAGAGTGTTTGTAGCTTCTGCATCCTGCTCCATAACTGGCTTTATCACTTACAGAGGAACGGATTGTGGCATTTGAAATTTGTACACTAGTCTGCAATAACTGCATGAAAAATTTATCACCAAGCTAAAGGCTAATGACATCGGGAAATACTTTCAAGAAGAATACCAAGTCGTAGTTCTGATGTTGATCCTATTACTGTTGCTAAATTTGCCAGCAGAACGGCAAGGCATTTACCTTGAAACATCATGTGTTCACTGTTATTCTTTTTGTGTGCCAAGCCCCAAAAGCAAGTGCCACACAGAAGGACTCAATCAGCAGCAATATGCCAGCTCACTGATGAATGTTACCACAAACACTTAATAGCTGGCTATCTGCCTGCCCGGCCCATTCACTGCTTTCCATGCTTACAATGAAAGGACATCCAAGATAATACTCAAGGTTTGTACAGACAAGTACTGAAGAACACACAGATGGTTTCCAGTAGTCCAAGTGACAAAACACATTGCCGGTTTAATTTCTGCCAAGGCCACTGCATGTCTTGGAGAATTAAACAGAAACAGAGTTCTAGCAGGAGGTGAGTGGAAGCAAGGGTTGGCTCACATATCCAATGAAACACACTAAATCACTATTCATTGTACTCATCTATATGCAATACCTTTCTTTACCAAAGGAAAAATAACAGGTAAAATAAAAACCACATACCAATCAGACCATGGTGTGTGCTTAGTACTACAAGGGATGCAAGCACAAGGAGAGGAGGCTTTCAAACAGAGGGTGAAGTTCACTGCCAATTTCTCATTTTATTCATGTTACTGTCACTGAATGATCCAAATTTAGGGAATTACACCTTGGCTTCTAGAACAAATTCAGGGAAGGTCTGTCTTATTTATTAATATTGAAGTTGATCTTGGAAGATGAAACTGTTAGTACTAACACTGAAGATAAATGTGACTGCAAGTAGCACTGACTTTGGGAAAGCCGAAAGTGAATGACGTACTACGCACATAAACCTGGTGAAGCTTCACAAAATGTAGTATTTCAGGATACTGCTGTCAGGACACAGACTTTTTTTAAGAAGGAAGAAAGACTGGACAAGAAAACCTGCACCTTTTTTAAGTACTCCTAAGGGCATTTCAGAAAACATTCAGCAGTTTGAGATTAAATTCTAGCCCTAGTCTTATGGAAGAATGAAGAAATCCCCTAAAAAACAGTGCTCCTGACTGCACTTGGTAGCCCAGCTTTTCATACCTCTTTCCAACTTGCCACATTTTTTTTGTGAGAGGAAAAGCTGCCATGCTTCTCTAACCCTTTTCCGAAGGTTCTCCCTCAGATCCCCAGTTCTTTCATCAGACTATGTAACAACCATGGATTCCCTGGCAGTCCATCAGCCTCAGAACCATCGCTGAGTAAAATACTGAGCAGAAGCCTAACAATGTCTCTAAGTTGGCACTTTCTGCAGAGACCAAAACAAATGGATCTTGCTTCTACTCAAATTCCACAACGTTTTCAAATATGGCACTTTCCTTCCTCTTAAGTCTTGTTAAAAAAACACAAAGAAAAGATTGCTATTCCACAATAAGGGAAGCTCTTATGTAACTGCTGATTTACAATGCCTTCATAAGCTTCATCTTCAGCCCTTTTATTTTCCTCAAGATGATAGTGCCCAGCCTGGAAGACATATGTACATCAAGCCATATACGGATTTTCCTTGGGACTGTCTGACATCTCAGACACTTCAGACAACTGAATAGGGAGATACATGACCACCTCAATCCAGGAAATTCATTCTACTCCTGAAGGAGTTGAGTTCCTCCTTGCTCCTTCTCACCACGCTCCAGTCTATTGTTTGGATCATCATCAGCCTTCATATGGTATGTCAAACAAGGAATATTTCCAGGCAAAAGCTAACTTGTCTGTCCCCTTCCACCCCCTCCCACCAAACCATTCACCCAATGTGACTCCCATACAGTTGTGACAGTAGGGAGGGAGTCAGGAACAGGCTGCAAAAGGGCAAAATGGCTTTAGGAATTGAGGTGAACATGGTGTGGAACACAGCAACCATGGAAGTGGCTAAACCAGAGCCTGTTTCTAGTCAACCTACACCACCCTAGGACAGGCTCTGCCAAAACACATGTTAAAACTTCGTAAGAAACACCACAGAATGCAGTATCTGTTTAACATAGCTTTATTTGTGCCTCAGTTTTTCTGTAGTCCTAGTTCAGGGCCAGATTTTGCAGGTGTTGGAAGAGGCCATTTAAGCCACAGCAAATGGCAATCACATATTGAATCACATCAGTAATGAAAAACTTGATTCCGGAGGTTGACATGAATCACTAGTTCCAAACAGTAAAATTTCAAATGATTCCATTTCTTTTATTCCATAACAACGTTGTAAATATTGCTAAAATCCACTTATTTTACTGCATGATGAACAATCTTAAAAGCATAGTTAATTTTTTTTGTAGAATAGCCTGAGAATTACAACTACTCAGAAAAATTTTGGTATTTTTCAGATGGTTTCAAAGCAGAGATTAAGAAAATCTCAAATTTGAACTCACCCAAATTTCAATAACACAGGATGAAACTAAATTTCATCAGACCCAGCACCTCTTGCGCATCCTAAGAAATAAAACAATTCCAATGTGATGATCACATTGTGCTGATATAAGCATACATACACGTACATTAATTAAGCCACCACTTGCATCATCAATGTGTGAGCAAAGTTCTAGTTCCTAACTGCATGCTTTATTTCATCTTAAAAGTAAAACTTAACAAGAAAGCAGCATAGCTGTTTTATCAATCACTTACAATAAATGCATTTTTGTTTCTCCAGATATACACAAGATTTTCTCTCTAGTTACTATAAACACAATATGTGCATTATGTCATAAAACAATTTACACTTCATACTGGTGCTGTATTTACCACATGCCACCTCCTTTGTTTTTACAGTTTAGAGGTTTCCAGTAAGTTCTTCTTGCCAAAGCACCCCACACAAATGCACTTACAGTGACAGGAGTGAAATCCACCTTATGATGCATCCCTTTTCTCGGATGCGCTCTCTTCCTTCCATCAGCTCCAACAAATCCAGCTGGTCTCACCTCGCTGACCTGATTCTGCTCACTAAACCAGTAGGATCCCAAGCTACCAATACACAACTATCACCCTGTAGTTGTAGCAATTGAATCATCATTGCTGAAGGGTCGGGAGAGGCTGCTGTGCCAGCACAAGCAAGGAGGGTAAAGGAGCGAGCATTTCTTCTGAAGCCACCGTGTGAAGTGGCACAGGGTGTGATGAGCTGCCCACGCACTGGCCTGCACCGCCTCCAGCTGCTGCAGAGATGGCCTGCCTGGCTGCTAATAAGCTCCACGGAAAGCTGGATAAGGAAGCACAGCCAAATGACAATTACCTTTTGCCTGACGCTTCAGTTCCCAACCAGATCAACACCATGAACTAGGAAATACAAGACTAAGGGGATGGGACAATTAGGTGAGCTTACAGTGCTACAGAACTGCACCTGACTTTCTGTATTTTTGACGGCTCAAGGCTGCAACACTACACATATAAATACCCTGAGCTGTTTTTCAATTTCAAGAGCTCAGGTAGCAACAGCTACTTTACGAACAGGTGTGGCACATGTTTCTCTTCACTTCATTCTAAATGGCAGTGAGCAGGAGGACATTTTCTCAGACATTACTCACCCTGTTTCAAAACTTGCCTGGAGCTTGAGATCTAATTAAAAGGTCACCAAAAGTCAGATCTTTGCCGTAGGAAAAGGCCACGAAGACGTGCAACAAGCAATTACTGTAACCAGGCACAAGAATCTTTGGAGTAGCTCAAGTCACTCACAAGCAGAGAAAAGTCTTTGAATCTGCAGAGAATACTAACAAGTCCCATGCTAAGATTTGCTACACATTATAGTGGACAGCTCAGAGTGGCTTTTTTATTTTTATAAATACTCTCACTTCTTCAGTTACCCCTCTTGGCCAGGAATCTACAGCCAAAGCTATTCTGTCTTGTGCTACTCATTCCAATACCACTGGCTGGCAACAAGCAAGAGGAAGACCATTTACAGCAGCACTATTTTCACTGACTTCAAGTGCCAAAGGTCACTACCAACAAAACTTAGGGCAAGCAGGGCATCAAGAACGTGGCCAGCTGCCTGCAACAGAAAAATCACTGGGGTTTAGGGTACTCAGAAGGTAAGCACATATCCAGAGGGCATATCAGGATGCTTCCTGACAAATTACTTGCTCAGGCAGGATGTAAAGCGAGTTGAAAGGGAAGAGAAATACATCTCTCAGCCTTCCAATGCACGATGAAAACCTTACCCAGATAAGGCAGCATGCTTCTAATTTCACTGTGCAACTTTTCCTTAATGTCTGACACTGCCTCAGCATATTCCAAAATTTGTCTATATCTGTTCCCAGGCTTTCCACATAATACAGTTAAAACTTAAAATGGATTAAAAAGTGTAAATTTTTACCAACTGTGGGAAGAATCTACTGGAAAACTGAGAAAATCCTACCCCTGGGCTTAATGCAGCTTTCAAAAAAACTGGAGTCAAACTGTATGATAACGGATCACAAAAATTTTATTTACCAATTAAATAAATCAAGAAGCCTGCAGAATTCTGGTTTAGAATATTGGCCATTTACACTATCAGCTTGCTAGCATCAGCTGCTTATTCTAAAGTTTCAAACTGACCAGGACCATCGCATCTGCTATTAAATAAGAAAAAAAATCCATTTAAAGCAGCGTTAGGTTTTTTGACACATAGTGAATACCCATGAAACAAAACATTTTGGATAAATTATAATCTAGAATTTTAGACATAGGACAGTTTATACAGCTTCAAATTTTTGAACTCTCTTCAAATCAAAAAGTCATTGTTAGAGGAGACAAATCTTGGAACAGTTAAGAGTGAATTTTTTAAATCTAACTGAATTAGAACATGACTAAAGAGCTTTTACATGCAAAGGATACAGAACGGGAAACTAAAAATAGAACCCCAAACCTCTTCCTAGAGACATTTCCAAATCTCCAAGCATTATAAATTCAGTTTTCTCTAGTACAGGCAGGATGAACTTCCCCTTCTTCTCTCCCCCTCATTCTGAATTTTTATCATGCTTTCCTATCCAAATTTTTGGTAATTTATGTACAGTACACTGAATAAGCTCTTTCCCCTTATCTCAGTATTTTGTGCATCAAAGAAAAATTTTGGTTTTGTTTTGTATTTATAGATCATCTTTTCCTAACATCTTCACTATGATATCTTTCAGAAATTCTTAATTCTAGTTTCTGGATCATGATTTTAGGAAAGCTCTCAACAGACTGCCAGCCCACATGAGATGCTGTTTAATGGACCTGTTTCTAGGCATTCCCAAACCTCTTGTAGGCTCCTGGAATCTTATATCCTCCACACTACCATTCCAATCAAGATCATACCTCCCATTACTGCACACTCCAACATGATCAGCAGCAGGCCAAGACCCTTGGGTTCTAGCTGCTCCCCCTTTCTTACATATTCTTAAAGCCAGCAGGGAAGAAAAATCTGTTCAGTCACTGTACTCACAATTGCAAATACCATGTGTCATCTCTATGTCTTGTTCTTAGCTATTCAAGATAGGCTTATCAAGTGAGGGTCATCCCAGAAAGCTTTTATATCAGGTTCATACCTTCAAGCATTCTGCTTTTAAGCTTGTTCTCTTAAACATAAGTTTTCGGTTTTGTACACTCCTCCTTACTTAAAAGTGTAACTTATCCACATGCCATCTATGTT
Organism: Acridotheres tristis; assembly: GCA_037013685.1. Taxonomy (NCBI): domain Eukaryota; kingdom Metazoa; phylum Chordata; class Aves; order Passeriformes; family Sturnidae; genus Acridotheres; species Acridotheres tristis. The sequence continues at coordinate 10,189,698 of CM072892.1, read as the reverse complement.
TAATACACACTGCATTCAGGATATTTTGCTTTAAGATTTATTTCCATGCATTTAAGCAGAAAATTCATTTTTTTCTTGCTCATTTACAGCCCATCTAGACAGGTGTGTTGATTTCAAAACAGAAAACCAAGACATTCAGAACAAGCTTGTAGTAGGCTGGCAATCTAAAATCTTCATCTGTACCTCAGGCTGCATTCTGTTGGCTTCCAACCCTTTTCTTTACTCATATTTGGAATCTCCTATACAACACCAGGGTGAGCACCTGCATGTCAGTACAGATGCAGATGGAAAACCCTACTGGTGTAGATGTGCTTTTACAAGTTCCCATTTCCAGAGCAGGAACCAGTAAAGATGCATTAACTTCTTTCCAGAAATGTTCCGACATAGCACTCGGCCTCTGAGGAGACCACAAGCAGAAGAGACGGCCACAAACAGAAAACCAAGGCATTTCAGTCAGTCTGCAAAATGTTTTAATCTTCTTAAATGCAACTGCAAACTACTATAGACATTGAGCCAATATTTGCACAGAAGAAAGCCAAATGGTTGCCCTTCTATTTCTTATGCATTATTTCAGTTATACTCCATTCCTTTTTCTTTTTTTCATATAGAATTTAATATTTTCCTTCCCTAATTTGTCTCCAGTGTCGTCTAAGTAAACCTTGGGTACTTTGCCCATTTCATGATTGTTTTAGCTCTTCAGTAATATTTTCCATTTGCCTCGACTCACTTTAAAAACACATTCAGTCCCAAACCACAACCTTATAAAGATTGTCAAACTCTTCATCCTTGATATTGTAGTTCAGACAAGCTAGGTCATTTTTGATACTAGTATTGTGAAACTGAGGCTATGTAATCCTTTTCTTCCATAAACTTCTTCAGAATTCTATAATGTAAAAGTGTGGAAGAGCTGTGTATTTTTTTCCTTTACATAAGGTACCCAACATATATTTCACTTTTTTTTTTTTTCAGCCTCATGAAAAATGTGCTCAGTACTGCTTGTTCAGTAATCCACTATTCCATCTTTGGATTGCCACTGTGAATCAAGCAAGGACATGACATTTACCAATAATATTTTTAATCTTTAGGTAACTTCATAGGCTTTAGCATACAGCTTGACTCTGGCTCTCACAAGCAGGTACACACAACTCACGTCTGTGGCAATGGTCTGCATGTCACAAATACCCCACAGCATCAGGGGGAAAAGGTGACTGCTTGTAAAACTTGCTTTTTTGTTGACCAAATTACCTGTAAAGGAGTTAAAAGCCTTGAAGACTATACTTCTGGCAACTGTCCTGTTTGTACCTTAACAGCTCCAAAATTTCACTTTTATAATAATTTCTTGAAGCTCAGCTCTTGTTTCCTATATTATCTGAATTTTAAAACAAGTCCACAGAAGCATTGTTAAAAAAAAAACCAAACAACAACAAAAAAACCCTAGGTCCATAAAATCTTTCAACGCAAGTACCAGTCATGATAAAAAAGAAGGAACAGTCATGTGTTAAACTACTCCACTGTATTATCTACATGAGCACTGTATTATCTACATCCAGCAAGGATGACTTTATCACTATGTCTGTTACTATGCTCAGACTGCACCAGGCATTACTCTTACACAGGAACAAAAACGTACCTAATTGTTTTAAGAAATTTTAAAATAGCAGAGTAAAACAGCTGCAGTTGTTGGCAAAAACTCACTGCTGACTGACTATGCGGCTGTAATTTAAAGGAGGAAAGAAAACAGGAGCACTTACAACGGTATTACATGAAAACAAAATTTAAGAAACTACTCTTCTGAAGGGTCTAACACTCTCTAAGGAATGCATTTTTAAGGAACCAAGAAGTCACTCTGAAGTCTCACCTTTCTTATATGAACATAGTTGAACAACTCAGAATCCTCAAGTCTAGTAAGAATCTTTCTAACTTCGTTTGAGTTTTTCTTCGAGAATCATCAGTTCCATCTCTCCTTTGAAATTTTTCTTAACAGACATTTTAGTAAAAAATCTCAAAGTTTACTTTAAAGTACAGGAACTTCTGAAGCACCAACTAAAGATATCTGGCTTGACCAATGTTTGTAGTATACTGGACTTTAAATAACGTTTTAAATGCTTAAATAATGTTTTTTCCACTCCTTTCTAATTCACAGACCTGCTTATTTTTTATTCCAATACTACAAATTTTAAAACAAATACTATGACTCTCCAACAATCTATTTCTGGGTATGTGGTAAAAGATTACAAGCAAACAGTGTTGATTTCCTCTTCCATGAATTGTTATCCACAGCTAAATTTATTTCCTTGCCAATTAATTTTTTTTATTTTATTTTGCTAAACACAGAAGCGATAACAGGCAATCTCCACCCAAGTCTCTCAGAAAATGGAGAGGACAGGTTCTTAAATGTTATATGGGACATGAGGGGGGAGGAAGAGATGAGAGCAAGGAGATTGAAGTAAGAAGTAGGTCTTGCCCGTGCTTTCCTTTTGCAGAAAGATAATCCATTATCTTTCACCAGCTGTCACCCACAGAGCTCTGAAGGTGAATTACTGGAGCACATTTTGCAGTGAGGTCTGTATTATTTATTCTGCAGTTATCAAGCATATACTTGAAGAAAGAGCTATCATTACCAATGTGCATAATGACATATTACAGCCACTGACAAAGATCATTGCTGCCATGTGTGCACAAGAGTGCACTGCTGTTTTAAAGACATCACTGCAAAGTGCCTTCTCTAAATACAAGTAAGAAATTAAAAGTGAAGAGTCTGAACTCTTAATGAGAGTCTAAACCTTAAATGAGAGAGGAAATTAGGGCATAAGAGGAGGAGAATGGTATTTCTCAGTAGTTTTAAGCAGCAAGACTCAGTCCACAAAAAAAGTTATTGTCATTACTTCACTATCTGCTTTTTCTCCCATGGTACCTGCACAGTGTGCAGGTACCAGAGCAACTGAAACAACTACACAACACTAAGAGAAGTTCCTTCTGAAAAATGAACACACATTATAAATTGCTCACAGACACAGACAACCCTTGCCCCAGAAGGGCAGTGGACCATTACATTATATAGCGCTGTCAATGAATGCCTTCATGACATAGTTGACAATGTATGTTCTCCGAGAAGGGGATCTAAAAGACTTCCAAGCATTTAGGAATATGAGAATTTTGAAAAACCTCATTATTTTCCAAGAGTTTTGCTGTAAGCAAAATACTCAAAGACACAGATATAAATTCACTGCAAGGAAAGTCAAGTGCCACTTTAGATACCTTCTAAGTATAAAACACCACTAATAAACGATTCATTTCTTAGGTTTTGTTCCATTTGTATATTGTTATCCTCATCACTGATAGCACTTCCATATACCAATATGATTTTGAAACACTGAATTTGTTGTGCATTTTGGTCAGCTGAGTCCACTATCATCAATCAAGAATATCCCCATGAAAACCACGTTGCAAGTCCAACTTCAGGTAAGTCATGAGTTAATAGTTTACAGAGGAAACAAAAAACCCCAGCTAGTATCTCCCATTAGATCTTCCTCTTATGAGGAAGATTTGCTTCACCCTGTTGTTAGCAACTGCTTAGCCAGACTCCTTACAGTGTCAGATAGAAGCATATTAGGAGCCCTACTAGATAGAGATCCTTTGTGATGTGGGAATATGTCTAGTACAACAACTAAACCTGTATTTTTATAAAGGATGATTCAGGCTTGCAGTCGTGCAGGGATGGCAGGCTCTACTGACAGCTCCACAGAGGAATGCTGTAAAATAAGTGCTATCAAGGTTAACTAGATATAAGCAAACCACACTTGAGAAACAGCATTACACATAAAATACAGGTACAAAGTTCTTAAAACCTGTTCTGGCAATTCACTGCCAGGAACAAGGAAACTGGTGCTTTCTTTAAACACATGGAAGAAAAATATGAACAAAATTTAGTTTCTCTTCATTTACAAGCGTAGTTACAAGCTTGTCAATACTTATGTTCAGACTGTGGTAAAGTGCCAGCCAAACCAAGGGAATCACCTGAGACTATCAAAAAACAAGCTGTGTGAACTACTTTACCTACAGCAAGAAGAAGATGCTATTTCACATATTGCTTTTCATTGCAAAAAGTATGAATAACTATTTTCTGTTAGAGCAGCCATAATGTTATATACATTAGCTAACACAGAAAAAAATATACTGAATCGCAGAGTAAACTTAGGTTGGAAGGGACTTCTGGACATCAGAATCCACCCAAATTACTCAAAGCTGAGATAACATCAAAGTTCAATGAGGTGACAAAGGCCTTGTGCAGCTGATGCTTGTCAGCAGGATAAAGAAGCTCTCAGCCTTCTGGGTGACTTTTACAGTGCAAGACCATCCTCAGGAGGAGTACTTTTTCTCCCACAAAGAGTTGGAATGCTCCTTACCATAGCCTGTGTCCACTGTTTGTCCTCCTTGGCAGTGCACACAGGAAGCATCTGCCTCTGTTTTCTCTAACCACACTCTGGCAGTTGAGGATAACGAGATTCCCCTTCTCCAGACTGACCAGATCCAGGTATCTCAGGCTTTTTTTTCATCTCATGTACTTCAGGCTCTGAGCCATATCAGTGGTTTACTCCTAGAATCACTTCAGTTCCCAGTGTTTCTTCTGTACTGAGAAGGCCTGAACTAGACACCATACTAGAGAAGTGGCCTCAGAAGGATGGTGTAAACAGAATAAAAACCACTTCCCTCAGCCTGCTGGCTACACTCTCTAGAGATGCAGTCCTGCACATAGGCAGCTTCCATTTCTACAATGATGCATCACCGACTTTTTCAACTAATTGTTAACCAGGATCCACAAACCCTTTTCTGTAAGGCTGCTGTCTAGATGGTTACTGCCCAACTTTTACAGCTGCACAGAGGAAGACTTTGCATTTGTCATGCTGAATTTTGTGATGTTTCACAGTGTGAAGGAAGTATAATGCTGTATACAAAAGGTAGAGGATGGAATGTAGTATCTGCTATCCCCACCCTCAAAAAATGCCTGAAACATTAAACACTATCTTTATGATGTTTAACACTACCCAAAAGAACAGGAAGTCTATACCTAGACAAACTACAGCTTTGGTTCTGTCAGGATAAACCAGGGTAACTTCTCCTGGTCTGAGCCACTCAAATGCATGCATACCTTTAACACTGATGAAAATTACTGCAAAGCCCTTTCCTAAGGGCAGTAAAAGCTTCTTCACAAATAGCTTTTAATTTTCTTAATTAAAAATCTCCCACTTCTCTCTTTCACAAAATGTCAGGGCTTTTATCTTTACTATTCACATCAGGGCCAGCTTCAGGATGCACAAGGACTGATTTTTTCTGGCCATGGATGTAAACCTGACCAGGTCGTGCCTGCCAGGGTCAAGCCTGCCCAGTATAGCCCTGTTGGTGCAGCACTACATCCAATCCAGTAAATCCTGCTGGCCCACAATAACAAACATAGACTGATAAGTGGAGTTCAGCTGCCTTAATAACCAGTAAATACTTCTAGGGTTAAGATAAAGACCGTGTGTGGACCTGATACAGCCTCCAGTTAGGCATCCCCACACTATGTTGTCCTATGTTATCTGGAAAACCAGGCTAGAAGAATCACAGCTTAAAAACAGCTGTGTGTATATTGACATTATTCCCAACTTAAATATCAACTGTTCAGGAAACCAAAGGCTGAACTAACTGGTAATGGAAATCTTCAATTACATACCAGAGTAAGTTAACACAGTCCAACTTAATTCTTCTTATGCAGGGATATGATGCCACATGATCTAAGGCATTTTACTACAACTAGTTAAAGCTGGTCTGGAAGGAAAATGTGTGTGCCTCTTCCCTGTGACACAGATGACCCGCTTCTCAGAAAGTCTATTCTGACAGAAGAAGTGTTTTGAGTTTAAGAAAGATACCTATTACCCATTACAGGCAGAAATATTAAATACCACGGGCTCCAGCCTTCACTCTGCACTTACAACCCAACATCTACCAGTTCCTAGCTAACAGTTACTCCACTAGGACTTTTAGATCACTTTCAGCCTCTCGTAAATGCAAAACTTTTCTTCTCACAGCCTCCTGGAGGAAGTCCCATGGTTCTGAATCACAAAAATGTCGTTTCCTTCAAGGTGTGTAACTTGAGAGCATTCCAGGGCAATAATGCCACCCTAAAAGGAACCACTGATAGTGAGAACACAGTGAGATTTCCTCCTTGGCTTAAAGAGCATACAAACTAAAAAGAAAGAAAATGTGGTCAGATATTACATTCCCATTTCACACTGACATAATGCAAGTAATCACAGACTAGACACAGAAACCTAAAGCCTTAATTTAAAAATTTCAGTACAAACTTCTTACTCAAGTACACTTAACTATAGGGAAAACACCTAACAGTAGGAAAAATTTGCTTATTCTCCTTCAGATCCAGAGTCTAAAAATGGCCAGAAGCCTGTAGAACAAAGCCTGCAGAGCTTGCACATCTCTCAGGGCTCATAAGAGACAGACCACAGCCATGCAGCCACGATATACAGAAATAGGGGTGGAGGGAAAAACAACAACACATGACAACCTAACTAATCCCATCAGAAAAAGAGCTAAATCTAAAGACTAAACACGCATCTTAAAAAGCAAACCTTTGGGAACATATTTCAAAATGATAAAATAGGATCTTCATGCCTGAAGCCACCCTCCTGCTGTTTCTACTCTGCCTTAATTACAATAAAATAAAAGGCACTCTGAACCCTTCAGCTTCCTGTATTAATAATCCAAGTCACACGGGCAGCAATAAGGCTGAAAGCACACAGAAAAGCTCCATGAAGAAGCCAACTTTTGAGGAAGGATGTGCAAAATGAAGATCATAGAAGCCATGTTACAACAACATCAGATATCCTAAGATATGCAAGGCAGTGGAGACAATCCCCATCCAGTCCCAAGGTACACATCAAATCTCTGTAAGAAGTAATGGGGGGAACCAGGGATAGAGGAATTCCTCAAAAGTGGGAAAAAGATTCCAGATGTCCCATGAGTATTATCATGCAATTACTAGAAACCTTGTCCTTCCTCAGATGAAGACAGAGATTTCATAGGCACACAGTTTAATTCTTAGGCTAAGAGACTATTACTGGCAGGGAAATCATAATATACAACCCCCATACTTCTATCGTGGTTGTCATGCTTTGGGTAAAGTTATACCTCCTGTAAAAAGGAATTAATCCACATCCCACGAACTACACAGTCCCAAATAAAAGTACAATATTGCCAGAATAGCTGCAACATTTCTTTAAGACTGACTTCTACATACCTACTCCAGCGAGTTTAAAACAGATGTCATCTTACTTGTTATTTCACCTTTCACCAAATCTTCTGATGACAATTAGAACAACATTAACTCAGGTTTAAGAAGAATTAAAAGTCCAGACAGAATTTTGTACTGACTTCTCCAAACCCCTGAGCATGCACATTTCACTAAACTGGCATAAACACATTCCAAGCAGGACTTCACAAAGCAATTATCCATGTTTATGTTGGAGAACAATTATAAATTATGAAAATAATTTGGGACACATTTAAAATTGGTGCTTCTGATCTTTTCTCGGCCTTTTAGGGAAAGGCAGCTATACATATTCACCACTCAATGGCACTGCACTTAAACAAATTAAACACTGTACCTCAGATTTCTCTAATGCACACCTGATTAATAAATTCCACACAATTTCAATTATTTAATATTTGGTAACGGTATCCCCACCATTTTCTAAAGCCCCGACTCCTTTATAGATGTCTTAGGCTGGGTATCCAGAGGTACTAATCACATTTGAAGCTTTAGGCCATGGTTAAGTAATAACACGTTTCAGTGTTAAGACCCTGATGACATGAATGATAGAAATAAAGATCTCAGGCACTTCAGGATGCCTAAGGCCTCAGCTGGAAATGATGGATGCACACACTTAATCTGAATGCACTCTAAGTATATCTACAGACATGATTACTGAGGTCTATGCAAAATCAGGCCTTAAGAAAACAGTGTGTAGTTTCCTGCTGAAGAAAACTACATTCATTATAGTGAACAAGATCTTTATAAATGCAAGCCTGCATTCTGGCAATTTGCATATGCTGATGAGAAAAATAGGCTGGAAGCTTTTAATGTTAGAAGACAAAAATGAACAGATCACATTGAACCACAGAGCAAATGTACATAAAAATTTTCAGGCCTGGAGAATTTTTAAAATTAAATCCCTTTTCTTAAATTAAACAAATTTTTAAAAAATTAAGTAAAATGTAAAACCCCCTAGCTCTTCAGTGAGATATAACAGTGAGCATGATACAAGCCTTTTGGTAACATCAAGAATACATTGGAACTCTCAAGCATACCGTATGAAAGAGTCAGGAAACAAATGTCAACTCTATTTAAAGTATTATCAGGAGCAAAAAAAAAAAAAAAAATTAAAAGCGTTAACGAGTCCCTTCTATTTTTCTAAACAGTTTATTTTTGGTTCATCTTCCTATTAATTGTTTCAGACTTCGGTAATGAAAAAGATGAACCCACAAAATTTTTCATAATTCTAGGCACTGCATTCTGTTAATAGCGCAGATAAATTTGCAATTGTTAAGTATTATAATTCTTCCTTTCTGTAATATCCATCTTAAACCAGCTTGCATTAATTGCCTCCAATTACAAGCAAGGGAAAAAATCTAATTTTTTATAAATTTAAAGAACCTGTAGTTTAACATTCCCAGTCAATCTCAACTACAGATTAACACTCCTAAAACTTCAATGTACAATCATAAAGTAGAAGTAACTTGCTAAAAAAAGCTAATGAAACAAGTCTTTTCAGTTCTGATTCACACAGTTAAAATCATTTGTTCTCGTAGGTGTAGAAGAAACTGATTCATTCCGACACATTAATTGTTTGCAAAAATAGATTAGTTCAACTTAATTTTATAAAAAAGCTCATTGTACTGGATCTGTTGACTAAACTGACTTCCATGCCATTTCCACTGATAATGTGTAACTCTGGGGACCATGCAAGTATTAAGGATGTAAATTGAATAAATTTTTTTGCAAAATACTATATCTTAATATTATCTGTGAAAAATCAATATGAAAATATTTTAATCTGCAAGTGAAACAAGACAGAAAAAAGTTAGATTTATGGATACTTATGAAATCCTACTTCTGCATTACAATCTTACACTGTATCATGTGCCATCAATGAGAAACTACTAGCCGCACATATTTTCCTGTATGAAGACAAACTTATCAGTGACTTATTTACCCCCTTCTGCGTTTTCATAAATAAACAAAATTTAAATGCAAAATATAGATCACAGCATTCAATATATCACACAATTCCTCAAGCCCTAACTAAAGACTGGTGCTATTTATTAGCACCTTCATCCACAGGAGAAAAGCAATACCAACTTCCTTCTATGTGACAAAAGACAATCTTCACCCAGGCCATCTGTCACTTTAACAGCACAAGCCAATGGGCCTCTCATCCTCCAGACCGTGTTACTTTGTCACTACTAAAACATGACTGCAGCATTCAGTGCCAGTGCTTCCCAGCATGAAGTTTTACAGAAAAAGTCATTAAAAGATTCTGCCTTATTCTAAAAATAACAGATTAAAACAGATGTCCTGTAAGGAGTCCATCATCATACAGCAGCAGGATTTTAACCACATGCCCTCAAGTCAACTAGCCCATGTCAGTACAATGCTGTTTAAGCTAACATGGCAGTTTGGGCTACTTCAACATGAATTAATCCTAACACACATCCTTGAAAAGAACAGTAACAGTTTCATCAAAGCAGAGAATGCAGGAAACTGTGATTCAACAGCCAGGGTTGCACTGTTCTGCCAGATGACCATCATAACCTCGCTACAGAGGTGATCCAAGCCATGGTGCCCCATCTGTGACCACAGGAAAGCCTTCAAGAGCAGGGAAGAGTTCTAATTGCATCCACACTGCACAAAATATCCCATGGTCACCACCAGTGCTCACCTTTCCAGAACATGTGCAAAGCACTTGTAGCTGTTCCCTGCCCCAGCGTGCCCCCAGTCCACACCCTCCTGCCACTAGCTCTAGTGTAAGGGATCGTAACAGGCTTTGGTGGATAGAGGGTGATAGAGGAAACTTAGCCAAAATCTGAAATTCAGTTTTCTTGTTCAGCAGCTGTCTTCATTATCCAACCACTGTCACTTCACACACGTGCCCAACAGGCTTATCACCCACTGCACAGCTTCTGCCTGCACAGAGGACATTATATGAGCTGGCAGAGCCTGAGATCCCTTCCTGGATTTTTCTGTGTATTTCTGCAAGCAGGGGAGGGGGAAGGAGTACCAAAGGGAAGGAAGAGAGGAATTTAAGCCCTCAAGTCAAGAGATATGACGTGTTATCAAGTGACAGTTTTTCCTGGTGTAACCCCAAAAGACCAACAGACCCTCAATAAGCAACCCTGAAAGTCCATCAGCTCTGAGGTCATCTCAAAAATACTTAAGGATAGTTTTGCCTCCTATGCTAGCAGCACACTTGCCACACACTGTGCCCCTGCCCTTACCTAGTACTTTTTCTAGTACAGCTGTACTTGTGGCAGAGGTCTAGGTCAACCCTGCAGCTAGTTGAGAAGATGCTCTAATGCAGGCTGGAAAGACCCTTTCTCAGGCTTACATGTACACTTCTGAACACAACTGCTCTCAGGCTGAGAGAACAGGCTCTACACTGTTCTGACAGAAAAGCCACCCTGCAAGGTTATCCCTTCCCTAATTAGGTATTTTCTTTATCTGAAATCTTAAGTTGCCTCTTTAAGCACAACTAGAAGGAGGAAAGACCAGGCCTTGGAGTCAACTTGCAAAGCTCACAGAGCCCCTCCAAACAGCAAGATCCAAACTTGAAGCACCAGTCCCGACAGTGACCTAAAGTTGTGAATCACTGCACTAGCACAGCAGCCCTTCCCAGTCAATGCTCTGTGCACGATTTTTTCCATCTATGGGCCAGACTCAAGTGTAACAAATATATACCCAAAAGTGGCAGTTCAGGGCCATGCTAAAGGTTGCTTTGAGCACTCTGTGTGTACATTTTTTTTCTTCTCTAATCCAGACTGGGAATATATTGATGTTACTACAACAGCATCCACTGTCTACCATACAGACTGTCTTCAAGAGCTCAGCAGCAGGTGCCAAGCTGGCCTACTTGTGCTAATCACCTGCATCTTCTTTATTTTCCCCATAGCTTCAGCATCCTTCAAGTTCCTCTCAGGAAAAAAGAAAAACAAACACAGAGACAAAAAACTCCACCACCACCATCCAAATGCAGAACACCACTCTAGATGAGTAGCAGACCTTCTTGCACAAGCTGAGAACACAGAAGGTAAGTCAGCATTCAGACAGCTCATAGCAAATGAGGAGAAACAGTCCACATCTTGTGAGCTTGCTTCAAACAAAAAAAAAAAAACAATCACAAATCAGTCTAAACTACTCTGACAAGGGTTTTAAGGTGTTGTCACAGAGAGAACTAGCCAGTACCCAGTCTAGGAGCGAGACAACCCTGAATGAAATGTATGGGGACACGTGCCACCTCGCCCTTTGTAGCAGGCCAGAAGTATGAAACAGGGTTAGAGGAAACAAAGGCTGAAGCAAGAGAGGCTGTGCAGCACCAGGATAATTTTGAATACAAATAAGGCCCAATCCTGTGACACTCTCCTCTGAACATGTTTGACTACAAGCTGCAAACTGTGACAAGAAGCTGTCCAAACACAGAGCAGCAGCCAGTTGTGCCAGTCCCTGGTGACTGGAAGGAAGGGGCAGTGAGCACCAGTCACAGCCAGCTAAGATAACTCCTGAAAAACAAGGTGATGTCAAACCAGCACAGAAGTGATGCCAGCCAGCAAGGTGCCTTGCAAGCAGCCACTCTAGCACAGGGTTATGCAAGACTCAGATGCCTCAGTATGAGAACAAGAGGCTCCATAGGGAGGAACACACTGTACCTGAAAGCTAAAGGACAGGTGGTGCACAGACACCTGAGCTGTGACTGTGCTGCTCCAGCACTCCTGGACTTCTCTCCTTGTCAGGGTAAATAAGGGACAGCATACATTTTCTGCAGGAAGAGTCTCTTGGGACATCCCTCTGCAGTGTATGGACAATACCACACTGCAGCATCCACAGTCCATCAAGTCAGTCCAAAGTCCATGCAGCCTCCTCTGTGCCTGCTGATAGCTTCAGGTAGTCTTACTCTCAGAGAGGAAAAAGCAAAGCCAACTAGAATAAACTGGACTCCTCACTGTTTCTCACTCTAGGAGCAGCAGATGCAGCAACAGTTTAAAAGACACTAGGCACAGATTTGGGAAGTTCTTTCTGAACTTCCCATGTAGACATGGGTCTGTTACTTAACAAACTTGGATTCAATTCCCAAGAATTCCTAAGAATACTGAGCATTATTTCAATATCTATTATATAAACAATATAACAGTGATAACCAACTGGGTGAGAGCTTATTCAACGGAAGTTATAAATAAAAATAACTAGAAGAAAAGGACTTTGGACTCCTCACTTGCAGTTCATCTAGCTCTTCTCCAAAGACATTTGGTATAAAGGTAAGTGTATTATACTTCCAGTATAGGAAAAGAACAGTCTGTTTGAAAGCTCCATTCACCATGGGAAAGCTATAATTGACAAGGTTAAAATGGCAGATTCTGACAAGATTTGTAAAGCAATGGAAGCCACAAGCTGCCTCAAGGCAAAGGACCACACCCTGTGCCCTTCTATGGTTAGCAAATAGGAAGAAGATTTTGAAGAAATAAGCCTGTGGCAGGACTACCAGGAAGCAGCAGAGGAATTAATAGGACAGAAGCAATGGGATGCACCATTTGGAGTTTATCAGCCTCCACACATAAGGCGCAAGGCTTCTCTCTCGAATAGAGAGGAAGTGGCCTAAGTCTCACAAGATGAACATGGGGCTTCATTTTCTGGACTCCTCATTTCTCCAGCATCCACCAGCTACAGTGTATAAGCAGCACCATGCTCTGTCTGAAAGCAGAGATATCCATATCCAGCAACTACACCAAACAACTCAGAATTTCCTCTGCACTCCACAGCCAGAAAAATATCCTGCGTCAACTACCACGCCTGAGCTCCATTTTCTTTACCCAATTAAGAAGGCAAGCAAGTCCATTAGCCACGCTGAATCATTTCAAGGGAATTTTACATGTGTGATACCTCACACCCAGTTTTAAAATCAAAATTGTAAAAAAAGTTCGTTATATAGCTCATCTTAATTCAAACTTAATACCTATGCAGTTTATTTCCATTGTCAGTGGTAAGTCTCCATTTTGTCAAAAGGAAATTCCTTCTGTCTTTAGTTGATAAAGAAACATTGATCTTCAAAGTACATCCCAAATATTTAACTACACTCTGATGCTTCTACAGACACAAAACACCACAGAAAACTTGTGCACATTAATCCAGAAAACTTGTGCACATTTATCCAGAATATCTTCTAACAGCAAATCAGGCTGTAATTAAGACACATCATGACATAAGGAAGATTATCGTGTTTGGCATGATATTTTCCTTATTAGCTGGAGGCAGAAAAAAGTTCCTTGTCAGTGGAAACACACCGCGAGGGCATTAGGACACAAATAAAAGGTGTCTCCTTGCTGGCACTTACTTGATTTTAACAGCTTGAAGGAAAGGAAGGAAGACACAGTATCAACTGTAATTGGCATTAAGGGTATCCCTTGTTGATGGAACACCAAAACACAGTCCAGACTTAGGCCCACCCCCTTACCATCAAGAGCCTGGATTATAAACTTTTATCCCTACACTGCAGCACCAGATGGTAGCTCACATACATTTCAATTATTTATTGAATAGGCACTTTGTTATACCAGGGTAATCCCACACTGCAGTAAAACCTACACACTGTTTTTATTGCAAGCTATACTTTTCATCAAGTCAGTAACCTTTTCACATTCAGTGAACACAATAAATAGAATTAAAAGAAGCGATTTTATAAACAATTGGATAATCGGCCTCTCTATCACACAGAAAATGACAACGCTGGAATCAATCAGTAAGACACAACCACCAGCAGCGCTATAGAAAAAGCATATCATTCTCTGGCCTGCCCCAAATCCTTCCAACTTCAGTTTTCAAAGTATGCTGCAGTCTGATCCATCACACTTAACAATTCGCTGATGCTCACTCGTTCAAGCCATCAGCTTCAAAACAAAAAACCCTGAACACTCTTTGCAGAAGACATACAAAGCTCCCATGACAAAACAAATAATCAATGTTCCCCAGGCTACAGCCTTGCGGGGCAGATGTGATAAAGTGGTTAATTATTCAGTTGGCAATCGCATTACTGACGTCAATAGAAGAGTCCAGGAAGTGAATCCTCTTAGTTTGTTAGTGTATGACAAAGAGTGGTGGTCCCCACAGAAATTAAGGAGAACCAGCTGTCCCTTCATGTTAGTGCTCTGGTCTCTAGTGCTAAAGACACATATTTGCATTTACTGAAGTAAATCTGCCCCTCCCTCTCCCTTAGGAAATCCTTTGTTTTGTTGGTTGGGTTTTTTTGTTGTTTTTTGATTTCTTTAAAGAGTGCTCTTTTAAAGCCTAATTAACTGTACATGCATGGAACAGCTGATAAACGGGACAACATTCTCGTGAGCAATGATCTCTCCTCCCTCCCCTTCAATTCTTATTCCATGGAGAAGTTAAGTCACCTTCGTCATACATTATTATTCATAACTTACTCAGCTGAATAAACCAGTCAGCCACTATGGCTATTTTAACATAAATTCATTTAGACATGCAGCAGGGAAGGATCTCTGCTCTCCACATACCTCTAGTCAATAGCCTTAACTAAACAACATTGGATAGAAAACTTCTATCCTAAGTGCCATCAAAAGTATCCACGTTTTCTTTTGTCAGCACGCTCCAGACTATTGGAGGTCTCTCGTTATCAGGCTGCTTAACAGTGGGGAACCATTAAACAAAGCTCTTAGAAAGGCTGCCTAGAAATACTCTGTCCTTGGGGGGCATGCCCAAATTAAAAAAGACTGCATGATGAACTGGAGCTGTTGTTTCTTCGAGTCACACACACGCCCTCTCTAAAGCAACGAGCCGGCACCAGAGCAACATTTCAAAGCCTGAGCCCGGTGCTCTCCCCTCCTCCCCTCCCCCAGGTAGGAAACCCTCCGAGAAGCGCTGGATTAGCCTGACATTTCGGGCTAAGCCGAGCAGGGTTTCAGGCCAAGGACACTCCGCTGCTGTTCCTGCTGCCGGCTGCCAAGCGGTTCGCCTGGGACCGAGGGAGGAGACCTGGAGGGTCAAGGCCCGGCTGGCGGCGGGGGTGTTCCCCAGGGAGGCGCCGCATCCAGGGGCGGCGTCTCCGGCCGCTGCCGGGAGCGGCGGTGGGAGCGCACGACGGGGCCGCGCCGCCCCCGGCCGGCCCGCCGCCCCTCTCCCGGGCACCGCGCACGGCCCCCGCCACCCGGCCCCCGCCCGGGCTCACCCCACTCGAGGAAGTCGGACACGTATCGGTCGCGGCGGAGCGGCGAGTCGCGGCTGCACTCGGCGTAGACGCCGACCAGGAGGTCGAGCAGGGTCTCCACGCTCAGCACGCTGTCGTGCCGCTGCGGCCCGTCCAGCACCAGCTGCTCCAGCCGCTTCAGCCGCACCTTGGCCGACATGGTGCCGCTTGGGCGGCGAGCGCGGGGCACGGACGGGACGGGGCGAAGCGAAGGCCCCGGGGCTCAGCCGCGCTCAGCCGCCGCGCGCCGCCTCCCGCGGCCGAGCGGCTCCTTCCACGGGCTCCGCCTCGGGCACGGACGGTCCATGGGCCGGACCCGGCCACCCCCCGCCCCGCTCCGCTGCGGCCTCGCCCCGGCGGCGGGGAAGGGCCGATCCCGCTCCCGATCCCGCTCCTCCTCCCCGGGCCCGGCGCGTCCCTCGGAGCGGCTCCGGCCACGCCCACCGCGCGGCGCCCGCGCGCTCCGACGTGGGCAGGGCCGCGCGAAGCCGCGCAGGAAGGTTGGGCCGGGCGGGGCCCCGTAGCAGGAGATTCGCCGCGGAGCGCGCGAGGGGCGACGTGGGCTGCGCGTCCGCGTCGGCACTTTCGTTTGTGTGTGTGTGTGTGTGTGTGTGTGTGTGTGTGTATATGTGTGTATTTGTGTGTGTGTCTGTGCTTATGTGTGTGTGTGCCTCTGTGTATGTTACCCTCAGTCAGGAGGTTCTTTGGTGTAACATCTGTGTGTGCTTTCAAGCACGACAAAGGAGCCCCAGTCAGCGGAGCAGGCAGCAGCCGGCATCCCTCACTCACGGGCATGCTGGCAATAACCAGCTTCAAGCACGCAGCACATGGCGATGTTGGTGCCTGTCTACGTGCACAGAATCACAGGCTCTTGGAATGGGTCCGGGACCACAACAGGGCGTCTTGTCCAGCCTCCCTGCTCTAGCAGGGTCACCCCAGAGCACGTGGCACAGGATGGCATCCAGATGGCTCTTGGATGTCTCCAATGAGGGAGACTCAACACCTCTCCAGGCAGCCTGTTCCAGTGCACCGTCAGTGCACAGTCAAGTTCTTCATGTTTGGGTGGAACTTCATGTGCATCAGTTTCTGCCCTTGCCACCCTCTGTTCAGATACATGTAGATATTGATGGGAGTCCCCTCTCAGCTGTCTTTTCTCAAGGCTGAACAGGACCTGCTCCCTCAGCCTTTACTCGTAAGAGAGATGCTCCAGTCCCCCAGTCATCCTTGCTGTCTTCCACTGGACCTGCTCCAGGGGCTCCATTGCCAACTTGGACAAAACATTCAAGGTCCATGTATTCTATTGTTGAACTATCTATAGTGTAGTACTAAAGATCACACCTACAGGTCAGAAGGACCCCTGCTCAGATGAAGACCCTTTCTCTGAGCACATGTACAAGTTAGCTGGGGTTATGTATGGAAATGACTAACCAATCCTAGTACAGGGGCTGAGCTTGGGAAGTTGCTAACTGAATTTCTGTTTATGAATGATGGTGCAGAAACTCTGGTGGCTTGTGCTTGATTTGTCAAGTACCACTGAGCACCCAGGCTTGCACAACACTGAAATAAATAATCAATGTCTCTCTCGAGTGTGCAATTCTTGGCTTGTTGCACAGGTATTGATTCCCACTTCATGGACAATGTGTGCCCAGTGTGTGTGCCCTGGCCTGTGCTATCCTGACAGGGCTGCAGGGCAAAGTCCCCTCCCCACTGGTCAGGCAGGGGCTGGGGACTGGGCAGCCTGCCTGAGCCACCCAGCTCCACACCTGGCCATGCCAGGCCATGGGTTCCCATGAAGGATGTGGTGACCCCAGGGCCACCATCCCCACAGGTCTTCACCAGGTGCTGTGGCCATCGGGAGAATTCTCTGACCACACCTCTTTCCCAGCCTTGGTCATGATTCTTTGCTCTGTGACTTGTCTCAGTGGCAACAGGCACGAGGCTGGCATGGCTTTATAGCAGGACATGGTGTCTGGAAGCTGTGGCTTTTTATGCCTTTCAGAACCTCCCTGGTGACAGGACTTTATTTCCCAGCAGCAGCTAGCCTGGACAAAAAGAGCCCTGTGTGTTCACAGCTGCTGTCCTTGATCCCTTGAAGGAGAAGGGAGCTATGTGTAAGGCACTCAAAACTGTCCACAGCACTGCTTTTTTTTCCCATCACAGCTTATTCTGAGAACTGTTCTCTCTGGAAGCTGCAGCACCTCAAGGCAAGATGCTGAGTAGCTTGGGATGGGAGTTTACTTCTGTAGGAATGCAGCCGGTCAGGTCCTGATGCAAAGCTGAACTGGCAAGGATGCCTTTCCTTGCCTGTCTCCCCCGGCAGGTAGTTGGAGTGCTGTGCTTTCCAAACCATCGCACCGGAAAGGAGGCAGCCTAGTGCTGGTTCTGTCTGGGCTGGGAACACCCTGCCTCTGGCAGCAGGAGCCAGTCTGGGCTTTGTTCATGGTCAGACGTGACATGTCAGTCACTGCTGAAAGACCTGATCGTTCCCATCTGTCACCTCCAGGGCCGATGGCAAGGCCAAACCCAGCCGGTGCTGCACACGGGGAGCTGCCCTTTCCCAAGGGGCAGGAGCACACCCAGGCAGAGCAATGGGGTATTTATTGTGGAGCACACCGTGTGTCACTGAGGGCCAGCAGAAATGCTTACAGAAATCACAGATTACAGAAATACCTGTTTCGAGGATCTCTTGGCCCTCGGGCATGTTTGATATCTCTTTGACAGAAGATACCTGTTACATTTGAAAGCTATTCAGTTCATAGTAATACAATCCTGTGCATTTGGACCTAGTACCTGGGTCAAGAAGATACAGGCATGTTGAGACACGTTAATTCTAAAAAATGCAAGTTGATAGAAGATCCTGTGAATCACACAGAGAACCTATAATTTCAAAACAATGAAAACCCGCAGTAGACTAAAATAGTTTTGTTTCTCCTCAATAACTTCTATCTCTTTCTACTTCCTTCTGCAAACATCCACTTGAAAAAAAAATATTTCGCAGCAAATCTCGAAGTTTTCATTGTTCTCACCCTGTTCCTCCTTGGTAACAGTTGCTTCATCTGACCTCATACTGTGTCATATCACAGATACATTCATTTAGAGGAGCCTTGGTATTTTAACAATCACAATTGTTCTTCTGGTGCTGTTGTTTTATTTAAAAGGAGAGCCGAACATTTTCAGCTTATTACCACTTTGGAAAGTAATTTTCGGGCAATTGATCAGAGCAATGGCCGGGGAGAACAGAGTTTTAAAGATCTTGTTACAATATCTGTCTTTGCCCTTATCTGTTCCTGCAGGTGCTGATTATCATCACCTCCTTCAGCAAGGAAGAGATAAAGGAGACTGCAGCTCGGTGAAGAAATAGCCATCTCTGCCTACCAATCGCTCTGTGGTTTCCAGTCTCCTCAGTCTGTTTTGCATTAGCAGAATTCAGGGTTTCAGGAGCTATTCCTGACTTGCAGCAGTAGCAGGGAAAAGCCAGGTCCAGTGCTAGGAAAACGACAGATGGGTGACAGATGATATTGAATCCGGCTTTAACAGCTATGGAAGGTTTAGTACATCAGACCAGCACGTGCAGGATTATTTATGGGCGATACTGTAGGTATTCCAGAATTAGTTGAAATTTTATTTTAAAAAAAACTTTTCAGAGAATTAAAAACCTTGTGAATTGTAAATAATTTTGGTGTTTCACAGCAAGGGTTTCAGCTACAAAAAAACTCTACTGAGCTAAAAGGTGACATTTGGTATTCCTACTAGGAATTGTATGTAAACTTGGAAATGTAGCTGAAGGTATTCAGCTTCTGTTACTCATCTGTGCCAATTCCATAGGCTAAAAATAAATGTGATCTGGCTAAAATGAACTAAATGATCCATCTTACCAGTTCCTTTTTCCTATGGCATATTTAAGTGGAAAAATACAGCCCTTTTTTCTGGAACGGATCTGATTTTAAATTTTTTAATACTTCCTTTTTTTTTTTTTTAATCTTTTTGGCAAGTGAACAGGTTCTCAGTTTTCTCACTTATCTGGAATCACTGTAGATCTGCCGAACTGAAGGCACAAAGTCCATGTGGCTACTGAAAAGTTTTTATGGATCCAATCAACTCAATCAACTTAGGTCTCCTTTATGTTTTGTTTTGTTTTGTTTTGGCTCTACTCCAAGAACTTAGTAACTTGTAGAGGGAGAAATTCTGCTACAGAATTTTGATGGCAACGGGAAATAGCTGTGTCATCGCTTTATGACTTCAGGAAAATCCACCCACAGATCATTTTGGAATTGAGGAAAATGAAGAAATATAGAGTATGGACAGAAATTGCAAGCATAGCTCATTAACAAGGAAAACACCATGCTAAAAATAAAAAGTGAAGAAGTTGCAACTATCTCCTTTGTTATATTCAGACAATTAATTCTAGAAAAAGGGGGGAAAAGCATGAAGCTGCAATATTTTATTTTTTGCTTAAATTATTTTTTATGGTAATAAGCAAAGGGGAGAGTCTAAAGAGCTAGAAAACCTAGATAAAAGACCTGAATATATTCTATTCATTAAGGAAATTAGATCAAATTTTTAACTGAGAGAGAAGATGACTAATGTGCAGCAAGGGAGGAATTTTCTAAGGATCCAGAATGCAAATATAGTTAAATTGTAATCAGAGAAAGCTCATAGTAATGAGTTCCAAAGGCAGAATATAAAAAAGAGTTAAACATGCCTAAAAGTCACACGACTGCTTTGTATCTTGTTGTTATCATGGACTTTCCTTCCTGGAATTATTTTTTAGGAAACTGTCACCTTTCCAGCTCTGTTTGTATTTGGCAATATTCTAAAAAATCCCTTCTTGCCAAATGCAGTGTAAATATACAGCTGTCATCTATACTGGGAGCCAAAATAATCTATCAGTGCTGTCTTTGATGACATTGCACCATGTAAGCCTGAACACTGAGCTAATGCAGTCAATATTAAAAACAACAACAAAGTCACCACTAGTTTGTTAGCCATGATGGCAAGTACATAAGAAATTTCTCAAAGACAAAGTCTCTGTTCTTTTGTTAGTGAATTCTAGAACTGTGCTTCAGCTTCCAGGGAGCTCTGTGTTCTTCAGCTCTCTGGTAATGCAATATTTGAGCAAGGGAGTTTCACTAATGCTCTTCCCCTTGCACATGATGATGAGTGAAGTGGGAGGAAAGAACGGGCAGTTGTTCACAGGAAAGTGCTGGGAAAGGCTGAGAGTCTGGTCATTTCCAATCCTCACTAAAATGCTTTCCCATAACATAAATCTAAAAAAAAGAGAGCAACAAAACTGTTTGGCAAGTTACCTCCTGTTAAGTGCATTCTACCATTGTGTGCATTTGTTGGCACTGCTTCTGTTTTGGTCTTGTAAGCATCTAGGTTTTAGCGATGGTATAACCCAACATTTTGAACTGAAGATGAAGCAAACCAGGATATGAAAAGATTTTATATTGTTGCATGCTTCCTTAAAGAGAAAAAAGAACAAAGAAGCAAAAATTTATTAGGTGTATTAGTAGAGACTTCCAGGGATACTGTCACTTCTGATTGGTTTGCTTTGCAGGACTTAGGGAGCAGAGTGCCTTAATAAGCAAAGGAACCATCCTAATCCCTCACTTCCCCCAGTCTAGCTGCAGCAGATTCCCAAACACATCATTTTATCTATTTTTTCATGTTCATATAGTTGTCTTACTCAATTTATGCTCATATAAGTTCACCTGAAAGAAGGGATCTTGCCTCTCTGCTGCTGTTTCAGGAAGCCATTGGTCTCACTGATCTACATGTTTCCTGCTTACAGGCAGTTTTATATGAGGAGCCTGAAATGGATCCCATCAAATTAAAAGGCTTCCCATTCCATTCACACATTGAATGCAGCATTAACTGAAGTAGGCAGCTGCTTTCATCAAAATCTTTATGAGATCACTTGTTCTTTTCTTTCTTGTTTTTGCCTTATTTTCCCCCCTCCCAGTATTTGTCTGAAAAAGACTCAAGTGTAGAGAACTATGGGTTTAGATGAGGTCATTGTCGCGGACATCTGGAACAGAATGTCATCACCACGTTTAGGCAAGACAACAGCTCATTTCTATTTCAGTTCTGATTTCAAATCCACAGTATCCTAAAGAAAACACTGGCTCAATGATCCAATCTGTTTAGGCACATGGCAGTGTTGAAAGAATGACAAAACAAAACATAAACCCCTCCTTAGGCTCATGCTTCTTCGTGGATCTCCCAAGAAGGTGGAAGCAGTGGTACAAAGATGATGTTAAAAACCCTAAATACTTGTCAACAATTATGACGTCTTGCAAGTCACAGCACCATGTCTTGCTGTCTGCACAGCTGCCGTTTTGTATTTAATAGTGTTTGTTACTGCAACTTCATGTCTGCCAGACTTGGTCAGATCAATCTTTGTACAAAGTGTGAAAACCATCATTGCTGGAGGCGATTTTTTGTGCCTGGGTTGACACTAGACTAAGATTATCTGATTTTGTTTTGTGGGCTTTTTTATATTTTGCTAGATGCCCTGGCACTGTGGTTCAGCCACAGTCATACTGTTCGTTGTAGAGAATAAGAGGAGTTTTAGGTGATATGTGCAATAAATAGATAGGAAATGTATTCCTTTTTCTTGGCTAATCTGTAGGATTAGTTCTCCTGGGCTGCTGAGAGTAGCAGTGTTATACATACCACATTTTAAATTAATACTGCATTTTATTAATTTTTTTATGTCTTGAGAGGAATGATAAGAGATGAAAAATAAAACTTCTTCCATCTTCTCTCTTGAACCTTTAAAAATCTGTCACTGACTTTAATAGTAGTGTTCCCATGGAGATAAGCACAACTAAGTCTCTCTAAAAGGAACAGAACTAATCTGCTTTGAATGAAATATTTTTGCATTTTAAGTAATGTTACTTTAATATATACTTCATTCTTCTCTGGCAAAGTGCTCTTTGATTTTTCAGAAAATGTGTAATCAAAATAAAGAGCAAGTTCTATTGTACTCTCATCCCTGCTTCCCTCTCCACAATGGACAATCCATAGATAATAATTTTGTGGTAATGAGAAGTAGAAATCAGAAAATATTCCAATCTCTTTCTAAGATACGGGCAGAACATAAATAGCATGCAGGAAAAATGCAGTTGTACACTGCCATAAAAGCAGCAAGAGACACTGTGCAGAAAAATGTTTTTACTTCTTCAGTAATGACCTGGCAAGCCATTCCCAGCTGATGGCTCCGTATTATAAATTTCTGAGCACTGTTCAGAAAGGCATAGGTGGGACCAAAATGGCTTCAATTCACAGTATCCTGAGACAGTGAAAAAAATAACTGTACCAGAATCAGCATCAAATGTCATGAAAGATACTTCTGATAATTCTCACTTTTCTGTTCGATAAAACCTCTTCCAAAAACAAAGTGATTTTTCTGACAATGTGCAAAGAAGACATTTTGCTCCTATTCATTTGCTCTGAATAAAGATTTCAGCGAAGCTTCAGGCTGATCTTGACTGCACCATTGCACATCCAGAGGCACTCAGTCTGGATTTGCAGACTTACCCTGCCACAGCACAGAGCTGTGCCAAAGCCCTCCCTCTAGTCTCACACATTAGCAATTAAAAAGATTTGTAACAACATTGACAGGGCATCAGAAGAGACCTGGAGTTCACAGCACTGCAGGCAAGGGTGAATGCTACCCCTGCCTGACTCCCCTGCTCCCAGACACCTCCAGTCCACCATCCAACAGAAATATTTGATCTGCCCACTTCCCACCTCTCTGCTGAGGGCTGGCTCTCTGTCATTCCCCGTGTTGATCCCCTTCTTTTTGTGAAGAGTGATGAATTACTCATTCTCCAGTGGCACACACCTGGATTTTTCAGAGGTCTGTGGAGCTCATACTGCCTGCAGAAATCAAGGAGAAAGGCAGACAAAAAACCAGGGAGGATCCTGAAGAGCTGGACATTCATCAGCTAATTTGGGGATGGGGGCTGTGTGGTGACCTGCAATGCCCCTAGTAGGGCATTCACCTGGCTTCGGGAGTAGCAGCAAGGCTTGCTCTCCAGCTTCAGTGAAGAAGGAAAGGACAACAGCTGGTCCCACACAGGTCTCCAGCCAGCTCTGTAATTGCCAGCCCTAAACCACCCCTGGCAATATAAAGTTATCTGCAGCCACAGCTCTTTAATCTTGTTCTCTTTTTAGCTTTCTCCATATAATGTTAAAATGTTCCCCACATTTTAGAGCAACCTGAAGTTCTGAAAAGCCAGTCTATGATGAGCTGCTTCAGTTGGGATTCCAGCTTCCCAGACAAGACCAAACACCATGTTGCTGGTGTGGGTGAGATTCCTACTAACATGGGGGTAGAGGCTGTATCTGCTAGGGTGCGTGACAGTGTCAAAAATCCATTTTATGGCATCACAAATGTCTTATCAAAGCCTTGTTTTCAGAGGTAAAAGACCAGACAGTGATTACCACATGGTGCTAGGAGTCCATAGTCCCATGTGAGGAGGTCTTCTGACCAGCAAACACCGTGGGAGAACAGCAAGGAAGGATTCCCCAAGGAGCCTCAGGTTTGAGAGCTGCTTCCCTGACATGAGATATAAGAGCAGATATATGGTGCATGAGGAGGCAGCTGCCGTGGTTATCACTTGTTCTGAGTCTTAGCTCTGATGGAGATATGGGGACTTCTCTAAAATTTAAGTGGCCATTGTCACAGGCTGAAGGGCTCAGGTTGGGCAATGCAGAAGAACATGAAGTTGTGATCTCTCTTTCTGAGAGGATCTTCTTGAATATTGTGTGCTATTCTGGTCCCCACAACTTAAGAAGGGTGTGAGGTCCTTGGATGCATCCAGAGGAGGGCAACAAAGCTGGTGAAAGGCCTGGTGAAGGAATGTCCTGGGAGGAGTGGCTAAGAACTTTGGACCTGTCTGGTTTGCAGAAGAGGAGACTGTGGAGTGATCTCTTTGCTTTCCACAGATTCCTGAGAAGAGGAAGTGGAGAGGGAGATGCTGGTCTCTTCTCTTTGAGATCCAGTGACCTAACACATGGTTCAAAGCTACATCAGGCAGGGAGGTTTAAACCAGACATTAGGAAGCATTTCTTTACTGAGAGGGTGGTCAAACACTGGACAGGCTTGGACTGCATGATCACTATAGGTCCCTTCCTAACAGACCAAAATATTCTATTCTATTCTATTCTATTCTATTCTATTCTATTCTATTCTATTCTATTCTATTCTATTCTATTCTATTCTATTCTATTCTATTCCATTCCATTCCATTCCATTCCATTCCATTCCATATGATACTGCTTTTGTTCTTGATATTAAGCAGGAGGTGGGGGGCGGTAGGTCCTCAGCTACAGTAAATTGCCATGACTTCACTGGAGTCAATAGTAAATTGCAGAGACTCACTCTATCTATAACTAAACTCCCCAGGGCTGATAGAATCAGTCATAACTGCATTGAAATCCACTGACGTCCATCTGACCCCGAGGTTTTGTTATTGATTATGTTAGGAGTAGGACAAGAACTAAATTTAATTTTGTGATGGTCCAGGAACAGGATACATTATTTCAAAGCATCCATCATTACTGCAGTTAATTGGGGCCTGTCCCGGACAAGGCTGTCTCTTTCAATCATTAAAATGCTGCTTGCCAATCTATGATTTGCCCTGCAGATGTGAAAATCTGCACTGACGTATGTAAAGCAGAAGGGCTTTGACTATTTCAGGTTTCATTTAGGTGTGTAGTCTATGGTTGCCTCAGGTAATGCTGAGGTACTACTTAATCATGATAACATGATTAAGATGCAAATCCACATGCCTAATTTAAATACATTTGTTCTCTGAACCATCCACCTGGGTGTAGTTTCTAAGAGTAAATGCAAAGTACTCACAGCAGGCTTCAGCTCAAGCAAAATCTCAGGGACGGCTTCCAAACGTAATCACTCATTGTCACAGTAGAAAGTTGAAGTCACCTTTTTTTTAAAGTCCAGGTGTTACACATGCTCTTCACTGTTTCTGTTACAGAACCAAAGAGTGGTTGGGGTTGGAAGGGACTTATGGAGGTCATCTGATCCCACTCCCTCTGCTCAAGCAGGGCTACCTAGAGCCTGTTGCCCAGGGCTGTGGGCAGTCTCCAGAGGGGTGAGAGGGTATTTCCAGGGGTAGAGACTCCTCCGCCTCCCTGGGCAACCTATGCCAGTTCTCAGTCACCCTCAGGGAGAAAAAGTGTTTCTGGATGTTCAGATGGAAAGTCCAAGGTTTCCCACTGCCCACTGCCTCTTGTCGTGTCAGTGGGCACCACTGAGAACAGTCTGGCTCCGTTCTCTTTACACTCTCACTTCAGATATTTATTCAATTACACATTGGTAAGATCCCCTTGAAGATTCTCTTTTCCAGGTTGAACAGGTTCTCAGCCTTTCCCCATAAGAGAGATGGTCTAGTCTTGTAATTGGGTTCACTGGGTTCTCTGCACTTTGTCCATGTCTGCCCTGCACTGAGGAGCCCAGAGCTAGACTCAACGCTCTAGGCTGGGCCTCACCAGGGCTGAGAGGAGGAGATCCCCTCCCTCTCCCTGCTGGCAACATTCCTCTTAACACAGCCCAGATACCTTTGGCCTGCTGTGCCACAAGGAAGCAGTGCTGATTTATGTAATTAACTTTTTTTCTGGGGCAAATGGGCTTTGGGCAGGAGTGAGGTGATATCAGCCCTGGAGCCAGGCTTCACAGTTAGGGAACCTGCAGAGACACTGCTCAGCTGGGCTGACAGGGGCTCTCCTCTGCTCGTAGCACTAAGCTAACTGATGGATTTACCTTTTCAGGTCCTCACTAGTCATGTCCACCCATCTATCTTGCCCCCAAACCATCTGTTGTGTTACTACACAAAAGCCTCCTCAAGGAGCAGCCACCACTGAGCAAGGTGGTGTGCAGCTCCTGCTGTGGGGTCCTGCTGGGCCCCCAGCAAAGCATGAGCATAGCACTAGCTGGAGGCACACACAGGAATTTGGGGCTGCAACCCAAAGTCTGAGCTACTCTGAGCCCTGGGTGGACAGCTATTCCAGGATTTTGTCCCTGATGGCATGTAGGCAGGTTCATGTCTCTAAAGTGCCTGGCTGGTGAGACACAGCCTGGTCAGTGGGCCCATCTCCCTTCTAGCTGTGAGCAGCTGTCCTGTCTGTGTGGGACAGGCCATGACATTGGTGGTGAACTTGGCAGTGTGAGGTTTACACCTGGACTTGATGAACTGAAAGATCTTTTCCAGCCTAAATCCTTCTTTGATTTCAATGCAGTTGGCATGCAGTCACCAGGCTGCAGCTCAGGTTAGACCCAGATGCACTGCAAGTTTACAGCTTGTCCTGTTCTGCCTACACCTCCTCCTGCCTGCTGCCTTTCCCCTTGAGAAAACTCCTCAGGCTGCAGTGAAGGTTTGCTTCATTTTCACTACCCCGAGGCAGGGCTGTGAGCCTCATTCAGCACAAAGTATGAGCTCTAATGGTGTTTTAATGGCCCTTTCTAAGTCGTGTATGACCCTGCAGAAGGACTTTAGTATTCCCATGGGCACACAGCTAATCCTTCAGTAGTTTTTGTTTGCAAGCTCCCTTCCTCATCGCTGAATGAGAGTGGTCAGGTGAAGAAACCTGGTTCTTTAGACTGCAGGCTGGACATAGGCTGAACATTTTTCCCATAAAAGCCCTGATTCGTATGAAACTCAAGTACACATTGGGAAATCACCTAACAACGTGTTCCAGTGGATCTTGGAATGTTTGGATCCTATGCAGCTAGGCCATCCCCTAAAATACAACATAGCCATGAAAAAGTTGAGAGAGCTGGAATACTCTCATTTAAAAATGAGCAAAGCCACTGTTTTGTAGCAGAAGCAAGCCAGCTGGATATGCAGTGTGAGCATGTATTATGATGAGCCTGGGTTATTAGCAGTCACCAGTTTGGAAGCCCTCAGTGAATAAATTTGCTGTTTCAGGATTAAAAAGGGAGCATGGTATCTGCTTTGTCAGTAGTCACTGCAGAAGTGAATGATGAAAAAACAGCAACAGTCCATGAAGAACTGCACAGATACATGTTAGTTTTCTCAAGTTTGTCATAAGAAATGGGCAAGATAGAGAAGTGCTAAAATAGAGGAAGAAACCAATCATGCTAAAAGAGTCCTGGGGCTGTGAATAGTTACAAGGGAATGAGATCTGCTAAGTGTGCCACGCCTAGAGATATGATGCAGAGTTGCAGAGGTCAGGTCACTGTTTATCAAGTCAATGCATTTGTCAGTAGCGACCCAGGATGGAGAGTGCTCATGAGCTGCAGAACTACGGAACCTTTTTCCAGTGGATCTGTGCCCTGTGCACTAACAATCATTCTTCTACTCATTCTCTCTGTTGTTTCCATAGCAGCATGCCAAGAACTGCTCTGTGCCCAGCACTCAGTCCCATACCTGCCTTTCCCACCCATTATTCCCGTGCCTCTGTCCTCCAGCCCTGTAGTATGCCAAAGTGTTTACAACTTCCTTCTGATTCATGTCAGTATTTCCAGTTCCCTTTCTGTTTCCCACCTACCTACAGAGTGCCACAATGATCCTGGCTGTGCTGGTTTCCAGACCCAGTAGGTAAGACCTGGAGGCAGTCTTATCTTTCTCTCTGGAAGGGTAAAAGTGCAGCTCCTCACTCTCCTCTATTAAATCACCCATTCACTCAGAACTTGCAGGATGATAATATCTTTGCCATTTCTATGCTTTTGCCAAATTTGATAGAAATCAGGTTCCATAGGTACTGGTGCAGGGAGACACCAGACATATAACCAGGAGACAGTTGCTAAGGAAATCAGAAACCTGGAACACCAGGTTCCTGAGGAGCTCTGACTGTGACTTGTAAGAACGCCGATAGCATAAATACCTGCATGATGAAGAGGTAGATGCAGAACAGCCATAGAAATACCCCAGAGGCTTTTAGAAACACAAATCTAGACAGGGACATCACAGAAATGCTAAGAATTTGAGGGTTTAATGGAGTGGTGTAGGAGAGTTGTGAAAGATCCTGGTATCTACAAGATACACCCAACATGGGGAGGATGACACAAAAGCAGCTGAGGATTAATGTGCTGTGTGACTGATTGTTTGCATTCAAAATTCAGCTCAACCTCTTGCAGAGCCATATGATATTGCTGAAAGTGGGTACATAAAGCTGACAGGATGAAGCAAAAGATATTTCTTTTGTGTCTTTCTGGACATGATGGGGCAGAGTAGGAGTCCTAACAGCATGTGAGCATTTTACAAAAGTGGCAGTGAAGGGAAGATAGGAAGTGGGAGTGAGTCCGATAAAGAAGAAAAATGGAAGCTTTTAGTTCTAAAGAATTCAACTGCAGGAAGGCAGAGGAACACTTTAATGAGGTTCTTAACAGAGAAGTGGGCAAAGGTGAAGAGTAAGTGGCCATTTTCCAGATAGCTGAGCTGTTTGCAGCAGGATTTAAAAAAAAAGAAAAGAAAAGAAAAGAAAAGAAAAGAGAAAAGAAAAGAAAAGAAAAGAAAAGAAAAGAAAAGAAAAGAAAAGAAAAGAAAAGAAAAGAAAAGAAAAGAAAAGAAAAGAAAAGAAAAGAAAAGAAAAATTAAAGAAATGCAAAAGACACTTGGAAGGCTCAAGCTCAACAAGGGAGCAGGGTGCAGAGTGTTCCTGCAGAATTACTAAAAAATGGGTGGTAGAGATAACATGAAAGCCTTTACAAGCTATTTTTACTGGCTTGGGGGATTGAAATAATAACAGAAGGGTTGACTGTGACCTGAATTACATGCCCAGTTTAGAGAAGGGAGGAAAACAAGAGTGTGGGAACATCAGAAGCTGCTCTTTAAGGCTTGTAAAATGTAACTGTGATGCTCAGGAGAGTCAGACCCCTCATGCCAAGGTGCCAGCCAGGCTTTCCTAAACCTAGAAGTCAAGACAGTCCAAGTTAGCCTTGCTGTTGACTTCCCTGCAGGCTCTTCAGTCAGTGTCCTGATCTGAATGAGCAGCTCTCTGGATTCAGGCTGGACTGACACAGGGACACACAAGGTATGTACCTTCTCCCTGACTGCTGAGGCTGTTCTGTTAATTAATGTATCTTCCTGCGTCTGTTTCTGGATGGCCTGCAAGTTTCTTATCTGTCTCTCAACACTTGTCACTCAGCCTCAAACACTACCCAGACAAAACCACACTACCCAGAACAGCTGAATTCCTGAGCAGCTTCCCCTATATGAAGCCTATATTTACTTCATCTTAAAGATTCCTTAAATGGAAAAGCAGAATTGAAACCTACCATAGCCCATGAGATTTAACACAATCCTAAACCAGCATCTGTGGAAATATTGCATTTGTTTTGTGCTGTAGGCTCAGCAAAATGTACCTACCACAGGCCATATGGCACAGATTCTGCATTCTGTACCCCCAGCAACAGCATTATTTCTCCCAGTTTTATTGCAGTGACATACAACACTGATGAGCTCAAAACTTTTCTGAATAGGACTCAGAAATACTTGGCAGTGTATTGCATGACAGTGCTATTTGCAACTTGGCACTTCTCCCTGATTTATTGTTTCACATTAGTCATCAGCTTTAAAACCCATCTCTCCTTTATTGGCTTCAGGTCAGAGGCTGATGTCCTGATTCACTTTGAGAAGCACCCAACTCTGCAAATATTCCCATTGATGTTCAAGGGTCTCTCGTTCAGTTTGTGGAGCAGGTGGTTATGAAACTATAATTTGCTTCTCCATGAAATATAACCATGTTTAAAAAATTCCAGTATGTAATTTTCACAGTCACCTTTCAGAGCAGAGCTGTATTGCACACATACGAGCTCCCTTCCTGCTTATTAAATCCAACTGTTGTCTTAACCTGCAAATTTTGTAACTAATATTTCAGTATCCCAACCTAGCTATTTAAAAGTAGGAGACATTATAGATAGTTAAAGTCTTAAAATCAAATGCTTGCTAGTGCTCATGTCCTAGCCTCCCATCATAAGCTGCTTTTAAGCCAGTTGTCTATCTAACTGAATGCTCTACTGCATTATCATACCACAGCCAGTAGTCAATTAATCTTTAACTTTTCTCTTTATGAAGTGCTTTTAAAAATCTTGGCACAAAATGTCTTCTCTATTTTCTCTTACTATCATCCCTCTAACAGCTCTGAAATATTGCAGTGAATTAGTTATGCAAGACTTCTTATCATTTCACATCATCTGTCTCATCATTGCAAATAAGGCACTGAAGCACTGATTTACCAAGACCTGTCTCAAATAGATTACTGCATCCTTCAGAAATAACAGGATTTTCTTCCTAATACATGTTTATATTGCGTTTCCCCCACCCCCACTCTATTTGACTGCTTTTTTTTTTACTGCAGTTTATGGACTATTGTCTCACTGACAGGATTGGTTCCAGTATTTTTGAACTCTCCAAGTTCTACATTGTCTTGCCTTTTATTGACTCTGATGCCTTTCACCTTTTTTGCTGGGCTGGCTGGCAAGTTCAACAAGCTCCACATTCCAAACATAAAGAAAAACCAACAGATTCTGCAGGTTCTGTAATAATGTCCCTCAGCAGAGCTGCTGAAAGGCTGAAGAACACCAACCTTCGTCCTGGCAGAATATCACAGCTTAAGCACACTTTGTAGGTACTTCAACTGCTGGGACATATGGTGCAAAATATGAGCCAGCAAATAATTTCCATCTCTCACAGTCCTTAAGGCCCCAAGTTCAGCAGCCTGGGCTGCAGCAAGCACATCACCACATGTGATTCTTCCTTTTCCCTGAACTATATCCACTTCAGCAGAAGGAAAACAGTAGCAGCAGACTGATTGCAATACAGTTCTCCCCTTTCAACACAGAAGGCTTTATTTTAAAGATACATTTACCCTTTATCTTGTACCTTGCTTGTACTTGTCATGTCAATAGTTACCAGGTAGGAAAGGGAAAGGAATGCAACCCCAGATAACCTAGCTAATAAATGTCATGTTCTTATTTTTACTGAAGGAGTTTTTCCACTTTGAAATGACTCAGCAGGAGCTGCCATAAAATCTTTGCATATTTTAATATTTTCTTTAATAATAATGGAATAAATAACTAGTTATTAATGCTAAGGATAAAAATATATACCAAACCCCAGAGATTTTCTTCAGCTTGCTAGTAAACCTGGCAGTTTGCTGTTTCAATAAAAGCAACATATCTAGGAAAGCAGCAAGTACAATTCATTCACGCTTCACCTGATGTGAGTATCCAAGGATGCAGAGTGATCTGAGTTACTTGAAGGCTCAAGCATCTTATTTCTTGCTTTTAGAGCACTACGAAGTGGATGGAGAACCTTGAAATGGCTTTTACAGGCAGGACACAGCCAGGCCTGCCCAGCAGCTGCCTGTAGCACTCATGAGCTTAGCCTTTGCTTTAGCACAAGTGCTCCCACTTAGTTCCCTCACAGCTGGCCAGGCTCCATCATACCTGGTCAATTGTCAATCCCCTCTCTCCAGGCCTCTGGCACAGCATGCCATATCATAGAGCTGGCAGCCAGCAATTTTGGTGTGTGTGGCTGCCACAGTGTGCTGGCATGTAGGGGTGGGCTGCAGCCCCCTGCCCAGCCACCAGAGCCTCTCCTGGCTCCCCATGGGCTGTGCTGGCTGAAAGAGCCTTATGGTCCTGTTTTGGAGAAGTCTCTGAGCACAAGCAGGAGGTGCCAGCCCAGCCTCTGCTCCTCACTGCTGGCTGTCACTTTGCCACTCTGCAGCAGCAGGTTTGGTGCTGCAGGAATCCCCTGAGCCCTGGAGAGCTCGGGGCCATACCCTCTGTGTGCAGACCTGTGCATCCTCCCTCTCTAAGCCATGCTTTCTATACAGGTGTCTTTTACCTCAGCCTGAGGAGAGCAGCAAAGGAAACCAAAGCTTAAAACAAGCCCCTGGAAAGGAGAGAGTGTGGATTGAGGTCCCTGTAACACAGTGACACTGCAGCCAGCAAGGGCAATGCTCACAGATCTGCTCCTTCTTAGATGACATTACTGAGATCTGGCATGACCCCACTCCAGTGGAGATCCTTGAGGGCCAGGGTCTAACCCAGCAGGCACTGTAGGCCATTTTTTCTGAGGTAAGATGTGTAGATGTGGAGAAGGGAGATGGGATGATCCAAGCCACCTCACGGCCAGCTCACCTTGTGAGTATTACACCTGTGCACACAAAGGGATGATGGTCAGTGGCTGTGGAAATGGAGGAGGCAGGGCTGCTGTGCCTGGTGGGGCCTGGGGCTTAACTGCAGCCTCATTCTCCTGAGACTCTGCTTGACTAGGGCTCAGTCAGAGCAGAAATCCAATCTGGGTGGCCACATGTGCCCCCTACTTCTCTTCCTCTTTGGGCACGGAGAAGTCCTGCAATATGTGCACACGTATTTGTGTGTGACACGGGCAAGCCAGATTCCTGGAAATATTTCAAACATGAATCCAAGCAGTCAAAATCTGGAAGTAGACACAAAAACCCATAGAAGAAAATATACAGAAATACATAGAAAATACCTTGTCAAAAAAGATACAGAGAGGAGTAGTTTTCAATTAAATACCACTTAAATTGTGATGATTACTTCAGTCACAAAAGGGCCAGCAATTTGGTCTTACACTGCAACAGTCACAGTGTTAGAGCAGTGTGGGATGCTGGAAGTGAGGAATTATGTGTAGCTGAGTCACAGTGGTGAGAAAGACAGGGAAAAATAGAAAGGTGGGCTAGACCTTCAAGTTGTGGTTGGACAGTGCCAGATCTCCAGCAGCAAGATTTCCTCCTGCTTCTTGCTCCTGTGTGAGCTGGGTGCATGGTGCTGTCTCTGCACTCCTGGTAGCACAGTTCTTTGTCGTTCTTCCATCCATTTTATGGTAACACCAGGCAGGGACAGGAGTGGTGAGGGCAGAAACAGCTGTCATGTCTCAGGGCCATGTGGGAAGCAAAGAGGGGGAGGGAGGGACCTGTAAAAGCACCACTGCTGGGGCAATGTGTCCTGCATTCTCAGGGTTGTTGGGACAGTTTTGTAGAGAGGTGAGGCACAAGGTGTTAGAAAATATCTGGGTTTTCTCCCCTTGGGAGACAGAGAACAGTTTACCATTAAACTGAAAGAGTTGTTTCGTAACAATTGGAGTGACAATTAGTGACAATGGCAGGCAGCTGCTGTACTGTGTCCGTGGGTTATTAAGCTAATCATAATTGTCTCCCTATTACCTTGTGCTCCTCCCTGTCTGTATGGGGCATCCATCTGTTGTCGCTCATTCCGTAATTAAACCGGAAGCTCTTTGGGGCAGGGATCATCTTTTCATTATGTCTTGCACGAGGGGGTCCCAATCAGAGCCACTAGCTACTACTCCAGCACAAATAAAGTGGCAGTAAATCAGGGAAAATACTCTACTTCTATTTGAATACCAGTTACAGCTTAGAAAGAATTACTGTTAATGAGATGTGGTTTGTAAGAGAGAAAATGTGCTTCATCAGAGGAAAGGCATGGGCTTTGCTGCAGGGAAGGCTGGAGGGTCACAGTGACACCAACCCTCCCGTGACAGCAGTGTGCCAGCTCCAGCACCCGGTGGGAAGGTAAAGCTTTGCTCCTTGGTGGAGGAGGCACCAGGGAATTTGCCACAGGTTGTGCAGCCTCTGGGTCAGGGAGGATCCGGTCAGCTGGGGAAACCCAGGAGCCGTGACCCTCCATGGCCCTTTCTCACAGCCTTGCCCCTGGACCTGTACCCCATGCCCCGGTGTGGACAGGGGCTGGATCCTCTGCTCCGCTGGGGACACCAGGGTCAGGACAGGACACCTGCAGCATCAGTGTCAAAATAGAGGAAAAAAGCCCATCCAAGCAAGGCACCCAGTGCAACCCCTTGGTCCAGGTAGATCATCACTCTCATCTCTTCCTGAAGGATCCTTTCTAGCCCCCTACAGAAGTGAATTCACTGCTGCATTAGCAACCTGCTGCAGAGGCAGCAAAAAGCCCACGCTGCCAGTTCATCCTTCACTGGGCACCTAGCTTCAGATGTGTCAGTGCTCTTATTTTATTTGGAGCTGCGGGAGGCTGGAAGTGCACACTTTCCTGAGCACCCTGCGGGACCAGGATCCATCTCACCTCTTCCCCAGCAGCCCCTGGAAGTGCAGCAGGACACGGCTCCCACACCACGCTCACCCCATTCCCGGCTCTGCGCCTGTGGCATCCCCTCAGAAAACAGGAGCTGCCTTTGTGATCGCTCCCGCTCCCTGCAAAACAGCTGAAAAAACCCCTCTGCTGCCGTAAGGGAACACTGGCAGCCCGCGCCTAGAGCGCGGCGCATGTTGTGAATATGGATGGGCGAGGCTCGGCGTGCAGAACAGCCCGAGTGCCCTCTAGTGCCGCCGAGCGGAGCCGGGCTGCGGCAGCGGGGCCGGAGGTGCTGCCAGCCCGGGGGCAAAGACCCTGGCAAGGGTCAGGGTTTATGGAAATCACTCGTGCCCTCGTAGCCTGCTGGAAGCTCTGTTTGTCTGCGGCAGCCGTGCAGCTTGAGGGATGAGCGTACAACACGCTGACCATATACACAGCCCGCTGGTAAAGGTAGAGGCAGTCCCTGACCTGCCTTTTCCCACATTCTTTTACCCACATTCCCTGGTTCTTCAGCTTTTTCCTGTCTTGAATTCATTACCTCCCCTGTGACACAATATTTTCCATGGAAACCAGTGATAAAGTCGCAGACGAATGTTCCTTGTAGTTCCGTCATCAGCTGCCCTTTCAAATAAATGAGGTGAGCAAGGGGATGGTGACACCTTACCCCAGCCCTCTGGCTTTCCCCTACAGCAGCAGGGCTCTGAGCCAAAGCCCACTGTCCTGAGCCAGGGTTCTCTCCCCTCCCTCCCTTCAGCCCTGCACACAGCCAGGGCAGAGAAATCTCTGTTCCTTCAGCTCTCCCCTGCCTGGGGACTGTACCTATCCCAAGCAGCTCCCTGGTTTTTATCGTGGCTTTGCTGTGTCTCCATTCACATTTGTGCAACTGCAGCAGGCTCGGGTGGGAGCCTACCTGTTCCTTGGCTTCCTGGTGAAAATCCATTCACTGGATAAGTGAAGTGAGGAAACACACAGCTGAGGAAATTGCTGGTGTCTTCAGCAGGCAGGCAGCTGGACTGGCACTGCTGTTGCTAGGAAGAGGGAGTCGGTTCAAATGGGCCTGACTGCCAATGTATCTCCTGATCCAATGTGGCTGCTTGGAATAGAAAGAAGCTCTCATGCAATAATGCAAATTATCATTCTAAGTCAAATAACAATAATAAATAGCTAGGGTGATAATGCTGATTGCAATGATTACGTTTATTGTGGCAAAGCAAGACAAGAACCAAATGCCACTGATCTGATCCCATAAACTATCCTTGGCCCACAGGGGCTGCAATCCCAACACACAGCCCTGCACAGTGACAGGAGGTGAAGGATGTTCACGTCAGCCACACACGGGGCCTTGGGAAAGATTGCAGGTTGTGACCTGTTCAGTCATAGATACTGGACTGTCTAATGCCTCCAAGTATTCCAATGATTTTATTTTAAAAGCAATGAAAGCTTGAAATAAGTGAGAACTGAGTGGATTATTACTTGGCTTTAGTCTGCTGAAGGATGAGGCTTTTAATATGCATGACCAGTTTGCAGAGCTTTTCTCTTCCATTGCTCTTTTGCAAAGCATTTAAAGATATTGACTTAGAACTATAAAGCAAACTCTCAAACATTAATTCCAGACAAAATACCTTTTTTTCTCTGGGAACTCTGATTGGGAAGATGTAGCTAGTAGCTGCACTTGATTTATAAAGGAGTAGTACTGACCCCTTGAATATTGCAGATGCCTTGTGAATATGATTTTTCAAGCCCTGACTACCTGTGAGAAGGCAGGGTATGACTGCTGTGACTGCTGTTACTGGATGTTATCCTGGAGGAGGACCCCAGGGTGGGTCTCTTGGGAGTCAAGAGTGACCTCAAGAGTCAGGAGTGGGGGCCTGTCTCTCCCCAGCCTTGGGGACTGCACAGCAATACTTTCCCCTCTTCAGCTGATACTGGCTGCAGCCTGTGTTGCACTGCGGAGGAACAGGCAATCACTCCTGCATGTCTCAGTCCATAAACCAGCTCATAAATCACCCCAGCAGCAGCAGCCCAGGGAGGGGACAGGAGCTTGTGATAGTATTTCTCCATCATTTCCAGCCAGAACCCTCTTTCCAAAGTGCCATTTTCCCCTCCCTTAAATCCAAATTTAGTGCTGAAGATGCTGCTTGCTGCAGCAGAAGACCATAACCATGCCCTCTAACCGTGATGGGGATATTAACCACAGCCCTGCATTGTAGCTGCTGAAGCAGGAACTGTCTTGACAGGGATTCTGGCTGCTCCCTGTCTGTCAGAGGCTATGTCCTTCCAGGATCTTTCTTCTTCTGTAAGAGTTAACAAACAAGATGAATTAATTGAGCAATAAGATGCCACATTGCTGCCTGTGACTGAACTTCTCCAATCTAACTAACAGCAAACACTCCTCTAAGTCAGCAGCCCTGAATCTCTGGGGAGTGTCAGAGCTTCCAGCACTCAGGTTTGCTGCAGACCAGGCCATGATGCCACTCCTGGTTTCGTGCAAGCTGACATGTGAGCACAAGCCTGGGTGTGGGGATGAGCAGGGCACCCAGCTTGCAGCCACAGGCTCCCCTATGTTGCCCTGCATTTACAGATTTAATGGTTCAGCTTTGCAGCTTGCCAGATGTAGGCCAAAACAGTTTACTTTTCCTATCTTCTCCTTGCAAATAAGAAAAAGTTTTAAAAGGAAAGCAAGGTAACTTTTGTGTTGGATCATAAGATTGGCATAAGACCAAGGTCATGCCATTTTCCCTCTTGGTTCAGAAGCCTTCCTCCAACCAGACCCCAGGTTCTGGTTTGAAGTAATTCACCTTACTTTGTCCCCCCCACGACCACTTTGCTTCCCCTGGGCAGGCAACATTGATGGCTGATTTATGGTTTGCTTCTTGTTTTCCCCCCTCAGCAGCTACTAGGAATCCCTTCCCAAATCTGCCTATTGAATGCAGAGGTCTCTCTTAAGTCATCTCCAAAATTTTCTAAAGACGTTTCATGGTGAATGAGGACAAATGGAGAGGAGTTTAACCATGGGCAGCAAAGGAGCTGGTTTTGCTGCTGCCCTCTGCTTTGCTGCATATTGCAGCCTGCTGTTCCATCCTTTGGCATGAAGCACCTGGAGTGGGAGGGGACTGTCCCTCAGGGGGTGTTTGCACAGCACTTCACCCCCACGACTCACCAAGGAGACCCCCAAGGAGCCCCCAAGGTGCAGTGAAGATGCCATGCACACCCAGTGGGTTCAGAGGTGCCACCAAGGGGGTCTCAGTGCACAGCCATAGACAAAGTCCCACTGCTGCAGGGCAAGGAGAGCATGTACTTGTGTCTCCCTGAAGTACAGCTGGTCTCCTCTCCAGAGCATAGGCTAGACAGGACTTTATTCAGCTCTTTTACATAATATTAAGTAGAAAAATAAAGAGAAAAAGCCTAAAAGTAAGCTGTCTTTGAACCAGGATCAGTGCTAGAGTGGTGAATAAAAGTACCCTTCCTGGGGCTCCAGGCACCTGATGGGGAATGAATAAACTTACTGCCCAAAAGAGAAGTGAATGAATTTAATTCACTTGCCTTCACCTTTGATGAGCAGAATCAAAATCTCTGCCCTTCCTGTGCTGATGAAAGCAGCACAAAGATGGGCAAAGTTTCCTCAGGACCCTTATGGTCCTGTGATGTCCCCTTCTTTGTCTCCTGTCTGCCCCTTCATCTGCTGATCAAAAACCTGAGTTCATAGAGACTGATCCTAGGGTAAGAACTATGTCTTCATTCATTTCTATTATACATCAAGAGAATAACTGCTTATATGGAATAAAAATAGATCCAACAGTAAAGGAATCAAAAGGCAGAGCTCAGCCCAGGCAGCGGCCTTTCTCCAGCTGTGAGACCAACACCCAGCCCCTCATTGCTACTCCTGGGCAGAAAATAATTCTTACTGAAGGCAAAGGAGATGGGGAGTGACAGTCAGAGAACACACGCTGCTCCATTTAGCAGCACATCCCCAATTTTAACTGCACTGAACGGCCATGCCACTGGCCAGCATTTAACCTGATAAAAGAATGTGTCAGGAAGGGGCTTGCAGGCTGCCAGGATGGAGGTAGCAGCAACATGAGTAGCTGCTCTCTCTGGCAAACACTGGCAAACACATGTCACACACCTTCTCTTATGTCTGAGCCACACAGGGCTCTGATAGGGGATGGTCAGCATTGGGAACAAGGACAAGGAAGGGGTTTGGCAGCCGCTGGCCTTGCAAGGGGCTGTGCCTCAGTGCATTTGTTCCAGCAAGGGTCAAATCCAGTGTGTGCAGACTACAGTGGGAATCTGGCAGCTGGACTCCATGGGAGCCAAGCTGCTGCTTTAAGGTAGTAGCCTGAGCCCCCTGACATGCCAGCTCTGTGCTGGACCCCATGCCATCAGCACTGGGAGCATGTCTTGTACAGATGGCACTGACAGCAGGAGCAGGGTCTTCTTTCCCACCTCAGGATGGCATCTCATGAGAGATGGGAGGCATCCCAGCTCTGCTTCAAGTGGAAAAGGTTTGCACATGGCAGTGGTTGGGCAGTGGGCAGTGGGTGCTGTGCTGCCTGAGGTCAGCTCTCCTCTGTGGTGCCAATGGTGCTTTGGAAGGATCTGTTGGAGAAAAAGGCCTAGCACCAAGAGACTGTGAGAGAAAGCTGAGTCTTTCTGTTCACTTCTCCTCCTCCTGCACTTCTTTGATTGTTTATTGTGGTGGTTGGAAAGGCATGCTTATGCTGCCCTCTGCCCAGCACCTTGTGTTTTCTCCTTTTTCACAGTGAGGTTGGTGAAACAATTGTTGGTGAAAAGGTTGCCCAGAGAGGTGGTAGATGCCTCATCCCTGGAAGCATTCAAGGTCAGGTTGGACAGGGCTCTGAGCAGTCTCATCTGCTCATTGCAGGGGCTTGGACTGGATGACCTTTAACAGTCCCAACCCAAAATATTGAGTGATATCAGGACAGCTCATGTGCAGTTGATGTTACTCAGACCTGGATGACCAGACCAAAGGGACACTTAGCTTTATTTTCTCTGTCAGCTGTGAACTACCTTACTATCTAGTAGTCAAGTTCTATCATGATGGGGAAACCCTCCAGTCTGAATGATACCATTTCAAAATAGCTTTGCTTTGTTTTCCAAAGCCTTCAGACATTTCTAACGTGCGCAATCCTTGCAAAATTTTCTGAGAAAGTGACATGTAAACAGTGATTCTCACAGAGAAGGAACATGTGCTTTCCACTTCAGTTACACTCTTTGTACTGTGAGGCAGAGGAGCTCTTGGATCGATTGGCAGGGTGTGCTCCTCCTTGCTAAATGCTCCAGTGAGCCCAAAGGAACCCAACCAGTGAGAAGGGAAAGGCAGACACATCACCAAATGGTATAATTCTCCATAAATTTTCAGTACCTAGTGACTTATGTCTCTGAATAAAGCATATCAAGCATATTGGATGGCTCAGTAACTGTTCTACACTAAAACGTTTTCTAGCTCCTTTGTCACATACTGTCACTAAATCTCATGGAGTATCTCACAGGAAAATGAGGTGGAATTGAAATAAATTGGTCTGGAGGCAGCTTCAGGCTTGTGGGTGTTTAACGTTTAAAAGACTAGAAAGCATCACTTCAGTTCCACAATTTCCATTTGCCAAAGAACTGTTTCAGAAGTGCTATATGCTATATTATTATTTTTGTTGTTATCAGGCCTTAGATTCAAATTTTATCAGGCCTTAGATTTCAATTTTACAAAAATAGGACTTATTTGAATCTGACACCACCAAGAGATTAAGAAATTGTCCTGAACTGGTCAGCTTTTGTTTGAAATACAGGGAACAGATGAAAGGGGGAAGAAAGGAATAGGAAGGTTCAGTTATCTGCCTGAGATGATGCAGCAAAGCATCAGACCCTAATTCACAGCCCTGGTGCTGCAGGGATTGCCTGATCCTCACCCATGCTTTGGGTGGCATGGCTTGTCACTCTTCATGTCCCGGAATGAGTTATGGAGTAAGGGATACAGCTGAGACAGGAACATGAAAACATGAGGGGAAAGAATAAAAGAGGAATGAAAGACAATGAGCAAATTTTCAGGTGTTTTGGTTTCACAGGGATGAAAAGAAGAGGTCAGCTGGCAGCAGCAGACAGCAGTGCTGACACTGCCCTGGCAGAGAACAGTTTGGAAGATGTCTAGAGAGGAGAAGGAGACAAGAAAGGGCTGCCAAGAAGGCACAGGATCACGGCTGGTGAAAAGGGAGCTGGAAGCTCGGGTGAAGTGGGTGAAGAAGGGGCAGAGGAGCTTGCAGATAAGCTGGGAACAAGGAGGAAGATGACAGCTCTCTGAAAGTGCTGCAATGACTATTTAAACCAGGTTGCAGGAAGATGGAGGATGTCACAGGGGCAAGCAGGCTCAATCCCATGGGACAGAAGGTAGCAGCAGTGAAAGGAATTGCAGCAGCACATCCAGCAATTCAGCTACTACAGACTTCAGCTTGAGGAAATGCAGCAAAGGGCAGAGAAGCGACGACAATGAATGATCTTTTTGCTTGGGAGAAAGCACCTCTGTCCCTAAAACTGGTGCTAAGTCATGAAGGCAGGAACATTAAACCCCTCTTGCTGGGGACATGAACACAGCTGTGAAGCCAAAACACGCCGGAAAACTCAAACTACTGCCTTTTTCCCGGCAGCCGGGTACTGCAGCCCACACTCCAGCTGTGCACCGGGAGGGCAGGGGGTCCCGGGGCGGGGGTCCCCGCGGCCGGGGCTGCGGTTCGGCCGGGGCTGCGGTTCGGCAGGGGCTGCGGTTCGGCCGGGGCTGCGGTTCGGCAGGGGCTGCGGTTGGGCCGGGCTGTGCTGTTCGGGAAGGCCCACGAGAGGGAGCCAGCAGAAAAGCGACGGCGTGGCCGCGGAGCCGCCGGTGCCGCCCGCGCTCCCGGGGAGGATGCGCCGGGCTCCGCGGGCTACCCGGACCCTCGCACCCAGCCACCAGCTGGCCCTCGAAGGGTTAACAACGCATTGACACACGTGAATACCCCGGGGAGAGATTTTGTAGGTAACTTTTGCTGTCGAAGGCTAAACCTGATACACAGGTGGATGCCTCCGGTACTCGCCTCTCTTCCTCCTGCTGCTCTGCTTCAGGTGTTCAGAGAAATGTGCCTTTGCCATCGCAAAGTGCTGTCATCTCAGCCCCGTCGCCATGGCCCCGCTCCCCGTGCAGGGAGCAAAGGGCTGGGGATGTCCTAAAGCCGGCATCTTCCCTGACACCATGGAGGGAGGATGAGGAGGAGAGGAAGCTCAGCATTGATGGTGTGCATGAAAGCTGCTTTCTCAACACCCACTGAAGTCTGCACCTCGTAACTTCACTGGGAAATAAATGGGGCTTGGAATTGCTCAGGGATGATCCTTTGAGCTCCAAGCTCCCAATTAAGCATCTGTTTAAGTACTTTTCTGAGTCTGGTTACAGAGCTGAGCACCTTTCAGGGGGAGATCTGGACCCAGAGGAAGTACATCCACTTATTTGGGGATCTGTTCTTGTATTGCTGAAGTCTGTGGGAAGAGGTGGTGTTGGCCAGGGAGCCCGCAGGACAGCAGTGCCTGTGGACATCTCTGTGAGAGCTCTCAAACACGTCCAGTGCAGCAGCTGGGGAGCAGCAGCTCAGCTGACCAGAGTGAGGGAGACTTTTGAGTCTGCCCTGAAACCAGTACACAAAAACTGTCATTTAAAAAAGTGGCTACAAAGGTAAAAATACAGCCCCTATTGAAAGACAAATTAGTAGCAGTCTCTGTCTAGCAAGTGTTGAGGGAAAGTGTACAAGGTCTGTGTTATTATTACTCTCCCAAAGCTTCCTACCACTCTGAGAGAGGCACAGTCAAGGCTGAATAAATAATACATCATAATTTTCAAGTCCCAGAGAGGTGACTCGGAGGCAGTTCAAAAGTTCAGTGAATTATCAGTTCCCCTTGGGTTCATTATTTCTTTTGCAAAGGATGCTATCAATCTCTATAACTCACAAGCTACCAAAAATAATAATAAGTAAAAGATCATTATGTTGAAATATGTGTTGTAAAGCAGCATAGTAATTTGGAAGATTAATTCAGTCCAGAAGGGGCAATAGCTGCTGGCTAGAGATGGGCTGGACACCAATTACTTCTCTCACTCATTACTTCCACAGACAGAGATTGGGAAAACACCTGCAGTGCATGAATAATTCTCCTTGAGTTAATATGCTTTCAGTGCTGATTAACTCTATTTATACCTCATCTATAGTGATGCAAGCAATGTGATTAATTCCTTTATTTCTGTAACTCTCTGATAAATGGCATTTATTTGCCACCTCTGACCTCCTCATGTGCATGTTGCCCATTAATCCTTCTCAGCCCAAGCTGCTACTGCCATCCCAGGCTGTTCAGTAGCCATCAAACAGCTGCTCCTCATTTTCTTTCCTTCATTTAAAAGCACCCGCTCTGCTACAAAATTGTGGGTCAAGGGAGAAAAGAGATGGGAAATTTCACAATGATGATGGAGGGAGGTGGTATATTTTGTGCACATAATATCCGGTTCTGTAGTCTCTTTGTCCTGTAGGGAAACCTCAAAGTACTTCTGAAGAAATAATCATCAAATGTGATATGTTTGGAGTATTTAGCTCTGAGTTACTGACAGCTGCAAGGCAAGGCACCCTGGCCATGCTCCAATAAGCAAGGCACGACCAGCTTGAAATCAGATGTTGCCACTGGTGGCACTGAGGACTAGCTTGTGTCATGGGATTACTGGAATTAGTACTGGAATGGTCTGCCTGGGGCAGTGGTGGAGTCACTGTCCCTGGATGTGTTTAAAAAAAAACTGGATATGGCACTCAGTGCATGGTTTAGTGTTAGGGCATGGGTTGAACTTGATGATCTTGGAGGTCTCTTCCAACCCAGTGATTCTGTGTGTGATTTTTCTTTCCCACTTTTATTTTTTTGTGTTTATTTTAATTTTTATTTCCCTACTGCACTGAATCAGGGCTACAGGGTTCATGATCTAGGGTTTACTCTTGAAACACATTATGGCCAAACACGGTCTCCTGAGGCTGCAGAAAAACCTTGAGTGTATGAAACATTCTTGCTTCTCCCCATCACTACTCAAACCCAGCAGTAAAACTTGTCTTGAGCTGGGATGTAAAGTAAAAATGTCTGACTGCTTGCAAGAAGGAGAGAGGTTCTTTTGCTCTGTTGGAAGTGGAGATGCAGTGCCCAGTGGTAGAATCCCTCACATTCACAATGGCAGCACAGACCCCAGTCTGAGAGAAAGTGGGGAAGTTTGACTTCTGTTTCATCATTTAACCATCCTTGCCAAGAATAATTTTTCCATTGCATATAATATCTTACTTTTCACATATCTTCCATGCCATCCTAGATCCACCACTTGGGACCTGTAGCATTTCCCATAACCTAGGCAGAAGGAAACTTGGCCTATCTGTTAAGCCTTGCCTGTGTCCTCCCTACAGCACAAATGTGCTTTTCTGCTATGGGAATGGATTCCCTGGAGGAGCTGAAATATCTCTTCTAATACCTGATTCCCACCACTGAGTTTCTTTTTCCTCTGACTTTCTGGGGGCAGGTTCCTCATTTGCATTTTTCTTTGATCATTGTTTTAAAATCTTCAGGGAATCAGCTGCCTGCTCTGTTTATCTTGCTACCCTTTTTTCTCATTCAAGGTCTCCAAACACCTTCTCTAAGAATGAGATAAAAGCTTGCACTGAGACCCTGGCTAATTCCCCAGTCTGTCTGGATTTCCTCACTGGCCTCGACAGCCTTAAATGTCATTGTATTTTTGTGTAGATGCTTCAAGATAGCTCACTGTCCTCCTTCTCCCTGCATTTCAAACCACACTTTTATTTCCAGTGTGTCCAAGGTCTTTTTTCTCAGTAGAGATCTGTGCTCAGCAAGACACTCTGCTCTCATGGCACTTCAGAGCCTGGCCACCCTGACCAAGCTTTCAGTGAGGAATTTGTTGCAAGTGGCCTCCTGCCACTGATGGTTGTGGTTCAGGTGTTGTCTCTGCTGTGCTTTTTGTCATCCTCTGGTATTCATCGAATTATAACTGGGCAGT
The DNA here is from genome assembly GCA_037013685.1 of Acridotheres tristis. NCBI lineage: Eukaryota > Metazoa > Chordata > Aves > Passeriformes > Sturnidae > Acridotheres > Acridotheres tristis. Next base: position 10,145,021 of record CM072892.1, on the reverse strand, counting down.
GTGGAGGAGTTTGGGAACAAAGGGGTCAGAACTGGCAAGGGTGGGTTAAATCCACCAGTTAAACCAGTTTGTGGTGGCCAAGAATGGGACCTGCCACTTACTCCCACCCTTGAGCAGCTCAGTGCCTCCTGCTAGTGTGAAACAGCCTCAAGTCAAATGAGGACACAATACATCTGAAGATGTTCTCTGCCTCCAGAAGATCAACAGGATTTTAAAGGCTTAAGCAAGAAAGAGGAAGGCCCTTAAAATGAGCTTTCATAGCTCCACTGTTGTGTTTTGGCTTGGCAGAGTGATGTTTCAGGGAGAGGTGAGGTCAGATAAGTGCTGGCAGAACATTGGGTGGCCAGGTCAGACTTCATCAAACAACACTGAGATCTGGACTTGGGAAAAATACTGTAATTTGAAAAAATTCATATAATTTGCTGTTTCCAGGCTTGCTGTTGAAGGAAAGTCATCAGTACTGAGAGATGGTTAGATGTGAGAGGCAGTACAACAGTCTGCTGATGGATGGACATTGGAGCCAGGCTGTGTGGGGATTAATTGCTGTGAGCCCAGAAAATAACCGTAAAGGGATAACACAGCTGCTGCTGGAAAAAGCAAACCTCTTGGCTTCTTGCACCACCTCATGCACAGCATTCCCCTCCCCTCCATCTCTCCCTGCTCCCTGTGTGCTGCCATAAGGCACGTCCTGGAGCCATGCTTAATGGAAAAGTGATTTGTCTCATAACTGCAGCTTTACACAGTGTGCTACTGTGGGCGTTACAAATTGCTAAGCAGATTTAAAGTGTTCTTTGAGTTGCAAACTGCAGTATTTCTCCACGTAGTGATTATTATTCATCTTTTCCAAGACACCGTGGGCCTGATCCTGCAATCTGCACTCCTATTAAAGTCAGTGCTGTGGGAGTACTGCCGGCATACAGACGGCAGGAGTAAGACCCAATTAATTTAACCACAGGGAAGAGTAGGGCAGCAAACAACCTCTTTTCCTTTCTTGTTTTCCTTTTTCTTTCTTTTTTTTTCATTTCCTTTTCTTTTTTTTTTTCTTTCTTTTTTTTTTTTTCTCCCCTGTGCTTGTATATGAATTTTCTCGTACTGTGGCCACTTCCAGAGAAGTGTATCTGGGTGCAGGCTGCTGGCCAGTGCAGCCCAGGTGTGCTCACCAGCCTCCCGACTCTCTGGGAACATGTTCCCTTCCATTCCACCTCCTCCTTTCTGTCTTTCTCTTGGTTCAGATGACCAGTAAGTCTTTCTCAGTGGAAGTGTCATCCAAACTGAGCTGTGTGCATGGTGGGAAGGGGCACAATCAGATAATTAAAATGACATATCTGGGAAAGCTGGAGGTCTATAAACGTGGTGTGTGTGTATGCCTTGAGCCCTGACCCACACCACCAGCCCTGCAGAGGCTGGTCCTCACCAAGAGCAACCCTGCACGGGATGCTGCAAACAGAATTTATGGCTGTGCTCCCCACCCAATATCAGGGTCTGTTTGTGGGCAATCTGGAAAAAACCTCTGACCCTCATTCACCCTCATTTTTTTTTCTGGGGAAGACAGCTGCTCTCCTGGAGGAGAGGGCAACTCTCCTTCAGTGGCTGGCCTGTTCTGCTCTCCCTGCCAGAGATGCTGGCACCAAGGTGGTGAGCTCCAGCTGCACTGCAAGGAGCACAAAACCCAGGATGGCTGTCCCACTGGCCCTTGTGTCACTGTCACCTCCACCCCAGGAGTAGACCTTGCATCAGGCTGGGTTAAAGAGCACTGAGGCAACAGCCAGCCTCATGGTGAGAGGTGTTCATGGAAACGTGTTGCTAAGCAAAGAGGATATTGTGCTTCGTATCAACTGCAGTGTTTTCAGCTTGTGAGACTGCATGCCTCCAGGACAGTTTAACAGCTGAGCCTTGGAGCCACAAATACATGGTCTTAAAGCCAAGGATGAGCTGGAGTGATCCCAACAGGAAGAGGTTGTTTGTGTGACTGTGACACCAGGACACATGGTGTCCTCAGCAAGGGCTCATCAAGCCCTGCTGGGCTTTGGATGAGAGCTTTCACCACGCAGGGAAACCTCTGCTTCCTTGCCCCAGATCCCAGCAGCACAGGCTGATGCCTGGGCAAGAGAAAACTTCTTCCCCTTGCTTTTTTATGAAAGCTTTCTGGGATGTTTTCCTGCTCTCACAGAAAGCATGAAAAATCTCCTGTCCCCTCCCAGAGAGGCAGTACCAGCCAGGAACACCTTAGGGAGTGAAAAACACTCTGTCAAAAACATTAGAAAAAACAAGAGAAGAAAGATCACGGTTAGTTGCTTTTCTGTCATGTGCATATATAATTATGAACCTTGGGAACGAGGCCATGTTAGTCCTAATTACAGCTCTTTAAATATTTATATAGCCTAATCTGCTCACCTTGCTCGTTGGCCCAGTCCAGCATACCTGTAGGGCTGCCCTTTCCAACTCAGCCCCATTCATGTATTTCACTGGCCCCTTGATAGCTATTACTTTACTTTATCTGAGAGATAAACACCAGATCACACCAGAAAGGTACACCCCAGGAAAAAAGGGCAGAGTGTTAAATAAAAGCAAGAGGTACAAATGTGTTGTTTTGCTTGCATAACAGGTTCATTAAAATCTCCTCTCTCAACATCATTTATGCAGATTTTTAGCAAATGCAAGATCTGCAGATTTCAGGAAAATTCAGCATTGGACATGCCCTGAAGAATCAACTGACACAACCACGCTTATTTTCCTGTGTGACCTCCATCAAATTGTAAATGATACCTTCAGCAGTGACAGAGTAGTACATTAACCCCCTCTTTCACCTCTCAATGCTTCATTACAGCAGGTCTATTTAGACGTAATAGAAATGGCTAGGAGATAGATTAGATGCTCATGGCTATGATGTGGAATTAGTTGTGTAATCAACCCCTTCTTTAGCCCATTTTTTTGAAATTCTTTTTCTAATACCTTTCCTTCAATAAACCTAAGGATCTCAGGCTCATTTCCAAAGAACTACTTGTAAACTAGAGGAGTGAAAATCTAAACCAAAGGTAGTTAATATACTCCAAGCTTGGATCACACCCACTCCCCATTCTGTACACTAAGTGTACCACAGTGAGGAAGTAGACAAATTATGGACTGTCCATAACACCACCACTGAAATGACCATCAATATGAACAGAAGAATTGGGCAGCTCTCAGGATTTTGGTCATCTTGGCAATTTGAAAAACCTCTAATGTAGCATACTTCATCCTGAGCAACCTTATGAGCCTGCTATGCAAGCAAAATAACACATCTGTACCTCCTGTTGCTTCCACAAAACCTTTATTAAGGAGATGTTACACCAGAGTGACTAAATTAGTTTGCACAAAAAGTGCCTGATGTTCTCATGCTGCTCACTTCCATACCAAATTTGCTGGCTGGTCTAGGTCTGAAATAAAAAACTAATTCAAAACAGGGACCATTCTCTAACTCAGAAGCCAAGTGGCACAGATTAGCCATTTCCAGTCCGTAGTACATCTGATTCTGGGTCTCACCTGACCTCTTATGGCCTTAAGACAGAATTCTTTAAATTATCTTTTTATTTCGTTCCCCCCCCCCCCCCTTTTAAGTGTCTGAAATAGTTGAGCAGGATGATATTTTATTTCTGTGGAAATGGGGCTATGGGAAAAGTATGGCACTGTGTGAGGAGGATAGTGCTGAAGCTGGTGCAGTCTATCCCTCCCTGCCTCGTATTTGGGAACAGTCCTCAGTGCACAGTGCCCCCCATGCCATGCCAGGACACTGGCTGCACCAGGCCAGGGAGGAGGACAATGACTAAAGAGCATAAATGATGACCAGCACCTGGGGCCTTTTGTTTGCTCATGCCAAAGGACCCATAAGAAACCTCCATGAACAGATGCTGGTTGACTTCCCAGTGAAGCCACCCAGACTCCCCAGGTGTCTAGGGCTCCTGAAGGCTCATTTCAAATTGTGGTTGGCTACCACAGGCCAACAGCTGCTCTCTTCAGGACTTGAATGTCTTGTATAGAAGCAGTTAAGCTCAGCCAAGGCTCTGGGGTGCCTTCCTCTGGATCCCTAACATCCCTGGACTGGGGGTACTGCAAACTGGGGAATCAGAGAGATGTATTTGGAAGGCCTTTTCCTGGACTAAGAAGCCTTGAGGTTAAGGGTCTGCCCCCAATTTTCTGAAACTCAGAGGGAGGGGGAAGGAAGAAAAATGTTCCTTTTGGTGAAAAAGAATTCCTCATCTTCAGCTAGCTCTAGTACTAACATTGCTGCTGCCCCTGGATTCTATTGCCTTCTGATGTTCTGATGTTTACACATTTCTCCAACAGTTCTCACACTCTCTTCTGATAAACAGAGGATTGTTTGGCATTCCTCTTTGGAGGAAGCAAGCATTGAAGGACAGGTGGTAAGGCCAGTGGAGTCAGGAGGTCTTATCATCACTGTCCAATCCATGCTCATTGTTAGATGTTTATAAATAGACACTTCATGTAAATATAGTTCTCTTTTCCTGTTCATCTAACCGGTGTGAGGTGTGTGCTTGCTCTAACTCTTTGTGTGTTGCATCACAATGTAACATATTGCCGTCTATGCTATGTTTCCAAACATTAACCAAGTGATTGCTCCTTATCAGGACTGACCTCCTTGGTATCGTGTGAGCACACCACAGCTCCAGCCACACCTTGACTAGGTGCCAGCTCTCTGGTGCTGTCATTCCCCAGTGCTCGAGAGCAGCATGTTGGTTTAGCAGCCCTGTGCACTCTGCAGGGGCCTGGTGAGGCTGCCTCTCCAGAGAGGCACATTCGGACTCCTAAATATGGAGAAGCACTGCCACGACATGGAGAGCCACAGGGAAGGGATGGCTCTCCTGGAGCTGCAGGAAGGCAAGACCACTCTGGCAGGCAGGCAGGCAGGCAGTGGTCTCACTCTTTATTCAGCTGATGAGGGGCTGGATTATATTTCTGCAGGTAACTTCCCCAGCAGTATCAGTGTGCTGAACAATTTACACTGCCAAGTAGGACAGTGGTGGGACAGACTCCTTTCCCAGAAACACCCTGTTGCCAGTGAGGAACAAGACAAAATTTACCTCCAGCGTCTTATTTTTTTTTTTCATTTCAGAAGTGCCCCAGGATCTGCCAAGGTGGATATTAGCAGAGGAAGAGACCTACCAGATTTGAGCAATGCACTCAAATGCCTTGAGAAGAGCTTCATCAAATGTAGTACAGAGACAGCCCCCAGCAACAGATAAGTATAAATACATAATACATGTAAAATATATAATATGTATTCAAATACTAGGATAATACATAAAACCTCTGTTCTCCAGGTATTGACTCCTTAGTTGCTTCACATTCAACCCTCTTTTCTTCCTTTTAGAATCCCAAAATCATTAAGGCTGGAAAAGACCTGTAAGATCATTGAGTCCCTCCCACCATTAACCCATCACCACTGTGTTCACAACTAAGCCATTTCTCCAAGTACCACATCCCATGTTTTTTGAACACTCCCAGGACTGGTGACTCCACCACTTTGCTGGGCAGCCCATTCCAGTGCTTGACCACTCTTTCAGTGAGAAATATTTCCTAACACCCAACCTAAACCTCTTCCTGATGCAACTTAATGTCATTTCCTCTTGTCCTTTCACTTGTTAACTGAGAGAAGACAGCAAATGCACTGCACAACTCAAAATGAAGTCACCCAAGACATGCAGGTTTTCTGCCTCCTACCACCACCCTGCAGCTCTCATCCAGGCTTGCTGCCCTCACATCCCATTCCCATGTTGCCAGCAGTTTGCTCAGCCCTGCACACCGGCAGCAGCTCACACAATGCAGAGTTCAGTGACCAAAAATACATTGATTTAATAGTTAAGCACACTGGGAACCCAGTATGTGTATAATAGTAATACATCCTAGGCAGAAAAACTCTCTCAGAAAGGTTCTCCAACTCATTTTTTGACTCAGCTAATTAAGAAGATGAGCTGCCAGCACTGAGCTCCTGCAACTAAGCTCCCAAGGCTGACCAAGGTGCAGGCAGATTTTAGGGTGCTGTGAAGTGCTTAGGAAGACCTCTGGGAGACTCAGTTAATTTGTGGTGCACTTGTGCTGCTCTGTAGGTCCTGTGTAGGGGAAATCAAAGCCCAGACAGCACAGCACAACCTTGCAAGGCAAAGATGCTCTTCTGTGAGAGAGCTGGCTCCTCCTTCCCACACCTGCAGGCACAAGGAGAGCTAAGCTGACTCCTGGTGTGGTCCTGGAGTGACCATGGCATCTTCAGACAAGACCCATTTGGGTCTTGGGAGTTTGGGACAAGGTGATGTGCCAGCTACCCAGGGCTGCCCATGCCCTGCACCATCTGTGCTGGACGTGTGGGCAGCACTGAGCCTTTGCCACAGCAGTCTGTCCTTGAGCAAGCACAGGGAGCATTGCCTCCCCCTGAAGGGAACTGAGGAGTGGGAAGAGAGGAGGTGAATGGCATTCCTGAAACGTGGGAAAAGAAACCTTTTATCATGGTTGCCATGGAAACCAGGAATGGACAATAAGCACTTAGATGTTTTATCATGTCCCTTAGCACTTGTAGCATGCAACCTGCGTGAAAAGAAGCATTATCCTGTACAGAGAGGCTGACAGGTACCTGAATGGAAAAAATAAATGTGAGAGGATCTGTGCCAGGGCATCCCAGCAGAACACATCCCAGCAGAGGGGCTACAAGAGACAGCAGGGATGGCACTTCCTGAGGTGCTGCCAAAGAATGGGAATGAGGTACCCTAGACAGATGGGCAGTGCAGAGTCAAATATCTGGGAGACAGGATTTGGCATGGAGAATCCCATGGAACTCCAGGGCATGCACCACCCTTGGGCTCTCATTACTGCCTGCCCCACCTTGGCACCTTTCTGTGATCCTGTATGTCCTCAGTCCAGCCAGGCATCTCACTCGCAGCTGTTCTGTTTGTGTGCTTCCTCACTGCACTCTTTGGGGTTTTACTCAACACATCATGCATTACTTTCATCACTCAATTTCATTTTGGTGCATTTGACTGGAAAAGGTCACGTAGATCCAGCTCAACCCCTAAATGACAGATCATGCCCACACACTACCAATACTCCAAAGAGCAAGACATTTCCTTGGTTACAATGCATTCAGAGGCCAAAAATCCCTCTCTGTCTTCAGCACACCAAACATCCAATATGTTGTGGTCATGATTATTTTGGTCATTTTGCTTTCCCCATCTGCCTAAAACATTAAATTTCTTCCTCCTGCTCCCACTCACATTCCTCCTCCAACATTTCCTTCAGGAAATTTTCTTATGGATGTGCAAAAAAACTGCAGGCACTTATCACATGAAGCACATCATGATGAGAAACACCCACCCTTCTCATGAAGTACCACCTCCCTCCTATCCATCTTCCTGAAGTACATGCCAGTGATCATCTGCAAACACTCTGCACAAAGCTAAATAATTCTTACTTCATGCTGAAACCATCAACAAAGAGCCCTTGGCCAGGGAAACAGAGCATACACTGAATCCAGATGCCCAGAACAAGAAGAGGAACTATAATGTTCATATCTCTAGGACCAAATAGTCCCTCTCCATTCCAGCACCCAGACCTGTTTCTGGCAACAACACAGCATCACAGACCTTTCCACTTTCCATTACTCAGTGAATATTTTATAGTGATCAGTCAACCTCTGAAAATCCACAGAAAATATCTGGTCCTGCTGGAAAAGATTGGATACGTGTGTCTGTCATTTACAACCCTTAAAGCCAGCTCCAATTCTTGCACATTTCCAGGCTTTTGACATGATAGAGCAGAAATCTCCCCATTTCAAATCCCTGTGACATTTGCTGTAGCTGATCACCCAGCCTGGCTGGTGAACTCCTGGTCAGCAGTAAGATGCCAGAAGTAGTGGTGGTGTGGTTGCCCACTTGGATGGGCACGATCCTGCTCTTCTCTTGTAGCTTCTGGGCTCTGCTCACAGATCTAATTGATCTTTGTCATCCAAAAGCTTTGCCACTGGCAGTGACCATCCAGTTCTGAACCACTACCAGTTCTCACCAGTTGCTGCCTAGGTGAGCCCCAAAACAAAAATTTCATCAAGTAAAACTGCTTTATTTAACTTCTCCACAAAATTTTATCTCATCTTCCTTCAGTATCATTTCCTGCAGTGGATCACCTCGGTATCCAGTGTCTTTGGAAACCTCAGATGTAAATTCTTCTTCCTGCCCAACTACAAATGCATGTGCATATTAATGAATCTCATAATCATAGCACAGCAGCATGTCCTCCATCTGCCAAATAGTAATTTGAAAATGGTGCCAGGAACATTAATGGGTGTCAGGAAAGGATGTGAATCACGGGAGTTCGGCGGTTTATACGCTTACGCCTCCAGACCAGTATTCCTGTAGTTTTGGAAAGGCATCCCACAAATTACTGCCAGTAAATTTGTAGAGTATAGAATAGAGGAAGAGACCACTGAACCTCAGGATATCTCCCAAGTACTGAGAAAATAGCATATGCACAAGGGTTGTCAAGGGAAGCACATTAGACTGTGATAAATAAGCAGGGTGCACCAGGGAGTGTGACGTAGAGTGTACAATGTATATATTTATGTACTGAAAGATACCATCCCCGTATAGACATGGCCAAAGCTCTAAAGAAGTTAATGTCTTTTCTGTAGATGGCCCAAAGATATCCTTAAAAATCTAGAGCTATATGTGAGAAAACTGCAAGCTGTCTTCCTGATTGGTAGTTGGGATTAAACCCAGAATAGTTATTTTTCCCCATGGAGTTATACGACTATATTGTAACAGGTATATTATTTGAATCTACTTTTTCCTGGTGGGGACACATAGTTCAACTGAGTATCTGTGAGAGTAAGGCCTCTCTTTGGCTATGTTAAAATACATTCTGGTGCACAGCAAACATGATTTGGAAGCAAAGGTCTGTAGAGAATTAATATTGTAGATAAAGGCTTGGGTTTTGCCTGACACAGCACAAGGATGAATGGGCTGTTGTTAGGTTGAATTCTTTTCTTATTACCAGTAGGTCTCCCAGTAGGACTTGCAAAGATAAGGAGATCAGATCTCCAAATTTAGCGTGAAAGCTGATCACTAAATCATGATGGAAATTTTTCTCTTGCTTTCAAGGTATCAGGTAGTGGCCATTACAACAGGCTACTGTGTCAGTTTGGAGACACATAAAATACCCTATTTTCTTCACCCTTAATACCAGGATTGTTGCCTCCCCATTAATATGCCCTTTTTATCTTTTCTCTTTCATTTGGTATGTAATGCTACACTTTGCTTTGCTTGGTAGTTTGCTGTGTAACCTACATCCCAAGGAGAACACAAGTGACTGCGGGTCATATTTGTTTGGTAGCAGGTCTGGCTGCAGATCATCATTCAAGCTGTCCACACAGAATATGTAGCTGGTTGGCATGAAACCATCTCTGCCTTGTAAATCGGAGGTCTCCTTTATTACATTGCTTCACAGCAGAGATAAGTGTGTCCTGCAAACACATTTCTGTGCATCTGAATCTTTTTATGGATTTGCTTTGACTGTGCTCCTTCCCTTTTTTGTGTTTGCTTTCCACAGTTATCCTAGGGAACGCATTTTCTGGAAGGAATACTCACCAAGTGTGAATTTAGCATGAAAACACATTTCAGACTCATAATAACAGCCACTTACATCACAACATAATTCCAGAAAGTTACACTCACCCACTTGGGAACAGAAACACATCACATCATCAGAATACCAACATCTCCCAAAGAACTGGCCACAAATGAGACACAAAGCACAGATTATTCCAATAAGTTATTTAGTAAATAAGTCTGAGCAATAGGTCCATACATAAATATTGTGAGCTCTTCTCAGATAATCTACAAAAATAAATGATTTAGCTATGTGTCAGATGAATTATTCAGCCAAATACTTGGAAAATAAGTGAGATGCAAACATTTGTTCCTAAAGAAGTCCTTTTAATCAACTAATCTTGTCAGCTTCTAACATAGGAAAAATGGAAAGAGAATGAAGCAGAACAGTTTCTTCCTGAGGAGCATTGATTATATGTCAGCAACATCCTTGTTTTAAATCTGGAGAAGAAGTCTTTGAATGCTAGTAACTTTCTTAAACCTTTCTTTGAGTTTGTAAAATCATACACAGCACCAAGACACTACATCTCAAAAGTTCTGCAGAGATGGTCAAGGTCACCATCAACATGTTTCTCAGAGAGATTCAAGAAATTAGCAAAGAAGGAATCTCATGCAGCTCCATTTGTTTCCTCTGTTGGATCACAAAACGTATTTCCCACTTCTTGCACCTTTCCTGAGTTACATCACAGCACCCTACTAAGGAAAATATGAATACATCTAATGACTCTCTCTTTCAAAACCACATTGAAATGCTTCTCCAAGAGAAGCAGCCTGCATCCCCCTTGAGCAATGAAGTCTGCCATCTGGTAGGTTTGTTCTTTATAGTCATTTAGAGGATATTAAATCTTCTTTTGTATGCAGAGAATTAGGTGGTGGAGGAACTTGGCATTCTATTGAAGAAAAAAAAAAAGATAGAGAAAAAACAGTTCATAAAGGCATTGTGTCCAGAGAAGAATATTAGAGAGGCATTAAGTAGAAAGACAAAAGGCAAGCTAGCATCAGCTCCTTTGAAAGCTGTAAATCATTCCAACTCCTCGGGTGGTTGGTTAAGTTCATTGTTAGTTGGGTAATTATTATCCTTCGTTAGAATCTAAGTTTCTAAACATATTTTGAAACAAAATCATCCAGAATGAGCTGCCAGAAACACTATGGTGTCAAGGGGGAGTCATGGAAAAAATATGTTCAAACAGAGCATTTAAGGAAACATGCAACTCTTCATTTACATAGCTACATTGCTTATCTTTGGAAATTAGGACATTTTCAAGCTGTTGTCTTTGGTCACTAACTGTTGAAGTCAGCAGGCTCCTTAAGGGAGAAACAATCTCCAGACAAGGTTTCTGGTATACCATGGGGACTTTCACTGCCCCTCTAACCTGGAGACTAATGGAGCAAGCTAATGCTTCCAAATCTGTTGTTTCAGCAGATGCCAGGAGTGCTGGCCTGGGTGGAGGGTCCCCTCTGTGAAGTGGAGGCTGTTGGCAGACTCATCCAGCCAGAGGGATCAGGTAAATCCCAACAGAGAGTGAAGAGCTAGCAATCTATGGGCATACTCGAAATTCAGGATATTTGTGGAGAGTCTGATTTCAATCATTGATGGCATGGAACTGATTGATTGATTGATTGATTGATTGCAAAGACACTGCAGCTTCCAAAACAGGGTTCACAACTCGAAAATGCTTAAGCAGGGCCATAAACCTAAGTAAGATTCAAGTTAATTTTATTTTAATGCTGATAGCTGTTGAGGCTTTAAGCATTCAGCTTGTATGTGAGGATACAAGAAAAAGTTAAGAACACTGAGCTAGACAGTGTCAACACAAAATGCAGAATAGCTTGACATTGAAACCCACTGTAGCACCTGCACTGGGGAAGTGCCCAGTGCCACACAGAGCAGCCCTGAGCTAAGTTTTCTTCGTAGCATTTTGTGCCACCCTGTAGTCTCACATTGCAAACTCATCCAGACTTGCAAGACACAGCTGGCCCAGCCTGCTACCTGGACTATACAGTCACGTAGGTCAGAAAACTCTCTAAAATGGGAATTCAGTTGTTCTTGAATCATGGCAAAAATACAAAAAGCCCTCACAAAAATACTATACAGTCCTGTGAAGTGCTGACCAAGCACAGGGCAGCACCTACACCACAAAGTAGATCCACGTAAGCCAGCTGGAACAACCAGATGTAAATTGGAGCAGCCCTCTGGCTCACATTGCTACCTGTAGGAAAAAACAACCCTGTAATGAGCAGCAGCAGCAAATTTCCAAACCCCTCTGCTGCTTCTCCAGATTCACAGTCAGTTTCCTACCAGACTCATGTGTCAGCAGGTCATAAAAAGTTTCAAGTCTCTTTTTCTTTTTCTGGCATTCTGGAAGAAGTTGTGCTAACAATGAGCCACTGCTTGACAGCTCTGAATCCCAAGCTGTTGGGATACAGTGTGACTTCCAACATATTGCTTCCAGCCCCCACCACCCACGGGGAATGGCCTGGCAAGGGGAGAAGCACAGCCTGCTAGGAGGAGCCTTCCACAAAGAGATCCCTGATTCCCTGCACTCATCTCAAGGGCAGCACCCGCACCAGGCCATGCAAAGGAGCCAGGTCAGCTTCTGGCAGGTCAGGAGGCCAAGAAATGGTTGTACCTTCACACATTTTGTGTGCTGCACGGCCCAAAACAAAGGATGCAGGACAAAAAATACCACAGCCAGAAACGATGGAGGGTTTTTTTTACCTTGAACTGCAACTACAAACCCATGCAGGAAAGCTAACCTTAGGGGGCTGGAGGAGAAAGGAAAAATTAAACGCCACCAACTGCTGCCATTGGATCTGGCTTTGCTCCAAGGTCTGTTGGAGCTGAGATTGATTAGGATATATAGTATCCTGGAAACAGTCTGTACCTTCAGCTGATTATAAAGCCATTTTAATTGTCTTGCCACCGCCATGGCAACCATACCACCAACCACAGCCCCCAGGTGAGGAGATGGGCTGTTGGAGGACAGTCTGGTGCCTACAGATCACATCTGATGATGATGCAGGGATTCAGACAGATAATACCTGGCACCAACACCAGAAGGGACCAAATTCAGAGAACGAAATCAAGCTAATACTGTAATACAAAGTAGCTCATTATGATAGCCAACATTTAGCATAAGAATTTAAATGGACATTTGGTATTACAGTGGGAGGCCTCCTGTTAAAGCAATCTCTGCAGATCTTATCCCACCAACAACCCTTGCAATGTTGCACACCCACACTGGGGTAAGCAAGGCCACATTCCCTGCACAGCAGCAAGGAATAAAGATGTATGGCCTTGAAAGTGTCAGGGAGTGAAGCTTGAGGAGGGGGAAGAATATAAGGGAAGGTGGGAAAAACATGCAAGTAGGAGCTCTGCAGCCAAGGAACAGCAGGTCTTTTAATAAAAAGTAATTCTTCTCCTTCCAGAATTTTTTTGCTGTTTAAAATCAGAATGCTTTGTGTGATTCTTTATTATTTCTCCAGCCTGAAGGCCAAAGAGCCCTGGCACCTGAAGCTTCTTTGATTCCCATGCTTGGTGCAAGTTAACACACCTCACCTTCCCTGCTTCCAACAGAACCCCAGCATGACCAGATTCTGTGACCCAAACACTCTTTTATCAGGTGAGAATTGATCCCTTTAGCTGCTGCCTGATTTGTGTGAGAGCTGAGCTTGTCATTGGCCAGTTTATGCCTGTTTGGATTGAAGAGCTGTGCTGTGGGTTTTCCTTCAGGATGTGGAGCCATGCAACCGTACATATTATGAGGTACTTCACAAAAACTGCCTTTAAAAGAATCAAATATCTGCAAATGAATTGAAAACTCTTCTTTCCCCTATCTCTGCAAGGACATTACTCAGTCAAATGCATCCAGAAAATTGAAGGACTGAGAATTTTCAATCAGGACTGGAGTGATTAATTGTCTCAGAGCACTCACGTGGTGACATGCACAGCGAACAAGGTGTGACATCTCACAATTCACAACGAGAGGTGTCCCAGGAGGGACAGCGATCCGCGAAGCGGAGAGAGGTGGGAGAAGAAAGGTCAAATTTACAACATTAAATTCACAAGGTTAAAACTGCCTTAGCATTGTGCTGAGCCAGCTGTCCCTGTTTCTGACATTTCCCTACAACAGAGGCAAAAGAAATGAGTTGCTTTTAATCTATGGCAAAAAACGTTTATGGTAAGAGATGCATATTATAGAGATGCTGTGTAGATGGGCAGCAGCCTCTGCTCAGCTGATGCACTGACTTGTCAAGGCATGTGGAAACAGCAGGACATAGCCATGGGGAAGCAAGGTGAGAGCTGCATCTCTTGCACACAGCTCTGCAGGCAGATACAAAAAATGGACACACCTGTGTGCAAGTGTTGCTGCAGACATCCAGCTCTGGAAATTGCATGTCCAGCCTGGGTGTCTTTGCCATAATTACAAGTCAGATTTTGGCTGAGGCTCAAGGCAGGGGCACCTCTTATGCAACAGTGCTAGCACATGGGGGCTTGCACAGATCCTTTTCCCAAGATCCCAGAGGTGGCATGTGCATGGGGTGCCATCCTTGGCCTCAGCATGGGCACTTCTCACCAAGCATCTTGGCAGTGGGTTTTCATCTGGATTTGGTGTGCAGGATGAGTGTCCTTCCCACACCAGTCTTATCTCGATCTGAAAATCCAACCCCCTTCTCTTGGAACCAGTAATTATTTCCATGAGATTCATTCAACAAAGGCACCCACCCAATACTTCTGGTCCCCTGGCATAATTAATAATGAAATTAAATTCAGTCTATGTAGTATTCAGTTACACAGGAGTAACAGTAGTTGATGGGCACTTACCCTGTTCATCAAGAGAGCCTTTGCCATACAGCCTATTTTTGAAATAGTGGGCTTCAGAAACTACCAGTATGGGACTTCTGGGAGCCCAAATAGAGGATATCCTACACATATCCTCTACTTTCCTAACTGAGGTCTGATCAACTTGCCCATGGAGCAAAGTGAATTCCCCACTTAAGATCTCAAGGGTTTAAACAAAAATCCAAAGTTGTTTTGGAGAGCACCAGGCAGAGTTAGTTGCTCCCAAATATTTACTCAAGCTGCCACAGACACATCTTGAGTCCCACAGCACTCTTCAGGTCACTATGGGGGCCAAAAGAAGACAGAATGTCCCACAGTGCCCACCAGGCTGGGTGCAGCCTCTGTCTGCCACTGAGGCATATCTGCCACCCAAGACTAAACAGATCCTGTGGTGGAGACAGAAGCTTGTCTTCCTTGGGGCCACAAAACCAAAACAAATTGTTTCAACACAGCTCAAAATAGCTTTAAGCCATTGTTTTCCTTGACAGTAGTCCTTGCCTGTCTCTGCTCTCCACCTTGCCTTTTGCAGCTCCTGGTGAAGCAGCTTGGGAAAATGCACAGGCAGGGACTTGCTCATGGAGAGTAGAAGTGAAAGCAGGGGGAAAGTCCCTTGGAGGAATTGGACTCTGCCCACTGACCTCCCTGCAAGATTCTGGTGCCCTTAAATACAGGAGGCAGAAGCAGTAGCAGCAGTTTCTCTGGAGAACAGTGGAACAGCTTGTCCAGCCCCATGTCTGGATCCTGCCCTGTCCCACCCAGCACCTGCGCTGCACAAGGGGTACTTCCCTGATGGGATACCTCCCTGACAGGGTACACAGGCACCCTACTATCTCCCTGGGGTGCTGGTGCCAGGGACACATTCCAATTAAAGATTTCCTGCAAACCCAATGTTGTTGGGGAGTTGAATTTAGTCTGCACAGGATAAATCTCCCCTTGCAGCTGTTCTGTACTCAGGCAAGAATAACTCAGGAGTCTGGGAACAAAACTGTCAGAAACAAGTGGCCATCCCATTGCCATGTGGAGTTCATTCTCAGAACACTGAGCTATATAGTGAGGCTGTACATTGAATATATTAGGATTAAACCAATAGCTATGTTTTATACGCACTTGCAAAAAGTGTGTGTAAAAAGCACAAAGTGCATGAAAGCTCACTGTTCAAGAGCAGCTTCCAAAGACAGCCTACAAGCTGGTTCTTGGGTGGCTGTTGGGTTGGAATTCATACCCATAACACCAGCACTGGAAAAATTCCAGTAGGTACACTCCCTGTGTAGAGAGTGTACATGTATCTATATATATATAGCCTTTGGATGGAGCTGCTTTCACTCCCAAATGGGTTTCCTGGGCATGAGCACAGATCCTTCCTGGGTGCATGAAGAGCTGGCTGAAGCTGTGCCACCACTGTCCCAGTGCCCTAATCGAATTACCTTCCACCACTGCCCACAGAAACAGGCAGTCTCTTCCCTTAAATCAGCAGCAGCTGACATTTTCACCTCTACCAGCCAAGCATGAACGACCCTGAAAAGGAGGCCAAGCTCCTTATTTTCTGACAACTCAATGTTAGAGCAGAGGAGATTGAAGCAGAGGTTACACACTGCTTCCTCTTCGCCTGTAGTTGTGTCTCCCCTGGATGCTCCATGCACACTGTGCCATCCATGCATGCTGCCATTCCTTTTGCAGAACCTCACACAAAACAAATGCTGGAAGGGTCTCCCCTGGTCAACATCCGTCTCCCTTTCAGTGTTCCCACTGTTCCATCGTGCTCTTGTGTGCTTGTGCTGGAAGCGCCACTCTCAGAAAAAAGGCACTAAAGGAAAGGCCCGTTCCCGCAGACATGGTGCACGGCCCTCCTTTGAGCCTGGCAAAGAGGGGATCCCAGGGGCTGCACGTCTGCAGGCTGAAGCCACAGCTCCCATTGCTGGATGTGCAGAGGGAGGAAGGCAGCTCTGGGCCCTCCCTACATCCCTCCGCTCCCGAGTTAGAGCTGCTTCCCGGGGGGATGCCCAGCAATGGGGAGGACCATGCTCCTTTGTACATCCACATTCCTCCACCACTGCTCCCCAGGCTGCTGCCACCAGTGTGACTTCTGCCACTGTATGTGCTTTTTGCCTCCATCACCACCATTACCAATTCATGCAGAGCTACAGATGCCCCCTGACAGCCTGTCTGCAGTGAGCCCGTGGCAGGGGGGAGCTCCTTACCACAGCCCTGGCACAGACTGCCCGCCAGCCCCACCAGCCCCAGCTCTGCAGCCCCCGGGACAAGGCGGTGGGATGCTGCGCTCGGCAGAGTGTCCCTGTCACGAGTCGGGGACGCAGACGGGAAATTCACTTCGATGTGGAGCACCCGCCCTCCGCAAAAAAAGAACCCCTCCAAAAACGACCCCAAAAAGTTTATGCCTCCTTCATTCGACGTTTTCTTAGCAAGGACTGGCTCAGCAAGGACGGGCTCGGGACACCCGTGAGCAAAGCAAGGGGAGAGGGGCACCTGCTCCGGGAGAGTGACCCGTCCGAAACCTGTGTGCCACCGGCACCGTGCGGGGGTCGGAGCTGGCTGAGGCCGTGTCCGCGGCAAGTGCCCCCTCCCGGCGGGGCGGACGAGCCGGTCCGGTCCGGGCCGGCCGGGCCGTGTGTGCGCACCGCCCCGCCGGCGCTGCCGGGGGAGTGGTTTCCCCGCGCTGGCGGCGGCGGGGCCGGTCTGCGGGCGGGGAGGTGCCGCGGCGGCGGTGCCAGCGCCCGGCCCGGGAGGATGCGGACGCGCTGACGGAGCTGCCGGCTCCCCTCTGCCGCCGTGCATGGGCGGCGGGCGGCTGCCGCCTGCCTCGCCTCGCCTGTCGCACCGGTGAGCCGAGCCGGGACCGGGGGTCTCCGCCGGACTCGGGGTTTGCGGGTGGCGGGGCGGGGCGCGGAGAGGGGGAGAGCTGCCACCTGTGAGTGCCCCGCTCGCAGCCCCGCGGCAGCCGGGAGGAGCTCCCCGGGACATGGGCAGCGCGACCGCGGCGGAGCCGGTGACCGGAGCTGGGCGGGTCGGGTGTGTGCGGGTCGGGTCAGTGCCGTGTGTGTCGGGTCAGTGCTGTGCGGGTCAGAACGGTGCGGGTCGGGTCCGTGCCGTGCGGGTCGGGTCAGTGCCATGTGCGTCAGTGCTGTGCGGGTCAGGTCAGTATCGTGCGGGTCGGGTCGGGTCGGGTCAGTGCCGTTGCCGTGCGGGTCGGGTCAGTGCCATGTGGGTCAGTGCCGTGCGGATCGGGTCCGTGCCGTGCGGGTCGGGTCAGTGCCGTGCGGGTCGGAGCTGCGGGGCCGTGCGGGGCCGGTCGGCAGCGCGGAGCAGGGAGAAGCGCTCCGGTCCCACGGCCGGCTGCGGGGTAACGGGGAAAGAGCGAGAGGCGGAACGTGCGTCTCTGCCGCGGCTTGTTTCTCCACATGCTTGTTTGTTCGAGTAAAGGGTGTTACGGAGAAATCACTGAGAAAAAGGGTTCTCGTTTCAAAAAACACCACCCAACTCATTCGGCAGCCGAAAGGGCTGTGTGAAGGAATCCTGATGAATGAGCGCAGCGCTGAGGGAGTTGTTGGTTTGTGGGCTGCGATGGCCCCAGCTATTTGTTTATGTTTTTGGGTTTTTTTCCAAGACAACTTTTGAGGCGAGGAAGCGACTAACAAAGCACAAGTTTAAGACGATGCTTTTGCTTGCAGCCGAGCAGAACTGAACGCTGAAATCCTGCGTTTGTCATCGGGTAGCAAATACCACACATACGATTACTTTTAGAGAATGAAAGAACCTACTTTGCTCTGTAAATGAGAACTATGTTTCACTCAAAGCAAAGGGTGTGAGTATTTTCCATCTGCCAAATGAACATGCCACAAAAATTTTCTTTTCATCTGGGACAGAGCCGTATTTGTGCATCTCTGAATATGGCTACAGTCGTGGAGGGGAGTTGGGTTAGCCTGGATGTAGCATTAACCCCTCCAGCCACAATAAGCAGTACACAGAGAGAAATTTGTTTCCATTAGTCCTTTCCTGACTGAGATCTTTACTGCAGTTGTGCAGTCAGTACAGCAGTGAAGCCCTCCTGGCCATAGGTTCACATCTCACTGAAGGATCCAGGGTTGGTGTTCACACCTGCCCTGCAGCCTGCCTGGCTCACAGCACAATGCCTCCTTATGAGTAGCCTGTAAAGGAAGGTGAAGCGAGGAAATTCTGCCTACGCACCACCAGGCTCAAGCCGGTGTTTTCCTTCTCTTAGTTTTAATGAGCAACAAATTTTTTGCCCAGAAAAGAATCCAGCTCACAGCTCAGGATTTCGATAATTAATACACCATTTAAAAAAACATGTTTTCAGAGTCAACATTATGATTACAAAGAGAAAACAAGCAAACAGGGAATAACTTGACCAGGTTTTGTCGCTTTCCTGTTCTAGCCTGACAATTTGTCAGTCAGGTGGAATTTCCTCCAACGTCTTTGGTACATTGCTTTAGCAGAAGAAATAATGTACAAACACAGTTACTACTTTCCCTCCCTTCTCTCAATGATCTCTTTGTATTAAGCAAGAGGCTTTTGCATAGATCAGGTACCAACCTTAGAGTGTCACAGGCTGAAATTGCTCTTTCTCTCTCATTTCTGAAATTATACCCCGTGTTTGAGCCCATTTAGCCATTTCTGTTTTGGAGAAGTTGGTCAGAGAAGCCTTGATCTTCTGTCATTCAAGGCAGAAAGAGCTCTGCCAGGACTTCAAGGAGACCAGTATCTGCCTCAGCAACATCCCTTCCTTTTGCTTCTTAAACATGCACATTCTCTGGACAATTCTGTAAAATAATCGATTTATTGGATTTTCAGTCTTCAAAGGAAGGCTTTATTGCAAACCCCAGAAAAGTTGCCAACCAGTAACATCCAGCTAGAGTGAAGTAGACTGATTGATACCAACCCGTCCTTAAAATCTCATCTCAGTCTTTGTCTCTCTTTGACTGCAAGTCCTCAGGGTCTGGGACCATCTCTCCTTCATAGTTTGGAGAGGGCATGACCAGTCCCCTGCAGAGCAGATGCCAGTGTTGGAAGAAGCTGTGGTCCAGTAGGATTATCCCCTTCTCTCATCAGCGTGCATTGACTGATCCCACAGTGTTTTACCCCCTAGTGCCCATGCCCCCATAGGAATAGGAGAAAATAGTCCAAGTCCAGCTCCTCCATTGAGACCACTGCAGCTTGTGTAAGATGTAACCTGAATTTTCAGCTGAGTTCAGTCTCTGACACAAACACACATAAACTTCCTCTGTGCAAATACTTACTAGACCTCTAGACTCAGAAGGTGAATGTTAATTGGTTGGCAGGGAGACTCACAGCCTTGTTAATGCATATCTGCTTTCAGTGTTAATGACTCATTTAAAAAAAGGAACACTGAATATTTCTGTTTTTTAGTGATTTCTTAATTTTTAGCTGTGTTGTCCTCACCCCCCATCTTCCCCATTCTTACTATGGTAGGACACAGTGTTCTCATATCCTCCATCTTGGGCTAAGGCAGCTTCCTATGCTTGGAAATTCAATTGAGGTGACAGAGTTTTAATTCGTGGACAAAACCAGCTGCATCTCTGGTGTTAGGTTGTGATATTGCCACACCTGTGGTTGTGCTGTCAATTGCCAAGAAGGAATATTAATAGCCACTTCATTGTCTTTGTTCTCTTAGGAGTCTCTGGTGGGTTCTTGTTTGCTTGTTTTTATAAAATCTTACCACTTTTGCATCATTTGCCTTACCAAATTCTTTGCTAAATGCTCAATATTATATCAGGTTATAACACTGATAGCACTGTATTCTAATTTTCCCAAAGTTACAAGGAAATAACTGATTTGTCTTTTAAGTACATACTGTTCTATCTGACTGCACCTAACCTCTTACCCTACTCTGTTGCCTAGAAATGAACCCAGTGATAGACTATCCAGAGTATTCTTTCACGGTGCCAGAAAGACATCAAACATTTTGCAACCCATTTCCCATGACATTTCCATCTGAGAATCGTGTACTCTATGTTGATGCTCTAAGATGTTATCCCCCCACTCTCCTGCTTGAATTCAGAACTATCCAAAAATACCTAGGGAATGGTAGAAAGAAGCACAGGGAGCCAATTTTAATCTGTCACTGATTCCCATGGGTGCTGCAAGGTGAGGGGCAATTGTGGCATGGAATATTAGGGATGAGAGAATCATCATCTTCCAGAGCAGATCCCAGAAACAAAACCATTTCTTTCTGAAAGCCTTTAGTAAGGGTTGCTCTGAGTTAAAAGGAACAATATAGTTATTTGTAAGGTGCTGGCTTCGGAAGGTTATGGGAAATTAAAGCCTATGCATAATCACTCGGCTCAATACAGGCGTTTCTGATCCCAAAAGCAAATTCTCAGATGAGAGTATTTGCCAGCAAGTACCAGAAGAGATACCTCTAAAACATTTAACAGCTTGTTGAGGCTTATCTCTAATTTTGATGGGGTGTTTTCCTAATGAGTTCCTCTCACATCAATTAGCTGCTGAATCTGATGTTAAAAAAATAAATCCAAACTTTCTCTCAGCACACGGTTCCGTGAGGACTCTGTGGAGATTTCCACAATACCGAGGTATACCAGCATTCAGAGGAGCTGGCTTAGTCATTCTTCCCATCTGCTCTACTTCTTCCTCCCTCCACTGCTCTACACATGCTTCCTGGCTGTCTGCTCCCCTTCCCTATCTCCAAGCATCCTGTCTGGCTGCCCCCCCTCCTCTCCTGCCATACCTATCCCTTGTGGCATCTTCCATGAGGAAGCTCAGGTAGTTTAGTGCTGAGATCAAAGAGCTGAAATAAATGAGCTGCTTTAAAGCAGCCAGGAGAGAAGAAAAAGGGAAAGGAAGAATGCACCAAGGAAGCACCCATAGCAAGCAGCACAGCAGAAATAATTTGAAAAAACTTGGAGTTGAATCATCCCTAAATCACGAGATTGCTTTTAAAATTGTCATAGTTAAACACAGGCACATTTTAGTTCTTTTTACTTTTTCTTTGACCATTTATGACTCTAGTTTTTAGCTTCTTTTGGCCAAGAGGGCCAGGAGGAACTCGGGCAACTGCAGCAAACTGGAAGTTGAGGTTTGTATGTAGCCATGGTGCTCCAGGATCCAGGGATGTCAGAAACAGTGTCTCCCCAATGGCTGATTGTGCAACCCCAGGAGTCAAGGAGGCTGAGTTAGAGTCATCTGCCAGCACTGGCCATTTGCAAGTCTGTGTTTTGTAGTGTTGGGAGTCCACAGATAAATGTCTGAGAAATTCCCAAGGGTGATACTTACCCCAGTAGTTTCTTTGGAGCAGGAACAGGAAAAACTGCAGCTCGCCACAAAGTTAGTGGTGAGAGGCAGCGCGGTCTGGAAATAGCAGCCTCCTACCCCTTTTCGCTCTCCCAAACTACGTGCTGTGTCTCATGCTGAAATGCCTCAGCTCCTCCACTTGGAGAGTTGTTTCATCTCGCTGCTTCCTGAGAGAGATCGACATCTTCTGTGGAGCACACGCTGCCGGGGAGAGGAAGGCAGCTTTGGCCTGCGGAGAGCAGAACTCAAGTACTGCGTGGGTGGCCGAAGACAAGAGCTTCTGAAACGAGGGAACAGAACAGATCTCTAATCTCCAGACTCTGACACATATCACACTTTTCTCAGTTGCTTAGGAAAAGGATTTGCATCCAAAAAGAAGTGGGAGGTTTAAATAGGAGTTCATACATTTATCTTCTGCGGTCCATGCGGTGATTTACATTTTGCTAGTCCCATGGAATCCAGAACACATCATAAAGGGCGTTTATTACAAACATGCAACCAGGGGAAACAAAGACCTGTCCAAGTTCCTACCCACGATGTCCAAAAGCTGAACTGAGTTGCAGTCAGGGAAACAAGGCTGCGGGGTGTCACTGATGTAAGTGCTTTGGGTTTGCGAGTGTTTTGGGTCTGTAAGTGTTTTGGGTTGTGCCGAGATGCTGAAGTCACTGTCCCACACTCGGTACAGTACTGGGCATGGTCCTGCCTGTGGATGGCCCAGGCCACCCATGTGGTTCTCAACTATAGTTCCATCCTCCTAGGACTAACAGAAGACTGAGATACGAAGGAGTTGGATCCACAGAAGCACCTGGCCATGGAAAATGCCAGCTTTCCTTGGTATTTTCCAAATGCCAAATGCCTTGCAGGGACATGCACCTTCTTGTACCATGTGATCAGCCCTTTCATGGCTTCATGCACCACCACAACTGTAGCTCTGCCATAGATTGCCCACTCCTCCACTCTGGCTGAACTGACAGCCTGCTCTGCTGCAGCACAGTGGCCTGAATAAGGCACCCTTTCTTCTTCTGGGTGGAAAAACCTCCTTTAGCCTGTTTATTTATTGGGACTTGCTGAGCAGGGTTTCCTGTGGCCCATCAAAACTTTCCACTCTGCAAAACGCAAGCGACAGACCATTGCTTCTCCCACCTAACACCATTCTTATGCATGGCCTGTCCCAATTTTCCTTGTAATCAATAACAGGGGTTTCTTTTTGTAGCGCACACAAAGGCTCGAGTCCTTGAATGAAGAAAGGTTTATCCAGGGGCTGTGGTGGGGCCAAGGCTGAGCTCCTGGTTTGTTTGTGATCCCCGAGCTCTGTCCTTGCGTCCTGCACACGAGGCCGAGCCTGCAGAGCCACGTGGGAATGTCTGTCCTAACTACAGGGCTGGAAATGCCCTTGGGACCGACCCATTGAAACAAGGAGGGGAGGGCTCCCCTTTCTGCCCTGCCAGAAAAATGATAGATTTGCAAGTGTAGCAGTGGTTCAAGGCCAATTTCTGCCTCCTATCTACACTTTGTTAGAAGGTGTACCTTCAATGTGGTATTGTTAGGCTGTTATCATAATATTTCCATGAGTGCTCAGTGGGAAATGATTACTTTGGGAAGCCTGGGAATGGAAGAGGGTGTCCTGCAGTCCCTGCTAATCTAGCAGCAGCCCTGGCATCCCGAAGTCAGGTGTCACTTTGCCACCCAGTCGTCTCCAGCACTGGGGCAGCTCAGGGAGAAGGGGTGATGTTTCCAGAGTAGGAGGAATCTCTGAATAGAAGTGCCCTGATTTTGGAGGCGCTGCTGCCTGTGGGAGAAAAATTTGGGGCTCAGAGCCTCTGAAACATGCTCCTTTATCAAGTGGGCTGCTAGAATTGCAGCCTGTGGCCCAGTTCCTGTTTCTGTTTTGCCCAATAAAGCACGCTTGCTTTAAAAGCATCTACTTTGCAATTCACAGTGGATTTAT
Source organism: Acridotheres tristis (assembly GCA_037013685.1). NCBI lineage: Eukaryota > Metazoa > Chordata > Aves > Passeriformes > Sturnidae > Acridotheres > Acridotheres tristis. The sequence continues at coordinate 10,121,281 of CM072892.1, read as the reverse complement.
CCCAAGGAAAGGCTTCTGCTGCTGTGCCTGGTGGAGTCCTCTGCCCCCATGGAGAGCAGACTCAGGAGAGAAAGCCAGGCTGGGCTCCCCGTACACTCCAGCTGCCCAGAGCTGCTGCCCAGTGTCCCACTTCTGCTCTTGCTCTCCCGTGGATGGTGAGACCACCCCACTGGGACAGGCTCTGTCCTCAGGTTGTAGAAGCTCCAAAATTCGGTTTGTTCCAAATGCTTTCCAAAGTGAGAGAGAAGCCCAGAGAGCACCTTTCAGTGCCTGGGCTTGTGACCCATGCCACCAGCACAGGTGGAGATTCATTCCCCTGTGTGAGCTGAGGGCCCTTGGTCTGGGCAAAGGGGCCCCCACTGAAGCATTCCTTGGTCTCACTAGTGAAAACTTGGGAAATCTCAGGACTTCCTTGGTTGATGCTATGGCTCCTAAAGAGGCAAGATGTGACCAGCTCGTTGGAGCAATCCCTAAATTAATTGCTCTTTGCTGGGAGGTACAGCCAGGCTCTGCAAGCCCAGATGAGGGGTGGCTGAGGCAGTACCACTGGTGACCAAAACTTGAGACTTGACTTGGTTCCTATTAATGACAGTACAGCTGTGTTGGTGCTCCTGCAGCCAGAGAAGAAGCTGGTTATCAAGCTGAGGCAAAAGAGGACAGGTTATTCTGGCAGCAGAAGATGGGTGGGTTGGAAAAGGGTACATTGAGCAAATGGGCTCCAGGCTGGAAGGCAGCAAAGGTGGGTAAAACTAAGGGACAAGGAGAGATAACCAGAGAAAGGCTTTGCTTGGGTAATTTCCAGATGGTTTCCATTGCAGTAAAAGCTCTTTGCATGGTCTCAGTAGCTGTGCCTTGTTTCTAAAAGATTAAGCAGTATCACAGGAGGAAGGGGTTTAGTTTTTCCCTCTGTTGTCAGCCAGAGAAGGTAATCACAACTATTAGGCAGGTAAAGTATTTTCTCTTCAGAGAGTAAATGCATTCTGGTAATTCTGTACGCTGGAAACCCTGAACTCTACAACAGTCTTGACTGGGAAGAAGTTCTTCTGTTTCTAAATGTGGCTGTGGTACTGGGAGAAGGGACATTTTCCATGCTGTGGTCCCGAATGAATTATTTTTTGTTACAGGTTTCAGGCCCCTGAACAGCAGGGGCTGACATCCCCAGTCCAACACTGCATGCACCATAGGACAGAGTTGCCAAAACACCAGAGAGGGGATTTGGCTTGGGTTAATTAAATCCAGAAGTCTTTTTCTGAGACTGGAAAGCAATGGATGTGAGTTTAGTTAATTCAGTACTGTATGGGTCCTTGTATACCACTAACCAGTCATCTGAAGGTAACTCTAAATAGAAGGTGGCCTGGCTTGGATTCCAACCAGGTGCCTGGTTCCTTATCTCTTACACCTTTATGTCTTTCATTGACAGTATAATAATTACTCAGTGTAATAATTGTACTAATTACATCCAGTCATTTCTGAAGGAGACATTGAAGTAGACAAGTTTGAGCTGACTTTTTATAGGTTTAATAACAGTGGCTTTATAATGGGTGGTGGGGTAAAAATCTTCCCAGAGCATTGGATAGCATGGTATCAGATGCTCCCTTGTTTTTATAAGAGACAAGCATTGAGTGTAGTCAAGAATTTTTAAGGGACAAAACATTAGCCTCCCTGAAGTTGGTTTGGTCATTGGTTAGGAAAGAGAATTGCCAGATAAGAATTAAACCTTCTGAATTGAATCATGGGGATGGAGAATTGATTTCCTGCTTCCCTAATTTTCAATAAGCATGGCCTGTGGCACGAGAAGAAACTCCAGAATGCAATACACAATTTTACCTCTGTCACTGTTTTTGAATAAAATCAGTGTGCAGTTAATCCAGTGTTATAAATCTTGGTACAAAGACTTCCAGAGCAGGTAGATTTGTTTAATCATTTGGGCTGGAATCCAAACCACTGGAGGATATAAAATATATATACTAGTGCCATTCACTTCACTGAAAACACCTTTTTCCCGTCCAAGGAAATAGCTGTGGTTGGCATGAATATATATTTGGAAAGCTGTAGGGCTAAACAGATTCCTCAGAAAATCATCTCTGGCCTAGATATTAACTATATTTACACACTGTAACTCCAGAGGCTGATCAGCTAAGGCTTTCTGACAGAGCAGTCATCTGAAATCAGTGATTCACCCTTTGAAATGGTGGGATCCTCACCTCTGCTCAGCAGGCTCCTTGTCTTGACACCAGTCTACATATTATCTTCAAATTGGAGTAGATCTTTCAAAAAAATCACTTCCCCTGCGACTTTCGAAGGAACCATGCAGAAATACAATGTTAATGGATCCTTCTTTGAGCATATGTTGTCTTCTTTGTGTCTTGATGAGTAGAACTGTGTCTCACTAAACAAACTGATCCTGCCAAATAAGGGAATACATTTTTTATTTTCCAATTTTCCAACTGTCAATACAATTTCTGTATGGGAGGATTTCCGAATGTCCCAGTTTCAGCGTTTGTAATTCACACTAAGGAATAAGGTTTAGCATCACGAAGAGTTGTAATTGTGAGGTGTTTCAGGTAGCTTTAAGTGGCTTTGGTACATCAATTGCCTCAGTGATTCACAAGGTGCTCTATGAGCTTCGTCCTTAGCCAGATCAAATCCCATCTCACACAGAAGATGATACAGACCTTGACAGTGCGAGTTTCTGCAGCAAGCTTTTGGCAGAACTCTTTCACACCAGTGTCTGCCAGCGGTGTCCCTTTGGTCCCGAGCTCTGACTCTGCTGTATTGTCTCTTCCAGGCACTTCTAGGATTTGACTGAGTTTGCAGGACATTCCATCAGTGACCAGGCGCCTGCAGCAAGGACGGATTTTGCAAGTGACACCCGTTGATGTGAGTGAAGGTAATGTGCTCTCTCCTGTCATTGCCCTGCACTTGCTGCTTGTCCTCCACGGAGCCTCATGCCCTGTTCAGCATCCCCTTTGCTACCTGTCCTGGCTGGGGAGGTGAGAGCAGGATCAGCCTCAGTTCACTGCATGTCTGAGAATCCCCCAGACTGATCCTTGCTTCAGGTAGCAGCTCTTCCTCACCATGGCTCAGCTCGTCCCATAAAACGTGTCTGTGCCCCTGTCCTTAAGGAAATACTTCCTTGCATCATATGGCCTGCCTATTTTCCATAAGTGCTGCATATTTTTGGGTCCTGAAGCTGGTCTGCATTCAGATACTGTTTTTTCCCCCTGAATTTCACAGGTCAATTTTGCCCTCTGTTCAAAACCTAAAATAAAAATGTGTGCATTGTTTCTGAGGCCTTTCCCATGGGAGGTGGTTTAGCACTTGACAGGCTAGATATTGCTCTGTATGTTACTGACCTTGTTAGTGCTGTCACAAGCAGCAGAAAGCAATCTGTGCTTTTGTTCTATACCTCTGGAAAAAGATCAGCATAGTGAGGTCCTGGGACTGTAGCACTTTAGCACTGCATTTAAGATAATCTTCTCTAAAGGCAGTTTTCTCACAGAAATGCAAGAACAGATTCCCCCCCTCCACCTGCTGTATTTGTGCTTAATTAAACCTAGGGGAAGTAATGTATCTCTTAATTCACTGACACGAGAATTTTAAGGTTCAGAGTAGATGACTCATCCACCAGAACAGAATTTATCCTTTGTTTGTAAGTGCTATTTATTGTCTTGTTTTGCATCACTATGGCTACTGTATGTCATTGGTGATATCATCTATCATACATAAAATGAATGCAAGACTGAATTAAAGAGCTGTAGTTCTTATAATTGTTTGTATCAGCCACTTTTCTGTTGTATGTCAGTCAGTACATCTCACATAAAAGCAGCCCTAAAAGTGGCTTAATATTTTCCATCAACACTGCTTGAAAAGCAAAAAATTGTCCTGTGCATAAATCTGATCACAGTTTAAAAAGCCCTAAGCAGCACCACCGAGCCCGTTGTTCAGATTATACAGCTTTATAAACAGCTCAGTGATGTCCTACAGGTGATTTTGAAGTTCCAGTGAACTGATTTGTAGTGGCATTCTCAATTATTTTACATTTAGTTATTTTTTCTGTTAAAGAACTAGTTAAGCTTGTTAGAAACATCACTGCTTTCGTAGCCTATATAGATTCTTCTGCTTTCTTTCACTGTTTTGAAGCAGAGACTGGGAATAATTAATCTATTCCAGTTAAAGCCTAATTATTTTGCCAATTTCATGGTCCCATGTTCTATGCTGAAACACATCAAGTACAATCACTTCTGCCATCCTATTCAATCAAAGCCTTAAGTTGCACAGATTTTCTGAAATGGCCTGGGCTTCAACAGCTTGGGAACTGATTCACTGAGGCATCTGCTGTAACACTGGCAGGACTGCCACCATTTTTCTAGCCCGAATCATTTGTCTTTGTCATTTACAAAAAATCTGCAGGGTATAATGTGGTCTTAGGGAAGCACGGAGCCTATTATTGCTCAATAATAGAATTTCGTGAGGTCTTGACATCTTTGAGTTCATATGACACATTTGACAGTGCATGTGTGGATGTATATCTCTAATTTCCCATGGAACAAGGGAAGAGAAGTATTTAAACATTTGCAATGCATTGAATGGCTGCTAAAATAAACCAGCCAGCTACGAGTGACTACTGGCTAGCAGGGACCAAGCCCCAGGACACACAGCAGTGGTGCATGGCTTTTCTGTGCTTGCCAAGACCAAGGTTTCATAAGTACTGACCCCACACAAAGCCTCCAAGATTATTTCCATCTAGACACACACTTTCTCATTTCCTTTTCCCTGCAATCCAGGACAGCTGGGCCTAGGGTGCTGAACTCAAAAAAGGAGGCCAGGAGAAAGATGTTCATCTTGGACATGCTCAGAGTGGTGGGCCCAGTGCTCCTCTAGGCTCACAGCTGGGTCTGGCTAACACAGGGTGTGAAAGCCCTGCAAAACAGCTCTTCCCAAAGAGTTGGGCTGGGAGAGCATGGTCCTGCTTAGTGTGGTCATTCCCAGAGGGGCAGCAGGAGGGGTGAAAAGGATCCCTCTAGCAACAAAGAAGAGACTGGGGCCACAGTGGGGAAAAAAGGCAAGAATTGAATGAGCTCCAGGGGTGATCAGAGGGAGGAGATATCAGAGGGAATGCTGCTTTCCTTTTGGTCCAAGGGCATATCTCTGTTCTTTTAAATGCTGTCTCAGGTGACAGGAACAGCTGGCAGAGTAGGGCCCACAGTCACCACTGCTGGGAGGGGTCTCCCATTTCCAAGTCACCATTCCCTCAGTGCTGTTGTCCACACGTGCCCAGTGGTATGGCCTGCTGGATGCTGCAGGAATAAAAGCATGTGCCCAGAAACCCTATGTATTTTACTAATTAGGTGGTTTTTGCTCTCCCTGGGGAGTGGCACAGGTCCAGGCAAGGGCTAGGAGCTCAAAACACTCTGTCTAGCAAGAGAATCTGTCCCTCTTCTACTGTGCCATGGCTCTGGGAAGATTCAAGCTGTGTGAGCTGCAGAGTGCTCAGATCAGGGGTTTGGTTCAGCCTTTTGCTGGCTTTCAGAGCCTGGTTCTGCTTTCCTGTTCTGTGCACGTACCAGGAAGTGTGTGAATTAATTCAGCGTTGGTTGGGTCCAAGGCTGACCCTTCAGGGCTTTTCCCTATGCTGATGAATGCCTACAGCCTTGAGTCCTGGTCCACAGCTGAGCTCAAGTGTCCATGGTTCTGCCATGCTTTTTCTTAAATGTGATGCAGTGGGAGTGAAAGTCTCTGCACTATCATGCTGCTGCATGCTACAGCTAATTAAAATCATTGTGAAGGGTTTTGTAGTAATTGCAGATATTGTAGAATTTAGTTCTGTCCGGTAATTGGAAATGTAAGCCTGAAACAAGTTATCCTTAAGATGTTTTAGTTGGCATTTCTCAGTAGGTGCAGCTGTTTCAAAGAAGGCTTTTGTGTGTGCAGCAGGACCAGAATTAATGGCAGCATTTAGTCGTGCCTAAAGGAGTGTTTGCTGTGGCAGGTGGCAGGGCAGCTAATGGATGATGCCTAAATTCTGTGTGCTGCAGGAGGCTCCAGCAGCCACTCACTGCACTGCCTGATGAATGCCAGCTAAAGAGAGAGAAAGCCCCATGCCAGATCTCTCCAGGGCTGATGTATTAACATTTAAAGTTAACATGGCCCCTTCAGCTCCGAGTGGCTCTGTTTGCTCCTACACGCTTAATATGCATTCTGGAGATTTCAGGCATCCTCAGATTTTTGAGTGGAATACTGTATTTATAAATGGCAAATGTGAGGAAAATCCCAGTGCCATGGAGACGTGCAGCTGCCCAGCCAGGGGCTGGGCTGAGCTGTGCAGTGAGAGCTGCAGCCAGCTCTGTCTCTGCTCTGGAATGCTGCAATGCCCAGCAGAACCAGGTGAGCTCCGGGGCCACTGCTGCACTGCCTGGGGTGCCAGATAGCACAGGGTGATGCTTAATGGGCACATAAGCACTTTAGGTTCCTAAGTCCCTGATTTAAATGAGATTTAGGTGTTAAACAGTCCCTGATACATTTGGAAGTCCCACTCAACACCTCTCCAAACACTCAGGCAAGTAAAGACTACTGAAAAGCTGGTCCTTAGACACCAATACAGCTGGTGTGTCTGGAATTAACAGCTTAAAAAGAAGTGCTGGCTCATGACTAAATTGAAGAGACATCTGGAAGAGCAAATATTGAAGACATTACTAAGAATCGGAATAAGAATTTAATTCAAGGCTAGTATTTCCATCGGTAACTTTTTTTGGTCAACAGATGCAATTTCTGAGCTCATGTATCAGTGATAAATTGATAGCTGATAACATTGGAAGACTCCAGTTTCCAGCTGATGACTCTGGGACTCTGTGGGGGTCCTCTCTGCTGTTCCAGGGGCAGCTAGGTGTGATGCCCTGCTCAGCATCACCACATGCAGCAGTAACAGTTGGCTTGGAGGCCAAGGAAATATTTTTTTGACTGTTCAGGAAGGAGAGTGTAACACAATTATTTTAGCCAATATGAAAAGCCAATACCTTTTGTTAAATTAGCTGTGGGGCCAAAGCTCAGAGCTGAGGTGTCCCATTCTCTTTGAATATTCACAGCATGACAGAGGTGATGAACACCCGAGAGCCGGCGATGGAGGAATTCACGCTCAGCCAGACTCCCGAGGAGGAGGGAGGCCCTTCAAGCCAGGTAACTTCAGCAGAACTGAAAAGTGTCCTGAGTTGTTTGTCAAAAGCAATTTAATGCAACCAATAACTGTCCTTAGGGTAGGTGTTGAATTGCAGAGCACTTCTGCCAGAAGAACAAGCCCTGGAATGTGTTTGATCCTCCTTAGGTTCTATTACTAAAAGTTCAGAGTTTGGCTGAAGTGTTCTGTGGGCTGCCAGGTCTGCAGGGCACAGTGACAGCAATGCCCAGATCCTGCAGGGATGCGGTCACAGAGGCTGTTTGTCACCAAGAGTTCACATCTGAGCAGCTACTGTGTGATGAAGACTTCCATCCAGCACTGTGCCAAGCTTTTATACAGCCACCCTTCAAATGAACTGAGTTTCCTTAGGCTCAGAGGGAGCTCCCTTTTTAGAACAGAGACCATTTGAAATGATTGGCTAATTCACAGAAATGTCTGTGGCATCATAGCAGCACCACTGGTCAGGGCCATTTGCTAGCAGGTGCAAGAGCATTTTGTGTCCCCAGGCAGCTCCACACACCCACTCAAACACCCACCCGTGGTGCTCATTGCAGCAGGAGGGATCACGATGTCCCAAGCCCCCCTTGTGGCAGCCCCCACATCTCAGTTGGTGCTCTGTGGTTGTGCTCGTGACTCTGTGTCACTACCAGGGATAAATCACGTAATGTGTCCTGGTGGACCTGAGCTGCCTCTCAACACAATGTGTAATGTTGGAAGCAGACTCAAAGACCTATGCTAGGAGCAGCCTGTTGCAGGTGTAAATCTAGCATTTGGAAGCCAGGGAAGTCAGAAGAGAAATTTTGCAAATTCCTTTTGGGCCACTTGTTTGTGTATTGAAAGGCTTTGTGCATTTAAAGAGCATACCATGGGCTTTCCTGTGCCTCAGAGGCTGCACGGGATGGATGCTGCTCCCTCAAGGAGCACGTTTTCAATATTCTTTTTCCTCTTCTTCACCAAGTTCCAGGTTTTCAGTGTTGTATTAGTGTATGCTGCCCAAACTCTGTCCAAGCCCTGACTTCACCTGTGGATTTAGGGCTATTCTATGATGTCTCTGATCATATGCCCCAGAGTTTTCTGCCAGCTCCTTTACCTTACCCCTGGGAGAAGGTGCTACCATTCACATTTTAGTGATAGCCACCTGAAGCAAAAAAAAAAAAAGTCAAACAGAAATAAGATGTAGCACAAACTCAGTGACTCAGTGGGGTTCCTTCCAGCAACTTCCAAGCACTCTGTCCAGGAGACTGGTCCTTCTCCTCCTGCAGTCTCCTGCCCACTCATCACACGCTCCAGCTTCTGCAGAAAAACACAGCAAGGCCCAACAGGCAGCTCTGCTTCCTGCCAGTCCTGACTCATTCCTGGAGGGACATGGTAAATACTGGGCTCTGGTGGAAAAAAATTATGTGGTTGATGTGAGAAAAGACCATACGAGAATGACACAAACAAAAATAGCCACAGCTGAGGCCACACAGGTGCCTTTCCTAAATTTTCTTGCAGCTGTAATAATCTTCTCCCAGCCCATTTTTAGATCTCTTCTTGCCATTTCCTCGGGCTTCAGAAAGCAGATGAAGAAGCAGAATTTTTGTTGTGTTGCATTACCCATCCAGGGGTTGCCAGCAGGCTTGGGGATGGGGTGGCTGTCATGCAGCCCTCTGCCACCCCAGCAGGCTGCTCAACAGCCTGGGAAGAGGTCACTGTCACCTGTCTGTGCAGCCATGGGAGAAAATACAGCAATTTACCCACAATTTTATGGCTATTTTCTGCCAGCTGAGCCGTGAGGCTGCAGGAGCTGAGCTCCATGTGGGTCTGCAGAGGAGGACACTGCTGCTCAGCTGGCCTGTGGACCAAGGAGACCTTTGTCTCATATTTGGTTTCCAAGAAGCAGGATTGTATTAGCCACTTCTTAAAAATTCCTCCCAGTCAAGACGGCTGCAATGGAAATGCCTTTCCAAATTATGAACAGCTCAGGAGAAGTCTGTGTAATGGGAAGTTGTGCAGCTCTTTTCTGATAGGCAGCATAAGCAGCACTGCTTGGTCAGGATGAGTTACAAACTGTGGGTGCAGCTCAGGGTGGCGTCAGGAACGTTTGCCTTCAGTGATTCACTTGTTCTAATTGTACTGAAGGCGCTTTCTCACGAAATAATTTTTTTCCTAATTGTTTCTCATAACACTAATATGAAACATTTCTCACCTCTGTATAGATTTGCAAGAAGTTTTGAATCCCTGTGAGACTACCATGGGAGCAAGGGTATGAGGATGAGGGTTATTGTCCTTGCTCATCTTCAGAAGTCAGATATGGGCAGCACACCAATGTCAAAAATGTGCTTTCTGCTTCCTAGATGCAGAGCCTTTCCCCAGGTCTTGCCTCCCCATGCCAGCTCTGATGCCAAGAGGGACAACTAAACGCTCAGCTCTTAGGAGTACAGCTGCTGAGATGAGGAAGGTTGCAAAAGCCATGGAGCAAACACTTCCAATGGGTTATGACACCCCCAGACTCCTGTCAATGTCCTGTATTTCTGCCCATGCTCACAGCAGGATCTCTGCTGAGACTGCCACACACAACCAGCAGGGCTTGATCAAGCAGAAACCCTGATTCAGTGGTGAACATGCTGCAGATATGTGGGGAGGTTCCCACCAGCTCACAGCAGCAGCCTCTGAAGTTAAACTGGGATCATTCTTGCTCTCAAGTCCTGGTTCAGTCCCCTCACATGCACCTTGATTTTATTCTAAGAAATGAAACACAGTGAAATAAAATAAAACTCAGCTAGCACAGAGAGATTTGTAGCTTGTTAGTGCAGGTATATGGAAGTTGGAGGATCCAGGAGAAAAGGTTTCAGTGAAGCAACAACAGAATTTCTTATGGTAATGTCCTGGAGGAGCTGGAATGATTTTTCCTTAAAAAAAAAAAAAACACCCCCAGAAAAAAAACTATTCAAAACAAAGTACCCTGAGAGATTTAAGTGATCCAGCTGTGTTGAAAACAGGAAAGCACTTTTGTGTGTTACAATATCCTTCACTAAAAAGCCCTGGTTCAGCTTCAAGCTCTAACCACTGTGTAGTGTTTGATCTGCAGCTTCAATGTGACAAGTGAAAATAAATAGCTGGCACCATCCTCTGTGTAATGATGTTCTCTGGGGCTACCTGTTTTGCATGAATGCATCATAAAATAGTGTTTCACTGCAGAACATAGCTCTGCACAATGGTGGCTTCTTAATAAACTATCACTGCAGGAAAACGTGGATATCATAGCAGAACAAAAGGACAGCAGCCAGAGGGGCTGCAGCAGCCATTTAGCTTGGCCTTACAGCAATGACTTCTGTGTCCCAAAACCCCACCAGAACCGAAACAGGAGTGTTTGGCAGCATAACAGATTTTGTCTCCCAAGTCTCCATTTTCACTGCTCATGTCGGATCACTCAAGTTGAGGCAATCATCTCCTCAACACACCAGAATGCAAAGTGGGTTCTTTGCTCAGGAAGGGACAGCACGTGCAGGGGAGAGTGTGCTGAGACCTACAGCCCCTCTGCACCACGCTTGGCCAGCAAGGAGCTGGGCTCAGCTGGTGTTAAAATCCCTGTGCAGGGCTGTTGGTCTGCATCAGTTGGAAGAGGATTTTTTAATGGACATGTGAGTACATGTCAAATGTAGAAAGGACATACTCTGCTTGTTCTGAGTATACATCCCTGCTCAGAGCTTTGATGTGCATTCCCCAAATGTCTCCCAGGCCTTCCCAGACTCACGTGAGAAGTACCCCAAGCTGTCCAAAAGGCTGCCTTCGATCGTGGTGGAGCCCACCGAGTCCGGGGAGGTGGAGAGCGGGGAGCTGCGCTGGCCTCCTGAGGACCTCAAATCAGCAGAGGACAAGGGCCTTCATGGTGACCAAAGAGTCTGTGTCCAGCAACAGCAGCAGCAGATGGATCTGGAAGGTCTGAATGAGTAGTTTTCATCCTTGTTCCCCATAGGAAAATAGCTGAAATTAACAATGAGACAAACAACTGTAGGTACTTGAAGGTGCCCAGAAAACATCTGCACTGGAGGAGTCCTGTGGACTGAAAATTTTGATGTAGCTTTTGAGCAATGGTGTTTTCATCTGCATCAGCCACTCACGTGGCCAACAGGCAGCCAATGCACTGCACCTTAGTAGGTCACTCTGAGGAGCAGTAGTCCTGGTCAGTAGCACGTATCTATCCCTGTCTCCTAGCCTAGAAGTGAAGTGTTTGACAGCTGCACGTTTTCAAAGCATCCTGGTGTCTCAGGAGTGTGTCAGTGCAGCAGGAACTCACAAATACATACCCCTGACCAGTAGTGTCACTGTGGGGTAAACACAGGTGAAGGTAAGACCTTGTCTAAGTGTAGCTTGCACAGGAAGTGCTCCAATGGGAAACGGGTCTATTTATTTCCTTGTTTTTTCATCTCAGTGCTGTGTTTTTCTCTTATAGAGTGACCCAGTTTCCATTTCAGTGCACCAGCATTTGCCACCCAAACACCCAGACACAGCAGCCAGGACAGGGTGCAAGATGCACCTTCCCTTTCCTTTCAAGGGGTGATGACAAAAGGTCTTGAAGTATAAAATCACCTGCTATTCCAGTTGGCATTTCTGGGTAGTGACAACCACAGGGTTTGATCATTCAAGACTGAAATATGAGCCAAATCTATTTCCTCACTCCAGGTTATATATTGTGGTTTCTCTGTTGGTTTTGTGCTGTGATTTGTACTCATTATGTCTTCAGGCCTGACAGCTTAAGCAGATTTCCAAAACCAGGTAGCCTTCCCATGACAGTAGCTGTCCATAGGGATCATCTCCTCTCTCTAATATCTTACCTGAGGTCTCAGGTTCCCTGTAAAGTCAGGCTGTGATGCACTCAGAATTCCCTACTCCAGGTTTAACTACTGGTTTGCAAGCAGAGAATTTCTTGTATCAGGCCTGATCACCCTAACAGATGAACTGCCAGCTAGAGCAGGGAATCAAACAAAGGCTGCACCTATGTGGGGAAATAAATGCTCATGAGCTGTTTCTTTGCAGATACTTCAGCACACCCAGCTCAAGAGGCGGAAGACAGTACAGATACTGTGGAAAGCAGAACTGAAGAGAATGAGTAGGAACTCCATGGCCTCAGAAGTGAAACTTCATTGTGAATGTTATTGGAAAGCTAATACACTCTGAAGACATGTCAAAGTAATCTGTATTTCAATCTGCAAGGGTTTTATTTAGTTAGTACCTGGTAAGAAGCATCTGGGCTTTAGAACTGTTCTTCTAATATTTTGATTTTCAGGCTGGGATTTATATTATTTGTTTAATTTCCCCTTGGGAAACAATGGGATATGTTAGGAAATACAAGGCTGTCAAGGAAAAGATGCTCCTAATTTTAATTAGTGCATTTCATTGGTTTTATCTTTTTCAAGAAAGGCTGCTTTCAGGTATCAACAGCAGGACAAAGGGGTTGCGTTTCTACAGGAGGAATGTCTTAAATCTAAAAAACTTTCTTTTTTTTAGCCATTTAAAACTAGCACTGTGATATTATGGACAATAGATGTAATATAATGTCACCAGTTGATTTTGTAACTTTTGTATAGAGACGCAAGGGCAAGGTTTGGCTCCAGGCTGCTGCCCTGGGGCAGCCCAGAGCAGTTCTCTCCCTTTGACTAACCTGTGCATATTTGGACAAACCAGCCTTTCCTTAGCTGCCTTTTCAGTAAGGCTGATGCCTTTTGGAAGCGCTTTCTGGCTGTACCTTAACGAAGCGATGAGCTGGTCGCTGGTGTTTGTGCCTGTGTGTGTTGGGATTGCTGGGGTGGATCCTGCTCTCTGTGCACTCTTCAGCTCCAGCCCTAGTGTGGCTGCACTTCTCGCCCTTAAAGCTGGTGAGATGGCTCCTGCTTCCTCCAGGGCTGGCTTTGTCCCACCTTGTTAACAGAGGTTGTTGTGACATTACTTCTTTGGTATGTTTGGTGTATAATGTAGGTGCAGGGGCACAGCTGCTCCTCCCTTGCCCTGAGCGGGGTGGTGGTAGGGAGTAGGTGGCAGGAGCTCCATAGCACATCCCAAACCTGTCCTCTGTTTTGCCTGGCTCCAGGTTTCCCCTGAGCCACCTGCAGAAGGAGGGGCGTGGTGGAAGGACGAGCACCTGCCTCCCTCCCGCCCAGGCTGGCACTGCTGACAGGACACACCTGTGCCAAGGGGTGCCCTCCTCACCTGCAGCACCAGCCCCTCAGCTTTGGTTGCACCATCACCTCCTGGAGCCCAGAGCTCATGGTGGCACAAGCTGTCTCTGGACACCCCTGCCCTCCTGTGGATTTTCCTTGGGAATTTGGGGGTCAGTTTGACAGGAGTGGATCCATTCCTGCACAGCAGCCGCCAGACACTCCCTCCCACTGTCCCGGGAGAAGCACCAATCTTGGCCCAAAACACGACCCATTGGATGGGCTGGTGGGGGTGGATGCTGCCTGTACTCAGAGGGGTTTGGCTGTCAGTGATGAGTGTCCTCCTGTAAGCTGCAAAGCTGGCTTTCTCCATCTCTGCAGGGCTGGATGGGCTCTGTACTTCCAATTAATGTTGTATCCAGAAGAAGCTGCTCGCTATAGGTGGAGCAAAATAATAGGATTTCTTCCAGCATTAACTCCTAAGTTGAATTCCAAGTGCTTTCTTTTCTCCAGTAATAATTTTCGCTAACAACTTTTAATTGTGTGATGGTTGATAAAATTTACTGGCCAGATGTATTAATAAGTTTTTACCTTCTTAGCAACCAAATTTAATATATTTACTTACAAAGAATTCTGTGCAATGAATGTTTATTACAAAGGAAAGAGACTATTTTACTTCAAAGCAACATTAATTTATGTACAAAACTGTAGCTCATTATTTGGGGTGTTTGGGATCTAGGACCCTTTTTATAACAGTGTAGTACAGTATAATGTGATACTTAAGTTAAACTTTGCTCTCTCAATCTATATAACAATCTGTTTTGCCTTCTTGATGTAGACTTTCTTGCCTACACTGTTAGAATTAGTTTGTTGGATGAGTGGGATTCTGGTCAGAGCACCGAATTTCACCAGTGTAACTGAAGGTTTCAAGAGCACTTCCTAAATCTGGCTGCTGTCCCTGTCACCCCCTTCACTGGTGGCAGTTTTCTGGTGAAGCCAACAAAGCTGGAGCTACATGTTGGCACAGGAGCAGTGAGGGGAGGGAGGTCCCCAGCTCGGACCTGCCGTGGCAGGAGGAGAGCCAGGCTGATGGGAGCTGCTCTTTAAATGCTGCTTTTGCATCGACTGTCAAGAAGGTTTACAAAGCTTTGGGGAGAAAACAACAGCAGTGACGACATATTTTTAGCTGTGTGATTTCCTGCCAATCTGCATCTGCCCAGCTCTGTGAGGAATGACGTTAGATGTATCACTTAATTTGCTTTTTGCTTTATAAAAGGAAAACCAGTTGTTTGAAACACTTCCCCCAATTTTCTGTGCTCTCTATCTGCTTTCAGACACTCCCTCCCTTCCTGCTCTGGATGGCCCTTATCCTATTTCCACCTGAGGTCAATGGCACTTCCCTAAATATGTTTCCCAAAGAAACAACTAAATTCTACCTACACCCTGAAAAAACGCCACGCAAGCACCACTATTTTTTTTTTCATCCTTGTACTTAAAGGTGAAGCTGGTATAGAAATCCCAGATTTCCTTCTTCCAGCCTAATTACTCCTCTCTTTCCTTTCCCCTCTTTTGCACTGCTCCCCTGAAGTATTTTACCTGAAGCAAATGGTTGCTTCAAACTAAAGCTTTCTCCTAAAGCTGTGTGGCCTCAGTTTAAGAATCGTGCAAAGCCAAACTCCTCCTCCCATTTTTATTTTTCTGACCATGGGCCAGAGGCCCTAAAACAGGAAAGCAAGATAGAGAGAAAATTGTTTTATACAAACAAACCCTATTTATTCAACTTGCAGGTCTATGAATGTCCACTTACTTTGTCTGTGTGCAAGTGTTGTCTCTCTAATAAACTCAATAGTTGTTTTGTATTTTTTCTGGATTAAAAGCTTTGTAGAAACTAAAAAGAAAAAAAAAGACATTCAGTCATATTTTTCTAGTCTAGCTTGTAGAATATTTCATGTAGTGCAGAAAGGAAGTTTTATGGAGTAAGACATTGTTGAATTTTGCTCTTTCAGTTCTTTCTAATTTTGTAAAATGCCACCTGTACATAATACTCGACTAATGTATGTCCTGTAGATGTATTACACCGTTTAGCCTATTAAATGCCTATACTGAACTGATTGGAAGAAGCAGCGTATCCACTGTGTCTTTGTTTAAACATGGAAAGGATTATAGGTGGTGGTGTGTGTCCTACCACTAGTACAGGGAATGAAGCCCACTCTAGGGCTGTCTTGGCTCCATGGCATGCAAATCCTCACCCAGGCCCTCCAAGCCACATGCTCCTACACAGACAAATTCAGATTTACATCAGTGACAGCTGCCATAGCCAGCGAGCCCGTTGGCTCATCTTCATTCACCTTTCAATGCAATGCACATTTTTAACGTTTTCTGGAAAGGCAATTGTGGAGCCCAGCAGGAACTCACATTACTGGAAATCTACACCCTGTGCAAAGAGAGCAGGGTCATGTAGCAGAGAAGATGAGAGGCAGAGATAGTCTGCCAGGGAACAACCAATTTTTTCCAAAAACGTCAAGTTGCCAAAAAGTAAAGGATCAGATAACTGGAGGGTGAAGCTGCATCTTTCTTACCCAGCTCAGAAGCAGCTGCTGCTCTCTGAGATGGGTAAATCAGCATGGCAAGGGCATTTCCCGAGGTCAAAGGCAGGGCTGTGCCTGCTGGGCAGTGGTGGCATGGCAAGGGCAATGTGCTGTGTCCCAGGCTGGGGCAGTGAGCCAGCCTTGGCACTGCTTGCACACCTGATGCTTTGTGTCACTCAGTACTGGAGTTTCCATGCACCATGCATGGAAAATCTCATGTCCAGGCATACATTACTCAGGGTGGGATGGCAGAGGGACTGACACTGCTGTCTCCTCACCTCCCTAGGAACTGTCCCTTCCCTCTGGGGTCTTGCTGAGTGGTGTTCAGCCATAAGGATGGTACCTGATGGCTCCAGGGGATGCAATTTCAACTGGTGCTGATTTTATGTTCCTATGAGGTCTGTGCAGAGTCCTGGCTGTTTCCTTCCCTTGAGTCTGAAGGCAGGGGGATTTTATTGATAATTAATTAAATAGGACAAGTGTAGGAACACTGTTGTCTTGCTTCTAACATTTGTATCTTAAACTTGTATCCACCGGATCTGCAGGTTATCCCATTGACTTGAGACATTTTCATTTCTTTTTAATCAGACATCTGCTTAGTATTTTTCTTTTAGATGTGTTCTGCTTGACACTCCTGTCTAAAGAAGCAAATAACATTTTCAGTGGAATTAGCTTTTCTAAAACTACTAGTAAGAGACAAAACCTGACTTTTAAAGTCATGTTAAATTGAAAAATGTAACGTCTACATTAAATCAAGCTTAATTTGTGTTTTTAACATCTTTATTTTTTTCTCTTTAAAATTTTTTCAATTCCAGTGGTTTTGTGAATCTGTTTAGGAGAAAAGTGATGCCTGACAGTTTCAGTGGGCCATGACTCCCATAGCAAACAGCACATTCCTCACTTTCATGTTATAAAAGCTTATGTCATATGCACTGCTTCCACCACAAATTGGAGCAAGGCACCCTTCTTCCCTCTGTCTTTTAAAACACATGGCTTTCATTTCAGAGACACTAACTCTCCATAGTCTCAAAAAAAACCAAAAAATACCCCCAAAAAATACCCCCAAAAAACCAAAAAAACCCCCCAAAAAACCCAACCAAACAAACAAAAAACACCCCAAAAAGCAACAAAACAAAACAACAAAACCCCCCCCAAAACAACAACAACAAAAAAACCCACCAAAAACCCAAAACAAACAAAAAAGGACAAATAAATTTAATCAATTTGAAACATTAAGAAGTTGCCGTTTTCCTCTAAGAATGCTGGCAAAATATTTTCCTTCATTTTCTCTAATATTTCTGCCATTAAGAGCCCAAAAACTTCACATCTAACCTTAGCAGACCTCCCTCCCAGAGACTCTCCCTGAGTCCAGTGGGCAGGAGTGGAGGAGCAGGGGTCTCCAGGGAGGAAGGGACATGGACCAGGGACTCACACTCAGCTCTCAGGCCCCAGAGAAAGGCACAAGGATCGTTTCATCCTGCCTGAGGATTTGTGCCCACACACTAAAAAAAAATCTGTTTAAAATGCCCACGATTGCAGTGAGTCCAGCCATTAAAAGGATGTTTGCAATCAAGCCAGCATAGCTCAGCTTCAGCGTAGCTCCTGGAGTGTGACAAATTCTCTTTATGAATTAGTCACTTAATTTGTGAAACATAGGTTGGATATTGTCACATACCCACGTGTCCCCCATAGCCCTGACAACTGTACCCCCACGCATTACTATTCAGTGGGAGATGAAGCCATGAAAACCCTTGGGACTGGGATGCTGTTGGGACATACAGCCAGACTCAGGATCAGGAGAAAACTCCAGATTTCCAGCACTGGAAGACTAAGAATAACCAATTGTTGCTGTCAGCTATTCACTGATGATAACTTGAACAAGAAGAAACAGCACAGGCACCTTTCCCATCAACTCAGCCCTCCCTTGGCAGCCTTGTACATCCACTTTCAGGCTGGTGAAATCTGGCAAGTACAGAACTGCAACCAAAACCACAAAGATGGCACAACATAAACTGAGCATGGCATGAAAGCCACCAGCTCAGCTGCTGTTTCACTGGTACTAGTCTGTAACACCTAGCTTAGGGATGTGGTGGGAAGCAACTGGCTTTCCCCCCAGAATTTACAGCTGAGGCAGGACAAAGGGAACTGGACACAATAAAGGTCTCCACGCATCTGTGGGGTGCAGTGGCTCTGGGAGCAGCACGGTTGTTCCTTGGATTCCCAGTGGCTGTCACCAGACACCAGGACATACATGTGGCAGGGGCCACCCCGTTCCCGTGAGCCCAAGGGCTGGGATCTGTTTCTCCAAATCTCAGGTGTTTCTGTCCATGCTGGTTTTGGTTAATGTGGCCCAGGGGTGTGGTGTGGAGGTGCTGGGATGGCATCCCTTGCAAGGGCAGGAGCTAACTCCACACCTGTGAAGGGTCTGCAGAGGGGGAAGAACAAGTCTTGGTGCTTTTTCCATTGTGAAACCCTCGAGGTACCACAGGGATGAACAATCACTCCCACAGTCCTGAAACCAATTCTGCTCTAGTAGGAACAGAAAAAAAAAATGAAAAGAGGTTTTGGGATCCTAAATGCCAGGAAGATTGGTGCTTAAAGCACCAAGTAACCAGAAAACATGAGTAAAAGCAAAGCAGCCTTTTGACTCCTGCTGGCCTCAGCGCCTTCTTTCTAGCCCAAGGTCTCCCTTTGTGCCACACCCGATGCCCTCAGTTGCCTTTAGTGACCCTTTAGTGCAGGGACAGGACACATCTGAGACTGAAGCTGTGCCCTCAAGCATGACTGAGGAGGCACATCTGAATTCCCTAGTTCACCCAGAGGCTAAGGTGCTGCTGCCTATTTATAGCCAGATGGGTTAAATAAAGTGCTTTATTCATCCCTGAGGTTTTAAACAAATTCCAGAGAGGACAAAGGGCCTTGTGTCTTTTTCCCCACCCATTTTGTTTTGGCCCAGTTTGTACATGCAGAGCTAAAACTTGTTCCAAGATTGATTCAAAATAAGACTAGAGAATTATTTGCTGGCTCAGCATGAACCACTGTCCTGCTAGAAATCATCTGTATAGCTTTCATATGCCTTTTGTGAAAAAGAAGCTATTAGAAAATGTAAATTTTGGTGTGTGGGTACAAACCCTGCTTGTAGATCCATTGATAGTAATCCTTTCAATTTGCTGGCATTGCTTAAGTTTCACTGCAGCTGAGGGGAATGAGTTTTGGTGTCAAGGGGAAAAAAGATGGAAAAAAATTAGGTTATTTGAAACCCCTGGTTTATGGAAATGCTCAGTAATTTATTGAAATGAACAGAACAAAAGATGGTGCTTATCACACTAAGCTGCTGTCCCAAACAAGGCCAGCTCACTGAGTCTGTTCACTTTTTACTGCATTCTCCAAAGATTTTCAGGCTTCTAACAGAAATGTGTGCCCTTCTCATGTGCAGAGCCCTCAGCATGTTTGGGCAGGAGTGCTGCTGGCCATGCTTCACTCTGTGATCAGCCCAGCAAACTACATTGCTTAGCTGGTTGCATCTCGTTCCAACAAATAGGAAAGAACTGATTCAATTCACAAATAACCCAAAGGTGTAATTACCTTGTTTTCGCAAGAGGTGATTTTGTCACAACCTGGCATCTGGCTCGGGTGTGATAAGCACGAATGTAACCAAGCCAAAGTGCTCCTTCCAAGTCTTTAAACTCTTCAGGGGTAGCTAAACCACCTTTTGGTTGTTTTGTACTGGAGATACCTTAGGAGCACTGTGTCTTTGGCTGTGAGTTCTACTCTGCAAGCACAGGGTTTGGGGAAATCAGCAGGAGTTGCATGCAGTGTTTCACCTTCAGAGGTGTGCCTGGGCCATATCCTGCCTGAGGCTCGAGTTTGCCCCACTTTGGGCTGCCTTTTGCATATTTCCCCTCTCCCCCCTGCCACCAGCCCTGCTCCCCTCGGCAGCCACACGGGGAGCACAGCTGTGTGGGTGAGCTGGCTCTGGCAAAGACAAAACCAGCAGGGTTTTGCTGCATTCACCACTGCAGGTGCCCAGGGCCAAACCAAGAGCAGGCTGAGACAAGAGAAGGCAGGTGAAATGGTCCAAGAACTGCACGACACATTTGCCTCAAAGCAGAGTAACAGTGACAGCTCTGAGTCTCTCCAGTTATCTCTCCTGGTTACTCTTGAGTTGCCAGAAAAACTATAGTCAAATTAACCAACTTGTCCTTTTGTTGTTTTTTTTTCCTTTCTGTTCAGAAAACCTCCCATGTATTTATTTGAAGACATAAAGTGTTTCTGCCATGCAGAACTCTGCCAAGAGCTGTGCTTGTTGTTCCAGATTTACAATAAAAATGTTGTGCAAATGACCTAGATACACAGAGTGCAGCACTTAAGTGGGGATTTGGCTAAATCCAGCATATATATCTAATCAGAAAACATCTACAAGCTTGGGAAAACACCATGATGGGATCTTACAGAGTCTTAATGCATAGGTGGTTATAGGTTACATGAGAAGAGAGAGGCAATACTGCATTAATGCTGGAAACTCTCTCTTGTCTTGTTCTGTAACATCTGGTGGCCAAAGGAGAGAATGAAGATCATCTTGAGATGTAAATCAACCTGATCCACCAGCTCTGTGCTTGAAGTCATTTGACCTCTTGAATCTTACTCATAGAAAACTGGATAAATGGCTGATTCCCAAAATGAGAACCAGATGCTGCTACATTTTAACAAAATTTCCTGCTTATAGAACTACTCTTAGAAAGAAAAATCCACAGGCAAGGATTTTGTGCCTTGAACACAAGATGATGTGAGCCCTTAGCAGATGCATGACTGCAGATGGCAGGGAAAGGCCCATGCTTTACACCTGAGCAGAACAGAGCTCTCTCTATTGTGCGATCCTGCCTGGAGTGTTCAGAAGCAGCAGAGCTTCTGTAGGAGCATATTCTGTAGGGGTTGTCTCACACCAGGTAGGTTTGTAAAAACTGTACCACTGCAGAGTAGTGAATTTACACGTGTTAAACACATATGAAATGAATGAGACAGACTGGCACCGAGCTCATGCTGCCAAACATCAAATACTAAACTTTCCCAGGGTGACCATCAGCTCTTCTCCAGAGGATACCATTATCCTCTGAGCTGTGGTTTGCTATCAACCCAAAGCAAAATGTCCTACACACAGTATACAGGACAGAGCAGGAATGTCCAGTGTCTAACGTGAGAATTAACACATACTCAACTTTTATCACAAAGGCATAAACCAGCCCCACAGTATCCATGCTGCTGGGCTAGGTTTGGTGAAGTTGTGCTCATGAACCTTGAACCTGGTGTTCTACAGTGATCAGGTATGTACAGAGGTAATTCCTGTAAGTTTGTAGACCTGATTCTACATGGGTAATACTCTGAATCTGGATATTTGAACTGTAACTGGATCTTACTTTTGAAGTGGTTGTGGCCCTGTTCATCTGGTGTGCATTTCTTGGCAGCTTTGCTGGCCCCTCCACTGAGGACTTTCCCCCTTTTTTCTTGGAGAGATCATGTAGATCAACCAAAGGAAGGATTAAAAACCACAGAATGGGTTCCCTTACAGTGCTGACATGTTTCCCTCTCCATTTGGGAAAATTGAGAATATTGCAAAAGGGAATGTTAATCTAAGCTGGCCTCCTTTGCGCCAGAGGCTGGTGGATTTGGCCCACAGCCTGGAGAAGAAGTCAGCTAATATGCCCCATCTTTGCGAAGCAACCTAGTTTCTGTCTGAATTCCTACACGATTAGCACACAGAGTGCATATTAAAGATTAATGCAGGAGACCCTGCAGAGTGGAGCTTCCTGAGAGGCATCACGCAGCAGGTCTTCGTTAGCACAGAGAGCAGATGGACACGCCCCGGGGGGCTGACAGCACATGCAATGCCTCTCTGCACTTTCTTCTTCTGCCTGATGCCTCTGAACTTCATCAGCAGCCTCAAAACATCCATAAATGATTTAAAAGAAAATGGATTAACCAAAGGGGAGAAGTGTCTCTTGCTGGGTTGTAGGAGACCCTAGACTTCTGTTCTGGTTCTTGTTCCACCACAAACGCAGGCATAGCCACTTACCTGTCTGAGCTGAAGTTACACAATATTTATACAGTCAGTCCCCAGATTGTGAACCCCTCCATCTTTACTGTCATGAGAATATCTACCTTTCCTCAATGGTGTTCTGCATTTTTACACCTGACATCCACAGCTGCTTATACCTCTGGGATTGACAAACTTTCTCATCAGTGGGGTCTGTCCAGGAGACAGTGCCCTCACAGACAGGCAGGTTTTGGCTGCCTCTTCTTGGGGCAAGAGGAAGGCTGGTGAGTAGCTTTTAAGTGTTCCCTGCTAAGAGTATAGCACTGACATGACATGATGGTTAAAATGACACCCCTATTGTTTTTTCCCTTTTCACTGCAAAACTAAAAAGCAGTAATTTATATGCCTAGCATTTCAGAAATGTTAAAAATTACAAAAGACTACCAAATAATGCCCACACAATGTAACACTGTACTCTGCTGCTTAGCAAATTGGACAAGAATCACACATGATGTAAGAATATGAGTTTAACAACAGTGTTTTCACTTGCAGCTCCTAGTGACTGTAGCAGTTTGCATAAAACATACTGGTGAGGATGGCATGATTTAAGGATTACATCTCCAAACTAATGGATAGAAACATACATGTAGTTACCAGAAACTGTTACTCTTCAGTTCTTTACTCTTTTCCTTTTGACATTTGCTTTTGTGTTGCATTTCTGGTGCTGACACTGAGCTTTAAACACAAAGAGTGAAATAGCTCAAATATTCTACGTTCCTATCAGCAGTCACCTGATGTTGCTACACACCCATCTCTCCAGGACACAGCTGCCTCTGTTGGACCAGAGCAGCTGGGAGTGTTGAGGAGCCAAACCTGTGGCTGCAGTGATGGTCTGCCAAGACCTGCTCCTGCAATAACCTTGCTGCACGTTCTCTGAGCAGATGCCAGTGCTCAGTCTCCCCTGAGTGCCACCAAACCTATGCCTTCAAGCTGAATTTTTGGCCTTTTTCTGCCCACATGTACCTCACCATGGTCTACAGCTTCTTCACATGGGAAAGCAGAGCGGCAGGCACAGATCTCTTCTCTCTGGTAACCAGTGACAGGACCTGAGGGAATGGCCTGAAGTTGTGTCAGGGGAGGCTAAGTCGGATGTTAGGAAAAGGTTCTTCATTCAGAGAGTGGTTGGGCACTGGAACAGGTGGCCCAGGAAAGTGGTCATGGCCCCAGGCCTCACAGTTTAAGAAGATTTTGGGCAACTCTCTCAGGCACATGGTGTGATTCTTGGGGCTGTTCTGTGCAGAATCAGGAGCTGGACTCTGATCCTTGTGAGTCTCTTCCAACTCTGGTTGTTCTGTTATTCTGTGCTTAATACTGAGATCTGCATTGTATGGCATTCAGTCCCACCACTGCCCAGCATCCTATGTGCTGCCACCAGCTCCTCAATTCTTCTGCTCTGTGATGTCCCACTGATCTGCAACCTCCAGCAATGTCAGGTTGTCTTCTGAACTTGAATGTAGTTTCAGCAATTTTGTATCTTCCTAAATAACCACTCAGCCGTGCAAGTTAGCCTGCAGCCTGTAGCACCGTGCAAATTAATTTTTATTATCAGTCGTTCCAAAGGGAACTTTTTTTGCAGAACAGGTTTCAAAATGTCTAACAATCTCCACTTCAACACAATGTTTCCCACTGGAGGAAAAAAAAAATGTACCCAGCCCAGCTTCCAGAAACACCCTGCTCACCATAGAAACTATAAACTAAAACAATCCTCCTAGTGATTACAGCCCAATGGAGCATTTTGGTTAATAAGTTTTTTGAGTAAGAGGAATATTTGCAAAACATCCCTGCTAATCCTGCCGTTTGCTGTATGTGGAAGGGCTCCAGCTGATTGCAGTGACACTCCACCCATGTGGAGTGGGGAGCAGAGTGAGGGACACAATGAGCTCTTGCCTTTTTCACCAGAATAACCTCTCAGCAGCCATATTTCAATGTAAACTAATCAGGAATATACATGGCACTGTTTCTCAGTAGAAGTTTAACTTTTTTTCCCCTCTCTCTATCCCACCAGAGCTGTTCAGGATTTGCTTTCACATCATTTACACTGGATGTCCATCACAGCCTGTAGGGTAGCAAGGCTGGGTGTGAGATAATGAGTGAGCCTCTTGGGCTGCCCCAAATCAATGTATCCTGCTCTTTCCCTTGAACAGTCCTGGGAAAATCTCTGTCTTTCTAGGCACACGTGGAAAATTCTGGGAGTGGTCCAAGGAAGGTTAATGAGCCTGACTCTTCTCTGCAAGCTGACTCTGCCCCTATTCATGTCAGCTCATCTGGCTGGAAGAGCCACTGAACTCATGCCAGAGGGTCTTGTGTGCACAGATGAATGAAATGGTAACACTGGGTTGGAGCTTAGCTTACCTCTACCACTAAGAGTATGTCCTTTGGATTTCTCTTCCTGAAGTCTGACTCATTCCATTTAGCATAGGTGGATGTATATCTACCCAGCCTCTGTTTCCCATGAGAAGTCACAAGGTAAGTTTTAAAGGCAAGCATCTAAATCAATTATTAAGCTACATGAGGATTTTCATCTTGGAAGAAGCAAAGACATAAATTCTCGATACAAATTCTTTGAAAATCATACCCTTTTTGATTCATTGTTTTTGAAAGCCTCTCTGAGCCAGAAAATACAGACCTCTTAGGGATATTCATTTTGAAAGTTGAACAAAGGATAGAAGCATCATTTAGGAAGTCTGTTCAGAGCTCCAAAAGATGAACAACCCAAATATGCAACTGCATATATTATCTTCCTTCTGACTGAGTGACAGCAGCCTCTCCATCACACAGACAAAAAGCACATGAATACTTCAGCAGGGGCCAGTGCTCAGGAATGTGAATATTTAAGATAACAAGTGCCTGTTTCAAGAAATTGGAACAGCTTTTGCAAAATACATTCCAAATTGAAGACACCTGTATCTGTGCAGATATTTGCAAAGACTGGGTGGTCTAGGCACAAAGACCTCTGAGCCATAGCATTGTCAACTCCAGGTATTCAAAATTTCTACAATTTTGGTTTAAAAGTGCAGGACTTTAGACAAGTGGATCTGAGCTCCCTGCTTTTTACAGCAGGGGAACAAGAGAGGTACTTCAGTCATTACTGCAAGAAGGGCTGAGAACCACCTTTAGAATATTCTCAAACTGTGATTCTCTGATAGTCTCATGACTCTAGCTGCTAGATTTCCAGAGAGATAATGTGATCTAGAGAACAAAAAACCTTAGTTGGTGATACTGCCTTGGAAATTCATGTTCTGTCATCGTTTCAGGCTGACTGTGATGCTGGGTCAGTCCCTGAGTGCCTCTGTGCTAAATGAACACAGGGACATCAGCCTCCTGTGCATCCTGCAGACTCCCCAGGAGGCACAGGGGAAGATGCAGTGCTTGGGAAGCAGGACTCAATTGCAGCCAGCCTCATACATGCCAGGAAGCTCAAGCTGTGCTACAGGAAATCCTGAGGAAAGAGGTGGTTCTGGTCCAACCTCTCCCAATGACTTACACTGGTGTCAAGGCGTGTTTGCTTCTGCTCAGCTGTAGCCAGGAGCCTTCTTGGGGCTGCCTCAGCCTTCCCCTTTTCCCAACGTGACAGGGGGCAGCCCTGCAGGGAAAGGAATCCCAGGGCTTCTCCTCCACCAGGTCAGCTGGAAAACATAAAGCTCAGGGACTGGTGTCTGGAGAGATTTGGGGACAAGGGGAAGTGAGACTCCAGGATTCCAACCTTTGCTCTAGTGAATCCTCACTGAAAAATATATTTTAATTCACGTTTACCTGCCAGCTGGCTGCCCTGAGCAGCAGCATATGGGGTCTTTTTTTTCCTTTTGCAGATGAACAGCTGTTGTTGCATGCAAGGTTTTTTTGCTTTTTAAGGTATAGAAAATAAACTGCAGCCTTGCAACTCCCTAGTGCTTTCCAGAGCAATCTGAGGCAGGAAATATGGTCAAATCCCTCAGGCAGACATGAAAACTCCTGAGGCTTCCTCACATTCCAGTCTGTGCACCAAGCAGCTGAGCCCCTGGGTCTGAAAGTGATGGCTTTATCCTGATGCTGCCTCCTGGGGACAACACTGAGCCACTCAGGCAAGATGAGGAGCATGCCAGTGACCTTTTTTAACTGAGAAAAGTTGCAGAATAATTTAGATTGGGAGGCATCTATAGACTTGATTTGGTCCAATCCTGCTACAAGCATGACTTGGAGCACCCCTTTGGTGGTGGGGCAGGATGCTCATGGCTGTATCCCATTGAATCTTGAACACCTTAAAAGACAGAATTACCACATGAAAATGTCTTTTTTCCTTATGTCCCTTATATCCCTTTCCACAATATGTGATTGTTACCCTGAGCCCTTTCATTGCACACACCTGAGAAGAGTTTGCCTTTTCTCCATAACCATCCACTGCTGATTAGGCAAGACAAGACAGAAGGGAGCCTTCTTTAGCCTTCTGTGGGTTGGGCTTAATAAAAAGATTAACCATTGTCCCAGCCTGGTGCTCAGGATATCTTGGCTTAGTGATTTATCCAGCAGCAACCACCCTGTTGGCAGGTAATCAGAGGAATGTGTCTCCAAAGTGTCCAGCTCTCAGGAGGAGCCTCTTTGTGTTACTACAAGAGCTCAGTTTCTCACTGCTGCCATATGGACACTTTGGAGTAGATTTTTTCCATGTAGTGATCACCTGCCATGAAGATTGTGCTGAAAATGCAGGTGTTTCTTTGACACCTAAATAGAATTTTTTTTAAAAAATGTGCTGGGTCTGATAAGTATGGGGCAGATCGTCTTAGCCTCTCTAGCCATAAACTGGACAATATAAGACTTTTTGTATTTTCTTTATCTGTCTTCTGCAGGGACATTTTCAATGTCTTTGTGTATGGGCTGTCTTTCCTGAGTCCATACAATGTTCAGCAAATGGCAACTCTGATTCTATTTGAGTCTTGTGTGACATAGAAAGAAAGCAGGTAGGACTCTCTCCATGGCTGTTGCTGTAGCTGTGCTACCAGTGACTCACAAATCAATACACTTCACTTCCACCAGAATTTTCAAGGGTAAGGGAGGTGTTTCCACAGCACAGATGTGGAGGAAGCCATGGTGACAGTGTGTGGGAGGGGGGCTCTACAGGTGTCTCAGCTGCTCCTTGTCACACCAGCCACACTGTGCACTGGCATTGCTAAAAAGTGGTGGATGACAATAGCTATTGCTATTTTCTCCTTTTGGGACAAGTACCCCCTTGTTTAAAAATCCACACCTCTGTGCACACCTACACAATACTCCAAATCATTGCAATATGTGGACTGTGATGATATGAATAACATAAATATTCCTTTGTACTTGTTAAAAGATTTAAGCTCTCCCTTCCACCCACCCACCCCTGTGTACCTCTATATATCTCATAACATGGGATTATAAAACAGTGCTGTTATTCCTGTGGGGTTTGGTTATTTAACATTGTACTGAGCAAAGTTATCAGAGCAATCCCAACGGACCAAAATAACTCTTTGTTTCTGATGTGATGTTTGCAAAATGGGAGCCAAAAATAGCTATTGGCTGGTTGGCTTGAAACACTGCTGACCTTTTAGCACACCCAGCAGAATCAGCCAGCACAGAAATCCCTGCGCTCTGGGTGTGCAAGCAAACCACCCTCTACTCATCTCTCCAGCATTTGACTCCTGCTAAGCTTGGGTCACTCGTGTCCAGTCCTGTTTGCTTCCAGTCCCCCTGTGACATGTGCTGGAGTGGAGACAGGTGTCAGCTCCACCCGGGAAGAATGTCCAGTCTTCCAGGAGGGGAGAGGTCTGTAGGAGCACACCACCTCCTACCCTATTTCTGTGACAGCTTTAGGGAACCCAGAGCCAATAACAACTCTACATGTGCTCTGAACAGTTTCCCCCTCCATATACAGAGACAGATTTGGACCTAGATTCCAGATGGAAGTCGGGAGACCATTCCTGATTGTGTTCATGCTGAGTGTCCAGCTTTTTGCCTTGTATGCCCCCTTTTCCTCCCTGGCTTGCACTTCTCCATCCAGCCCAAGACTTTGCTGGCCAACGCACTGATAAACACTTAACACCCCTGAAGAGGCAAAGTGTGTTTGTTAACGGTGTTGGTCAAAGCCTCATGAAGGCTCGATCTCTGACACTCTTTTACTCCTGTATTACCAAAACTCTAACTATTCTGTCTTCCTGTCTTTGAAGAGTCTCCCATGATTGCCCTTGAGTGTCTCAAAATTTGTCCTAAATAAGGACAGTGAACAAAGGCCATTTTATCTTCTCACTCTGAACCTACAGTTCCTCACCAAAAGGCAAGGAAATTCCTGTATAGATCTGATGCCCTCTTCTTCTCCAGGCAGATGCCTGGGGCAGAATTGCCTCCTGCTCATCTCTATTCCTTCTCACAGTGCCTTCTGTCCATTATTACTCCTCACCATTCTCCCACCTTCTTAGCTAAGAGAAAAATCCCAGAGCACACAAGAATGAAGGCACCTGATAAATCATGAACCCAACTGAATGTGCAGAGACATCAGGAGCAAGTAAAGGCCTTACCCAGAGATAAGGGCAGATGTGCTCCTTTTCCAGGGACCTGCTCCTGCCTTGATTGATGGAATCATCAGTGGGAAGGTCCAAGAGGCAGGGAAGACTGCCAGGCTGATGGAGTCACACTCAGAAGAGAAGCCTTGCAGCTCCAATTTTTCCCTAACCACTCTTCCTTGACTTGACACAAGGCACAGCACTTGGTTTGCAGGACACAAAGCAATATAAGACATTATCACATAGCATGAAGTGAAAAATCTCTTTGCTGGCTCTGTTTGAAGAAAACATCTGCTCCTGTTAGATCTTGAGGGAAGCTCCAGACTCGACCCAGAGCTCTGGTGATGTGCAGAAGTGATTGTGAGGAACTGAGACTGCAACACTGCTTTGAGTTTTGAGGCAGCCTTCCCTGCAGTGCACAGAGCTTGTGGAATGGAGAGGCTTGAAGAAATCACCTGTGAAATACATGAAAGCTTTTCCTGTGAAAACTGTGAATATTTGAAAGTTCACTGATTTAGGAGAATTTTTTACAGAGTAATACCTTCTTGATATAAGACACTCATCAAATTTCAAGTCACTCCTGCCGTTCTTTCACAAAATGGGCAAAACTTGATGCTTTCTTATGCTTTATTCTCAGAAACTGCCACTTTAGGCTAACATTTTTAGGTATTCTGACTTGTCTTAGTCAGAATGCCCTTAAGGTTACATTTTAGCCCAAACAGGAAAAGACTGCAAACTAAACAAAAAGCAAAAAAGGGTCTTATAATCAGAAGCTTCAGCCAAGCAGCCCGAATAAAAGGTAGCCTTAGCAGGACAGCCCAGAGCAGAATGCTGGTGGGCCTTTCCAAAGCCAATGCTCTCAGCAAAAGTATTCCTAGACCTGCTGCAGGAGTGTAAGAGCAAGAAGGAGGAACCCAAAATTATTAATAAATTCTACTTATTTGGCTACTATATACTCTCCCTGTATTCTATAAGAAATGCACAGGTACTGGTAAGACACTGAAAACTATCTTACTGTGTACCTGCTAGGAGGGACTAGTCCTACTATTAAATAATTTTCCAATGGTGTTGGGATCAGACTGGTTGTATATGGGATGTTACATGTCAGCACCAACCCCACCAGCCCACCTCAAATTTATTTTAATGTAAAATAGACAAAACCTGTGGGAAGAGAGGCTGAAAGCAGAAAGAGATCAGCATCTAACCTGTGAAACTCAACCAGTTTCAAACCTGGTTTGATCCACATTGCTGCTCTGGATCACTGTGCAAAGTTACTACCCTCCATTTGACCATCCTGCTGATACCAGAGTCTCACTTGTAGAATATAATCAGTAATGTGCAGCAGACAGATCTTCAATACAGACTGGGTCTTCTATTAACCCTTTCAGTGGTTATGACAAAGTCTTCCTTTGCTGCTTGATCACAAGTTGTTTTCAGGAATTATCTGCAAGGGAATCTGGCACAGGCAACACTGATCTTAGATTTGTCCAGCTTGTCTTTTGTTACTTCACATCCTTATTTTATCATTCTTCAAAGACAAATGTATTTTCCCTGTAACAAGACCATCTTGTAGAGGGTTAGCATAAAAAGGGCAGATTATTGGAGAATCAGGAGCAAAGCCCTTTGAGGCACTTGTGCAAATTGCAGCTGAGGCAGATGGTATTTAAACAGAACGTGTGGGCACAATTAGGGGGAGAAGAGAAGCCACAGAGGACCTGGAAGGCAGACTGACAATATCTCGTAGCCTTGGCAACACCTTCTTCTGATTGCCCACATTAAATGCAGAGGATAGGGCATGAAGGGGGTCACTAATCAAGTGCCATCTTTGACGACCTCCTTAATTTCTGCCATTCTGTTCTGAAGGGCTCCTGCCTTTCTCTCAGACTACAGAGAAAAGTTGTGCACTTGCCAAAAGGAGCATTGAGCAGCTTAACTAGCACAACAAACCTCCAAGTTGCTCCATTAAATATACAGGACACACAAAACAAAGTTTTCAGATGCACCTGTGGGCAGGGAGGGCTTCCTTCCACTTCGTTTGCTCACTCCCTGACCCATGGTGATATGCCAGGTGACACCAGCCTATTCTCTTTGAAGTCAGTGGGAAAAAAACTGGATGTTCCTAGAGGAAGATCCATTTAATTTTTGAGATTTTGGATGTTTAAAATTAAGATAAACAAAGCGTCTCACTGCATAAGATGTGAAGGAAACTACATGGAAAACTTGTGGCATCAGGGTCTTGAGGGATTTCCACAAAAAATGAAAAGAATACAGAAATATTTTCTCTCTACCCTCTCTGGCATAATCACATTGGGTATTGCATGGAAAAGCATTCATTTAGGTGACAGAGAGATGATGTTTTTAATTTGATGTCACTACATTTCAGAATAAAATTTTCTGTGACACCGGCCAACTTACCTAAAATGTGAAGCTTCAGAATTTTACCTACAAAAGTGCTTCTAAAGTTTGTCAGCTAAAGAAGGCAGTGAAAAAACAACCTGAACTCTAATGTAAGCAATTCTTATTACCATGGAATTGTAGGAGGAGTAAATAAAAAGGAGTATCTACTGCAAGGGTAATAAGCATTTAAGGGAAAAATAGGTAAATGTGGAGCTGAAAAATCTGAAAGAAAAAAAAAACAACAGTTATTTTCAAAATCCTCCTCAACTTGCACGAAGCAATTGCAGGGGATTCAGCTCCTTTTGCAGGCTGTAGTCGCTGCAGGACCAAGCAGCCACTGCTCTTTGCCTCTGCTCTGGTACTTATGGTCCAGAACATTCTGGCCAGCACAAGGATAAACCTCTTGCATGCGATTTCCCCAGACATTTTTCTTTCTTCCTTCAATGACATCTGTCCTGATCTGCTCCTTTTCCTCCATAAACAGCACTTTTTCAGCAGCATGGATGAGCACCTTCTGCATTCCACAAGTCCCAGTCAGGAAATCTTGGTTGGCATCTGAGCTCATCTGAGATTCAGTAACACTTTGGCCTCAGCTTTTAGGACTCTCCTGCTGCTCAGTTTTGCATATACCTTACAGTGACTGGAGGATGCTCTGAGCACATCTGTACCCCTCAGTACTTTAATGCTGTGCCGCCAGCTTCAAACAAAGCCTGTGAACGTTCTCCAAGAGCCAATATGGTTGTAAACAACTCTTTTTCTCTCCCATTATGGACTATTGACACAGCTGTTCTCTTTCATCACTCAGACTATGGAGAAGAAGTATAATTTCCACATGAAAAGAACGTTAATAAAATTTTCACCTCTCCTCACAAAACTGCTCTCCCGTGTTAATGATCTGCAGGGACAGAGTTGAACAAGTGTCAGTGCTTGCAGCATCTGGAACTTGAAAAACACTGGGATCCCTCCACAGGCAGCTGGGAAGGTGATGGGCAGGACAGCATGGGAACAGGAGCAGAGGAGGAAAGACTGGGAATATCTGCTAGAGCTCAGAGCCTGGCAGTGCAGGGCTTTTTGTGGCTTAAAATCCAGGGGTGAACTGAGAGGTCGTGCAAGCCAACACTCAGTCCCTGTGTCTGGCTCGTCTTGACATGGGAGCTCAGCTTCTCCTTCACAGGAGTGTCCTGGGCTGTCTCACAGGGATGGGGTAAGGGTGTGAGCCACGGCAGCAGCAGGTGCTTGGCTGGCAGGAGGAGCTGCCCCGTGCCAAAGTCACCAGGCAGCTCATGGCCAAAGTCACCAGGCAGCTCATGGCCACTGCAGCAAGGCTGAGCTGCAGCTCTGCTTCTGCAGGAAGAGGATCCAAGAGGCCCCATGCATCCCACTGTGCCTTCACTCTTACAGCAGCTCCCTGGCAGAAAGCATTCCCTTCATTCCCCAGCCACCTGCCCTGCCACACACATGTGTGCAACATCTGTGTCTCTGTCCCCAAACCGGGGAAACGTGCTGGATCCCCTGGGAGAGAGAGCAGGGCCAAGCCCACTCCATTTTCTTGATATCTTATCATACTTTTTATTTTTAAAATATAAGAATAATATTTCTCTTTGCCTGAGTCGTGAGCGCTCTGGGTGGGTTTGCAGCCCTGCTTCTGGGAGAGCATCCAACGTCCTCGGTCGTGTTTGGAAAGGGTGGCTCCGCCAGCCCCGCCGCTGATGACATTGGCAGCTGCGGCAGATTTGGCCCACGGACCTTGCTCTCCTCGCTGATTTTCATCCCATCTCTCATGGTTTTTTCCACCCGACCTCCTCCCTCCAGGACAAAGATAATCGTCTTGCTGACTGCTCCCTGCCTTGCTGTGCCCCAGCAGCAGGTGCCACGCGTGTGTCCCCACCGCAGCCGCCACGGCCCCTGTTTTCCAGCGCTGCCACCAGCCGAAACCCGGCATCCTGAAACCCGGCAGGAAGCTCCCCCCGTTCCCATCCCTCCCCAGCCGGGACTCTCCTGTTTTTAGCAACTTCTTGCACTGCCGCGAAGGTAAAGGAGTCTCTCCCCAGCCCAGGATTGGTTCGGGAATCCCACATCTCTCTGGCTATAATGGTGTGAAAATGCTCGTGAACTGGAGGGTCACAGCATGCGGGGCAGCCCCATCCAGGCAGAGGCTGGGCAGGGACACAGCATCCCTAAGGCTCTGGGAGGAGGCACAGAGCAAAGTCTGGTGGAGCAACCTGCAGCCTGCCCCGGCCAAGGAGCAGCAGGGAAGGAAGGAGACGTGCTCCCTGCAGGTACAGTGCAGCGAGGAAAACCAGAAAAAGTGGGTTAGCTCCTACACCAATGGCTCTGCAAGCCCCCTGTGACAGCATGAGCATGCTGCCTTCCCGAGGGGCTGGAGCTGTGTCCAGACAAGCACACACAGGGTGTCCAGGCCAGCTCTGACCATGTCCATGCTGGTGGCAGAAGTGTCCTTGCAGCCACGGGCTCACAACCACTCCTGTTCAACTGGTCTCCACAAATCTTGAAGGGACCCACCTGGCCC
This sequence comes from Acridotheres tristis, assembly GCA_037013685.1. Lineage (NCBI taxonomy): Eukaryota > Metazoa > Chordata > Aves > Passeriformes > Sturnidae > Acridotheres > Acridotheres tristis. Next base: position 10,087,864 of record CM072892.1, on the reverse strand, counting down.
TTTTCCCCACCCCAAGCTCTACAAATACACAAAATTTGAAGGCCAGGTTTTGTGAGCAGAAGAGAATAGAAACCTCTTTGGTGTAGAAAAAAAACCAAAATTAATCAGCATAGAAGTAAATTATTTCAGCTCATACTGCTGCTGCAAAGATGGTTTTTCTTCCTGGGTTTCTCCAGTCCAGCTGTGTCTTCCTGCATGGAGACCAGTGCTTTCTGGAGATCAGCCCTCTCTCTTCACCATCTCCAATGCTGGGCTGTGTGCTATCGTCTGTATCAAGCAAACAGAAAATTCTCTGCTCAGTGTCTCCCTTATACAATTTATAGGAGTATAACAGGAAAACAGACAATTCCCTATGAAAAGACCATAAATCTCCTGTCGTGTCTTCGCTGCACCTCAGCACAGATTTAACCTGATACCCTGAGTCCCCTCACCAGTGTAAGCAGTTTCCTGCATTTGCTGCTGCTTTGAAAGCACCTAATTCTCAGATTTTTGTATTTCCCATGATAGCAAACCTAGCTGCTTTCTTTCCCCATTTTGGCACTCAGAGCTGAACCAATCTATTGTCCAAACAGCTGAAGTTAGCATTGCTGTCCCCCTGTTTAAGGGGCATCTACTTCTTGCCAACTGCTCAGAGCAGCTCAGCACCTCCAGGCTCATTCCCATTTAATGGGCAACAGCAGCAACACTGGAAGTCCCAAATCTGTCCTTCAGAACTGCAGAGGTGGCTTGGAAAAGTCGAGATATGCTACGCTGGGTGGGATTCAAAGATACATTTAAGTTCTTTTAAGTTTCAGTTAAAAAGAAATGAAGCTTCTGCATCTAGGATCTGAGATCTTTAGAAAACAATGAATATTAAAATCACAAGACCTAGCAAAGCTGTCATTATTAACAGACATTTTTTGAGAACACCAAATGGCTGGGCAGCCAAAGGCCAGGTTAGGAGATCTGTGTAGCAAAGGCGTCACCCTACTCACAAAAACAGGTCTTTCATAATTCCTTTTTGTGTGCCAGTTGGAAGAATGCTCTTGTAAGGAAGATATTTACCTGGATTGCTCTACAGCTCAGCATCTGATTTCAAGCTGCTGTGGTTTTTATCCTTGGGCTCAAAGGACTGATGTTCCAACACTTTCTGCTTCAGTTCCCCGTTTGAAAACTAAGGAAGTCACTGATCTCTCAAAATGGCCAAGATTCTAAAATTTTCTTTCATTTAAGTTTCCAAAGAACTTAGAAAAGTCACATAGACAGAGCTATAAATTACAAAATATTATTTTTTATATGAACTTTGTTTTGAACCAAAATCTCCTCTTTGACTCACCATCCTTAATTGACACTGGTACGTTCTTTCCTTCATGCCTTAATTTGCTTCAACGTAAATTAATTAAAATGTAAATTAAATGATAGCTTGCGGGGAGATTGTGATTACCATAATTTCATCTTTCACTGCTACATCCCATGGTACCTACAGGTCTGTGCAACAGGTATGCCAATTAATAGCAGACAATAAAAATGTCTGCAATCACTTACCTCTTTGCTGCAGATTATTCAGTAAATGTTGTCTTGCAAAATTAGTATATGAGTATCTATCCCAAATCTCCATTAGATTGAGAGGTGAGAGGATGAGGTCTTCATTCAGCAAGAAAAAAGAAAGATGTCCAAAATATTAGACAAACCTTTAAGAAACTTTACAAAATGTTTTCCATGTGGTAAACAGATGGTTGTTGAGGTAGTTAAATGAAGCAGAATATTTAAAGTTTTCTTTTTTTACTGTGCCTTCACCAGGGTCTAGCTGAGAATGGGTCAGCCTCTCTACTATCCCTGTGTGTTCAGATCCATTGAGTTCAGAATGTCTTTAGACTGAAATTACCAAGTGTTATAAAGAATGTCAGTAATTAACTTGATTATTCCAAATCTGAAGACAGAGATGGGAGAGTCATGTTTTTGCTTGCTTACCTAGAAAAGGCAAACAAATTATTTCTAACAGAGACATGAAGTAAAAAATCACCAGAGCATTTCCAACAACTCTGAAAAAAGTGTAGTTTATCAATAGCCATCATAAAACCCATAAGTTTGTTTGAAAAAAAAAAAAAGGTAGTAGAAACTCAGGTTGTTAATTGCCAGAAAAACCCAGAACTTATGATCCTCACTGTCTGATAAGCCCTAGGAACAGCCATAAATCTGGCAGAGAGCCTTCAGCAGGGCAACAGCCACAGCCAGGGCACTGAAAGTGTGTTACTCAGGGCCACTCAGGTTGTGAATATCTCCAAGGATGGAGACACCACCACCTCCCTGAGCAACCTCTTCTGGTTTTCAGTTACAGTCAAGGCTGAAATAATGGGAGAGTGGGAAGAAACAGATGCCTTATGTTCAAGACATGAAGAATCATGGAATCACAGAGCAGTTTGAGTTGGAAGAGGTATTAGAGATCATCTTGTTTCAACCCCCTGCCATAGCCAGGGACACCTTCCAGTAGGCCAGGTTGCTCCAAGCCCATCCAGGTTGGCCTTAAACAGTCCCAGGGATGGGACATCCACAGCTTCTCTGGGTAACCTGTGCCAGTGCCTCACCACGCTCACTGTAATTAATTTCTTCCTGTTTCAATGTGGAAAGAGGGGTTTTGAAATCCTGGCAGCCCTCCAGTCCTCCTTGCAGCCAGGGAAGTGTGGTGAGTTTTCCCTGTGGGATGTGGGCTGTAGGCACAGCTGCAGCCTTTAGTGCAGGGCACGCAGGCAGCTCCAGCCACATTTCCAACAGCTCACCCAGAATAAGCCCTCGGTGTCTCTGGGTCCATGTGGAAAATCAGTTCTTGTGCCATGGTGCTACCTACATATGCAGCAATTTGTCCAGTCCTTGCAGTCAAACAAGCCTATTTCTGTAGGGCTGCTGAAAACATGACCCTTAATTACTGCCTTCAGCAGGGAGTGGGATTATCCAGCAGATGAGAGAAGCAGCCTTGGTGCTCTCAGGGATGACACATTGGCCGGCTAAACTCCAGTCAACAGTCCTGCTCTGACTCACAGTTTGTGCCCTCTCCAAAAGTAATAGTGCTGTTTTTTAAATTTATGGAAGAGTTTATCCCTTGTACTTTTGTAATCATTTATTTCTTGGCTCTTTGCATGAAATGTTAAGGAAAAAAAAAAAAAAAGAAGGACTGGCTTTCATCCTGTGGCATGGTCACTGAAAATTCTTAGTGCTGCTATGGTATGAAAATGATGCACCTAGTCCTACAGAGATGGGACAGAAAGCAGCAGAAGGCCTCAGACCTGTCTGTGTCATAGGCGCCTCTGTGGGAAGCAGAGCCAGACTGAGGAGTTACAGCCCATCAGAAGAACCTGCTCAGGGCAGAAGAAGGCAGGAAGAAGGGAGATTATCAACCCTTTTCAAATGGTGAGTGTGTTTAGGCATTGCCAAGTCAGAGCAGAACACCTCCCCTTTCCAGCTTTTTAATGCATTTTGCTTTTGCAGTGCTTTCCCTTCTTCCCTGTTGCTTGCTCTTGGCCACTGAGTGATATTAAAGTGAGTTTTTCTTAACTAGGACTCTGCTACTTGTGTCCCTGCACTAGAGTGGCTCCACACATGTCCTGGAAAATCAGCAATTTTTGTTTACACAGGGATTTTTTTCCATTCTTTAACTTTTCCAAATTGAAGTTTTGAAAGGTTAGACAGTGGAAAAAGGAAGATTTGGAAAAAATATCTGAATATTGTACTTTCCCTGGCAAGCATATGGAGGAAAAGTTGAGAGGAGGTGGTGATGAGGGTAGGGAGTGGAAAAGAAAAGCTTGACTGAAAGAAAAAAAAATTATTTTGAAAATTGACAAGTGGAGACAAAATCAATATTTTCATATTTCCTGAAATTTCTCATGAAACTGCTGTTTTGCCAAAATTGAAACTTTCCAGTCAGTCCCCTCCCTTTTGTCACATTTAAGTATATTTCCATTGGAAAATACATGTGTATCAAATCCAGGATGAAGAACAAACTAATGCTGGAATGCCATGTCCAGGGCACAGGGTGGGAGTAGTGGGGAGCTGGAATAGAAAAGATGCTTATTATATTTGCAAATAGCTCCAGCATAGGACAGGCAAATCTGTGCTGGATCATAAGCGTGTGTAAAGTTACCCCCCAAAAATCAGAGAAATATTCTGAAAAAAAGTAGGATGAAATTCGATTAGGAAAAATTTGAACTCTTAGCTACAGGAAGGAACAGGCTTTCCTGCTTTTGGGAGATAAGAAGCTACTTTAGTATCAGCTGGGTAGGAAAGGAGCTGGAGGTTTTAGAGGGTCACACCTTGACTGCAAATCAACATTGCTGTTGTAAAAGAGTCAGACCCTGTACTGTGACACACAAACAGGATTGCAGCTGATAACACACATGAAGTAACTCAAGTCTGTTTAACATCAGTAAAATTTTAGCTTCAACTACTGCATTCAGCTGGGAGGCATTTTAAGGTCTTGAATTCACTGGAGAGAGTTCAGAGGAGACAACAGCTGGGGCGAGCAAGGACCCAAAACCACAACTTGACCTTGGGAAGGTCAGAAGAGGTGGGCATGTTCTTCCTGGAGAAGAGAGGAAGAATTCAAAGGAAGTAAAGAAAAGAAAAAAAATACATTTTTCCCCATAACAGCTGTGGGTAGAACAAAAATAATGTGCTCAAGTTACAGCAGGGGAGATTCAGACACAACCCAGCAGAGCTTTGGGTTGGTGCAGCTGGAGCTGCTGAGCAGAGGCATGTGGGGTCTCTGTCTCTGGATTTTTAACTAGAGATTGGACAAGTACTTTAAGAAATAGCACAGCTATGTCATCCAAGATGGCATCTTGTCAGTGCCCTTCCACCCAGTTTTCTGTGATTTTTAACAGTTCAGCAAGTAATGATTTTTAAAAGAGCTCCCAAAAGACTTGCAGCTTCCTGAAGACGCCCAGACCTTCTCTGTTTCTGCAACCTTTTCCCACTGCCTTGTATTTCCACTGGCTTCAGTGAAACGAGGGTTTTCTGGCTGCAGCTCTTGGACCACATCAATGACTGCTCACAGTCAAACATTTAATTTACCTCACAGCCACGCTCAGAGCCTTGGGAGTGAACAGCTATTTTTAAAGCCACCAGCCTGCCACACTGGAACGTTTGGTTGTCAGTAGAGAGTGTGCTCGAAGAAATAATGACTGCCTTTTTATCCAGAGACTATTATGGCTTATGTTTAAAGTACACTAAAAAGCATGTTTCTGTGTATTTGTATGGAAGGTATATTTAAGGCAAATGTCCCTCCAACTCTACTCAATAAGCAAAGAACACACAGAAATACTCCACTCCTGACATTTTAAAAGCTCTCTGATGTTCTTTTCTTCCTTTAACAATGAGGCCAATTTTCCTTTTCTGGCTGCCAGCCTGCCCTCACTTTTTCTTTTAGTATCTCTTGAAATTACCTTGACCTCACCTTTGAGCACTCCCTTCTCCAGGACACTGAGCTCAGGTGGTGTGGGAGGTGTTGCTGATGGAGGAATGAAAGAGCAGACATCACCATAAAGATGAGAATATTATCAGCACTTGCTCTAATGAGGACCCAGCAACCCCCTGGGGCCACCATTAATATTAATTTTCTCACCTCTGTCCTGTCCCTTCCCAGGACTGTAAATTCGTGATGCTTTCTGGCCATACTTCTTCACAAAGGACTGACTGACTGTCCCTGTGTTTGGGAGGGGACAGAGTATGGACCACATTCAGTCTCAGCACCTTTCCAGCCACCACCTTCATGGCACAGCTTGGTCTCTTGATGTTTTGCTGCTGACCTGACAGAGACAGATATAGATTGCTGCTGCCACACACTCACCCTCACCAAAGAGAGGGTACCCCCTTTCTCACAGCTGAAAAAAAAAGCTGTCTTCTCCTCTCACCTAGAGGTTTAAACACACCCACAAAAAATCATTAAGAGCCTCTCCTTGATAAAAAATAGAAAAGTCATCTACCAGCCCAGAACGGAGTGTGTCTGTGCCAAGGGAACTGCATTCCCATTTTGTAGGTACAGGGCCAGAACAGCTCTCCAGCTGCACCAGTTTCATGTCAGGCCAGGTCTAACACAAGTTTGTCACTGCCCAGGGACACCTGGGTGATGGACTTTGAGACCAGCAGCCATGCTCCACCTGTAACTGCTTCTGTAAAAAAATGGCATAGCCCTGAAGCTGGTGAGACTTCTCCTTTACCATCACTGTGAATGAAAACCTCTATTCCTCCCTCTGACAGCAAACACCACTGATCCAACCCCATCAGCACAGCTCACTCCTGCTACAGCAAAGGCTTCCCTCTGGGCAGCCATCCTCACTGGCTCCTGGCCTGATTTTTGGGTCATGGCTATACTTGAAAGACAAATCAGATTCAAGTAGGGTGTTACTTGTAAGTGGAATCCCCACTCTTAAATATCTCAACTCATCTCAAGTGTGTTGTGTTAGAACAGGACATTGAACACAGAATAAAATGTCTCATGCATAAAAACAGGTAACTGCTCTGGAAAAAGCTATTCCTGGGTAATTCCAGACCAGCTCTGAGCATACCAGTGGCCTTGGAAAATGGCACATTTGTGAGGTGTCAGGAGACCCAGCCCATATCCATGAGACTGAAGAAACTTCATAGGCCTGGAGGAGAAATGTTCTGCACCCTCTTAACTCATATCCAGTGCACTTCTGAAGGCACTCTCTGCACAGCAATTATCAAACTACAGACGATGATGGAAGGGGAGAGAGGATAGACCCAGAGATCCAGACGGGTCTTCACAGTCACTTTGCCCTGCCCTCAGCTCTCAGGAGGTGCTCGAGATGCAAACGTGAACACTACCCAACAGTGTTGAGGGCAGTAGCCCCACAGAGAGGAAGGAGGTAGAAGACCTTGAGAGACTGGCAGATCCACAGAGGATGTGTGGTGTGGGGTAACATTACACCGTGGGTGACAGCAGACATGTTTTGAGGAGATTTGAGCAATGAGACTTCTGTAGGTTGATGAATCATCTCTCTTTCCAGTAGACAGAGGTAACACCCCACTCCTTAGAGCTCAAATTAGGGCTGTGAAAATAGCTGAGGTTTTTTGGCTTTAATCCCAAATCAAAATATTTTAAGAAATCAGAACGACCTGAAAAAAAACCCTGTTATTCTTTTGGGCTAAGTAGGCTGGTTTGAGCCACCCATCCCTCTCCTTCTGTATGGTGATACTGCAGAAATATTTGTGTATAGAAGCACTTATTTTGGCTCACTTGAAGAAAAAGGAAAAAAAATAAAGAAAGAAAAGAGAGGGCTGTCTTCCCCCTTGCTACACATAACTTCAGGAGACTTCCCTCCCTGAGCTCTTCACAGCAAGTGGTTGGTGTCCTGGAGCTCTGGGCCCTATCAAGGTGTTACCATGGTGCAGATCAGTGTCAGGAGCACTGGAGGCAGGGCTAAACTCACAAGTACACAGAAGGTGATGGCAACCCTGTAGGGTGTCCAGAGAGGGGGAGAAATCAGCACCGAGCCCATGCCTTAAAGGAGTTCCTTGCTCACTCATCCAAAGACCAATGGGATTTGTACTGCCATGACCAGGAGCCATCACAAGGTGACTCTACAGGAGCTCTGCTGTGAAGAAGTCAGAATTGAGCCACCTGAGAAGAAGAGCTTGTCAGTACTGGGCAGGAAACCAAAATTCTACTTTATAGCAAAAATCCTATTTAAAAGTCTCAAAAATAGACCAGATTTCAACCAAAAATTTGAGTCGAATACTTAAGAAAGAATTTTAGGGCATCTGTTTTGATATAAAAGCCGAATTTGAGAACAAAGCCTTTCTGACCTCTTCTCCATCCTCAGCAATTTCACTCAAGTATATCAGATTATCAAAATAGAGTAATTAAAAGAACCCCCCGTTCCTGCAAAAAAAATTCATTTTTCTGGTGGAAAACCATCTATTAGTACTTTTTCAAATTCAATCTAGAGCTAGGAGTTATTTGGTGTTCTATGTGATGAACTAGGAACCCATGACAAATGCATGCATATGACCAAGTCCACAGGAAAATATTACTAGGAAGAGGAAAAAACAGTTACAAATTTTATTTGTTTTATCATGAGTTCTGGTTATTTTTATGGAGTAATAGGATGTTGGCAACATGATTTTTTTTTTCTTATTAAAGCAAAAGTCAGAAAGCGGTCCTTAACTGGTATTTATTAAAACTCATTTTAAGCTTCTCCTTCAATTTGAGGTTTCTCAAAGAGGAAAAAAAGCTCTTTAAAAGCTATTTACATTGTTTTCAGAGAAGTGTGATTTCTACCTTGTCAGCAGGCCCTTATGCTCTCAGGCAAGGCTTGCTCCAGTTGGAGCTTTGCAGTCCTGTCACTTCAAGACTGAAAAAGAGCAGTTTCTTCCCTTCTCACCATTCCAGTGGTGGCAATGGATGGTTAAAACTAGGGGAACAAAATAATTTTTCTCCTAAAGCCCATCATACTGTGGTGCAGGAGAATGGTGTGACAAGCACAAACAGCTTCATGCCTTCCCCTAAAGCAGTGTCCCTCTGCATTGGTTAAATTGACCCCTTGGGGCCCTTTTATCTGCATATCCATCACCTTCTCTTCTCCCAAGCATTGCTGTTCCCCTCAGATATCTTGAATGGTCCAAGCACCTCCTCCCTGGGCACCAAAACTCCTTCCTGGTCCTTAATTTCCTCACCTGGAAGGCACATCCACACTCTGCCCAACCTGGCCTCGTTGGTGTTGCTGTGTTTGGGACTGCCCATGGATGCCACAACCATCTGTCCCTCTTTTTGGTCCTTGGGGGACCACGTTGGGGAAGGCACATCCCACCTGGGGCCACCTTGGCTCCTGACTCCTCTCCCCTCAAAGGCAGCCTGGCCCTGGCTTCTCCCTAACACAGGGAGCACATTGGGAATGCCTTTCTGTCAAGAGACTGCCATATACAGCACCAGTAAAGTCTGAGTTACAGACAGTTTTGAATTGGAGGAGAAAGGAAAAATATTTAGCAAAATTATGTAACTGAAGTTCAAAAATAGCCTATTGCCATCTGGTTCTGCTATTTTGACAACCAAAAAACCCTTAAGTCTTTATACAGCTAGATATACTGTTTGCAAACTCAGCCAAATTTTTTACAAAATGTTGAATTTCACATGCCGGATTTACCTCTGGAGTTTTTAACCAGCTTTGCCTGTGCACGAGCCATACCCAGTCATACATCTCGATTCCAAGTCTGCCATTAATATTTAAACACTGTCATATTCCTGTAAAAGCAAGTACACAATGTCAGGAGTTTGCATTAAAAAAATTTAAATAGAGTAAAATATAAAATTAAATAATAATAATAAAAATGAAACTCTCTCAAACACTGTGGATTAATCCCCGACCTGCTGCCCTGCCTCCATTGGCCATCAGGAGACAGCTATTTTAGCAGCCCAAGCTGTAATGGAAACATCATTCTCAAGCTGTTCCATTTGCTAAAGCAACTGGGAATTGCAGAGAGCCTGAAACAGTGCCCAGACATGACCTTCCCTGTTAAACAGAGGACAACTTCATGCCATCTGCACCCAGCTGAAATGTCAGCATGGAAAGGAGCATCGCCCTTAAACTCCTCCAGGCCACAGGAAGGGGACAGAGCCCAGCCCAGGGTGGGGTAACAGTGTGCCAGGAGCTGTGGCTACCCAGCCTGTCCCAGGTCAGCCACACAGCAGCCCTGCTTAGGTCTATTATGACAGTGACTACCAACCTTACCAGCAAATCCCAGGAAACTGCCTTCCTACAGCTGCAACTGAATCTCAAAAGTTGGGCCTCAGTGAGAGCAACTTGTGTGGAAACCTTTAGAATCCAACATTAGTTATGCATTCTTCAGTAAATGGGAGAAAATAAAAATGCTCTCAGATGGAGTCCCCTGTCACCTAGCCTGAACCTGGTCCCTGCAGCACGGATGAGGAGCAGCAGCCTACCTGCTCAGCTCTCAGACTGGCCCCCACAGGTCTGGGATAATGATTTCCCCCACCAACACACCAGGGAAAGACTCTTTCCCTTCAGCAGTTTTATGTGCATTGCATTTCAACCTCATCCCATAAGGTTCATTATCCCTGAGTTGCTTCCTCTGCACCACCTGGCATTACACACCTATTGCCTGCCCTGGTGCTTTGCAGTCCTGAGCCCTTTCCACACTTGCCTTAGCTAGGGACATGGGGTGGTCTCAGCATAGCCCTCTGTCACTTCTGGAGACATCATCCACCTCCACTGATGCTCACAGGTGCCCAAACCTGGCTTGAGGCAAAGCCTGGGACCCACCCATTTGACTCCAGGAGCCTGACTGAGGTGGCAAGTTCAAGATGACAATTCCAGCTGACAAGAAGTTTTAAAAAAGAATAAGGTTTTATACTGGTATTTCTGACAAAAAGCACTAAGCAGCGTTTTTTTGTTTTAAACGGATTTTTTTTCTTGAAAAGAGAAAGTCAAGAGGTGAGGAACCACATGGTCAGACAGAAGTTTCCCTCCCTCCATCTGTCTCCATAACGTGCAGCCTTCACAGTAAATCTCCCTAAAGGCAGAAGAGGGGAGAATCTGAATTACCCAATAAAATATTAAAATTAAACAACCAAGAACTGACAAAGTACGTAACTTGCTCATGGAACACCATCTTCCCACCAAATGCTCCACTGCTGGTGGGGATTATTAAAATTCTTGATGAAGTTTCTCCTTTGGTCCAGGGCAAAATCTTCTGTCAAAGTCAGATAGCTTGGTTACTCTCAGAGCTTTCTAGTCCTCTCTGCTTTTGAAGGGCTTAGTTTTGTTTCAGAAGGGAATCCCTTTTTCCCTGTGGTTTCAGGCCACATGGAGTGCACATCAGCCCCATACTTTGTCACCACCGCGTGCAGTTCTGTAAGGCACCATCATCTCTTGCGTGTAATTAAGACAAACGAGCAGCAGCTACCAGGGCAGAGGTTAATGGCAATTCCCTTCACAGCACGGGCAGTGCAGTGGAGGTGGAGAAATGCAGTCACACACAGTCATCCATCACCTCCAGCCTGCTCCCAGGGAAGGTGGATGTGCAGAGGTGCTGTCTTCCCTTAACTGCTTTGAGAGCTTTGGGATGGGTGCTGAGCAGGGCACCACAGCCAGAGCTATGCCTTAGGCCAGAGCAGAGGGGGATCCCTCTCTCTTCACCAACTCTACAGGGAACCTGCTCCTACTTTCCAGAACACAGTTTGGTGCCTAATATTAAGCAGGGTAATCTCAGGCCATGCACAGGGCTCTGTCTCCTGTCACTCCCTCTATTTCCCAACAGGCAGGATAGATCAGGAAACCTAACATTTAACTTGCAAGCTGTCAATTTACTCTACAAGCTACCCAGGAAGGACAGGTCTCCAGGACCGTCATTCTAATGTAGTTACCAATGTGATTTCCAGAGAACAGTCAACTCAGGAAGGCAGCAGCCACCAACCTGCAAACTCACAGAAAGCATTTCTGGAGAGGGCCTCTTGGTACAGCCTTTGTGATGGAGAAAGGAAGGTCCTACCACTGGTATAAGCTATCATAAGTGATGGGGGATTTTTCACCTATGCTTCCTAAAATAATGAAATTTCTGTACAGATTTGTGTGTTTAGCCTGGAGGCATTAGAGTGGCATCTGAGCTGTCCTGGGACAGATCTGGGTGATGTGGGATGTTTGTCAGGTTGCACTATTGCTTGTTGAAAGGTTGCAAAAGAAGTCAAACTTGAAGCAGGTTTCACACAGTGGGAAATCAAAGGGTAGTTGAGGAGAAACTGGAAGAGCAGGGGGTGCTGACATTTCATTTTCCAGTCAATTGGACATGTGCTGAATTCAAAGATGCACCAGGACTCTGCAGTCCCCTGCTTACCAGATACTGAAGACTTCATTTTAATTTGGAGCGCCTGATGAGTGCCTCATGAGAGACTGATGAATTCACAGCACTTTGTTAAGAGCTTACTGGAAATATTGGTATTTTTTGGCCATCAGTCAAACTATGGTTACAGCTGCCCTGTGAGGCAACAGTAGCAAGACAATGAGTTTGTAAAACCAATTCATAGAAGTATACCAGAGATTTCTCGTGCAAGAAGACATCCTATGACATTCTTCAGGATGTCCAGAGACTGGAAACAAGGTAGGGGGGTGAGCCCATGTCCCAGTCAAATCTGCTTTGAGTTATCCAAGACTGTACCTGCAGTTTTTGCTGAGCAGAGACACGTTGTGCAATGTGAGACACCAGAGCTGTTGCTCACTTGTGGCAGGTGAAGTCTGGAAAGAGGTAACAGCCTTCCTGGAAGCTGTGGTCTTGTAGGTAAAGAAACTTGTGGATTAAAAACCATTTTGAACATCTTGGAGCTGACACTGCCTACATGTCAATGGGAACAGACTTGGCTAACTTCTCATGTGTAGTAGGAAAATAGACAGCTTGGCTGCTGTTAAGGGTTAGGAGCCTGCAGTGAAGTTTCCCAACTGATCAGCAGGTTTTAAGGAAAAGAGTTTCTAGACAGGAAAAAAACCCTCTTTTAAAAAGAGGTTTAAAAACCTCTTTTACTATTCCATTTTCCTGCTGCTGGCTCTGGCCTGGCATGTGCAGGCTGCTGCCCTGCAGAATGCCCAGTGACCCTGGCACAGGCATTGCCCCACACCAGCCAGGGACATTACACAGGGCTTGTTCAATTGTCCCAACTGGGACCTCACCCACAGGCTGGCCAGGAGCCCAGGCTGGCAGCTCTTCCATTTCCTTCACACAGACTTCACCCACAGTGGAACAGGAGGCTGTTCCCAAGCCCTGGGAACGGCCCACTTGACTCCAGCACAGCCTCTCCCTGATCCTGTCAGGAGACTGTGGGGCAGATGCTCCCTGCCTGCCACCTCCTGGGAAAGCCTTGGGAAGCCTGTCTCTCCTCTACTTCAAAAAAACCCTCTACACCCACAAATTGTATGAGAAGTGGTCAATGCCTGTAGAAACAATGCCTACAAGGATGAACCAGTCTTCACTGTAGGCTGGTGTCATCACTGAGGAGTTTGTCTCAGGCTCACAAAGGCAGCATCTCTGTGCCAAACATTCAGAAGCCTGGGAAAGTCTCTATTTTGAGGCCCACCCTAAAGAACAGGGTCAAGTTGGAGATAGCTTGATACAGAGAGCTGCAGCAAGGCTGGTGGATAGAGCTGTAGCAGAGAGCTTTGGTTGCCTCTGAGAGAGTACACGTTCAGGAAATATAGGAAGGGAAACAAGTTGGACTCATTCCCTGTTCTGATTCTTTGTGTATGAGAAGCTGGAAGTATTTTGTTTTCTGCTTTTCATACTTAAAAGAAAAAAATCCAACATCAAGTTGTATTTTGGCAGAGGTTTCCTCAGAAGATCTAGAGAAGTAGAGTGGGAGGTTTTGCAGCTTCTAGTGAAATGGGGAGAGGAGGAGGTGTTGAACTGAAAAGATTTTTTTCTTCCAACTGTTGGTTGGGAGTGGAGTTAGATAAATGTTAGCTAAATACAGATTGCTTAAAACATTTTGTAGGAAAAGCAATTCGAGTTGAAATTCATCAGCTTTTACTTGCACTGTCATAATACTATTAATTCTTCAGCAAAGAAAAAACAAACAGGGTAGACAAGACCTGAATTGCTAATGTAAAAACAAGAAACAAAACAATTTTTGTACCGTCTTCACACAAAGAAGATGACTGAGTGCCCATTTCTCCTTAACTTCGCACATTCTGTGCTACTTTTCTCTTACTGTAAGCATGAGAGAAAGGATCACATGGGACTTAAACTTTAACCCATTGCAGTACAAGATGCCTCATCCTCTTCTCAGGGTACTCACAGTGCACAGGACCAGGGGAGTTCTGACCTGACAGGTTTAGGAAGTACAAACATACAGGTTGGGCAAAATTGATTTGTCAGGCTTAGAAATGCAGATGAGGATTGGAGGCTCTAGGTGGACAAAGCTGACAACTCAGCCTGTCAGAAGGTATCTCTTAGACGGAGAAAAAGCATTCTGATGGCTATTTATGATCCTTGAACCAGTTAGTGGTCCCCTACTGACTGACCCTAAACAGAAGTCAATATGATGAAGAGCAAGTCTGGAGAAACAGATTGATTGCAGATTGGTTTCCACTGTGACCCTTCAGGAATACCAGCTGGAAATTCAGCTTGGATCATCAGCAAGGTGGAGGGAGCAGTGACCTGCTCAGCAGCAGGGAGCACAGCCAGGAGCAGGTTGCACCACGCTGAGGAACAAGGAAGCAATGAACCTCTGAGACACCCTGGCTGAAGGAAGAGGGGACACTGCCCTGCCTCTGAGTGACACCAAGACACAAAGACCAGCAACGAGTACAAGACCCTTGACATGGACTAGGCTGTTGGAATCGTCCAGCAGTATCCATAAACAAGAAGGATGCAGACAGAAAACAGAGACAAGTGCTGTCATATGGACACAAGAGCTGTCCTGTCATCAAAAACTCTGTTACAGCAAGATTCCAATGCCAAACCTTCCACAGACAAGGTGACTGCACAAATTAGGACAGAAAACAATGAAATAAGCAACATCAATAAGCATAACAACAGGGAACTGTTTCATACATTAGAATTAAAGACAGGAACTTTGCCAGTGAATCACTGGCAAGCTCTCACTTTTCTCCCCAAGAAAAATTAAGTGAAATACGTATTACTAGAAAAATTTTTTCATCTTTACAAAGAGCTTGCATAAGTGCACCAGGCAGTATTGCCAAGAACCCAAATGCTTCTCCTACCCCCCAAGTAATTGTGCAAAAAGCAAATAAATAAAGCTTCTAAGATGCACAAGAAAAATTGAATTCCAGCCCTCAGACAACTTATCCACATGGGATTCAGTTCTCAATAATGTATGCCAGGCACATGCATGTGAATATTGCAGAGTTTTGTGATTTCCCGAGGACAGGAGATAAAAGGCAAAAATTATGTCAAAATACCATTGGAGAAGCCCTCATGAAAATAAACAGGCTGCTCTGAATTCCATCACTATTAATAGAGAGAAGAAAAAGACTGATGAAAAGTATGTTCCAGATTGAAGCTGCAAAAGATCAGCTAGAGAAAAAGCTAAATGTTAGTGACAGCTTTGCCCAGGAACATGAGATGGCAAACACAAAGGAGTGTGTGATATCCCCCCCACACCTCAAGTTGCAACCACAATGACTCAATCAACACTGACATGGAAATGAAAGACAAAGAATACTTTAAGCAGATCTTTTAATTCATTATGTTGAATAGATATTACTTGAATCAAAATTCATTTTTATCATCATAAAGGTAGAATTTTATATTAATCATGAGCAAATATCACCTTAGAGGATTTCGAAGTGACTGCCAACAAGTACAGACTTAGAGAGCACACACCATTATATCCCTGCCCTTTTCTCTCAGCAACTCTGTAAAGGCATCTTTGAAACAATGATGTATCTCCTTATCTGAACCTGAGAAAGGAATCTACCCCAAGGATAGGGAAATTTAAAATTTCCTCAGCAGGTTTAAGCTACAAAAACAATCAGAATGAAAGCTTGCTGTTGCCTGTTCCAAGGCAATCCTTCTGGCACGAAGCAAAGCCCACAACACTGTCAAGAACAGGCTTCTAATACAACTTGGGTTTTGTCCTGCTCTTTCATTGACCATATTTTCCACATCCTTTAAATAAATGGAAGAACAGCAGCTATCATATGACCATTTCACATTGGTTCTCAGAACGTCTTTGACAGGGCAGACAGAGATTTCACATGGCAGATGTCTGACACCACAGCAGTCACCACAGGTCACATGGAAGGTCCATCCAGCCCAATGTCCTGGCTCCAACAGCAGCCAACAAGAGATATTTAGGGAAAGATCACAGGTATGGAGCATGCATAGAGTGATTTATTCCCCCCCCCCCAAGGCATCCTACTCTTATTTCCCACCCCAAACACCTATGATTTAAGGTTTCACTGAGCCAGAAAACCACCCTCTCATTTAATTGCCGTCAGTGGATTTTCATTTTCCTTGACTACCTACTCACTTTGTGAGTTCTCGTAAAATTGTCATCTACATCCCTTGGCAACGAAATTCACAGATCAACTGCGTGGAAAAAAATAACCTCTTCTACATTTTGAGGCAACCTCCTGTTAATTACACTTGATGGTCTTCAGTTCTCACACTGACAAGAGAACGGTATGACATTCAGCTCTACCATTGCCTCCTGTGATTTCACAGACCTCTCCTATATTCCCCATCTCTCTCTTTCAGGCTGAAGATTTGTGATAAGCTAGAATATTCAGTTATCTAAATCTAGAGGAACTATCCAGACACCTAGAAATGTTCAGTGTTACTACTGTGTAACAAGACCAAATGCTTTTTCCTTCTCTGTACTGGAACCAATACTCACTCCTTAGGAGGAACTGGCCTTTCTCATGGTAACTGCAGTTCTAGGTTTGGAACAGTGACCTGGTCTTATCTAACAAGATTTATATCCTGAGTGAGAAATAGGATGCAACAGCATACCAACAGCCTAGCTTGAACCAGCCAGCAGCAAACAGAATCTTAAAATCAAAGGGAAAAGAAGTCAGTTTATCCTCAAAGGACCTCCCAGAAACAGGATTCTTGAGATTTTCTGATGCATTTACTTAGCTTTTCAGCAGTTTTCCTAAATCTGGTCGCTTCAGCCACTGCGGATAGCACTTTTGGGGTTTTTTTCCTCACTATCAGAAGTGGAATTACAGCACTAAACTGCAGCTCTTTAGCAGTAGTGCACTAAGCAGAGGTCAGACTGTTAAAGGAAAGGTAAATCCAGCCAACAGCAGTGAAATAGCTTTTATCATGAGTGCCTGCTGCAGATGTTCAGAATAAAGTGGTTAGGCACAACAAAAACTGCTCAGATCTTACAGTGCGCAGGTCCACATGCAGCTGTACAAGCAACAGGGGAGGGAAGAATCGCCTTGGGTGTGTCCTACAAAACTTGGGCAAAAGGGTTTCTGAACAAATCCTATTATAGGCAAACCCCAAGTGAAAGCCTAGTGTCATCCCTGCAATATAAAAGCAAAGACATCAGGGATTTTATACTGGAGCAGGTTGAGAAAACAAAAAGCATTTGTGCATTTTAGGATTGCCTGGCTGGGAGAAGCTCTGCATCCTACATCTGTCAAGTGAGATATGTGTCAGGATGATCAGGGGGATGGGCTGGAGTCAAATAAGACAATCCCTTCAGTATCAGGAAGGGTCTTGCATGCTGCCTGAACTTTCTGTGTTGCTAGAGCCTCCGTATTACAGCTTTTGGGTTTTGAGATGTCTCAATCCTGTGTCCAATCTCATGACACTCAGTGTAAATGATATTGTAATAAGAAGGGCCTCAGCTGTTCACATGGCCAAAGAAAAGGCCTAATTTTATTTATCTGTAAAGAATTAAATATAATCCTAAAAATACCCACCTTTTTGCCTTTGAATTAGACCGTTAATGTTACATTGACTTCGGTCTTCTGGTATAGCATTAGGAAAGCAAAGAGAGCCAATTTTAAAACATTTTCTATTGCAAACTTATATAACTTCACAAAATAATATTGCTAGACAACTTTGCATGATAGTTTACAGATCTGTAAGCTTTTAAGTAGCAGTCCAAAATTATTGTCTCCCAATATTGCCTGACTTTGGAGGAGCCTTGCCAGTTTCTATCAGCCAGGAAATCTGTTCCTTGGGCTCATTCACAGAACATTCTGAGCATCTTTGGCAAAACATTTGGCTCGAGGAAGAGAAGTAATCACTCTGAAATAAACTCCAAAATAAGTATATAGGCAGCAGTAAGCAAAATTCTATAGCAAATTCATTTTCATGGGGATGAACCAGTACCAAAATGTCTACAACCTGGCATTTCAACATCCTCACACCCCTAACACAAAGCAAAACAGAGAGTCTTGTTTGCTTATCCCAAGGTCCTCTGTTCCACCTGCCCTTTCACACCAGAGCTTTCAGCATCTTTATGCACACACATCCCCCCACCTAGAATTTAGCTTCAGTTCTCCCTCCCTCTGGCTTCTCCTGTCCTTATAGAGGGTCAGAGAGGAATCACTCTGGTCTACAGAAGGTCCAAGGATCATTACCCACAAGAAAACAAACTCACCTCACTCTAACACTATCACAAAGCACAAAATAAAGTCATCAGCGATGCCTCTTTGTTGGTTTGCTTTACTAATTACTGCACACAGCTGTGGAGAAATCCACCGTGGTTAAGGAGTTTTGTTGGCTCACATATTCCAGCTGTAAACCATCAGCTGATCAAGAGTATTTACTTATCATTAGCACCAACTAAATGATAACCTTAAGGAGCTCTTAGTGACACACATCAAAAAAAATTGTGGAGGGATTTCACCTGCTCTATATCACTTCTCACCTTCCAAAAATAATGTGGCTTTAATGACTCCTCTTCAGTGGGGCTCTTTGCTGCCCACTGTCAGTTACACCCTGTTTTTTTACCGATGCCCCATGCAAAGAGAAGGATGATTTCTTTCTCAGACAAAACGAGATGTAAAGCCCTGGGCAGAGTTGTTTCACAGGTTATCTGCACAGCAGAAGTCCCTGCCAGAACTCCTCATCAGCCTATCTCCATCCCCAGGGGTGACACCTCCCTCACCCTCTCCCATGGCAGTGCTGCGGCTTTGGGCACAGCCTCGTTGCCTGCGGCCTCTTTCCTTCCTTGTGGAAGGAAAAAAAAAATCACGGAATAGAGTCGAGCCTCCTTTTGTTTGCCTCCCCCAGCATCCCTGAGTCACCGTGGAGGGTGCGTGGTGACACCGAGCCCCAGCCCCGCAGCCGGAGCGCGGATTGAGCCCCTACAAACAAGCCATGGTTGTTTTCCTTCAGTTACAGCGTGAATCCGTCAATTACAATGTGATCCTCACAAAAGCAACATAAAGCACGCTCTCCACCTCTCTGTTCCAAGCCCACGTTTTCCTCCAGGTTACCAAATCCATGCCATCACCCAACCTGTCAGCAGTGTCCCAAGGCCATTCCCCACTTGTGCTCAGCACTTCCCACAGGGATGCTGCGGGACCCTTGCTCTGTGCCCCTGTTCTCCAGCAGGGTGATGCTGGGGGATCACAGGACAGCACCACCTCACAGAGGCCCCCGGTGAGGAGGCACGTACCAGAGGGTTTGTCACCCACCCGAGATATAAACGCAGCCTCATCATCCTGCATTCACAAAGCTCATCTGGAAATCCTGAAACAACTCTCAGAAAAACCTGCGTGCCTCACGCTTTCTTTAGATACTATAAAAATAAGTAAAATGTTTATGTGGTATCTGCTTTCAGCTTTTTGATAGCCTGTTTGTCCAGCACAGATAGAAAAAAAATAAAGGGAGCTCTATAGGGAAGAGATTGCACTGAATAATATTTCTAAATCACTGATCAGTGAGGGAAATAAAGGGCCTTAGAGCTTGTTGCACACTGAAAGCAAACAAACAAACAAAAAAAGATTGTTGATTTTATTGGGACTCCTCTAGGCAGAGCATTTACCTAAAGTACAATACATTTTTATTGTACCACTGGGAGCTGGATGCAAATATTTATAAATCTTCCTTTGAGGAGGTTTGCACTCAGCTGTTTTAAATAGATTTTTGTGCTATGAAAATCTTTAAACCAGACATCCCTGACATTTAAAAGATGCCTGCAGAGAGGCACAGGCCCATGTTTGGAAAACACCACACGTCCTCATGGATGAAGCCACCCTCCCCAACAGGAGGCTGAATTACCCTGCAGCAGACCCTCACTGATGATGTGTGGATGAGGACCCACTGAGTCTGGACCAGCTCTGAAAGGGCAGAGCAGAGCTGAGCATCAGTGGAATCCGCTGGGGCAGGCTGGGGGAAGCAGCTCCCCAACCCAGGTGCACTGGATGCTGTGCCAGGCAGAAACACAGGGGCTCAAGGATGCTGCAGCTGGTGGGTTTAGCTGCTGGCCACTCTAACAGGAACAGAGTTCATTTATTTAAAATTCATTCGGGTATCTCTGCACTCACCATGCTCTCTTTGGAACTGCAAAGCCAGCACACTGTTGGTAACACGCAGCTGTGCTAAGGCAGTGGCAGACCCAGGCTGTAAGTGAGGTAAGGAGTGCAGGAAGGGGTTATCTTATAACCCCTGATATGTTGGAAGAACTGGACAAACTGTGGCCCAGAAAGGGTTTGGATACCCTACAACTTGTCTTTTTTGCAGTTGTGTTAATTTATCATCAGGGATGGAGCTTGCATAGGCTGTGGAGAGCACACAGGGCTGGCATGCAACCTGCTTGGTGGTGCTTAGCTGCAATGAACTGAAATCAGAGTCACTGGGGCAGTATAGCTCAGTGTTCAGGCCACACAGTAATTAATGGGTGTCTTTTGAAACAGCTTTCTCGTGTACATTGAATGAAATATTCTTTGTCTCTTCCGGTACAGAAATTAGGGGCAGAAATTGAAGCCCAGCTTCTTACCAAGCAAAAGCAAGTTGTTCTCCAGACGGCCTTATGGGACCCCTTGCTGATGACGTTTTGCATGCTAGAAGTCTGCATGCATTCAGGAGGAAGCTGGAGAAGTTCCTGGGAAAGGAACCTACAGAATGTTGCTACATGCACACTGCAAACCAAAAATGTTTAGCTCAGGAAGCCCTGAGCTGAAAATGGTTGGAGGCTGGAGAAGTATCTGATGTATCTCTTTTCTTCTTGCTTTTCTCTGCACACCCATTTATGATGCCCTTCAGAGACAGGGTGCTAGGCTGGAGAGACCTATGGCTAGGACTGGTATTACCAGATTTGTGGTGTTTTAAAGCAAGCTACCCTGATCCAAGTCATCTTTACACCAGTATGACAGTGTCTGTACATTGGGACAAAAATAAACTACGTGGGACCCATGAAAAGGAAGAGCTGAAGGATGCAGGAATCTAAATCAAGAAGTGAGAAGAGAAGCCAGCTCCCAGGAGCAGCCATGCCACAGAATGCAAAATTTTCTCTGGATGATGCCCTGGCCCTTACCTTTCTTCCCTGGATCTTGATGAGGACAACTTCAGCTAATCAGCTCCTGAACCAGGATGGTCACAGTCCCCTCACCTGCCCAGAAGGAAAGCCATCTGCAGGGACATAAAAATACAGGAAAAAAAGGAGCAATTCCATTTTGGTCCAGTGTCTTACCCCTCCTGCTCCTCACAGGCAACCCTTTTTCTTTGCATTGAGCACTTTGTGCATGTTTGTCTGCCCAGAGTGGAGGAACAGAGGGCACTCCACAGTGTGGAGTCCAACCATACAGCTAATCCTCAGCCATAAACATGGGCAAAATAAAGTATCAGGCTGTTTTATCTTTATATTTTTTTTCCATCTTTTGAAACTGGCAACAAGAAGTATTTTCTACTTCTGTTCCCTGTTGCTGCTGATTCCACTGAGCTCTCCACACCTTGGCTCTCCATTTGGAGGCACTAAAGGGAGAATCACTTGGCCAGCATCACTCTGAGGACATCTGTCCTGCCCAGGGAGGCGCAGCAGGAGCACTGGAACCTCCTGGCCTGTTCCCATGGGCAGGGAAAGCTCAGGAGCAGGAGTTACTGGCAGTTACTGATGGCCACGTTCAGCAGCAGCCCAATGGTCCCAGCATGGGCACATTTGAAACACCTTGACCTTTCAGGAAATAGAATTAATAATAACAGTGATAAAATGTAAACCAGCATGTGGACATGTCCAAATACTGCTGGCCTGAAGGGTGTAAGGTAGGAAGCCAGCAAATGTGTGTGTGTCCCTATACAACAGTGAGTCTCACCAAGGCCACCGAGCATGAGTGAAGTATGAAATCCAGGTGACAGTAGGCAGTCAGTCACAATGAAACATCTTCCTGGGGGCTGTTGTGATGCCTAGAGAGACTACCTAGAACAGAGGCTAGACAGTGTTAAAGGAATAAAGTATTTATTAAAAGGCTTTCAAAGGATACACCTTGGGCAGTGCAAGAGCCCAGCCATGGCTATGCCAAAGATGGGCAGCATGTCACAAGTTTTCACACTTTTATAAGTTTTGGTCCATTTACATATTCGGGTTAACTGTCCAATTACAGCTTCAGGTTATGCAATTCCATCCTCCCAGTTTGTTCTCCTCAATTCGTTGTTGTTTATACTTTTTGGGCCTGAAGCTACAACAGTGTCCTTGGTTCTCCGGCTGGAAAAGGATTGTTTTGTCTAACTAACTGTGAAGAGAACTTGCTAACACTTTATATGAAGTTCAGAGTTACATACTAATGCAGTACAGAATCTGGAAAATATGAAAGCTAAAACTTAAGGCATCAGTTGACATTATTATTCTAGATCAAGAAGCAAATCCTACATGTTAGTTACTTAGCAGATGAAGTTACCATGCCAACTCATATGCTACCTTTTTTTTTAATTATTATTATTGCAAGAGTAGGCAGCACTCCCTTGAGATTTCACAAAAGGGGAGGAAAAATGTCAAAGTGCCAAGAATATAATGGAATTTCTAGCCTCAGCCCTATTTTCCGTAGATCTGTTTTTCAGCTTACATCCTGCTCCTTCTCATGGCAGCAGCAAGGCTAAGCCAAGAGACTCTCTGAATGGTAATTTAGTGGCCAGCCCACGATATTGTGGTGCTACACTCCAGTAATCCGCAGTTCTCTACCCCCGCTTCACACAATTTTCAGGGAACTAATGCAAGGAACTGGTGCCAAATGATTGCACAGCCTTCCCCCAACCTCTCCTTGACTTCTCTGAATTTCTTTCTTTGTTCGCTGCTTCTCATTGCCTTCCATCTGTCTTCATTCCTCTGCTAAAAGGATTTTTATTTCTGACAGCTATTTTCATTTTTTTCCTCTGTTGTCTTGTTTTCCTTCACAAAATGTATTATATTCCTGTCTCTCTCCCCCCCGCTCAGTACTGCCTCTTCTGCTTTCCATCATCGCTGTGGCCCCCTTGCAGAGTGTGGACCCTCCAGGAGAGGGGATGTGGGAGCCACTACTGGGATGCTGGGAAGCAGGGAATTAGCTGTCCATACCAGTAACAATTTTAAATATGAACTAGTTCAGCCTGAATATGGGAAAGCCTTTGCCTAACAGACCCGGTGTGTTAAATCTTCCTGCAGGCAGAACGAAAAGTCTCCCTAAATTTAGTGCACTTTGCTTTCTGTCTTGGGATTAAAAGCCACTCAATTCCAAAAAGCATGGGTGCTGTAGCCTCTCCCAGGGAAAATCCAGTGATGGAGGATGTATGAAAGGAGAGGGGCTGCAGGGAGGAGGTTTGGGGCAGGATGTGACTGCCAGCTTCCTACACCTCTTTGGGAACCTGCGTGGGATTGATGTGTTGAGGCACAACAAGACTCTTGAGTGTCTACAAAAGAGGCGGTGCCTGCTGGCACAGCCGGGCGTCCTTGGCACCGCGCTCCGCTGGATCGGCGCTGGATCCACTCGTGCCCGGCGGCAGCTTCAGTCAACATCGCCGTGTGTTTGCTCGACACGCCGCGGCGATGGGGAGGATTCCTGGCAGGGGCTGTGCAGCTGCTGGGGGGACGTGGGAGGGGTCTGGGAACTCGCTATTCTTGCAGCAGAGCTGAGCGGGGTGACACCAATCAGCACCGTCAGATCTTGGTCCTGACCTTACATCCCTTGTTGTAAAAAGACATTGAACCCAGGGCTCGCCTTCGCCAAGAGTCAGCTCCACGTCCTAAGAAGCAGAAGCACTATACCTGCACTAGTTTCACACCCTATTTTCTTTAAGATATCTGTGTGAAACAGAAAAACAGGGCCCAGATCTCTGTCCCAAGTAATGGTTCTTTCATGACTCGCCTTGCATAGCTTTTTCCTGCTTATCTGTCCACAGTCCGGGTCAGTGAAGTTCAAGGATGTGATATGGGCTGTGACTCAGCAGCTGGCTTGTGACCAGAACCGAACAGGATGCATTAATTTGTCCTGGTCAGCATCCACTGCCAAGTCCTGCTTTTTATCTTACTGAGAGATCTTGGCTATTGACCGTTGTATTCAAATGCTGTCAGGTGCACTGGCCATGAGAGATGCTCCTCAGTTGTTGACAGACTACATGGCAGGTAAATATGAATAATTACTCCAGTTCTATCTTTCTACAATATATTCTGATGCTTGGCTTTTCAATGTCAGGTTTTATACATTTATTTGACTTTTTCTGTTGTCACTGGACCCCACACATGTGGAAGCTTGACTCAGTGATCTGTAACAGGACTTCCCAAAAGTGCCCAGTGTCTGGCAGCTGTGCTCCCACCAAAGCTGCTGGGCATGAGGCAAATCCATACTAATTTCCTGTTCCTCAAAGATACAAAAATACTTTGGAAGTATCAAGCTGAAGCAGAAGCAGTCCTTAGCCTTTGCTCACAGGGATGAGGACTATCCCCACGTATCAGTGCTGCTATAGGCTTGGAGAGATTGGAGGCTGTGGATTCAATAAATTACACCAGTGCAATTATTGGTTTGCACATAATGACCTGAGTCATGGCTTGTGGGGGAGATTATTTTCATCTCAGTGCAGTGCTGTAGCACCGTGGGTTGTACAAGGTGATGCAGCGTGTAGTAAATCTGAAACCAAACTGCACTTGCACTGAGTAACTCAGAGCCCACAACAGCAGCTTGAGTGGAGTGTTAATTGTGTGTCAGAATATGACGGTGAAAGAAACAACAAAAGCCTAATAGGGAAGGAACAGAGTAACTAAGTAAGGAAAATCAAAAAGGTTTGCTGGTTATATTCTTTCAATCTGATAAAAGTCAATATTAGAGGCAAGTGTTTAATAGGTCAAAGAAGAGGAGATGACTGACATTCCTCTGCAATGTGGAACAAAGATAATCACCATGAGGCCAAATTTTCTAAACATCAGTCTAGCAGATGAGGCCAGAGAGGCAATTAAAATGCAGGAGACAAAATGTGCCATAGCCACAGAAGCAATACAAATTTGGCTTCATTGTTTATCCTTTGATTTTTCAGCAGGCTGGGGAAGATATTTGTGCTGTGACTTAAAATGTGATTTACTGCTCCCGTTGCTATTTTGCAATCATAGAGAGGGAGGATTTATACACCTTAGTCATCTTCTCTCATCCTCATTCACACCTTCTAAGAAAATATGTCTCAAAAGGCTGATTAGGAAACAATGCAGAAGAGTCAATGACCTTGGAGTCTGGTTAATTTAAACACATTTATGTTTGCTGTTCTGGAGAACTGTTAGACATGGACCAAAATCCAAATTCCGGCATGAGAGAGGACTGAAGCCTGACTCAGAGCAAAGCTCTGTGGTTCCAGCATGCCTGCCAGGCACTGCCCTGGGAGGATGGTGCCAGTATCTCTTTTGAAGACAACAAAGCAGTCCCTGGTGCAAGGCCAGGCAGCCACCTGGTTGGGCAATTTTGTACCTATGTGGGTGAGTGTCTGGCTGCCAAGGTGTGCTTGCGTGATAGGGGACACCAAAGAGGACACCAGGCATCACCTGCCACCTCCTGCTGGCCAGTTCTAACCACAGAATGAAAGTAAAAAGTGGAGAGGGGCAGGAAAGATCAGGCAAGATTTCATGTGAAACACTTTAAAAAAACCAAACCAGAACAATAAAACCAAACAAAATTTTAACATTTAGTTGAATCATAAATTGATTTCTCCCTTTCCCCCATCAGATTCCTCAGTGTGGCTGCTGGTCTGAGAAATCAGGCAAGAGAGATGTCCCCCAGCATGGCACCAGCCTGCATTGGGTGCTGCAGCTCCCTCTGGGCCTGCCCAGCTCCAAGGTGTCCATCTGCATGGTCAAGGCAGAGCTCTGAAGTGCTGCTCAGTGTGTGGAACGAGTGCTTGAAGCAGCTGGGTGCTCAGGAAGGAGCTGCTGCTTCCCTGCAGGGAGAAAGGAAAAAGTCTCCCTCTGGGAAGGGATGCTGTTGACAGCTACCAGGAGCCAGGAACTCATGTGGGACCCCTGAAAAACAGACAGAGAGCTCCTCTGTGATGAGCTCAAAATGATTTTTAAAATTGTTCTTTCTTTCTTGTAGTGGCAGTGGAAAAGCTAAGTGATACTGGAAGCATTGAGAAGCAGCCAAGAGTCCCAGGCTCTGGGCTGGGGACCACATCTCTGGGGTGGTATGGGTGCTGTGCCCACAGCAACGTGCTCAGCAGGGACACAGGCACCACTGCAAACTGCAGGGCTGGCTCCAGGACAGTGCCCGGGCAGTGGGAACAGAGCTCCCTGGAGAGCCCAGCTCCATGGTGGCACAGCTGAGAGAGCTGCACTGACACAGCACTGAGAGCTCCATCCATCTTCCAGCTTTCCAACTCGCACCAGACTTTCCAGCACACCCTTGGCTCTACACAGGTGAGTTTGGCTCAGTCCTAGGAGGGATGTGAACTGGAGTTTTCTGCATACCAAGGCTGTGCTGTGACTTGTAGGGCATGTCGTGTCCTCAGAGCAGTGTCAGTTGCATTAGGTCAAATTAACCACAACTGCTGGTGAAAGAGGAGAGAGGTTGGCAGGGTTTGCTCAGCTAGGAGGTGGTGCACATGATGCCAATTGCTCAATCTCATCTGTGCCATAGCGTGTTTGATGCTGCAGGAACCTCACAAACACTGCTTGGAGGGATTTTCGGTGAGCTCGGGGATAAAGGCACGGCTGTGTTGCCTTGAAGTTGGACCCCACCTCAGCAGAGGGGTACAGAGGGGTCCAAGGCGCTGTTGGCATGAGGACTAGGAGAGCAGTAGAGTCTGGGCTGTCAGATCCCTGAGGAATGTGGGTCTCTGCAATCTCTATCTTTTACTCTTGTGCCTCTGAAAGTGCTGGATTTCATTCATTTTCCACAGAGAAAAGCTGAATCTTAAATTTGTGCAGTGGTATGCTTCCATTCTTGCAAGATTTATTGGGCAAAGTCAGACTGACTTTCAGTGACTTTCAGACTCAGAAGCAGAAGATGTCTCATGAACACAATTTAGAGAGTAAAATAAAAATTATTTTGTGCTTTAATCCTCACCCTGCTGCTCCTGCAGCATCGCAGAAGGAAAGAAGCAGAGAGAAACACTACAGGAGGGTGAAATGTTCAGTGCAAGAGTTGGAATGAAGGGAGATGGGATATCCTGGGGTCCTTTGCTGTCCCCTGCGTAGACACACGTATGTGAACACAACCATCTCTCTGCAAACACATGCAGACAGGTTACAACTACAGCATGCATTTGTGTCATGTAGTGGCACGTGGAGGTAGGGACACACTGTAAATCTGAAGCCTTTGTTTCCCAAGTTGGAAGAAAGTCGGTTTTGTCTCCCCAGGTCCAACACTGCCTCACTGATTTTTGATTCTGGAGCAGATAGAGGCAATTAGGCAGATCTTTTCCTTTCAGGTTCTGGCTGCAGTATTGCGAGATTTTTGCAAGAGCACCCTGGGAGCCGGGACACCCACACATCCCGGTGGGAGCTCTGCCCTCCCAGCGGCACGAACCCCTCGGCAGAGGGAGCGCACCCCCGGGCATCTTCTCCTTGTTTCGCCCTGGATAAACCCCAGCTTCCCGCTGACATACTCACACAGGCAGCCCAGCACTGCAGAAATACATCTGCTCCACTTGCCTTGTTTTTTCCCCGGGGGAAATGGGATAGATAGGCTTTCTTAAAGGGTCACACGGCACACGGGTGTGAGCCGGAGTCCGGTTTGGTGTGACAGCCTGCGACCCTGCGGGGCTCATGGGGGGAATCGCTGCCGGAGGAAGGGCAGGCAGGGCCGGGGATGTGCAGAGGGGCGGCTGAGAGGTTTGCAGGGCGCTTGCCATGGCAGTGATGCCATGGAGGACCCGGGCTGCTGCCGCCCAGCGGGAACTGATGGGCGGGAGCCCGTGGGCCAAGGGTGGCCCTGAAGCACGGCCGGGGAGGGCAGTGCAAGTGGCCACGCTCCCCACAAGCAGCCAGATCCTGCTTGGCAGCAGGGTGGCCCATGGCCCCAAAAAGCCAGTCCCCACGGGGGTACCTGCACACGAGTGGGCTTCCCCTGCGCTCCTGCAGCTGGAACTCGATGGAGACACAGGGTCTGGCTGGCACTGGCAGCCTCTCCAGTGGCACATGTGCTGCCGTACACTGCCCTTGTACCCATTTCGGTGGGATCCACAAGGAGGGGGGCACTGTCCACCAGCACATATGAGCAATGCTCAGTGCTCCTGTCACTGCTGTAAACCAAATAAGACGCTACAAAAAAGAAGATGACGTTTTTGCAGCGGCACCTGTTATGCTGCTGCAATTAGGGATCCATTATAGGCCCCCACACCAAATGTTTTCAAAACACGGCTATATAAATCCCCTTGTACTGGGGAAGAAAAACACTGCCAGTGAACTAGCGCACTTGAAAGGACAAGCAGGATTGACAGACACCTGTCAGAGCAGAGTGATTTGGGGCTACTCAAATTATACACCTGCATCCCTTGACTGCCACGATGACATGCAGTTTCCCACCTATCTCCTTGGCAGCTGCCCACACTCCTGCTGCTCCAGGGGATTCTGGCACTGTTTTGCTACTGGTCTCCAGTTTTCCATAGGGATTATGCATTTATTAAAATAAAGGACAAGCTCCTAGGACTGGTTTGCAATAGCGTCATTAGACAGGTTCCAGTCAGCCAGAAGAGATGCCCAGTGTTTTACAGCAGCAGGAGCAAGGGTTTGCAAACACTCTAATAACTGGTTAGGAGCTACTGCCTTTGTTGGCTTAATAACCAGCTAGGGCTTAACCAGTTCATTCCGAACAAAATGACATCATGATTTCTGCGCCAGCTCGTTCCACCCACCCCACCATCACGCAGAAATGATGCCCAGCTCTCTCCACATGATGGGAAATATTCTGAGGGTCATACTGGAGGACTGCACATGAAATAGTCTGGAGCATATCAACCAAAAAGAGTGACGGGACTCTGATGCTCACCGTGAGTGTGGCTCGGTTATAAAACCTTCAGCTGCCTCACAGAGATGAGGCCCCTCTGCCATCACTGACCACCCATCCTCACAGGGGCAGCTCCTTAAGTGAATTATCTCTGCAATGATGAGCTGCTGCAAGCGTTCATTAGCACAATAGATTTGAGCAGTTTCAGCAAATTTATGAGTTTAGGATTTATGGAGTCATTGATATGTGAATTAAGCACTGACTGACTGAGACTAACTCTTCAAAAGGAGTCATTATAATCTCTACAGAAATGTAATGATTACAGTGACAACATCTTCAATGAAACTTCAAAAACACTCATTTAAAAAAAAGGTACAGAAGTATATATTTAAATAAAGCACTAGTTTTCAGTTTTTCCCATCCACCAAAGGTAAAGAAAATTCAGATTTCCAGAGTTCAGGCTTCATCCAGGGAGATGTTGAGTAAAAGCTGCTTCCCACTTCCCTGGGGCATTGCTACGGGCACCAAAGCTCACACTGGTGTGGGCAATGAAAAGGTGTGATACAAGAGCCCTGCAGCAGGGCCAGGGACTCAAAGTGTTACATAGACAAGAATCAGCCTGCACCTTTCCTCCCTCTATCAAACCAAGCCTGGGATTAACCTGGAGAAAGTTCAGCCAAGAAAAGACCAAAGAGGTTTCTCCCAAGGCTCCATTGAGTTTTCTCAAGGTCCTTGTGCTTTAGAATGTCCTGAAGCAATGTGGCAAACAAATGTTAACCTGGCTTTGGTGAAGTTTTTGAGCACTGTAGAGTGGAAATTTTGGTGCAGTAAAGCAAAACCCTGCTAAGGAGAAGCACATCTGCAGCAGAGGCAGTGCTGAGCTCCCAGCTCAGTCCTTGGCCTCAATGACACATTTTCAACAGCAGACACCTAGCGTGGTGCAGGCAGGTGCCTTGGCTCCAGAAGTGGTCTGCTCTTAGTCACCTGATTTAAAAGACAAAGTAGTCTACCCTTTCTTGAATTGCTCAGCGGGGCTTTATTTCTGCTCAAAAGGCTGCTATCCACCAGGAACAATCAGCCCTAGCCAGCTCCAAGGGGAAACTCTCACTGTTAAGTTTGATGCCCCATCTACAGGAGATGGGGCTGGTTACCCCTTGCTCTTTTGGACATCAGACTCCATCCCACTGAAGCCAGTGGAGTCGCACCACAGTGAAAAGCTGTGGCAGCAGGCTGGTGTTTTGGCAAAGCATAGGGTGAATTAAGAGCAGAAGCACAATCACATAGATAACCCACTGTCAGTGTCATGCACAAAGAACTTCTGCTCTTTGAGTTCTGGTTTGGCAGCTCCTGTGAGAGGGATGAGGGCACCCTGTTCAGTAGGACACAGCAGCTTCCTCCTGAAGCCAATGAGCTGTGACATTTCAATCTCGAGGCTGGGGTGATGGACTCCACCCTGGCCTTGCTGATGCTCACTGCAAACTAATGCGCTATGGAGCACACAACCTGCACAGCCGGTTTTTTGCAATTACCTTCCATCTACTCATGAGCTCACAGCAATCACAAACAAGCAGAAGGAAATGCTCAGCAGGTACCACCACAGTGCATCCCTGATGCACCAGCTGAGCATCCCCAGGAGCAGAGCTGCTGCCAGGCTGGGGGAGCACACAGGCACTGCCCCAGCCCTGGCTGCACCACACATCTCTGGGGTCAGTGGGGGCTGGTCTGTGCCTGCTGGCAAAAAGTACTTGTGGGGCTGTTGCAGCAAGAATCAGGAGAGTGGGGAAGCATGTCTCCCAGCCCTGCTATCCCTGTTAGGCTTACATGAGTCCTGGCATGCTTCAGCACAGCTGGCATAGCATACTGTGACTGGTGGCTTGCTGAAAGTGTTAAAACAATTTCATTGCAAAAGAAGAAAAACATTGTGAGAGATCCTGCTCAAAGAGGCCTATTCCAGACCTTTTTGGAGAGGAGAGTAAGGAAAACTTTGATGTTTATCCTTCAAAAGCACTTAGGATGGACTTCCACAGCAGTGGCAGCTCTCATGGAAAATCCTCCTGGGCCACCTTTCTGCAACAAAATGAGCACTTGCGATTTTGTTCCCTGGTCTGATATATACTAGTTCAAGTGGTCTCCTCCCATGGCTACACAGGAACAGTGTAGGACACCATCCTTAGGTCTGGAGCACATCCTCTCTCAGATGTGGTGACACTCTTGTGTTTTGCAGAAATGCACCTTCCAAATTCTTCCACTCAAACCTAAGGGCAAACATCCCTTCTGTACAAGCCAGCCTCCAAATCACAACCTGCTTCTTTCCTGCAAATAGACTTTTCAGCTTAAGGCTCAAACCTCCTTCAACCTAAAAGCAGAAAGAAAAATATTTCAGGTGAAACAATATCTCTCATTTCCCTGAAAGCCACCCCTCAGGAGGAAATGGCTGCATAGGCATGTGCAGCCTCTGAGCATGTCTTTGCCTCATCCATCATCGTCCATGCTGTTAGAAATATCAAGCCTCTCTGCTGCAATAAATCACTGCAGCTCTGGGGTCTCCTCCACCCACACAGGCTAAGATTTAAAATGAAACCTGCAGAAAGGGAGTGGGTCACAGCACACCCCACCAGGGCTGTGCCAGTGGGGTTGCCAAGGCTGTAAGGGGACATCTGGTACAGCTTTCTGGATATGCATCATAGCAGTATTCCCCTGAAGCCTCAGCAATGCGTTTTTCTCCTGGCCTTTGGAGCTGGTGAAAACCTTGGTGCTGTGGAGGGAATTGCGGGACCCCCCCAAACCACTCTCCCTGCCCCTCACCTCTGCCAAGGAGCACTGCACCTCTGGAGTCTTACACTGCTCCAGGGGTGTTATTGCAGGAAAAGAAATAAGAAAGAAGACAACAAATATGAGCAAAAGACACAGAGAAGAGATGAGGGATCAAATAAACCCCAAACCAAATATTCCAGAGGGTCAGGAGGCAAAGCAGCAGTTGAAAGGCTCACAGAGGTTAGTGTGTGCAGGGTATTAGGGAGCTGTTAGACAGCAACACCCCTGCAGATTTTAATGCACCTACAACTTGATAGAACACTTTCCAAAAGTCATAATTGAAGAAAAATGGTAAACAACTGCAAAACCTAGTACATTTTTAAATTCCCATGATCTTCTGTGGACAGATACCTAGAAACAACATTTCCCTGATGGCATTTCCTGGAACAGGACAGTTCCTTGAGAGCTGCTGCTAGGACAGAGCACCAGAAAGGATTGTAGGGAGAGAGGTGGGATTCAGAGCTCCCTCAGGATTGTGTTTATCAATATCCCAGCAGGCCCTGGTGCTAGCTGGGTTTTAGAATAGTTGACAGCCCCCAGAGAGGCCCAGATCAGACCCCGTCCATGCTGGACCTGCTGCCTGGCAGCACTCTAGTCACAGTGAGCCTGTCTGTACAAACCCACACCATGTAAATATTTTGTGGATGAGGCAATTAAAACCTGGATGGAAAGAGGCTTAAAAAAAGTTGGACTTTGTGTCCAAGGGGGCTTTCCACCCCTCAACCTGTGCCTGAATAAACAGCTCATTCCTTTGTTCACATTGTCAACCTGCCAGGTGGCAGAAGCATTATCAGTAATGGTTTTCCCCAGTACAGCAGCACAATCTCTGGCTTACACAACTTTGAAGAGCTCAAGGACACAAATCTCAGCACTGCACTGCCTGGCTGAGGGAGGCTTCAGGAAGGACTCCCCCTGAACCATGGGGCAGCCACAAATGATGTTCTGCCCAGTCCCATCTCTCCATCAGGCCAATTTCACACCAAGTCCGTGCTGCCATGCTTCTCTGTTTAATATGATCATAATTATTCCCATCCCACACTTTCCATCTCCTGGACACAGTCTCTAACAGGGGTAGAGGAGGTTGTTATCTTCTGTTCTCTTCCTGTGTTCTCCTCTGCACAACACAAAGTCCAAATGTCATTCATTGCATCTATCCGTCACTAACCCCTCTGATGTCCCTTATCACACAGACAGGTGACATGCTGGCAGCTCCTAAAGCAAAGAAGTGCACACTGCCCATGGCATGGTGGTACCTCCAATTTATCCCTCTTACTTTACATCAGGACCATGGACACCTGGCAGCCTGAGTTGCCTCTGTCTGGGCACTAAAGGAGCCCCAGGGTTAAATAATTTTACACAACTCAGTGACAAACCAAGTGACCGTGTTTAATGTTATTTAAACCTTCAAGGCCCCCTTTTTCGTGCTCTTTTGCTTTGAGTTCTCTCCAAGGTTCCCAAATGCTCTGAGAACAGAGGGATCCAGGGCTAGAAACCCTATGGAAATAAGTGCCCACAGGGCAAAGTGAGGATGTGAATATATAAATATTTAACCAGGGGACACATTACTCCCTGTCCCTCACCCACGTCTGGCAATCATTACTGGGACCAAGCCACCCGTGACCTGCAGAAACAGGGCAGAAGGGGCTGAAATGCAGCCATCCACACAGCAGCTCTGGGGCTGCTTTTGAACCCCCCTACCCAGATAATGTGGGGCTTCAGCCCATCAGGACAGAACCTCCTCCTGAAATCCTCCTTCCCCTCATTGCTATCCTCCCAGGCTATCTCAAGGCAGCAGCTCACCCCATCGTAGAACCTCTGGCTTGAGGCCCCATCTCCACTTGTAGGGTAATAATTAACTGCGAATTTTTCCCCACCTCTTCTTTTAAATGCTCAGACATAGTGAAAGTGAAACAGTGCCGAGTCTTTTCCAGAGATCGAACAGGTGAAGGTGCTGGAGCTCTTGGGCAGGTGCAGACAGGCCTTTTTTCCCCACTTCTAACAGCCCTTTTCAGAGGGTAAAGGAGGAGCACCATTCCCAGAGGGAGCCCCTCGGCCAGCACGTGTGCGAGGGATGGTGCCCCAGTCAGCTGAGGTGGGTGAGCTGGCCCAGACCTCTGTCCTGCAGAGCTGCTCACCTGCCACTGCATCCACACTGGATTTCCTCAGTTTCGTGGATCACACCTGTGCTATCCCAGCTTGCTGAAGAGGGGATTACTTCACTCAGTACTGGGGTATGTATTCCTTTCCTTTCTCATGGGCTCACACCTTTTATTCCTTTTCCTCTTGCTCTCTCCATGTAGGTCACCCCTTTGACTATAGCTGCTGCTGCACTCTGTCTGCAGAACCCCCATGCAGAGTCTGAGCTGGGATCTCAGCCTCTTTTCACTGAAATCCCTGGGCAGTGGGGTGCTCTCCTCTCCCTCCCACCCTCTGTATGGGCTGTGATGGGTGAGCTCCTGAGCAAGGCAGTGAATGGTTAAACACTTCCTACCATGAGAGTGTGAGGCAGAGCCTGAGCCCCACTGGGCAAGCAGTTCAGCAAACCCATGGGAAGATGCCATCCCTGTAGTTCACAGCCTGTAAAATAACCATGCACAAGGGATCAAAACTATGACTGAGGAAGGATGAGATCTATTTCCACAGTCCCAATATGTCTATTGACTGCAATAATTTTTCAATCTTCTTCCAGCTTCTGTGGGCTGGACAGGCCCAAAACAGGCAGTTCCTGTGGAACAAGAATAGCTGCTTCTAATCATTTGAACTGTTCATTCAGCTGCCTTAAGCCTGCTCTGGAGAAACGTGGCATTTTCCATCCTCAGGGCACTGCAATGTACAGTGGCAATGTACAGTGGCTCAGTGAACAGGCTGTATCAGCTGATGGTCTGATGGGAACCCTTTGCAAGGGAGGAAAGGCAAAACCTCTCTCCTCCCTCTCCCTAAACACCCGGGCCAGCCCTCAGGGTGGGCAGAGGGGAGTTTGTCTGCAGCAGGGCAGGAGCTGAGCAAGTGCAGAGTCTGTGACTGCAGCCCAGCAGCACTGACAGGAGCACTTCTGCCGAAATCTGGAATCGCTTGCAGCATCCCCTGCAGCTTGTGCAGAGAGGTGTGTTTGCCCTTGGAGATGCCTTGTCTCTGAGGCAGGATGAGTGATGTGAACCCTTCCTGCCTTGTACTGCCTCCTGAGCTGTAACCATGACGATTCAGAGTGCAGAGGTAGCTGTGGCTTTGGTGGAAGGGGCTAGAGCAGAGCTCAGCCACTGCTGGGAACCACTCACCCCTGAGCCACCTCCAGCAGCAGCAGCAGCTCAGCGTTTGAGCAGGGTAGAAGTAGCAACAAAACCCAAAGTTGCCATATTCACATCAGAAAATGGAAATAACCCAGTGAGATTCAGGAAAATTATTATTCCTGCATGGCTGGAAATTCACCTAGAAGAATGGGAAGCAAAACCGTATCTGGTTACTCACTGAAACAGTATGTTTACACAGATTTCAACATCTCTGACATCTCATGATTCCTTGGTGCTGGAGAAATAGTTGCCACTTGCCTGTTTTATGGAGTTAAGTGAAGCTTTACAGAGCACCAGGTGCAGACCAGTGTCTGCTGTCTGTGGGTAGAGAGATTGTTTCAGCAGCTATAGGCTACATCTTATTCTGTCCTTGTATTTAGGCACAGGAAAGGAATGGGCCAGATTTTCAGTCTAGGACTGGCTTTGGAGACACAGTAATACCCTGTTAAGGACATCTCTAATTCTGCTGTTTTACGTATTTTAGTGATTGTCATCAACCTGTTTGGTAAAGGTCCCCTTGAAAGACAAGATAAATAGAAATATGGAGTTAGACACAAGGAGTGTGATCTCAGAACCAGCCTCTCCAATGAACAGTCCAGAGAAGGAAAAGATGGAAGTCTCTTCTGAACTGAGCAGCCCAGATTCCCAGAGGAGGGACAGTGGGTTCTTTGAAAGAGGTATTAAAACAGTGTTAAGCATCCGGAAATCAAAACGAAGTCTGAAAAAAGAAAGAAGGAAGGAAGATACTGGCACTTGGAATGCAAAAAGACTTCTGCAAACACTCATGAGCTATGAGGAGAACAAACCCACAGTCGGTAATAGCGTGGAGAAGATTGTTGAAATATGTGAGCCCATTGAAGCAAAACCTCTTTCAGGTAAGACACAAAACCACCATTGCCATTTTCTTGGCAGGATAAATGTAAAATTAATTTACAGTGTGCAAGGCTTGGGCTCAACAGAGGTGCTAAAGAACAAGGCATCCCTTCACAAGGGAGAGGCAACTGCACCCCTTGCATTTGTTGGGTGTTACCTGGCCCAGCCTGGGCAAGGCTCTGCCACTGAACGTGCTGCTCTAGCCATATCAGCAGCCTACCCATCAACCTGTCAGTGTGACATTGCCCATCACATATATCAGTCACCAAGCTGCTGAGCACACTTTGGGAACTGCTGGTCTGACATACCTACAAGTGCAGTGTGCTATTGCCTGCACTGCTGTCCTGGACAATTTCTGCTCTTCAGCTCTCAGACTGATGGTCCTCCAACTGTGCTCTGTAAGGTGCTGCAAGGCCTAGTGGGGAAAAAGATGGTTTGGCTACGATCTGGTTTGGAAGCTCCACTTCGGCTCCTAATCTTAGAGATCACCTTGCAAAGAGACTTCCACAGATATTTTGCTCTCTTGCATTGACTTTCCGCCTGTCCTCACAACAGCAGTGCTGCAAGTATTTGATTTTTGTCTTCCTCAGGCTGGCTACTCTCACGTGTTTTGCCAGCACAGATAGATCTCAGACAAATTATAACAATTCCCTTTCCCCAGCTGTGAGCAGACTGCAATAACTTTGATCATGGTTTGAGCACTGCTGTCCTCCACCTTCTCAAGGCAGAGGTACTACAGTGCATTCACCTGGAGACAGACTGAGGCAAAACAATATGACATGGCCTTTCCTCAGTCTAAATTTCTAGGAAGAAATTATCAGCGTGTTGCATAGGGTGCCACAGGGATCAGATGCACGGGCTGACACTGCCTCACTGCTGTAAGGTGCTCTACTGTGATGGGAAGTGATTTACTGCTTTACATTGATACATTGTGAGCTTGGCAAGCTGGATCTGAGCCCATCTCATAAACTTCACTAGTCTGATCTCCAAGGGTCAGAGATGAGGAGGGGCAGAAAATGTTATCACAAGCTTTCTGATCTCCTGAAATAAACGAGCTGAGAAATTGCACAAATAAGGCCCATTCTCTGCCCAATAGCTTGTGTTTGGCCTGGACTAGAGCAGCTCTGTCGGAAACACATCCCATCCTGAGATAATATGGCAAGTGATGGAGATTCCACCATGTGCACCATTAAGCTACATAATAGTTAATTGCCTTTCAATTGTCTTCCTTCAACCACCAGCTGGCTGATCTTGTATCGCTGAATTAAAGATCCATTTAGCACCCAACATCACCTCCCTGAATAATTATCATAGATGGTGATTAAATGGTGTTTTCTCACTTTGATAAACAGAACAGAATGTATTCCTCTAGTCTCTCACTGCAAGCATTTGTGTAAACACAGGTTTTATATTAATTTATCTAGAACAGACTAAGTTAATTGGTAGAATTTCCCACCCTTCTGAGTGCAGAAGCAACTATAGCACCATATAGGCACTCAAAGATCTATGTGTTCTGTGATGCATCAATTTTTTGGTTACTTGGCATATTTATGTCTTCATACAGATATTCTTATGCTACAAAGATTACTTGGTACATATGGTATGAAACCTGTGTGCAGACAAGCCGAAGGGCAGAAATTATGTGCTATGAATTAGTCCTTCTTTGAGTGCTCTCCAATTTTTTCATATAATTTTGTATGTGTATGTCCAAGAAGCACCTGACTGTGGGCTCACATACAGGAGGCTTTCTCAGGGCCCTGGTATCTCTGAGGACGTGCTTGTGGGTAGGCTGGGACAGACATAACCATCGAGAGAGATATCTGACCCAAGAGCTCAGGACACCCAAAGGTGTCTGTCCTGCTGTGCTCCCTCCCACTACCCCAGCCAGGGCCCTGGGCACTGTCCTGTCCTCTTGGGCAGCCTTTCAGATGCCCTTTCATCCAGAGGTGCCTGAGCTGGGGTACACCACCATGGCCAACACAGCAGCAGAGTTGTGCTGACCACAGGGTTTGCAGGGAAACAAGGACATCCATGCTAAGGGAAATCCTGCTGGTAAGGTATATCCTGAACCATTCCTGCTGCCTGTTCCACCTCATCTCCACACCAGCAGAGGGGCAGAGCCAGTTTTATGCAGCCTGAACCTCCAGTGTCCCTCTGTGCAGCCTCACCAGCCATTGCTTGAGGCCTCCCTGCAGGGCTATCAGCAGGTTTTTTGATATTTCCTGTCTCTGTAACCAGCTGTTCAGGGATGTGGCTCAATTTGCAGTGATTGCTTTCCCACTGTTTTCCTCTCCTGTGTCAAACAGGAGCTGGAGAGATCAGGGAGGCCCAGGGGCAGTCTCAGAGGCACTGCTGGGACTTGACTACTCTGAACCCTGCAAGTCTCCCTGTCAGACACCTTGTCGTGTTACCAACCTGTCAATGGCCTAATGCCCACTTTGTCCCAACCTCTTCTCACCTGTTTCTGCAGTAATGGAAATCCATGAACTTATTCAGAAAAGACAACTTTTGGAAGCATTTGCAAGTATCAAGTTAATGGAAGATGAGACTATCTCAGAACGGGATTCTGAGAAATACAGTGATAACCCCCAGGAGTTTGTACGGAAATCCAAGGATGTGGATTTGCTTTATAACTCCATCACAAATGCAATCCAGTCCATAGTGGAGGGAACACTGGAGGATCCCACTTTACAGCACACCATGCTGACCTCCATGGTGACTTTAATTGCCCGTGAAGAAGCAGCTCATCCCAACACAGACAATGCTTCTCGTCCTGGGTCAGATTTGCTCGGCAGGCCCAGAAAGTGGAGGGAGAAATGGAGGGAAGCTATCAACGAGAGTGCAAGAAAAAGAGTCCTGATGGCACCCATGGCATCAAGGGAAGAAGCAACTTCATGGCTTGATCGCCACTTACATTTCCTCCAGGAAAACCTGAGGGCAGATTTACTGAAAATCAAGTCATCGGTAAAAAAATGCTATCCAGAGGAGTACCAGGTGTGTGACACATATGTGGAAGCTTTTCACAATGCCATTGCCTCACATTTGCAAGAACTCTCCCAGGGACCACTGGACTTCCACGAGCTCTACACCTTGCTTGACTGGGTGGCCAACACCTACCACAGGTGAGCTGCTGTGTTTGCCACAGTACCTCTGCCTCCTCCAGGGAGCCATGGGGCTGTGGGGTAGTCCAAAAGCACCAAGCCATTCTCAGTTTTCCAAGCAAGCGAGATGCAGTGACTACAGTGGAGCCAGATAGCAAATCTATTAATAGGTGGGGGCAAAGGTCTGTGATAAAGCACTTGCTGCTTTTTACAGATCTACATCACCCTGTTTCCCCCTCCCTCTCCCACTTGCTGTTTCCACATGCCAGGAAGCTCCTCCCTGCATTTGATAAACCTGTTCTGATAAACCTGCTCCTTTCTGCATATATTTTGCAAGATCCAACAGCTATTTCAGAGACTTTTCCAGGCACAGGTAGGGGCCTATGGGGGAGGTCTTCTTCCTGTTTAAAATTGTGATGGGCCATATTAACCCCGTGCATGGGTCAGAGTTGTCTTAAAGAGGAGCCAAGACATCATGGAGGGTAATTAGAGACATGAAAACAAAGGTTCTGTCTCAGATGTGTCCACTGGTTGAATGGGAGGGGTTTAAGACATAGCTCTTCACAGTTCAGGGGTCTGGAAAATAAGCATGTGAAACAGTTATACCAAAGCAAAAATGTGTCTGCCCTGGTAGTTGGCCTCCAGGTATGGCCTGAACCAGATGTTCAAGGAAGGGACAAACACAAACCCATTGGCAGCCCTCAAATAAAACAAAGAAGGATTGAAGGCAGGAGTATCAGCACTGAGCCAAACAGTGGGTTAAAATGGCCACAAAGGGGGCAATGACACAGCAGGGCAAGGAGCAGAACACTGTTGCTCAGAACACCCCTAGCCTGTGGTAGCTTTTGAGTAAGAAACATTTGCACTGCGGGTGGTTTTTGTTTTGAACAGCCCTCAACAGTTTTCTTCTGTGAACTTACCCAGTTCTGCTCTTAAAACCCCACCTAGAGTGTGGTGACCATAATGATGTATGTAACCCCCTCATCATCACAAATCCCTGCAGATCTCATCTGAAGGGAAATTCCTGTATGACCCCACTCTGGCATTGCAGGAGAGCAGGGAAAGAAATGATCTTCAGCAGTCAGGCTCTGTACCAAAGAAAAGTTTGCCATTGTTTTGGGCACTGCTTGCAATCACCTGTTTTGTGCTGCTTCCATTTGATTTTCCCATTCAAAAAAAACTTAATTGTCTCTTGGAATAAATAATCAAAAAGGAAGAGACTGACTCAAACTCATTATTGATGTTACAATTCAAACAAATGAAAAAAAAAAGAAAAAAGAAAGAGGTGGGAATAAGCCCCTGGAGTACACATTTGAGGCTGTCCTTTCAGCTGTGGTGGAGAGTCCATACTTAAATCTATGTTGTGCTTTAGAATGAGCAGTAGACCCTGGCAGCAGCTGGGTTGTGCAATGCTCCCCATGTGGAGATGTTTCTCTCTAGGAAATCTGAACCATGACCATGGAAATATTGACTCCAGGACACTATCAGAAGACTGAACTTATTTTCTGCTGAGCAGTCACTCTGCAGCAGTTTGACCTTGTACATTACAGTCCTCACTTGTATCTGAACCTAACTGTGAGTGCAGTGCTGGTGTGGCAATGGGAACCCTTTCTGGTGCCTGAGCATATGTGCAGGCTGTGTATAGGACATGGCAGTTGTGTTCCCTGATTAACAAGATAGCAGCTCAAAACTTAGGCCCCACCTTCATCAAGTGCATGAATATTTTCTTCTTTCTCTCTTCCACCTTCTCTCCCCTGCAAGATGAAGTGCCTGCCACAGTCTGTGGCAAGTTGCAGGAGTAGCTCATCCAATTGTACAGGCTAATAATATTTTTCCTGCCCCAGAGAGGAACACAGGCACTCCCTCCCTTCCCCTGCTTCTGTGCTAATCAGCTGGCCTGACTACATGTCAGTCCAGAGGAAAGTGAGCAGCAAAGTCTGGTGTCAGCTGAGCCCTCTTTGGAGCCAGACCCTGTAGCTGCACGTCCCCTTCCATGTGCAGGGGAACGTGGCTCGTGTCCCTGGCATGGGAATGCCTTCCATGTCCTGCTCTGCCACCTCCCCTGCATCAGGACAAGGCACAGAGAGAAATCACAGGCTGACACGAGCTGTGATATGACACTGCAGAGGAGGCAGGGAGATGGGCTAACTCCAAAGCAACGCGCTACTACAGGAATTACCCTGAAAGGCATTTTGCAAGCTTCTAGTTGAATGAATCAGCTTCACATTGTTTATTTTAAAAAGTAAATTCTCATAGCACTTTTCATGTCCAAACAACTCAGAAGTCTCATGATTTCTGAAGTGGGCTGGAACCTTAGATCATTTTGGGTTTGAATAATTATGATTTTGAATAGAAAGGAAAGATTTTTCTTGTTAAACCTTGAAAACAAGCAGCACAATTTAAGCTTTAAGTATATTTCTCATGGCTTAATAATTATGTAGCTCATGCTGCATGAATATTCCATCAGTTTATTCACATTCTGAGGCATTATAATTTGTTAATTTGTTTCTTTCCAGTGAACTCTTTCTGGGTCATCCTGAGCTCAAACCAGAGGTTAAGACAGAAAACCTGTCCTTGCTGTTAACACCAGCTGATTGGGAAAAACTGAAAAACGACTACATTGCTTCTGCAAAGGTGAGAGTTTTGACCTAATCCCCACATGCCCCCCAGGGAAGATACAGGAGCCCCAGCCTCCCAGACAGAGGTCTTGGATGACTGCATTGTGGTTTCCAGC
Organism: Acridotheres tristis; assembly: GCA_037013685.1. Lineage (NCBI taxonomy): Eukaryota > Metazoa > Chordata > Aves > Passeriformes > Sturnidae > Acridotheres > Acridotheres tristis. Next base: position 10,046,241 of record CM072892.1, on the reverse strand, counting down.
CCCACCAGGTGCTGAGTCCTACTGGCCCCACATAGAGTGGCCTGTACTCTAAAGCAAAAAATTCCTGAATACCATTTTGGGGACCCAAGCAGAGCCAACAGGACTGTACCAGACCCACTCAGTATGGCAGACACTTACTGCAAGGTCATAGCTGGGCTTCAGCAGATTGTACACATTGCAAAGTTAGGGGCAAAGGCATTTTATTGGCCACTGTCACTGTGTGGCATCTCCTCCAGCACATCTGAGGTTTGCTATTGGCAGACTTCAGGCATCCCCACCAGAGAACAGACTCACGGTTTGTGTCCTCTGATGAAGCCACTTCCTAGTTGCCTTTCTGCAATCCTTGTCTGGAGCCCTGTGCAAGACTTTCCTGGCTCTTTGCTGGGCTCAGACATTTTCTTGCAAATCATTTCTGAATCAGGGCACAGCACAAGGTGAGCTCAAGGTACCCAGCTGAATGAAATCAATATTGCTCCACCGTGCTGGTGAAAGATCACTTTGTTTCACCAGCAACAAGATTGATTTATCAGCCAGGACTGAACAGTGCTGCTGCTTACCTGCTGGCTGTACCCAGGAAAGGACTGGTTTGATCTTTAATCCTGACCTGGTACATTCCGTGGGCTGGAGGACTTTGCAATCAAACAAACAGCTGACCCACTGTTTCCTGCCAGGAGAATGACTCTCTGCTTTGGGAGTACTTTGCACACACATAGCACAGCTCCTGATTCTCCTGAGGTCTGGAGCAAGGTCTGTGACCCTGCTCACCTTTCCATGCCATAACCACGTGCTGATGGAGCAAAATGCATAGAGGGGCTGTACTCGTGTTTTCTTCATTACCCTGAGTTGCATGTTTCCTTCATATTTTTAACATTTAGGGGAAAATCAAAAGTTATTTTGGAAACATCCTGAGACTAGAGGTCACGGAGAAGTGGGAGAAGGAAGGTCATTCAGAAGAGAAGGAAAACCTCTACGACGACTCACTCTCTTTTGATATTCAAACGGTATTTTATTAGCTGGGGGAAAGCGGGGAGGAAAGGAGAGGGGGAGTGTCTGTGACTCCAGGGAAACGGGACCGTTTCCTTCTGGGGTGGAGGTACCGCCTCCTGTGATAATTTATGTAAGTCACACACTGGCAGAATACATTAGAGCAGAAAATGCCGTTTATTACAACTTTTAGCTCTCCCGCTTGCCTTCTAGCTGCAAATTAAACCTGCTGTCAATTGTGTCAGCAACATAATAGGCAACTGATTTTAAAGTCCCTAAACCTCTTTGATTAGGAAGAAGAAAGAGAATTGGGAAAAGGGTGGAAAGAAAAGGTTTCTTTGAAAAAACCCTTGGCTTAAAAAGCAACTTTGTCCCACGGCTGTGAAAGCTGGGGAAAGGCTGTAGGCAGTGACAGCCACTCCAATTTACACAGTACAAAAAACAAAAGCCCCTACTAGCTTTAGAGACTACTGGGTAATAAAGGCAGGAGGGGTCTGGATTAATTCTCATCACTCAACTGGTTGAGTCACTTCAATTAAATAAAACTAACAGAAAAGGAGAGAGAGAGAGAGAGAGAAAGAAGGAAAATCAAAGAGTTTTGCCTGCTGATGTGACTCTTTTTCCATACAGGAATATTACACATTATGTGATCACAGGGAAGGCAGGTCTGAATTGATTTAGCAAATGGATAGGATGCTGTGGGAAGTACCAGAGTAGGACTGCAACACACCTCAGTCCAGAAGTGTAGCTGGGGTTGTGGGAATGGGAATCTGGGAGGAGTTCCAGTGCAAACAAGAGTTCAGGGTGATGCCTGACCCTCTGTGCTGCCCTGGTATCACTCCTGAGAAGGGGGCTTGTGGGCCCTCACGGATGGGGCTTATAGTCACCCCTGTCATAGGGTCATACACAGGGACAGCTCTGCTCCCCTTGGGCTTTGAACTGGGGGTTGATCCCTCCAGCAATTCCCCCCAAAAGGGGAGGATGACAGTAGGAAACCTCGGAGCTCCAGCCAATACCACCTGTAACTCACACTCAGACAGCAGAAGGGCATGACACCATTAGGGGTGAATGATTACATCACAAATCCTTTGGTGCTTTCTGGCTCATTCTGCATCATGATTTTTAAAACTGCCAGAGATTAACGAAAACCTCCTGGCAACAAGCTGGTTGTTTGCCCCTTTGCTAGGTGAGCCATTCTTACCAACCAAAGCTGCATGAGATCCTTGTGAAGGATGTTTCACCAGTGCTTGTCCCACTCACTGGAGTTTCTTCATTCCCTTTTCTAGATCATCGGGCAGCACGTGAAGTTATCTGGAGCTATCAGCAGAAGCTTGGAAACAAAAATGCTCGAGTTATGCGTGGCAGAGCTGCTTGAATTCATATCAAGGTCATCACTGCTCTGAGTAGCACTTTCTTTATAAATGAGCCCCACACTGGTAAAAAAACAGGGAAAAGGTCCAGGCACTGGACCAGATAGTGGCACTGAGCAGGGACAAGGCTGCTCCTGGGAGAATTAGAGATCACAATGATCTCAGTAATAAGCATGCTGCAAAACAACTTGGGGGGAGTCATAAACAGACCCAGATAGGACTCTGTGAGTCCAAAAATCCAATGTCAGAGCTCTGGGAAGTAGCTGCTATCTGGGAAGCAATGGGACCACTGCAGTCCCATCCACCCAGGACTTTTTTACATTGGATACTGGTCACTTGCAGCTTCAGTCATGAGCAAGCAGTAGTTATGAACCCCTCAGACCAAAAGCCTGTTTGCCCAAAACATCATCTAGGTATTGTGGGATGAGTCCTGCTGAGTGGTTTTCTCTGGCATCCCATGGCTATGGGCATAAAAAATGGCTGATGAGACTCTCCCTGCTATAACACACAGCTGAGCTGCCTCATGAGTCCCTTAAAATTTATCCAGTGTCCAAAGGAAATTGCTGAATAATGTTTTTTTCTTTGTTCTTCTTTCCCTTTTCTTTGTTCTCTTCTTTATTTTTTTCTTTTTTATTCCCCCTTTTCTTTCTTTTTTTATTGCTTGGTTGTTGTTTTGTTCTTGTTTGTTTGTTTGTTTTGGTTTGGTTTATTTTTTTTAAACTGTGTAAAATGCAAGCTGGAGCCGCCAGGGCTCTCAGATTAAGGGAACATTGAAACTTAAGCTTTTACTTAAACAAACCTGAGATGCAAGTGGCTGGGGCCAGCTCAAGCAGGTTCCTTTACCTTGACAAAGAATGGCAGCACCAGGCAAAGCCTGCCTGAGCACACAGCCTCCTGCCTTCAGCAAGGACCTGGCTGTGAAAAAGCTGTCAGCCCCATGAAATTGGTGCTACACAAAAAACAACTACCTAACAACCACACTGAGGTTTTGGGGGGAGGGAAAGTAGGTGCGCTGCCCTGTTCCTATACATCTTCTGTTATAAAATCAGCCCTGTGTGCTTAAAAGACACATAATGTATTGCCCCAAAAGCCAGAGAAATGAAGGCTCAGACTTCTAAGCCTATGTACCACACCTGCAATTAAACCCTCAGCGTGAGGAAAAGTCAGAGATTTGGCCTCCCAACATCCCTGGCATCTCTCCAAAAGTGCTGCGTACCTGCTCAGGCGAGCGCATCCTAAACCCGTAATTATCTGCCATCTATTCCCCTCCACTGCACACACAAGTTATGACAGCTGGAAAAAATTTGTCTGCATACAGAGGGGACAGGTTGGGCCAGCCATAGGTGTTTCCTGACAGCACCATGCACACAGAAGATGAGGCATTCTCAGGGCTCCCACCGTTAATGTTACCCGGGTGTATTTTCCTACAGGTTTGAGCAGGAGTTCATGGCGTGGAGCACTTCCCAGGACAGCCCCATCTTTGTGCCCTATCTTGTTGCCTACATCAACAGCTTTCATGACCTGGTGTAAGTCTGCTCCCTTCGTGCTGAACTGCTGCGTTTCTGGGGTCTGGGAGGGTGGCAGGATCTGGAAAGGAAAGACCAAGCTCTCCTTGAGTGACTCTGTGGGTGCTCAGCCTCGAGCTCTTCTAATCTCACAGGAGGGTTTTCCCCAGGGGATGCAAATAAAAGCCACAAGAGTGAAGAGACAGAAATATGGATAGAAGCAGTGCTTGCATGAGAGTTTTGAACTCATTTTCAGAGCATCTTTTTCATCCTCAGGGGAGTTATTTTTTTCTTTTTTTTTTTTGTTCTGGAGGTTAGCAGAATAAACTCAGAAACATGCCCTCAAGGCTGCCTTTGGCACTGGGCTAAAGATAATTCAATTAAAACACTCAACCCAAAAATAAATTCCTGCCATTGCTGCTGGCATCTGGAACTTCCAGGGCTTTGCATGAATTAGTTACTTCAAGCCACGTGTTAGAAAGTGCCTCTGATGAACAGGTGTCATCAGGCTGACTGTCAAAGATCTATCCCTCACCCCATAAGTGGAATGGTGCCAGTGATGCATGTCCCAGGGTCTGGTCCATCAGGCCTGTGCTGAGGTCCCCGGGCTCATCAGCATGTGGGGACATCTTTGCCATGCAGATGTGGTGCTTTTGTTTGTCAACCCGGCAAACACCACAGGACTAGTGAGTGGGCTCTGGCCACCAGAAAGATTGGGTTGTGATTTCCAGCCCCTGCTGCTGCCCCGCTCCGGCAGGGATGGACATGCCAAGTGTTATTCAGGGGATGGAGGGGATTTCGTGCGGAGTCTCCCAGGAGCGGACGGCTCCAGCCGCAGCGAGCACTACCGCCGGGAAGGCTCTAGATGGCACGGTCTCTCCAGCAATGCTCGCCTCGCCGAGGAAATGGCTTTCCCTGCCTCCTGCTGCCCTGCGGGACATTGCTGCCCCTTCCCTGCTGGGCAATGGAGAGGGGGTGAAGGGAGACGCCCGCCCCAGGCAGGGAGCTGGCAGTGTTTGGGTGATCGGTGTATTCCTGAGTCAAGTTAAACATTCATCAGCTGGGGTGATGAGTTGTGGGGCAGAGGTAGGTGTCCTAACAGCAGGATTTTTTGGATGCTGGACCCAGACTTCAGGTGTTCAACCAGAGTTACAGTCCTGAGCTCCAGCCTGGGATGACAGGGATGGTGTTGGGTGCTTTATAGTCCTGCCAGGGCAGCCTCAGACATATAAATCTGGGCAGTGACAGGAACCTGCTGTTCTCTGTGTTTACAGCAGTGAATGTGGCACATCCAGGGATGCTCAGGCATCACTGGTGATGCCTTTTTCGGTGGTGGTGCTGCCTCAGTTCCCTCCCTCACCAACACTGAGCATGTTACAGTGGGACAGGGATGGAAAGTGAGAAGTGAGCCAGGAAGTCACAATGCCTCTAAAGCAAACACACACTCACACACAGGGAATTTCGTTGACCTCTAAGAAATTTTCTTTCTCATAAGGTAAAACATTGCACAAGTATGCACTGTCCTTAGGAAATTCCACAAGTTTCCATCCCCATAGTTACCATCCCAGCTGCTGCTGATAGATATTGTGTGGAGTGAATCAGACAGGCTCTGGAGGACACAAGGAGCTTTCCCTTCTCTGGTTTTATTATTTACTTTTCCCTCACAGCCCTCAGTTCTGCCCCAGGTACCTGGAAATCATTTAGCAGAGGTGTTGCTCCTACGCAACTGCTCCGCATGGCTGCACTGTCCCACCTGATGAGGAAATCTGAAGGGGTTTTTAACCACAGTTACTTATCTATGATTAATTTTCAGTGCACAGGATTGTGCAAAATGAGCCATTACTTTGGCTCGGTAAGTGTTTCCAAGAGGAAGTAGTAGAAACGCAAGTTTATTTAAAAATAATATCCAACATGCCAATCCAGAAAACATGCTAAGTGCTGTGTCATGGTTTACATTTTAACATTAACTCACTGGTGATCTCTATCTCTCTGTAGGTCAGGGTTAGAAACAGCATTTAAAGTCAATACTGAAGAACTGCAGAAGATTCTGGCAACTCTGACAAGGAACTTCACAAACATTTTTTTAACAAAATTAAGAACAAAAGCACAGGTAAGGGGATCTTGGCCACATTATTTCCTCAATATAAAGGTTATGTGCAGCAGCTGAGGGTCATTGCCCTTCCCTTGTCTCACCACCTAAACCTCATTTTGCAGCACATTACATTATGGTCCCTCCAAAATGCATTTAACACTTGTGGAAATCCCCCTTAAAAAGCAACATTTCCAGCATCCTGGGAATTTTTTGCTATGAGCAATGATACATTTTTCAAGCTGTTAATAGCAATCAAAAGAAAAGGATATTTAGCAGCTTCCAGTCTCTCAGGCAAAGCAGTGGGGAAAATCTTATCCAAAGTGAGAGAGAGCTGTAGAGGACAGCTGAACACCAATGGGACAGTTTTCCTTCTCTCAAATAATTTGGATTTTTCAGGACTTTTACTTATTGATTCATAGACCTACCATTACAGTCTGTCAGAAACCTCTTTGGATAGGATAGAATTCATTCTGGTAGAGGTGGTTTTTCCAGGCTGTTCCCATGGTGACAAAAGATTGTTCCAGAGTGAGGATACTAAAGGTCCTGTATCAACTGATAAAACTCTGATAAAATTTGACTTGTGTTAAGAGGCCTAAAAGGCAATGTCCTACAATGGAATTTGTGCTTCTCAGGTGCTGTAGATGAGCCTTTCTGCTCTCAGCCAGTTGGGCTCTGCTAGCTCCAGCTGGTATTACAGAAGAGATGGAGAAATCAAGCCTCTGGTCCCATCCATTTTCACTTATCTTAATTCAGTTTCTAAATCCCCAAACATAACTTCCAGAAACCAAGACAGTCATAGAACTTCTCCAACCTAAGCCAAGCCCTCCTGGCCAATGGGACTTTCCAGTGACTGCAGATCTTGTCTTGGAGCCTAAGCAGCAGGCGAGGAAAGGCCCCGAGCCAAGGCATTGAGCAAGAGAGCTGAGATGTCGTGAGAACCAGGAGAGGCCGAGTCAAAGCATTTGTAAACAGCTCTCCAGCAGGCTGGGAGCACAGCAAAGGGAGAGATAATTGGGAAGGAGATTGCCAGGATTCTAAAGACAGAGATCATGAGAGCTAGGAAGAGAAAAGTGAACATGCCAGAGGACGGATGTTTTGCATTTGGCCTTTAGAGAAGTCTCTTCCAGGTGCCAGAAGTGTTTAGCAGATATTGCTGGTTTTATATGAAGGTTCGTTAGCTCTAGGGACCCAGCAAAGGAAAATAACCTTCTAAGGATACTTGGTCGGAGTTACTTTGTACCCAGGACAGATGGGAAACAGTGCCATCACTCCAATGTCATCACTAACCATGAGGCATAAAGCTGGAGATGCTCCCAGCTTCCATTCCTCCCACCACCACATCAGAGCAAGGAGCAGAAGGAAAATCCCAGCAAGACTTCATACAGGTCTGCAGGAGTACACACAGCCTCCTGGAAGGGCTGTGAACACAAAGAGCTTGATTTCCTTATGGAGAAGGCTGCCGAGGTGATGGATTACTGGGCTAATTTCCAACAGATTCACTACCAAGTGACTTCTCGTTTCCAAAGCTGGTGCAAACCCATGTAACACTGGCATACATTGCCCACTACAGCCTGTTCTAGTCATGCCTGAGTTGCTTGTGATTAACATTCTCATCTCTTTCTTCCCCAATGCACTAGAGAAACAAATTTATTTACCTAAAGAAATAGAATTAGTGGATCAGAAGGTGGCACAGAGCAAGGAAATGAGGTATCCCAAATGAGCCTTTAATACCAAAACATATCCTGCTCAGGGCGTGATGCTTCTCCTCTCTGCACTGGGATGCCTACCCAGGAAGGGGAGACATGGGTGTGAATTCCCTGGGGTGGAGAGAAAAACCCAGCCAGCTCCTTGTGTGTCTTCACGCAGAGGGGATGAAAGCTCTGTGCTTCCCATTCAAGCCTGAGATCAGGTGTATAGCTGGGTGCCTTCAGCTATGGCATCATCAGCTACTCTGGATATACCTGTGCCTTCAGTGCGTTGGTCTTTTTTCAGCCACTTCTTAAGAAAATTCTGACCAAGAACTGGATTTTGGCGACGGAAAGGCCAGACTCGCTGGCGTTGGCAGTCTCGCAGTTCTCCAAGCACCTGCAGCACATGAGGGAGCCCCTGGGGCAGGTAGGCAGCCAGTCCCACACCTGGGCACAGGGATGCTGAGAGGCCACACCACAATTTTCAGGCTGTGGTAAGACCTGCAAACTCCTCTGCAACAGTGGTTGCTCTTTATAACTGTGGGGGCTGCAGATATGAGGGGGTGTGTGCTGATGGTGTGCTGCCTTCCTGTACCTCATCTATGCCTTCAGGTGCTGCCAAAGACCTGAGGGCTTTCCCTACCCTCTCTCATTGCCTTGGCCTTGAATGGACAAAAAAACCCCATGAGGTTTGCTTCTTTTTAACCAGGAGCTTCTGCATGAAGTTCATAAATACGTGGTGAAGGAATATGTCACACAGGTCATCAAGCCCAGATGGAAAATGAACAGGGAGACACGTCAGGAAGTGAGCAGAAAGATGAGCCGGGAAGCTTCAATCATTCACAATACACTCATTGATCAGGTATGTGAGTTGTCTCCTGACATCCCCTGGCTGCCCCACTCCCAGAGGTGCAATTTTCCCACTTGGCTTCAGAGACCAGGCAACAAGCTCTTGAGGAGGACAAGCCTCAAGAAATATAGAAGTGCTGAAAAGAGAGCGAGCAAGGTGGTTACTGCAGGTGTGGGTTTCCAGCCTGGCAGCCTCTCTGCATTGGCAGCTTGTGCATGTTCAGCCAGCAGCTCTCTGATGGCAGCACCTGGTGTTTTAACATGTTCCCAGGGAGCTTTGCATAGGGTGGTTCATGTGCTGTAGGATCACACTCATCCTGTGACAGCTTCTTCCAGGGCCTCTTTCCTCAGGCCATGGGATGCATTTTGTCACCAAAGGATCCCTGCCCTGGGTACAGCTCATGGAGTTGAGTCCCATGAGATGTTCCATCTGGCTACACACTCTGTGTACAGCAGGGTGTGGGGAGAAAGTGGTGACAGTTTTGAGTGTTTTGTGACTGGACAACTGTTACAACCCATCCCTGAAGGGAGGTAACTGAGGTTCCTGTTAATAAATCCCTTGGGCTAGATAAGAGTGCCACAATACTGAGTGACAGGAGTGAGATATATAGATGGAGAGAGAGAGAGAGAGAGAGAGAGAGAGATCTGTGTGTGTGTATGGCTGATTTATTTTAAAACAATTTTATTACAATGGAAAAGAGGTATGTAGTCATTTTGATTATTACCTATAGTAATATAACAATATAAAAGTATAAAAATATCACCTGAGAAAATATATAAGGAAAAGAAAGAAAGGATAAGAGCAGATAGCAGAGAGGAAAGGTATCACCACCTGTGGACCAGCAAAAACACTTGATTGTTGCAGTTTAGGCATCTGTTGGTCAAAACAATGGTTGCAGTTGGTTCAGTCACCAACCTTTAACATTTCTGTCTCTCACAGCAACATCAGTTTGGGATTTTTGGTAAGTCAAAGTTGAATTAATTGGATTTTGTGGAAAGTCAGGCATCCAGGGCACTAAATCCCATCTCAGAGACGAGGCACATGAAATTATCAGGCAGCAGGAGGTGAAGTCTCTGGCATCTGCTGCTATCCTGGACCACAGCCACAATACCCTGCTCAGGGTCTGGCTTGCTTGGGCATTGGGAAGTGCAGGGTCAGGCCTGGGAGAGCTCCCAGGGGTGCCTTGCCATTGCCACCCTGCACCCTGCTGCCTGCCCAAGGCTGCCTGTCCTGCCTGCACCAGTCCTAGCTCACACCAGCAAATACACCCTGCTACCTGCTCTTGCAGGGAAAAAGGCATTTAGCAGGTGCTGCTGTCCCTGATGCCCCCATGTGATTCTTTGTCCACAGGGCTCTGACGCTGACTGGCTCCTCCCTGCCATCAGTCACATTGCCAATATCATTGGGGAGAAGAAAAAAGACAAGATCAAAGCATATGTCAAGGAGCTGTGCCAGGACTATCCAGATATCAGGTACATGAAGCAGCAGATACCAGAACTGTTGGGCTCCATCCCAAAAACCACCAACTTGTCCTGTGCCTGGGCCAAGCTCTTCAGCTTCTCATTGTTGGTGGCCACACGTTAGAGTTTAGGATGCCAGCAACAGTGGGAATCTCAACTTTGTTTTCTCCCTTTATGGCTGCATACTTTTTCTTTTTTCCCCCTGTGTGCTGTATCTTATAATGTGCACAAATAACCTTCAAAGTCTTTTCGTTTTAGAATGGAATGGAACTATTTCAGTCTATTGGGAGGGACTTACATTGATAATCCACTTCCTGATCACTTCAGGCCTGACCAAAAGTTAATGTAAATTACTAAAGCCATCGTCCAAATGCCTCTTGAGCACTGGCATGCTTGGACCTCAGCTACCTCTCTAGGAAGCCTGCTCCAGCACCTCATTAAAAAATGCTTCCTAATGTCAAGTCTAGAGCTCCTCTGACACAGTTTTGAACCATTCCCATGCATTCTATTACTGAATTCTATTTTATTGCTCTAAATGAACCTTACTTCACAGCAAAGCTCCAGTTTGCTTTCCACTGCATCACCAATATCAGCCCTGTTTGCCAATTTGTAGGCTCCAGATTTGGAGCAAAGAATTTGTCTGAGCCTGTTCCCAGGCTCGGACCTCAAAGTGTGGCAGCCATTGATACAGTTCAGCTGCAGTTTCTGAAACGGCCTCAACACAATCATTACATTTTGGAATAAATTACAAATTCTTTCTTTTGTACTTTCCATTTGCTGTTCCAAGGCTGCATCTGGAAAATTTAAAACTCCTGGAAAAGTAAAGAAAGTGACTAGCTCTGTGCATGGCTAAGCAGCTGCAAATCAGAAGTTACCTTCTCTTCTACAGCTCTTCTTTTACCGCTGAGAATGAATATCAGTGGTACAGATTGCAAAAAATTCCATTTCATCAGAGTAATTCCAGAAAAAAAACCCCAAAGTTTCAGCACTGAATGACATTTATGCAATCAAAATAATCCATAATATTTAACTAATTGCTAGAATACTGAAGTGGACCCTCAAATACTGAGAAAAAAGATCACATTAAATATATTCACCTCTCCCCAAAACTGAGGTTCAAAATTTTTCATAACTAGATTTTACTTAGGTGGTTCAGATGTATCTGTGTGGGGAAATTCAAGACATGGACATGTAAAGGAACAATTGTTCCTAAGTAATTTCCTAGGTGAACATACCTATCTTACAAAAACTTCCTGACAAACAATAAAAAGAACAAAACCAAACAAATAAATAAACCCCAATAAAGGTTTCATCCCAGTGGCCAGACTAAGCTGAAAAAGAGGCAGTGCTTGCTCTGGAAAGGATGAGGGAGGTAAATGATGGCTAGTCATCAATGATGGATATTTGAAAACCATTTTCCAGTCAGAAAAGCCATTTACAAGGCTTTTAGTGGTACTTTTTCATCATTAGCCTCAGACTCAAGCCAGGTTTTAATGCCTGTCCTCTTGGTTTATTTAATTTCTGATTTTCCATTATTGAGTAACATCATTTTTAACAATGAAGTTTGGAAAATGAGGCGGAACCTGCTGGACCTGCATTGCTTCCTGTTCAGGTCCCTGTTGATTTTTCCCCTGAGCTCTTACAGACATCTCTGAATTTGTATACACTGAGATTACTGGAATAGGGTATGTTTCCAAGTTGGCTTTCCAGCTCAAATCTAATTAGTGCCTATCAGCTTCCTAAATATTAGCACTTCCATTACTCATCTCAAAATAATCATTACACAAAAGGTTCACAGCCTCTCTGGAAAACACACAAAGGGCATCACCGGTGTGGAGAGAGAAGAGGAAATTCCCTGAAGCACCAGCAGCAGGAGGGTGTCCCAGCAGTGTGGTGTGGCAGGAGCTGCTGCTCGCTGGTTTGGGACATCCAGAGGCTGCAGACTCCCATCCTGGTGGCTCCTCCAGTGTGGTGAGGGGTCAGTCCCTGGCACTTTGCTATAGCCTTGCTGTGTCTCCAGCTCAGCTGTCACTTACCTCTGGCCTGGTTTTGTTAGCCAGATCTGAGCCAGCTCTTGTTTGGTTTCTGCAGGAAAGAACACGTCCAGGCCATCCTGGCACTCCGGGGGCTGGGCCGTGCCAGAGGAGCGGCGATTTTTCGGCAAGTGCGCCATGCACAGGAGAACTCCAACAGAGGGGAGGGCAGCACACTCTTCGCTGAAATTGATGTTCCAGTAGTCATCAGCTGCTTCTAACACAGCACCAAAGTCAGCATCCTGCCTCCTCCTACACTGCCTCTACACATGATCCAAAATCTGCTAACCCCCCCTACTCCTCTGCAAACCCAAATTGTTGACTGCTGTGGAGAAAGGAGTAGTTTCCTGAACTTGCTACCCCAAGTTCACAACCCAAAGGCAACAGATGCACCAAGACACCAATCTCCTGTAAGAGTTCCTGGGCAGCAGCTCCAGCCTGGGCACAGTGTCCACCTCATGTTCCATATGGATTCTATTGCTAGGAGGCTGTTCCACTGTTTGGTACAAGACTGAATGTATTTTCAAAGAACATCAAAGAAAAAAATCAAAAATCAAAAGCGGTTCCCCCAGAGCTATATTAAGGCCTCAGTGCTATATTAAGGCTTGGACTGTGCTCTGCACAATTATACAGCAGCAGAGCAAGAGCCTCCCTCATAATTAGTGTCCATGAGCAACCGAGGGGCAGAGCTTGGGCAGGGATGTGGTAGCACCCAAGTTTTATTTCCTCCCCCACAAACCAGCGGGCTGAGGATGGCATGACACAAGGTCATGACGCTGTGACCTGAGGCCACAAACCACTACCTGCCTGGGGAGGAAAACTGGGTAACCAAACCCCATGGCCAGGACACGCAGCACATGGAACACTCTTCTCTCCAGGGTGGCCCCTCTGGCATTTCAGCAGATTTTCCTCAGTCAAGGGCTGTATTGCAAAACTCCTGTTGGACTGAAGATCTGTTCATGCCATCACATCCCCACGTGTACGGACATGCCTGGATTGGATATGCCATGTGGAGGGAGGCTCCAGGTTCTCCTTGACCTGGGGAAAGTGCCACCCAAGAAAATGCCTCTGGTCCATTTTCTCATGTGCTTAAATGTATTTTAACAAATCTGTTACAGTCTGACTGCAGTATGAAACCAAGTGTGAGGTGGACAGACAGTGCTACATATGAGATCCTCATCTGGTGTAAACCAGCATCATCCCATTGATGGGCATGGATCACCATAGGTTTAACTCCACAAAGGATCCCCAGCATCTGCAGGGGAGACTGAAAGAGACATTCAGCAGCCTAAAGCTGTATAAATCTGATTTTATTTAATTCAATTTATCCTTTTGGTTGCCCTCCATAGGATTTAATCTAAGACTTTACAAAGATGTGTTTATGATCTATTAAAATTATAAATGTGGACATGGCATAGCCTTGAACACTATCTTTTCTGGCAACAGAGCTTACAGCATCAGCAGTCAATCTCTTGTTTCCTTTGCTTTGGGCTGCACCAGTATGAATTTCAGCCTGGGTGAGCAGCAGGTGCTGGTGACAGGCCAAGGGAAATGTTCTGATGGCTAAAGAAGCACAGAGTGCACCTTTAATTCACAATCATCATATGAAAATTTTTCTAAGGTAGACTTGTTAACTCCACAGTCAAGATAAGGTGTTTTTCTAAAGATAGCTTTGAAATATCAGTTATAAATTGAGAGCTTGAAGCAAGAAATCCTGGAAGAAATTTCTACCCTGCATCATTCTTCAATATATTTCATGACATTTGCCACAAACCCTCAGCTTGATGACTCACTGTATTTGCTATGGAGAAGTAAAAGATCATCTGATTTTCTCACTAGGTGTGCAGAACACATGAACACTTCAGAGCTCCCTTCCCCTGTCCTGGGGACATGGTGTAAGCAGGGAGCCCTGTGATTACATCCCCCGTGGGTCTGTGAGCTACATTTCCCCTCCCAGCAGCCGGGAAGGGCATCAGTGCTGAGAGGCTTACATTTATTGTTAGAAAGATTGACTGAGTGGGAGAGATACAAAGAGGATTATGACTTTTGCAAGGTAGGTCTGAGACTTCTAAAACTGCACTCCTGGAGACACTGAAGCTTCAGCAAGAGATTTCGTGCATCAGAAATTTCCCTCTGTATGCACCTCTCATCCAAGCATCTCATGCAAGGCAGCTGTGGCATTTTCCCAAGTGCATTATTTAAATGTATACTGGAGTTTTCAATCTCATTATTTTACTGGCAGACCGTCCACAAAGCAACTGCCTTTCCTCGGGCTCCAGCTGCTGGTCCCTGGGATTAGATAAGGTGCTCGGTTTCCGTTTCCTAATAAAAGCAAGTTGCTCCCCTGAAGTCATGGAGGAAAGCTGGGCACAATGGTCTGCCTTTTGTCACAGCCTCTCCTGGGACACTCAGATCCTGCAGCCTGGCATCCTGTGAGTGAGTGGCAGGCACACAGCCAGCTTCCTCTGAGAGCTGCTGCTCTCTGGCTGCTTGCTCTTGAGCAAACCAGTTTAAGGTTAATGCTATTATGGCAAGGCCGTGGTTCAGCCCTGCCCCAGCAGCTGTGCAAGTGGAGAGGGGCTCCAGGATAGGTGAGGAGCAGGGATGCCTCTGGGCAGGGGGATGCTCGGTCTGGGCTGCAGAGCAGACCCTGGAGCCAGATGAGCAAGAGATGTGCTTTCCAAAAGGAGCTGCTGCTGACCAGCTGTCTTCTGTGGAAGACCCAGTGTTCATTATAACCATATTTCACATTCCAAAAAAACAGAAGAAAGGCCTCCCAGGGCTTTGAAATGTGGAATATGGAGCTCTTGTAGGAAAGGGCTCAAATTATTACCCTGTTAATTCCTTCTGCTTGTTGTTTCTCTGTGAAGAAAAACACCATCATCCCTATTCCTATCCCAGCACAAAGTTACATTCCCTCCAGGACACACCTCTCACTTTTACCCCAAATCTGCTACTACATGCAGATATATCTCTGGTGAATAATGCTGTCTCAAAAGTGTCAAACTAAATGAAAAAGCCAAACTCTCTCCAGACTTTGCTTCTCAGGAGTGAATGTTACATTTGGGATGTGGGGGGGGAGGCAGATCTGGCACACTGACAGTGCTGTGTGGGTGGTGAAATATAGGGTTTTTTTGTTTCAGAGGTCTCTAATGTTTCACAATACTGTTTGTTTCTGGTTTGGGGTGAAAAGCAAAGGCCAGTGACAGCAGCCACAGTGCATGAGTTGGCATTTGCCATCTGAGACCAACCATGCAGTGCCACCATTTCACCAATTTTGCTCTGTGAAGTTGTTCTTTCCTGGAAGGAAGATATAGGAAACACTCACTTGAAGCAAGAAAATAAGTGTACCAAGACATTGCAATGAATGCCCAGGAGGCTGTCCCTCAGCAGGGGATCATAATCAATCAGTCAAAATATTCCTGAAAAGAGCCTTTTAGTGCAGCACCACTATAATGTTTAGTTCCCTGTCACGTGGTGTCTTTCAGAAAGGATTTCTCAGTTGGTTTAAAATATTAAGGATGATCAGTAAGAAGAGAAATGGTGTATTACATCCACTTTACAGGCTGGGTGATGTGGTGTGACACCATTCCAGCACACACAGCTGGGATGACAAGAGGTGCCAGGGCATTATAATCTCAGGGATGGCTGAAAAGTAAAGCCATATTAGTTTTAGGCTTCACTGCTTTAGTAGTTATATATCACACTTCTCCCAAGTACCAGTGTTTAGCAAACATTTATCTTCTGTATTTTGCATCATTCTCCATGAATGGCAGCCAGTCATTTTGGTTTTTTGGTACTGGGCAGAAAACTGTGCATTTCCATACCTTGAGGGCAATTTTATGTAATACTGCTAATGACACCATGTCGTTACTGCTGGGATTGGCCCACCTCCCCCATAAAACCTGAGCAAGAGAGCATTCAGGTTGCTGGAGCTTTGATTTAAACTATTTGCTATCGCTGTTACAGCAAAAAGACAACACTGGGAAAAGGTGAAGACTGATGTACACTGATAGGGAGCAAAAGTGGATTAACTTTTTAAAAATTACTACCACTTTCTCCAGTCCCAGCTTGAGGACACTGAGCACATGAACTTTGCCTGCCTGCCTTCATCCCTGTCACACAGAGCACTGCAAATGGCCTCTAATATTCTTCCAATGCAGTACTCTCAATTTGTATTTGTAAATTCATACCACACCATCAGAATATTTTCCCAGAAAAGAATATGTAAGACAGAGAAAACTCTGGGAAAAGGCTGTTGTAATATTTCTGCCATCTTCATATACCTGAAAGTCTTGAATTGTCAGTGTAAGGCTTTCCTACAAGCTGCACAGAGATTGTAGCTCTTGCTAAATGAGGCAGAAAGAGTGAATTACAGATTCAAGGTGAGCCTCTAAGTCCCAAGACATTTGACCAGGCATAGTTTATGTTTGGTCAGGCATGAAATTGTGCCTGGCAGCACGAGTAGGCCCATAGCCTGAGCTCCATAATGAGTGTGGGACTGAGGACATGCCACGGCTTCATTAGAGGATGCAGGATTATGCCTTGATTCCCAGGACTGTGGGGAGACTGGCATCAGGCGAGACAGAACTGCTTTTGTTGGAACAGTGCTACACAAGTGCAGAAAAAGCAAACCAAGCCAGAAGGCAGAAAGGCTGCACTCAGCCCCTGGGAAGGGGACAGCAAACTGGGACAGCAGCTGGGAAAGAGAGGCTGAGAATCAGAAGAAAGCCCAGAAAACAGGAATGATTTCACAAATTGGATTCACAGAGAAAGAAAGCTCTGCTTAATATTGGATAGTGCAGAGCAGTGACCTTCAACATTTTTCTGTCTATGGACTAAGGAAGTACTTCCAGGGGAGGCACAGAACACAGATGTGGTATTTGTCTTTCAGTTGGTTAAAAAATGGCTGCAAAAGGGAAGGAATGTGGTCCTCTCCATGTTGTGTGGGGGTCAGGCATAGAGCAGCTTCTACTGAAGTAAGTAGATCCAAGTTAGCAGCAAAACCACCATTACTGCTGGCAGGGCTGAACTGCTGAGGACAGCATGTCATCCCTAGCATCAGAGGCTTTCACAGAATCACAGAATGGTTAGAATTGGAAGGGATGCCAGGGATAACTCATTCTGATCCATCTGACATGAATGGGGACACCTTTCATTAGACCAGATGGCTCATATTCAAGAGCACTTCGTAGTGAAGCACATCATGGGCAGAACTGAAATGAAGGGAAAATCAAACTAATGACAGAAGTCAGACACCTTGAACAAGGCACAAAGTGCTGGGGATCATTCCTGAGTGAGGGAGCTCACAACTTTTCAATACTTTTTTCCAAAACTTGGGGGAAAAGTATTTCCTGAAAGAACTGTGCTATGAATAGAAGCTCATTGAGTGGGTAAGAGGCAATAATGGAATTAATCATCAGGGATTCATGAGGAGACATAAGGCCAAAAGTCTGGTGGCTTTTGTCTCCAAAAGCACGTCATACACTCGTGGACCGTCATCCTCCCCTCCTAGCCCCAGCGAGAGTGCAGGAATGAATTGCTCATGCTTTCATCTTGAGAGCTCTTCAAACAAACGGGTCTTGAGCCTCCAAAGCACCAGCAAAAGCCCACGGTGCCTCTTTCCCTCAGTGATCTCAAGGCTGAATCCATGCTGTGCCTTGCTAAGCAGCTGTTAGTCACTCTCTGGAACAAAGACCATTCTCCAGGATGATGGGAGCACTGTCTGTGAGCGGACGTGGAGAGAAACAACAGCCCAAAGGCCAGGCTGGATGTGCCTGTGGTAAGATGTTCTCCCAGCAAGCTTGGGAATGAGCTGTTATTTAGAAGCACCACATGGAATTCCACATGTGACATTTCAGCACTGCCTGCGGGGAGGAGGCTGAACCTGAATGCACCATTTCCTCTGCTTTTAGCCCTGATTCTTGGATCTGGGATTTCTCGCTTCCACAAAAATGCCTTTTGCAAGTGATTAAATACTGAGAAAGCTCAAGGTTGAGTCCTCTAAGTGAATTAATTTAAAAAAAAAGAGGATTTCTTTGCATTGCAATAGAGCAGGAATACTTGGATGGATGTCCAATATTGTTCTATTAAACATTCAAAGCAGATGTTCTATTAAACATCCAAAGCAAGAAAATCTTGAGTTAAAAGAACTGCCTGTAGGCAGGCATGACAACTCACAGCAGTATTATTCCATTTCCCAAAGTTATTCACAATCCATTGTAAACAAGAACTGCTATGTCTCTGCAATCAGTCGACCTTCAGCCTTGGTGTGTGGATTTAGATGCCATTGTTTTAGTCACAGCAAGAAAAATGAATTGCATTGTTGCTGTTCCAGCTGTATTTCTGGGAAAATGCTTGCATGGGGTGTATCAAACAGAACCCTCAAAGGAATATTATTTTCCTCAGTTAAATAAAAAACATGTAACTGCCCTTTCAACCTCTGATGAGTGATGCAGCTTCTTCCTGATGCAGGTAGAGAGAAGCCTGAAGGAGTTAAAAACACACACGGGACTAATCTTTACATACTGCATCCAAATTATTGAGTTTGCATTGCAGCATTGGATTTCATATCCAGCACTCATATTTATTTGCTTTAGATATTTTCCTCTTTTCTCTAAAGGTGATGTTCAAAATAATTATGACAACTCCATCCATTTAGGAAGTGGTTTAGGAAGGATCCATGTCTGGCCACTGTGTTATTGGGAAAAATTCTAGGAGCAAAGCACCTTACCCAGCCCTATGATGCAGGTTGTGCCAAGGCAGGGAAGGCAAAAGAAAAGGTTATTGCCCTGAAGATCCAACAAGATTCCTCAGATTTTTTTTGAGAAAAGGAATATTTCATTACATGATCAGTGGGAATTTCAGTCATTGGGAGAACTGTAAATCTCATTTAGAAATATGTCCTGATTTACAAAGAAATGAAGGGCTATTCTCTACTGCCAGTAAATTTGGCAGCAACAGCTCTGTTGATTTCAACAGTGAAATATAAGCAATAAGCTCCTTACTGAGTCAGAGGCTTGAAACACAGGCTGCCCTCATGGCTACTTGGATTTCCCCTGGAAATTTCCCTCTGTGCCGCTCATCAAGCCCAAGTTTGCTTGGGCACGTGAGCATAATGCCACAGGAGAGAGGCCAGAAATAGTAAGGGGCAAACCTTGAGGACTCACAGGGAAGTTCAAAACAGCAGAACTTCTCTGTGTTTCACTTTCAAGACCTCAAAGAGAAGTACAGCTTTTGCAGTTTCCTGGGTGCTTTCCTCCAGTACTTTCCACCACCCTGTGACAGGGGGTTTATGGGTGGCTTTTCCTGTTGGGCAAAAAGAGAGTCCCCAAGGGAGAGAGCCCTGGGCCAGGGAGGTACCTGGGTTGGGGTCAAACAACTGCAGTGAAAAGAGGTCATGATTAGTTCCACCAGGCCTAAACAGGATGCTGCTGCCATCATGAGAGCCAGTTGGGTCCCATCCAGTGACCTTTCCAGTGCTGCATTCCCTGATCTAAAATTAGGCCTCTCATCCCCTGCACACGAGCCCTGTGCCAGCCCGGATCCAGCCGTGGGTGACCGGAGAGGATCCACCAGCTGAGCCCTGGAGAGGACAGGCATGGCCCAGCCCCAGATCTTAAATATGGATGAGCACATTCCTCCAGCACCACGGGAGCTGCTGACACGGCTGCCACAGGGTGGTTTTGGCAGTTCCTGGGCTCAGCTGACAGAGCAGGTCTGTCAGGACAACCAGCCCTGTGCTGTGCAGCACAGCTGTGCTGTCACATCTGGAGCACTGAGCCACATTGTAGAGAGCAATGTGTCTGATGCTGCTCAGGATGTGGCTCCTTGCACCATTTCTTGTAGCTTAACTGATGAAGCAGTTCCCATTTGCCTTCCCTCAGTTCATGGCTATGCTGGTCTCTAAGGACATACAAGTAAAAAGCGTCCCCAACTTAGAGACCCCTATCTAATGCAGGGGCACTGTAAAAAAAGCAATTTGCATCTTGAAAGCACACATACAAATTTTTCTGGCTTCACAGAGAGCTACCCCTCGTGTCTTCATGCTGAACCTCAAAGGCATTAGGAAGCTGTAAACAGAGTAGTGTTATAGAAAGAAACAAGAATAAGCTGGTATAAAGAAAGGACTATGGGATGCTGGAGTACCTTAAAAATGGAATGCTAAATAATGCTGCTTTTCTGTCAGAGGGTCCCTGAACCATCTCCAAAGCAGGGACAATATCATTCCCTCCAGTCCATAAGGGAGGGTGATTTTTCCCAGGCTATGAAGACGCCTCAATGAAGGTCCAGGGATAGCAAACTGGGAAGAGCTGGCTGCCAGTTCAAGGGGACTTCCCTTCCCTCCTGCCCACTGTGAGCATGTCAGGGACAGCTGGCCCCAGCCAGAAATCTCGGACATGAATCCCTGCTCCCTCTCCTTGTCAGAACAACCACAGAAATGCACACCTCCCTCGCTCAAATGCCAGGGGAGGGTGCCAGGGCAGCCTCAGGGATGGATGTCTCCTCCACCAGAATATCACAGCAAAGGTTTCAGCAGCCTCAGCTAAGACCACTCCTCGAGCAGAAATACCAGGATGGGGATGCAGACCATGCTTGATTACAAGCCCTTCCTCTGATAAAGATTTGAGACATTCCTGTCAGGTTTGAACTCCTGGCTCATTACTCAGGCATGTAGTATCTCTAATGCCAGAAAAAAACAAAATCAGGAAAGCTCTCTGGGGTTACCTTGGTGCAGTTATGACCAGAGAGGACAAAACTAGCATCATGTGAGACTGGTATCACTGGTAGAAAAGTTTCCCAGATGGGAAATTGCTCACTTCACACTGTTGAAGTTATCAAATCACAGTTTTGCTGCACGTCAGATCTCCAACACCAACCTCCTTCAAACAGACCTAGGGAAATGTGTTTTCACCACTTGGAGAGGAAGACAACAGAGGCAGAACTATGACAAGAGGATGAAGATAAACTGCTGTTGTGGATGTTTCTGCTGAACATGGCTCTGCTTGGCTTTTGCACCTGGATTCAAAAAATCATGAGCAGACCAATCTTCTCAACACAAGGGCAGGATTCTACCTGTGGCAATAGGGTCCATGTTGGACAGGACAAAGTATTTTGCAGGAAAAAGGAACATTTTGGATCTGAGAACATTAGGTTAGGTAAGTGCTTTTGTACTTCAAAAAATATTCCATACTGGTTGGCTACAAGATCTTGGGTTTACATGTTGCTTTCAAGCAGTAAGATAATATAGAATTAGCCAACTTGATGGTTCCCTTTAACTTCAGACTGAACTTCCACAGGTGAGAGTGAAAAGTCTGCTCCCCACCTACCACAAAACATAGCCTGCACATGGAATTCTTTGGAGAAGGCCACAAGCAGCCTTCAAAGACAGAAGAGATCCATCTCTTGGTGTGCTTCTGTGATAATTTTGAAAGCCAAAGGATGTTGTACTTAAAAGGATATAACTTGGCACATGCATAATTATCAAGGGTTGGGAAGCACAAATGAAAACAAAGTTGGGGCAGGGAAGTAGTTCATTAAATAAGAGGGAAAACAAGAGATTGTATCCTGTGATCTCACAGATGTCTCAGACTGGCCAGAAACAACAGTCCCCTCTGAAAGGTTTCAGACTTGGACCCCAGGAGGTATTCACACTCACTTTTGGGCCCTAGGGCATCTAGAAGAAGTCCAGTTAGCAGCAGTTTAAGAAGTTTCACTTCACTGACACACACAGAAAATGGAAGACAAAATGAAACTTCATCCTAGTGATTTCTGCTATTGTCTGGGAGAAGTCCTGGGTATGCAATCTTTGCCCACCACTTCTTGGTTATGTCTCTTACACAAAACATGACCTGTCATGGAAACTTCTCCCTCAGTGGTAAGCACTGTGTAGTGCAATCTGCTGGTGAACTCAGAGCCCCATTGCCCAGGCTCTGGTCCTGTCCCTCATCACTACCCTGTTCCTATGCTGTAAGGCCAACATTTGGATATATACACATAGCTCTTCTCAGCCTGGTTGCTGATAGAGAAAAAGAAATCATTTTTATTACTTGTAGTCATCATAAATAGGGGAAAAGTAGACACCTCAATCAGTTGGAAATTGAGTTGTAAGCTGAACCAAGTGATCAGACTTAAAATGCACAATAGTCTTGAAAGCTGGATACACCTCCTCTAGACCTCCAATCACTTATTGGTTGCTCTGCCCCAGCTGCTGAGCAGTGATAGTGCCTTTGGAGCCAGCAAGTTCCTGCACAGCTTACTGACCTGTCATGTCCCTGCACTCAGGGAGAAGAACTGGGCCCCCTCATGACCTAGCTGACATTGCTCTGGCCTGCAGAGCTGAGCCAGCCTTCAGAACCCAAACTTTCATTCTTTTGCTGACCTTAAACTTTAGTAAAGTTTTGGAAAAAGCCAGAGAAATGTAGCAGGTGTGATTTCTTTGTCTTTTACCTCACATTTTAATGAGGACCCCAAATCCTCTTCTGCTACTCCTTTTTGCACATGACCCCACTTGTATAAAATTATCCCACAGTGAACTGAAATAAAAGAGCTATTTCCCAGCACAAGAGGATAAAAAGCAATCATTTACAAGCAGCTCAGGTCTCAGCCCATGCTGCCACCACATGCTGCTTCATATGCCTCCCTGTGCCATGCATGGCAGGGAGGTCAGCCCCTGTAGATCCTTCCCTGTTCCCCTCCCCAAGCTGCTGCACACCCCATCCCACATGGAAAAGCTGCTTTATTACAGGATGTTACCTGACCCTGATTTTACAGTCCAACCTCACAGCAAGAGTATTTTCTGACTCTCCCAAGCACCAACTCAGGCACCTCTACTTGGGCTTTGTGTGCCCCACCAGCTCCAGTATTTGGAGATAGCCAAATATGCCCAGCAGAAGGTGGCAAGGAGTGCCTGCTTACTCAGAAAGCTGCTGCCAGCCATCTGCACCCAGACCAATTGCTTTTCTACTCTGAAACATGCACAACTGGAATTGCTTAGTGCAAATTAGTTCAACCCATAGAAAATCCCACAGGAAAATTACTATCTTCCCTGTCTGGTAATAAAGGTAACGAAAACAAGTCTGAACAAAAATCTCAAATACCATTCAACAAATAAGCATATTGAATTAATGGATTCCAGGAAGAACACCTCTACCCTCATGACAATCTGCTTCTTGGCACACTTTTAGCTGGCAATGAGGATAATAGCTTTTCAGCACCCTGAAATAGGAAATTCAAACCGCACTTCAAAAATAGTCTCCTTATAAATGCTTTTTATTGATAGTATCTTCATTTTTACAGGTAGATCTTTCATTGTCTAATGCAAAGAATTCACAACGTTTTCTAGTAGAGACACACCCCATTTGCAGGCTCTTGCTCAGCTAAATTTGGATATTAGGACTGGCAATAAAATTGACTTTGATGCTCAACCAAGAAGGGGGAAGCAATCCTATACAAGTCAGAGTTCAAATTTAAGGAAGCAGTTGCAAAATAAAATCACAAATCTCTGAAGCACGTATTGCTTTTAAGTGTAAATTTCAGGTGATAAATATATCCTGTGTATTAAATAATTCAAGTGTGAACTCCTGGATTCCAGGGATTGCAGGCTTCAGTGAACTAAGTGCAAACTATAAACCCAGAGTATCAGTGTAGTCCTATGCAGAACACTGAGTAGTTACAGAGCACAGAAAAGTTCCTGTGCAGCACTGGAAGATGTGCAGCCTGGTTTAACTTGGTCACTCACCACCCAATATTATTTAACTAAGTACAAGATACCTGTCTCAGGAATCAGGTTACACAGAAAAGAAACAGCAACAGCAGGAGGTCAAAGTGCCATGATATATTTGGTTTGGGTAAACGAGGGCAGCCAGGGGATGACACCCAAGCTCCACCTTTTTAATTTAAAACGTAATTATAAGATGCTTCTTGTTCCCCTCTCTCTGCTGGTAGAATTGCCCTGACCCCACTGAAGTTAACTTAAAATAGATAAAGATGAGGCCCAACAACAGATTCCATTACATGAATCTAATTTGGATCCCACATAAATCACTCTATACAAACACTTATTCAAGCAAACAACCCAGGGTGCCCACAGATCTAAAAGGGACATGCTGCAGATGTATACCGGCTGAGCATCAGACTCCCTTGGACTTCCCCCATCCCTAACTGCAAGAGTGTCCTACAGTCAGAGCCCCCAGTGCTAAGCTGGGGATGAGACATTTGTCTGAGCCAAGTGCAAAGACCCTCTGAACATTTAAAGAGAGGTTTCAGTGGGTCTGAGATGTGTCATTGAGCCACATCCCAGTGCAGATTCTCAGC
Organism: Acridotheres tristis; assembly: GCA_037013685.1. NCBI lineage: Eukaryota > Metazoa > Chordata > Aves > Passeriformes > Sturnidae > Acridotheres > Acridotheres tristis. The sequence continues at coordinate 10,021,944 of CM072892.1, read as the reverse complement.
ACATCTGTGATAGACACCCCTGCATCCTTCAAGGATCACATAAGTGACGATGTGAGGAACCAGGTCCAGGTTCCCCCCTGCATCCAGAACAGCATCCTCTGCCTTCCTACCCATGCCCAGAGCAGTGTGTGTGTGTGTGTGTGTGCCCAGGAGCCATATCCCTTCACCTCTTGCATGAAAAGGTCATTGGATGCAGCATCAAGCTCACTTCCAGCTGTCCCCAAACCAGCTCTAACTGCAGATTTCAGACCTTGCCTCCTCACCCTTTCACACTGGCATTGGAGGAGATGATGAAATACAGAGGAAGTTTCAGCACTCCAAGGCCAAATCTTGCACTGTTTCCAATGATTTTCAGGCTCACGTGGCACCCAGCATTTCCCTCCCATGACCAGGCTTATTTCTGGTCACTGGTTGTCAAGGAGAAAGGGGACCAAACCCTAGGGCAATCCCAGAAGGGAATCCTCCACCAGCACAGCCAAAGGCTGGCATGACATGATTCAGTGTTTTCAAGAGACCAGAAATCATGGATTTGCCCATGAGGGTGGCCCCTCTGCTTCTGCTTCCTGTCTTGGCAGATATTGTTGAGGGTGAAGTCTTTCCCTAGTACCATGGACTTCTTGGAAAAAGAGTGCTAGAGAGGAAAGTGGCAGTGCACTTTTGCCAGCAGATAGGATGCCTGCCAAAAAAAAGCACAGACTAGAAGAGGCATTTGTTCTCCAGTACTGTGACAGCTCAACTGGGCACCTCCTTCCAGCACAAACCATGGCCCCAGACCATGTCTGCTGCTGGGGGATGCCCCCACACAGGACCTGAATAGTCCATCCAAAAGTTGTGTGGCTACACAGGTGCTGAGGGTGGGCATCCGGAGCATCAGGTAAGCTCATCTTTTACACTCAGCTTGAAATCCCTGGATCTTTTTTTTTTTTACATTTTGCATTAGACCAAAGCTATCAGATGTAAAATAGAAATTGTCCCAAGCATAGTAACCAGGCACTTGGACTTTCTACCTGCCCCACTCCCTGCCCCACAGCAGCTTCCCAGGAAAGGGGAGGAAAGGCTCTGCAGGACCACAATATTTTGATTTTCTGGCTGCAGGGCAACTGCTTCAACCCAGATCTCATCCAGATGTGTGCAGAAGATGCTTCCCATTGAAGCTATCTAAGCGAAGAACAGCACAGTCCTCACAGCCTTCACAGACCCTCTGCAAAGGCCTCCCACAGCCACTGCTGTCACCCAGGCATCCCCTGGCTGCCCTCCAGCCAGCCCCTGCTGTGGCACCATGCTTCCCCAGGTAACAGGCTCACCACACTCCATGGCCAGGGATGCTGGTGGCTAGAAATCAGGAACAGAAATAAGAAAAACAAGTCATAGCATCATGGAATAGTTTGGGTTAGAAGAGATCTTTAAAAGTCATCTAGTCCACCCTCCCTGCAATGAGCAGGGACATCTTCAGCTACATCAGGTTGTGCAGTCCTGTCCAACTTGACCTCGAATATATCCAGGGAGGGAGCAATTCTCACCTCTCTGGGCAATCTGTTCCACTGTTTTACCACCCTGGTCATAAACCATATCTTCCTTTTCTATAATTTAAATCGACCCTTCTTCAGTTCCAAACCATTACCCCTTGTCCTATTGCAACAGGCCCTGCTAAAACCTCTGTCCCCATCTTTCCATCATCATAGGCCCCCCCTTCAAGTACTGAAAGGGTCAAGAAGGTCTCCCATCCACAGGTGGAACACAGAGTTTTGGAAGCTTTGGGGTAAGGAAGGAAGCCTGTGTCTTCCAGTCTCTAGGCAGGGAGTTAATCCCCACTCTGAAGGTGCTGGAGGGTATTCATGTCTCCTGGGAATGCTGTGAGCCCTGCTCTGAGGAAGGCACAGTGCAGGACCCAGATACAGGCAGCTGTGCTTTCAGGCATGCACCTCACCCCCGACAGCCTGCTGTGGCAGTGCCCTGCTCAGAAAACAAAGCTTTCAAAGATCATGGAATATCCTGAACTGGAAAGGACCTACAGGATTATGAAGTCCAATGACAATTTCTTCACTGGACAACCTCAAAAGCCACACAATATGTCTGAGAGCATTGTCCAAATGCTGCTTGAACTCTGGCAGGCTTGATGCCATGACCACTTCCCTGGGGATGCTGTTCCAGTGCCCAACCACTCTCTGGGTAAAGAACCTTTTCCTGCTATCCAACCTATACCCCCTCTGACACAGCTTTAGGCTGTTCCCTTGGGTCCTGTCACTGGTGACCATCGGGAAGAGATAAGTGCCTGCCTCTCCTCTTCCCCTTTGTGACGAGGCTGAAGGCTGTGATGAAGTTTCTCTAAGTCTTGTCTTCTCCAGGCTGAACAAGTCAAGTGACCTCAACTGCTCCTTGTATGGCTTCCCCTCCAGACCCTTCACCATCTTTGTTGCCCTTCTTTGGACGCTCTCTAATAGCTTTATGTCTTTCTTATACTGTGGTGCCCAAAACTGCCTCCAGGACTGGAGGTGAGGCTGTCCCAGTGCAGAGACAAGCGGGACAATCCCTCCCTTGTCCGGCTGGCGATGCCCCCAGGACAGGACCATCCCTCCTGGCTCATGTTCAACTTGCCATCATTCCCCAGGCTGTGTGCACACCCAAGGATGACCACTCCAGGCGCAGAACATGGCATTTTTGGAGGCACCTGCTCTATCCCTGACGGCGCGTTCCCAAGCCTGCAATGTGACACATGACACAGCCAAGGTCAGGGTGCCGCATTCACCGGTGTGCCGGCACACGGCACAGGGCGCCGGGGCTCAGCTCCTCCGCAGGCACCGACCCTCGGGACCCGGCGTTCCGCGGCCAGCCGCCTCCCTCGCCGGAGGGCATTTCTCGCTTCCCTTGGCTCGGGAGGAGGTGCGACCGGAGTTTCCCAGCAGCCAGGTCCCGCCCCCGCCGTCCTCCCCTTATAGCCAGGCTGCCCCCGCCCCGGCCCCAGACCCTCTGACAGTGCCGGTGACAGTGGCAGTGCCGGTTCAGCCCCGCCGCCCCGGATCCTCCGCAGAGTAAGTCAGGCAGAGCTCCGAGCCGCCCGCCCGGAGCTCGGCTCCCCCCCTTCCCCTCGGGCCGGCGTCTCCCGCTTCTCCCGAACCGCTGCGCTCCCTCGCTGCGGAGCTCGGGGGCTCTCTGCGGGGTCCGAGACTGGGGAACGAGTGGCAGATGCTGAAGGGTGGGTTCCGGACACAGGGACAGGTTTCAGCCCCACCTTGTAATTATCAGAATGGGAAATAGATCGGATCCCTGGCAGGACAGCAGCTCCAGGGATATCCCAGGGCTGGGCACCGTAAGGATAAGTGCCTGGTATTTCCGTTGTGACATCTGGGTCTGATTTCTGCTGCTTTTCCCCTAAATGTCAGGGCACAGGTTCGAGAAGTGACTGCTGTAAACCATTCCCCCCGTTCCTACCTCTCTGCCTTCCAACACCTTTCCCAAAATTTAGGTATTTTAGGTATTGGGCACCAGAGCGTCCTAAACCCCGATCTGGCACTGAGTTCCAGATCCAGCGTGGCACTTCTGCCCTCTTCTCTTTGTCACTATTTAAAGGAAGTAGTTTTCCCCCAAACCACAGGAAAGTAATTGGATTGTGATTCACTCAGTTTGTCTATGTTGAAAAAACACTATTTCAGAGCTTGGACCCTGGACGGCCCCAGGCAGACCCTGTGAGTTTACCTCACCAGGATCACTGTGCCAAGCTGGCACATTTCTGCATTGCCCTTTTGTGACTGCTTTTTCCTAGTCAGGGATGTCCCACAGCTCCTAGGACTTGCCTTTTCCCGGAGCACTGAAAAGCCTGTAGAAATTCCCTTCTGTCTTTATGCAGCAGCCTCATATCCACTGCATCAACTCAGCACAAATTGAAAAATTCAGCCCTGGAACTAGAATCATTGGGGTGTTCAAAGTAGAATTTCTTTTTGAGGCTGCTGCAAAGTGAGAAACTTTCTGTGACTGGAGCATATGGCTGATCTAGAAGCAGTAGTGCCTCACTTTGACACCCAAGTTCAGAGCAGAAAACCTGAAGAAACACTCATTCTCCAAAGTATCAGCTGCCTTCTCCCACCATGGGACTTCGAGGCTTTCCATCTCTGATAAAGCAAATCACAAGGGAGCAGAGAGCTCAGGTTTTAGTTTGCTTCATTCATGCTCTCTATAAAAAGATGGCTGGAAAGCTAAAGAGTTTGAAAAGGCTGAGAGAAGCTCCCAGGGAATTTGTTTATCTTCTCAGTCACTGTTAGCTCTAGCAGTGAACTTTGCAAACTCCAGGCCTTAAAGAAGAATTTGGCTTTGGAACTGTATTATGAAAACAAAACTCTAGACAGCAGCAGCTGGTTGCTCTTTCAGTAGCAACAGTTCAAAATTATGCTGTTCAGTTATGAAGCCAGAAGAAAAAATTAGGGTATTACAGTGCATTTTCTCTGCTTCTTCCCAATAACAGTGTATATATAGAATTTTCTCTTTCTCTATCTGAAAGAGTCTCACTAACAACAGGAAATGATGGTTTACCAGACAGTTTTCAGGTGTGTGTCTGATTTAGGAAAATCAGATTCTTATTTGGAAATGAGTGCTGCACTGCATGGTTTTATTCTGGTGGAAAGCGTCTCTCTCATGCTAGGTGAGATGCCCTGCTCTGCCTGCTCTGCCACTACCGTTCCCCATCACCCCAGCCCTATAGGGGTGCCTGGTGATGCTGAGGCACATGGATTGTGTCCTCTGGGGACGTTCTGCTCCTGCTTTGGCTTCTTTACTGGAGACAAGTTTTGTTTTCCCTCAGCTCCCCATTGGGAGCAGAATTTGGCCAACATCAGGGTGCTGTTGGACCAGATGTTGGGTGGTGGATGTCTCACAGGGGTCTGTAGATAGGACTATGGGTGAAAGCAGCACAGCAAAGGGTCAGGGTGGGGCTCTGGGTGGCACAGCTCTTCTGTGGACTGTGATTTCCCCGGCAGAGCCAAGTGGAAGCCCCCAGATTTGTGGTGTCTCTATTCAGTACTTAACTCAGATAACAAAAATGGTAGGAAAAAATCCCCCACCTCCTGAGAGGGCTCCCAACTTGCAGAGATTGGGTGTGGCATCTCTGTGGACACTTTGCTTTGATGAATTAGCGGTTTTTTAGGTGTCAGCGCATGGTCTGAAGTACACTAAACTCAAACTGTCTGCACTGCTCTACTGCTTCAAAGATGGCTTGGCCCAGTGCAATTTCCTTGTGTGGACAGGGATCACCACTTTTCCACAGGGAATGGATGGGGAGTGGCATGGCTGATGCAAATGCAGAGAATAAACTTTGCTAGATAACTCTGGATTTATGAGAGGCTGTGGGAGAGTAGGAGATATCCACTAAAATGAGATATAAATCCTCATGACCTAGGATGTCAGCAAGCTGGAGAGGACCAAAAATCCAAACAATTGCTTGTTAATACTGGCAGCAGCTCAGGAAAAAGAAGTCAGGAAAAAGTTCAGCAAAAAAATCAGAATAGGGATAATTAATAATTCTCTTCCCCTGAGAGCTCTCTGGCACGCCATGAGCTGCCCCTCACCAATGAGATCGTTCTGCATGTAAGCTGTTTCCTTTGAGGAAGAAAAGGAGAAAATGGGAAGCCACTGTGCCCAGAGTCCGGGCTGGGTCATTCTGTGTCTTGACTCTGCTCCAAGTGTTTCCCTTGCCCTTGCTGCCCGCCCCAGAAAAGCTCCAACTCGGAGGTAGGTGCTGTGATCAGCAAAAGCTTGCTGTATCCCACTACAGCTACACCAGCACCACAGTCCCAGTGCTGCAGGGCGTCTGGACAGGGTGCCAGATGATGCTCTGTGAGCTGAGCTGCTCTTCTGGTTTGAAACCAGAAGTTGAATATGCTATGTCAGAAATAACTGGAGCTAAAGGCTCCCCTTGCACAAGCCAAGTTGCCACATAACAATAATGAGGATGACGATGATAACAGTAAATTAGTAATAATACTGAGTTGGGAACAATGTCAACTCTTGACCTCAAATCATTACATTTCCCAAGACTTGAATTTGAGTTCGGTGCCTGGGAAATGATTTAGCATTTCTCCTGCTAAAAAAATTAAGAGCTTGATGGAGTTTTAGCAAGCTTTGATTTGTGATAAGAGCAGAGGCTTAGAGGAGCAGCCTGTGGCTATCCAAGCCAGAGCCAAGCTCCTGGCCTGTCCTGTCTGCTGCATTGGGCAGGAGCACATGCTGACAGAGGCAGGAGGTGCAGTGCTAGCACAGCAGCTCCTGCCTGTGCCCCCCAGATGTAACCAGGACCACCTCCTTTTAGCTGAGTATTACTTGTAGGAAGTGTTGGCATTTTATTCTGTAAGTTTCTTAAAAGCATTTCTTACAGTAAGAACTTGGCTATCTAACAATAATGAGAAGAGATGGACAGGGAATTTTTGGTACCTCTTGACACTAAGACTGGGGCTGCATTTCCCACAAGAAGTGGCAACTGGGGTTTACTGGTATTTCCTGCTGCAGATAAAAACACAGGCCAACCACCAGTGGCACATGATAATCACTGGGCAAGAGTTCAAGCTGGCCAAATGTGAGAGAATATGGCAGCTTTTGCATCCAAAGCCTTACCTAGGCGCTCGAGGCTGGCTTTTTTTGAGCCCTACCAGGACAAAGTTCTGACAGACATTAAAAACTCAGCGTTTAACCAGCTTAATCATTCCCTATGGACTCTTATGTGTAGTGTCACTTTGATGCTTTTCAAAGATACATTGCATTCATCTTGGCATTGAAGAAGAACCAAAACTGTTTGAAGTCCACCTTTGTGATCATCATTCATCAAAATGAAAGACCTTAGCCTTTTGGAAAGAGAGAGGGAGTTTCTTTAGCTGGAAAACAAACAAACAAAAAAAACCCAATAATGTTTTGTTTGAAAAATAGGAGAGGGAGAGAAATGACTCAGCTGAGTCCAAATCCGTGCTTGAACAAACAGGAAGGAAGGGATTTGGCAGAATTAATCTAAACACAGTTTTGTATTGGGAAATGCAGGTTACAAAAAGAGTCCAACAAAAATTAAAAAGTCCAAATTACTTACAGAGCATGCCTGTTGCCATGATTTTTTTTTTTTTTTTTGCTTGCTTGGTTGTTTTTCTGGGTATTTTTGTAGTGGAAATGTAACAAAAAGGAGCTCTTTTCCACTGCTTTCAGGATTCTAGTGGGGCATCCTGACTAGCATAGCTGGAGTGAATTGCAGGGAGTTTCCTTCCCCCTCCCCTCCTCAGTACATGTGCTAGGGAGATGTAGGTGCACAGATTCAGCCATGGCACAACTTTTGGCTTACCTGGGATTAGCTCAGTTTTTTAAGAGTATGCTGCCAATAATGTGTTGGTTGTAGGTTCAATCCCTGTATGGGACATTCACTAAAGAGCTGGGATTGGTGATCCTTGTGGGTCCTTTCCAGCTCAGACTGTTCTGTAATGCCTGTCAGCTGAGCTCTGGTGCTCAGGCCCCCTTTGTTTGCTCATGCAAGCAGAATTCCTTTCCAAGTGAGTTTTCATATTTGTTGTGTTTAGAAAGTAGTAGCATTACTAATCCTGAACAGGGCCTGGCATCCAAATCAGGGAGGAGGAAAGCTCTCAGCAAAGCCAGGCTCTCACTGCTCTCTGTACCACACTGCTGCTACCACTAACTTGATGCTTCAAAGCTCTCCAAGCTGCCAGGAGCCAGCAGGAGGAAACACAATTAGAATGAAAGGCCACAGTCTTCCAAGCAGTTTTTGCAGAAATAAGTATCGTATTTTATATCAGCATGACACATATCAACATTTTAAACTTAACAAGGGTATTTGAAGATTGTGGCCTTAAAACTGAACCCAAATTATTCGTTTATTTAAAGTCTAATACTTCTGCCATTATTCAGTACCAGTAAACCAAAACTTGCCTGAGAGTTCTTCATACAAATGTTCTTCAATCTCCTAGAAAGACACTTTAAAAAAAGCAGTACTAGACTAGGAAACTATGACTCATTTAATTTATTTACAATGATTACATAATTATAATCATTATACAAATGGTTATAGTTATGCAAATAAATATTTTGCAGTATATTGAATTATAGAGGAACATAATTCTAAATATGAATTCTGAAAAGAAGTTATAACAATAACAAATTTTTGTTGTTTATTATTTGTTGTGTAAGAGTGTTGGCGGTAAGGCAGGACTCTGGCCGGATCAGGTCTGTTAAAACAAGGCTAAACTACCTGATCCTTGTGCCTTGTTCTTTCTCTGTGGTATTTTTCTTCCTAACTGCTACAATTTGTTTTTTTTCTGAAATTTACAGGCTAGAAGGAAAATGATGAAAATGTTACCTTTTCTCCAAAGCGGTCCTTTTGGAATGCGCAGTGGATCAGAGGGTTGCATTGATGCAAACAGGCCATTTGAAAACACTTCAGCATCAGTAGCTGAGGAAGCCCCTGCCTGTCCTGAACCTTCTGCAGATGAAATCTGGTCCAGGGACCAGGAGAAGATGAGAGAACGGCCAGGGGCAGCCTGCAGAGCTTCACGTGCCTCTTCAATCACAAGCAATGAGAGTTGCATCTCCGCTGGGGACAGCCCTGAGAAGGGAAACAAAGGAATAAAGGGAATGCTTAAAAGTGCATTTAAAATAGTTAAAAAGACCAAGCCACCCAGTGGTAAGTGCTCCTCCTTCTTCCTTGCACCACTTCATGGGCCACAGTTACCTCTAGAGGGGCTATATGAGGCAGGGAATTGTTCCCTAGGGAAACAAAGGTATGGACAGATTGAAGTGACTTTTCCAAGAAGCCTGGGGAAAATTGGGCTGAGGGAGACATGACCTCAAGTCCTACTCCTTTAGTACCAAGGGCACAGTCCTTGAGGAACTGCCCATTTGCAGGTTTTCTGTCTAAAACAAAACTTATTTCTACCTCTCATAGGGGCACAGAGAACTGAGGGTAGGTGAGAAACCAAGGTGTAACTCTCAGCTTTGTTCCTCCATCTCCTCCTACAAAGTCTTGTTGTTTTAGTACAAATTATTTCATTTCCAGACAAGCCTTTACCTGTCTAATTGACATATCATTCTCCATGTGTCAAATGGTTTTCCAAACTGGTGTTTTTCCTTCTTGGCCTTACATTTGCTGCTGAAAAGAGGCCTTTTGTACTTTTGTTCTTAGCCCTGCATTGCCCCATCCCCAATGTCTTTTTTTTTTTTTTTTTTTTTTTAAGCAATCAGATTTAAAACAACCAGAATTGCAGAAAATATTCCAGATGAGAGACCACCAATGTGTGGTACAATATATTCGTATTTTCCCATCTCAGCTGGATATTTCTCACTGAGTACATCCTGGGGTTGTAACTGACATGTTCACTAACCTCCCAGTAAGGATTTACTAATTCTCCAGGCATCTCTCTCTTCCTCCTCCATCTCAAGCTGATTCACATCCAGCTTGCAGCAGAAAATCCTATTTGTTGCTAAGTAACTTTTGTTCTATTGAATTTGTATCTTGTGTTTCGTGCCATTAAATTTCAGCCCATTTACTATTCAAGTTATCCCATTGTTCCTGTAAAATGCACCAAGCCCTCAGTTTCTATAATGTCTCTGAACTTTGTGCAATCAGCAGATGCCAAAAGGGCACTCCCAGCTTTTGTGCCACAGTCTCTAAGGACAAATGAAGTAAGATGAGTTTCATGAATAATGTAAGCTTTCTCCATCCAGAGTCCTCCATGCAAACATTACACACTTAACAAATCATATTTTGGGATATGACTTTGCCATTTTAACTAATAATTTCCCAGGTTGCCCTGTCTCAAGTAACTGACTAATTTAGATAAGACAGTTTAGTTGTATTTGTCTTGCTTGCTAAATGTGTCCTCCCAAACAATTTCACGGGTCAGGTTGTGCCAAATCTATTTCTGGAAAACCCATGTGGTATTTCCTTTAGCACATCTTTAGTTACATCTTTCTATCTACATTATTTCTAAAGCCATGCTTCTGACTTGAGATCGTATTAATGGGAAGGGGAATGAGCAATAACTAACTCCACAAGGCTAAATTTTGGAAAAAATTATAGGTGGTTAGTGAATAGCTATCCATGTGCAACATGCTGGTGATGGGTATTCAAATTTCCATCACCTCAGTTAAAGGCAAGTTAGAAGTAATCTGATCTTTAAATAAACAGATTTTCTGTATGGTGTAGGAACCAAGAGCTAGCATTTTGGAAGTATAAGCCTTTTAAAAGAAATATTCCAGAGCCATCATTTTCTATACAACAGAAATCTAGATCTTTGCTCTTGGTTAAAGAAAGGCTGTTCTTTTTTCACCAGTCAAACAAGTCATGGATCTCCTTGGAGAGCAAAAGCTTTGTGATGCCATTCAACATTTGTTTGTCCTGGAGAAGAGCCTGTCTAGCAAAAGTGAGGAGGGACTGAACACCAGTCAGAAAGACATCGAGTCTGTCTATGAAGTTCTGAAGCACAAAATCTTCAGCACCTTGAAAGATTCTGTGCTGCTTGCAAAAACAAACCCAGACCTACTGCAGCAGGCAGTGGAGGCTCTGAAAGAACAGGAGAAAGAAGATCAGAACTACATGTCAGAGAATCCACCTGACCAAAATATGCAATTTAGACCTAGAAAATGGAAAGAGCTTTGGATGGCTACAGTAAAGGAGTCAGTAGAAGCTCGAATGAAAGACACAAGCCGTACTCCTAGAACTGAGAACCTCTCTGCAGTTGGCCAGAACCTCCTGCACATGGGAAAGACAATGAAAGAAGATTTGACAGTGGTTGCCAAGTACATTAACAAGCTTTATCCTCCCGAGTTTAATGTGTTCAGCATATATGCAGAACTCTACCACAATTATTTTGCCTCCCAGGCAAAGAAAAGTGCTGAGTCTCATCTGGAAGATAAGGATATTTACCTTCTTCTCTCATGGGTACACAACTTCTATCCAAAGTAAGTGGGCTTCTATACAAGTTTACCCCTGGCAATCAAAACAGGCTCACTGGCTGCAAACCCAAGCATTTGCTTGATTTATGAGTTTGTATTGCTGCAGTGCAGTCCAGCACCTGGCTAAGTTCTGGTGTTACTGATGATGTGCTGATTTACACTCCTGGCCAGAACAGCCAGAAGGGACACACTCAAGGCTGCTAGTCTGTAAATGAAGGGCTGTTCCACCATTCTGGCTTCTGGGCAACAGACACACAGATGTTTAAGGCTTCATTTGTAGGGTAAATTGGTCAAGGTTCATTACCTTGATATCTATTACAGTTGCAGACCTGGGCTCACTCTTGGAAAATTTGGAAATTTCAGCCCTTTGTACCAGAACAACCTTGCAATTATCTTGGGCATGGAGAATGTTGCTTAGTGTTACCCACAGTCTGTTTTCCTCACCTTTAGGAGAGCCAGGGGTGTGCCCCTGTGAGAGGACACTATCAGCCAAGGGTTCCTGTAAACCCTGTATGTTATTGAACTGAAAATATTGCTTGTTGTGGCTAATAGTACTAGGTGGAGAATTAAGGGCTTTCACTTCTTAGGTGGAAACCAGTAAAGACACCAGCAATGCTTTTTCTGTTCTAAATTCGTTCGGCCCCACTTTTTCCTTTCCCTGTTTCACCGATGAGTGTAAAGATTCAGTGTTGATCCTGGAAGTTTTCCATAGTCAGTTTTGTGCTCTAGGTCAGGATATTCAGGCCTGAACCAGCCTGTGTTTGGAAGTGAGCAGTTGTGAGGGGTAGAGCTCAGCCAGAGCAGCTCAGCCTGGCACTGGGGACAATGTTGGCCAGGGTAGCAGCAGCTTTGAGAGTGTTCCCAGAGGCCACGTCCAGGTGTCTGCTGAGAGACCACCTCTCAACCATCAAACACCAGCTTTTCATCTGCTCACCTCTCTGAATTGATGGAGAGAGGTCATGTCCAGGCCCTAGACTCCCCTGCTTTCTTCAGGTCCCCCGTCCCCACCAGAACACAATGGCTGGTACTGAGCAGTTTGACAGACCATGACTCCATTCCCAGGGTTGCTTGTGGTCCCACCCTCACAGGTCTCACCCCTGGCACATATTCATTCAGCCTCTCCAATCCCTGTGTGGACTAAGGACAATGTACGTTTCAATCTGTTTTTTCACTGATATCCTCAAAAAGTGTTAGTGATTTGCATCAACAACTGTCTTGAATTACACTGCCCTTGGAAAATACAATTGTTTGGCTTTTTTTCATTCCAGAGACATGAGAAAAGATCATGATTTAGCCATGGAGTTGGATAAAGTTAAGCTTGGAAGCCTTTTGCCTTCAAGTCTGAGCAAAGAGCTTGAAAATAAATACCTTGACAGTGAAGAGGTAAGACAGGTTCAGTCACTCCTCTTCTTCCCTTCACTGCTCCCCTATGACTCCTCAGAGAAGCTGTGGCTTGTCCTGCACACACACTTCGCCAGTGAGCCACACACTTTACACACCCTTCCAGGGAAAAGAAAAAGCTTTTGTTTGTTTTGGGGGAACAGGTCACCCTTCTGCTAGATGGGACTTGCAGAGTAAACTTCTGCTTAGCCCTGGGAGCTGTGAGAAAAGAACTGCTCTGTTCTTGTAAATCATGTGGTAGCAATAGGGGGAAAATCCAACAACAGATCTTTATGGGCAACTTTCCAATTGTCTGATAAATCTCCAGAGGGATTTATGATCCCTCTCACAGGAATCGCTGAAGGATCTTGGATTACTCCTGGTCTCTGCAGAGGTGCCAGACCTTGGCTGAGCACAAGGAATGGAGATCTGGTCTTGACAAATCTGTTTCTTTGATGGAGAATCGCCTGGTCTGCAGAAAATAAAAGTTGCTCTGGTTTTTGTATCATCCTTCCCTTAATGGAAACAAGAAGCCACTTTTACAGTACTCCCATAGCTTAGTGCTTTTGGCATTTGAGGCTGGAATTCCCGGAAAATGAGAAGATGAGTTCCAAGTTTAGATGTACTCCGTGACGGTTTGCATATGGGAAGGGTGGTGTGAGGTTTGCAGAGTGCACGAACAGGGCACTGGGGGATCAGCAATATGTGCCAGACACTGCACAGACCAAAGCCTCACTGCAGCACAGAGGGGTCAGAGCAGAGAAAACCTGAGAGCACTTTGTTTCCCTCTCCAGCACTTGTGTGGCATCAGAAGAGCTCATGAAAAAAGATTGCAAAGGCAGGTAGCTCTGAGTGTGACACACACACAGTGTGTGGTTGGGGGAATTTGGGCTCTGGCACACGTAGCTGCTGCAACCTTCCTACCCACTGCTCCTCTCCCTGCCCTCCTGATCTTCCTGATGTGGAGATGTGATGGGATCTTCGCTCCTGCCTTAAAATACTCAACTCACTGTTGCATAGGTGGATATCGTGATGGGGTTGTCCTTGTTGCTGGGAAGTCATAGGTCAAGCATCTCCTAACAAGGAGGCTTTATTTCCCAGCCAGGGCTGAGGAAAGAGTCTGCTGAGCTGGGCAAAAGGTGGGTGGGCAGCTAAAACCTGCAGAAGGCAGGAGCTGCTGCATCCATGTTGCAGTAAATGCCATTGTTCTTCTTTCCCTAAAGGTCACTGTCAAAAATTCACTGACCAGATGTTTAGATAAAGAAATCCAAAGATGGAAAGAAGACAAAGAACCAGAGAAGCTAAATGGGCATTTTCAGAGCGAACTACTAGGAATATTTGTTATCCAGGTAATACAGAGCTATATTAAACATAAACAATTGCATCCTTTACCTGCTTAGGATTCAAGACCAACTATGGTTATTGCAGAGAAAGAAAAGGTCAAGTCACTTGTCTAGAGTGGTAGCAGAGGTGAGTGGTACAGGAAGGCTCAAAACCATGGTCTGAGTTGGGCCTGGTGTACCATGTGATAGAGGCAAATGCCTCTATAAGCAAAACAAGAAGAAAAACTGCCTTCATTCTCCCTGTGTATTTTCTTCTGCCTGCCCAGCAGCAGAGAGGCTCAGTTGATTGAGAAATGAGGAGTCTGTTTCTTCCTCCCAGAGAAAGTGCATGCTACAGGCAGAGCTGCCCCTTTCCCTCCTCTGGCTGAAGAAGATTAGTTGAATTTATTTTTAAAAAATAAACCTCTCATATGTTGAGGTTGTTGTGATTAAATTGTTATTTAAATGCAATCTAATGACATTCAAAAAGGAAAAAAAGAAAAGAAAACAAAGTGTCAAATTGCCTACTTTCTCAGCTGTTTTCTAGATTTTCTTCAGGTTCCTTTTGAACCTCTCAGCTAAGTACAGCTGCTTTGTATGGTGCCTGGCTCAGTTGCAGGGGGAATGCAGGACAACTGGGTGCAGTTACATCAGTAAAGGATCTGCAGCCTCTTTACCCAGCAAACCTGGCCTTTTTGGAGCAGGTGACATTTAAAATCGATCTCTCTTGTTTATTAGAGTATCTACAGCAGCCAGAAGCGAGCTGAGGACATCAGCAAGGCCGTGGGTGAGGAGCTGTCCCACCGGCTGCTGAAGGAGCTGCCAGCCTTCCTGCGGAGGTGAGCTGGGGAGGGGCTGTGAGCAGCAGGGCCAGCACAGCACCGGGGCGACCACTCACCCACCTCTCCTCTTCCCATCTTCCCTCCAGCTACAGGGATGCCTTTGAAGACTTCAAGGAGAAAAGCAAGAAGCACAGATACTACAAGCCTATACTGATTGCAAATATTAACAACTGCTGCAATTTTAGGTAAGGTTTCAAAAGAAAAGGTTTTGCTCCTTCCTCTGTAGGCAACATGTAATAGTAGGATAGAGGGGAGGTACTTCAGAGTGAGCAGAGGTAGGTGTATCTGCCTGAAGAAGCTTTGGAGACCTCTGAATTTCTCTCTCTCTACTCTGAGGACAGACTATTCTGACCTGGCTGATATTTTCTTGCAGAGAATACACAGAGAAATACATGGCAGAAAAGGATGACAGTAAAGCTGATATCCTCAGCACTCTGGCTGATATTGAAAAGAGTGGCTTTGATGTGCTGCTTCAACAGCTCTTTGCCCAGCTGAAGGTACCATATCTGTGCCCCATACCCTCCTGCCCCATGTCTCAGCTGATACCAGGGCAGGGCATGTTTTCCTGTCGTGCTATCTGTTGCTCAAATCTCAGATTCCAATCAGCCAAGTTCAGAAGGGACAGGATTGGTCCTAATCCACACTGCTGCCGGGAAAACTCCAACTAAGCTCTCCTTGAGCTGGTCCTCAAGCCTGCAGGCAGAATGGGTGCAGTGACATAGGCATGACTGTGCAGGTGAACATAAAATCTGCTGATTGCATCTGAGACAATGGCTGCAGCAGGGAGAGTCTCAACCTGCAGCTGTTTGCTCTCCACACTCTAGGAAGCCATAAACTGCATATACTGCAGTTTAATGGCATGAACTGCAATTACACAGCTTTTGGCTTCCCCATAAAGGTGACCTGAAGGGCATTATTTTTGTACTTTTGACTTCCTTTTTTTGGTTGTTTTGTTTGGTTTTTTATATATATATATATATATATATATAACACAGTATTTTCGAGTTAAGCAATTTTGGTGGAGGAAAAGGAAGCGTAGGAGTCAGGAATGTTCAGCCACAATCTCTCCTGCTTTCTCTGTAGAGCCTTTTGGAAAGCATGAGAGAACAGGGGTGAATTTTTTTCAGTTTTGTATTTATTTGCTGTGGCTGAGAAAAAAATTTGATTGAAAACATCTCATAAGGATTCATTTTTTCCCCCTGATGGTTCCATAATTCTTTAATCAGACAAGACAGTGAAGAAAAAATAAAAGCAGAAATAAAAACACCTGCAATATGAACCTTTCAAGCCCTTGGTCCTCTTTACCATGAGGAACCAGGAAGGGGACGCAGCCCTTTGTTCCCCTGTCCCTGTAAGGCATCACCACACATCCCTGCACAGGAGTACATGCCATGCTCTTGCTACATGGGATACTCTACATGTGTAAATGACAAATATACATGTGCATAGAATTTGTTTGGGATAACTTAGCAGATTTTCCTTTTTTCAGCCAATGTACAAGAAGTTTACAGAGAATAAGTGGGATTCCAGCAGTGAAATTATGAATGAAATCATTAAAACCACCAGCAAACATATTTCAGACTTCCAGACCTTAAAGGACCCATTTTACCATGTAAGTCCAAGAGAAATATTGGAGGGATTCTCGGGTGCTGATGTTGCATTCTCAGCTTTGATCCTCTGTGGCTTGAGTTGCCTTGACCTCTGGGTGAGCTGGCCTGGCATCAGGAAGCCTCTCAGGCAGGGTTTCAACCAGCATGCAGTTTACCCAGCTTAGGCACACAAATCTTACCCTCCTCTGACAGAAGCAGATTCTTGCAGCTCTGCTGCAGTGTTTGCAGAGCAAACCACCCCTGATGTAGAGAAAGTGCTTCAGAGACAACCCAACACGTGGCTTTATTTACAGTTTAGCAATTTCGAAACACAGATGCAATTGCACAGTTCAGTCTCATTGCTCCTTTGACTGCCCTAAGGACTGGAGGAGGTAGATGCAACTGGGGCAAATCCCAGAGAACTGAGCCAGAGCCACATCCTCACTGGTGCTGGACTATATATGAAATATCACAAGACAATATTTGATTTCCTGTCTTTGTCTTTTTAGTAGCTAAGACAAATAATGATGTTTTATGTGTTAGAGAGAAGAACAGGAAGAGCAGCATGAATTCCTGTTTCTCTGGAATACTGTTTCTCCTTTAGCACATGGAGATCTTTTCTGCACTTTTAACTCTTCCCAGAAGGAAACAACATTTGGAAATTCCCATACTTATTAGAGCACAAAGAAATTATCAGCATCTAGGATGTGTCATAACTAGACTTGGGAGGTTGGCAACCAGGGCTGTTCCTGATGTGTAATCAACAGCAGGCATTGGTGGGGCATGTCTTGCAGCATCTGGGATGGTTTTGTCCTCCAGCCAGACGCATAGTTTGTTCTGTCCCCAAGAAAAAGAGAGTGGATGATCATTCCCTCCTGTGCTTCCCACCAGGATATCGTTGAGAAGATCCATGCTCGTTTGGTTAAAGAGTACATCGTGAGGCTGCTGAAGAGGAAGGTCAGCCTGAAAACTCCAGCACAGCAGCAAACTCTGGCCCAACACATCTCCAAGAATGCTGCTGACCTGGAAGCCTTCTGCACTAGCAATGTACGTGAGTGCACACGCTGAAAAACAGGAAAATAATTCTGGAAACTTTTGTTAACCTTTTCAACTCAGCTTAATTTCCTTAGGCAGGACCTTAGGCAGAAAGAGGTCTCAAACTGCCCGTAGGCAGAAAGGCTCCTGTCAGCAGCCTGCCCCTCCCTGCTTGGAGAGATATGATTTCATCCTCCTTTGTCCCACAGGCCGTTTCCTTTTGACGGTTTATATTAATAGGGTCAGAAGACTTAGATAATCTTTTCCGGTTTCAGTACAGCGTCCATGGAGTCTGGGTTTCCTCCTGCTCTTGATTTCCCCCCATGCTGCAGCTTTTAGGTCAGCCAGGGGCTAAAGCAGGCAGTGTGGGGTCTGTGGTATGCAAGGAATTTCTCCACAACAGCCACAGCTGGAACACCCCTTTCTGTCCTTTGAGATCTCCCTCCTTCCATGCCTCTAATTTTGCCTGCAAAAGAAGCTAATAGCTAGGCCAAAACCTGTCCTCCATCACCCCATGCATGTTTGACTGGAGAAGGAACAAGCCTGAGTTTCACAGTGTGGGTGGGAGGTCAGGCAGCTGCACCTTGGAAATTCCAAAAGGAAAAAGCTCCAGCTGGGGCTTCTACCCAATTTTGGCAAGACCTGGAGATTCTAAGGGCAGGGTTGTGTTTGGAGCTGGGGCAGAAGAGCATGTGGCAGTGACTTACCTGGCCCATCAGACCTTATAAACACACCAGGCAGTGCAGAAACCCAAGGAAAGGGAAATGAGCCAAGAGAATCTGCTGAGGTGGATGTGGAAGTCTGTGTTATGGCAAACCACACACTACTTATGTAAGAGGATTAAAAACCTTCAAAAAGCTACTTCAATTTTTCCGAGGCTGCCTCAGGTGAAAACAATGAGGCACGTAAAACCATTGATGTGTCTTTTCCTCTTGCCAGGAAACAGCCTCAGGAGCCAGCTCCCAGGGTGGGGGGAGGTTTGCACCCCCATAATGTCCTGCTAACCACTTTCTCTTCTCACAGGGATCTCAAGCCACGTGGCTGAATTCAGCACTCCCCAAACTGGCTGAAATAATCCGACTTCAGGATTTAGGTGCTATTAAAATTGAAGTTGCAACACTTGCCAAAACATACCCAGACATCCGGTAAGAGATGCTGAAACAAATTTGCTAATAGTCATATGAAATTTTAATTGAGCCAGAAAGCAGTCAAATATGAATATAGGTGAGGTTCGTTTAGCCTGAGCCTATAAACCTGGGTGGGGGCTGCTTTCCAGACTGTGGCAATCCCAGTGCTATCAGAAAGCAAAAGAAGATATGAATAAAAGCCTATTGATATATTCCAAATTCTGGCCGGATTTTTCTCCTTTACCTTTGAGATTCCCTTCCCTACCCCAAACATCCCAGGACAGTGCAGGGTCTTGTGTAGGACAGCCAGATGCTGAGCTGGCTCCCACAGGGGATGTCAGCATGTGCCACAGGGCAGGAGCCACATCCTGGTGCAATGGCCCTGACATGTGGAGGTGTGTGGGAGGAAATAACACCTGCCCCTTTCTCTTCCACAGCAAAAGGCACCTGGAAGCGTTCCTGCACATCAAAGCTAATTTGTCACGCAGTGAACTCAAAAGCATCCTGGGCTACTTGGCGGACACCACAGCATCCACACAGCCCAGGGCCCCGCTCTTCTCCAGCATAAATGTGTCCTAGACCAAGGCTTGCCTTGGCACTGCCCTGTGCTGGACTGTGGAGTGAGCTGGGATGGAGACCATCTCCTGGAGCAATGCATGGCACACACTGCCATCTTTTCCTATGGAAAGTGCTTTGTCCCAGTCTGGTGCTCAGCATCTCTGTAGGAATCATCGTCCTCCATGTGGGGCTGGGCACAGGGTGCACCCATGAGAGGTGCAGTGCCTGCAAGGGCTGGGGCTGCTCCTCACTCCAGTCATGGATTCCCCCTGAGGTCTCCTTGGTGCCACCACATTCTCTGCCTGGACACGGCCCTGGTGCTCTGAACTCCATCTACCTCTCAGGGTGCCACGGAAGCCACATTACAGACCAAGCAAGCACCACCTGTGTAGCTTTTTGTGTCCTAAGGAAAGGAAGGGAAACAAAGACTGAAACTAACATTCAGATATACGGGAGAAGTCGCATGTGGGCATGCTTGCAATCCATCTGCCTTCCTCAGAGCCAGGCAGGGCAGCTGTGTTAGGCTGGTGGGAGAGGCACAAGGTTTGTGGTGAGGAGGAGTTGCAGCTCAGCTGTGGCAGGGCTCCTGCCAGCCCCCTTGGAGCAGCTGCAGGCTCTGACCCAGGGCAGCAGCACTGCCCAGGGCCTTGGGGTTTCCAATTTAGAACTGGCCCTGGAGAGTGTGTGCTTCCTTCACCTCTGTGAGGTGGGAGCACCTGGGCCCCTGGCAGCCAGCCCCTCTGCAGTGACCCCATCCAGTGCATCCGTATGGAGGGACCCCTCAAACAGAGGCAGGGAGCAAGCTGCCTATTGCAGTGGATTGTGTGGGTTAAGCCAGCATCTGGTAAAGCACTTTGGATATTATTGAAGTTCTCCTTATCAAGGAGAGGACTTCCAGACCCCATTAACAACACGGGCTTTGAATGGGGTGTGGAAGTGGTCTCAAATATCATCAATAGATACTGAGTACCCTGTATGCGTCACCATTCTCTTACTCACTCTTTCCCCTCTTGCTGTGAGGTAGATATGATGTGAAAACACAAATGGGTCTCTTGTGAAACTGTGTTTTGTTTCTTACAGCACATGTTTTTTGGGAACCTAATCAGTTGCCAAAACAGCACTGAGAATATTTGGAGACCTTTCCCTTCTGTTTTCCTCTATTTCAACTTTTGCATCAGTCTGTGAAAAGTCAGTCCGGAAGGAAGATGCCTGATGACTGTGCAAACTATATAATGTATTTATATGTATATACAGTATATCACCGGTGTAGTTTTGCACCCAATGTTATTTTTTCTCAGTTGGAGATACTAATTTGCAATGTTTATAATAAACAGTATTCAAATATGCTAGAGAAATGACTCATTTATTCTGTCACTGGCTGTTGTTTACTGTGTTGCCACAGCTATATCCTTCAAAGTGCCATTTCTTCCAGCCTGCTCTGGTGAATATCACCCACTGGTTCCAAGTGGGGGGGGGTCTTACTGGACTATAGACAGGTTGGAAAAGCATTGCTGATGCCCCTGTAAGACATTCACTGAGCACGGTGGGCTGCTCACTAGCAGTGGCCAGTGGCACATACTCAGAGGGTTCTTCTGCTGCCAAATCCTGTGGCAAAGTTGTGCCCTAAGTGAAAAACAGTAATTTGGTTTTAGTCTGCTGCCTGGCCACAGGCAGCACAAATCACCCTCTCCTTCCTTAAGCACACTCACACAAAACCCATATAGACACATGGGCTAAAAAATTATTATTTAAAGACTCATCTCAGCTACAGTTTAAAGCCAAATGCCAAAATGACTTCTGACTGTGCTGAGCACTCATGACAACTGTCACCTATTGGGTAACATTTTCTTTCTCAATTAGTGAAAGGTCATTTATTGCTATAAAAATACGTATTTTGATTTAGAGATCTGTTAAAGGCCTACGGAAATGCATCATACAACTGATTGCACTGATCTTTAAAAAAAAAAAACAAAACAGAAAAGTAAGTGCCCAAAGGGAAGCAGTATCTATTTATATATCATAATTAACATGGGTAGGAGAAAATAATTTTTATACACATTTCATAAGCCATATGGAAGTGCATTGTGCAATTCTCCTCATCCTGCTATAAAACTCCAGCTTTCATCTCTAATGAGCCCAGGAAACTAATTTATTTATCTTCCCGTATGACTCGACATTTACAATGGCATTTATTTATAGGTGGCATATTACACATAGCCAGGTAGTTTCAGGAGGTTGCACAAATGTCTTCTAATAACAGTGTTAGTTCAATATGATAAATAGCACTTCTAAAAACTAAGTAAATAAAATTTTCTGAGGTCACTATGGCTCGATTTTCTTTATCATGCAACCTATGCTGATGCCTGCCCCTCCTTGGAGGCAGAGCAGATAGGCAAGATTTAAAAAATAAGATCAATTTTAGAGAACAATTAGGAATGCTGGTTCCTGAGCACAGCTGCTGTGGCATTATGAGCTTTCCCTGTTTGCTGTCGTTAGTGTCCCCAGCACATCAGCGCACAAGAGCCACCACACTGGGCACGGACTGAGCTCAGACATACACTCACACTCCTGGCTCCCTACCCATTCAAACCACCTGCCATTTCCATCATTTGACAGAAGACTTGCAATTTGCAGTGCAAAAGATGCAAGGACAAAACCACAGAATAGCAGGAGGTGCTCTGAGGCATTGCTCCTGCTCCTGCTCCTGCTCCTGCTCCTGCTCCTGCTCCTGCTCCTGCTCCTGTGGTGTGCCAAGTCCCCAGGGACACCTGAGAAGCCTCTGCCCTTTCTGCAGGGGAAGCCAAAACCTCCAGAGAGCTCACAGACTCTGTAAGTGTGATGGGAAAAAAAAGAAAAAAAAAAAAACACAGGAATGTTTTGTTAGAGCTTACTGAGAAACTTTGGGAACTGCTGACCTGGAAATGAAGGGTTAAAAAGCTAGAATGCGAGTAATTCCTTCCCTTTGAGCCTGGATCCTCTCTCTAAAATCCACTGAGAAATGACAGCACTGGACTAAAGGCCACAGGATTTACTGATGTGCTGATTTTAAGAGAGAGATGCACTAGAGCAAAGTGGTTTGGTAGGTGGGCTTTTCCAGGTGGACAGTCCTGATCTCAGTGATGTGCCTGGGTGACACATTCCTCACCTACTAATTGCTGTAAAGCAGGAAATGTATATGCAATTACATCTTCACCAAGGATGTGGCAACAATTTGCCAACATCCAATTTCATATCCTGCATTTAGCATAGCTAATACAAACTTTGATAGAAGAAAACTTGGAAACCCCGATCCAATGGGAATAGACCTGAAGCCTGGCAGTGAATGGAGCATCCCAGAGGAAATGCACCTGCAGTGAGTGGGACAGCAACACCTCCTTCCCAACAGGAATTAGAGCACACAGGTTACAAGTCCTGCATCTCCCAGTATGGTTTCACTTGCTGCTCCATCACCTGCCTCCTGCTTGAGTCAAAAGCCAGTACTTTTGACCAAACAGACAGGAGGACCAGGAAGGAAGGATGTTTTGCAAATGAGCTAGAGGTAAGTGAGCTTGAGTGTGGCTCTACCAAAATCATGCTTTCCTGTGCTGTAAATTGAAACCCACGAGAGTAACTGCTGCCTTCCTGCATGACTTAGAAGAGGATGTGGCCACACCACCACACTGATATCCTTAAAACACAAAATAGCTTTCCTGTAGCCACAATAATAGAGACGGCAGCTAATGTTGGGGGATTTCAAGAATTACTCATCAATGCAGGAAACATGGATTTCCACCCTAGCAAAGAAACTGATCCATAGTGATGGGAAGAGAGGTGAATCCCACTTCCTAGTGGGATTTCCAGATTTCCCTAGTGGGAAACCAGAGGAAATGCAATGGAGCAGGCACACACATTAGGCTGTTCAGGCATGTTACAGAGGAAAAGTTAACTGTGTTTTTTTAAAGCAGTATGAAGTTTTTAAGGTTACTGTGAAATGAATGTTCACACCTGCTGGGCACCATTTCTCCTTTCTACCAGGGGCTTTCCCCTCTAGAAATTAGGTTTTAAAAACCCCCTTCGAACAGACCAGCTTCGAGACTTCCCTACAGAGACATTTTTCACCTCCTCTCTGGGTCTCTTCCTAGGTATTCAGTTCCTTCATTCACCTCTCCACAAGTCTTCTGATGTCTCCCCGCACTACCCAGTGAGGCCCTGGGACCACATTCTCCCAAGTCTCTCAACCTTCCAGCACATGGGACACACCAGGGCAAATCATGTACCAGCGCCCAGAAAAACCATCACTTGAGGTCGAGGAATTCAGTGCTATTTATCCAAGTAGTTTTTATCCAAATAGGACAGTGAACTTGAGCTGTAATAACTCTCATAATGGACTAATGAAAGAGGAAAACTCATTACTTAGCAGAAAAGCTGAGCTCTCAAAAGTACTCTTCTCAAATGGGAGGAGGATATAACAAGCCCTTAAGTAGAACAATATTGGTCCTGGAGTCTTCAAGAGATTCTGAGCCCGATCCCAAAGGCATGAGGCCAATCCCCAAGTCCCACTGGCAAGAGCAGTGTAGTTGAGAGCTCAACCAAGTGCACAGTTTAGAGAAAACAGCAGGATAAATTTAACAGTGCTATGTCCTGTCTCTGCTCTTTGGTTTCACTGCAGCCCCTTTACACCAATGCTGTAAGAAAGGGTGAAAGTCATCTGAGCTGTGGGACAGGGACTGTCATCTTCATGCTGCTGCACATCAGATCACTTGTCTTAGCCAAGGTCCCATCCCCAACTTCACTCATTGTGACACAGCCCCTTCACAATCTGTATGGGGCTATACCGAACCAAAAACCTTGGCTGAAGCTAGCCACTCCCCCTTTTCAACATGTGGGGAGTGCCAGAGGTATTTCCAATGCCCCAAAAGAGGCATTCAGCCCAGCAGGCTGCCCCAGTGGCAGCCACTTGTTTGTGACAAACTTGTGCAGACAGTCCACACCAGCTTTGAGGCAAGTGGATGTGAAGGGAATGTCACCTGAAGAGGTCACGCTGCATTCAGAGGTGTAATTGCTGTCCTGCCTGGATGCGGGTAGTTTGCAGAAAGCAGCTCTGAGCAGCACTGTGTCTCTCCTCCAGGATGCACAAAGACCCTCCTAAGTCTTACTGGAAAAGAGTTACTGAAAAAGGGGAGAAAACTCTCGTGCATGCTCTGTGAGCTAGACCTGCTGCTGGAGCAGCCTTGGCAGCGTACAAAGATATCGCAGGTAAGATCCTCAGGTTAATCATGGAGCTGGCAAAAAAAACCCCCAGCGTGAGTAGTAATCCAAATAATCTTAGTTGTATGTCAGTAAGGGAAACACAGGAGGCTGCAGAAGCAGAGACTAAGGTGGGAGAGCAGCCTTCAAGTATCTGCCATGCCTCTGGATGTGTTCAAAAACCTTATGTAGGTCTTTGTTTAACTGTCCAGCTCAGCATCCCATTCAGATCCATTAAAAATATCACCAAGACTAAAGTATTACTGTGGAATGCATGAACTGCCCAAGCTCCCATTTTTGTTTGATTTGATTTCTCTACGAGGCTTCTCTCAAAGGGCTCAGATTGCATTTACTTGGGGAATATTTTGTCAGATCAGCATGTGCAGCATGAAATCAATAGCAGGTTTTGAAGAAAGACCAGATTCATGCATTGTCCAGAACAATCTTTTCAGCCAACTTTTCTTGGGTGGAAACCACATTTAAGAAAAGGACAAGTTCTACCTTTCTTCAACTTACCTCAAAACCCTCCCCTCCATGTTCCCTGTAGAGCACAGGCAGAACCCCATCTCTCCATGTAACATTATCTTTGTATAAAAGCCTATTTCTGTACAAAATAACACTATCTATCCAGATATGATGTTATTCTTTCTAGTGTAATTTTCTACTATCTCATATGAACAACTCTATATTGCAAGCTTCAGCTTATTATTCAAAATTATAAATTGCCCATTTTCATACATTTCAATATAGCTTGAATTGAAAAGTAAATTCCTGCTTTCAGTAGTACATGAGCAATGCTTCCATGTTAATGTGTGCAAATTATCATGAGGAGAATCAACACACAGCAGATTTCTGCAATCTGTTTACCTCTCTATATAGAGAAATATCCTCTGTAGGGGTGCTTTCCAGGCAGAAATGGAAGCAATAATATCTACAGGTTTTTGAGAGCAGATAACTGGAGTTGTGATGAATACATAGATAATATCTTAGTCAAAGGCTTGCGCACCACACATGCACACAGTGCCCCCACACAGATGCTACTGCCATAACAACTGTTTTTCTTACAGACACTCTGTATCCAGCCTTTTGCCCAGTTTCAGCCCTTCAAAGAACAGTTTGCTGGAAATTCAACAATTTTCCTCCACAGAAAGTGAGCAAATCTGGATATTTTGTTTGGCAACTCAAACCATGAAGTCTGGGACCCAAGAGCTGGTTGTGCTGATGTGTGAAATCCCCTTTCTCTTCCCATGCTCTGCCACAACGTGGGCTTAGATGAGTCCCAGCACGGGTTTTGGTCATATCCCTTCTGCTAACTTTCTCTGCAAGGAAAATATCAGAGAATTCAGGCCATAAAAGCTCACAGTGTTGTAGGAGCTTTAACTTATTATGACAGAAATACATGTCTGGACATCCTGGGAGGATGTCAGAGGAGCATGGTTGTCCTGTGGAAGGGAAGGGTGACCTAGCACCAGGAAGGAAACCCAGAACTGGTCTCTCAGCAAAGCTCTTTAAATACTGCCTCTGTCAGAGGTTCTCGATGGGCACAAACCACAGCACAGGAGCAGAAAGAGGCAGGAAGCCTCTCTGGTGGAGCATTCGTGCAGGTTGTGACTCTGGCATGCCTTTTGTAGCTTCAGTTCCATCTCTCATGACTACAAGCCATGGAGTTCTCAGGTGCAACTACAGGTTATGAACACCTGGCTGTGCTTGTGTTCTGACTTTCACGTGGCTTGGGTGACTGCAGCATGAGGTGACTGGGTAGCAATGGCCTATCCCAAACGGACCACAGCATTCCATCTCCAAAGACACAACAAAACCACACTCAGGGGCTGAAGCACTGTAACATAGTGTATAGCCCAGCTCCCCCAGATACTCCTAGCCAAGGGCATGACATATGAGGTCAGCAAAGGTATCTCCTCGGGGCCTGGATGTGGGTCTCCAGTACACAGCACGAGCTGGGGGCAAGTGCCTGGACACAGGCAGAGCCACAGGAGGGGCATCAGAGCTTTGAGTGAAAGCCAGGGAGACACAGTCTTCAAGGTCAAATGATGACCAGCCTAGGACGTGTGGGTCTATATTTGGCAGTGATGCAATCAGCTGGAAGCATATACTCATTTTCCCTTGAACCGTAGGCAAGGCAACGGCTGCCAGAGCTCACATGAGCACCGTCAGTGACAGATGATATGTTGTCAATGTTCAGACCATCTGACTCTCCTGTGTTTCTGTTCTCTTTGATGCATTTTCATTTCTCTTGGAAAAACACAAGAGGAGAATGGGTTATTTCCCGCCCCCTATATAGTACCAAGCATGGCAAGAAATGGTGTGGTGTCTCCACGTGAGGCAGAGGTTTCTTTTTCCAGAAAGGATTTCTTCATCAGCCTGCAAAGCTTCAGTGCTGTCAGCCACAGCTGTGCTGCACACAGAAGCCAGTCTGAGGCCAGAATTCTATTGAGGGTGAAGATTTAGGTAACAGTGTGTGACAAGCCAAAATTGAGATACATAGCAGGAGAACATGGAGCAAGGAGTGTCCTACCCTGCCCTCCTCTGCCATAGGAACCACAGCCGTGTAGATACACCTTCACCAACCTGTAAGTAACAGTCCCACAAACAGCATAGAGACCTAAGCTCAGCCCTGCTTTCAGTAACAGCATCCAGAAACCAGAGGCCCTTCTTGAGCTGCTTGGCCAGAACTCTTTCCTGGCCCTGATTTTAGCTGCCATCTACCCAGATCAAAGCATTTTCTTTAAAGCAGAGACGTGTTTCTCAGCATAGGACTGCTCTCCCATCTGTCCTTCATGTAGTTGAATTAAAATAATACCACTAATGAAGGTCATCAAGCATCACTTATCACCTCTTATAGCCAGATCAAACACTCTAAATGCTGCACATTATGAAGATCAGTTGAAGAGGAAGCAGGAAAGAGATGACCACAGAACCAGAAAGTGTTAACATGCACTGCACAATGCTAGGACAGAAATTCCCTGACTTACACCAAGCCAGAAATATGCTGAGCTGTATCTGCTGGGGTACCAGGGAACTATTCCCAGTGGGCATTGATCCTGTTGGCACAGGATCAGCTGATGGACTGGAGACCATGGGGATCAGCAGCCTCCATCCCCATGGGGTCCTGATGGATGTTTCTGCCTTGCTTACCTGTGACAACAACCCACCCAAGTCAAGAAGGAAACAGAGGAATGAACTGTGTTTGTGCAGCGTGGAGAGGTGGACATGGGGACCTTGGAAAGTGCCCTTCTGGGGTCTGGGACTCACTGCAAGATGTGAGCACCAAGCTTCCTCTTGAAGCCAGTGTTGGGACACACAGGGTTGGTCCCAGAGGGGGCCTGGTAACTCTTGAAAGCAAATCAAACTTTCTCATTTATCACATGGAGGAAACAGATAGTTAATTCATCATTGGTGTGAACTTTTGAAATCCCCAATGTAGCTGCTCAGCTGTGAAGAGGAAGAAACCTCCGCAGTCGGAGCCTAGGTAGCAATTGCACGTTTGCCTAAAAACTCCTCCCAAGTGCTACCTAGAGAGATCCTGATGGCCAAACAGAGCTCAGAGGTGCACAAGGAGCCCATGGCAGCTGAACATCTCTCAGAGCAGCAGCTGCACAATTGCTGTCCTCAGCCTCCCTGGCATCATGGATGCTATGTTTACCCTGCAGAGAGCCAAGACAGATTGCAATTTCATCAGCCTAGGAATGCCACATACCCTCTCAGCCCTTGGTTTCATGATTCCTGTGCTCTCTCACTTTCCTTTCCTGTCCAACACACTCTCTAGCCTGTATCTCTGTGGGGAAGAGGCCGTTTTGGTCCCCAGCCAAGCCACTTTTCTTAGTACAAGTAGAGCTGTCCAGTGTGTCTGGCAGAGCAATGCACACATATATCATCGTGCCCTGGTCTGGCTGACATCACAATGTGTGTCCAATGGGTCATCAAGCCAAAAATAATAACATAAGCATTATTTTTATTGGCTTTCCTCCACACAGTTGAATTGTTTGCTTCACTTTGAGTTTGTTTACTTTAACTTATTCCTCATTGCAAAAAAACATTGGCAAGAGGACTTTGAGCAATCTCAAGTCTCCTTAACAATGGCTGGGAGAAATCAGATGCAAACAGCCTATATAGTTCAGTCTAAGACCTGCAAATTGGTTCGATATAATACAATCCATATTTCTATACCTATACTTGGTTTTAGCTACACAAGTGATTTTGAATCACTTTTTTTCTGCATAGATTTAAGCACATAGATAATCTGAACAGGACTGGCCTTAAAAATCTTTGCTGCAAGGTGCTGCTTGCTTTATATCTCCAGTGCAAAGCACTTGCCTGGTACCACTGAAACATGCTTCAGCTCCAATGTAAATGGAATCACACCAAGACAAAAAATTCTTCATGAAGTGGACTACACTATTTTTCAGACAGCTGCACAGTAATAGCCCTGCAGAAATCGCACTCTGCTCCCACCAACTCAAGTCCCATTGCTGTTTCAGTGGGATAAGAGGTTCTTGCCCTCAGCTCTCCTTGGACCAAACATCTATTTAATTTAGATGGTCCCTTGTGCCCTGGATCAGAGCTCAGTGATGAGTGCTTATTCTGTCTCTGCACTGGGAAAAGGGGCTGTTCTGCATTTTACAGGACATGAAACACAGATGTGGCTGGCCCTAGAACATGTCATGGTTTCACAGCTGGTTTTTGAGCCCAGGCCCAAAGGTCCCTGGGCACTCTTTGGCCACCAGACCAGCTTAGATTTTCAATCAGGCTAAGGCAATGAGTTTGGAAATGGAGCAAACTCTCCCACCACCCTCCCTTCTGACATCTACTGCGCAACACTTGGGGCATTGTGATGCAAAAGGCGCCAGCAAGGAGATGCAAGATGTGATTTGGAAAGTCCCAGTGCTGCATGTTGCTGGGGCATGGACACAGCAGAGAGCATCCCTGCGGGGATTCTGGGTCCTCACATTCCTTCCCTGACCACCGTGAATGGCTGGGTTTTGTTTGCTTTTTTCTTCAACCGTTGCAAAACTGATGTGGCAGGGACAGCAGCGCACATGAGGCATGGACAGCTCATGAATAGTGCAAACCACTCTAATCACACTTCATGGATGGTTTCAATTGTTCTGGACCACAGCCATTCCAGGACTCTCATCAGACGATGCTGTTACCATACACTTCCACCATTCTTGTTCACTTCCTCTTCTCCCAGCACCTCTATCATCATCCCTGACCAGATGCATGATAGAATCTGTGTGAAAAATGAAGAGTCAACTTGGAAGAGCTGTTTCTGCTTCAGCATGATGAAACACACCTCACCACACCTGCAGAAGAACCTAGAGATAATATTTGCCTTCTGCTCTTCCAGCCTCATATGTCTCTGCTGCCTACCTGGTGCCAGTCTTACCTTTAAAAAAAGTCATATACAGGGAATAACAGAAATGATGGTCACAGGAATCAGAGAAGATGTAAAGATCCTGCAATATCTTGTTGGTGCAGCAAGACCACAGGTCTGCCACAAGTCTCTTCCCCCACATTTTCCCTGTTGCTCAGTAGATAATTCCAATTTTTCTCTTTGTTTCAGTTTCACTGAAACAAGTTTCATTCAGTCCAGTTTCATTTCTCTATCTGAAAGTTTCCAACCTCGAACAAAGTCAGTGAATTCTTACCACAGGATTTAACATCAAATTTTCCATTCTCCCTGACCGTGTCTATTCATGTTGAGACAGGATGGCTGTGGTACTCCCTGGGCTTCCAGAGACTAACTGAACCTGCATCTCAATCAACACAGGTTAATTGGCCAGAAAACACAGGGCAACTATTTGTTCTGGGAAAAGACCAGGATATGAAGGCCATTACGTCTTGAAACACTATTTTCCTACAGAAGGTAAGCTCCAGGAAGTCAATGCTTTGAGACAGAATTTTCTTCCCGGAGCTCCTTGGTTTATGCCAGAAAGGGGCTGGTCTTGCTGAAGGCTGGTTGTCACAGCCCTAGAGGTTTTACTTCATTTGTCAATTAGCTTTTGCAGACTGCAACAAGCAAGTTTTTAACTACCTTACAGAAAGGAAGGGACATAGAAAGGTCATTGTGCTCTTGGCCAAGGAGAACAACCCAGCCGAGCCAGGCTGGATGAAATAACCCAAATTCAACCTCATGCCCCAGGGCAGCTGGCCACCTCCACTCCTGCTCAGGGCCTCAGGACTCACAAAAAGAAACACTACAGCTTTGGAACAATTTTGTTTCTGAGGGCTCCTGGAAATCTGGCAATTTAAATCACTTTCCTATATTCAAAGTTGTGTGCATCTCACTCTGGAAGGCCTCCCTGGAACCCATGGGCTTTGCACTGCTGTAAGCCAACAGCAGGGGCCAGCCCCACATGGGACACATCAAGAGAGGGTGACTGTCACTTGAACAGCAGCTCCAAACATGTGCAACCCCTCCCGCTCACAAATGGGTCATTTCCCCACCACAACAAAAATTACTGTTTCTACCATTAAGTAACCCCAGAAAATCATCTGGTTTCTTCAGCTATCATCCGTGTGTCATTTCCACAGACACGCTTACTCTCTGCCACAATGTTCCCCTCACATATTGATTTTTGAATTTGAAAAAAGAGCATCTACAAGATGTAAAGCTGAGGACCCTCTCTGTACTCACAGCTTTAGCTTCAAAGCCTAAAGCCTTTCTGCTTGAAACTGTGTGAACAACCTCCAGGATCATCAGAAGGAAGGAGGAATGCCATTGTCATGAGTGTTGTGGGCTCTCCCCATGGACTGTCCTCCAGACCACATGTGGGACATCCCTGGTGTAAGGCAGCAGCCTCACCAGCAAGTCCTCATCTGCTGCTCTGTGATTCTCATGAAAAAAATTGAAAACACTGGGGACGACAAAGAGGGAACCATCTGCCCTGAGATGCAAAGCTCAAATGTAATGTGTGGAAGGAGAAAGAGCAGGGCTGTGATATGCTTGGACAGACAGGTGTCAAAGACTTAGGAAACCTGGCAGATCTGTCTCCTTTTGCAGCAGATTCAAGTGGGAAAGGCATAAACTTATTGGGCGAGCCTTGGAGGAGCACAAAGCATCAGTATCCCCATGGAGTGTGGCTCCATGCCTAGAAGTATCCTTCAGTGGAGCGAGGATCAGCAAGCCCCCTTCAGATCAGGGTCTGCAGGGTGGCAGGCACAGACCCTGCAGCAAGGGCAGCCCTTGGATTCCTTCTAATAACCTGGAAGACACCCACAGAGTCTGGATCCCTGTGTCACGTGTCACCAGCACCTGGCAGGCATCTTTGTAGCCTGTCTCATGGTGATTCACCAGGGAAGAACTAGTTCAGCTTGGCACCTCAGCAACCCCCAGGGGTTCTCTGGGGGCAGCAAGGGAGCACAGGGGAGAAGCTGTAGCCTTCTGAGGTTTCCAAGAGGCATTTGGAAAGTTCCTGCCATAGGCTCAGAGAGAAACTGGCGAGCAATAGGTGAGTGAGAGGTTCTCAGAAGACCAAGTGACAGAGCAAAGATGGGAAATAAGGCACAATTTTCATATTGGAGGGCTGTTTTTCTGTGCAGGGTTGTGCTGGGATGTCTGCAGAAACCTGGGCAAGGTTGACAGGCAGGTAACAGCTATTGCAGATGACACCAAACGGCTCATGGCAGTAAAGGTGACCTTATGATGATTAGCAAACAGGTGTTCAACTGGCAGAAGAGATTATGTAAAGGGAAGCAAATTCTTATTTTACATACAAAACAGGGGAGCCAAATGAGACCCTGGGCATTAGGTAACATTTCTAGCTCTGTTGAAATGTTACCTAATGCAAGGAACAGAGAAGAAACCTCAAATTAAATGTGAGGAGTTACTAAGGCGGGGGGGGGAAGTGAACAAATCTGGAGTAAAAAATCATGTCATAACAAAAACTAATGGAAGCCCCAGCTCAAAAAATGTGCTGTTTGAGTCCCTCCACCTTGAAGAGGTGATAGCAGAGGAGAAGGTCCAGAGCAGAGACATGGCAGAGCTTCTGGATGAGCAGGACAGGACTCTTCAAACTGGAAATGGGCCAGCTGAGGATGGGAGTCTGCAGAATAGTGGAAGACTAAATAAGATGCAAAGACGGAAAAACTCTTCCCACACAAGAGATATCAGATGAAGACGGTAGGTGCATAACCCAAAAACAGAAAACAGAAGCTTTTTTTGTACAAGGTGTAATTAGGCTGCAGCATCTCCTGCTGCAGGATGCTGTGGTTACTAAAAGCTCAGTTGAAAGCAGGAAACAGCCAGGGATGGAGAAGGGACAGGAGGAACAAAACAACATCGAGGGCTCTCAAGTACAGACTCTGTTTTGGCTGGAGGAAATGTGTAAGCTGAAAAACGTTGAGGTATGGGAGAGTATAAGAGAGTAGATTGTGCCTCTCCCACCTCTCCAGCTATCTCTGGGCATCTGTTCTTGACACTGGCATGGAGAGGATGCTGGGCTGGAGAGATGTTTGACTTGAGCCAAACTGCCATCCTGCACCCGCTCCCAGATGCCTCAGATGTTTGAGGTTTGCAGATGTGGTCATTTGGCTCCATACTATCTGAAATTTGTGCTTGCTTTAATAATTTTGGTGTAGTGCCCAGAGATTTAAGAGAAGACGTAAGTGATGCTGTGAAAGGTCACCCTCATTGCCAAACCTCATTTTCAATTCTAAAAGCAGTGTAAGGAGTCATATTGGTAAATCGGTCTTCTAATATTTATTCACAAAAATGGTCTTCTGTTCTCTCTCTTCTTGCCACCCAACAGAAAAAAAAAACTAAGATGATGCTATGTTAAATATAGAAAATGCCTTTACAAGAGACCCTTTATAAATTCCATAAATTGTATTTATTAATTCCAGTCAACTTCACCTCATAAAAAACTCTCAAATCTTTTTGCCCTGGACTAACGGAAGCCTGGAGCTCTGCCTAATGTCCTCGTGTGCAGCTGGGACGTGTTTATTCTTCAGTCATGTCAACAAGAACAAACATCCCAAGCAAGCACCACTTCTTGGTTCAATGACTTGAGAAAACAGGGCCTTGTGGGAAATTCCAGCCTTGCCACAGCCTCTTGAGAGGGCTTGCTTTCCAGGAAGCAACACAAAAATGTAGGTCCTTGATGCCAGCTTGCTTCAGACTGGGAAGGACCATTCAGTGACACAAGGAAAAAATTCCTGTCCTTCTATTCTGCTCTTATCAGGTCCCTGGTAGGGACTTTATCTCACATGGTGTGGGGTGAAAAAAAAGACTCCTGCCTTTTAGGAGATGCAAATCCCACTAGTCTATTATGTTTTCCCTCTCTTTGTTTTCTCTTTCTCTTAGTACAAGAGGTCAATGTTACAAAATTACAGATGTGTCCTTCACCCCAGCTCTCTGCTCCATCCATCTCCCTGTTGCACCATGCTTGGGAAGAAACTTGCCAAAGTCCACAGACCCCTCACCTCCTGTTCATGTTCAGGCAAGTGAGAAGTGATGCTCCATTACACATAAGCACTCACACAAGCTGTAAGTCAGTTTGGCCTGGCCACGGGGCTCACAGGATGACACCACTGCTGGAAGGGGGCTCTGGAGACTCCACTCTCCCTTCCCATTCAAAGCAGGACCATTGCCAATACTAGCTCAAGTCATCCTGTGGATTTGCCTAGAGAAGTCTTGAAAAACCTTCAGGCAGCAAGTCTGCCACCTCTCTGGGCTGAATCCTCTCCTAGGGAAGAAGTTTTTCCTTGCTGTTGAACCTGAACTTTCCAAACTACAACCTATGCCCATTTTCCCGTGGTGTATCATCTGCTGATACTGAGAAAATTTTGACTCTGTCACCATCATAACCACCCTTCATGTGGCTTGCTGTCAAATCGTCCTTTATCTTCCCCTTTGCCAGATTAAGCAAGTCCAGCTTCTGCAATGTCTGTTCATGGTCTAGACCTATCCACTGAACCCTCTACCGACCACAGATCCTTTACTGGGACATGTCTCTCCTGCATGCAGGCATGGAGTGGAGACTTCAGTGGAGATCCCCCTGACCAAAAACAGTGCCTTTCCAAAAACTGTGGCTGTTAGAGGACAGGCATTGTGTCCAAGCCCCATGACATGAGTTCCAAGCACAGACCTGGGGGAGATGCTGGAGGTGTCAGCCCAGGCTGGGGAACAGTCTTTGCTCTTGGTATCCAAGTCTCCACACCTCAGTGGCACGGCAGTGCTGCCCTGCCTGTGCTGGCAGAGCCTGGCCAGCACAGGAATTGTCCCCAGCCCTCACTTATGGCCGGGAAAGAGGCACTCATTTGCATCCTATCTGAGGTGAAAGGGAAATTTCATCAGTGCTGAAACCATAGCAGCCCAGCATTGTGCAAAACATTGGAGTCTAACATAAACAACTCTGCTTTTATGAAAATAGAAATCAGATGGCATCTAAATGAACCCAGAGTGCTGTTCCTCCAGTGCAGTGTTCTGTCATTTGTCCACAAATGAAGGATTTGAGATCTGGATTTTCCAGCTAAATTACTCAGGGCACACTCTGCCTTTGTTGGTAGCTACAGCCCTGCTTTGACATAGTGCTTAAAGCATGCTGAAATCTGAGCTTGTGTCATGTCTGGCAGCCTGGACAGTTTCAAAATCCTTGAGACACGTGATTTACCAGAATCGCTTCTTTTCCTGTATCCTTACAGCCCTTCAATAAAGCCCCAGCATTCTGCTGGTATTGGAGAGGGACAGCCCTAAACTCCTTAACCCCAGGGGTCTGGCAGCTCAGACTTTGCTGAAAACCAGGACACAAATGAGCCAGACACCAGCTCAGGTGTGCCGGCAGGGCCTTGCAGTGAGACAGGACAAACAAACCTCCTGCACCTTCCCACAGTGGGGACACACCTGACAAAACACAGCAGGACACACAGCAGCAGCACTGCAGCTTTAGAATGGAAATGGAGACACAGCACTGATGTGTGATAGCTATGCCCAGAGCCATGTGCCTTAGTGTTCCCAGGGATCCTGCAGACTTTTCAGCCTGAAGCTCAGCTGCAGACGTGGTTTATGTGGATAGTTCCATTCAGGATAGTTCCTTTTTCCAAAACAGCCCTGTGCTGGGCAGAGCCTGTCAGCATTGGAGGCATCCATGTGGGTGAGGCATGGCTGCCCTCAGCCTCTGTGCTGTCCTCCTCCTCAGACCTCTTATATCCCCCAGTCTGATGTTTTGGAGAGACCACACTTTCCTTCCAGGGTCCCCTGCTCTGCTGTTGTCCTCCCCACTCCTTCCAGAGAAACTCAATTTAGCTGTACCTGGAGGACTCTAAGGATGCCCCTTGTGAGCCTGAGCCTCCACGGATGCCCTGGGAGGTGCACCTCAACCCTGCATTGAGTACACAGGGCTTGGTATTGCTTTTCTGATCCCCTTCTTCATGGGTGGGAGAAAGGATCCAGCTCTGGGCAGAGGAAAACAGGACCAGGTACAGGAAGATCAGAGAAATGTCAATTCTCAGGACAGAAAGAACTGGAAAAAAGAAGTAAGTGAGGCCAGATTACAGACACAGATAAAACAGGGAAAACCCTGGGGCAGGTTGGTCTAAGAGGAAAGAGGAATTTAGAGGAGCAGGCAGCTCCTCAGGATGTAATATTAAAGGCATGAAGAAACCTCCCAGTGCAGTAGGAGGATGTGCAGCATGTTGGGAATTCAGCTGAATCATAAATTCCTTAATCCCTTGAAGTTCAAGAAGGAATTATATAAAGAAAACAAGCTATTCAAATTCCAAGAGATTAATGTAAAACCATAGCACAAGCATCTGGGGAGCAACTGGAAATCTGAAGCACAGATGCCAGTACTGAAGCATGAGAAACACCACGGGAGCACAATTTTAAGTGCTCAGAGGTTCATCTGCTCCAGCAGCAGCCTTGGCTTAAGGAATCTCTGTCATCTCCCTCACCACTTGCCTAGCCCCCAGGAGCTGCACTAGCACAGGGGAGGTCACATATGCAGAGGGGGCTGCTTATGCCTATGATGCTGCCAAAAAGTAAATGAAATAAGATAACACTAACAAAATGTGCACCCATTGCAGCCTAAATAAACCAGAGGCTTCCAGATATGGATTTCATCCACCCAACTTGTCCCAGCACAGCATATTTGGAAAAACCCTCCTGTGGCCATCCTCAGTGGCCAAGAGGGAGGTGGCTTTCTGGGCAAGAGCAAGCAGTGCTGATCTTAAAAGACATTTTCTAGAAAAATATCAGTAGAATTAAAGAGTCTTTAGCATGAGAATGATACCAAGACAATACACCAAGACTGTTTTAAAACAAATTTGTTCTGCCTAAATCTATTTGCTTTCCCTCCAGGGCAGGAGTTGCACTTCTCTGAAAGCAGAGCAGCTGTGGATTGCAGAATTATGGAATGGGTAATGTTGGAAGGCACCATGAAGGTCAATCCAGTCCAATCTGCCTGCTCAAGCAGGGTCCCCTGGACCATGTCACTCGGACTGTGTCCAAGCTCCTTTTGAAAATCAGTGCTTAGTCACCCTCACAGCAAAGAAGTCCTTGTTCATGGTCAGGTGGGATGGTTGGGACTGTTGACTTTAACAAGATTTTTAACACTGTCACAAGTACCATTCATGTAAGTAAGTGAGGCCTGACCGTGGCTTGGCACACATCTGGGAAGCACCACACCTCTGGGCATACAGGCCTTGGGCTGGGGGGTCTGCTTCTGCAAAGTTTCTGGGAAGAAGACACAAAACTGTATAGAGATCCATGATCAGAGCAAAACTGCAAGGAGTATTGAGTGCAAGTCCACAGGAGCCTCATCTGAGCCAGAGTCATTAACGATTTGAATGCTGAAATGTAGAGAGCGCTTACAAGAGGTCCAGGAACCGCAAGCACAGTGACCAGGAATGGGGGACAGAATCTGATCTCAGAATTATCCAGGAACATTAACAAACCAATAGGATGCAGTTCAAACACGACAAGACAGCATATGGCAATGCAGCAGAAGTAAACAACTGTACAAACACAAAGAGGAAATTGCCCATTCAGTAATAACTCTACAAAAATTCAAACACTCCAGAGTAATGACAGGTCATGAATGGGCTGTGTCAGCACATTGCTGCGAAAAGGGAAGCCTCCAGCTGGGAAGTGCAAAAAGGAGTGCACCAGGACAACACAGAAAGAAACACCCCTACTCCAGCTGTTATTGCCAGAGCTTGACTACTGTGCAGTGTCCACTCTTGGCATTCCAGAAACCAAAAGGCAAAAGGTAGCATGACAGACAGACCAGAAATGTGATGTCTGATAAAGCACTGAAGGAACCAACACAGATTAATTTTAAAAAGAAAGAAGGCCTAGACAAGATGTTGGCCCTCAAAGAAGTAAAAGTTACTTCTAGAAAGAAATGCAGTAGTGGCGTGGCAAGGCAAAGCAAGGCAAGGCAGGGCGGGCAAAGCAGGGAAGGCAAAGCAGTCTTCAGGGAAATTCAGCTCCACAGTGGCTTTGATACCAGGTCCTGATCATGTGCTTGCAGTTCTTCCCTGATCAATCTCAGAAAACTCACTCAACTCTTCCTCATATTTTGGGAATGCCCAAGGTCTGCTGGCAACTCCACATTCGTCCAGGGTCATGTTTTTCAGGTAAGCTGTAGGGAAGTTGATGCCAGAGCTCTGCTTCTTGAGCCTCAGTCTGCCTCACAGGACATGGGCACTTGGCTCCTGCAGTCACTGCCATTTCTCCTCCCTGCCACAAGTGTTGGATAGGCAGAGACATTTCCCACTGTGCCCGCAGAAATCCCTGTCCATGTGGCTATCAGGCATTCTTGGGAAAAACATTTCAGGCATGACTATTTTTGATTGAGATCTTGTGGCCTGAGCTCCACTAGCCTGGGCTTGTTTGGTTTAAGAAGGAGATGAGAAAGTGCTGCCAACAGGGCACTTATCAAGAGCCGTGCAGGACATGAAACAGCAAGAGGCTCATCTCCACTAGCCCAGGACAACCTTTATAAAGAAACCACCACAGGTTTGAGCTATGACACAGTGCACCGTGTTCCTCATGGCATTCTCCCCTTGCAGCACAAACTGGACACCTGCTGTGCTCTGGGCACAGACAGCCAGGGACAGCCAGGACAGCTGCAGCAGCCGGGCTGAGCAAACCCCAGTCAGGCAGGAGACCCTGGCTCAATTCACGGCTTTTCCCATGGCAGGGACGGAGCCAAAGTAAGGATGGGCAGAACTTTTGCCAGGGAGGAAAGACAAGTAAATTGGTTGGAATTTTATGGGAGACCCAAGTGTAAACACGACAGGAGAAGGAACCCGCCCAGGCTGAGGGACCGGGGCGCCACCCCAGGGCCCAGCTGGGTGTTAGGACAGGACTCAGGATGGTCTAAGAGGAGGCAGGTTTGTCTCCACAAGTCAGGCCCAGTTCCACTGTCCTGAGTTTTTAAGCTGAAAGTCGGTGGGACAGGGCTCAGGAACATCAGCTGCCAATGGGCGACAGTCGTTGCTGGCGCTGGGCCCGAGTCTGGAAGGAGAAACCATCCCGTGCCAGCCATGAGGGCATCCCCGCCCCGCGGCCCACGCGTGGGCCCGGCTGTTCCCACAGGTTTTGCTCCCATCTAGTGGCGGATCCCGGCTCCACACGGGCGCTCGGCAGCCAGGACAAGGCGGCTCGGGGTCTGCAGCTTGGCTGGGGCCGGGGCACTCAGACCCCCTCGCTGTGGAGGCACGAGGTGACACAGGCTCAGGGATGGGGCTGGGGGCTGCCCTGAGCTCAGCCCTCTGCCAGGGGACCTGCCCGGCCAAGGGGACACTCCTCAGCCTGTGCTCTGCACGGTTCTCCCCCCTCTCACACAGAGCTCTCCGTGAAAAACTCATGTTTAACATCTACCCAAGCTTCTTCCCGAGACGCAACGTCTCTATTTGGGTTTACCCTTCCCTTTCCCAGACCTTCCTCTCCCTGCAAAGTTTGGATCATGCTGGGTGAGACCCCAGCAGATATCGCCAAAATGGGCCATGGACCATGGCACCATCAGCAGGAGCTGCAGCAAGCATTTGGGAATGAAAATCTGAAACTTTCTCAGCACTGGGCAGCCTGGAAGGGAATAAAATGACATCATTCCTCATAGAACAAACCCATTTTGTTAGGCACAAAAGATCACTGTGGAGAAGTTCAGAGGGTAGAATCCAGTGAAGAAAGAAATCTAATACTCATCTGTGAACCAAGATTGGCTTTACAATTTTTCCAAAACCCTGCAAGGGTATACAATATAACTAACAGCTCTGGACAGTCTGCTCTTGCAAGTACTTTGTCCCAGCCCTGAAACACGGGGGTTTTCCCAGCAGCTGTTTTAAACTCAGTCCGTTTTTTTTTAAACTGCTGGCAGACTGACACCCCTTTTAGAACAGCCCATTGGGGCAATATGCCATGGTCCCATACAGGATGTGTGAGCCAAGTTGGACAGGACAGGAAACCACAGCCCCTGGAGTGTTCAAGGGGGCAGCTCCAGGAGGGTAGCTGGGACCAGGCTGGAAACCAGGATAGCAATAGGAGACAAGAGAATTAGCAGGTGTGAAGCTGGCAGCCAGAGCTCAGAGAGATGGAACCAGAGCTCCTGAAAAGGAGACGCAAACCTATGCAGGATTATTTATTTTGGCTGCTAATTTGCTGTCAGTGGAGCCATATGATGAGGTGGTGGGAGGCTTCCAGGGCTGAGGGCAGAAACCCATTTTCAGGTGCCATATGGCCTTAGGTCAGATTAAGCCAGTTAAAATCTTATCCTAAAGCCCTTTACCACAGCAGGAAGCCCAGCTGCTGTGGAGTGGGAAGAAATCATATCCTTGAGCCCTGGTTCTGCAGCACTACCTCTCAATCTCTCCATCTCTCACAAGCTCTCCTCCTAAAGCACAGGATACATCCCGCCTCTCCTGTTCATCACTGTCTTTCACAATCTTCCCATAAACCTGCTGGTTAATTGGCAGACAGACACATCTAAGTGTTCTGTGCATCCTACTTTACAGCAGAGTTGAGATCCCAGCGTTTTGTTGTCCTGCACATCTCACAGTCTGGTAAGGGGCCACTCACAGCCCACACAATTGATACTTCACGTAGGCATATTTCTCTGTAATGCCCCATAATAACAACCATAAAAGAGCCACAGCCCTTTCCATGTCCCAGTGCCACTAGATGGCACCAGGAGTGTACCCTTCCCAGCTCGGGTGTTCCCAGGGCCACGGGGGGAACTGGGAGAATCCAGCCCAGCCCTTCCTTGCTACAGAGCCAGAGACTCCAGCACACGCCAGCGCCTCCTCCTCCTCTTTTCTTCATGGACCGTGGGGTGCTGCTGTAAAAGCAGGCATTTCAGCTTTAAAATCCAACCTTCAGTGAGGTACTGGGGGGAATAGCCTGTGGTGGCTTTTGCCATGTTGTCTGTCACATACACACGCCTCCCTTTCCCCACCTGTGGACCAAGCATCACTCCCAGCCGGGTGCTGGAGAGAAAAGCCTCAAAGGTGGGTGCAAGTTATTCTGATTAATATAGGGATTAACGTGTGAGTTTCTCATTGTTGACAGGCTCCTCTTGGGAGAGACAGGAATAAAACACAGTTTACTATATAATTTTGCAATCAGAAGCTTTGCCTTCTCTGAGGTCTCACAGTTTTAGGGATTGATTCTCCTCATGCACATTTGATATCCAACAGAGCTCAGCATGTCCCAGAGTATTATTACTTGTGTTTTTCACTATCAAGCCCTCCATTTCCTGTCACATCCTTGGCAAAGCCACTAAATAAACCAGGGAAGCACAGGCAGCACCTCAGCAACTGTCAGGTCTTTCCTCAGACCTTGCAGCATAATTAAGGAACATCTGCTTTCCACTGCCCTCAGCATCAAGCCCTGAAGGTGACCCTCAGAGACAGCAGCTCAAATGAGGGCGCTGGATGGCGAGGCCCTGTAGCAGCACTTCAAAGCAGCCAGCCAAACCCTGGCCCCAAGCAGCGTGGGGGACTGAGGTGACAAATCATTGCTCATCACACAACCTTTCTGCCCAGAGCAGAGCTGGAGAGGTGATGGAGTGCAGCTTTCAGAAGAGCCAGAGCAGCTTGTCACTCCTTCCTGCCCACATCCCAAGCCTGGCATGTCTGGGTGATGGGCATGCATGATAGTGGCACAACCCTTGTGCCAAGGGGATCCCAGTGAAACCTGGGATGCAAAGGGAGTGGGGGAGGGATTTTGTGCAGGGAAAAAGTGATCCTGTCCTGTTCACAGAGGTGGAGTCACTGGAAGAAAGGCCAAGTGGGAGATGCATAGCACAGCTCCATGGTGGCACTGGCAGGCTGGTGGCAATGGCAGGGCTGTCCCTGCCCACATCCTAAGGCCACAAGGTAATCCTGCAGGAGGATCCTGAGTGTGACCCTGCTTCCCAGCCCTCTGCAGAGAGTGGCACAAATCCCACACAAGCGCTTTAACCTCAGGTTAGGGTGAAAGCTAGAAAGGAGGAGGCTGGATCACTTGGGAAGTTCAGGTCACACAACAGAGTGGGTTAAAATCCCTCATCCATTCAATTAAACAGGGAAAATCCCTCATCCTCCTTCCCTGTAGCCTCTTCTCCCCATCCTGATCACCTCAGACAGTCCTAGGGAGTGACCCAGCATTCTCTTGCTACTGCCTCCCCTCCTGGGGAGCCGCCAGGAGCCTCCCCACACACCATCTGCTCTCCGCAGGTGACCTGTGGGTGCCCAAGGACATCCCTCCCACACCATCTTCCTCCACACCAGGCCACCTCTCCCCATCACCCCTAGCCAACATTCCTGGTCCCTCTGGCTCTGGAAAACTTCCTTAAACTCATGGACAACTCAAGTCTTTATTTGGTCTCTCCATGAGTGAATGCTTCACACATGGTGCAAAAACTTGCTGCTACAAAACCTGCACACAGCAATGGCAAGCCTGGTGTCCCTCAGGGCTCCCAGCTGCTGTTTCCAAGCAGAACACACCCTTGTCTGACTGTAGATGTCAAACAGCACAGACACACATAGACATCGACATGAGCACGGCCAGAGCTGTCTGCATGCTGAAGGATTATTTTTTGCCCGACAGTGATGGAAGTGTCAGAGAGGGTTTTATTTATTTTCTCTGGAAGGCTTGTTGCTTGAAATCCCCGTTGGCAGAGGCTGACCCTGACCCTGCTGTCACAATAGGGTCTGCCATCCAGGTCTGACATCCCTTCCCACCCTTGAAAAAATGTGCAATTCAGCAGGAGGAGAGGGCAACTGGCCCAGAGTGCCTGGCAGGGCTGGCAACCTTCAGAAGGCAGGTACTCCTCCAGCCCTGCAGCCCAACCCATGCCCACCCAGACAGGTTGCAGCTCCCCCAGATTCCCCAGCCTTCCCACCTCCCAGGAAAGGCCTCACTGAAGCCACAATGGACAGCTATGAAATGTTAGGACACCAGCACTGGCCTTTTGAGCACCCATGCAGTCAGGAAGGGCAGGCAGGCCACGGGATGCACTCACTGCCCTTCAGTGACATGGGGGATGAAATGTAACAGTGCCTAGGTCTCCTGGTGCCCTGAAAGCACACAGAGGACTCCCTGGAAATGGAGCAACCTGTTTCTTCCTTCTCCTCTGACACTCACCCCATGCTCAGCACCATACCAGGAACAAAGATAATGACAATTACAAGCCTGCCCTGGCTCATTCCTAGCTAACAGGACCCCATCTGCATGCAGAGCTCTGGGATAGGGCACTTGTGTCCCTGGGGTGATGACATAGCACTGCAGAATGCGGCAGCACCCAGCTAGGTCTGCATTTCTCAGGGTACCAGGGCATGACATGTCCGCTGCTATAGTCATTGAAAGGTTATAAACAAATTTTCCCTCTTCTTGTTAAGGAAGCAGACTTGAGAGGGAATGGCTTCTCAGAAAAGCACTGGCACATCTGAGGTAGAGTTTTTTGCTTGGCTGTGGTGTCAGAGAGGAGCAGTAATGGCCTATATTCACACAATAGCAAAGGAGGGCCTTGAACCACATCCAGCTTGGGCGCTGTGACCAGTCCATAGATAGCCAGGAAGAAAAGTCAGTGGTTTTCCTTTGGAACTGCCTATTTACATCTGAAAACTAGCAGAGTTCTTGCCCAGAGTCTGGGACAAACAGCTCCTTTTACTGCCTGCTTCCCATGAGGCTTCCCCTCCCTGTCCGAGAGGAAATTTCCAGTAAGTGAAGTATAAAAATTAATGC
Organism: Acridotheres tristis; assembly: GCA_037013685.1. Classification (NCBI taxonomy): domain Eukaryota; kingdom Metazoa; phylum Chordata; class Aves; order Passeriformes; family Sturnidae; genus Acridotheres; species Acridotheres tristis. Next base: position 9,978,753 of record CM072892.1, on the reverse strand, counting down.
AGGACTATGCTCCTGAGCCAGCTGTAAAACTCATACAGGAAGAGCTCCCCATTCCACACCTCATCATGGCAGGCTGCCCCCAAAGCAGGTCACAGCTTTCATGAGAGAGGGAAGAGGCAGCTCTGTCTGCACCCTCCTGGTGCAGGGCAGGCTTTGGGGGGTAAACTGAGGTCCCCAGACCTGCAGACATTGCCAGCACAATCAGCCAGGCAATATTCCCTAGCAGAGTTCTTGGATCCCTTGGGAGGTTGCAATGCTTGGACACCATGTGGTGCAGCAGTCTCTGGTTTCATTAGAGATTTCATGAAACAAGGTATGGAAACAGAGAGGTATTCAGTGAGGGGAAATCTTCCTCCTCCACACTTGCTATATCCTGGGAATAACCACCAGGACTCAGCTGAATGACAATCTCTAGGAAATTTTGAAGAAATGTCTTTCTACCATATCCCATTCATCTTCCTCCTGGACTTTACATATAAGATTAGGACTTTAGCCACATGGGTTTCCTGCAAAAGTGCAGGAATTTTGTCTTCCATGGCTGACAGGTTTCTCCATGCATCCAGCTGCATGTGGAGCTTTCAAGGAGCTGTGGTTGCAGACGCTGGCACAGGGGAGCAAGGCCTCATGTTTCTCCCAGCAGGCCTGAGGGAAGGCAAGAAAAAAGCTGGGTAATTAAACAGCACTCGTCAGAACATGTGCAAGAGTCAAAAAGCAGAAACATCCCTCCTGTGCACACTCTTGCATGAAGCTGTGTCGACTCTTACCTGCTGAAATCCTCCACTTCCTGGGATAAGCAATCCATGGACCCACAGCCATGGGCAGCACCCCCACTTCTGCCTGCCCTCCCCAGCCAAACCTTCTCACTCCTCTCTGGAAGGACATTTCATGCTAACATGAAACAACCAAACCCAGTGCTCTTCCAAAGTCCTCCACCTCCATATACAGGGGAGGTAAATGTGTTCCTGGCTAGGAGGAAGCCATTGATTCCCAGAGAGCCTACAGGTCACACCCCAGAGCATGGCAGCAAAATCACAGGGCTGGGATGGAAGGAGGACGATGGCACATCTCATAACTGATTTCACCTTTACTGATACCCCTGAACTCAGATGAGGCCACCAAACCATGCTAGGTATGTGTGCCCACCACACTGCAGACTCAGTGCAGTGGGTCTGCTGGGATTTGGGAGCCTCTTTATCCAGGGAATTCCACAAAATAGGAGATCAAGTGACTTACAATATTTTAAAAACACGTTCCTCAATATCTTTACTAAGGCAAAGGTGACACTATGGGTAATTTCTTTAAAGCAGGGTATAAACATGCATGGCTGACAACCAGTTCATTATATCCAAATCAGTTTTCATTAGGAGGGGAAGCTTTCGTTCTTATTGTTTCTCTTAATTGCTTTCTCTCCCTGCTACCAGGGCAGCCTGCTATCTGCCTGTGCCTGGAGGGCAGAGTCCTGCATACCTCATCCCTGATCTGCTAACATGGGTAACTATAAATAAATGGTGAAACCTGAGAGTGGAGGAGGAAAGGGACTGTGCTTCTCAACCTCAGTCTAGTTAGCTTATGCAACAGAAGGTAACTGCTGACAATCTGCAGTTATTAACTGAGCAGGACTATTTCTGATAGCTGAGGGCTCTAACCTGGCCAACATAAAACGAAATTCTCCACCTCTAAGCTGGAGCTGGATAACTTTGGTCTAACAAGAAGTTGTCAATTTAAAATGAAGAAAATAGCTGCATGTTCTCCACTAAGCAGTATTTTAAAACCATGAGGAATTGCTTAACTTCGAAATCTGCTGCAAATTAGCCCCCCCAAAAAGCAAAAATGCCCATTTGTGACTATGAAGGAGTCCCTTGGGAGACTGAAAAATGATTGCAAGTTCTCCCAATGAGCCTTGGCAATTCTCACCGTTGGATTTAACTCCTCACAGTGACAGTCATCCCTCTGATTTAAACTCTCTTCCCTTCTGCCATCAGCTGCTGCCAACACGGTGGGCACACTTGCCTCACAACACAGCACAGTTACCTAAATGGGGCTAAGCCTGGTTTAATTAGTGCAGCTGTCATGGAGGGGGCAGTGATGAGACTCACATATCCCTCCCCTTGGTACCAGATAAGCAGGAAGATCACTGAGAGGATCCTCCTTGGCTTGTCCTGCTAGCAGGCAACAGCACTTGTCTGGGAGACCGTGCCCATACAGAGGGTAAGTGCTGGGAGGGAGGGGATGCTGCAGAGGGACCTTGCTCCAGGGACACACAGACAGGAGTGAAAGATGGGGAGGAAGAACCCTGTCTTCTCCTTTGTCCCTGCTATAACCTGAATCATTCATTTAAGCATTCAGCACCCTGCACTGCCTACAACACGATCCTCCAGGGTGTGGAAGTCTGCAGGCAGCGAGAGGGAAGTAGAGCCAGTGTATACAGAGCAATGAGGACCCTGGGGAGGTGAAGCAACAGCTCCACCTCCTCGTAAGCAGGATGCCTACCTGTGCAGGTACACATTACACACAAGCACACTCACACACACCCACCTTTGCTAACAGCAGAGGCACCCACAGAGTCCATATTTTCTAGGTTTTACTTCTATATCTGCAAAAAGCAAGTTTGCTTCTGTTTCTGATTCCCTGCAATTATCATGAAATGCCTTCAAGAGAGCAGCTCTGTCTTCTCGGCTGAGCGAATCTTTGATGTCCAGCACTGCACTCAGATGTTCCTTCCTTTCCAAAAGGACAAGAGGACAGGTGAGTAAACGAGTCAAGAAAAAAAAAACAAAAAAAACCAAAAAAAACCCCAAACAAACAAAAACAACAACAAAAAACAAACAAACAAACAAAAAACAACAAAAAAGATTTTGTGTCCCATCCCTCAGTTTTGCTGGATCAGACCAAAGATTGGAAGCAGCTTTTTGACACCCTCTGGCTACCTAAAAGGGAGGACATATCCCAAGAGCTGTGTGGGATAGGGCTGTGCTCATGGGTCCCAAGCCCAGGGCACACAGCATCCCTGTGAAGTATTGAAAATGCTCAGCTCAGGTTATTCCTAGAAAAAGACCTGTATCTATCATAATAGGTTTCAGATAACTCTACATTTGACCATTTGGAAGCATTTTTTATATATTTTCTCTCCTCAAATGGAGCCAATTCTTGTTTATCTGGAAGGTTACAGAATTTGTGTTCTACAGAGCACTGTTCCCCTGAGTGGGGAAATACCACACTGGACATAAGGCAAATGTATCCAAGCCAAGGTTTGAAACAGAGAAATCTGTTGTAATCAAGAACACTCCCACCAGGATGACCTCCTCTGAGAACTTTCTATGCCCATTTCTTATACTATATATACATACATACATATATATATCTCATTGTTATGCTGTATCAGATAAGCAGCTTTTTAGCTCAATAGCACCTTCAAATGTAGTAAAGTAAAAAAGAAGTAAGAAACTAGATGAAGCATAACTTAATCTCTTTGTCTTTCTTTTTATTTTTTTCTTTGCCCATAGCAGTCCTCTCTACAGAAGGCTAGAGATTTCCCTTGCTGCAGGTTTATATCATGACTGTCATGTTGAATAGGCACTGAAGTAATTATCTACCACAAATTGTCTGTCCCACATTTGAAGGTATTCACACTTTTGGCCTTCACAGCATCCTGTGACAGAGAGCTCTACATTGCAATCATGTTAAGTTGGAAAAACACAGGCACAGCATATCAGAACAAAAGATAGATGTAGTAAACCACAGGCCTTGGGAAAATGCAGTTAGCTAAGATCTCTCCTTTAAAAGCTGTGGTTTAATTCTGTTAAGTTTCCTGTAAGAAATATAAGTGTATATTCTTGCTGAATACACCTAGAAACTTGTGAAAATAGTTATACAAGGTTTGGTGAAGTGTCGAAGCCCAAAGCCAAGTGTTTGAAAGTTATGAAATGCCCAGGTTAAGGATGTTCTTGAAACCTACATTTGACACATTTGTGCCTGTAAATTCTGCATTAAGATAGTACTTTTCCACAGCATTTCTGCTTTGTTGACAGCAATTTCATCCATTCTCCACCTTTGCAGAAGGACATCTCAACTTCACCAGTTCATGCCTGACAGGCACCAGCGAGTACATTCAAAGGGTCTCTGTACCTGGCCCAACACACTGCAAAAGTATCACAGGACTAATATTGCTGTAGGTCTTCTGGTGTCAAGTAATCATGTAAGAAAGTACAGAAGTCAAACCAATAAAAACATTACCTGAGGTCAGGAAATTCTTTTAGAATGGGCAGAAGTGCTATTTTCATCCCCTCAGGATCAGAAGTTTGAATAAGGTCTAAAATTGCTTTCATGGGATCCTTGAGAGAACCAGCTGCAGAACCCTGGGGAGAGAAGCAGTGTTGTGTTCAGGGCACGGGAAACAGCACAGCATGTTAAGAGCTGGACTCATGTCAGTCTGGGGATGTCTCTGTGTGAGTTAGAAGCTTTTCATGAGTGTCTGTGCATGTATAGAAGTCTGATTTTCCCCCAAGGGAAACAGAAAAGAACCTGGGGAATAATTACAGACTGCTTCCAGGGTAGCTGGGCAACCATCTTTAGCAGTGCAGAATCCCCTCCTGCACTTTGCTTGGCAAAGTTGGCAAATTACTCATTTTTCCCTAAACTGCCTGTGCTTTCAGGACCATTTCACCCTGTGGGAGGTGGTTTGCTTCTGGAGGTAAGCACAGCCCTGTGCTTGACCTATGTGAAAACAAACTTTGTTAGCCAAACATGCTGGCATTTCTGCTGCCCCAAAGCAAGCTCAGAGACAGAAAAGCAACCTTAGGGAGAGGATGAGGGGACACAGATCCTTAATAGAAAAGAAATGGGAAACATGGCTGGATAGTGTAAAAAACATGACATGGTTGGCAAATGTTGTATGTGATCAACTCCCTCTAATCTGGAGCACACAGGAGAAAGAAGTCTCATCAAAAAACACACAGCATTTTTAGCAGAGCTGGAGAAGCAGAATGCAGATGAACCACCAATAGAGAGCTTCAGGTCTTGCTCACATTTTTCATCAGTGCAGTAATGCAATTAAATTGCTTCCCTGAATTATTGATGCCACCACGTCAACAGAGACTCTGTGACAAAGCAAACCTGGAGAACAGGCTGCCAAACTGGGGCAGGAGAAGCCCAGGTCCCCCTGATCTCCAGGGGACATTAGAAACAGCAGGTCACACTCTCCATGCAGCACCTCTGCATGGAACATAAATTATTATTATTATTATTAATAATAATAATTGAAGACAGTCTTCCCCCTCTTCCTCTGCACTGCAGGCACACAGCATGTCTAGCTCTGCTCAGTGCACAAGCTGTACTGAGCTCCTGAGGCACTGGTGCTGTACAGCTTCATACTTGGCAAGCTCAGTATTACAAAATGCTAATTAATTTGAAGGCGTCAGATTTAGTTAAGCACTTCATAGGCAGGCAAGGTCAGAGGTAAACAGCCTGCAGTCTAAAGCGGGGAAAAAAGAGGTGTTCTCTCAGCAGTCTTTAAGTGCCTTTGACACGTACTGCTCTTAGGAGAGAAGCAAGGTATTTCCTAATGTGTTTTGAGAACAGAGGGGAAGGAAGAGCCCAAAGAGAGGGCAGAGCAAGGAGCAAGGAGCAGGTGCAGCCTGTGCAGCAACTGCATTATAAATTCAGTCTGAAGCAGAGTTCATATTTCACATGCATAACCGTGAGCCTCATTACTAAGGAGCAGGCTGTCCCCTGCAAATCACTTGTGCATTTCACCTCCAAGGCTATCAGTGCTCTCACATCAAGGAAGAAAGTGCTCACACTGGGGACACTGGGGAAACAGCCCTAACCAGATGCAGCCCTTTTTTACCCAAGCTTAATGTAGGGTTTTAATAGATAATTAGATTTCCTGTATCTCCTTTGCACTGTTCCATGCACATTACATCCAAAGCTGATGCAGAGCACAGCATTACTGGTAAACTTCGGAGCTAAGATTAGAGAACCTTCCTGCTGTTCTCCATCTCTCCATTGCTGAAAGCATGAACTCATCTGTGACTGATCACACCAAGAGAGGTGGGTCTTCAGCTGAAAGCACTGGCAGCTTCCAGCTTTCCACCATGAAACGAATGCATTAATTATAATGGGTCTGAGAGGATTTTAAAGAGGCCGACAGATGATCATTTTAATTTCATTTTATTCATTGGACAAGGTAAGAATTGCTGACATGTCTTGCAAGGGACTCATCTGTGAGAAAACAGGTTTTCAGTCCCTAGCATTTAAATAGGCAAGTTGTGAGAATGACTCAGCATTTGTGAAATTATTAAAAGCAGTGTAGCCAAGGGGGTTTATATGCTGTCACATCTGAGTCCTGTTACCAGACTGACTTTGCAACCACTGCTGTGCTGCTCACTCCAGCCCCTTATGCAGCACCATGCCTGAGCACTCTCAGCCTACATCTGCTAATGAGCCATGTCAGGGACATTGCACAGCAGTGATTCTCCAACTAGACCAGCTGAAGGAGGGGACACTGCTGCCAGTGCAGTCCTTGCCCTTAGGTAATTATGTGACAGCCTGGTGGCATCCCCAGATACTGTGTGCAGCACTGCCACTTACACCAGATTATGAGATGAGGCTTTTTAAAGCTTCTGAAATTGATTCTGCAAATCAGAACCAGCACTTCTGCACAAGTTTTCTTCAGAGGCGTGGCTCTGCTTTTACACCTGATCTTCTGCAACGTGCCTTCACCTCCTAATGGTGTGAGGTGTTTTCCCCTGCAGGAAGACTCGTTCCTCCCCACAACCGTCAGCAACCACAACAGCATCAGCATGTTTTTGCTATGAGGAAACGCCACAGCACAGGGAAATGGCTCAGGCAGCCATCATCCCAGCTCTGAGGGGCTGGAAGTGCCTGTGGGGCGGGAGGGGGCTGGATGGAGAGGTAGCAATGCACACCCCCTGTCCAGGGAGGAGCAGCCTTACAGGGCAATCCACAGAGCAGGTGGAGATGTGGAGCAGCCTGCTTGGTTCATCACTCCGGAGGCTCAAGGGAAGCACTGTCACTCCATGCCATGTACCAGAGACCTGCTGGGGAGAGCTGGCAGTTTTGGAGCTGTCTCACCAGCTCAGAGGAGCACGCCTCATTCTTGTGTCAGTGGCAGCAGTGCGAAACTTGCCTCCTCCAGTCACACGTTTCAAAACCATGAACTAACAGCTTCTGACAGATCAGAAGGGCTGTCAGCACATCTGACTGTCATTTTGGTGAAACTTGATACCCCTGTGGTAAAAACTCTTAAGCTTTTTTGTAGCTTTCAGAGTCTTTTCCTCTGCTGGTATTGTTCTTGATGACAGAGAGCAAAACTGTAACCATATCAAAGACTTACTAAGCACTCTTTAAAGATGGTTTGCATCATCCTATGATCTTCTTCTATCTTGTTGACAATCCTCCTCCTCTGCACAGCAGATGGTTTCCTGGGAGTGGTCAGGAGGGCCTGCATGTATTCTGTGACAATGATGGCATTGACAGCCTCGATGAAGGCCTGTTCCAGAGCAAAGATACCCAGATTAACTTCCCTGCACTGAGCAAGGTTCAGACCACACCTATACCAGGGCAGACAGCAGATATTCTGCCCATGCAGATGGCTGTCCAATTTCTTTGCCTAAGTTTAATTTAAAATGCTTGATCTAACACTTGGACTGCTTCCAAGCTGCATGTGGATGACATAAACCTTGATGATAAGTGTGGAGTCATCAAATCAAAAGCAATGGGACCAGTTAGCTGAGCCAAAGGTCACTCAGACTCCAGAGCTGCAGTGACACTTGGCTTGGCTAACAAATACATCACTTGGGGAGAGTTTGAGCTACAGACAAAGCCAGATGCAGCCTCTCTCGAGCATTGACAATTGACACAGGGCCCTTGGGCACAAAGTTGTGGCTGGGCACAGAGAAGTCACTGGGCAACTCTCTCTTAGCTCCCACTACCTGCTTAGAACCTCAGTGCAGAGGTCGTGCAGTGCCCAACAGGGACAGTGTTTCTGATGGGGGGTGGGCTGCTGCACAGAAACCACATTTTGTTAGCAATTGAAATCAGAGCAGGCTTAGGCCGCAGTCCAAAGGTACAGGAAATCCCTAGCTATGTCCAAAACAGACAAAGCAAGAGACAGAGAGCTCTGCCACAGTGTTTCACCACTGAGCTGCTGCTTGCCCCAGCACTAATGTGACATAATGTCCAGTGACAGGCTTTGAACAACAGCAGAATAGATCCTACTTTTTTGTCTTCCATTACTTTTTCCATATTGCAAAATGTTAATTAAAATCATCACTGACAAAGAGACTGCAGACCTAGGAGTCTCATGCCCAGGAGAACATGTGGCACATGTAGAGCAGCAAATCCAGCCTGCACAAAAGACGGTTCCCCAGGTTCCAACCTCATTGCTGAAGAGATAAACTCAAGTGTGTTGTATCCTAGACAAGTTGTTTAGGCTACTGTAAAGGTGAAGAAACTTGGGTACTTTGTGAAGTTGTTTGTCAATGCTCTGCATGAGACACTATGCCCTTTAAGAATCTGGACTTTTCACCTCTCTGTGTTCCCTCTACATTAAAGGGATCAATAATCCTTAAAAGTAAGGTTGAAGCACATTAGAAGCCGAGAAGATTTCCAATATAATGGTATTGGAGTAATGGTGGGAGAGGAGGGAGCCCAAACATTCCCCTCTGTATTTGGGAGGTACATTCAGTTTCCATGTTTCTTCACTTGTTGTTTTCTCTGCTGAAGTTACAGAAAGGTGCCAGCTGTCACTACCCAACCCTGGTGGATAGAGGTACTAGACTGAGTCCACTAGATTTTTAAAAGCCCATTTGACAACAGAGAAAACTGCCATTTGGATTAATGTTCTAATACTGTGCCATCCAAAGATTCAGTTACTAATTTTAGTGATTTCACAAAATATAATGGTTTGGGTTGGAAGAGACCTTAAAGATCATCTAGTTCAAACTCCTCTGCCATGGGCAGGGACAACTTCCACAAGAATAGATTGCTCCATCAGTACCCCATCCAACACAACCTTGAACACTTCCAGAGGTGGGGTAGCCACAGCTTCTCTGGGCAGCTTCTTCCAGCATCTCACCACTCTCACAGCAAAGAACTTCCTCCTAAAACTGAATCTAAACCGACTCTCTTTTAGTTTGAATCCATAACCCCTTGTTCTGTCACTACATGCCCTTGGAAAAAATCCCTCTCCATCTTTCTTGTAAGATGATTTCCTGAATAATATCTTGTTTTCACTTTCTTACTTATTTCTTACCTCATATATAGCTGGTTTTTTCTTCCTAAAGGTCAAAAAGCTTTGCTTTAAGGTTTCAAGGATGCAGTCAAAATCACTGTCACACTTTTTGAAGTAGGCCTTCAGTGCTCCCTGAGGAAAAGAAACAGACAGGGTCAAAGGGTGTACATGTAGAGACACCAGACAAACAATAGACACAGATTATTGTCCTTTGCTCTTTCTGCTCTTGGAAACAGACTTCTCCACAAACAGCAGTATCCTGTGCCTTTATTTCAAAGAAAATCGAAACATGAAAGAAAGAAACAATTCCAACTCAGAAAGGATGTACTAAGTTCTTGAGCCCAAACCTTGAAGACTGAAAACCTGAGCCCTAGGCCTCCTGTTCATCCCCTAGGGTTGCCTGTGCTCTGTCAGAACCACCCCCAGCTCCCATGTAGATGTGTGAGCCCATGGGACAGGCTGGCAATGAGCTCTGGAGACCAAAACTGCACAGTGTAGCCAGAGTTTCTCCTGTCATTTTCCTTTTGCTGCCTCCAGCATGCCCGAGGGAGCCTGTGCAATGAGGCTGAAGATACTCAGGAGAGCTTCTTAGGGAAATGCACAGTATCACACACTGTTAGGAGCCTGGAATCCTGTGTTTTCCAGACACAAGAGTGAAGGGTGTCTGGACTAATAGGCTGATACTAGAAAGTATGAAGGGAGGGGACCTTATCTCAAGGGGAGGGACACATTTCTGGTCAGCCTTCTCTACATCCTGACTACCAGCACAGCCCTGGGCTCTGTGAGTTATAACTGTTATGGGAAGATGCCCAGCTGCTGGGAATGAATAGGTACCAGGTGAAATTCAGCTTCTGGGGTCTGGGCAGCACAACAGCAAACACTACAAACAGTGGAACTGGGATCCCAAAACTGGAAAAGGTGAAGCTGTCCATATACAGATTCTGACAAGGCAGAGGAGAGCTCTAGGCTTGAAAGGCCAAACTATGGCTTCACCTTTTCCTAAACAGAACATGAGAGGGAAGTGCATGCGAACCATATGGTCTGCAAATAATCAGAATTAAAATAAGTCTTCTATACCTTGACTTTAGAAGTGATGGTCTGCAGAAAATGCTCCATAATGTCATCTTCCATCCTGTGTAGGAATCCATTTACCTTAACATTCTGGTCAGTGCTTACACTGCAAATGTATGTTAGCTTATGCCAGACAGTTCTGTTAAAAAAAGTAAATATGGAAAATATTGATCAGATCAAATCATGCTATTCAGATCAAAATTCTTTCTACTGTAACCACACAGCTGCCTGGGTAATTGAACGGATACATGCTGAGGACCAAAGCTAGCTCAGTGACCCACATTTGTGTGCTCATTAAGACACTACCACAAGGGCACAAAAGCTCAGTGCAGTTGCTACTTGTACCCATCACTAGTGAGATCATATCAGTAAAAAAATTATATTATTCTTAAAAATGCATAAGCATAAAGCAGCCTCAACAAATAGAGTCTGGGTGAGCCTCCTATGTGCCTTTGACAACCTAAAAATACAAGACAAACAATTATCTTCCATCAGAATAGTCTTCCAGTCAGCAAATCCTGGTTAAAATTATCACCAGCTTGAAACCAGACATTTTACATTCTGGAAAGACTCAGTGTAAAACTTCATTCTCAGTAAAGCTGTAAAGGATTACATAAAAGAGACTCATAAATATTCAGTCTAGGATCCAGCATCAGCAACATGCAAATACAACAAACAAAGCAGCTACCTAGGCTCAACGCAAGGCTCTGATGTCAAGTAATCACTGTGCATATGTTGGATTTGGGCATTTTGCTGACTCCAGAGATCCCTGGATAACTTTACACAGGAAGAAGAGAAGCAACCTTGTTTTCTCCGTTGCTGCAAGTGCTTCTGAAATTAGCTGGTAGGTGCAAACATCCTCCCCCACCCTTCTGTGCTTTATTGCTTCCCTCCTTCCTAGCAACCCCAGGGAGAGCCTGGCATATTCCATGGGGTTTCATTCAGCAAAACGTTTAAGATTGCACCTCCCAAGTGCACTAGCACACACATCTCAGCATAACCTTTATGAGGCTTTCCTGCTGGAGGACGACCAGGCCAGGGAAAGGAACAACATCACAGTCCACAGCAGGGTTAGCCAGGATAGAGTCCTCACACATGACATAGCACTGCTGCCTCTGCTCAGTGCAGGAAGGCAGAGATGGCTACAGCCCCTGCACCTGCAGGGCCTGGCAGAAGGCAAAAAGTGGCAGTACAGCCCTGTGGCCCTGGCCACAGTCACAGCCCACCTCTGAGCCTCCCTCTTGCTGGGGCAGCCAGGGCAGCTCTGAAGGAGCTGATAGCAACTGGCTTCCTCCATGCTCAGAGGCAGGTGTGCACAGGGTTGGATGACCATATCCAGCTGGAGGCAAGGTTGGCCTCATACCAGAATCAGAAGGAAATCAGCAGAACATTCATTTTCCTCCCCCAGAGGCTCTGTTTTCTAACCTGAGAAGGCAGCAATTCTCCAGGATTTGTAAGCTGCTGCAGATCTGTGGGCAACCATCAAGCTGGAGAAAGCTTCTTACTTCATCTTCATAGCTAAATTAAAACAGGAAGCACCTTTAATCTGGAGTGCTCCATAACACATCTAACAGCAGTAGCAAACTGAAGAAATATTCATTGATTGTTTGTCTTTTTATCTCAAGGTTTCAATCCCCCAGATGAGATCTACAGCATGACAAAGACAGTCTCTGTCCTGCCCAGCTGGTAAGGAAGAAAAACACAGGAACAGCAGAGAGAGCCCTTGCACTGCCTCTGCCAGGGACCAAGAGGCAGGAGGTTGATTTGCTACACTTCCTTCTGGGAAGCAACTCAGGCTTTGCCGATAAAGCTGTAGAACAGTGTCTCAGTGTAAAAGAATAACCCACAAGGTCTCTGAACTGCTTTGTCAGTTTCAGTTTCACAAAGGCTTCTGGACGACTCCATTTTATAGGAATTTCCTTCCTCTCATCACGTGGAGGGCCAAGGATCTTAAATCAAATCTCCATCTGAAATACTACCTACAATGAGAAGTCCTGGTATTTTCTGCTGTGGGGGATACACGGAGAGAGAAATACCCAAGAACAAAAAGCAGATGAAGGGAGTCAGAGGAAGTGGTGAGAGGACAGATGAGAAGACATTCATTTTCCTATGAGAACCAGGATAGAGCAGAGCTCCCCAGCCTCCCACAGAGCCAGCAGAAAGCACTGTGCCTGGGATGCACAGCCAGGGTAGGAAGATCTGGACCTGGGCACTGGACACATGGCTGCTCCTCTTCCCACGTCTGAGCCTCTCCAGAACTCCCAAGGCTTTATCCTGTCCCAACTACTCCAGATGTACTTTGTTCCCTCAGCTTTAGAACAACAACAAATACTGAGCACACAAACAGCAGTGAAGTGCTGTCTCTCCAGTAATAGCTTGATGAGAAACAGCCACCAAGATCCAGGTGAACACAGCATCACCAGCTACTTCATCAGGATTTCTTCCTTTTGAGCATTAAGAATGTTACCAAAGAGGAAAACAGCATCCTTCCTACCTCTCCAGGAACCTCAGGCACTCCTCCAGGCACTCGGCTTCCACCTTCTCACTCAGGCTCTCGCTGACTTGCCTGGCAGCCTTTGTCTTCTCTGTTAGTATCTGTGGATTTCAATGTGTGAGAGGAGAACTGGCCAAAGCCATTTGTTCCCTATGCAGTGAACAGGAATACATTCCACTGCTCACCCTGCAGCTTCCTTCTGCCCTCTCAGCACCAACTTCTGCTTCAGTTTTGAGAGTCTTGTAGAAATAAATGTATTTTTAATCAGCCTGACTGTAATGCTACACTGTGACCCTACACCTTTGCTACCACTGTTTTTGTTGTGGTCAGCAGGCCTGTCCTAGGGTAAAAGCCTCTCCTTGCAGATGTTCTCTGCTGTCCAGCCTGGCAGCTCAGGTCATACATAGACCTGCCATCTGCAGGAGCACCTGTGCTTCTACCTGACTCACTCTCGCAGATAAATTTGGGTGCACCCACTAAAAAGAAGGTTATGCAGACCTGACTGTGTGCCCAGCACCTCTGCCAGGGTCTCTACGTGGGATGCCTGAAGAAGGCAGGTGTCACCTTCCCAGCCACCACCACTCACACCTGACACAGCTCTGTGTGTTAAACCCTACAGCACATGTCCTGCCCCACCGAGCCCAGCTGGGTGGCCCAGGTGTTTGCAGGAGGTGGGCTGTGCCAGACAGCTCAAAATTCACCCCATATCGGGCAGGCTTGAGCAGGTGGCAACTTAATGCTGCCCATTAGTTGCTCTGTGGAAACAAAAGCTTGCAAGGGGAGGAGAGCCAGATGGATAAAAGGAGACAGATGGACCCATATGCTGTGCCCTCACCGTGCTCATCAGCCAGAGACAAAGGGTGACTCACATCATGAATGGGTTTTTCCACTGCTCTGTGACAGATGTAAAAGCTCACCCAAAGGGACAGGACAAAATATGCCACCCCAAAGTGTCAGAAAACCGCAGGTAATGAGTTTCCATGACACCTTGTTCAATTTCTAAATGAGGTTTAAGTGTCAGCCTGAGAAAACTGAGAAGGTGGTAATTTCATAAGGCTTTCCTATTAATCCAGGCTTTTCTATCACCCACCCCAGAGCATTCAAACCTGTCAGTTGCATACACAACAGAGCGAATCCACTCATGCTGAAGCGTGGCCAGATGTTACAGATATGAGGACTATGGGATTCAAACCATGCTTTGTTCTAGTTCCTGTTAGAAAACTTTCCACTGTGAGCCAGGAGTAGAAAAAAAACATCTTGGTAGCTAAAAGTCACCCTAGCACAGGTACATCACTAGGTACATCACTGCTCCATTGCTCCAGCAGGTACAGGGCAAGGCAAGGAGGAAACAGTCCCTGTTGTGAGCTCTGCATTTGGTGCCGGTGTCTGAGTCTGAGATGGGCCAGAAAAGCCAGTGTTTGCCAGCTGAAGCTGTATCCTCACAAGGAAAACCAGTTGCTGTTCATCTGCAATATTTCCAATGCCTGAGGTTGTCTGCCATCCCAAAAGACCATGGAGCAACTTCCCTCCCTCATGATCTGAAATGGGACTGCCACTGGGGTGGTGGAAGAAGAGAAGAAAGATACAGTAATGACAGCCCACAACTTGTCCCTGATCTCCAGCCTCACTTGAGCCCACATGTAAACTCCAGGATTTATTTTAATCCTTCTGCAGGTCTTGATCCAAACACCCTCTGCCCACAGTACATGCTGCTCACAAATCAGCAGGGTGTGCTCCTGCAATGCCCTTGGAGCACTCACCTTTGCTGGGCTCTGCAGAATCCCCCACACAGCCTGACCCACCAGGGCAGCAGTCTCAGCAGGGGCAAGCAGGGAACAGCCTGCCTGCATTTTGCACTGCCAGACATGGGGCCCTGCCACGGCTCAGCAGCTCTCCCTGCTTCTGTAAAACTGCAGAGCTCACACAGAGCAGACTGTGTAACATACACCACGACTTTCCAAAAGATTACGTAAAGATCTAGGAGCAGGTATGAAAATGCAGCTTCAGCTTGAATCAGCTCAGGCTTATCCTTAGTTTAGTAAGGGTTTTTTTTCTTTATGTATGCCCAGGACAAAAACAGGTTTGGGAGCAAACAGGCATAGCTTATGTATGGCAACCAGCTTGCAGGCTTTTAACACATTGAGCCTAGACTGAGACATGCAAAATTGGGTCTTGCCAAATACCCACATACTTGTGTGCAAAAACACGACTGCCCCAAAATACAGGAGATTTTCAGTTCCCCCCAGTTTACCTCAATGACTGCAGCGTCTGCACAAGGGGGTTTCCCAATATCAAAGGCTTCTTTCAACGCTTTCCCTACTTCCGTCTAAATGATAAAAGAAAATTTAAAAGTACAGTTAAGATACAATGGCATTCATAATGAGTTAGGTTTCCCAGCCTTTCATTATCCATTTGGACTAGGTGAATTCCTACCTCCATTTTTTTGGCTGTCTCATTTAACCCAAAGCCTGGCTATTTTCCAGCTGACCTAATAACATTGTTCTGTTTTGTTCTACATTGTTTGTTTGAGTTTAGATGATTTGCAGCTTTCTTTCATCCCAGTGTCAGCTTGGGTTATCTACAGTCTTCCCTAGTTAGCTTAGCTCAAATGAAGGCGCCCATACAGCAAAACAATGCTTAGACACATCTCCATGCTGCCAGCACTGTAGCTGAGATTTTCCACCCTTCCTCTCTCCAACCAGCACCCACAGAAACCAGCCAGCATTAATTAAAACCATTCCCTTGCTTGAGCCAGGGACTTGTGAGTGCAAAGAGGATCTGGGTTAGTGTTTAGAGCTACTGTCATGGTGAGATGGGCCCCATGAGGCTGCACAATGGGAAATTTCCCAAGACTTGGCTGGCTTATGCTAGTTTGAATGGCTGTAAAAACAAAACTAGCACTGCAGAGAAAGGGCTCGTTGCTTAAAACATGATCTGACCTTTATAGAAGCTTTAAACTCTAAAGTCTGGCTTGCTTATTTATTCTTTCATTTCTGAATCTTCCTCCAAGGAATGTAAAGTCTGATCTCCCATTTTGGTCGTTGCTCTTTTCTGGCTGATGAATTAGGAAATTTGCGGCTGTCAGCTGAAGAATTTCATCAAAAGTATATTCAAAACAACTGCTCTCCCATATTCACTGAAAAGTGTTAATCAAAAACAAATAAGCAGTTGTAAACAACCCAGAAAAATTTCTTTCCTCGCAAGAGCCATCACCTGACTGTGAGCAAATGTGTGAACACTATGTGCTGAGACAGCACATCCCAGCAGAGCTGCACAAACACTTCAAGCCTGCCCCCTACAATGGGACAAAGCATAGCTTAGTGAGGAACTGGAAAGCAATTAATAACTTGTTGAGGACAGCACTTAGTTGTTTTGGATCAGGTGATGTGTCTGAATTAGAAACAGCTTTCTTGTCTGTAGCTGTTGTATTGATACCAGCACATCATGCACCAAAGCTCCAGTGTGGAAAGGGCCAAAACTTCTGCTGTAATAAACAGACCCAGTTTACTTATTGTATTTTCCTGTCTGACCAAAATGTTGCAAGGCTTCAGATCCATGGATGGTCAGTGCACCTGTGCTGACTGCAGAGCACGAACTTCTCAGTCCTCATGTTTCCATTTGAAAAAATAGAGGGGGAGTGGGGAGAAGACACAGCCCCAAGTGATCCTTTACAGGTCAGGGTAAATGAGTATGAGAATGAGCCCTGGAATCATGATGGAAGGTCTGCCTTGCACTCTTGTCAAATTCCCCAAGGCAGAGGTGACAGACTGGCAACCCAATCGGTGGCATAAGTATTTTCAGTTCACCAACTTTGTAACCTCAAAGGCACAAAGCTCCCTCGACCCAGATGTATCCAGACTGAGGAGAATACTGCCTGCATGCAGAGCTGACCAAGTTCCCCACACTGGAGTTTTGAAGTGGTTTTGAACTCCATGTGGCATCTGGGCTCTCAGCACCTTCAGATATGCTACAGTTCTCACCACTCATTTCTGTTTAAAGTGCTTTTAGTTTGCACAGATATCAGGCTGCCACACTCAACGATAAGCCAGGTGTTCATAAGCAAAGCAGACCATGGCTTATTCTGGTCAGGATCTTCGCATTCTGAAAAATTTAGTCATCCATTGAAGTGGCAAAACACACACCATGTGATTTAGTCACAATAATATATGACAATTGTTAAGAGATAACAGCAGGATATTTGCTCAGTAACAATTTCCTGTATATTAGCATAATGAAGGGCTGAATTAACCTAGAAGCAGAAATAGAGGGATAAAGCAGGTTTCATAAGCTGTGTCACTGAGCTGAAGAGACATCCATAATTTTTCCGTATGGAGTCAGCTTATGTCCACTTAAGCTCATTAGCTTGAACCTCGAGCTGTTTCCCAAGCTGGCCAGGTTTGAAGCAAGCTGGAGCAATGCTGTGCTACACTGTCCAGCACTTTCAGCTCTGTTCTTTCTGTACAACTCAGCACCATGTAGAGCTGTGATGCTTCAGGATCCAAGGTGGCATGAAAACTCAGGGCAGCACGGCACAAAAGCTCATAAGCACTGCCAGATTGACGTGAGCCTGCTCAGCTCATGGTATATCAGGAAAACAAAAAGCCCACGGTTAAGCAAAAGCATTCTTCAGCTATTACATTAGAGGGAACTAAAAAAAAAAGTTCAATTTCCCATCAGTGTTAGTCAGCATCTTTGAGGGCTTGTCAATGACTCAGTGACTGGCTCTAGGATAATCTCAGTGGCACTACCCGGAGTTAAGTCACTTCCTTCATTGAAACAACTGCAAAAAAAGAAGCTTAAGGACACATAGTCTTCCCCAGTGTAATGATTAAAAACAGCCCATAAAGATACTTAAACACTGAAACCAGTAGGCTTTAAGCATAGTGTCACCAGCTGGCATTTCTACTCCCATGTTTGTGACTACCTTTTTGTTATCTTTCAAGGAATACTTCTTGAGAAAAATCCCTGCAAGTTAGAGTACTTTCCCTGGGATGATTCAGCAGTTTGCCACGGAATTTCCCCTCCTCTGCTCCCCAGGGGCTGGTGGAAATGGAAAGTAAGAGAGCTGAGTGTGGTAACTCCTGCTGTTACATTTCATCTTTAGCTGAATGAAAGAGACCCTGCCGAGGTTTCCAAATAACGTGGTTTCCTCTGAAACTCCCTGTAGCTACAGCACATCTTCCTTCATTTGTATTCCACATGTCTCAACAGAATTCTTCAAAGGGGGAGCTTTGGTCAGAAGAGATGCTGCAGGGCTGGGGTCACCTGTGGGATCACAAGGCAGGATTCTCTGTGGAGGGCTGCTGGGTGGGCACCAGCTGCATATTTTCTTGTGCTAAGCTCTGGAAATAATCTTTGCTCTAAATCAGCAGTGTCAGTCCAATAGGCTGAAGAGGACTGTGAGGGGTCCCCATACAAACTTAGCAGCCTCAATATCCTGCACAGCTGAGGCAAAGGGGCTATAAAAACACCCCAGCTGTTGAACAAGATGGGATCATTAACAGATGGAGAGATGAACAACATTTTGAAATGCCCTTCAATAAGGAAGTGGATTTCACCCATAGTCTCCCTTTCCTCCAGATAAATGGGCTTCTGAGCAGAGCAGATTGCATCTCTGAATATAAAGCAGTGGGATGAAGAGAGATTTGCAAATGTCCCAGCATTTCCTTGCTAAGGAGCAAGGACAGGGCAGCCTCCCTTTGGCAGCTGACTATCATGGATCTTCACACCTGGACTCTGCAATGAAACTCGGTCAAGATGGAGATCTTGAGACCCACACAATCCTGAGCAGAGCTGGCTATTTAAAAAGGACACCCCTTAATTTAAAACCATGGGAATAAAACCAGCAGATTAGGGTAAAACTCCTGAGTTCTTACCCGTGCGATTGCAAGTAACTTTTCCTCAGTCTTCAAAAGAATCCACACGAAGCACTGTGCACCAAGGGAAAGGCTGTGCTGGGGGATGTGCCCAGGTCTCACACATGCCTGGCTGCCACTGTGTACAGAAACAAGAGCTCAGCCACAGGGGCAACTCTCCGTGGGTCCACAGCATTGCTGGCCTGGCACCCCCTGCTTGGCACCACAGCCTCGCACTAAGCAAGCAGGGTGCCCTGCAAGAACCCAGCAGTTCTTGCCATGCTTGGGCAGCCACAGCACAGCAGATGATCTTTACAATGGTCTTTTGCCAGCTTTTCTTTTGTGCTATTTCTTTTCCTTCTTCCTACACTTGCTGCCCAAGTTAAGGTTTTTGCTTGCTGTTCCCCTCTCCCCTTCCCTCGCTGCTGCTGCTCAATTCCTTCTTAAGCTTAAGGAGTGTCTTCCAAGCATACTTGCATGAATGCACAATTTTGCAAGTGTCACATATTCTTTCTGAGTGGAATAAAAAGCAGCTATATACACCAAGACAACTGCATCTATGCATGAGCTTTCATAGAGGTTGTAACTATTTAGAGAGGAAAAATCAAATGCTGAAGTATGGCATCTCTGCTCTTTTCATTTCCACTTTTTTCACTACTGTCTGACTAATATAGTCACTAGTCTTACTTATTTGTATGTTTTTCTTCAAGGAATTCTACATTTTTATAATACATTTTTTTCCATATTTGACTTTTCTTTATATAATTAAATTACATAATGTTTCACCTCCAATGTTATTAAAGTTTTCAGTATTTCATCAACCCATTACTCCAAGGTTTTACCATTTCAAAAGCAGCAGTAAAAGGGATATCTCCTGACTACATCTGCCACATGCCCAATGATGGCCAGTGTGTACCTACCACACTGCTTCCCTCCTTCGGGAACTGGCTGGGGAAAGAGCCCACCTGATGAACTGCTAATGAGCTAATCAAAGATTTATAAGTGTAATTAATACAAGGAATAGAGAAGCTGTAGGCTTGGATGAAAGCAATCGAATAATCCAAAAAGGCTGAGAACTATTAGGGCATAAGTAGATTGGAGCTGCCAAGTAGCAATTAAATCAGGGACACAGAGAATCATATGCCTCATCCATAATAAAAAAAGAAATCATAAGAAAGTTCCATGCTTTGATGACACACATAGGCTTTGAATTCACATTGGGTCAAAGGGTCCCAGATGTGCCACTCTTTGGAGGGAAAGCCATTTCTGTTTTCCCCAAACTTGGGCAGGAATTTAATGATCTGTTACATATTTTTCCTGTGATCTGAACACTAATGAAGAAAATACAGAAACAACTGGGAAAACTACAAGCCAGATAAAGCAGCGGGAGAACCAAGGGCAGGACAAGAGAAATCCATAGAGCATCATGCTGACACAAAGGCCAGGGAAAATTACTCTCAGGTCATTGGAGTATTATGGAACTTGTTAAAAAAAGAATTGATGCGAGGAAAGAAATTGATCAATAAAGCAGAAAACTATGCATGTCCAACAGGAGTCCAGCAGAAAAATACTTGCCCACATAAGGTAAACCTCTGAATCTGATGTTAAGGATTTAGGAAGAGGCAGTAGTGTAATGAAAAAAGGCTCTGGTTCTGAAAGTACAGAAGATAAAAGAGGCAGTGGGCAAACCTAAAGTCAGCAAAATACTGATCATCATTGTGCCATCAGGAAGCAGGGACTATTCTCAGAAACAAAAAATAAAGATAACAAAAAAATATAGGGAAAAGATCCCTCGGACATACCTTTTGTACATTTTAATGCTCCATTCATAAATTAAAAGAATTTGGCTGAAGCTAAAACAGTGACTGTCAGTAAGTGTGGCAAGGTGAGAACATAGAGAGGCGTGACAGCAGCGGGCATAGGTGATGAGCAGTCCTGCTTCCATGAAGACATTGCTTCTGTTCTCCAGGCTGGGGAGAAATGTTGTTTCCAGATGACTGAGGTGCTGTTTTAGTGCAGTCTCATCTGTGTTAGTAGAGGAAGCAAACAGGGGAATCTGGGCAGTCATGTATTGCGTTAGCTTTTCCTCCAGATCTTTTCTCCAGAAGTTCGGGCTCCAGGTGGAAACAGACTCCGTCTCTAGGCCATTGCCAAGCCACTCTGCTTCCTTCTGCCTCTCCCACTTCAGTGATTCCCCCACTGACTGCAATGGCTCCAGGAGCATCCTATCACTTCCACTGAGTGCTTCTCCCACTACAGTCCACATTCGTTCAGCCAGCAGTGCATAAAGGGATTCAGACTTTCCCAAGCCATCATTTCCAGAATGCTCCAGATTATGAATTTGATCACAAGCTTCCAAAAACTTTCCTTGTTCAATGAATCTGCAGATGGTTTCCTCTGTAACAGAGTAAGAACACAACTTGCTGTTTTTTCACTTTTCTATAGGACCATCACTTTAATATCCAAGTTATTAAGTATCTAGTTTATATGTATTCCTGAAATTCCTCAGGATCTACTCAAGATCAGCCCACTTAAGGTCTAGCACTAGCTTCTCTCAGCTTCCTCAGGGCAAGCACTTCTTTGTTTCTAAATTTCCTTCATCCTTTCTCCTCCAGGTTAACCAAGCCTGCAGATTAGTCTGCAGCTTTCTGTCATCATTCCAGAGACCACCTCATGTGAGTAATGAAGGTTCATTAATTACAATCTTTCCTTAAGAACTGTACCCTCTGTCTAGAAGAAAAGCATTAAAGAAAGGACAGCTTCTGAACAAGCCAACAGTTAAAAGTCAAGCTTGGAAGGAATTCTCTGCCTCCTCTACAGAAACCCTGGCAGGACCATAGAGCTGCAAGCTTAGTTGGAAGGAAGATTTTCAGTGCTGCTTGTTTCCAGTGTATCTTACTTAGCACATCCAGCCAACCAACAGGAGTTAAATGTACTCTCACAACAGATGCACAGAGCTGCAGGGCTTTTCCCATGTGTTTTATAGATTACAAGATTGAGCAATGAATGGTTAAGGTTTGTCCAAAGGTATCTGGAGCAGAGCCCAGAGGACAAATCGAACTTGATGAGAATGCAGGGAAAGTTAAGTGAAGCCAGAAGCAGTGGGGCTTCAATAATTCAGGATACAATTTTGGAAGCAGAATGAAGAATAAAAAGAGTATGAACTTCCACCATGTTTTGCCTATATCCTTCCTCTATGAAAACATCTCATATGTGAAGTAAGAATTAAATCGGATAGGACAGGAAGGAGAAACATGACACGAAATGGAAAAGGGTTGATACAAGGATGTTCAGCAAAGCAATTGGCAAATTATTCAGGAGAGGTCTACAAGCTGCACCCATCCTGCGTCAATACATGCAACACATGGGAAATGTTTAATTGGCACAACCAGGCTGTGTGCAACCCACCTCCCCCTCCCATCTGTGGAGGATGGAGTCACAAGGATGGGGTGTCAGTCACACGTACATCGTCTTTCTCACAAGACACATCAGGAGTGTTTGCAGAGATAAAAATAAGAACAGCGAAGAGAAACATTTGTGAGGCAAATAAAAAGTAAAATACAGAACTGTCCAGGGTAGCAAGTGTAGGGTTCAGAAGGGACAAGAATTCAGGTGGAGGATGGGGAGGAGGAGAGTGGAAAGCATCTTATCCAGCAGCTAATGAAAAACAAGAGCCTGCGGGATGGGAGGGGCAGAGAAGATCCAGGCCTGGACCCAGAGATAATTTCAAGGTTACCTGCAGGCATCCCTCTCTCCACTCCTTTCCTACTGGTTGGCCTCTTCAGCAAATTCCCTGCCACATCCTCAGCACCAGCCTTCTCCACTGTCTCCTTCCCACCAACCACAGTCTTCAGCAATTTGCCTGCCAAAGTTTTCAATTTCCCTTTCCTCTTCACCTCCTGCTTCTTTCTCTCCTCATGTGTGGCCTTTGGCAATATTCTTGCATTTTCCCCAGTCATTTTCTCCCTCTTCTTGTTTCCTTCTCCCACAAGGGCTGCCCAGGAATGCTTTGTCTTCCTCATGATCCAAGTAGACTCAGGTGCTTTCTGTCCAGCTGGGAATACTGTCAGAACAAAACATGAGAAATACTTCTATGCAAAGTAATCCTAGTATCTATCTCCCAGGGAAGTTCTCTCTTCTTCCAATTTTTTTTTTTCTGTGCAACTGCAGGATTCAGCTGTCTTTGAAAGAGTCTAACCTGGTTCTTGTCTGTGCCAAGTGAGGACACTTTTATAGGCTTCCAGCCCTCTTATGTAATCCTTCCCTCTTCTGGGTAAATAATGTCAAAAACCTCATACATAATCTAACCACAACCACTGGGGGAAAGCCAGGAGTATTTTGGGCATTTTCTAAATCATTAAAATATCCTTGTGCTGCCAGTTATTTTGATGACAGTCTTATCAGTTTAAGGGAGTTGATTAGTAACAATTTCTATGAAGCACACGTCCTTTTCCACCCACCCCGCATGCCCAGGCTGCACCTGAGTTTCTCTTTGGCAGGGAAATCACATTGGATTTGGAGCCAAGTTTTCCCTCACCTCCCAGCAAGCCTAGTGCTAGCCACCAGGGGTGTAATGGCCCAGAGAATGGGTGTTGGTTTCCATGTTTTAATAACACCACCCAGAGGAGATAAGAGCGATCTCAACCTTCTGGAATGTGCAATATTCCAGTAACTATTAAGTATTATTTTAAATTTATGTGCACACACATGGATATAAATGGCATAACATTGCAGTAATCCACCATATGTGTGTGTGTGTGTGTGTCTGTGTGTGTCTGGACACATATGCACACCCATGGATCAGTTCACCAGCCAATATCTGATACTGAAAAAAAAGAAGGTGTATGTTTGTATTGGGCTGCTTAAAGTTCTGACCATAAACCACAGAAAAAAATTCCTCCACACAAAGTATCCTTTAAATCTAGGAGCTTGCATTTAAAATAGATTTTTTTCTTAAATCCCTACACTGCTGTGAGAACTTGGAGAGGACTTGAAATGCTGTCTTTACCACACCCTTCTTGCAAGAGAATTACAAACTGGGTTTAATTCTCCATTCTATTATTATGAAGATTAAATATAAAATCTGAGGATTTTCGTCAGCTGAGGACAGTTTGTATTAATCATTACAAGCTGTATTGATTCAAAACCATGCACTATGCAACAATGATTTCAGGGGTATGAATTTAAGGGATGATTTTTCCACTCACCATCTAGATTGTTTCAAATATGTTAATTCATATTTCTGGGTTTAATGCCTGCAGTTTCTTCCAAGATTTTCTACATTTTCATGATAGTAAAATTCCACTAATTTCCTACTTGGAAACCAAGTAAATGTTATGTTGTTCTGGCTCTTTTATAGGTGCTTAATTCCACCAGCATGTTATCACAAAGCCGTTTGATTCATTAGTAACAATAGGGAGGAAGAAATAAACACATTTCATTTGGAAAAAGAAACAGAAATTCCAGCAGTGGTCACACATTTGAGCTGCTGCCAGTAGGAAATACTGAGGTTGCAAAACACAGTGTTTTCCCAGCTTGTGAATAAAGTTGAGAAATGAGAGGCTTTATACACATTCCATTTTGACCTTAATTATTAATCAGCTGAAGTTAAAATGTTTCATTTGGAATGTTATAGCTGCACAGTATATGAATACGAGATGGAGTAAGAGGGTCAGTACTGAGAGAAGCATTCCAGGCTTGCTGAAACCCTTCAGCAATATTTTCCCATGAAAATTCCAACACAATATGTTTATGTTTCACTTCATCAGCATTTTCCCAACAAGCCTGTCTCTAACAAAAACCATTTCCCTAGACTTCTCCGTGGAAGAAAATCAGATGTCAAAGTGCCAGTCCTGAAGGCAAGACTCTCTGCAGTACACAGATTTTGAGCACACTTACAATTTCAGATCGTGCCCTAAACTGTGGCAGCATGATGTGTGGGAATTGCTGCGTTTTCCCAGAAAGCTTCTTTCAAGGGAATACAATACAAGCCTGTGTAACGCGGGGAGTGATGGCAGAGATGGACTGACATCCTGAGGCTAGGACCAACTCTTACTCCATGGACCACTCGACCCACTCAATCAAGGGATTGTCAGACACTCCCCAATTTGAGAGTGACCTCAGGGCACAGTCCACCCCAGCACTGCAGCACCAACAGCCCACATGGCTCCTCTGTCCCGCCTCCCCCTGGCTCACAAACCCGGGCAACCAGAGGCAGAGCAGGCCATGCCCTCTGGCACCAGGCAGCCAGGAACACCCTGTGAAGGGACAGCAGGATGGGGATGGTCAGTCTGACCAAGGGTGCTGAGCCCAGCAGCAGCAGGAAGTGATGCCCCAGCAATCCGCCCACTCTGCACCTTCTGCCCACAATTGCTTTGGAATGAAGGATGTTGTCTCCAAGGAGAATACACTCTTGCAGGAGGGGACATGCCACAAAGGAGCTGCCCAGAGGCCAACAGCCGCCTGTTTTCCTGGGTCTGTGTGTCTTAACAGCACATTCAGGGTGTACAGGTCTCTCCCCTCTGTCTCTAATGCTATGTTACTGCTCAGACTAAATTTCTGCAGTTGAAACATGGTGATAATTTGAGTCTCTAAGAACATCATGTACCACAGTGCTCCCATGGATGGTGTTATGCGAAGACAGGCAAAGCTCACAGGGAAGCTACACCTTAACATAAAAGTGTTGAGACCAAATTAGAACAGAGGTTTTTCAGTAAGAGTTTAAATAATGCAAAGGGCATTGTTTGCTGCCCAAAACCATTGTTTTGGACAAAGGAACTGGGGCACGGCCATGTTTTATCTGCTCCTTCCATGGGCTCCTGGGGTGCTCATCCAAGGGGAGTGATTCCAAGGAAAGAAGGGCAATAGGAAACCACAAGGGAACAGGACCAAGAACAAGGACAGTTCTGCTTCCGAACAAACTCCTTTGTCAGGTGTAGCAAATTACTTTCTTCTTCCTCCAAAGCCACTTCTTGGAAGCCAGCCCTCTCCTTCTTCCTGGTGTTTCAATGCCTCCATTTATCCACAGTGGGATGTTCTCTAGCAGGGTCATTTACCCTGCCATGACCCTTGCTATGTTTACTGTGAAAGAGAAGCAATTTGTCTCCTAGGAACATCCCCAGCATTCAGGACTTTCCCTCATTTCCTGGAGCTCCTGAAAAAGTCCACAGCCTCCCCACATCACTGAGACTCTGTCTTCCTATCTTGGAAAAACTGTAACTCCTTTGTCCTTGGGATTTTCCATTAAACAAGTGAGTATCTTGGATAAATTTTTTATATTGTTGCTCTGTTGACTTAACTCTTTATCTTGCTATTTCCCAATTCTTCTGCCTATATAGATAAATTCTCTTCATAACAAGCGGATTGTGTGCCTGACTTGAACAAAAGCTGTTTGGTCTTGATGCTAATGGGATGAAGTCAGACTATTAGCACTACAAATTAAATGACTTTGTAAGAGTCCAATTACATTAATATTCCAATTCCAGCAACGCAGTGATGCCCCTGCTTGCTTTGCAGGGACACTACATGAACACAGTCAGACATAGACAATGGAAACTTCGTGTTCAGTAGCACCCGTTATATGAAATACACTTGGTCCTAACAGGCAGGTGGATTGCAGTATCTGGAGAGAGAGGTTTTTCACCTCCTTCTTTTGTTTCCAGAACATGCTGGTACTTTCCACTACTTTGAACCAAAGGCATGAAGCATGGAAGAAAGGAATATCAATTATGATGATAAAACATGCAGGGTATGGCACAGAAAGATGTTGGCTTCCTAGGATATAAATCCATGCAAAACCACTCTGTGAAGCTACGCTGCAGTCTGACAATATGTTCCTCTGCTCACACACAGCACCTTTGATTTCATCAGCAATCAAAGAAGAGCAAGTCTCTATTCCAAGCAAGGTGGGGTGTTTTTTGGAGAGAGACAAAACAAACAAACAAAGAAACAAAACAAAAACACCTTCTCCTCACATTTGACATTGCAGCTGGCATTGCCATCACAGTCATATGCAAGAGGTGACTTTGTGTATTGTGCAGTCAGATGTTCATCATCCTGTGGAAAGCATACATTAATTCTTATTTCAAAAGGATAACTCCATTTCCTAAGGAAACAAGACAACATAGCCAAAGGTTCTGTGTACCTCTGTGTTCATATGATCCCCTGCCCTAATGCACAAGAGTGGATTTTAAGTCAGTTTTAACCAATTTTAAAGCCAGTTTTAACCAAACTGACAGAAGGTGGCTCACCTTCAAAAGCCACTTCAAAACAGTATATCCTTACACACTTCATAAACATACACATCTGAGGAGGGGATAGACCTTCACTGCCCCTGCTAAAGGAAGAGAACACACTATGAAGTCAGCCTTTATTTCACACCAGAGACTGCTGCCCAGCAGCTCAGCCTGCAGGTACACAAACACAGTTTCCTTGCCTCTGGTGCTCACCAAATCCTCCCTACTCTCCAGATAACCTGTGTGTGTGTGCAAGAACAAATAATGCAGCACAAATATTTAATACAGGCAGCCTCTCCTATAGCAACAAATAAAACAAAGGTGCTTTCCTACAGTGACTCCCAGCCCCAGATTGCAACTTCTCACTGCCTGAAAACTGTGCTACCCTGAACATGCCACAGGTTTTGGAGCAAATGGGAAAGAAGAAAGCTTCTTCCTTTCTCTTGCTGAGTGTGTTTGCTTGAGTAGCTTTTCTCTGCTCAGCTACTGATTTTTATCCCATTTTGAAAGAGTTAATCTGAGACTTCTGTCCTTCTCTGGATTTCTCTGAAACTGAAGGCATTTGGTTTATGAGGAGAGGACAAGCAGATGGATTGAGAGAGGCACTACATGGTCCCAGCACTTTCAGCAACTACACTAAAGTCCTAAGGACAAGTTCCCCAAAGATTTGGGTACTGCTCCTTCCCCTGCCCTGAACACTGAAACAAAACATTGGATGTGATATACAATTTGCACTGCCTCTATTTTCCCTATGACTGTGAGGACCCATTTTGAACTGACCTCAATTTTCACTTAATTAGTAACCTACTTTGCTGTTCCTTGAGAACATTTTTAGCTCATTCCTGGGGATTTTGCCTAATTCTGTTTTTTCTTTTCAGAATGAAACAAACATTTCTTTAAGGAAGATGCTTCCTCTTTTGACAAAAATGGCAGTAGTAGTAATAATAAATTAAACACACAATCCTCAAAATTTTAAAGATGAACTGTGGAGAGTTAAGCAATAGAAGCGTTTGAAGTGGCCCTAAAAATCCTTGCATTGAGAATGTCTTAATCCACATAGTAAGAGAAGACTGAAACAATACTTTTTGGAGTAGTAACTTAGTCTTCAGCAAATTTTTCTTCCACATAAAGCATCACAGCACTGCAGGCTGCCAGTCTGGTCATGTCAAAGAGCACTCACCCAATAGCTTGGTTTCTAATCTTATGAGTTATCTGAAGTTATCCAAGGTAGGTTCCAAGGGCAGCTTTGCCAGAGGAAATCTACAACTTGAATGCTGCTTGGTCTCCTAGGAATGGAAAGCTTTTTAAAAAATTAATCATGGATATTGTTTGCTAGTGTGGTGAAGAATGCATTACCTCAACCACTACCATGTCTCATTTCAAGA
This sequence comes from Acridotheres tristis, assembly GCA_037013685.1. Classification (NCBI taxonomy): domain Eukaryota; kingdom Metazoa; phylum Chordata; class Aves; order Passeriformes; family Sturnidae; genus Acridotheres; species Acridotheres tristis. Next base: position 9,950,461 of record CM072892.1, on the reverse strand, counting down.
TGATCCATGATTTTATCCAGAGGGGGTTTTTTGGGAAAGTTTGTATTATGAATATTCCATCTACATTTGGACAGACAAGCCTAAAATTTTGAGTCTCTTCATTTGCCTTAGATAAACAGAATTCTTATGTGTATTTTTACATAAATTCTTTCCAGCAGTAAAAACTTTAGGTTCAACTTCAGAGGAAACTTCCTGCACACATCTGTACATACAGCCCTACACAGAGCACATATGCAGAGATTTGGAAATGAAAATTCACATTACATCATTTACATGCTTTTTCTGCTGCCACAAGAGGCCAGTGATTGTGTAAATTCCCGTCTTCAGTGTTTCACCCCCAGTGCACTGACATGGCTCCACAGGCACATCTGCCAGACACCATCTGGAGGCTAAAAATCATAACTACAGATCAGCTGCCAGGACACCCCAAGACCTCTGACAGGAGCCAGGCACATTTCAATATTAACAAAATATCAAAACTCAACTGTTTCTTCCCTCAACATTCACTGCAAGTGTATTTGGCTACAAACTAAGGCAGGAATGTCCCATGCACTTGCACTGCCAAAAGACCTATTGGATGGGGCATCTTGATATATTAATATACCTAGATAAATATGTATTCTTAGATTATCACATCAACATTATAATATGCAATGTATTAATGTATCAATATATTAATATATTTATTAGTATGGGATGGGGTATATTAATAACACTACTCAGGGCCCTTATCCTTGTGGCTGAACAGGTTATTTGGGAGAGGAGGTAGAAGAAAAGAGATCAGCTTTTGTATAGACACTTAATCTTCAGAAATGCTCAGCACCAAGTGCCTCCTGTTGTCACTTCTGGACAACCTGAGCAAGAAGTCCATTCTCACCCCATAGTAAACAGCAACCTGGTTTAGCCACTAGCCCTGGTAAACTCAGGATATCCAAGATGCCGAATCACAATGTTAAAAAGTCTGTTTTGAAACGTTTTTGCAATCTTAGCACTGGAGCTTATAGCTACAGTGAGGGACTTGCTACAGCAAGAGGCACCCAATAGGGTCTGAGGAGAGAGCCAATCATCCTCTGAAACTACTTCAGAAAAATACCCTGGGGAGGAACTTTTCATGAGCACAAAGAGAGGCATTAAATTTTTATTAGCATCAGTTCAGGCTGAATAAAGCAGGCTTCCCAAAGACATGGTGATAAAACATTTACACTACATCACTGGGTTTTCTTCCAAGACCAGAAAAGCATTTAGAAGAGAAATGGCACTTAGAAAATTCAGCACTGTTTCATGATGTGGAAGCTGCCTGAGGGTCTTCAACATTTTCAGACCCATTCTTATCTTACAGGAATGAGAGAAATACGAAGAAAACAAGAGGTGGGCAAAACTTGGGGTGGGCAAAAAATCAGGAACAGGCAAGGTAAAAGAAAGGGAAGAGTATTTGTAATGCATACATCTGCTGTCAGTATCAGGATGTATCTTATCTTTCCATCACTTCCCACGTGTCAGCAGAGTGGAGGGAGTGCTATATAAAGATCCAGAGACACTAGCCCAGCTCCTGAGAGCTGCACAGCACCAACTGCCAGCACACTGGCACTGTTCCCCTGCCACCTCCTTCACAGCCACTCTGCTGCCTTCATCGCTCACGGAAAGATTCTCCCGGCAGAGGAGGAAGATGTAGTCCTCGAGGAACAAAAATTAGGTGGCTTGTAATGATGTTTCTAAATTATCAAGGAAATTTTAAAAGGAATTGCTATTTTTTTCTCATCATGAACAAGCTCATTATCTGCACTGTTACGACCTTAGATCTCCTGCACATATTATTCACTGGCTCTCAAGAGCCAAGACTCTTGAAAATAAATTTTAAAAGAGCATTAAGGCCACATTGCAGCAAAGGATTTAAGTAACTGACAATTTCCTTTTGTTTCAAAAGGAATATTCAGCCTCTTAACTGTACACATCTGTTCAGTGAGCAGGAAGCAGTGGTGCAGAGTGGTGTTTGTGTGCTCCATGACTACATGACGACAAATGCCTTGGAGTCAACAACCTCTGAAAATCACATAAACTGCAAACCAAGTTAACACAGCTGATCTTGACACAGCACAGAATCGCTGGATTTTCAGGCAGCTGCCTTGGAGCTTGTCTGTTTGAATAAATGGGTCAATATTGGTATTTGTGCACAAGGTTTTAATGTGGAGTTTCCAAGCTCAATAACGATTTTATGTTCACTGAGGTCTCCTTGGCTGTTACCCCACTCTTCACAGTTAAATATGTCTTACACATGTGAGCAAAACATGTAAAATGGCAGCAAAAATATAAGCTTTCATGCTCAAAACCTGTTTTACATCAGGAAGAAGATAACTGCACTGATTTTGTTGATGAGGACAAGAAGATGAATTGGGTACTCCTTATCCCTGGTTCCTATTAACCTTACCATGGGTAACAATTTAGTCTACATAAAAGCAAGGCCAAAGAGCTGTAAAATATCTTCTGAATAAAAGTATCTATGGATCACACTTCGTACTAGAGGGAACTGAGTCCTTCATGTCTGCAACTGCTTCCCCCCACCCTCTGCATATGTAAATAAAATTGAGAAAATCATATTAACATTTTCTTTCCTCTTCCTTCCCAGTCTCAAGGAACCATCACACCCGGATAAATCAGGAATTCCAAACTGGACTGTACTTTTATACAAAATACATAATACAACAGATCTTCTGTGGTGCAACTAGTTCCAAGAAGAAGCAGATGTACCTTGTGATTATTAATCTATTCTAACATTTTTGAAAGGAAGAGATGAGGAGAGATATTGATATGTATGGCAAGTACTGACTAATATTTAAAACCTTTGGCATTACCATATGTTCCTGGAAATAACTGCCAATGCTATTAGTTGCTGTCATTGATGACAGCATATAAATGGCTATCTAATCTGCATATACAATTAATAATTAGATACCATATGTAAGAGCAGTTATTTATAGGTGCGAAATCAGAGAAGAAGTTCAAACTTCACATTTATAATACATGTTCTCACAAATCAGATTCTCTTGACCATAGATATAGATCTTCATTACTGAGTGCCCTATCTTAGGTTAGAAATAAAAATTAAAAATCACAATTAATACCTCATAGTATTGATTTTCCCCTGTGATGCCCTGATTCACTAATGCTTGCATGGAGCCTGCTGGCAGGATGTTATAGCTGCTGTCCACAAAAGGCCTGTCAACTTGTGGAGCTCACTATGAACAAAACAAGCCAGGGAAAAACACATCCCACTGAAAGTCTGTCCAGTGCATTCAATGAAAGCTTGATCTATTCTTATGAGCAGCTGACCTAGATTATCTGCTTGAATGAGAGCATTTCCCAGTACCAAGGCTACTCTGAGTCAGAAATTCATGTATCACTTATCATGAGAGATGGGGAAAATAAGGAAGAGGATATAATCTTAAGGGAAAACGGTGGCATCCGTTTGCATAAAAACTTTATCCATATCCCCACAGAGCATTCCCCAACACATTTCTGCTCTAATATTGGAATCTGGAAAAGGCTGCAGCCCTGCTTACTGCACACGTGGCAGGCCAGGCAGGCACGGCTCTGTGAAGAGGCTGAGATGTGCCAAAGCTGTGGAGGACACGAGTGCACAGCAGGGTGGCCAGCCTGCTGCTCCGGAGCCACCTGCAGCTTTCCGGCAGCTCGGAGGCAGCTCCTGCCGGCAGCGAGGCTGTGCTGGATCAAGGACTGCTGGTTCACATCCTGCCAGGAGGAAATGAGCCAGGGAGGGCTGCTGAGCCCTACACTGCCAGGTCGTGGTGGGATCCAGCTGCAGACTCAGCACATCCATCACCCCTGGGAAGCTAGGGAGGCCTCAATAAGGCAATGCCATGTCCTGCTGGTGAGCCATGCAGAGCACTTCTCCTTCTGCCGATTCTCCAACACATGGGAAGCACATCCTGTGGCACTTAATAATGTAAAGATAGTGGTAGGCTCGGGGGGGCAGAAAGATGGGTCAGCCCTGCAGAGAGGACCTTTTCATCCAGCCTCTGCTGCTGATCCACTTTGTCCTCATCTCCCTGAGATCCTTTCAGGCCCCCCCACATGCCCATCTTGCATATTAACCAGTATTATCCAGTAATATTGCATATTAACCAGTAATACTCAAAGAAGCAGTGATCTCTGAAGGTGATTTCCAGGAAATCCAAGGGTGTCCATCACTGTGAGGGATGCTACCTTGATACCAGCCCTTGATGGCAGCTGTCACTGTTGTCACTGATGCTGAGCTGCCCACAGAGAACAGTTCCAGGTCCAGGCCTGAACAATATCCACTCAGAAGGGATGAGAAGGAGCTGGCAGACAGGGATGACTCTCTCATATGCCCCAAGCTACAGGTCCTGCCCTAGGGCTGTGCTGCAGTCCTGGCCACAGGGACAAGGACAGAACAGACTGAGTCCGTGGGGTGGGCCGGAGCTGGGCAGTCAAGGGTCATTTCCTTCAACAGCAAAATGTTTCCATTTGTGCCACGGACAAAGACAGAAAGCTAAACTCACATACACAAATTCAGGTCCACAGATTATAGGGATATCCTGCCCATTCTCTAGATATGAACATCCCAGACTGAGGCTGCAGAAGAGGATTTCTGCTCATGTGGACCCTCACTGACTGTACCACACAGGTGCAACTTACACATCCAGCCCACAAAGAAGGTAAGTGACTGCTGTAGGCCATACTGCTAGAGAGGATTTCCCAGCCCCTCTGCTCTGAAACCTCCAGAGGGGCCACCAAGTATCACAGAATTGTGGAATATGCTGAATTGGAAGGGACCCTCCAAGGAATCCAGCTCCTGGCCCTGTGCAGGACATCCCCAAGAGACATACTATGTGCCCAAGAGTATTGTCCAAAAAAGAGACTATAAGAGTTGTTTGACCACCTCTCAATTCAAATCTAGTTCAGCAAATGCAAATACTCTGTCAGGCAATGGGCTTTCCTCACCAACTTTTTTTTTGCACGTGGGCAACATGCAAACTAGGTCAGTATTATTCCTACCAAAACACTTGCTGTGGGTGTTATTTTTAGAAAAGCATGTGATTGTCTGACTTTTATTTATGAGCAGAAAGATCCACTCTATATTTTCCTGTCTGTCTTGTTTGGGGTGGTTTATTTTTTTAGTTCTTTGGGTAGGTTGCTGAGATCTTGGGCCCCTTTTTGAAAGGCAAATTCAGACTATTGAGAGACCTTGCAGGTCGAATGCCTTGGTAGTCAGTGGAACAAAGCACAGGCACCAGTGAGCAAATGAAACCAGACAAGAGCACAGAGAGAATATGAAAAAGCAAGATAGTGACACAGGGAACAAGGGATGAGGATATAGAGCAGAAAAGATGCTGGAGGTTATGGGAGATGGGGAATCAGGCAGAGTTGTATGGATAACAGAAAACACATATCTTCACAACTCCTGAAAGGGTATACCCAAGACCTCAGCAATCCAACAAAAGTCAGCAGGAGAGCCCAGTTCAGTGAATAGAAAATTTGTCCAGAGATTCAAGTTTATTTTCTGAGAGCTCTTCTTACCTCCTCAGCACAAACAAAACAAGTCATAAACAACTCCTGCACCAGCTTTTCATTCAGCAGGTTAGTGGTCACAACCTTGACAGATATCCATCAGACAAACAAGCTACGGGAAAAGGCCCCTATAACCAGGTCCAGATGTCTACTTGCCTGGCTTTCACGTGGCCCATCTGGGTAGTCCAGAGTTTTTGTCCAGTGTTTAAGTCATCAGATTATCCAGGTTCTGAGGAACTTCCACTAACTGCATGGCCAGTGTGAAGAAGTGTACATCTCTGTGGATAATCCAGATTGCTTCCATAAGGAGAAAAAAGACACAGGAGTAGGCAATGTCCTTCCTCTCAAGTGATTGCAGATATCTAAAATAGGCCTGTCAAGCAGCACACCACCAGTGGCTCATTCTCTTCATCATCAGCAGAAAGAATTTAGAATGAGCAGCTCAGGCACTGATATGTATATGTCCGAACAGAGGAACCACAGACTAAATTTCCAGAAATTAATGACAGCAAAGAATGTGAGGAACCCGTCTTCAGGCCCAAGGGTCTTCTTACTTTCCATTCACATGAAAAAGCCAGATGTATATGATCTGTGAGGGCATGGGGTCAGCTGTATGGCTGATGACTCACAGCCGTTATGGGCTGCAGATTGTGCAATGGAACCGGCAAAAGTTGCTTGCTAGGGTGAGTCACCTCAGCAGGAGGGAAGTTCCACATAGAATCCTCTTTTACCACCTCCCCAGAGCACCAGCAGCAGCCCAGAGTTTCTGTACAGCTGGGAAACACCTCTGGTTCTTGGTTTCAAAGCTGCATAAGAAACATCGGAATGTTCTGCTGAGAGGATGAAAGCATGGGGACAATATTCTCCTGCCACAGAAAAAGGGAAGAGGTTGAGCTGTCTGAGAGAGTCTGGTGTTTGCTGACACCTTTTCTGCCTCTGTCTCTTGCCCAAGACCTGCTGCCCCAGAATAAGGTCCCTTTTGGGGTCTCAAGTGCCTCTTTGGCAATCCACCAACACATTGCAGACACTAAAATTCATTAAAGTTGCTTTTGTCTGTCCTTTGAAATTGATCTCAAGCCCTGAAGCTCCAATCCCAAACATCCTGCCTTCTTCAGGTAACAGCTGGTACTCTCCAGGTACCTGCAAACTGAAACAAGAACTTCAAAAGAAGCAACACAGGCAGAGACAAAGATCTGGAGCAGATCCAACTCACCTTCCAAAGTCCAAATAACATTTCTTTCTCCAGCAAGACCATGCTGCCACAGAGCATCAGGTACAGCCTGCAGATGGAGTTACACAAACTACATCTTCTACGCAGGGCAGGCAACATCAAGTTCTCCTGCAAACAGAAGCAGCACATATGAACAGGGAAAGGGCAAGCCCTGTTACACATGGCATAGCATGGGGAACTCAACTCCGTGTCTAAGACATAGAGAGGAAAAATGATACTTAGGGATGCTCAGGGGTATTTTAAGAACACGGGACATATTCTGAAAGCTGGAATGGCCTGGCTGATACAAGCTGGCTGGAAGGTTAGCCATGCTTCACTACCTCATCATCTAACATTGATATGCTGCATGTTTCTAATATTGCTCCCAGGGGAACCACTGGTTTGGGACAAACATTATGAAGACAGCTTTTTACATCCCAAATTTTCCAATTTTTTTTCCATTTCTCATATAATACACACAGATGACTTCTGGTATCAATAACCTGCAACAGCCAGCATGTGATGTTGCACTGAATTTTCTGTAACCGTATTTTGGGGGGATCAGTTAATCCACATATGGTTAATCCACTGACACATGCATTCTCTATCACATTGTCTAAACCAGCAAGCTAATACTGCCTTGAAAAAGAACTGAAAGCAGGAATTACTCACTTCACTCATTAGCAGCAAAAACAGATTACCAGCCATTTCAGTTACACTCCTGAAATTACGCAGTTAGAGGTCGGTGCCAGAGTCCCGTTTAGCTCAAGAGCCTTTTGTAGCAACAACAAACAATAGCTTCTTCTTCATTTATCTAGCTTCCCTTAAGAGGAAGAACTCATATTACAAAGGAAGGGCTACATAATCCTGTTTTACTAGCTCAAGGTACACGGGACTTTCATAAGTGCCTTAGAAATTTCAGTATTCACAACACTCATGAAAGTTATGAGTAGCCCAAAGGAAAACAGTCTGATCTTGGTAACAGTAGAAGTACTAATGAGTGCAGGACAATAGTCACAGGCCAACAAAAAGCAGAAGGAAAGGTGTAATGGGAGCTGGGTTATCATCTGTGCTGTAACAGGAGAGCTGGTGTAGGCCTGCTCTGTATCCCACCAGCACCATGCATGATGTCTCTGACGGTCAGAGAACCACCCCAGAACCTGGGGGTGTTGCAGAGGTGAGAAATGCAACTCCTCTATTTCTGCTAGACAAAAAACACCAGTAGTCTCCTCTCACAGGGGAAAGTGATGTTCCCCTCACTGCTACCTTTCCTTGTGGGAATGTTCATGTTTCATTCCAGTACAAAGCTGCTGCAAGAGCAAGTTCAAAATCTTATTAGACTTATTCTTTATATATCCCTTTTTACTTTGTTTTTATTTTTCACAAGCATGAAATGAAGACATTGGGTCTTCTTCAGAGAGGGTAATTATTTATTAAAAATGGTCTGCCAGCACCATGAATTTTACATGACAGAAGCTCCATCCCACAACATATTTAAACCTCTGCACATTAGTCATCAGAGCTCTGATCCATCAGCCAGAAGATGTGGCACATCCTATCAGGAGTTCTGGCACAGGGTCTGACTAATGTTGTTCACAGGCCTATCCCTTCTCCCTACTGACCACCCCTGAAACACAGCCTGCCCCAAAGCATTGCCTTGGAGGAGACAGATCTGCTGCATCAGCTCCTGCCTGCAATGTGTCCCACTGAAATGCCCTCCAACTCAGACTGTTTGGAATACACAGATGTGAGGAGAGATTTGGCAGGTCTAGCAGAGCATCCTATCTGCTGCAAGGCCTCTGGAGGTCACAGATAAGCAAACCCAGGCAAGGGCAGCGCTGGGGGCATAGATATACAAGCAAAACAAGACAGGCAGCAGATCAGACATGTCTTCCCATGATTTTGCATCTGGTGCAGAACTCAGTTGATGACTGTCAAGTTATACTTGGTAATGAGTGTTCAGAAAGCCCAGATTTTACAATGAATGAATGTATTCAATTCTCAATTAGTTATGGAAGATTAGCTGGGTTGGGGATTAACCAGACACTCCCTCCCCATAGCAACCACAGCTACAGCACCACAGCACCACACATGGAACATGAGCCTTTGGGCTGTGCCCCACTTTCACCCCAGCAGGTTAAAGCTGCCCCCACTCAGGACAGAAACTGGCAGGCTTCTTACAGTCCTTTCACCTGTAAAAGATCTGAATAAGTTCTTATCCCCCAAATACCATATAGCCTGTACAAGTCAGGATCTGTTTTATCCAGGTTACCCCATCCCACATTTTCTTCAATGGCTGAAAGCTGATGATATTTCCATGAACAAGATAGCACTGAAACAAGAACACACCACGTAGCCTGTAAAAGCTGTCCCAAGCATTAGGCAGCTGGTGTGCTGACATAGTTGTCTATGTGCTGAGTAACGATGTCTCACTATTTCTTTGTGCTCCCTTACCCATCTTTTCCCATCTGTTTTTCCTTGGCATCCATTTGGATCATATGCTGCTCAAAGCAGGGCTTTCTGTTAGCACCTAGGAGATAATCTGTGACAGGGCACTGCAAAAATCAGTCTGATTGATTCATGTGAGTAATTAGTGAACTGGAGTAGACGCTGTACCAAGGGTATGTGTATGAATGGGTTAAGCATGGTGTGTCTGGATGGAAAACGTGACTCATAAGTGTTACTAACATTATTCTTTCTCGTGTCCATAACCCTAAGTAAGAAATGGGAGAAATGGAGTGGGTAGAAAAAGACAGCAGGCTGGCGGGCAAGTATTGCTCAAATACAACTGCACTGAATTACGAGTACATAGATCAGATGCTGAGAAGAGCAGAGCATTTGCTACTCCTACACACAGCCCCATTTCTTCTCTTACAGCTATTAGCTTTGCTTGCTTCTCCATTCTGTTTTTGCTTCATTTTTCACATACATAGCCCAAGACTTGGATCTTATCTTCACGTATCCCAGTGACTTCCTGGCATGTCATGTGCACGCACAGCTACACCCACACATTGAGGCATCTCTTTCTCTGCCTTCTGTACATGATGATAGTGCAACTACACCCGTCACCAGGACAACAGTCACAGCCTGTCAAACCGATAAGAAGTTGGTTGGTTGGGTTCATGCTCTGAAAGAGAGCAAGACAGGGGCAATAAATGTAATACACAGTAGTGAACTGCAAATGACATTTGGTTTTCCCCTTAGGGAGCTGAAATGAGAGAGAACAAGAGAGTAACAAAGAAATAAGAGAGTCTGAAGAGGCTTGCTGTTTAACTTTTAAAGCTCTTTAGTTAATAGGAAATGGGAATTTTCCTGTGTAAGACACAGGATTGGAGCTCAGATGTGGGGCTTATCTCAGCCTTCTCATGAAAAGGCAGAGGTTTTGAGCCCACATTGTCTCACATTTCCAAAAGTGACCAAAGCTACTGGCATGCCAATGAGCTCAGAGGTTGTCACTACCAGACACTAAAGTAGGGGGCAAATAAAAGAAATAAGCATTTGCATTGCTGGAACTGCCTTTCACTAACAGCAGACAGGACTACTATAGGACTCTACTACCTCAGGCCAGCGTCCAACATGTCTCCTGGCTGGATCTGAACCCACTGCAGGAGGAGGACGTTATCTCTTCCCCCAAAACAGTCCCACCAAACATGCCGAGCTGAATACAGAACGGGGACATGCCGTTCAAGAAAACTATTTTGCCAAACAGGCATTTGGTAGTTATGAAAGTCAAGTTGTATATCCAAACTTTTGAATTCTGTCAAAGCTCAGGAAAGCACAGAACTGGTGTCTCTCACATTCAGTCTTACAACTTCAATGTCCACAGTCTGACCATTTTGTCAGTGCAGAATCAGATATGAAAGACAGTCTGAAAAGAAAACCAGTTGTAACTCATAGTGAAGTCTATTTTATCATGTTATCTATAGGCTATGGCATGAGTAATTTATCAGTGGTAAAGCCTTGTCACAACAAAAAGGAACTGCACATATCCAGGTGAAGTACAAGAACTTTGGTAACACTGTTCCTCTAGAACTGATAAGAAACACTCTCCTGTCTCTTTAAGAGATACTCATGGACACAGCAGGGCTTCAACCAAAGCAAGACTGGTGTTAGCTGTGCTCAAAACAAGGTCTGAAAATCCAGGTCACACTGGTCAAACTGTAATCTAAATGGGAAGAGGAAAGCAATACAAATATTGGTAGACAATAGCTGGTGATAAAGGGGTAGGTGATGGTTAAAAGTCTCTTCCCCACCTTTGCTCCTCACTCCTAAACACAGATGAAGAACTTGAGTATCTGTATCCTGTCTCTCATCTGGTGCTCCAGCATTCAGACCCCTTTTCCTGTATATAAGGGAGAGGGGAACTTCAATCCAGCTGCACAAATATCTCTGTTTCGCCTGGGGATGAGATTCACACTATGATCCAGCACATTCAAGGCCTTTCTAAGCACAACAAACCAATGCCAAGAAACAGAAAAATGTCATCAAGGCCATATAGTTTGGTTTCTTGCATTTGTTTTGCATCTCACTCAAAATGGGCAGGCATAATGCAGGGAGACAAAGAGGCCTTTCTCAGCAAGCAACGTGGCGTGCACTCCTGGGTCACCTCAGGCAGTTATCTGCCTGCCCAGTGCCCTTTACCCTGTTTAGATTGTAGCTGCATCCTTTTAGTATCAAGATGTGGATATTTAATGCATGTTCACCTTTGCCCCCAGCCACACACTGTTTCTGCTTAGCTAATGCTTTTCTTGGCAGGCTCAGCCAGGCAAGTCAGAGTTCAGTTTGCACCCCAATCAGCTGAGGCACAGATGACTGGCTCTGGGAAATGCTGCAGAGGCACAGCCAAAATGAACTAAAGTCGCTTATAAGGAGCTGGAAATTACCCTGTGCTGGTACTCAGCCAGTTTGATTCTGGCCCATGACTGGGCATCCAGCCACAGCCAAAGGACAAATCAAAATAAACAAACCAGAAGTTTCTTCTAGGGACATATTATGAAGCAATTTACAAAGCAGGATTTAAGAACAGAATACTGTGCTGTCCATGCCTTAGCAGCATGGACAGCACAGTGACAGACCCTCTAAAAAGCTTTTAGTGCAGTGAGTGCCAGTGGGAAATGGACAAGATAAAAGACACAGAACACAAGTTAAGACATACATGCTTTGCACAGCTCTCCCATGCAAGCAATGCATGCCAAGCTTTCAAAAGTGGTCAGAGCAAATGGCTGAAGCTTAGCTGGTCCTGAATACAGACTTAAGATTCTGGATTTGCTTTATCTGATATTTTTATGTATTTGTTGAGAAGCAGTTATCAGTTATCAGTTATGAAAGAGACTGCTGTGGGAAACCCATGACTACTAACTCTCCTTTGATTCATGTGTTCTTATTAGCAGGTCTTAGGAGGAATATATTGCACAGCCTTTTGTGCAATAGCCCTGTGCAGAGTCCACAGATGTAGAGAGACAGACCTCCCCAGCACTCATCATGTCTCTCAAAGATCTCTCAAGAAATATACTGAGATAGGTCAGAAACAGTATGGGAAACACAACACTTTTGCAGATCTGGAGCATGATAACTAAACAGGTAAAAATTTGGTGAATCTGCCACAACCCAAAGTCAGCTACAGAGTTGCCTTTAAGACCTTTGCTAGGGTAAAAGAAGTCCTGAGTAGCTTACTCTGTAGCAGGTTTGTACTGACTCTCAAGCAACCTGGCCAGCAGGCTGGGACTTGGCAGCCCACTGCTACTTTACCTGATTCCCTGCTGCTCCAGGATGTGAGTGAGCTGTGAGCAGTCTGCCTGCACACATCCCAGCATATGCCTCCTGAGCACCAGAGCTAGCACAGAGCTGGACAAGGTGCAGGGGACAAGCTGTTCGCCCTCCTGCCCACCCAAATGTTTTTCAGGGTGCAGAACTCAGTAGCTCAGGACTCTCTGCAAAGGAACTCAGTGGGACTTCATCACAATTGTGAGAGAAGAAATTTCAGGATTCATCTGCATGACTCAGCTGTTTACTGTAAGTCTCTATGGGGGCAGGAGTGGCACTGAGATTCACAATTCATTATCTATAAAACAAAAAGAAGTTTAATCAAATGTCTACTAGTAAACGTCCTTCAGAGCACAGATGCACACAGAGACTTGCCCTCAAAACAGACAGACTAAACTACAAAACCCCTTGTCACAGTACTTTTTGTCTCAGTGCACCAGCGGGGAGAGAGGGAAGCAAGCAGGGAAAGTAAAGGCTTTCTTTAGCCACGTTAGGTACAACCAATCAAAAGGACTGGATATCTACTTACAAAAAATAACCATTTATAAATATATGTCTTTGAACACAGAAGTATTATACCCATAATCAGGATAAGTGCACAAAGCTGGTACCAGGAAAGATGTCTCAGAAGTAAAGTCTCTGAGTTAAACCAGCACATTATCCACTGGTATAAAATGCTGCATCTCCACATACTTGAATGAGCTCACATATATTTACAAATTACCTTCAAGATCCCACCTGCACTCACACACCTTTCCTAACTTCTTCTAGAAGGGACTACTCATCCATCATCTGGTCATCCATTAATCTTTCAAATGTCTGTGCTGGTTCCAGCTGGGGTAGAGTTAATTATCTTCATAAGGGCTAGTACACGGATATGTTTTAGATGTGCAAACAAGCAGAAATGAGAGGAGCTGTGTATTTATTACACATTTCTGAATAAGTCATGCCAAATATCTAGGACAAACAATACATTAAGCCCTAAAGAACCCTTTGAAGGGTTTTTGTCTGCTGGAGGCAGCAATGAAAAAGTAACATGATGGAAAGGAAGCAGTAAATCATTCATGAGAATGATTAGAAAATAAAACTAACTGTGGATGAGATGCAGCAAACAACACTGAAAACAGCCAGCATATTTTTTGAGTATCTCATATTTTAGAGGTTAGAGTGGTTGTGATGAACTTTAGGAAGTCCCTTTGTGTCCTTTATTGTAAAGAAGACATAGCAGATATAAAATTCATGGAGAACTGTACAACAACAAGTTGCAGTTCATTCAGATGTCTCATGTCTACATCAGGCACTGAAGCAAAAATGCTTCTGTGCTTGAAATTACTTGGCTTAAGAAAAAAGCGTCTTAGGAATACTGGTGAAATAAGTATAAATAAGACTAGGTGCCAAATAATGCTTTGTACATGTGATCTCACTTACATGCACACAATCATTTTGGAATCCTAAAGTCAAGTTCTGAAAGAATTACTGTACCAAAATGTTCACAGCTACCACATAATGTAATTCAGTTGTGGGTGCTACAGTCTCCCAGGTGAGTGGGGTAGCCACAAATCATGTTATCATTAGCATTTATTTTAGATGAACTCTATGAAATAGCGTGTTTGAGGAAAGCTTCTATCCTAAGACTATCCCAAGTAAAAAGATTTTTTTCTTCAAATAGCACCCTTAAGCTTCAAGGGAAAATTCACCCTACATTGTACCTTTGAGCCTTCACTGGCCCAACGGTGTGTCTTAAGACTTTTGAAAAACTGCTTTTGGAAACAACTCAAGGCAGTAAAATCCTTGTTAAAAATTTTCCCCTCAGTGTCTCCTGGGTCATTCTCCAAAACAAAAGTCTACATTAGGTCAATAAAATCATGTTAGACTTTACAGTCAACACCATGTTTGACCCGGATTCATATTCAAGGATACCTTTAGCCTCATTTTTTAAACAAACAATATTTATGCAATGGTGGTGTGTTTGTGTGTGAGTATGCACCTGCCGGTGTCTTCAGCACCATTTACCTATTCCTGAACCCCCGCGTAATTCCAAGCACAGTGACGTTCCCAGGTAGGATGAGACATTATTAGTGCTTCAAGTCAGCTTTTATTATGTGTCAAAGAATCCCCACTGGCCAAAACCAGTCTTAATTTATTACACCACTCTTGGAAACCATGTGTGTTATTAGCTATTCTAATATTGCTACTAGTCTGTGTAATACCCTAAGCATACATAACACTTGGTATATGCAAACCATAAGACAAAGTTTCTGCCTCTATTTTCCTATATAAGTACCACTCCCCCTGCTTTGTTTTGTAGTTTGGCAAATAATTTACTTTATTAATATAAATATTTGAGCTGCAAACCACCAAAGGATTCAAAGCCTTTGGCACCGCATAGCAGTCATGTCTTATTTGCTTCATTGCAAAAGGTAATCCCTGTGTTTTTATTACGAAGCTGGCACCAGCTGTACTCAAGCTGCTGGTTAAACATACCTAACAAGCAGCAAATTCTCAACCATGATGTACAAATTTAACATTATTCTCTAGGACCTGTAGCTCCCTACAAAATAATTTCAACGTTGCAAGAGAGGCAACTCTTACGGATTTAAAATCAGATTTAGGAGAAAAAAATATTTTCTGGGATGTGTCTGTCTGTTTCCAAATGCACAGCACTGCCCTACCAGCAAAGCAGCACCTTCAAAGGTTTTGTTTTGGAGAACGTAAAATTTCCCTGTGCCTTCAAAACTGGCTTTTCCTTTCCTTTCAGCACTTAATGCCTTATCTTCTTCCTAGATCTGCCAGCAGAAGCACAAACTTAATTCCTACATGGGCCTCCAAAGCTCAGCTCTCCCAGCAATGCCCTTGTATTGTTCTACAGCAAAGAAACTCCTCCATGCTCAAATGGGCAGAATAGATGAGCAAAACTTGCTGTACCCAGCAGTGCAGACCCCTAGAAACAAGATCAGCAGCCACATTTTGGGTCACAGGAGAAGGGCTGTGGGAGCCCTTAAGATTTCCAGGGTGTCCCCAGACTGGGAGGAGGTTTAGAGATAGGCTCCCAATACCGGGGGCTACCACACCTTTCCCTTAGGAAAAGTAGAAAGCCAAAAGGCAACTCTAAGTATTCATTACTCTTTTTTACCACTTAGAATTAACATCTGCTGGGAAATCTATATTGATAATCACAGTTCTGGTTGCCAGACCATCAGAAGCCAAAGAAAAAGGATGAAGGAGGATTAATCCATGGAGCTGTTGGCAAAGCACAACAGCTGCAGAGGGCCTGAGCAATTCCTTTAACAAAATGGAAGTGCAAATTGCTAAAATGGTATTGGAAGAGAGATTTAACTTAACGTGCAGGCAGATCTTGATGTCTGAAGCTTGATTATGACAAGAAGCAGGGAAATGTAAATGCAGTGGTTACTAATGGGCATTATGAACAGGCAGGTAGCTTTGACAGCTTGTTCTCAGCTGGAACCTGTATTCCCAGGGACTTCATATCTTCCACATCCACTTCTTTCAGCAACCATATAAATGTAGCAGGCAGATTTGCCAACCACAGGCATGCAACTGCTGGATAATGGTAGTGGTTGCCAGTTAGGCCCACAGTCAAAGCTCCTGCCTGGATAAACTGAGAAAACCTGGTTTCCCTGATTCCTATCAGCACCATTTCCACTTACTGCTGAGACACACAGAGAAAAGATAGGTCTCCAAGGCAGGAACTTCACTGCTATCAAACACTGGTTTATGTTCTGCAGAGAAGCTGTTTGCCTCTCCTTGCTGAGGTGACTCCCTTGTATAGGCAGAGATACAGTGGAAGAGAAAGAGGGAAGATTCAGGGAACCTCACTAGTGACAAGAACAGATCTGGGGCAGAGCTCATGCTGTCAGCTGACACGGAACCTTTTCAGGACACTCCAACCCAAACACTAGCTGGGAAATTTTAGCATTTCTGCGTAGTAAAGAAGCAACAAAAATAATGATACCATAAATAATGGCTATATGTGTGTCCAACATACACTCTTGCTCTCATGTTTTTCTCTGTTTACTAATTACTGAGCTACTAATAATAGCTAACAGGAATGATGGTGCTACAGAGCATGGAAAGAAAACCATTTCACAAAGTGAGCCTCCCGAAGATGGCCTGTGAGGTGCAGGACAGAAATGGCTGTAAAGCTCCTGAACAGTAAAACCAGAATTAACCTCTGCCCTTGTGACTGATCAATGGCTAGAGTCAATCCCAATGGATTTCGGACCCACCCTTCCCTAAAAGTTACCTCTTCCAACCCAACGTGTAAATAATTAAACTTTCTCTACACATTGCCAAGATAGGAAGAAGAAAGGCAGTTGCTATTCCACGTAACTATAGATAAGCTTGGCCCTCCTTCCACCTGCTGAAATTACAGCCAAAACCGTGAAGACAACATAAGGAGGAGTCCCTTACTCAGGAGCTAATATTCTTGCCTGCACTGAACAAAATAAGAGCTCTGACCCAGCCACTGGGAGATAACACACACAGCGAAGACAAAACATTCAAGGCCAAGGCTACCAAGAGGGCATTGAATTAGGGTTATGTTTGCAGCCAGCTGCACCACTGATAGAGCACAAACTTGCTGAATAAACCACAGAAGGACATCTAGTTGCCAATCAGGGATTAAAAGGACACACTTTAACTGTTCAGATTACAAACCAAAATGTGAAGATTTTAAATATGTTAAGAATTTCAATAGAGTTTTGATTTTGATGCATTGTCACAGTCATTGACTCTTGGTTATTTCTAATAAACCAGCTAAAGTAACATAGAACAAACTTGGTTTGTTCAAGGCTGAACTCAGCAATAATAAAGCATTTCTATGATAAGGAAATGCACCCTAAATTAAACTGTGGAAAATTTCCTATTCTTAGACATTAAACCATTGGCAAAACTTGACTTACTAATGTAATTTAAAATGTCGTATCTACAAAAGTATATATAAAACCTGCATAGTTTCTGTCAATAAAATGACAAAAAGTACACAAGCAGTCTGTATTTTGAAGGTCACATGAGCAATAGGAACTATGAACTTCAGGATTCATGAAATTGTGACATTTTAAAGTGGGAGGAGAGAAAAAAAATTCTGTCTTGTCCATACCATGAAATATTAAAATAAACAAACTGTAAATATTAAGAGTCAGTAAAAATATTTGGGATCTAACATTTAATATTAATTAATTTTCTGCTGAGGAAAAAATCAATGAGGCACCATGAAATCAATAATCCACAGTTTTATTCTGATTTGCAAAAACCAGAAGAATGTCATGTGACTTCACCTGGATGAGACCTGCTTTTTGCAGAACAAACACCTTAAAGTTAAAAGGTACCTCTTTAAATTCTGTCAATTTAAATACTATGTTTAAAAACTATGTTTCTTTATGCTATTAATTGTAAGGGTTCAGAGTTATTCATAATGTCAAATAGTACCAAATCCAGGGTCTCTTTCCCAGCAGCTCACTAAGTGATGTACTTTAACACTCAGAATTTATTAACCCCCTAGGTGTTGTAACGCCGAGTTAAAGCCGCAGACAGGAGGCATTTAGCAAGTTATATGTGCCACATAGCTTCACGGCAAAGGATTTCCTGCTCTGCTTTTCTTGCCTCCCACTTTTTTATGACTTTTTTTCCCTCATGGTAACTGCCAAGCCTCACATACTTTGAAGATGCTTCCTTATTTTGCCCTAACACTCTCTCTCGTTTCAGGAAGTGTTGCTGTGCATTTATCAAGGAGACACTTAACATATGCTGAATAATTTTTATCTTTCTCAAATGCTGATAGTGAAGTCCAAGACAAACTTACATGATGGACCCTCCATCCCCAGAAGTGTCCAAGGCCAGGTTGGATGTGGCTACCCTTGTGAAAGGTATCCCTGCCCATGATAAGGGGTCAGAATTAGATGATCTTTAAGGTCCCTTCCAACCACAACCATTCCATGATGCGTTACAGGACAGTGTCACGGCTAGAGACCAGCTATTCCATATGCTGAAAGGAGACAAGTAGCAAGGGCAGCTGCCACAATGAGGGTTTTGATAGAAAGCACCAAGATATGCACATTTATCTCTGGTTGCTCCAGCTGAGGAAACAAGATTTCTTATTGTTGTTGTGTGCCACTGGAAGTGGCAGCAGTCTTGCTTTTGTGACTTCTAAGAAAGCCTCATTTATCAGCCACCTTCCAGTTCTTTGGCATATCAGACCAAAAATGTTCAAAATGTACTTCAAGGTTCAACAAAAGGGATATCTCCTTTGACCACATTTATGTGTTATCAAAGTCAGGCAGGAAAACTACTTGTTGAAACTAACTTTAGGCAGGAAGAGATTTAGAGTATATAGCATCATTTAATGTCACTACTAGTTTTATTGTCACTCCTTGTCTTTTCCTCTATACTCCCACAGAGCCATCAAGAAGCTTTACAACATTACTCACTAAGACAGTGACAGCAGCTGAGGAGCATTGCTGTGCTGGGGAGTGTTTGCAGGGATAAGAGAGCTGGTTACCCACTCAATTCACGAAGTCAGGGAAAACGTCTTTGCCACTTGAACACTGACACTCTAAAACACCCAAAACATATAATTCCTGTGATACTGGAGGAGTGTAGATAGAAGAAGATGGTAAAGAACACGTAACAGGGAAGAAATTATGCAAGTTTTCTGCTTTTTACGTGAAAATAAATCCCGACGTGCATTTTATTCAGAGTCCCAATTCAACTACATAGGGCTGGCAATATTTTCCACTAAGAACACAGTACATGCATATGACACTTGTGTCATCCTTTGTAAGGCAGCCCAGCACCCAGAGTCACCCAACGCTGAGCCTTTATGACACTGGAGTTAAAAACAGGCTCTTTCCCACACCCCGAAAGCCGGCTGTGCAGGAAAAACGCAACTTATTCAGCTACTTAATTACTTTAAATTATTTGCATTATTAATTGTAACATAGTTGCTGAGATGTCAAGCACTGGGTCACTGCCCTCCAGGGAGTAGCTCGGCCCTCCCGAGACAGTGCCTGGGGACACCGGGCAGGACTGAGGGGCCGGCGGGGGCTGAGGGCGCTCCCGGCCTCCCCCGGCCCCTCAGCCCCAGCCCCGCTGCACCGGCCCGGCCCGCGCGGCCCTGGCCCGCCGCCCCGCGCTCTCTCGCGAGACTCGGTCGCTGTAGACGCGATGTCCTTTGGGGCACTGGCGGGGGGGAGGGCACGGAGGGAGGGAGGCAAAGCCTTGATTGATAGCGGTTTACACCAATAGGCGAGGGGAGCTGCGAGGTCTTAGCCAATAGTTTCGCTGCGAGGTGAGCGATGAGCCAATGGCGATGGCAGGGGGCGGGGCGCACCGCTGGCTGATTGATCCCAGCTCTGGCGTTGTTCAGTCGGAGCGAGAACATTCTAGAGGTGAGTACGGGGTAGCCATTGCCGGGTCTTGTCCGCCGGCCCCTCCTGCCTCAGCTGCGCGCCTCTCGTCGCCTCTCCCTCCCCCTTCCCTCTTCTCCCCCCTTCCTCCTCCCTCTCCCTCACAGGTGCCGCCGCTAACGATGCTCCTAATTGTGTCTTGCCCGCAGATTGCCCGGCACCGCTCTCCCTGGTGATACCGCCCGCCCCAGGACGCCGGGACCCGGAGGCTGCGGCGTCCGCCTCCGCCTCCCTCTCCGTCTGGATATAAGCGCCCCCTCGGCCGTATTCTCCTCTCACAATCGGCTTCGTCGCAGCCCGGGGCGAGCAGCGTTGGGTTTATGTCTTTATTGGACGAAAACGGTGAGTGTTAGCAGTGGGCTAAGGCGGATGAGGGCAGCGGGGTGAGGGTTCGGAAGGCGGGCGGGCGCTTTCGGCTGGGTTGAGGCCTCGGGCTGTCGGTGAACGGTGGATATTTGCAGAGGTTTTGTGTAACGAAGCGTCCGGCACTTTGACGGGAGGGGGAAGATAAGCGAGGGCCGGGGCAGAAAAGACAACATGGAAACACGCAACAGAATTTAACTCTAAAAGCCGTAGATCTTCAGCTATGGGGGTTATAGTTTGCTTTTGGAGGGGGAGGGACGAGGCGCTTTTTATTTTAAATTATTTATTTATTTCATTTCGCCGCCGCCATGCGACGAGACAAGATGGCGGCGGCGGGGCCGCGCCTCCCGCGCTGTGGCGGTGGGGGGGCAGTGGCGCAGTTCCCACCGGCCGCGGGGGGGGGCGCTCGGGCCGCGCTCCCGGGGGGCGGCCCCGGGGACACTCGGGGGGCGGCCCAGGCTGTGGTGGGGGCGGTGGGGCTCCCCCGGCCGCGGCGCTGCGCATGCGTGGCCGGGGGTGACTCCCCCATGGCTCCCAGCGCTGACTCAGTCCTTAATTGCTGCATTTATGACTCACCACGAGCGGGGCGGGGACGCGGCGCTGTGCGGCAGGGAGTCGGTCTGTGTTCCCGCTCTCTCGTCCGTGCGCGGCGTATAGGGGGGTGGTGCTTGGGATGAGGTGTCGTAGGGACCAGGAGAGGGAGCTTCAGCCTGCAGCAGACAAATGCTGCACTCTTGAAGGAGGGAAAAACGGTACGCTCCTTCTGGGATCTCGGTCACCGAGAGAGCTGCTTCCTCAGCAATTCTGGTCAGGTTACGCTGGTGGCTCTTTTTAGACATCCTGGGGAAGGAAATGGTGTGTTTAAAACGGAATTCGCGGTGTACTTTATGCTGAGGAAGGGTAAAATTGTATCAGGGCTAATGTAGAACACAAGGCATGTACAAGTCTATGTTCTTATTGTGTAAAGAAGTTGTAAACCTGACCAGAGGGACTCGGATCATGTTGCACCATAGGCACACTCTTACGCACAAGTACTAAGAAGGCTTTTTTAATGTGTCAACGCTTCTGTCATTAACGATAACAACATGATGACGTGTCAGAATAGCCATGCTCTGTAGTCAACCAGTTGTGGCTTAAGTACTCTTAGATCTGATTATAGAGGCACGTGTTAATTTAAATATGTAAATACTGCTCAAGGCAACGTTAATAATAGGATTCATCCTCCTTCCCCTTCCTCCCCCTCCTCCCTTCCCCCAAGAAAAAATTCAACTGGAAAAGCTGCTGCACTGCTCTGTACCTCTGCATTGCTAGGCTTTCTACAGTGAAGCAACTTCTGTCAGACTTATCAGGCTTATTGTTAAGTCAGAACTCAACAGAAGCTGCTATGAGAATCCATAAATGAGAGGGAGAATTACGTAATTTTCAACTCTTTTTCCACTCCGATCCAAAAACTGGTAAGCCATGTAAAAACTATGTTGGGCTACAGATTGCTGCTGCTTCATCTTACTTAGATTTCTCAACATTTTGGCAGACTTCAGTTTCTGTGATAGGTTCATGTTAATGTGGAATTTGAAATGGATTTCCAAATCTTCTGATTTCCTGTGTCCTTCAGCCTGAAACCATACCATATGACCCTTATGGTGCAACTCACTGGTTTGCATAATAAATCAAGGAGTGTGCCCTTCCTGAGTGATCCCAGAACTCTTGCTGGAGTTAATTGTATAAAGAAGTAGTTGTAAGCTATTCATTGGTTTTAGGGTAGTAAGAGAGGGTGCAAAGCTTTGTAGTGCACTTTTTAAAAGTTCCTTAGGAGTACAAGCCAAGGCTGGATTTCAGTTCTATTGATTGAAGAAAGCCATAGCATAACAAATGTACTTTTCTGTTTTTCTCACTCTAGATGTAATCTCTTATATAGCTTTGTAGCAAGAGTGGATTGATGTACATTAAGCTGAACTTAATTTTTTTCTGTTTGTTAACACTTGCAGAGCTGTTGCGCAGCCACTGGTACCTGTATTGGGGAAACATAGCGTACAAGCAAGAACCTTACAGCCTCAGTGGCGAAAATTTTTTCATGTCAGAGACCGAGAACTCTTGCAGTCGTTTATGTCATCCCGTCTTCTCCAGACAGAAGATACCAAAAAACTGCAATCAAAGATCTCTTCATCTTATTGATAAAGCTACTAATAAGGCAAAATGTCTGTCAACGTCAACCGCAGTGTTTCAGATCAGTTCTATCGCTACAAAATGCCCCGTCTGATTGCCAAGGTAACTTCCTAAGCAGCAGCTGTAAGCAAGGAGTGTTCTCTCAGGAGGGGAAAGAGCTCATGATAATGCTTGCCCACTCAGGGCAGGGAGGGTGTGTGCTTCAGTCCACACTTAAGTGCATGTTAGGTCTTGGAAAGAGATGTACTTCAAAGCAGAATTTCGGTGTAGTTAAATGGGAAATGCACACTGGGTTTGTCTATTGCAAGCATTTAAACTTAAAACATTACTTGTTTTCTTTAGGTGGAGGGCAAAGGAAATGGAATAAAGACGGTTATAGTCAACATGGTTGACGTTGCAAAGGCGCTTAATCGGCCTCCAACGTGTAAGTAGTAGTGTGGAATGACACAGCATTTTTTAATGCTTTTATGTTTGAAGTAGTAGTGTTAATTAGCTAAGAAAGCATTAATATTGTTCTTTAAAGATTTGTAAGAATTAAATGTGATTATCTCAGGATTAAATAATAGACAGAAACAAGCAGTAGCCCTATTTACTTGCTGTTTACGAATCACTACGAAGGTGTGTGTGTGTATATATATATACATATATATATATACATATATATATACATATATATATACATATATATATATATATACACATATATATATACACACATATATATATATATATACACATATATATATATATATATATATATATATATATATATATATATATATATATATATATGTATCTAAACTCTAATTCTTCCTTTACAGATCCTACCAAATTTTTTGGTTGTGAGCTGGGAGCACAGACCCAGTTTGATGTTAAGAATGACCGTTACATTGTCAATGGATCTCATGAGGCGAATAAGCTGCAAGACATGTTGGATGGATTCATTAAAAAATTTGTTCTCTGTCCTGAGTGTGAGAATCCTGAAACTGATCTGGTGAGTGCTCTCTGTCTGCGTAAACAATGACAGTATGGAAACACTGTACTGGATGTTTGTGGAAGTGGTGCAAACTTAAAAGCAGACTTGAGTATCTATGAACAGAAAATCAGGTACACATTCTTGCACCCTTTGGGAAGGTTTTACATCTCTAACAGTTTGTAACTTCTGGGATAAATTGTTAATTTTAAGCTTTGTCTTTAGAGAGTGATACAAAGTGTTTAAGTTTCTGCCTTAATCGTTTGGAGATGATAATGTAGACATCAAGTTTAGGCTTTCATGCAGTTGTTCTTTAAGTGGTAAGTTAATTGGAGGTTGTTGTTTCTTTGCAGCATGTCAATCCTAAGAAACAAACTATAGGTAACTCTTGCAAAGCCTGTGGCTATCGAGGCATGCTTGACACAAACCATAAGCTCTGCACGTTCATTCTCAAAAACCCACCTGGTAAGTGCTTTTCCTTCTGGGGATAAAGAGAACTTCTGTAATAGTGGAAATAGAAGAATAAATAGCTCATGTCTAATTGAAATGTAGTACTCCTGGAGTATGTTTGGGATCAGGATGAAGGAGCTGTGCTGGTCATGTCTTTCCTCCTTACAATGTGTCCTTCCCAGGCAGAGCTGTTTGTTCAAAGCTGGATATGCGTGTACAGGACACAACTTACCAGAAAGCAATGTAGTTGACAGTAGCTCGTGGTAGTTGTTCCTTTAGGTCAGCATGAAATGTGAGAGTAGAACGTAAAAACTGTAGTAAATACGAACTGTAATCTGTGCAAGCAACACTCTGTAGTAAGCATCTAGTTGCCTGCTGCAATTTAAGCTTGCTAGAATAGAAAAGTCTAACCTATTCCAGGGGTCTCTGCTTTGTGAGGTCACCTGTTATATAGACTTGGACAATCTTAGTGACAGACAAGACTTTGACTGCAGCTGGGGCTTTTCTCACCAAGTGTACATCTTCCCTGAGTCTTTTTGGGGATGGCTACTACCCATAACTTGCAGCTAATGGAAGCTTTCAAACCCACTTGGGGATTTGGCAGAGGTGCAGGGACTTTCTAGTTTGCTCTAGTTCATAGAACAAAACATTAAAATTCACTTGCAGAAAGTGGTGACACTGGTACAGGAAAGAAAGAAAAGGAGAAGAAGAACAGAAAAGGCAAGGACAAAGAGAATGGTTCTGTGTCCAGCAATGAGACACTTCCACCCCCACCACCAGAGGAGATTACTCCTCCACAGGTTGTGGTAAGTAGAAGGGAAAGTGGGGAGATAAGGGTGTGTGGCGTGTTGCTCAGATTTAAACCTTTGAAATCACTGACATTCCTTGCTGGTCAGCATTGCACCTAAAGGTTTTACTGTATCCAGAACTTAGTGCTGGAGTAGAAGGGTCCTTGATTTTCCTCTGTAGCAGCTTTATCAGCTCATCAGTACCAGCATTTGTGCTCCTTGCTAAGTGAAAGCTGCCTATCCTTTATCACTCTCAGGCACCTGGATTGTCTCCTGTGTACTAGGTAGAATGGTAAAACTGCAGTTCAGGTAGCCCTACAGATGGCTGTAGAATTAGGTCTGGCTTCTGCTTACTTCGTATGTTTGCATTTTCTCT
Source organism: Acridotheres tristis (assembly GCA_037013685.1). NCBI lineage: Eukaryota > Metazoa > Chordata > Aves > Passeriformes > Sturnidae > Acridotheres > Acridotheres tristis. The sequence goes on along the minus strand of CM072892.1, from coordinate 9,925,404 downwards.
GTGATCTTTGACTTGCAAATGGTACTATAAACATTTCGTTAGTTTTCTAAAAATGCTGTCAAGTCTCTACCATTTCTATCCTCGTGTAATACTAAGCCTGCAGTAATATTGTGTGGGTCTCTTGTTTTGGTTTTGTATTGTAGGAGGAGGAGGATGATGATGACTGGGGTGAGGACACAACAGAAGAAGCCCAGAGGCGTAGGATGGATGAAATCAGTGACCATGCGAAGAACCTCACGCTTAGTGAAGACCTGGAAAGAACTGTAGAGGAGAGAGTCAACTTACTATTTGATTTTGTAAAGGTAAGTATTCTCTGGTGGTTGGCTTGATGTTATCGCTCAGCTGTAATTGTACAAAACGTTTGTAAGGAAACTAAAAGCAGCTTGCTCAAGCTTCTGCAAAGTACTGGTTCTACCAGCCCTGGGAAGGGATGACTGCGAAGAGCATTAATCCAGACCTCAGGTGGCATTAAAATGTTTCTTCTGTATCTGTTTCCCTCTAGAAAAAGAAGGAAGAAGGTGTCATCGATACTTCTGACAAAGACATTGTAGCAGAAGCAGAGAGACTGGATGTAAAGGCTATGGGCCCACTTGTTCTCACTGAAGTCCTTTTTGACGAAAAGATTCGTGAACAAATCCGAAAATACAGACGTCACTTCCTTCGTGTAAGCCATCTCTTCTGCACTCTGTGACAATTGTTCAGAGTTTTTTGTAGCAGTTACTTGGTACTATGGGGAAGGACTTTTTGTAGTGTTTTACTTTTAAACTTCTTCACTGGGGGAACTGCTGGGAAGGGTAGTATGAATTATTGTGAACTTTGCAATCTCATAGAACTGCTTCTGCTCTCTATTTAGTCTGCAGAGAAGGTAAAAAATCTTACTTAATCATTTTTGCTTTTATCACAATTCTAGTTCTGCCACAACAACAAGAAAGCTCAGAGGTACCTTCTCCATGGCTTCGAGTGTGTGGTAGCTATGCATCAGTCCCAGCTTATTTCAAAAATACCACATATTTTGAAGGAAATGTATGATGCAGATCTTCTGGAAGAAGAAGTCATCCTTGGCTGGGCAGAAAAGGTAAAGGACAGTATGTAATGTACTGTAGCAATTAAATACCTGAAGGTAGCTTATTACATCTGGCTTCTCCAGTCTGGTGTAGCTTGTGCAGTGAGAAGCCTCCTTCAAAAAATAGGCTGTGGAAGGCAGTGGGTGAGATCAGAGTTCCAGTTTAGGCAGTATTTAGGTACACTCTGGTGTAAACTCCTTCATTGTTCACACGATATCTGTCTTTCTGTCTTTCAGGCCTCAAAGAAATACGTTTCAAAGGAGCTTGCCAAAGAAATCCGTGTCAAAGCAGAACCATTTATTAAATGGCTAAAGGAAGCTGAAGAAGAATCTTCCGGTAATGAAGAAGAGGATGAAGATGAAAATATAGAGGTAGGAAAGGCTCACTTGCTGTCAGAAGCTCCAAGGCTGCACTGTTTTTGCATGCACTCTGAAATTGATTACTCAAGACATTACTGTGCATATTGGGAACAGGAGAAACACTCCATCTACGACGCTTTAAGTGTTGCTGATTTGTTTTCAGATGTCTACATGAGATCACTGTAATGCAATTGCACCTGGGTAGCCGAAGACTGTACCATTCTAGAGTGACAGTCTCTTGCACTGTAGTAGCTCATGTAGTGCAAGGTTGACAGTATCAAACATCGTGTCTCATGTTGTAGATGAATTAATGGGAGTGTGTTTGCTAGATAAGATGATGGAAGAATCATTTTCCACGCCTGACTGTTTTCCTCACAGTTTAAGGCTAGGTAGAATCTCTAGCTGGCTTTGGCTGGGAGGGTATTTACACAGGGATTGGTTGGTTGTTCTTCTCCCAGCATTGTATTATTCTGCACCTGAGTAGGAGATGCTGCTTCTTCCACATGCATGTGCACAGCTCTGCCCTGCAAAGCAGGGGTTCGTGGCCGTGGTCAGGAGGGTGGTTGGGTGTTGGAATTAGTGCAGCGCTTAGTGGCAGTAAGAGCTGTAGTTAAAGGAAGTGTCTTGTCTCCACAGGTGGTGTACTCCACAACTGCCAGTGTACCTAAAGTTGAAACTGTGAAGCCTGCAAACAATAAAGATGATGATATCGACATTGATGCCATTTAAAGTGACGCAACATAGCTTCCAGCATAGTAATGCAAACTTCTCTGCATTTTCTGCCAGAAGTGTGACTTGTATGTGCACAAGCTGAAATGGCTTAACATCCTGCTACTTTGTACTCTAAAATGTATCTTTTTACTGTGACTGGTCTTGTGTTACTAAGCCTAATACCAAGGAGTCAGCACGTCGGTGAACTGATCTAGTTTGCAACTGGCATGTTCTATTTTGTTTTTCTAACTTGTGTTGGACACATACTTGGAGCACATTTATACAGTTGTGGAAATAAAGGATTTGGTTTTGGTCAATCTTCATTTGTGACTCAACCCCCTTATTGCTTTTCCAAGTAAGTATTTACACAGCTCAATGAAGTGTGCGAAGCTGATCACACAATGACAGTCTGTTGAATGAGGAAAAAAGAACCACTCCACCTTAACCATAAACGCTGTTCTAAGCGTGGCGATTTGAAACGTGGGTAAGAAACAGGTGTTGGCTAATGAACAGTGTGCAGCTGCCAGCTTCTTAAAACAGGGCAGCTGTCTGTGTTCTGATCTTCAGCAGCTTGGGTTCTTTTAAGCAAACTTCATCTGGTAATCACTACAGGAGTTGGGTTTTGGCTTGGGTGTTTTCCTTCCCTATGGTTTTCAACAGCTCCAAATCTAGGATTAAAGCTGCAGGAGCTGGCATTGCTGCAGTTGGTGTGTGCTGCTCCTGAGGAGCTCACTATTGCCATGGGTCCAGCTGTGCAGTGTCCAGCTCCAGCTTTATTTGGGGAGGGAGGAGCAGAGGAGGAGATCTGGCACCCTGAGTGCAGAAGTCCCCAGAGCTGCTTATCTCTGGAAGTGAGTCATAAATGCCAGTGTTAAGGAATCAGATTCCTTTAGAAGCAGGGTAAATAAAAACCTGGTCCATCAAGCTCAAGAACCTGGTCTGACATGGTGTGTGACAGGTTCTGGCCAGCGAGGAGTTAAGGGTGGAAGTTTTGTTGCCTGCCAGGAGAACCGAGAGTGGGCTTGGGTTTTGGGCCGTTTTGTTGGATTCAGTATAAGTTTTGAGAGATCAAGTCTGCAGGGCATGGTGAGCTGCTTTTTCTAGTCAAGGTTATTCTAGCAGAACTTTGATAAAAGCAAGGATTGTGTTTGGATAACTACAGCAGGGGTGCCTTGAGCTGCAGGTTGTGTTCTGCAGTGTCTTGTGTTGCATGTGGTCCTAGCAGTGAGTCATCACTGGGCACTAGCAGCTATGGCAAACAGCTAGAACGATGGGGTAAAGCCATGGAGCATTTCAAAGTGCCTTTCTATCTTAGATGGATTTTTATTGCTGTAATACAAACCCACGATTTTTAGTTTAGAGGCAGATTTATTCCTGGCTTTTGTCTAAAAAAAAATCTGTTTTATATTGCGTTTAAACAAGGTTTGTATTTCCCAAGTTTCCATTTTCATGCATATTTGGGAACCTGGAAGATAGATTACTGATCCCTGTGTACCCTCTCAGGAAGACTCCTGGTGCAGCACATGCCTCCCTTGTGTAACTGTTGTGAGCACACCCTGATAAGTGTTACTCTCATGACCAAGTTTCTGTCTGAAGTACGTTTTTTGTGGTGTTGGCTGCTCCGAATGGGTGACATCAGTGAAGTACCATTTCAGGGGTGATCAGTCCCTTTCAGGGCAGACTTGATGGCAATTGCAGGCTGCCACCAATAGGGATAATCTCTGGGTGTTTGGGTTTTTTTTCCCCTCAGGATGTAAAGACTAGCAAGACATACCTGTTCCTTCTTGCAGAGAAACCAGGAAATAAATCCACCTAAAGAAGTTTTTCATAGGGTCAGTGAAGGAATGATGTCATAGCAAAGCTATAGGATGGTAGATTTGGTGTAAAACATGGTGGGAGCATGCAGGGAATGGAAGTGTTCTTGTCTGTAGTACCCACAGGTGGATCAGAGTGAGTGTATCACAAAGCAGTAACCTAATTTCAGTCATGGTGGAGGCTTCTAGAAGTGCTGAGGCTGCTACTATGAAATTCCTGGTGCTGAGTTACACTTCTGACCCTGTTTTCACATTCATGTTGGTGTTTCTGTCTCACGTTATTAACCAATGATTTCACCAGCTCATAAAAATTGAGTGTTGTGCAACTATTTCTTTAGGGAAGGAAGTCTGACTTAAAAGTTTCATGAGTCTTTGAATGCATTGCCTCTGCTATCTGATTAAAAATAACAAGTACATCTTCAAAAGACAACTTGGAGTTCAGATAATATCTGCTCCAAGCTTCCAAGTTAGACTTCCTTCCAGACAGGAAGGAAATGGTGTTGGATGATTCCCCCCATTTGGTGCTGTACCATGTCTCTGTGGGAAAACCTCAGTGTGAGCACTGCCTTTGGGCAGCTACAGGGTCTCGTCGAAGATCCATCATACTCGGCTTTACACACCCTCATCTCCTTGCAGAGCCTAAGATTGGGAGCTTTGCTGCAACTTGGCAGCCTCTGGCAGCAGCTTCTCTTCATCCAGCATGACAAGGAGCTGTCAGCTCTGCTTGGGGCTCAGCAGCTTCAGCCAGAGTTTGAAATCCTGACTGTTGTACACGTAAGAAGTAAAATTGCCTGGTTTTACTTTTTTCTGAGAAGCTACAAATTATCATTAGAGGCCAGTACCTTCTCAGCTGGATCTGGCTGGACGTGTATTTGATAAAAGTGTGCTCTTTGCTCCTCAGCATGCACAGCTTGGGCTTGCAGTGAGGCAAGGAGTAAAGATGGGAAAAGTGATTTGAAGGGATTGCAGTAGGCACAGAAATGTGCTCAATGCTTTTGTTTTACTTTGTTGTAGTAGTGGCTTCTCTTGCAGTGTACCCTTGATGTGGTGCTCCCCCAGAGGTCACCTCTGCAGTAATCCTCTACTTGCATGAGGTGTTAGAACAAGGCTGTCATTCCTCCTCCCTAAGATCTGCCCTGTTCCTTGGGGTAAGAGACTTGCTGAAATACCTTCATCTCCACCCAAGTCAAACAGCTCGGTTGATTTGTTGCTGTTCAGATGTACCACAGAGTTTAAAAAGTTGATTTATAATAACGCTTAGCAAGTGGGTGTCTTTCAGCTGTGCAAGTCCTGAACCTTGCCGTTTGAAAAGGAGAGGTACCTCTGAAAAGTTGTTAATGTAGGGGTCTGTAATGAGCTGTCCTTTCATTTGAGGGCTGCTAAAAAGTTGTAATAAAGATCACAGGACCTCTGGGCTCCCAGTGAAAGCAGCGAACTGAAATGGCAAGGAGAGATGGAACAAAAGTAGCTGACCCCTAATTAGTCTCTCCAAACTGTAGCAGCTATTTTCTTTTCAAACTAATTAGTCCCAAAGAGCCTCAGAGGCCTGTTGCTGAGGATTGACTCCTTGGCGTTCGGTAACACTACTGAACCGAGAAGTTCTGGAACAGAAAACCCAGAAGTGAAGACAAAAAAAAAGAAAAGGACAGCTTGAAAACAATGCTCTTTTAAGCCTTATCTGTGGAACATTGCATGGTTAAATTTCATCTTAAGGTTTATAAAGTTGTTGGAGCTATTGGGATTACTTACATGCTTGACAGGCTGCTGGTGTCTGTGTTTTTCATTTTGGAGATGATCATCTTGCTGTCACAGAGGTGTCAGAATCTGTCTCTTGACCTGGAATTGCTGAGGAGATGTTCTGGGGCCACTGAGCAAGCAGCTTTCCCAGGATGTCACTTCCTTCCCTAGCACAGACCCAGCATCAGGCTTATCACAGCTTCCTTAGAGTTTCTTCAACTGACATCCATCAAAGGCATGGCCCCAGTGCCTGGGTGATGCTTTTATTCAGTAAAATTCTAAAACTCCTCAATTTTTTCAGAGCAAAATCAAAAACATCTTTGATAGTTTGAGTTAGGAACCTAAGAAACAAATTCACTCAATCCCTGTCAGTAAAGAGAGGGAACTCTTCTTCCCATTGTGATTAGTATCAGGAAAACCAAATGAATGCTAAACCATCTCTTCTGCACATCAGTTCTTCTACTTGCATGTGCTTCAAAGTCATTGCTTACGCAGTAGTTAAGGCTCTTTAAGCTAATTTGCTGTGGCTAAATTCCCAGTCCTGGGTGTCCTGTGGATGGGATGGCATTAGCTTCCAATGCTGGCCACAGGACAGCATCCACATCCAACGCTGTGACAGGACAGGTTTGGAGTGAAGCCAGGCAGCTGGGTCAGTAAGTCAAGGCTGGGACCAGCAAGGCACAGGGCTGGGCACAGACCTGCCCATGGGGGTGCACAAATTTTACAAAAGCCTGTGCCAAGGTGTCTTGGCCCCAGGTGCTTTCTCTCTGGACTTTCTCACACTGGTCCTTCCACCTGCTCCAAGGTTACTCAGCTGCACCACACTGGAGCTTGAACACAGGCAGTCCTGCACCTGCAGGGAGGGGAAAGGGGTTGCAGAGCCTATTCCTGCTCCCAGGTCCCTGATATTTTCTAAGTCTGGAGCTGTTTTTTCTGGTGCTAATCTCACCTCATTACCGTGGTGTTAGAGGCATTTTCTGCACGTTATTTTCTCAAGGGGAAAAGAGATGATTCGAAGGAGAGTCCTGGTCTGAGTACAGAGCCATGGGCACTACAGCCATACATTCCAAATAAGGGAAGTATCAGCACCAGGAGCAACTCAATGGGAGGTTTGTGTGGGTGTTTTATTATTCTCTGTGAATTTTTTGCTTGATACAATTTTTTATATTTATCTGATATTAATAAAACCCAGGTAACTGCATTGACGTCAATGGAGTTTGGCTTTGATTCTGTGCAATTAAGGTAGACATCTGACATCTTTAAAAGCAACATGAGGAAAGTATACTTCCCCAGGAGAATCCTATCCCTGTCTTGTCAGGGAATTGTTAATAAATTATTTATTAATTGATAATCACTTTTATGGACAAAGTCAAAGGCATACAAATTGTGAGCAGAGTAGTTCACATAGGAAAAGACGAAATAAAGAAATAAAATACTAAATGACAGGACTAAGGGTGGTCTCTGGGGTTGGGAAAACTGGATTTAAAAGCTTTTATCTCCTGCTTCATTTGTTCCTTTCGCCTGTGCTCACATTCTGTGTCACAAGCCAGAGGAGGTGGTGGCTCCAGCTGGATGTGCTGTGGAACTTGAGGTGGTTGTGCATGGTGGGCAAGCACACTCAGGCAAAATGGGAAACAGGAGCACAGCTCCAATGACAGAAAAACACTCTTCTGTGTGGTGAAAGTAATAGGATTTTAAGCAATCTATTTTAGATTCCTATTTATCAGCTGGCGTTTAATACAGGAGTTTGCATTTTCCATGCCTTCTCCATGAACAGGATTGGCTAGATTCTAGTTTTGATTTATTCTGCTAAAGGATGCCTATAAAAAGTCTAGAATGCAGAAGGGGAATCTCAAGGAAAATTTTTAAAAACCCTTAACTATTGGTGGACTTCATCAAAATTGCAAGAAACAGTTTAGACAAGATGAATGATGTGGTAGCTGCAGCCACTCAGGCTGCTGTCAGGAACACACCACCTCCAAAGGGCAAAATCCCTGCTTAGGTGGAGCAGTACAGAAATAGGGAAGGTGAGGAAAGCAGGTTGGATCCTACCCAACAGAAGTCACTGGAGAACAGCACCTTCACCTTGCAATCAATGGAGGAGCCAAAGTTTTAGCAAGTAGCACAGCTTGCTGAAGGTAAGTCCAGGGATGAAAATATCCACTATAAAAACCAGTAATATATAGAGAGAACTAATCAACTGTGCACTCCTCATGCTGACTAAAAATCAAGGAGATGGAGGGGTGATAAGTCTTCCTAAGCACGTCCTGGTCAATCATGATACCAGAAGATGGGAGCAATGCATTTGACTAGGGAAAAAATTGCTGAAGGAAGCAAGAGGTGTTCCTGGAGTCCTCAGAGCTGTGCAGATGGGTAAGCAGCCTCCATGAGCCTCCTCATTTGTGTGGACCTGGGGGTGCTCTCAGTTTTGCATGGCCAGGTTTGTGCGTCTGGGTGAAACATCTGCTCTGGACCTGTTCCTTGGAGAGGACAGGAGCGTGTGGGCTGGGAGACAGACACAGGGAAGGAAGGCTCAGCAGCACAGGCGTGGCTGGCTGCATCTTGGTCCAGGTCGGTGAGAGGGAAGCCAGGAAGTGAAGGTGGCTGTGGTGTGTGGGTGGTGAGGATTGAGAGGTGATCAGTAAGGCCTTCCTGTTTAGTAACACCAACAGGCTTTTCCTGGGCAAGGGGGTGGTTTTATCTGAATCACTGAAGGGGAACTGAGTGTTCCTGGTGGGAGGAGAAGTGGGAGAGCAGGTACCTGTCTGTTGTGAGAGCCTTTCTGGGGGCGTCCAGGGATGTGCACTGAGGAGCTGCGGAGCTTCACTAACGCACGGCACCAACTGCTGAAGTTTCTTTTTTTTTTTAACAGTCTTTTATGATACTGTCTCTGCTTTTGTTCCTCATTTTTTCACCTCAGCACTGTAGGGTGGGACTGAGAGACAGAAAGAAACAGTGGTATCGCTAATACCAGAAAACCTGTTCTGCAGGAAAACCTGCAGATGCGTGCAGGATGGGGAAGGAGCGGCTGCACTCATGACCCAACCTGCCCTGCACACAGAAGGCCAGAGGGTCATGGGGGATGACAGGTTCCTTCCTCTGTCTTTCCTCTTTCCCATGAGCCCATTCTCAGCTTGAGTCAAAGACACCAGGTACTGTTCAGGGCCTGACCTGAACCTTCAAGGAACAACTGGAAGGAAGGTCTCCTGCCTTTCCTGCTCCATGGGACTTGCTCTGCTGTGGAGTCAGCCTGTGCCTTGGTCCAGGGCTGGTCAGCACTGGTGGCTTTGGAGTTTACAAGGGAGATGCCTGTAGCTGTCAGAGGGCTGACATCCTGGGCCATGTCCTGAGGAGGCACTTGGTGTCAGAGAAGCCATCAGTGCTGGGAATTTTCTGTGACCTACTTTTCCTCCCAAAATTCTGCTTTGTGACAGTGGCAAAGACCCATTTACCAGGAACATCCCCAAGAACGTCCCTGGGCTGCAGGAGGGATCCCAGCTGGGACTGACCTTGCTCCTCCCATCACCTAACATGTGCACGGCCCCTCAGCGCCCTGCTGGAACACAGCCCAGGTGGGCAGGCAGGATGGGGAGGATTCAGGGACAGATTTTGATTCGCCACAAGGGCTGGGTGGCCACAAGGCCATCTGTAAACACCTATAAATCCGCCCCTCTTGCCGAAGCAGGGCTGCATGGGGCGCAGGGACCGTGGATCGTGGCGGGCACAGCGGGAACAGGCTGGGAGAGCTGGGGCCGGGCACTGCCCGGGCACGCCTGCGGGGAGTGGCGAGGAAATGCGGGGTGTCGGGAGTGCGGGATCCTGGGAATGAGGAGTGCCAGGAGTTCGGGATCCCGGGAATGCGAGGTGCTGGGAATACGGGGTGCCGGGCACGCCGTGTCCCGCCGCGGTCCCGGTCCCGGTCCGGCCGGAGCGCAGTGGCCGCCAGGGGGCGCCCGCGCGCCGGCGGCACCGCCCCGGCCCCAAACGGCCCCGAGCGGAGAAAAGAGAATAAAAATACAAATCAGGCAAAACTAAACCAAACCAGACGAAAACAAAGAAGAAAACCCAAAAGATAAAAACAAGTAAGAGGTTGATTAAAAAAAAAAAAAAGGCACAAAGAAAAAAAAATGGAAAATCCTCTTCCTTCCAATTTTCACCCTCATGAATAGTGTCTGGCTACAGATTTACCAGGGTTGGACTTCTCCCGCCCAGCACCCACTGAACTCATGTTGCCTGATGCACGTTTTTGGGGAATAAGAGCAAAATTCTCTGTGTTGGATGGAAAGGGGGTTCCAGGCCTCACACTGTCCCTGCTGGGGTCACACCTGCTGCAGGGCCCCGAGAGACGTGAGGAGCCTTGGGGCAGGGAGGTGGCACAGTGCTGCCTTGTCACCCTCTGCCATAGGGCAGTTCAGCCATTGCAGTGATGGAGATGTTTCTCTGGATGGAAGCAGTGGGAGCCGTGTGATGGGGAAGGGCATGAGGGCAGTGAAAATAACGCTTTATTGCAAGTAATGTCAAGAAAATATTTGAGAGAGAGGGAGACCTGCAGCTGCCTCTCCATCACATATGGCCCATGGGTACATCCATGTCACACTCAGGGAGAACTTGCTTTTTTCTATTCTCCATCCTGTGTCATCAGGATGCTCTTAAAACCCTGGTCTGTGTAATATCAGTACACATGCTTTGAGGGCAAAGTGATGCCTTTGACATCATTAGTGGAAATATTCAGGCCACACACAGCCTACTTACCCTCAGCAGCACCTTTACCTGCAGGAACAAACTACCTCATCTCCACATCTGTGTGTTACCTAACTCATTCCCAGTAACATGTCTTGTAATGAGCCATTTCACCAGCTGCACTCACTCAAACGTCATGTGAAGAGATCCTGCACACACAGCCAGCTGCTGCTTCACCTGCATGGATACCTGCCCTGTCCTGCTGATGATCTTGGGTGTTCAGATTTCCTCCTCCAGCATGGGATGTGTGCTGGGAATAGGATGGTCCCCTCTCCCAGGCAGCAGTGACTCACCATGCAGTACCATGCATCTCCACAGCCTCCCCTCCATCTGCATTTCTGGTACCCAGGATGCTGTAATTAAACACCTCTGAAGAGCTGTGTTAGCATGGACATACCCAGAGCTGCAGGGAGCCACAGAGAAAATAAAACTGACGGCAACACCATCCAGCTCCTGCTCAGCAGTCCAATGGGGTGAATCTAAGAATCCATTTATTTTTCTTCATTTTCCTGTGATGTTCTTTTTCTGTGATCATATTGCTCACAGCAAAACTGAAATGAAAAGCACAACAGCCAAGAGTATCAGCAGTGCAGGAGGACAGAGCTCCCCACATGATCCTGCCTCAAGCTGGTCCTGGGAAGCAGGGTTGAGCATCTTGGCTGTGCTTGGGCAGTGAGGGAGGTGGTGCAGGGTGGTGGGATGGGTTGGTGGAGGCTGAGCTGTCCAAAATCTTGTTGTTGGTGTCTGGCTGCATCCATGTAGCTCTGCCAGGCAGAGTGAAAGGACAGACAAAGCCGCTACCACAAAACCATCTGCAAATCATCAGTGAGTGCACATCCACTCTTCCTGATAAATGAAGACACCAGAGGGGCCTGTGTGTTTTTACAGGATTATTTTTTCCCAGTATTCCTAAATTCTTCAAAGACAAGCATAGCCTCCTTGTGGGAGGGCTTTAAGGTGACTGCCAGACAAATGAATCTCAGGCCCCTTGCAGGTGTCAGAGAAGCAAAAGCCTGATTTCCTGGCTGAGATTGGAGCAATTTTAATGTGTCTGAGCTCCTCTTGTTTGACAATTGTAAGATCAGATGTCCAAAGAAAGGCTGGGTGGCCACGAGTCTCTCCATGGCACCAGCTGGACACCAAAGGCAAAAAGGCAGGTCAGGTATCATCCAGGACTTGGGTGATGGATGCTGCTAGCAGGGATAGGCTGAAGGCAGGGACTGGTGTTACCCTCAGCAGCACAGGGTGGCTCAGGAGGGTCCCTGCAGGCCCCCTCCCCTCTGCCCCAGGGCTCTCCATCACACTCCTGACCCAGAAAGGGACAGCCAGATCCTGCAAATCTCAAGATGGTCCTCATGTTTCTAAGGAGATATTTTTTTTTTTTTCCACCAGAGCAGGAATGTAATGAGAGTTAGGTCTCTGCATCCCTGTTTTCTTGTTTGGCTCTGAAACATTAAAGCCGGGTCAGAGCCTTAAACCATCCTTTGTTTAGGCTTTCTCAGGCAGGTAATTTCTCTGTGCTGGGCTGCTGATGGGGATGGCAGGTTCCCCCTCCCTGCTTTCCCCCCACCTCCCCTGTCTTTGATCACAGCAGCTCTGGAAACTAAGCTTTGAAAATACAGTCATTTCATGGATGTGTTGATTAGGAAATGAAATTCCAAGAAGCAAATGACAGCCCAGCTGCACTGCCTGACTCTGCAAGGCTGGAGCTCCCCACCAGCAAATGTATTCTCATATTTTTTGACACATCCAGGGTGTTGCATCATTAATAAAAAATGCAGACAGAACTTCTTAAGAGAAAATTACTTCCAAAGAAACTACCTTTTTCCCCTAGTTTTTCCTGTGAATCTGTAGGCTTCCTTGAAGACAGCTCAGTTCTTTCTCTCTTTTGCAGAACAAAATGAGCATGAGTTTACCCTGGAGCAGTGTCTTCTGGACATACAGTAAGACCCTAGGGATTTGCAACTCCTAGCAGGCTGTTAATCAAGGTTTCCAGCTTCACAGGAATTTGGTTTTATTGGGGGACAGAGAGAAGCTGTGGGCCTTGGTGATTAATTCTACAGAAAAATAACCCCAGACTTGCAGTCCTGTGAGGGCTGGATTCTGTCTAGTCCATCCAGCTGGGATAGGAGAGGTGTGACTGATGTGTCTGCCTCCACAGCAGCCATGATGCCATACACTGACTCCTAGTAAGTCTTTCTTATTCAAACAACCCCAAATCCATCTCTGAAAAACAATCCTTTCCCCATCCCTTCCGTATTAACAGCACTGTGCTTTTTTTGAGTGCTATTCTGAGCACATCAGCCCAGGGTGGGAGGATGTTTTGGGGCTAATTCACCTCAATTTTGTTGCTGAGAAAGCAGGACATTCAACAAGGGTGATGGCAGAGGCTGGGCTGATTTGGTTTCAAAATGGGTTCAAGGAGCTCCTTGAGGGTACTCAAGGCTCACAGAACTGCTGCAGGAGGGGAAAATCCAAAACAGGCCATGCCTGTGTGGGGCAGCCATGTGTGGGGCTGAGGGGTGGTTCAGACCCACTGGAGGGTCACAGATGGAGTAGCAAGTGGTACTTTGCAAGTATCTAGATTTTCTTAATGTTTAAAGTTTAATGGAAGGCCTGAAGAGAAGATGGGGTGTTCGGGGGAACCTTTTTGTGAGGAAGAAATACTTCTGCAGGAAGAAGATTGTTTGCTGGGACACAAAGGAGCACTCAGTCTCTGGGTGGTACTTCAGGTTTGAAGTGAAAATATTATAAAGGGCTTTCCTGTAAAAGGCAGATAATTTTTTTCCTGGATGCGAGGAGGAAAGAAGAGCCAGGGAAGTGATACAAAGGAAACCTGTTAAAGCAACAAGCCAGGAAAAGCAGCTTTGCAGAAGTGCTTTGAATGGCTGCACATACTGTGACAGGGGATGTATCAGAGCCAGAGAGGTTAAAGCATGTAAGATGAGAGATGATGCTGGCCTAGACATGAAGGGCCTTATCCTACTCTTCTCTAGTTTATATATCCAGAAATAGCCAAGCAGGCAGGGTCTGACTTCCAAACACTGTGAACAGAGGTAGACACCAGAGGTAAACAACCTTTATCCCCGTGGATCTTCTTTTCCCCTAGCACAGAATGGTTAAAACTATTTCTTTCTCACTGGTTTGCCTCCTTTCCCTGGGTGCTGCTTAAAAATCACCCAGAAAATTATAAACAGGTCAGCCCTTACACCTGTAGCTCGTTCTGCACATGTCAGACACCCCATTGGGAAGGGAATTTTACTGGTGACAGCAGGAAATCCACTCAGAGCCCGCCAGCACCTGTGCTGCAGCAGCCCCTTTCCCTCCCACTGCTGCTGCACACAGAGGCACTCCCACAGTGCCAGAGGCTCATCCCCCCGCAGTGCTGGGGATGCAGGCAGAAATGGGGCCAGAGGTGGGGATGCAGAGTGGGCACAGAGTGGGAGAAGGCTGAGCAGCCCCAGCCCTGACCATATTCCCCTGTGGTATGAGGCTGCTCTGGTTCCTCCAGCTGGTTGCTCTCACCCATTCCCATCCTATCCCCATCCCCACAAAGAGCAGCTTGCAGGTGACATTTTTGACACCTCCAGCTGTCTCTCTGCACATCGCAGCTTTTCATCTCTGGCAGCTAATAGCAGAGTGCTGGGGGAAGGGAACATATGCCAAAGCAGCTCAACTGAGGTGCCTTCTTACTAATCACATTACCTGCTCCCCTAGCAAGAAGAGGGCTTGATATACGGCCAGGCAGGTACCAGACTACGTCCCCTCTCTCCATGCTGTAGGGGATGCTTTTGCCTCTGTGTGGGTTGCAGGAAGCAGCTCCATGACAGGACAGGGAATGGAGCAGCTCTGTGTGGAGGGATACCACAAAAAGCACAGGTTGGATGCAGCCAGGAGCACATGTTCCTGACAAAAGTCCATCCGGGAGTGTGCAGAAGAGGCAGCTGCTGTGCAGCACAACAGAAGAAAGGCAGAGGCTGACTAGATCTGCAGAGCGATCCACCTTCCATTACTGCTGCCTGCAGGGCAGGAAGTAACGACTGAATCCCATTAGAGGGTATGAAGCTCGGGATCAGCACAGCTGCAGGGAATCTCACTGCTCCCCTCCCCAACACCTCTGTAGCTCCGACAAGCTCTTAAGGATGTATGGCTGGTCCTACACGGTGAATGCAGGTGTCAGGAATGTGCGATTCAGACAGCAGCAGCCAGGTGATGGCTTTGCCCATTGGAGGGGAGCTGGTGTCCTGCTACCCTGGGGAGCCCAAGGGAGGGTGAGAAGCTGAGCTGCCGGGTGCTGCTGTCACCTCCAGGCTCTGTCTGCTCTCCACTACTCTCTCCTGAGCTCAACTCATCCTATCTCAGCCATAATTTCAAATGGAGCTGGTGCCCAGGGCCTGGCTGTGGAGATATGGCAGTGACAAACTAAGTGCCAATGGGGCCGTGGGAGATACTGCAGAGCACTGATGGGGCTACCTGTGGAGGTTGGCCCATGAACATCATAACTGTGCCAAAACCCTCTTCTTGCCTTTTGCTGGCCACCCTGACAGTTGTGAAGGATGAACTGGTGGCCTTTTCCATCTCTCAGTGCACAAGAAAATATAACTTCTGCATCTTTTCCTGAAATACATGAGAGTGCCAAATGTGCAGGTCTGCTTCTCCAGAGCCTGGAGTTGTGTGTCTGTTGGCTCTGGTGTGTGGCTGCTGGAAGGGGCTGAGGACCAGCCTGCACAGGAGAGAGACAGGCTCTCCAGGTTTGCTTTCCAGCTGGGAGAATCTCAACCTGCTTCTGCTCTCTTCTGATGGATAACTTTTCCATAACTCCTTCTTCTGTCTGGAACTCCTGCAACCCCTGCCAACAGTGTGTGCTCTCACCTTTGACATGCCTGGACCCCTTTGGGGTCTGTCCCACCAGAGGAGTAACTGCAGAGAGTTTTTCAGGGACTATCCCCTCCCTACTCTGCTTGCCACTATCCAATTCATTGGCCAGAGAGGAGGCACGGGCATGCACATGTTTCAGTATGTGTCCCTTTTTAATGCATTTATTTTTAGCTTGTTTTTGTGGCCCATAGAGGATTCCACAGGAAATCCTGCAGCCATGGGATCATGAAAAGCTCAGGTTCCCGATTGTGTTACATACGTTAACAGAGATGTGATCTATACAGGGTTTTTTAAAAAGCAGCTATAAATACTTCCTCCAGCTGCACCAATATCCTCTTGTCCCTCTTCCCTTCATGGCACCTGTTGACACTCATGTACCCAGTTAAGATTAGCTGCTTCACAGGGAAGGGGAGCCCTGACTCTGGAGCAGGAGCACCTGGCTGTCCTGTTTTGGGACACGCCTTGGGTTGTCAAAATTTGCAAAAGCCCAAAGGGCTGACTCCCTTGATGGGCTTGCTTGGCCCAGCAGTGGTGTGGGGCAAGAGTCACAGCAACAAGCCCCACATGGTGTGGTGGCACTTTGCCATCTGAGCCCCAGGCAGACCCATCACAGTGAGGAGGTTGTCTTCCTCAGCCCTGCTCCTTCCCAAGGGATGAGCAGAGGTGCTCAGTGCTGATGTGCACACTCACATTTCATTCTGCAGCCATGGGGTGTGCTGCCAAGTGCATCATTTCCCTCCAGCTACGGAAGCTGATGGCCCTTTCACATGACCCCTCCGGGCTCACCAGAATGAGTAATGCCTGCAGGGTTGGCTGGCCTGTGTTTGTGAAATATGGAGCTATGCAGGTATAGAACTTGAGATCATGGCATTCAAGTGTGTGGGAGACCTTTGTGTCCTTTTGACTGGAAGCAGAAAGGCTTTTCAGCTGTGAGAGGCAGCTCTCAGTCTCCCCGCTGCCTTTGAGCACTGTGGGGGAAAGGTGCTGCACAGAGTGCCCCAGAATGAGCTAGGACATGTCTGGAAGAGGCATCTGCTGGGAATGTGTTTCATTCATCACATGATACATGCAGCCTCCAAGCTCAACCCTGAAACACCTTTCCATGGAGAGAAAACCCCAGCAAGGTAAGAGGGAGCTGTGCCAGGGGCTAGTCCCTGCTTCCCTGCAAAGATGCCAGCCCGAGCTGGTGTCCACAGGGGACACTGCTCTGCAAAGCCCAGCTCCAAGTTGTGCCAGTTTTTTCCCAGTCCATGTGTCATCATTCCTGGCTGCTGGTGAGTCAGCCCCTGGCCCTGCTGGATGCCTCCACAGCAGCCGTGCTCTGCTGCTCTGCAGAAATCCTCAGCCATCAGGGGAGCCCATACTATAGCAGCTGCAGGTGGTGCTCCCCTTCCTTGCTGGGAGAGAGCCAAGACTTTCTTAATGGTTTGTTTATGCAGAAATTATCTAAATCATAATGAGAGAGTCCTTCATTTGCTACTTTCTCCCCTACACAAGAAGCTAATGTCATAACCTTTCGTACTTCTCTGGTCCTGGATTTGCCTAAAGAGTCTATCCTGGAGCCAGAAGAGCTGTCTGAAACTTTAGTTGAACCTGAAACATGAAATATTGGCTGCACCATGAGACTTGATGTGGGAATTGGAAGATGTATTCAGTTCACAGTTAAAGCAATCAGAAATTTACCCCATCACTTGGAAACTCTTCTGATCCCCACCCACACTCTCCCAAGTGACACCTCTGAGTGTGCCACACTCCCAGGCTGGAAGCTGGGTTGTGTCCCTCTTTGCCAACGAGCAGGATGGATTGTGAGCCAAGCAAAGTCCTTCTGCCCAGTAGACCCTGCTGAGATCCCGGCGTTGGGTCCTGTACAAGGGGATTCAGACAGGTCATGTCATCCCTGCTATTGCTGTACTCCAGCAGACCCAGAGCTTGTACAGATGGGATGGCAGAAATCCAAGGAAAGGCTCATGATACCAGCTCAGAGCAGAGAGAGAAATATGGGGGCTCAGCTGATAGAGAAGGCAAAGCCAGAATCAGAAGACAGAGGGTTTAGAGGTAAATTAATTCGGTTTATGTACATCTGAGGTTCATCTGTGGTTTGGCTGTCCAAAACACCACAGTGTAGTCCATCCTGGGTAAGATGTCATCACACACTGTGGGACATACCAGGACTGCCCTGGTCCTCTGAATGACCAAGGCCTCCTGGATCTGGAGAAGGTCTTGCCAGGAGGATCAAATATAAGGAGTGTAGGAAAAGGAACAGAAGTATTAGCTTTCTTCTGCCCTGCTCCTCCCAGGCTGTCACTTTAGTCAGGGCTCCTGACAACCCCTTCAGATGCAGTGTACTCCAAAAATGTATGCTGGGGTTATGTAAGACTCTGGTACCTTTGGTGACTCACACGCCTTGTCCTAACATGCCGCTCCCCACAGCCGTTGTAAAACCTCACTGGGAAAGCACGCAGTGGCCAGCCCCAGGGATGGGGAGCCATGGTCCTAAAGATCTTCCTTCCCAGGGAAAGGTGAACCCACTGAAGGACCATCCCACATCCCATGCCTCTCACACATGGAGAGGAAGGAGTCCTGCCACAGCCTTGGTCCTGCAACTGGAGGGGTGGTCAGGGAGATGAAAAGTGTGAAATTCACAAGACTAGAAAATTTCTGGTTGGCATCCAAACCTATGATTTTCCCTATTGTGTGCTGTACTGAAAGGTCCGCTAGCACTTGTAATGAAATGTCTGCTAGTACTTGTAATGAAAGGGTTCATTGGTAGGAATAGGGACATTCCTATGTCCCTATGGAGAACAAGAATAGGGATATCTTCTTCCCTTGTCTAGGGAGCCTTCTTACTGCAGTAAGGAGCCTGAGTTTTCTCCTGTTTAAACATGGAAACATTAGGATAGACTTTGCAGCCAGCAGTGGAGATATTGACTGTCCCTCTAGCACAAAAGGAGGATCAGGTCTTTGAGGAGCTCCTGGAACTTGCAGTGGATGTGTGGGCACAGCAAATCCCATGTGTCTCTGTCTCAGTGTCAGGCTGTGAAGGAGAGGGGCTGTGCCTGTGTACTGGGGAGCAGTCTGCCCCAGGCTCCTTGCAGACAGGTCCAGTCTGCCATGTTTTGCCATCTCCTGGGACAGCACCCCCATCAGCACAGAGCAGAGAGCCTCACCTTCCCTCCTATTCAGAGTCTGCAGTTGCTGGAGTCAATGCTGAACATAAATATCATCTGGACAGCTGTACCTCGGCATTTTGTGTGGCTGTTGTTTGGTTTGGATTTTCACCCTGCCCATATTCTGTGTTTGAATGCATGTGCTGTGAATCCAGCTCAAACACCTCAGCCCCTCAAGGCAGCAGAGTTATGGTAATGTGGGTATGTTCAAGGAAGGCTGAGAATTGGCAAGCCAGCAGCAACTTCTCTGAACTCACAGTGCCGAGAAAGTTCGGACTTCATCCTGCCTTGCACTCATGTCTGTCAAAGTAATCAGAGGCAAAGAACAGCATGCTGCAGGTTTGGTGATGCCTTGTGACTTCAGGGCCAGCTCATCAGCTGGGACAAGTGAAGGTACCTGCCTTGAGGCAGTTCAGATGAGCAGGTATTTTCCTGACGTCTTGCCAGTCCTTGATTCCTGTCCAGGGCTCCACACCTACCCCAGCCTGTCTTCTGGTGCAAAAGTGATAGGCTTGAATCATGCAATGGATATACAGCCTGGCTCATAAGCTGAACTGAAAAATAAAGTTAAAGAAACTCTTCTTGTTTAACTAAGGATCTGTTTTCCACTGTTTTGTAGCTCTGCAATGGAGTGATATTAGGGCTGAGTCTTGGCTTCAGGTCTCCACTTTTAAACTTGTACAAAATCACAGTAACACAGGCATCAGACTCATTATTTATTATACAGTTATAAATTATACAGTTTTGCCCCCTCAGTCCATAGCTAGAAATCACCACTTCCCACATACAGCATATGCAATGCTTTATTTTTAAAAAATAACTTCCATCTTTCTAAAGAGTAAAGGCAGAGCAAAAAAATGAATTAATGTGACCTATTATTAAGTTATGAAATGCTTACCAGACCACAAAGCCATGCATGGACTCAGCTTCCTCAGGAAAGAGGGCAACTGCAAGGAATTTCAGAACCAGAACCTTGCCTGGTAGAAAGTAGAAGCCACTGACTTCAGCAGGAATGTCTCTTCCTAACTGCAGAATTGGTTCCCAAAACTGGCTCACCATGAAGCCCTGTGCTGGTGGAGTTGAAGGACATTCATGAGAAGCAATCTAATTATTTTGCCCGATTAATAAGGCAGAATGATCCACAAGTCATATTCTAATGGTTACAACCACATAGCCACCAGGAATCAAGCCTGCATGAACAAGCCCTGCGTTTGCCAGCCTCGCAGGCTGCTCAGGCACAGGATGTCTCTGCTGACTGGCAGCACTGCCTGCTGTCACCATGGCATAAGTTTCTTTCTGTAAAACCTGTTTCAGACATATTTTGTCAGGCTCTAATCACCAGGGCTGGCCTAAGATGTGCCAGCTGGCTGCCACACCAGGAGATCTCGGTCAAGGTAGTTTGGCAAGGGTGAGGCTGGGAGATGACATATTTTTTCCCCGGCCTTTTGGGAAAGCTCTGGGATGAAGAGGTAAAGAGAAGAGATGTGGGCATCCTGGGAACGAAGGGGTGGGCTGGCTGAGAAAGGGCAAGTTGGGATAAAGAGCTAGGGAAAGGAAGGAGTGGACCTCAGAGGACATGGAACAGCAGGAATGAGGAGTCTCGTCTCCCCTTTAGGATGTGTCCCCTGCAATGTCTGGGAAGAATCATATATTCCCACCTGTGTTTCTCCTCCAATATCAGCTGAAACCTTCTGGTCCCACATTTCACATCGGTTGACGCTTTGTGGATGGCAGCCTTTCACTGAGACAAACACACTGTTAGATCCCATCACACTTCTTCCCGGTGGCCTCTGTACTCTGGCTGTGCTGCTGGTGCTGTCACCTCCCAGGTGAGCCTGCTGGGGACTCCCATGTGCTTTGCTAAAACCCAGGAGCAGCCCCACAGATGCAAGCATGTGTGCAAGTGACCTTCAGAGAGCTGAGGTCACACAGCTGGCCACTCCAGGGGCAGAGGAAACCGAGCAAAGCTGCCTCTACAGGTTTCCCATTTCACTGTTTCTTCAAGGCTCCCCACCCAGGCTCATCTCCATGTACAAAATGGGTGGTTCCTACCAGCAGAACAACACCAGAGCCACAATCCTGCTCAGAGAGATACCTGAAGCAGCTCTGTGTGAGCCCTAAAGCAGTTTAACTGCTGAGCATAGAGGAAATCAGCCTGTTCTGTTGTGCTAATATTGCATTTATATTGCTCCTGGTAGAGGTACCCGTTGTAACCCAGCTAATCCAGCAAAGGGGATTCCTCTCCCACACATAGCTCTGCTCCCAGTGCAGGTCTTGTGTGCAGGGGCCTCTGGGAAGGCAGCATGAAGTCCTGTAATTAAAGCCTGGATCCTAACGTGCAAGTACAGAGAGGCCACATGCTGACTGGTTTTCTTTGTAGCTTGAATAGTGTTTCTTTAATGTAGGTGGGTTGTTTTTTTGGTTGGAGGGTTTTTCGTGCGTGTGAGAAACATAAATAGGCCTTCATCTTTTATGCATTTCCTTGTGCCTTCCAGACCCAGAGCTCCTCTCCATCATTTGACATCATTTCTAGTTTTGAAAGATGCACTTACTAGAAAAAGATATAAGGGTGTTTTCATTGCAGTACATCATATTCACATACATAAAATATTAAAAGCAATATAGATTAACTCAAAAACAATGCAGCACTTTAGAAAATAGTATTAGTCTTTTCCCTAGGTGTTAGAGAATGAAATAAATTCTACTCTGTTAGACATTACAGCCTCCATGGACTCCCAAGGGGAGTGTGTGTCATGCTTAGAGATATCGGAAGGGTCTGTTACAAGGGGAGCAGATTTCCTGCTATATGAATGTAGATACAGAGGAATATAAATATATGTGTGGATGGATGCTTACATAGCATTTGTCAGCACTGCCAAGGAGCATTGGTTGTGCCTACCCCACACTGCTGTCTCTCAAGGACAGAGTGCATTTCTCGAGTCCTCTCCCAGTCTGTGCTGGGTCTTCTCCAAGAAGCCCAGAGATCCATGAAATCTATAGCACAGTGCTGTGAAGAGGCCTACAGTACATGGCAGTGAATGGCAAATGTAGCCCAGTGGAAACAACATGTTTTCCTCTAGGAGGCAGCCCCACTAAAGGAGCCCTTCAACGTCCTTCAAATATCTTTGCTCAACTCACTGCAGACAGACTTTGGCCTCAGGTGAGCCCAGGCTCGGTCTCAGGTGATTACAGGTGATGCTTCTGGCCTTCAGCAGTGCTCCCTGGAGACAAGTGCCCTCACAAGTCATCTTCCTCATATAAGAAGGCAAAATTATTTTCCTTTTCTTAAAGGGTGTCCTAGAGGCTCAGCCGCACAATAACCAACTACAATACTCACTGAAAACCCAGTAGGATGAGGAAACAAGAACTCAAACCATCCAGGATCACACCCAGTGTGGGACCTAATGTAGCCTCTGAGTTCATTCCTCTTTGTGAGAAGAGCAGATTTACTCCCAGAGTTAGTGTCTGCATGTTTTTCCAGCTGCTAGCTCTCTCTCCATCCTTCAGATCCACATGCCTTTCCAGTCTGTCAGTTCTTCATTCATGTCCACATGTGTGTTCCCTTCCTCCTTTCCCACTGGGAAGCCTCCCATAGCCCACCCAGCTCCTCCAATGCCATCCTTCACTTCCCCTCCTAGGGCAAGGCAGCAGGAACCAGCACTGCTCCCGTGTCCCTGCATACTGGGGTTAAAACCATCTCATCTGCTAATGTAGATACACAGAAGTGCTTTCAGCAAAAGCTGTTTGAAAAACTAGAGCAAGCATTTACTGAACCTTTAAAAACCTGCAAAATCCTCTCCATTCTGTTATCTTCCCTTTTTTTTTTCAATCTTCCCTCTTTTATTTCTCTTTTTCCTATAGAAAAGTCTTATATTAATAATTATTGATGTCTCTTTTTCATGGGTATTTGATTCCATATTGCTTCTGAAAAGAAAGGGTAAATATAAAAGGTTCCTAAAGCATTCAGAATCATACACCCACATTTCTCTCCAATATTATCTTGCTTTTCAAAGTCAGACTGAAAAAGCTACAATGATTGTAAAAGTTTTAAAACAAATTATAAGGTCTGATTCCTCGAAGTTCAAGTAGTTCAGGATTCAGTAGCCACCAAAGAAAGTAAAACCAGAACCAACCAAAAATATGAAAATCTTTTTACTGGCAGAAAATGTTAGTGGGAGAAACATTAAAGGTGTTAATAGTACCAATGCCATATTCAGCATCTCCTATAAATGGGGAAGGGAATGTTACTGTTGGCAACCCTAGGCAATGACAGGAAGTATTTATTAGCTCAACGGGATCCTATATTTGCAACGGTAAATCCAGCCAGCAAGAATTATCGCTCTGTTGACAGACTAGCTAAGGGGCCAGAGAGAAGGTAGGTGGCAAAGTGGGCATTCATTGGGGGCAAGGGAGGGGTTCAGAGCCCCCAAAATGCAGCATTCCCCAGGCAACAGAGTTCCCAGGGCACCCCTCCTGCTCCACTCAGAGCAGCTCACAGCTGTGGCTGCTCTGATGGTATTTTTATGAATGGTGAAAGGAGATTTTGGTCCAAGTCATAGCAGAAGTGCTGGGCTTAGAGAGAGAAGGGCAAAAGAGAATAAGAGCAACGAAAGGTGATTAATGCTATGTAGTTGTAGGTAGATGCTTGCCTATAAATCATGTGATGGTGTGTAACATGAAAAAAAAATCTAAGCAAATTATTCAACTGGAAACTCCATGACACATGGAGAAAACTCTTCAGCTGTACAGCACAGGCTTGATTTTCTCGGCTCAGAATACCTGCAGCACGCATGGAATTCACTGCCAACAGGGACTATTCATTTAGTATGGTTATACAGTGCCAGGCACTTGAAGCAAGTCCTACAAAGCTCTGTGATTCACACAGACCACAGACCTACTCCCAGAACGTTTATTGTCATCAGTGAAAAAAGGCTAAGATGTGACAGGCACTCTTGGCCAGAAAGAAGCAGAGCTGGTGCCCTGACTATTTTGGGACAAAGACGTCCTGTTCCTCCAAAGCTTGAGCTGGGAGTACATCTTTCCCACTGGGAAGCACCAGCCAGGCTGGCTGCAGGGGCAGCCAAGGGGAACCTGGCCCTCTACAGCAACTTCAGATGCCTTTTCAGATAAATACAGAGGCAGATGAGTAAAGGACTTGAGTTTATTTTTTGTGTATGCTTGAAATGATGATAGTCCTAATTTTCATTTTGATAATACTAAAGCATTCCTTCTAATACATTTTGAAAACTGTCCCATGCTTAATAGATAAAACATATCCTGTCCCTCCAAAACTGTTTTTATGTTCTTGTGTGATGTGAATTATAATCAGGATTGGGGCAACAGCATTAATGTGATATTTTTCCAATTCAGATTGAAGCTATTGACCTTCTACCCTTTGTAACCATAAGACTAGGTTGTGATATAGAAACCCAGGATAAATATGCAAATAAAATATTTCTTCTTTGTTCTTGCAAAGGTTGTTTATGATTATAGAGCTAATTCATTGTTCACCCCCCCTTGTTTCAGTAGCACATACAATGTAGCTGACTTTGGGTAATTATCAAGGATGCCTTCAATACATAAGCACAGCAACAAAGATGCCTGCGATATCCAGTAACTTTTTGGACAGTGGGGAAGCTCCAAAGGAAAGCAGATGTTGGAAAAGGTTTTGGAAAAGGTAGAGAGAAGTATCTAAGTAATTATAGGCCTGTCTCCTGACACGAGTCCCAGCAGTATAATGGAATGACTCATATGGATCTAGATTAACAAAGAATCAAAGGAGGAAAATATCATTAATGCCAATCAACAGGAGTTTATGGAAAGAGACCCTTTCAAACTGACTTGTTATCTTTCACCAAGGAGATTGCAAGGTTGAGTGATAAATGTAACAAAGCTGATGTAAAACACTTGGACTTCTTTAAGGCCTTCAACTTGTTGCAGCAAGACATGGTGATTAAGAAACCGGAACAACCCAAAGCCAACGTGACACATATAAATTGGTTGTCTAATTAATCATCCCTGAGACACCACCAGGGGCTCCTGGAAGGGTGCTTGGGGCATTGTGAGCAGCAGGCACTGATCCCTGGGTGCCACCTTGGGACCTTCAGCTCAGTGTCCCACCCCAACCATTTATTCAGTCCTCAGTCCTTGCACCCCTTCCCTTTGCTTGCTGGCAAACCCCACTACTCAGCTGTGATTTCTCAGAGTAGTTTATTTTTTCCTTTCCCACCCTGGATAGCCTGTGCATTGTGTGAATTTTCAAGATGGCAATTACTTATCGACAATTTTTTAACATCAGAAAAATACAATATGAGCCCATAACCCTGCAAAATTGTTCTTCATCTTCACCAACTGGTATTTTATCAAGAACTGTAAAGAAACAAAAGGATTGCTGATCAGGTTTGTGCATGACACCAAGACAGATAAAAAAGGTAAAAATTAAAGGATGCGTCACCAGTACAAGCAGAGCAGTTTACAAAATTGCATTCAGATGAACAATACACGTTTGAGTATGACCAAAGGTAAAAATTACACCTGTAGGAATAATAATAATAAAGGGTAGTTTCAATATAGGAGATACCATATGGAAGGGAAGGGTCAGAGGTACTGAAAAGCGCACATGAGACACAACTGAATGTGAGTTTCCAGAGTTCAGAGTTACAGTATCTGAGAAGGCTAAATGGGTTCTTTGGCTGTGGCATCAGCTAAATAACCTACATCATGTCTGTATTTGCATTTCATGCTATTATAGATGAAAAATTGTGTTCACATCTGGTATCCACAGCACAAACCAATGGATAAGGTAGAGATGAATCAGAGGAAATATGCATGCTACTGCTTACAAATTTGAATAGGATGCCTTTTGATAACAGACCCCAAGACTTCAATCTCTTTAGTCTCTTCAAGAAATGGATGTGGGCTGAACTGGGTCCTGATTTGGAGTAAAAGTCTGATCATCCATGACACAAAAAACAGGAGAGTTCCCACAGCTGGAAGATGTCATTAGTAGGCATATCCAGAACAGAAGCAAAGGTTTCTAAAAGTGAAAAGGAACAATCACATGGACAGTCTTCCTAAGTTGCCCACTGATTCCTTGCCTCTGGTAATATTTAAATAAAAGATACAATCCAAATCAAGCACAAGTTACTTCAGGGAAATACACAGAGGGACCCCAGGGCTTGGTTCTGCTAAAACTTTATAGACTGAATGAGCAACAACTTGGGTCTTCACCTAAAGCGTCTTCAGAAAATACTGAAGCTCAGTCTATGTCTGGACCTCAACACACAGTCTTGTATGAACAAGGTAGATTTGAATAGTGTGGGCTATACCAATTTTTAGGATAACCTGTACCCAAAAGGCCTGGAATTTATCTTCCTGCTATAAAAGAATTACTTCCCACTATTGCTTGGGCACACCAATTCTTAACCAGCATTTGAAAACATGACATGTTCAGGAGTCATCTATTCTTTTCCCCATATTGTGAATAGAGTCATTGATTCAGTATCAACCACACAGGAAAAGGATGTTGCTTTGATGGGGTCACGTGCTAGGAATGGAAGAGGCTTGCTATAAAACACCTATTTCAGCTTCAAACATACAGAGTCAAATTCAGAGCTAGCATCACCACCAACTGGCTACTTGTCCTTTGCATTGCCTTTGTAGCCCACATGGCATCATGGTCATGGGAAGTTAAGGAAGTATTTTTCAATCCTCTGCTTCTCTAAACAGTGACCTTGTGCCAAGCCATGAGAGCAATGCTTTCACCCAGCTCTCTGCAGCACTGTGATTCTGTCCTGGAGCTATGATCCATACAGGCATTTGCGTCAAATGGCCGTGGAATCAGTGCAGTTCGGGCACTTGATAGCGATCCCATCATGAAGGTTCACGTGTCCTGCACCACACTGTACGGCTCTGCACAGCACGGCCCTACAGGAAGGGAATTAAATGAGGTATGCAGTTCAGGAACCACCACTGTTTGCCCACAGCTGCAGCCCAGCACCTGAACCTCTCCTCACTAAGGAATGCAAAGCAGTTCCAGTGCCACGGCCACTCTGCTGTCCCCAGGCACTTGTATGGACCAGAGGGAGAAGTCAACACATGCAAAATCTTCTCCCACCTCTCAGATCTCAGTCTCTGCTTGACACGAAGCTGAGAAGGAAGATCTTTTCCCTTTCAATGTTTTCTCTGCTGTCAACACCACATTTTGCTCTGGCCTTGCAGCAGGTTGCACTTGGGCCTCATCATAATAGAGCATAGACTATTGATTCAGGTTGCAGACAGTAATCAGTCCTTTTCTATCAATAGCTTTGTCATTGACATTTTAAAAATCACACACTTCTTCCTACAATAAAACACTGTTATGATTATGTATTGTCTGGAAGTTAAGATTTTAAAACCAAATACAAATACTAATTTCAAATTCAAGGAATTACTTCAATTCTAAAGACAACACTAATGATAAAACAGTCCTGGAAATCCTTCACTGCATGGAATTACCTTAGAATTTCTGCAAGAAAAAGAAAAAAGGCATTGGAATAAGAATGAATAATATTAGCTATATCCTGGCGGATGTAACATATTTTAAAATATGTTTTTCAAAGGCTTAAGGAAAAACCAAAGAATTTCCTCAGATTTAATGACTATCAATCTAAACTGGAATTTTTGTATAAACTAAAATGATTTAACACCTGGGCACATTCCCAGTTGGTAAGCACTGTCATAGCTGCAGAACACAACGAAGCACCTATAACAATGGCATTAGCTGATTCTCTACTTGTCTCTACCAACTGATGTCTTTCAGTCCCCAGTCTTTAAAGAGCAGTGAGTGGAATACAAATTCCTCAGTCAGTTCTGCATTTGTAATCCTTCTTCCAGAATTAAGACTCAAACCCTGTGCATATGAATACATTAAACTTAATCCTTATGTTTTGCCCAGCAATTGTAATCAAGTCCAATATTTTTTTGCTCTGACTGCAAATGCTGCTGGAGTCTACTCTGTGCAGTGCAGTGTTAAGAGATTTTTAGTGTGGCTTTAATGTCCAGGTTAGAAAAAAAATTCTAAATTCTTCACCACAGTGATGTCATTCTGTATCCTATTGTTTTCTCTGTGAGGTGGCAGCCAGATGAGTGACATAAAAAAAGCACTTTAACTAGCAGAATCTGCTTCCTGTATGTTTTTGAGTCATATTCTCCAGCTCTACTGCCAAAACCAACTTTTTATAACTGCTAGCACTGTAGCCAGTACAGACCAAAAAACAAATTGCAGCCTATTCTGGTAACATACAAACATTATCATCTAAGTTCCCCTTGTAAAATCACTGCCACTATCACTAGTGATAGCACAAGAACCAGAAAGCATGATAGGATTATCAGACTGCTTTCTGAGTTTCAAAACCTTTATATAGGAAAAGAAATCACCTCCTGATTTGTGAATGTGGCTTAAGTAGCACCTGATAACACACAGAATATTTATGGACAACAAGGAAAGACAAAACCCATACAATCAGCTTTTTTCTATGGCCCAATTTCTAAGAAGAATATGAATACATTTTGAAATTAACTCATCTGTTTAAATGGGAGAAGCAGAATATAGCAACAATGAAATGTAGAAGAAAGCACCTGCTACGCAGTTTGTCATTCCCTGTGCAAGTTTTGCTACACAGTAAAACCAGACCTAATCAATGTTGTCATTTAATGGCAATAAAATAGCAAAATCAGCTACTGTTATTTTTATGGTCTCAAGCACTTTTCAGAAGTTCTCACTTCAAAATCCTTTGCCAATAAAAACATGACTCTGAAAGATACAGTCATCCTTCACAGCTCCCCTGCTCCCCATGTCTTTTTCCCAGCCCTTTTAAATTTGGACTGCAAGTATTAAATGTGGGCTGTATTAAGGGCAATAGTGGAAGGCCTACTGTATCAACAGGCCTGGGAATTTCATCCGACTATCCACCACTGTACAGTTCAGATTTTATCGGAGTGACTACCACGGAGCAGAAATGCAAGTATGTAAAACACAATGCTAAGTTTAATGCCTCTTCATGCCTGTGCACAGAACTTCCACAGATCAGGACAGGCACACTTGTAGGTGCAAACAGCATTACGTGTACTTCTCACACCCTGCCAGTCGCTCCAATCTGGGCAGCTCAGCCTTCCCATGCTGGCTGGAGTGCCCATGAGTGCAGGGTGAGAGCACTAGGCTGGGTAACAACCCAAAGAAACCTCTGCCCGATTTTCTGCCCTTTTCCTGACTCTGTCATAACTCAATTACAGTTTTTTACAAACACATTGTAAAGAACATATTCTACTGGCAACCAAAAAGAGAAAGATGAAGCAGCAGCCTTGTAGCAAAAGCAGAGTCAGGAGATCTGGATACTCTTCCTGGCTTTGCTTTAGACTTTGTGATTGACCTTGACAAATCAGATACAGACAAATCCCACTCCCTGTTCTGTGCAAAGGTTCTTGCCTGCTTCCCAAGGAAAGTGGCTCCACTATGAGTATGTATTGTCCCAGCAAACACACACATGGATGTGCATGTACACACAGAAATACAAACATTTGTGCACGGGGTGAGTCCTGAAATCCAAAATTCCTGTCATTAACACAGAGCAAAACATCAGCTTAAGGAGAGAGTTAGGAAGGTAAATCTGCAGGTCAAATGTTGTGGAGCATTTTGTAGTCCTGAAGACAAAGTAACAGACATGCAACTTTATTGGGTGGCAAAGGCCATCTTTCCTTGCTCATGTCTCTAAAAGCAAGGGAAATATCACCTACATCGTAGGATGGATTTCAGGGCTGAGTTGGCAAATATTTATGAGAGCCATAAAGTTTAGAAGTCCAGTTTAGTCTTTCCACTTTAGAAAGACAAAATGTTACTGCTAGGCTGCCAGATCTGCAGATATGCCAAGTTTCTACAAATCCCACCAGAGCCAGCATTTTTTTTTCTACAGAGGTTCATATTTTTTTCTGTTAAAAAAAAAAATAAAAACCAAACAGAAATAAGTTTGGTTTTAAACCGCCTACATACTGAATATACAGAAGTTATTTCTCTTTCTTGTTTTTCATTTGTAATTAGATCTTCTCATGACTATACCAAGGTCTTCTTTATAGACTTAAAAAGGATTATGCAGAGTAACTACTGGATATACAAAGAATGTTTTGATAGCCCAGGCTTCCACTCACCTTCAACAACTGAGCCAAGCATCAAGCTGGTATGAAAACACAGCGCTGTAACACTGTATGGATGTCTGATGGCACCAGGTGAGATCTGCCAACACCAGCCTCAGACCCCTACCAGGTGTGAGCTCCCTTCTGTAACTCACACCATCCTCTGGGCTGGGAAAGCCCAAGAAAACGAAGGACATGCTTTGGCAGATGGCCCAAGGACAGAACCCTGAACACGGATGACCATTCCTGGACTATCCGTGCCTGTGTCCCTTCCCCTGGCTGTGAATGGGCAGTGGGGTCTGTCCCCTTCCCCAGTAAGGGCTGGCTCTGCAGGGACATCTGCCATTTCACCATCCCCTCTGCCCCACGGTGCCACCCAAAACCTGAGCTCCCCACCCCACACCACATCTTCTCCCACACCAGGGGGGCTGCAGCTCCCTGAGGGGCTCTTTATGGAATCATAGAATCAGAGACTGTTAAGGGGTTGGAAGAGCCCAGTGCCACCCTCCTGCCATGGGCCCCATCCAGGCTGGGCTTCAACACCTCCAGGGATGGGGCATCCAAAGCTTCTCTGAGTAACCTGTTCTGGTGCCTCACCACCCTCACGGTAAAACATTTCTTGCTAATATCTAATCTAATTTTCCCCTCTCACTCTCCACCCATTACTGTTTGTCCTATCACTACAGCTGTTGATGGAGTGTCCCCCTCTAGCTTCCCTGTAGCCCCTCTCAGACACTGGAAGGTTGCTGAGTTCCTCACATAACCTTTTCCAGGCTGAACAGCCCCAACTTTCTCATCTTTGTAGGGGAAATGCTCCAGCCCCCTTATCAACTTCGAGGTCCCCTATGGACTTGCTCCAACAGTTCCATGTCCTCCTTGTATTGGGGCACCAGAACTGTATGCAGTGCTCCAGGTGTGGTCTCAAAAAAGCGAAGCCCACTCCAAGCTGTGCCGCCCCGGGGCTGCTCCGATCCCCGGAGGACAGAGGGACAGGCACGGAGGGCAGGGGCCGATCCTCAGAGGACATGGGGGCCGGCAGGGAGGGCAGCAGCTGGTCCCCGGAGGACGCGGGGCCAGCAAGGAGGGCAGGGGCCGATCCCCGGAGGACGCGGGGCCAGCAAGGAGGGCAGCAGCCGGTCCCCGGGCGGGTAGGGGCCGATCCCCGGAGGACGCGGGCCGGCACGGAGGGCAGGGCCGGTCCCGGCCCCGGCCCCGAGGCCCCCGCACACGCCGGGCGAGGGGCGGGACCTTCCGGTTCATGTCGGCGCTGGGCTGGCGCGGAGGAGCAGCGCGGCCATCTTGCCTCGTCCGGGAGCGGCGGCGGCGGCAGCGCCGGCGGGGCGGGCGGGGGGCAGGCAGGGAAGGAGCGGTGGGCGGGCGAGCACCCACCGAGCGTCCGCAGCCCGCGGGGCGCCGGCCTTCTCGGAGCCTGGGGCGGGCCGCGATGCGAGCGGCGGCGCGGTGAAGCGGGGCCGCGGCGGGGGAAGGAGAGGGCAGCCCCCCGGGCGGCGGGCCTGCGCTAGCCGTGCCCCGGCGGCAGCGGAGAGAAGCCGGGCTGCGCGGCGCCCCGCTGCCGCCTCCTCCCGCCCGCCCTGCGCTCACCCCCTCCCCCCCGGAGCCGCTCCCTCGCCGCCTCCCTTTCCCCGGCTCCATCCCTTCCCTCGACTCCATCCCCTCCCCGCTGGATGAGGCGGCCCCCTCCCCGCTGCTGACCCCTGCGGACCCCGGCTGTAGGATGAGCCCGAAGGACTCGGAGGGGGCGAGGCCGCTCCGCTCCCCGAGGAGGATCTAGTGGGGGGGCACCGACGCGACGCCGCCCCCCGCCAGGCACCTCGTCCTTCATGGTGGCTCCCTGCGACCACCATCTCGGAGCAGACGCGCAGCCCGGGGCCCGTGTGTGTGTCTGTGCGCGCCGCCGCCGCGGCCGCCCGAGTGAGGGAAAATGTCCACTCGGACTCCATTGCCCACGGTGAACGAGCGCGACACCGAGAACGTGAGTACCGCGGCCGCGGGGGACCCGCCGCACCGCGCCCGGCCCCGCCGCGGGGGCATCGCCCCGCGGGGCGCTGTCAGCAGCCGCCCGCCGCCTCTACGCTGCCCAAATTGCCGATTTATCCTGAATTGATTATTTTTTTAACCCCTCCAGAGCACGGTTCGCCGGCTCCGTGGCGCTTGCGGGCATCCCTCCCCCTCCCAAAGCCGGTGTCCCCTCTTTAATTCCCCCTGTAGTATTTGAGTGTCGCAGGGTGGCGAGGATCGGGTTGGTTATGTCGGTAACGGGGATCGGCGGTGGGGGTCTGCTGGGGGGCTGCTGCCTTCTCATCGTATGCAAACTTAACTGCTGAAGCATCCGAATAAACCTGTGGTGAACAGATAGGAATAATTCAGCTTGGCTGTGGTGGGCTAGGTGACCTAGATAATAGGCCTCTTCCCTGCTTAATTTGCAAGGTTCTCGATGGTAATGACGCTGTTAGGCTAGTCACCTGTTCAGATGACATTAGAAGGGTTTCTTTATAGGAATTACCCTTCGCGCAAGGGAGCCTGTTCCCTGTTCCCTTCACACCGAATACCTCCCCCCCTCCCATTTTTTTTTTTACCTTGACAAAGCCAAGGTTTAGGAATTGACACTTTATTTACAAGATTAAGTCAGTCGCAAAGGTCGTATGCTAAAGGAAGAAAGAACAAAAAAATAAGTAGTCCTACTGCATGAGCATATAGCAACAAACGAAGCTCTGTAGGAGACTCCCTTTCTGCAGATAGAAGCTGTGTTTCTCTTAAGTTAAAACTTCCTTGATCTTGGTGTATCCTGTCTAACCATTTTTCTGCATAGGCTCTGACATGTCCCCAAATGATAAACAGAAGGGAGTTGTCACTCACTGTAGTCTATTTTTTTTTGCAAGGGCTTCTTATGTTTTGGACTGGCATAAAAGGTGGAAGCTTTGGTTAAAGATCAGGAAAAACTGTTGGATTGTTCCAGACCATAAATAGTCCGAGAAAAGTGATGGTAGCCCCATTGTTTAAAACAAGACCAGACAAAGCGTTAGAAAACATGCTGCATGGAACAATTACTGCATTACTAGGGATTTAGATTTTATTGACATAATAGGCACTTCTAACTTCTGTGATCTTTATTTGTTTTAGCACTACATGCAACCTGCAGGCTAAGGGCTGTATTGAGCAAAAAGCCAACTAAGCATATTTGGTTGTAAAATCTCAATGAGCTTCCTGTCTTGTGGAAGAAAATAATTAAAATATTATGCAGCCCTTCCTATGCCATGGGGAGAGTTGAAGTTGAAATATACTCTACAAAATACTATGCAGAGTTTATTTGGATGATTGTTTTAGTCTATGCCAAACCTGACGGGTTTTCAATCTCCATGTGACTGTATGGAGGTCACATAGTAAACCATTTTAGAAAGTGTTTAGATCAGATTCCCCAATTAATTCAGACTCTACTGTGGATAACTTAACAGTGGAAAGATTTAATTTGTGCTCGAGGAAACATAATTATTCACAAGCTGTGTGTTCTAGCACTTTAAGTTAGATTTTTACATGTCTTCCACTTAAGGCACCTTGTTCTCACTTCAAAATCTTGGTCTAACACTTCTGTTTAGTTATCTTCATAATTTGATATACATGGATTGTTTTGCTTGCTGATGAATTGCCTTAGGTTTAGAATAAGGCATATTTTTTCAATTGCTGTGTTCTGTACTGGTGTCCACAGAAATACCTGTAGGTAGTGATATTGACAGGGAGTGATTAATCCAAGTACTCACCCCATCCAGTGAGCCAAGCACCCCTTCCCCCTCCCTAGTACAATACCATATTCCTCAGGAAGCTCTCTGATGTTTTCATCGGCTATCTAGAAATTTACCAACCCTATTAGGCCTTGCTTAAAAACTAAATTTAAATCTGACATTTAGTCTGTCTGAATTACCCCTACAGCTGTGAGTGCCAGGTCTCTTTTTTAATACCAAATGCAATAATTTTGATACTTCAGCTAACTGTTCTTCTCCTCCAAATCTGGGTGTGTTGTCTTGGCAGGTAAATTGAGCCTTGATTCATTCTCTTTCACATAAGAGAAGTCTAATTAGTTAATATTCAGAGGACTCTTTGAAGAGACTTAGGAGGTGCCAAGGTATTCAGCTAGCCTTTGGGCCATGGTTGTGGACCCTATTAATGCCTTCTCTCTGCTTGGAAGGTTACCACTGCTGACAAAGGCTTGGCTGGTGTTGAATCTGGTTGAAGTATGCTGATCATAGCTTATCCATGCCTATACTTGCAGTTTTGAAAATGAAGTTAGCCTCCAGAATGACAGTGAGTGTAAATTATCATTGTCTGTGCTTGCAGTTAACCACGTTCAGCAGTTGGCAGGTTCTGTTGAATAAAAGGTGTAATTGCCAGTACTTGATGGGTTTTTTTTTTCCTAAGGCTTCTTATCAAGACATGCTGAAGTGGAAGTACTGTCACAGTGACTTTCCCCAAAAGCTACTCAGAGCTACCAAGCCTTTAGTGCCTTTGAAATGAAAGAATTTGGCTCCGAGTCACCTGGTTTTGAGAGGAAAGGCATCCCAGATGATCTGTGATCATAGGAACTTCACACTTGGACAGTTGGAAGCTGGCTGTAGGCCTGTGATGAGCTGGCTCCTCACCGCAGAGACAGAGCAGCTCCTCTCTGGCCGTGGCTTGTGCAGCAGTGGCTGCCAGCTGCTTAGGGGACAGAAGTGCAGGACAGGATCAGGTCTTCTCTGTCTTTTTCAAAAATATGTCCTGCATGTGAGAAAGCAACAGAGACAGAAGAGACTTCCTTCATGCACATTTGGGAGACAGGGAAAGACACGGAAGAAGGAGTTTAGATGACAGAAGAATGAGTAAGCCTGTTTTACTAGTGATGAGATGGAGGGAATATGGAGGAGAATAGAGTGTGGAAACAGTGGGAAAGGAAGTTAGAAAGTGGGAAACAAAAGATGAGAGGAGTCACAGAGGAATGTGCATATGGCAGGATAAAGGACAACCAGTGACAAAGAAATAGGAGCAGAAGGAGGAAGATTATGAGTAGGACAACTATTCATTAAAAAAAATATTCAAAGAGTGGGAAGATGATAGCAAACTATAGATAGAAACAAGGAAATACAGGTGGTATGGAGGTTGGAAGATGACTTTTTTTAAGAGCATGAAATAGAAAAGAAAAATCTTGGATTAAAGAGTTTAATTAAAACCTCTGTGTTCATTGCACATCTGTGGTTTTTTTGGGGAAAAAAGAGTAACTGTTTCGAATGTGTTGGTTCTGCAGGCCAATTTGAATTAAAAATTTAAGTAATTTGAGGAAAAGCAAGACTAAAATATACTCTTATCTCCATGACTGTGCCTAATGTGAAAAATTTGCTATTGAAAAATGCCAGCATGATGGCAACTGTGCTTGCACAAAAGGATTCTGTGCAGTGGAAGTACCACCCTTTTTTTTTTATTTATTTAAAAAGATTTAGTAAAGGCAGGGTTAGGTACAAAAATGTATTTTAAGATACTGGGAAAGTTAGTGCAGTATGTCTTGGTTTATTACCAATTAACTATGAAATGCATTAGAGCATTTGCAGACAATATGCAAGCTTGCATTGTTCTATATATTATTTATCAGTCTTCTCCTATTACAGATAGATCTGTAATTGGAATGCTTTCTTCCATAGCATGAAATCCTGTGGGCTTTTGCGAAGAGGGGACTGAGGAGGGAAGCATTCCTGTGGCCAAGAATTCTGACAGATTTTCTTCTACAGGACCATCTACACTATTCTATATTTTTCACCAGTTGTAATAAATGCTCTGCTTTGAATTAAATTAGGTGAAGGTGGCAAAATAACTAGAAATAAAAAATATTTTAGGAATTCACCTGGGATGTATTTTTTAGTTGCAGAATTCCCCAGAGCAGAAAAAAATGCTGATGCCTGATAGGCCTGGTACTGTGCACTCAGAAAATACCTGGTGAGGCTGCATGACATTGCGAGTCACCAGCTGCTAGTATTTTCACATTTTTACAGTGAGACATTTAATTCCTAGCTTTGCTGAACAGCCTGTGCTGTGGTGTTTAATCAGTTGGTTTCAGTCAGCTCGCACTGACGGGAGGATGCTGGGGGCATCAGCCTCGGGTGCCTCTTCCCACCCGCGGTTTGTGCCAGCGCTAATTATCCTGGGGTGTGTGACGAGTCTGGTCAGCTCTGATCTGACTGGTATAAACCCTTAAGAAAAGTGGAGTTATCCCCATTCTGTGGCTGCAAACAGAATGTCCAGTTCAGGTTAGGAGGGTTAGAAATGCTTACTAGTGTTTTTGTTTTGGTTTGAATTAAGCCAGTTGTAGCACAGCACCCTAGGGCTAGGGTAACTTTAGTTGTGCCACAATTACAAACAGAGATACATATTTACAGGAGTGTAATTTGGGATGTTTTGTTCCTGGAAAGAAACTTTTTTTCCCCCCTTTTTTACATTATTTCAATAACTCAGGTTGCAAGACTTTACTCCAGAAAATGTTACATTTAGTTAGACTTAATTCGTTAGCACCACCAAACGTGACGTGTGTTGTGGCCTTAGAAGTAGCAGTCTGAAAAACAGAACACAACTGCAGGAATTGCTGAAAGAAAATAAATGAGAGGACATACAGTATTTAGTACACTGAACTTTATAGACTTCTTCTTAGCTTTTGTTACCCACTCACCTGGTATCCTTACCTGCTTGATTCTCCATTTTAGTTCTAACCAAAAGATATATTCATGTTGATGTAAGCGGACAGTTCCTGTTGACAACATGTCTCAGGTGACTCAAGTCAAAGGAATTCAAAGAGTGGAGGCATTTGTCTCTCCTGATCTCCATTTCATATGATATATAAGTAGCATGTGTCTGCAACTTCCTCTTCTCCTCAGTCAAGTAATGCTGCCTCATGGGTGTCAGCCAGATCAAAAATGGAGGTCACTTTTTTTTTAGGCTCATGGCATATCGAGGTTGGCTCTGCTTAGTGTGGAGATCATCTGCCACTAAAATTCTTTAGAACATATGATAAATAGGTGTGTACTGCTCTTAAAATATAAACCTGAAAGATACTGAGTACATCTATGATAAGGATGAAACCCTTGGGTTAAGAGGAATTCTTGCCCCATAAAGCAGTAAGTTGCTGAGCTCCCTCTCTATATATATTTATATATGTATATATACATATAAACAGAAATTGACTTTCAAATAAAATTTGTTCCTGCAGGGTTAAAGACTAAGCAAAGTTTTCTATCTGCAAGCTGAATGTGGTTTTTGAAAACCAACTGTGAGGTGGTTGGGTTTTTTTCTTTTTTGTTTAGCATGTAATTACTGACAGTGATGATTCTGGAAACAACTTAGTTGGCAGTATTGTTGAAGAAGAATAGAATATGGTTGGCTCTTTAGCTATTATTCCCCAGGCTGATGTCAATAAATATCCATTTTAATCAGCAGTAAAGGAACTTTGGCTGGAAAGATATGATGAATGTCAGATCTTGATAATGTGAAGCAACAAAAGAGCTTTTAAAGAGCTTTTCTAACCGGCACCAGACTTATCTTTTTGATTATATAAGCAGGATTTCTTCACTGTTGTGTTGTTCAGTGCTAATCATGGAATTACAGATTCACTCTCTTTCATATGCTGTACAGACCATGAACCAAATACTGCCAAACATTGCAGAGACTGTAGTGGTTTTACATGGGAGGACTCTTCAGCCAGACCCTGTATGTCTTCCGGGGGGAGCATCCTTCCCTTGCTGAGGACTATTGGTGCTTTGCTGTCAGCACTTTCCCACTCTGGTCATCAGAGTGCTGCTCTTGTCACTAGCAATTCCCACTGCTGGTCAGTAGCCAGAATTAGGAGTGTGCAAGTGTTGCTTTGGGTAGCAGTGTTCCCTCTGCCAGGTGAAAGTGTCCTGTGTCCCTGCTGTCCACCTCTATCAGGCTGCCCAGTGTAGGGCGTTGCATTGCTGTGCTCATTTTGGGCTGGATCTGCCGTGTCCTGAGTGTTACCCCTGTTTTTTTTATTTTATTTTACCTTCCCCACTGAGGTGTGGAGGAATTAGGAATGTGTGTCAGAGGTATAGGTTCCATGTGCTAAAGGCTGTTTACTCTTCAGGTTCCCCCTTTAATCTGGTGGTTTCACAGATCTGACCTAATTAAAATAGCCACTCGTTTTCATGAATGTCATACCAATTACGTGAATGAACACTATGGCAGCCTGAGAACTGCACAGTGAAATCTTCCCCTGTTGACAATGGAAGCATCTCAATTAGTGTTTTCTCTCCCTTAACATCTATATTATGTTTCTTGAGGGTCTTCTTGTCTCTGCTTGTGATGAATTCTGACGCTTTCAGTTGTTCCACTTGATCACAACATCCATAATGGTTGGACTGTAGCCCACATCAGTGAATAAATCTGCCCTCATGGGTTGTAGCTTCAGTGCCACTTTAGGTGGATAGCATTTTTCTTTGTAGGAGACCCTTTACAATTTCGTGAGATGGAAGCTGTGACTGTTTATCCTTAAGATTGATTATGGAGCAAGCTAGTCTAAAAATTGCCTTTTAATTATATGTGTTGGAACCAAATAATTGGTTATGCAAACATCAACGTATGCATACTGGGTCTGACAAAACCCACCTCACTCCATTTCTTGATTTGTCACTGGTAGGAAGGAAGTAAAATCAGGACAGGTACAGGACATCTTCACCTGATGCGTTCCTGTTTTATAATCTAGGAAAATAATATAATATAATATTTTATAATACATTATTATTTAGGGAATCCCAGAGCAGTAACTGGTATATAAACAATTGTGATTGAGCATTTGCTGTGACACCTTTCGGTGGCTGCCAGAAGCATAAGTCTCTGTTTTGACTTTCCAATAGAGTTCCTTCGTCAGCAGTTGCAGGATGCCCTGCTGTGCTGTTTCAGGGATATCTGTGCTCAGTAAGATGCTACTGTGCATATCCTTAGGGCTACCTTTTTGCTCTTACACTGAGTAGTACTCAGCAGCCTGTGTGCTCTTAAAGATGTTAATGAGAATGGGAAATACAATACAACACATTGTTGGGAAGGGCTGCAGTGAAATTTTGTCTTTGCATGTTTGATTTAAAATATTTTTGAAGTTTTTTTTTTTTTAAAAAACAACTATGGTATGTTTCCTGTTAAGTTTTTTCTGTGTATGAGAGTGCTAGTGGGAAGTGCACAGGCAGAAATTATCACGTATTTATATATTGTGCGCCCAGGTTAAGGTGAAGCAATTTAGTGTCTCAAATGTTCATGTCCTGGAATACTTACATTATTAGCATTATAAGGTGTAGGCTTTAAGTACAATTTCACATTACAGTTAAAAAATCTGAAAGAAATGATTCTGTCATGATTGTTGCTGGTCTGACAGCTTTCCAAGAAATTTTATAATATCACTTCATAGTACTTCATGCAGAGGTGAGGTAACAGCTAAGGTAATAAACATTCCTGGAGACTTCAGTAAGATTAAATTTTATTAGTTCGTTTTTGCTGATGATAAGCTAGTTCTCACTGTGTAATTAAATAAATACTTTTTAAAAAGTTGATGCCATTTGTCCCCCTCCCCTGTTTCAGAAACAGTTTCCTATTTTCTGTAATTAAACATGGATTTTTGCAGGTCTTGGACATTCTGATTTCTTACTGATTTTCAGCTCTTTGAATGGATATCAGATTCTGTTTCTTTCAGGTTTTTCCTCAGCTTTTGGCATCTTAAGCACTTCAAGAACTTTGATGCTAGTCACCCCCTGTCCTGTGTGTATCTAATGCTCTGAATGTTAAGATATCTGAAACCATACAGATACCGGATAAAACTAACATCTACCAAAAAGATTTCAGTTATTGACACCCTCATACTTCATTTGCTTTTTACTTTTTTTCCTTTTCTTTTTTCTTTCTCTTCATGCTAATCATTATCTGGCTATGAAAGGATGTCGGCTCATCATTGGGGGAAGGCTTTTGCGAAAAGGTGGGTTTTGTGTTGTGTTCCAAATATAGTTGGTCTTGAGTTCAGTCCCTCCCTTGCAGTAAGGTTTCTCACAAATGGAGATGTTTTACTTCATTTCCTTCTGGGTTGAGTAATAATAGGGTGGGGCTGAGGGGAGGAGGAGAATGTTTTGTTTTGGGTTTTTTTTAAATGACAAAGGTTGTCTTGTTAGCTTGAAAATGGATGGTGCAAAAAAAGAAATTTAAAAGATATTTCAAATGCAACCTGACGCATGCCGAGATATGGAAGAAAGTGCTTTATTGTCATGAGTGGATTTCAAGAGACTTTTCTTGTAAAAGAGGTGGTGACTGGCAAAACTGAAGTTGCACAAAGCACCCAATCTCCTTGCCTCAGTTTCCCTCTACAGTGTAATGGTCTTTACATGAAGACAGGTATTTTGGGAATCATTCAGCCATGGTGAGTTCATTAGCAAGTGTTATTCTTACAGAAAACACCTCCAGGAAACACAGCTCACCTACCACAATGTATGGAAATTTATAACAGATAAACACATGCCGATTTTGAATCTTATGTTTTTAAGACAAACCCCGTATCTTATTGAAACCATATAAATGTGGACCTGGAAAAGAAGCCTGAAATTGAACAGAGTTTAGGGGGGGTCAGCGTAGTGAAGGAGGCAAAATCTGCAGATTCGAGGGAAAAGACAAATGACCTGTATCTTGATTTGGAGAGCAGAGGATGCTGTTGCCATTTCTCTGGGCTGAGATTGGCACTGTTAATCTCTTTGCTGAGGAAACTGCCCTGGGAAGTACTTGAGCCAGATGCTATACAAACCAATGCATGATTTGAGCTTTTATTGGACCACCTATATTTTGCTTTTTGCCTACACCATTTAGCTTTCCATCTGCCTGTCATGGCTTCTTGAAAATGACTAGGTTGGGAGAAACACTTTCACTCAGTTTTGAGTTTACGTTCTTCATTTCCATATGCAAAAGAAAATCCATGTTGAAATGGACAATCTGTTTTCTGTGGTTTTTAGAAAGCTTGCTGTTTGTTCAGTATAATAATGTAACTGACAGAAGAAGGACTTGCTGATAGATTTATTTATGTAAAGTGGAATATAGTCCAAATTAGATATGGTTGTAAATGGCTGGATTTCTTCAGAGTGAAACATGGCTTTGAGCAAATCAGTTGGAGAGAGCTGAACTGCTTAGGAGCGCACAGCTTGATACTTAAAACCCACAGCTGAAAAAGATCATATTCTTGAAAAGAAATAATCTGGGTTGGGGTGGAAATGTAAACCTCCATACAAGGAGATTGTGTTCAGTTTATCAACCCTAGTCCAAATGAGTTCACAGCTTTAAATTCCACCCTTTAAATGCAAAGCTAGGAAGTGTGAAAAAATTGTAGGACACAATTAGTCATTTCTCAACAAGAGGTCAGTGAAACTCTCAAGACACATAACTGGGTGGTTTACTATGTGGAATAGAGTTTGTTAGTAAAACAGAATCTTTCTTTTACCTGATGATGCTTATGTGAAGTAGGTTACAAGTTAGATAAATTTTGACTAACCTGTGGTCTGGCTTGGGAATATGTCGTACCTGATGCCCACATCTCAGCTTCTTCTTAGGCTAGCTCAGGAGTAATAGTGTTTTAGTTCAAGCACAAGGCAGCACAACTACTGTGTTTTCAGAGTCAGCTAGGTGGTTCAAAAGCTGTTGAATTCAAGTTGTTGAATCTGTCTGCTGGAGAGCCTAAGCTAACAAGCCCTGCTGGGAGGCAGTCTGGCTCCTGCTGAAGCCGGCTTGTGCCAAGTGCCCAGGTGTGGAAGGGCTGTAGTTTAAATAGTTTGATACACTTCTTTTTCCTAGGAAAGTTATCAACTCAGTGAAGTGCAGTGTAAGTAGAACAGTTGTATTCCTGGGATGCTGTACTTGAACTCAAATGAACTTTCCTTTAATATATCCAAGAAATTTCCTCATGGCTCTGTACAGAACATCCTGGTCCCTGATCACCAGGGGTAGCAATGTAGGAGGATGTTAGCATCTAGCATCAGCAGTTGCTGCTTTTTTCTAGCTGGTCTGAATAATTTGACACTAAAAGGTATGAAAGGAGCTGACAGAGTTGTTCTCTGCATTGTGTGTTGCAAGGTTTGTTAGAAGTCAAAGTTTAGGGAAATAGAGAAATACTGTGCCAGTACACAGGGGTGGCTAAGA
Source organism: Acridotheres tristis (assembly GCA_037013685.1). Taxonomy (NCBI): domain Eukaryota; kingdom Metazoa; phylum Chordata; class Aves; order Passeriformes; family Sturnidae; genus Acridotheres; species Acridotheres tristis. Next base: position 9,883,567 of record CM072892.1, on the reverse strand, counting down.
TGGCCTGAAAAATCAGCACCAGCCTGATATTAAGGACTTGCAAAATACTGAAATTCTTAATACAGGGATTTCACTGTGTTTAGTAGTTCCTTCAGGTGTTGACTGCTCGTCCTTCCTCTCCTTGAGAAGTACTGATTGATAAACACTTATCCAGTTGTTGTAGGTCTCAAGATATTAGAGAACACTGAATTATTATCAAGCCTTGAATTTTTACTAGATATTGTTATGGGTGTGCTTCTTGTTCTTGTGCCAGTTATTAGTGGTTTGGAAAAAAAGTGTACCCTTGCTCCTGAAAACTGTGATAAAATTGCTAAACTATGAAATAGGGCAGGATGGGCCACTCATCAGGAACACTTGATATTCTGCATGAAAGGACACTTTGCATTTCACTTCAGCCAAATGTGATCATGCATGTAAGGATCCAGGAATGAGAATCAGTAAATCAGGGTTGGGTGGTCAGGTACAGATCTTCTGCAAAGAGGGTTAGTTCTTCCCCTTTGAAATCAGTGGGGTGTTGAACAGAAGATGAAACCTCTGTGCTTAGTCCTGCTGCACCTACTCTTGGTATGGTAGGTTCATGTCTATCATGAACCCCACAAAAAATGTTGGAAAAATAGAGGAGGGTTCTCAACAGAAGTACAGGACATGTTTCCTTGTCTTCAATCACTCGTACAGCAGCCTGTTTAGGGAGCTCAATATACATATCACTTACTAAAGTGAAAGAGTATTGCTATCAGAGAAATTAAGTACCTCTATGGGAAGTGCAAATCTTGGGGCAATGCAGTAGCCAGGCAGTAAGGAGAAGCTAAAGCCAGATTGATACTAAAACATTGTGTGTTTTTTAAAATAGTAACTATTGAAACAATTTTCCAGTTGCCATAGACTCCTAGCAGTAGCATTTTTTAAAATTAACTTAATGTGGTTTTAAAGATAATTTGATCACAACTGTTGCACTCAAATTAACAAATCAAGGAACCTAAGATGTCAGAGTATTTGGTCACAAGGTTACATCAGGCAAGTGAAACTTGCCAAGTGTCATGCAGGCATGGATTTGTTCATTTGTGCCTGTACCATGGTTGTTACTCTTGAAGTATGATCTCATCCTCATGGTACAATGATTTTCAGACAATGTTGCTGTATGCCAGTTTCATTGTTGCCCTCAATGGGTTTCAGAAAGAGGAGTAGTAGTAGAAGAGCAAGATCTGGGGTTTCTGGGATGACTGTGAATCTAATGTGTCATCTTTGGTGGAGCCGGATATTTGCTCTGCATTTGGAGGCCTCTAAACATTTCCAACTAATATTTTAATTAGTGTAGTTGGTGTATGGATCTCAACCATAACTTAGGAACATAATAGGGCACCTGCTCTTTCATAAACAGGCTGTCAGGAAATGAAAAAATACCTTAATCTTGACCATGTGATCTAATGAGTAAAGACTGTTATAGATAATATATAACCATTCCTTTTTGCAATTAGTAGCTGTTCAGTGAAATGAGAGTGAAAGGAACTTGAAAGATTGCAGACTGTCTCAGATCTCTGTAGCTGGCTATCAATATTCAAGGTTTCAGTACATTAGATAAGATTTCTTCCCTTTTTCTCCAGGTCATCCTGGGTATTTTCAGTCATGTGGATCTGTAGGAACACAAGTTTAGTACCACAAGGAAAAAAACCCCTTTATTATTCTATTAATATAAGTTGTCCAATAACTGTTAACAGTTTGTGCTCCTGGAAAATCTGTATTCATGTTTCCTTTCCAAAGGCTTTCATGCACTAGTTAAGCACAGTAATGCAAATGGGAAATAATATCAAACACCTCCATATTTTGTACGTGATCTGGCAGTCCACGTAAGTTACTTAGAAGTGCTCCAGCTGTTGCTGCAGTGCAGGTGATGTTCCACTCTCTTTAGCAGGTGATGAGGTGAATATTTTGTTGTGAACTGGGCACCACTTTATTGCCCCCATCAGAACAAAGTTCAGTGTGAACATGAAGTTTGGATCCTTTGAAGGTTCTTTCAAAGGCATTGCTGATGTTTTTGAATGTCGTGTGCTTGTCATCATTGGTGTGCTTTGTCTTTATTCCTCAGCCTTACCCGTGTGTGTTTTTATTGCAGCACACGTCCCATGGAGATGGACGGCAGGAGGTTTCCTCTCGAACTGGGCGCTCTGGAGCTCGCTGCAGGAACTCCATAGCCTCCTGTGCCGATGAGCAGCCGCACATTGGAAATTACAGACTCCTTAAAACCATTGGAAAGGGGAATTTTGCAAAAGTGAAACTGGCAAGGCACATCCTAACTGGCAGAGAGGTAAAGTGGTATGGCTGTAAACAGCAGTGAGTTGCTGTATGTGTGAAGGTTCTCTTGGAATAGCATCATCTAAGTGAAGATAGAGCACATTTTACTAGAGATATTGCCACTGATGTAGAAAAAAGCAGAAATTGAAAAGTATTTTTTTTAGTAATTATTACAAAACAATTTCTCTTAGAAATGGTTTCTTAAACTTGTGTTTTTGACAGGTCTCTTGTCCAGCTGAATTATGTTAAAATTTGCTACTAATATTCTTGGATAAATCCTCCATTTTCAAAAAGCAGATCAATATACAGCAACTAAATAAGCCTGTTGGAAAGACTGCCTCTTAGTTTCCCTACACTGCAGGGCTGTATTGGAGGCGAAGTTGGGCATGAGAGCTAAATGTTGTCTTAATTATGTTCCAAGTAGCCCAAATGCAGTATTTTCTTGCCAAAGCAATGTATTTCCCAGGAATCCCAGAGTTGATCATCCCAGGGTGTCTGCAGTGTTGGGTGGCTTTGGGAAGATGATTCAGTTTGTTCAGAGATAGTCTATGTGCCAGTGACAGTTTGCTCTATGTGTGTAGGATAGATAAGCTTTCTCTAGCATCTCTTCTTGGAGTTGAGCTCAGCTCCATATTTAGTTTCTGCATGCCATTGCAATGTAATTAATCACTTGTACTTAGTGGTGGTTCTGATTTGGTAGCTATAGTCCTGTCTGCTTGTTACAATAAGGTATTTTTTGGTGCTGTTTTATTAAAAGCGACTCTGAAGTACTGAAAGAGGGAGAAGAACCTTGCTGACCTATTCTTACCAAACCTGTCTGATGAAGTAAATGTTTGCTGATACCAGCAAGGACTTTTACAGAAGCTGTGTTGCTGACTGCAGTGCTTTAAGGGAATTTCTCTTTTCTGAGCTAATATGGAGTTCAGTAGCAGGAACGGAGGGAAGAAGAGAGGGGACATGTTTTGCCAGAGCTTTTGAGATGGATTTTTTTTTTTTTTGGCTGACAATTCCTTTTGTCTTCTGATGTTAAAGTCAGTTCTTGTTTGTAGAGAAAGTTCTTGGTTAATTCCTCTCCACTTTAGTTTCCTCCTCTTTTTACTGATCCGTAAGATGGGATATGCAAGTATTTGGTTAGTATTTCTTTGCTATTATTATAGGTGTTGAACTTGGAGGTAGATATGTATCACACTTTGCAAAAAGTGAAGTACATTTTCCTTTACTTGCCGATTACTGTGTTGACCTCTGGTTCATTATTTTTATTTGAAATTTCAATAAATGAAGGGGAGAGTGTAACATTTTTGGCTAAATTTGGAAAGGTTGGAGTACTAAGTTTCCACTCTCACAGAATTGATATAGTTCAATAAATTCAGAGCATAAATTCTTTGTGAGTTGTGACCATTGATTGGAATTAGTGTTATTCCTCAGAAGGGAACAATTAAGCTAATTTTATAGGAATATCTTCAAGATATTTAAATTTTTTTTTTCTTAAGAGGGAGATGAGTAAAATTTGTCTTCTTGCTAGAAAAACTGTACAATGTTGATAATTTTAGATGTCTGTGACCAGAATTATTTCCAATATTCTGGATAGCAATTCCCCCAATGTGATTACTTCACCCTTGGCCATACAGAACTATTTATCTGATCAGTCTTAAGATTGTGCTAACCTTTCTCGTGACTGTTAAATTGATGTGTTTTGCTTGTGATCAGCAACAGCACCGACCTTGTATGTTGAATCAGTTTCATTGCTAACTCATCTCCAAGGTTCTTTAAATTGGTTTTCCATTGTATTTGATGGTGCCTCTTAACTCCTGTAACAGACTTAATCATTATGGTCTGACATCCTGTGCCAAGGCCGCTGATACAGATATTAAACAAGATTGGTCCCAAAATCATATCCTTGAAGACTCTTACTCATTTATTTCCAACCTAATATCTCTTTAGTCATCTTTTTTAGGAAAAAACCCCACGACTCTCTGCACTTTTCAGCTTATCTAGTTGGAAAATTTCCATGCAACCTCCTAGACGAGGCTTTTCAATAGTCCAGGTAGTCATATCTTGTGTTTTCATAGGGTACATTAACTGTAGGAAAGTATGTTGCATTTAAACCTTCTGATTCCTTGATTTTTCCCTGCCAGTTTTGAGTTCAGGAATTTTATGATGAATTGGAAAAAATTGTCTTCTCATTTTTAAACCCTGCTCTGCTGTTTTGTTCCTGGTAGATCTGGTAGATGCTAGGAACCAGTGCTGCAAGAATGCTTTTTTTTTTTCTTTCTCCGTTAAAAACCTACTTCTCATAAGAATTCCAGGGTCATATTCTCAGCCTGGCCTCAGCCAGATGGCACTTAGCTTTCTGAATTAGTGATTTCCTGCTTTACACACTTGCTCCTGCTGCCTGTCCTGTCTTTGTTCCTGGTTTGGTTTTTTTAATCTTATATACCAAAACCTCAACTAAGTGCTTAATTTTGGGAGTTACACTTAATGAGTTTTCCTCTCTGCTGTGTTCTTGCTGTATTTGAACTCCACTTTCTTTTCCTTGTTATCTGTGTCTCTTTTCTGAATGTCCTTTCAAGTGACCATATCAGTTTCACTTTATGGCAATTCCTTTTTTATACCTCTGTGCTGAGGAGCTTCCAAATCCTAAAGCAGATCAGCACTTTTCTATCACTTTGTGGGAGGAGATGTTTGTTTAAGCATTCTTTCAGGGTAGTTGCTCATCTCCTTGCATCTAGAGTCCTTCCCTGGGGATTTTCCTGTTGCTTGAGATGAAGATTTCATGTTTCCAACTGGACTAAGTTCTAGGACTCTTTTTCATTTCCATTTTAGCGTCTGCAGGATACATGATGAGAGCCCATCTTCAAATTACAGAAAGGAAGACATGTTTAGCCCTTCAGGGGATGATCAGAACATCAGCCTAACTTGAGGGAGTTGAATTGTCTTGCAAGGAGTGTGTGGCCAGAGATTAGATTCACTGCATTAGAGCTGGTGCTTGGGCACACCATCCTTCTTGATCCTCTGCCTAAGAAAGTGTTATTTGTAGGCTGCCTGCCCTTTTGAAACCACAAGTCTTCATTGTCTATCTGCTTTTCTTAGTTCTTTGACTGCAATCCATGTATTTTCTGTTGTAGTTTTATCAAGGGGTGTTTCCTCTGGCAAGTTTTCTGTACTTGCCAAATGAATCTAAAAGATAAAATTACTTTCTGCTGTTACTGAGGTGGCCAAAATTATTATGGACCCTTTTTTTCATTAAAGACATGTTCAGTTAATAGCAAGGAAGCTGAAGTTTCCTGGTGAGGCTGAATTCTTTCAGAATCCAAGTCTGACTCCAAGGAATCTATTGTCATCTTCTTTGTGTTCTTCTCTTGGAAAAAGTGAAATTTAAGAGGGAGAAAACATTCTGAATGGTAGCAGTTTGGCCAATTTGCTCAGTGTCCCAACTTCTGATTTCTTTAACTCCCTTATTCAAATCATGTAGGAGGAATGTTTTAAGTTATATTATTGTGAATGGTGAAAGCAAACTCAGTTTTAACTCTATTAACAATTTCACACATAGTATTGTGGCAGTGGTGTAATAGTGTAGATGGTCTTGCATTTTTCCAGCACTGGCCCTAGCTCACAGTACATGAAACCATTCAAAATGCACTTTATGTAAAGAGAGCAAAGTTTCTGCTTTGAAAGGCAATTTAATGTTTTATTGACTGTACTTAGAAAATTCTCCATTTAACTTTCTCAGAGTTCTCAGAACTATTCTTGAGGGCAGGCTGCCTTTGCCTGTGATTTGGAGGCCTTATCAAGGCACCTGAAGTTGTTCCCTGTTCTGATGATGGGTTCAAGCTCTCACAGTCCATGTTAACACATTGTACTCTCAGTGTTCATGTGGATAGGAATTCTCAGAATTCACCTTGCCTTTAAGGCTGTAATTAGTGCACTGAATGAGCCTGAGAGTCTGTCTTGGAAAACTGAGGTCTATACCTTCCCTGTATCTCCAGGGCTGAATCTGTTTGGCAGTGTCAGAGACTTTTCTGGTCAAGTGCACACTGAGGTAAGCTGGTTTTGCAGTAACATGGTATCTTAAGACTTGGTGGATTGGAAAGGGTTTACATCTTTTAAAGATTGACCAGAATGGTACAGCCCAGAACACAAATGCAGCCTTTTCTGAGTGGAATGCACTTACCAAGTGAACAGCTATGGGTAGTCTTGGGGCACCAAGTCACTTTCAAATAATGTTATCTGCTGTTGGCAAAGGCAGTGGTCACTACATCCAGCATGGAATTAAAAGAGATTGCAGAAAGCTAATAACTTTGAACTATTGTCACAAAGTTAACAACAGGCATAAAGGTAGAGATAAAAATCTTTCTTGGTTTCGTACACAGCTGCTAATATAAAAATACCTATTGCTTAATGTTTTCCTCTCTTGTTTGTATTTTTGAAGTGATTTCTCAAGGTTTTGCAATGGAATTTTGCCTCGGGAAATAGTGATCCTTAATTTCAGTAGCTTGCCTTAGAAGAAAACACTCCCCAAAGTAAAAGCATTCTTAGATGGCTTCTCAATCATGTCTCATCGTATCTTGCATCTAGAAGAGCTCAAAATAAGTCTTGAATATCAGTTTCAGAAAAACACCATATCCATTATGTAATTCTGTGATGCACCCAAGTGTTGAACGCTGTTCCCCTCTTACCCTCTCCATCGTGACAATCCATCGCTGTGTTTTTGCACTTGAATGTAGGGATATAAATTGGCTTTGATGTAAGGTATTCTGTATTCCATATGTCACCAGCCCCAAGTTAATGAGGTGACAAAGATAGCACAAAGTGATGCAGAGAAATGGGAGCTGTGGCATGGGAAGGAGCAGCATCTACTGTTTGAGCCAAAAATTGGAGTTAAAAGCCTTTGCACCAGTGAGGTATTAGAATCAGCTGAGTTGCAGCATCTTGCCTCTTTGAGAGGCACCATCTCCTTCTGTAGAGCTTCTTCTGGTACGTTTAGTTGCTAATTTAGAAAGGAAAAATACCAATTGGTGTGTAATTCTAGAAAGATTCTCATTTCTTGTTCTACCTCATCCAGTATCCAAACTGCATTGCACTGAAGTTTCTGTTGCCTATTCATTGTTTCAAATCTTCAAGTTCTGACTAGTTAGCATGGTATGGAATTTCTCTTTTGCTTATTATGTGAAACTTTTATTTTGTTCTTTAATATTTCTGTGCAGCATTTACTGAAGAGAACAAGTAAAGGAATGTACTTACCCAAAATGTTGTACTGCAGCCAACGTGTTTTTGTTGATTCCCAAGTGATACTTTTTTTAATACCCATCAGGGAGCAAATTGACAAATATTTAGTGAATTCCGAAAGATGAGCTTACTTCTTGCCAAATTTGTGTGGAAATGCTTTCAATATGCTCTGAAATATCTGCTATTAGAAACTGCCAATGCCCAGTCACTACTGTATAATCTGTTATGTAATTATACTGTGTAAATATTATCTGTAGGCATGCTGCTCTCTATTGGGGCACTGTCTTCTGTTGGAGCTTCCACTGCCATCAGTGATGGTCTCAGTGTCAAGTCAAAGACTCAGCAAGCTTCTCATCTTAATATCCTTAAAATACCAGGGTTTTTCCACTCCTGCTTCTAGTTTACATACAAGTACATAATTTGCAGAAGGAACTTAAGCGTTTTTGTGCAATTTTCATGTTTTCCATTTCTGTTACTGGATTTGAGCATGTTGTAATAGCACAGTATTGTACTTATGGAAAATACTGATCATGAACTCTTCCTTTAGGTTGCCATAAAAATAATTGACAAAACACAGCTGAACCCAACTAGTCTACAAAAGGTATGTTTTTACATTTAATCTTTAACTGTATTATAACTTGTTCGCTTCCCCACCTTCTTCCATTAACCCTGAATGTCTATGCTGGAGAATCTGAAGTACTGCATACCTTTGCATATGTCTGACTACTGTATTTAATAACTGGTTTTGTAACAGATATTTTTGACAACCCTGCAGTTGTTCAAGCTGATCTTGTACAGAGCTGTAAACTGAGAAAACAGTGGTATTTGCTACTTCCTTTGTCTCCCAAGCAGAGCTGACTGTGTAGAGAGGACGTCTGTGGTTTGGTGTCATGCCCCCATGTCTCCTCTCCATGTGCCAGTCTCTTTGTTCAACTTAGAAATGCAAAACTCATGTTCTGTCTTCTTAAACTGGCCTTGAAAATACTGCCTGTGGACTGAAGGCCTTGCAGTATCTGTGCCTTTCATGTAGTTTGCAGCAGGAGAGGTGATGCAGTTGTATGAAACAAATTGGGCCATGGTTATTCTGGTTTCTTCCCTCTAGCTCTGAATGTTTAATGTGCTGTTACAGTTGTATCGCCTTATCTTTTTAAAAAGTGGAGAGTGATAAACCCTGCTCTTGCATTAAGCAACCCAGTCTGTTTGGGAGTCCATGAAGGAAATACATTTAAATGTTATTTTTACTGGGACTTCTCTAACTCTGGCCTTTTAAGTGCTGCAGTCAAAGGTGTTTTGTTTACTTTTGAGTACTTGGATAATAACCCCCTTGAAATATTTCTGTTTGAACAAGAGAATACGCAGAATTTACCTGCAAACAAAATGAAAAGAGAGTAACTAGAGTAAATGGGAGAATATACACATTTGTATTTTATTCAAATACTAAAAAGATCATGGGAGTAGATTTTTTTATCAAGATTAATGGTGCAAAAGTAAAGTGGAAAAACACGCAAGTTCTTAGATTTTATGGTTTCATTAGGAGGCAAAGAATAACCTGTAGAAGGAAGGCTCTGTCGTCTGAGCAGGTAGCAACTTTTTATGAGTCTGTAGATGGGGTAAAAGTAGATAATCTGGTTCTAATTTTCTCAGAATTTTTCTCAGTTTAGTCTCTGAGGTTATTGCAGGGTGAAAATAAAGTGCAAATTAGGTAATATGATGGATTAGATAAAGTTGTTTTCTGTGGCAGATTGCAGCTTGGAATACCTAAATAAAAATGGTTGAAGGCTTGAAGCACTTGAAAGTGAAACAAAAGCTATGTGATAAAAAGGGGAAACGTCAGGGCGTAGGAAGAATGGTCAGAGAGAAGTAAAGAAGTCATATTTTCAGTTAAAAATTTAAAATCATAGTCCTTCAAATGGTGTTACTTGAGATTGGGCTCAAATGCCAGTTTGCTCATATCGGGGTACAATGCAAACCTTTTACCAGTCACAAGTGTTCAGTTGGTAAAGCCACCAGCTGGAAGTGTGCACGATGTGCCTTTGATTACTGGATTTCAGCCAGATCAGTGTCCACTCACATCTCTGTCTCTGGTGTAATTTAATTTTTATTTACAAGTTTAAAAATTAGATTATGAAGTGTGATTTTTCTTAACTGGGAGCCTGGAAGAATAGTACCAAATAGCAGGGTAGAAATCAGGTCAAATTTGTGGAGTGAAATTGCTAATGTGCTCTCCTCTCTGAGCTCATCTGTTATACGAGCACAGAAAAAAATTAGCAAGATGTATCAGTTTCCAATTCAAAATCTGAAAGCAGTTTTATTAAGCTTTAGTGCCTGCTTGCCATAGGCAGCAGAATGAATGCACAACAAGCTACTTTCCAGCTGTGCCTGACCAAGGCTTTTTATTTTGCGAGCCTTTGCCCCTTTCCCCCCGGCACTGTCGGCAGTGCCGCAGCCTCGGTGCCTTTGGAGCCGACTGCACACGCGACCTGTGGATCTCAGCAGGGGAAGCTAAGATGGAAGTGCTTCTGATCTTGCACTTCTGGAGAGAGAGATAAAATATTTGAGGTATGGTGGGGAGGGAAGGGCTGTGCCCAGAAGAGGGTGTGGTGTACAGTGTCTCAGCTGCGGTGTAGCTGCATGCCCGAGTCATCTTTAGGTGGGGAAACAAATGGTGATTAAAGGCTGCCAGTTCTGATTTCTTTGTGTTCCGTCTTCCACATCGATACTTCAGCTGCCAGGAAGAAGTTAACCTTGTTAAGGACTTGCTTTGCTTTCCGGAGCAGTAATTCTTGGTATGCCCTCTCTGCAGCCCTGACAGCTCGATACTGATACTCAGCAGCACAGCTCTTGGAAGGGTCGGGTTTCTTGTCTGCTGCTGAGGAAGTTCTGTGGCAGCCACATGCAGCTAAACTTTACTGTTGTTTTAGGACTTAATTAGTGCTCTGCTGCTCTTGCTTAGTGAAGAGGAAGTTGTAACTGGTACTTCCCTGCTTTGAAAGAAAAGGGAATTCTTAGAGGTTTTTTCTCATGCTGGTGGTGTTAGTCATAATCGCTGTTCTCCACCAATGGACGTGTGTATGCAGTTCCAGTGGATATTGGTCTCACTGCAAACAAGTGCTGATGCTACAGAGTTCCCTTCCTCCTAGACAAACTTTTTTTTTCTTTTGAATTAGCAATGCCATTATATGCAAGGGTTTTTTTAGCAAGCCCATGTAATAGCGCTAAATCACTTCTCATTTTCCTGTTTTAGAACTTGGCTCCTCAGCCAAATATTTTTGTTCATTTTGTGCAGATGTTTTGCCACTTACTTGGGCAATACTTATTGTTAAAGCGTTTAAGTGCTCTTAAACATCAATTTTAATATGGTTCATGTCCTTGCTGACCATGGGTCAGTGTTTTAAGAACTGCAAGAAAAGGAAGAGAATTTAAAATGCTCAGGCTTTTCTGTTTGTAACGAGTATCCCTTTCTGTTTTAAAGTTGTGCTTAGTTTGAGGCAAACTTGTATTGTGTAAAGGCTTTTTGCTTGAGGCTCTTTATTAGATGTAGGGCATATTTCAGTGAGCAGTTACCAGGAGAAGCCCAATACACAAGTCAGGCTTGAGCTGGCTTGGGACAACATCCTGTGAAAAGCCTCCTTCTTTAAGGAGAAGGTGACCAGGAGAGGTTGGTGCTCTGCAGCTGGCACTGACTCACTTTTTAGCAAACTTTTTCAGTATTTTTAAAATAATTTGTTACAGTCTTGTAGCTACTGCAGGAGCACTTCTAGTCTGTCTTTTGCTGTGTTCAAAGAGAGTTAGCCTAAAAGAACCAACTTCCATTGCTGGTTCATTTGGGTTTTTTTATTCACTTTTTTGGCTCACAGCATTAATTAAATGGCATTCTTTTCCTGTATCTGACATGGCTTACACTCAAAGGACCAGACCACAACAAAGCTGAAAGCCATTTGTTTGGCAGACTAAGGATGTTTGTCTTTGCCTGGAAACATTTGTAGAGCTCCTGTTGACGGAAAACGAGCTGTTCAACAAGCTGGGAGTAGTTTTTAAACTCAGTATTAGAAATCAAACTAATGAAAACTATTTTCAGTTGTTTGTCTGACTTTAGAGTTTCATTATGACAAGTAAGTTCCTAAAACTAAGAAAATATTTTTTCGTACTGAGAACCTTTGTGTTACGTTTTCTGATATTACACCTTGTTTTGTGTTCCTGTGGCCAGGGAACCTCAGAGGTGTGAGTTTTTACCATTACCTGGATGTTTGTAATGAATTTTTGGTGTGATGATAGCTACTACGTCATTTCTTAGAAGCTGATACACATAATATTTTGGAGAATGAAATCTGTAAAACCTTTATCCAGCATAATTTGGGAAAGTTGTATGATGTTTTACATTTTATTCCTCTGTCAGAAATAGACTATAATATATATTACAATGTCAGGCATTTGCAGGTATCCCCATTTGTCAAAATGCGACATAAAACAGATAAACTAAGGGTGCACAATCTGAAGTGCAGTTATCTAACGAAAATTCCAATTTGGTGGTGGTTGTATCCTATTCTTAAGTATTTTTATTTTTAATTTCCTCTGAGACAGAAATAGTCTGTTTTTTTAAAGAGCTTGTTCCTAGTCACCCACTTGAACAAAAGGCTCGTAATATAGAAGCTGCTTTTTGACATGCTTTAGTAAAGCAGACTAGTCATTCTGGACCAGTGTTTTGGTAAGAATATGACCCAGTAGGCTTTATCTGGGTACTGGGGGTGGAAGATATCAATTGAGAGTGAAATTGTAGAAAACTGATAAGAGGCTTTCAGTTATATAAGCTGTGATTAAAAGTATTAATGGAGTATTCAGAATATATTATATACCAGTTTAGCTGAAATGAATGAAAAGTAAGAAAAAAATAGATATAAATTCGACCACTTTTAAATTCCTGATGATCAAGAGAGAGATGATGTAGTCTACCCTGTCTAATTACATATGAAAAAGCTCCAGAAATAACATAGCTTAAAAAAGAAAAGGCAATTTTACCTCTCTAGAGGATAAAGAAAACGTGCACGCAGTGGTTTTGAAACTATTTTGCATGGCCAATAATTTACTTGATCGGTCAATCCTGATTGCATTTAAGCAGCTTGTCATCTAGCAAAGTGTCAAGCACAGACCTGGATAACAAGATAATTAAAAGCATTTGGAAAACTGTGTGTTTTCTCTCTGTGTTCAGGTAGTGTGCCAGTCCCAGCCGTGGCTGTAGCAGGGAGGTCTCCTGGGCAGTGCAGTGAGGATTGCTCCCCAGATGTTGGCATTTGCAGAAATTCTATGATTCTGAAATATCAGGAAGCAGAGAATGGTTAGAACAGCTGGTCTCCAAATTGGGAATTTGTCCTCTTGATTTATTTAAAATCCACCCCTTGCATTTTCTTTTATTAAAAATCACAAGGCATAAGGATTTTGTTTTGTTGACTCTCTGGTTGTTTTCTGTTTGTTTCTAATGTTTCACCTTTTCTTTTTTTTTTTTTTAATTGAGTAAATACACCTACAAGTTTTTGAGTTGTTACTAATATGTGTAGACCTACAAAGTTTCTTCACTTTATCTGAAATCTGACCTGAGCCAAATTTTCCATCAGCACTTTTTTTTTCTTACTGTAATTAACAATGCTGTTATCCCTATCCCATATTTGCAAGACTCTTGTTTTTTTTCCTGTGTCTGCATTCCCTTGGAGCTGTGGACTTCTGTTCTGCTTCAGTCTCTTTACATGAAGTTCAATATGATCTGTTAGGTTGCTGATAGTCCTGTAGAAATTTCTGTTAGGTTTCTAATAAAACCTCGTGATTACTCCCACTTTTTGAAGCATGCTGTTAGAAGATAATTGACACTGAAGAACATAAGCCCTCTGGAGTCTTGGGCTGGCACGGGCGAGCTGCCGAGGGAAGAACATCTACACACTTGACTGCCATGTAGTGTAGTCCATAAAAAGAGAATTCTTTGGTTTTCTGAAGACAGGAGTATTTGTACTTTATGTATTTTGTAATAATATTTTATCTTGGAACTGCTTTTAATTAATCTGCTATTTACCAGCTTTGTTCAAAGCAATGTTTTATATTGCAGTAACACCACCTGTGGCATTTTTTGTATTACAGTTATGAATTTATGTGTATCTTACAATAGTCTTTTGCAGAAGCGTTTTGAGGGGTGAAAATAGTTAACAACTTCAGTCATGACTTTGCTTTCATTTCTAGTTTGTTAAATGTCACTCCATATTTTCATTCAGTTGCAGAAGGACAGTTTGCTCTGTGTGACAGGCAGAGTTGAAATCTTTAGAAATAATTACTCAAGCAAAGCCTTCTTCACATGAGTATTGGCAGTGGGGACATGAAACATGACAATATCCTTACAATCAGTACACTATCTCTGGATTTAGAACAGGGGATATAATGTCATCCTGCAGTTTGAAATGGGCAGTTGTCCCTCACCACCATCCTGCTGGGTGGGCTAGAGATGGAGTGCTTTTATATAGGCGAGTGGTGTGTTTTGTGAGATTTTTCTGTTAAATAATTCCTGTACCTTGTGTGTCAGTCAGGGTTAACAGCAGTGCTTGCATAAAGGGAAGCAGCACGGTGGGGTCAGGGAAACACCGTTTGTGTTCTGCCCTGTTAATTTTGGCAGGCACGTTCAGCGTGTTGCCCTGAGCACCGGGCAGGCTTGAGGCTGTGTCTGGAAGTCATTGGGCTGTGCTGGCAGACCCAGGACTAGGTGCTGCTGTGCCTCAGTTGCCTTGCAGCAATGCTTCTGAAGGGCTGAGGAGTGGCCTTGTCTTCCCTTCTCTCCTTAGAACTTGCTCCTTGCTGATGTGGTTGGATAACATGATTTTTACACACTATAAACAGCTGTTTTTTCACCTGTAGATGTGCTGTTGTAGCACAGCAGATCACAGGTTCCTGGGCTTTAGCAAAGTACTGAAGAATGCTGAATTCATACCAGTAACATACTGCAGTGGTCTTCTAAAGTTGTTCTGGTGGAGAGTCACAAAAATTTGGAACTGTACTTTCTCTGAAGGGACTGAAAGATGTGTGAGATGCCCTGGTCAGCAGGAAGCTGTGTGGGCTCACAATGGTCTTCTGACCCCAAAAGTCTGCAAACCACAGGGCTAAGGTCACTTCTTTCCTGTGCTGTCTACAGTCTTTCCTGGGTGTTTTCAGGTTTTTGAGGGTTGATTTGTTTGGAAGGGGTGTTAAGCAACACTTAACTCTTCCCTTCAGTAATTGCTTATTTCATGAACATCATTGAAATGCCACTAATGTTTGTCCTTGTTGTTTAAATTACTATATCAAAGTCATCAGTCTTTAAGGAGAACGGCTGTTTGTTAGTGATTTCATTAACTTATTTCACATTTTATGTCTATTTCAGCTCTTTAGAGAAGTAAGAATAATGAAGATCTTAAATCATCCAAATATAGGTATCTTGTTTCTTTCACATAATTTCCATCTCTGGAGAAGTTATCATTTTTTCATTGTTAAGATTGTCGTGGCATGAGTTTAAAAGATTATTTTGCACTAGAGTCTGAATTTACTGTAAAACAGCAATAGTAGATAGTATTTCAGAACTGTGTGTTTAAAAAAAAAGTAAAATAAACATTTTTGGTCCATTTGCACAGAACTGATATTTGCATAACTAACTGATAAATTTGCTCTTTTTGAGTATAGTATTGATTTTTGACTGGATTCAGGCTCTCATTAAAAATTAACATATACACCAAAACCAAGAAGTGGTCAAGAATTTTTTCAAGTTTGTGCATTTAAATGATGTAGTACTCCTGTGGGACTGGTAACTGATTTGTCACCACGTGTGTCAGTTCAGTGCACATATGTGGCTATTGCTGATGCTCCAATCTGTGCATATTCTGCTTAGTTTAGTTATGTTCCCATGTAACAGAAGCAAAGTATTGTTTGTTGAGAATATGTTGTTCTGTATGAGTTGACCAAATGTGTTACAGTATTGTCTGCTTAGGACCATTAGACATTAGAAAGATTAGAACATTAGAAAGCTTCTTTAGAGTAAATAGTCTGATATTATCAAGTGGCAGGCAAACAGTTTGGGTATTTTTCTTTCACAGAATTCTGTGGGTGGTTAACATAATGCTTTTGCAGTTAGTTAACTGATGACTAAATGTCTTTCTTTTCTAGTGAAGCTATTTGAAGTAATTGAAACTGAAAAAACTCTCTATTTAATAATGGAATATGCAAGTGGGGGTAAGTACCTCTTTGCTGCCGTGACACATGTAAGCAAAATGCCAAGTGAGAGAAAGCACTTGTTTTCTTGAAAGTTTTGCTTTCTTTTTCAGCAAATATTTATGTCAAGGTAGTGTAAAATATTAAGCAAAATCTTTAATGTTCACTGGGACTTGTTTCGTTAACATAAATAATGAATGTAACTTGTAAAACCAGCTTTTAAACTTATTGGAACTTAGTAACATTTGCTTTTTCTTCACAATTCAAATTAATTTGGAATATTTTCTCAGCCACTGATTGTTCCTGCCTATAATAAATAATAATGTTCTCAATTTGTTGTATTCCATTCCCTACCTCTGGTGTCCTATTTTGTATAAGATATTTGGTAAATCATGTTCAGATGAAACATTTCTGTGTTTCTTTAATTGTTACTTTCAAAAGCATGAGGACTGCAACTTCTGTTTTTAGATGTTGATGACATCTTACATATCTTAATCACAGGCCTTCTACTGTCAAGAATTTTTAGGCTTAGCCTTATGCCATTTTAGGAGGAGCCTAAATGCTCTTCTTGATTGAGGAGGGGATGGAAAAATGCACATCCCGGAGTGTCAGATATTTTCACCAGAGCCCAGAATTAAGGTATTCAGGCTTAAGTTACTCCTTGCTGGCTAGAACTTAATATCACTCAGCTTGTCAGTGTGACCCTTGAGCACCAGCATCTGGGAATCTCAAACAGTTGAAGCTTTTCTTTAGGTTTAGGAAGGAGATAGACTTTTTTCAGAGAAAAGCAGCATTGAATTCAGACTCTTACATTAGATTATGTGAAGTCTAATCAATTGCTACAAATAAAGCAAGATTCTCTGCCTACCTGTGTTTTCTTCCAGCAGCTTCCTAAATGCTCAGCCAAGATGTGCTTAAACAGGAATAGAGAGTGGGTATTGTACCATTAAAATACTGACTAGTGCAGGTGTTTGGGGAGACATCTCTGTGTTTTTTGATAGTACTACACTTAAAAGTGAAGTCTTATTGCCATCTAGTGATTGGCTTCTAGGAGGTAGAAAGGCCAGTGGTTCTCTAAAGGAGTGAGGACCTTTCATAGGGTGATAAGGGAGAAGTAAGTACTGTACTGGTCTAAAAGGCCAAGAGCAGTACCTTTTGATGTGCCATGCTGTTCAAGACAGCAATGGCTGCTAATCACAGTGGCAGGCATCAGTTTCTCTATTTCCTCTTTATCAAGGTAGAGGTCATCATGATGCACATGAACTCTGGCGGCAGGATGAGAGACATTATTGCTACAGCTGCAATGCTTCATATAAATTGGGGATAATTCTTTCCCTGGTGTCTTTTTCCCTGAATTATGAAGAAACGTTCAGGTTTGCTGCTTCAAGGTTTTTTAAGAAAACCTGTGAAATACAGCTGAGAGTTACCTGAGTTGAGTATTAAAGAATACACTGCAGAGGGAAGACTATTTTATAGGAAGTCCTGACATTCCCTCAGATGGCTCAGTTGATGCTTTTCTTCCAGTGTGATTACTTTTTTATTGCAATCTGGTGGAGTTGTGTCTTTTAAAAAAATAAATATGCTATTACTCAGCTCTTCCCTTGTGAGGTGGCTGTCTACAAAACCGTGTTTCCTTGCTCAGTAGGGAATGTTTAAATATTTGAACCACTTCTGAAGATTTTATGGTTTTTACATAGTGGTGAGGACTTTTAAAAACTGTATTATTATTCTGTGTTTGTAGTTCTTATGTACTTGACTGTTGGTTTTTAGTAAAGAAAATTCCCCATGCTTTCACAAACGTGTCAGCATTTCATGGGCCAGTGGCCTGCACCTAAAGCTCAAACATTGTAGTCATTATTGAGGTGCTCTAAAATGACTGCATTGATTAAAGAAGAGAAAAACTGAAATATAGTAGATCTTCAGTAATCTTTCGTTATCCACAGCCATACAACAGTGGCACTGTTCAGTGTAGTTTACAGGTATGATGGTTGTGTGAGAGATTCTATCAATGTGTCCTGCTGTGCTCGTTCTTGTGTCCCTCCTTGTGGATACCTCTTCCAAGCCTAGGTTAAAGCTAAGGTTTCTGATTTTGTTTAGAACCATTTTATACATATGCACAGATTAAAATTCATGTTGGTATGATGATATTTACAAATATCATCAACTGTTCTCATATATGAAGCAGGTTTTTTTTTCTGAAGCAAAAGAAACTTGTGAGAAAATCTGTGAAGGGGTAGATGTCATCTTTGTTTACAAAACAGAAGTATGCTGCTCAGTTTCTATCCTAAGTAATTGGGAGGAAATGGTTTCCTTTGTGTATATCCAGTCACTCATTACTTTCTTGTAAAAGAGATGATGATGTAGTAAATTGCACAGCAGTTGTGCCTTGTTCTCTTGAGCTGTCCTGTAATCATAAAATTGAAGTACAGTCATTCTGGTGAAGCTGCTGTGGGCAACTGCTGGAGAGGAATCTCTACGTTCTGAAATTGGCATTAAGGCATATTCTCATTGAATTGTAGGGGAGGTGTTTGACTATCTGGTTGCACATGGAAGAATGAAGGAAAAGGAGGCTAGAGCTAAATTTAGACAGGTATGTATAACATTCCTATACATCAGCTTTCCCCTCATCCCTGTTTTTAATGCTGAAGTGAGTAAAACAGCTGTCCTTTGCAGTGTTCAGCATGTTGTGGGCTTGTAGCTCTGAGTAAGAAAAAACTTAGGTCACAGCAGTACTTTGAAGGAGTCAGTAGTCTGTTCAGTGGTGCTGGTTTCTTTAGTGCTGAGTGCCAGGGTGTCCAGGAGTGCCAGAACACGAGACTGCTTAGTTTGGAAGTGTATTCCACTCCAAAATGCATTTCCTCTGGGCTGATTTCATATGTCCTTAGCTCAGCAGGTCTGTAACATTTTGGAAGTTGTTCAAATGTAACAGGCTACAAACAGGCCAGTTTCAAAATGCAGACAGTGCATGTAGTGGTGATCCATTCACATTCTTTTGCTTACATGAGAAAATACTCTTTAATAGCTGTTTTAAAAAGTCACAGAAAAGTAATTTCTAGACTTTTTAGTTTAGCTTTTTTTATGATGAATAAGCTAGCCCTGCCAAGATGTTGGAATTTCACTGATCTGCAAAAAGCATTTCCATTCTACACTAAAGCAGTACTGAACATAACCATATATCTTTGCATAGCCAATTTAAATCCAAATGCTCTTGTAGCATCTAGAGTTTCAGATCTGACCAGTCTTACATACTTGTTTCCTGTTCTTGTGCTGAAATTTGTCAATGTCTATTCCCTTTGGTCACTTGGATAGCCTCGGTAATGTTGTGAAAAATAATAAATGTCAAAATTATGCTCCAGCTTAATGACACTTGAAAATAATTAGTAGGGCCAAGAGTGGTTTTTTGAATGGTATGTGGAGGTTTTAAGCTGCTGGACTATGGCAGTGATGTGTCAGTCAGTTTCCCTTTGGGAAGGAGAGGCTCTGATGATTTCACTTCTTAAGCATAGCTGTACATAAAAGAAATTTAAGGAATGTAAGATATGAGACTCCCAGGAACTAATTTAGTGATTTTGCTTTGTTTTCTCTCATCTTATTAAATCTTATATTTACCCTTCTTAATCTTTTGGGGAAAAAAACCCACACCAAAACTGCCACCACCAAACAAACAAAACAATCCAAAAGCAGCTGTAGACTTCATCTCCCCAGAAGTCATTTGTGATTACTGGAGTTATACAGCTTGACAGGAAGGAAAACTTTACTCTTCAGCAGAGTCTTACATGTCTTTTTAAAGCTGCTGCCTTCACTTTCATATTCTGGTAGGTAGAGAGCTTTCCTTTGTGATTGAAGATTTCTGGTTTATGCTTCTGTGCTGTGGTGGGATGTGAAACAGTCATTCCCACTTCAGCCATCTCTTCTAAAACCCTTGTTGTTGCCTTTGTAATGTCACTTGAAGAGCTTCAGAATAACTTGAGAGGATTGACTGTTCTTTCTCAGATGTGAATATTGGAAACTTCTACTGATAGACTTTCTGCTCTCAGTCCTCAATTTCTTTCATCGGGAGCTATATGGAAAAAGGTCTTGTAGTAATTACATTAAAATAGCATGTTTCTTCAATAAATACCAATTTTTTCCTAACAATTTTACTCCCCTTTAAGTGAAAATTTACAGAAACAGGTCAAACATGTTTGGCAGGTACTCCTAGTGCTTAATTTTATGGGATAATATGTGGGTTATACGGGATATATGTAGCTTCATTTTCAAAAAGAAATGTGGAGGAAAAGAATTTAAAAGGGAATTACCTGCTGAGCTGGATATTTGACCCATAAAGAATTGGGTTTATGTACTCTAAGCCTGATGATTTTTTGAGTGGGTTTGTTGTGTTGTTTTGTTGTTTTTTTCTGTTGTTGTTTTGTTTGTTTGTTTTTATTTCAGTAGAATAAATGCTGTTTATAAAGATATATAGATGGCACTTGTATGCACAGGAATACACTTTTCAGTTTTCTCTTGCAAGTCTCCTGGTGCAGACAGCTGTGCTCTGTCCTCCCCCAACAGCTGATTTCCTGGCTGCTGAGCTCAACCAGTTTTAGAGGGCCTTGATCTCAAAGAAGGGAGGTTCTTGAAAGCTTCAAAAGCCTCGGTTCCTGGGGAAAAAAAAAAAAAGAGCACCCTAGAAATAAACAGAGGAGAGAAACTGTAGCACAAGCTGATTGGGCTTTGCTAGAGAGAAAAGCATTGATGCTGGATGAAAGTCAGGTAACTTTGATCAGAGCTTGGCATTTTATGAGATACTAAAGCTCAGGCTGAGGGACAGTGTCAAAGGAAACAAGGAAACGAGATCTTGCTGGGTTCACAGGTCATAAAACTATTCATTTCACCTTACTGTAGTCCTGGAATAGCTTTGTATCGCTTGTGGTCATTGTTGGAGAAAGAATGCACTCTGCAGACCTTTTATCTGATGCAGTGCAGCTGTTCTCTCTCTGATAGAGACTTATGACATAATAGTCCTCTTTTTTTAAAATTTGTTAACTGTTTTAGCGGACAGTGGCTCTTTCTAAACTGAAGAAACAGTTGTGCCATGGTATTGAGATTAGTTCTTACAATAGGTTGTATTATATCTTGTTTTCAGATCATGTTTCTTCTTTCAGTAGATGTGATTTCTGGATCAAACACTTGTTTTGTCTGAGGAGACACTTCCTCTAGCAGGCAAAGAGCAGAATTTGGTAATTCTCTGTTCTTTGCTTGTTAAAAATAAAAACGAACTATTTTTTAGTCCATCTTGTTTAACCATATGTAAGATTTTTGGCAGGAAAATAGAATGTAAAAGACAGTAATCATATTATTCCAATTGCACTTAACAGGGAGCACAGGAGAAGGTACAAAGTCTAAGAATACAACTATGTTATACAGTTCTCCATTTCAAACTCCTTTTGTGTTGCCATGTGTGAGAAATTCAAATTAAGAATATTTTGCATTCTTAATGTCACCTTATTCTTCTTCGCCATTACAGGCTTCCAGGCAGTTCTGGTTCAGTTTCATCCTTTTTCCACAGAAAAATCTGATGCAGAGCAGCAAGTCTCTTTAAATTTGTGTGTATTCATTCTCTCTCTTTTCTGCAAGTAAAAAGATCTGGCCTCCTTCAGTCTTCTCACTTGCTTCCCTGCTGAAGCAGTATAGAAATCTTAATGCTGGTAGATGTTAGGACAGATCTCAGAAAATTATAAAATCCACAAAATACATCTTATTGGTGTGTTCTAGTAAAGCAACAGAATGCTCTTAGCGGTGTGGAAGGGCCCTTGAGAGGTCATTTATCCTTTTGTCATTTAATCCTTTTAGAGAATGGTTCTTCTAGAGAGAACTTCTTCAAACCCTATATTTATGCAGATTTTTAAAATCACTCTTTAGAAAAGTTTTTCAGTGCTCCAGTTGTTAACTTCTAGCAAAAAGTAACAGATGAGTTTTCCCCTCTTCTCTTCACCTGCCAAGTGACAGAAAATTCCTCACAGAAGGTTAGGAAGTGAGGGAGCTGTCAGTGGAAACGATGATGGAAGGTTGAAGACAAGGGTTTCAGTCTGGTGCAGCCATGCTTTGTGCTATTTTTCATTCAGTTATGATTGGTGTTCTTCAATTATTAATGTCCTACATATTGCATTATTTCACTTCATGTGGATTGGACTCACTTCTGCAGTCTCTGTGCCATCCTGTTGTAATGCAGAGGAGTTCAAAAGCATCTCCAAAGGAAGCTACGATTGATCATCTGCTCAGCCTTCCCTCTTAGGCAGTCACAATAAAGCAGTTCAGGAGTGAGTGGTAATAGTGCTGTGTCTCTGCAATCCTGAATAAAGCCTGAGGTGTTTGTCAGGCTGTCAGCACTGGAATCCCCTGCAGAGTGAGCTTGTGACTGGCACTGAGGTAATGGTAGCAGAGAGAAAAGGAAGGGAAACCAAAAGGATGGGACAAGTGGTGGCATGGGAGCACTTTGGCAGTTTCATTAACTGTAAAAAGCTGAACTTGGAGTCTGAAAGAGGGAACCAGTACATAAAGGAAAAAGCAAAACCAGAATGAAGGTGTAGGGAATGGAAATAGTACTTCAACTTTCCACTGTCTGCTTGGTTTCTAAGGTTACATTTTGCACGTGAGTGATTCAAGTGAATACAGAGCACAAAGATCACTTTGGTGCTTGAGTTTCAAATATAAAGCTTATTGGTGCCTCAGTTATTTGAACTACCAAGAACTTACCAATACCTTTCATATGCTCTAAATGCTGAGGGCAAGAACCCTTGCTCCTTACCAGTACTGCAGGATCCTTACACTATACTGCTGATCTGATCATGAGTTATTTTCTTGTAACAGTAATGCTACGTCATATTTCTTCCAGGGGAGTCTTCTTACTCTTGAATGAAGACTGGAAATATATTTATTTAAATGTAGTTACTATTTTTACGTGCAGTTCCACTTACTTCAAGAAGTCATAACATCTGCCTCAATTCTGACCATGCATGCATGACAAAATGCATTTGACTGCATTTGTGGTCATGTAAGAATAATACTTTATCCAGCTTTTCCATACATGTGAAGTTCTGCAGCAATGCTTATGACTTTAAGAAGCAATGTACTGTGACACTGCACTGTTTAAATAGCTTATATGCTATTTTATATTTATTTTAAATTTTATATTATTTTATTTGTTATATAAAGCAGGAAAAAATTATGATACTTGGAAATTATGATGGAAGAAATTATTCCACTACACAAGAGACATAAGAGGGTTTTTCCATTGAGCTTGCTATGGTATACAAAATACACTAAACCGTATGCACTTAGACAGCAGATCTCTGTCAGATGTGTAGTTGCTTGTCATTGTATAAATTTTGACAAACAGGCTGTTTCTCAGTAGTCTCTCAAGTAACCAAAGCCCATTTCGTACCCTTTTTCTCTCTGGTATGCCATGAAAAATCACCTTTGAAGAGGGCCTGGAAAACCTCAGTCTAGGGGGAAAGCTTTTATAGCTGTATACAGTATTGGAATGGAAATACTTCAGTAACCTTTTTGAAAGTCATTGCTTCTACTGGTCTATAATTAGCCCCACAGGAAAAACAAAATCCTCGTTCAAGTATAGGAGAAAGCAAATAGATCAAATAACATTGAAGTTATTCAGCAGCTTTCTCCCAAATGTACTGGTCACTGTAGGAGTTGGTTATCTAGGTCTGACTGGATAACTTCATGTCAACTTCAGTAATAAATGTTGAAATCTTTGATTAAAGCTCCTGCTTCTTTGAGATGTTACTTACATAATTTGGCTTGTTTTCTATCTAGATAGTATCTGCAGTGCAGTATTGCCATCAAAAGCATATTGTTCATAGAGATCTCAAGGTGAGTATGAAAAAGTGTGCAGTGTATGTGTCAGCTTCTGTACCTGTGGGTGTGACCTTTATAGTTTATAAAATACAGTTTATACTGAGCTTTCTGATTAATATATTTATTTACATATGTTATAACAAATTTTGAGAAATATTTGCAGCTTAGAACAATTTTAAATAAAAGGGAAAGGATTTATAAGGCTTTTAAATGCAACCATTTAATGGCTGCTGAAAGATAGCCTCTCCCCCAGCAGTCACAGTCAGATCTAATGCAGGTCAGTGTTGGCTGAGAAATCTTTTTTTTTTTTTTTAAGTGGTATTTTAATAGAGATATGACAAGAGTTGATTTGAACAGAATGAATTACCAGTACTGATAATGAAACTGGAGTATGGCTTCTTTGTGTCTTGGTATGAAACAGCATATCTCTTCTTTAAACACTGCCTTTTATATTAATAGTATTGCTATGTAATTTGTTCAACTTGCCATAGCTTTGCAACTTAAAAAAACCTAAAAAACAATACCACCACAAAAAAAAGAACACTTGAAAACACTTTAAAAGTTATGTTTATTTTACCAAGCTACTGCAAGAATACCATATGCTATCAAATATGGATAGTGAGACTGTATCTTATTTTCATCTGAATAGATCAAAATTTAAGATACATTTCTATGGAGATAAACAGATACTAACAAGTTTTCAGGTAGTGAAACAGCTCCCATGGTCTGAAGCCGTTGTACAGAGATTTTTAAAACAGGGTATACTAATGATTGACTAAAGCACACCTAACGATCTTGCAGGGAAGGGAATGTTAACGGGTATTTCAGTTTCTTGCCTTTTAAGAATGAGTAAAAGCAACCAATAGCATTCTAAACCAAGTATTTTATTCATGTTACAAACTGTTCTTTCTCTTCCAGGCTGAAAATCTATTGCTAGACGCAGATATGAACATTAAAATAGCTGACTTTGGTTTTAGCAATGAGTTTACAGTTGGAAATAAACTGGATACCTTTTGTGGCAGCCCACCATATGCTGCTCCAGAGCTCTTTCAAGGGAAGAAATATGATGGACCTGAAGTAGATGTTTGGAGTTTAGGTGTTATTCTTTATACTCTCGTGAGTGGATCTCTTCCCTTCGATGGACAGAACTTAAAGGTAACTTTTTGTAGACTATGTTGGCCATGTTTATCTAATATTTTATCTAAGATTTTATCTAAGATTTTATGTGACTTGCTGCTTACAACAGCTTCTGTTCTTGTTCTGTTACCAAGGAACTTAGAGAAAGAGTTCTAAGGGGAAAATACAGGATTCCTTTCTACATGTCCACAGACTGTGAAAACCTCCTCAAACGTTTCCTGGTGCTAAACCCAACAAAAAGAGGCACTCTAGAGGTAATTGCACAAATTAGGTGCATCAGAAAGCTCGACATATTTTGCAAACTGGATTTTTGAGCTGTAATTTATTATTTCCATACTGTTCCTGTGCATGTTTGGAGTGGGCTTTGGAGGTGGGATTGTTGATGAAAGCACATGACTCTTCAAAGAAACTGTTTACTGGGGTTATAACACACCTGACTCCAATTACTTTCAAAATCAATGTCACAACACTTTCTTTGTCATATAACTTTCCTTGGTGTTTAGCTTGTGGATTCCTGCATTAATGGATGATCCACCACATTGTTTTCCACATTTTCAGTTGTGAGCTGGAGGTGTTGGCTGCTGTAATTGCCTTTTGCCTGCCTTTTGTACCATCATGGAGGAGTAAAGACCAAAGCAGGGCTTCCATGGACGGCTGTTGGTGGAGCTTGGAATTTCAAGATATGTCACAGTTGTCACACTGCTCCTGGTCTGCATTGCAGGCTTTTGGCTCTCAGCTGTGAGCTGGAATACAGTTGACTAGGGAGAAGCTGGGCTTGGTGTGCATAGTTGGTTCTCCTCACTGGAGCAAAGCAATAGGTGCTGGAAACGTTCTGGAGCATAAAAACTAGCAAAGGTCTTAGTGTTTGTTGCATAAAGAAGTTGTTCTTCCCACAGCTTGTTTTCTTTGCTGGTAAGTGTACTGTACTAACAAAACTTTTTTTTCCATAGCAAATTATGAAGGACAGGTGGATCAATGCAGGGCACGAGGAGGATGAACTTAAACCTTTTGTTGAACCAGAGCTAGACATCTCGGACCAGAAAAGAATAGGTAATTGAGTACTTTCCAGAGTATGATACTGTTTGCTTGTTGTGGGAGGGGATTTTTTTTTTCTCCACTACCACTCTGTATTTGACATTTTGAAAAAGTAATTAATCCTTTAAAACTGATAGTTTATTAGGTTTATGTTCTCAAAATTAATAACTCTGTTTTAATTCTTTAAATGTTCCATCTTTTCTCTTGAAAATTCAGCCAGCCTGAACATCAGAGTTTCAGTTACTTACAGAATGTCTGCTTGGTTTTAGATATTATGGTAGGAATGGGATATTCTCAAGAAGAAATTCAAGAATCCCTTAGTAAAATGAAGTATGATGAAATTACAGCTACATACTTACTGCTAGGAAGGAAGTCATCAGAGGTAAGTACCATTCTTAAAACTGCAAAGAAGCAAATCAGAAAGTGTCCTTAGCAGAGTTAGAAACAAAAATTAAATTAGTTACTGTAGACATTGCACTCCTGCAAAAAAATCCATCGCACTTAAAGTCATGTTGTTCTACTCATCAGCAGTTCAAATTAAATAGATTTGTTCTCACCTGATTTTGAGCCAGTAAACTCTTGCCTTTAGGCTCTCCAGAGCTGCCCTGTTCACTCAGCAGTTACTCCTCTGAAGGATTTTGTATGCAGTTATTGTCCTGGCTAGTCTAGGAGCTCAGGTGTGAATGTGTAACTGTTACAAGAGAACCAAGGAGCAGGACTGAACAACCTGAAAAAGTTAATGCATTGTGGATTACCTTTCCATATGATGCTGAGAGGGCTCAGCATCAGAAAGCTGCTCTTGGTTCCTCTGCTGGAGGAGTTGGTGTGGTGGTCTACAAAGTGTATCCTCTCTTCCTGTTAAAATCATGGAGAACTGTGAGGGGAGAGTTCTGAAAGGATAAATGGATTTTCTTTACTGATTATTCTTTGAGGAGCTGCAAATTCCGCTGAGTTTTACCTAAGACAGTTGTACAACAACTGAAAAAAAGGTGGGACCTCTAAGCAAATGCCCATGCCATCACTGATTTCCCAAGTAGCAAAGCCATCTTCCACCTCCCTGTTCCTGCTCCCAGAATGTGGTGGATGTTTTAATTTGTTTTGTCTGAACTCCTTGTTTTAATACTCTCGTTTGTATTGTAGTTGGATGCAAGTGATTCAAGCTCCAGCAGCAATCTTTCACTTGCCAAAGTTAGGCCAAGTAGTGATCTTAATAATAGCACTGGACAATCTCCTCATCACAAAGTTCAGAGAAGCATATCTTCTAGCCAGAAACAGCGGCGGTACAGTGATCACGGTGAGCATTTCTCATTTTCAGTGTTGCAGAGTACAGTGACTTCCAGTTCTGCTCGGTTTCTGGATTTGTCTCCATCCCCCAAGTGTAAGGAGTATGACAACAGCATAGTCCACAGCATGGTGGTTAAATATTTTAGTGAATAACTGATTTTTTAAATTGATTTTGTTACAAAGCCTTCAAAAGAGCTTTTAGAGGAGCACTGAATACACCAATTTAATTCTCTTGTTCTGCCTTGTGTTGTCCCTTACATTCCTGGCTGTGCTGGTAAAGTCTTGTTACACAAATTGAAGAGAATGTTGCAACCCCTTTTTCATGAAAGGCACAGCACTCCTCCCCCATCCTCTTGTTTGTCTGTTTAGCTTTTGTTTTCTTTTGACACTAGTAGGTCAGCTTGTGTCTAAAACTTGAAGAAATGTCAGTTTGCCAATAATTCTGGTTTCCTGTTTCCTGAGGATAGTGTCACTTGGTTGTCCTGCAGGAATTCAATTTATAAAGAACAATGACTCTGACAAACTTACAACTCTTCTGCTTAATGAGAGTGCAATATAGTAGATTAGGATTTTCTAAATGTCAAAAACATCCTTCTGCTCAGACATTGCCAGTTTAGGCCTACATTCTCTGCATTTAGAGGTTGCTTTTCCTTGGGGGGGTCTTCTGTGTTGCCAGTTACTGGGGGTTTTGATACTTGTAAAACATGTTTTAGCTACCTGTTATATATTTATATGTTTATATATTTATATGTATTCTTTTTTCTGTATATATACATTCATACAGTTTTTGAATAATTCTTATTAAAACGCTTAACTAAGAAGTTGATGTAACTTGATGTATCCTCTTCAGAGGTGTAAGTGAGATGTCAGAAAACACAATCCTGACACACCCCACAGACTTTACCCAGTGTCCAGGAGGCTGGATAAGGAAGGAGGGAGCTTGGCACTGTTGTTCCTCATTCCCTTCCCGTGGGAAGGCTGGTGGTGACCCAGTGCCACTTGTGGCTGTTGCAGGAGCACAGAGCACCAGCCATCAGTGCTGCAGGTGCCCCAGGGCTGTGTCACCAGCTGCCTGTCCCGGGAAATTGGCTTGAACAGCGTATGGCAGCACTGTGCTAATGAGGGATGGTCTGCTTTCAGTGAGTCAGTTACTTGTTAAGTGTCTTTAAGATGACTCTAAAGAGTTTTACTAGCAAGCCAAATGAGAAACCTTAATGAAATTCTT
This sequence comes from Acridotheres tristis, assembly GCA_037013685.1. NCBI lineage: Eukaryota > Metazoa > Chordata > Aves > Passeriformes > Sturnidae > Acridotheres > Acridotheres tristis. The sequence goes on along the minus strand of CM072892.1, from coordinate 9,855,306 downwards.
GAAACTTTCACAGAAATCAAGTAGTACCTTCACCTTGCATGGTTTTTCACAATATTCTACTGTTTCCTGGAATACATCTATTTCAATAATTTAATTATCTTTTTGCAACTTTGACTCCCAGTGTTAACTATGTTCATTCTCATGTGTGAACACATTTCCATTGTGATAACAAATAGTTACTGAACTTTTGAGAAGAAAAATCCTTTTGCTGTTTCTTTTGTTTGTTTTTTAAGCTGGACCATCCATCCCCTCAGTAGTGGCATATCCCAAAAGAAGCCAGACTAGTACTAGTACTACAGACAGTGACCTCAAAGAGGAAGGAATTCAGTCAAGAAAATCCAGCAGTAGTGCTGTTGCAGGAAGAGGAATTGCACCAGCTAGCCCAATGCTTGGAAATGCCAGCAATCCCAACAAGGCTGATATTCCCGAACGTAAGAAAAGTTCGGCTGTTCCTAGTGTAAGTAGAAACGTTTATTTATCAAAACCATTATTTTTTTTGAGGTGTAAAAAAGTGTTAAACCTGTGATTTATCAGTGGTGCTGATTTTACTTTTCATTTATCAGTAAATGTAGGTATTTTTCCCTTGCAACGTCAGCTATTCAAGTTGCCTCTTAATAGTGTTGAAGTAGTCAGTATTTATAATTAGCATTAGTAGCTCTTGGTAAACAGACATAATTTGGGTATTAAAAAAAAAATAAAACAAAAGGTAGTTTTGTAACTCCTCATATCACCAACCACTCCTCTGTGGCCTCTGTACAGAAGAATGAAATCTCTGGTTTTGTTATCCTGTTTTATAGTCTCACATGTTTAAGCAGCCACCTAATCTTTGTCCTCAAACATGCTATTTTAGATCATAGTTATGTTGTTAATATTATCAAAGAAATGTAGTTCTAAAAACTCTTCAAAGATGTATTTCATCCTGTATTCAAAATCAGTGTGCCTGGCTTTTGTCCTTGTGGGCTTCCCCCACCTGCCTCTAAACCACAACAATAACAAAAAAACATACAAAGGAGCAAAAGTAGTGAATGTACATGGTTTAGCAATAGGCAGTGTGCCAAAAGAAATAAAATCCTTTGTCCATTTTGGCTTTAGCTTTTGATCTCTGTGGTTACTCCCTCAAAGGCAAAGTTGGAAATCTGTTTTCACATAATGCTTCAGTCTTGTGACATCTAATTTCTAAAACTTTGGGATTTTGTAAGCAGAACAAAATTCTCCGGCCTTTATTCAATTTGTTCAACTTGCAACAGAACTTTTTTTTTCTTTTTTTTTTAACTTATCCGAAAAAGCTGTCTCATTTCTTTGGTCATAATACTCAGCACCATTACTTACAACAAATGAGAACATAACTTCCTGAGCTGCAGGACAGTCTGAAGCAAATGAAGTGAAATTAAACTTGTTTTAATTTATTGGTCCAGTATTGTCAGTTGGCTCAGTGGCTAGTAGTGACTTGGCTCAAGGATATCAGCCCAAGAGTTTCCTTGGAAAAACACATCTACTGTAGCAGCTTTTATTCATAAATGTGAACAAGAACTTAATATTTTGGGGACCCTTTTTTGATTTTTGTGGTCCTCCACAGTTTCCCTTTGTTCTTGATCAGTACAGAAACCATTCAGATTTGGTTCTTTCTTAAAAGATAGTTCTTAGTTATTGAATCTCAAAATGGTAGGATAATCAAATCAGTTTTGTCCTACATTGGACTTCACTTGGTATTGTATGGTGCCTTATCAAAAGATTTGTGTCGCAGTTGCAACATACTTTACATTCAGTATCCTTTCATCTGCTATTCTGTGCCACTTCAAATATTGGGGATTTATTCCAGTAGACTTATTTCAAATTTCTTACTACTGTACCTGAAATAAAATTTCAGCTCATAACCATATGATGCTTCCCTGACTCAGTGTACAACTGGCCCAGCTGATCTTTTACTAGCAGTGATACCAAGTGGTGAACAGGAAATCAGACTTATGTTGTCACTCAATAATTAGTGTTTAAAATTGCCTCTGTTAGCTCTTCACACCAGACAGTTCAAACTCTTGGGTTTTTTTTCCCTTTCCTTTACTCTCCTCTGCAAAAGGCTACAAAGATGACACTTTGCCTTTCTGGTTGTTGGGAATGAAGGGAAGCACTGACTTTTTACTCATTTCCTGCAGCTGAGTAGGGAATTCTGTTTCTTACAGTGTTAGCATGCTTCTAGAAGGCAACAAATTATAGGAGTTACCATATTGTCCTGAGGCTGAAAAAAGTTTGAGATGAAGAGAGTTTCTGTTTTACTGAGCACTGAATTCCTGAAATCTGTAATATGATGGAAAAGCACTGAAGAGATGGAAAAATACCCTATAAAAACAATTATTCTTTTGGCAGAACAGCAAAAGCAGCAGAACCAGTCCTTGCTGGCTACCCTTAGTCAGTTGTGTGCTATTGTTATTAAATAACAAAGCTTAAAAGCCTGCACTTAAGGATAAGAGTTGTGCTTTTAGAGCAGATAGCTAAGTCTGGGACTGGAGTGAGGGGCTCCAAGCTCTACTTCTAAAGTTGGCAGAGTGTTTAAACTCTTGTAAACCAAATAGTTCTGCAAGCTGAACACATCAAAAATCTTCAAGGTATTTGGGCAAATACCAAATTAATAATTAAAACCTGCTACAGATTTTAATTAGATAGTTAGCAGGAGCTGGTATATCTGTGTTTTAATAATTCATTTTTTGTCTATTAGAGCTTTGGATTTTTTCCTCGATGTTGCAGAAAAGTTGCCCCTTAGAACCCTTAGAATAGCTTTAAGAAAACTGGAAGAGAATAGGTGGTACATTTGAGAAGTCATCCAGGACCAAATACCATGCTAGTGCTCTTAATTTAATAGATTGGTTCACTGTTGTAAGTCAGAAGCTTTTTTGGAAAATTTTTCATTAGTCCTTGCCCTGCTGTCTCTCAGTGGGAAATAGTTTGCCTAAGCAGTGCACACAAGAGTCTCTCTAGGAAAAGAGGAGGACTCTGTGCCACAAATTCATCCTTTGTGCTGTGATTGGACCTTGTGCATGTGCTCACAAGTCTCAACATGTGCTTTGCTGTGTCAGCTCCTCCTGCAAAGAAGGCAAAGGATGCCATGAAGATGAACTTAGGCAGCTAACCCTGACCCTAGGGGTTGTCATTCCAGCAGGGAGTGGGGTGCTGTTCACACCAGTTTCCAGTGCTGTGCACCTGTGCTATTTAGTCATGTCCAGAGATTAACAGTCTTTAGATTGGCTGAAAAAAGTCACAGCTGAAGAACTTCCTTGATGAATCGTGAAAGGTCATGCACTAGAAAGTGTAAAGGCCCCAATAGCAAGATTATTCTTGCCAAAACTGAAATTTGAAACCCTGAAGTGCTTAAATCTCTTCCCTGATCTCTGAAATCTGAGTCAAACAGGAAAAATGTATACTGATGCTTCCATCTTTGCATTTCAGAATGAGCTGAGAGCATGTCCTTGCAGTCTTCTCATTTAAGATATGAATACCAAAACTTGTCTACTCCCAAACCTGAAAATGCAGTCTTAAAAGTCTAGTCCAGCACAGAAATCGCAGTCTTGTCTTTCCAGATGTGCAACATGACAATATATTTTAATGTTATGGGTGTCTTCTCAAGGGAAACCAACATTTCATGTTCAAAGGAAGCAGGTGGGAAGAAGGAAGCCAATGATTATTGTGCTTATTTCCCACCAGAAGACCAGTGTTGGATATTTTAGGTGCTTCATTCTCTAGTATGTTCAGAACACAGAACAAAATGGTCTGCAAATACTAATAAGCACTGTACCATTGGTTTGTGAGGCCTCCATGAAGTGTCCTGCACAGTATGACCTCCCAATAGCAGATAAACAAAACCTCGCCTTTGGTGCACAGCTTTCATTGCTGGCAAGCTTAGTAAAGAGAGAGGAGTTTGTACAGTGATAAATGTCAAAGGAGAGTAGAAGAATTGGTGATGGGGTTTTTTAAAATAAATAAATGTATATGAAGACAAGGGATATATAAGGAATAAAGTATAAGGAAAGGGCCAGGAAGGCTTCTGCTAATGCTGGGCACATGCTTATCCATAAGGAATATCTGGTGAAGAATACCTGAGAACCCTTCAGACAGCTGCATGCATTTTACAAGTTAATTAATTGTTCTGGTGATCTAAAATACCCTTTGTCTTTGTACTTTTTAACACCAGGGGGTCGTGCACTTCACTGTTGCATTTTAATTTGTACATTTGTGTAAAAAGATGTGTAACAAACAGGTCAGCAGTCTCTTGGACAAGATGGCTTCATGGTTAAATAGCTCAGAGGAGGTGTTGCTTGAGACTCCCTAAAAAGCAGATATTTTGCCTTAAGGCACTGGAGGGGATTTTGCTAGTCATTGAGAATACTCCACTTTAACAGTTTTATTTCAGGTTCGGAAACAAAAAAGGTTTGGCTACTCTGCTTTCACGCTTGAACTAGTTTTTCCTTTCTTTTTTTTTAATCCTTCTTGCCATGATTCTCTCCTGTGACCGTTTATGCGAAACCTTTTCTTAATGCTATTTTTAAAATCCGCTGAGTTTCCCTTGTCCGTCATAGCATAATTCTTCAAAGAACTCCAAAAGGTTAGTTGAGCATGAAGTCCCCTGCCTGATTCTTAGTGGCCCTCCTTACTCAACATGTGCTTATCCAGGTGCTGACCAGTCATTCCCTTAAGCTGGCCTCCTCCAAAACTTTCCCCAGCAGTGATGTTTGAAGTATATAGCCTTTTTTGCTTCCTGCTTTGCCCCGTGATCCTTTTCTTTCAAGAAAACTTTTAAAGGTTTTTTTCCACTTTTCCAACCATTTGCAGTTTCCTGTGTTTTGTTCTTGGGGTGGGGAGAAAAAATACAAAGGCTTGCCAGCTTTTACTTCCTCTACGACCTGGGGGTGCATGTTTGTCTGGACCACCGTGCTTTTCCTACAGTAATTGAATCTAACATTTTATAATTCTGTTATCTGTGAATTACCTATAGCTTCTCAGTCGTTCCTGGAAAATTGACCGCCAACTTGGGCATATCTCCACCCTCTTTCTCTGTAAAGACAGAGGCAAAGTAATTCTCTTTCTTTTCTCCCCTCTAAAGTAAGGTCTGTAGTTTAAGTTCCCCTGGTTCTCTTGCCCTCAATGTATTATGCTTGTATCTAAATGTGTATTTTAAAAACTGTCTTACTAAAATTCTCTGCAATTTGTCTCTTATTCTTCCCTGTTTTTAAAACTTGTCTAGTGTTTCATAGTATCTTAATATTTAAAAGTCCATGTTTACTTTCCCACTGAATTTTACCACATTTGTTTGTTAAGTCTTTCCTTTTCCTATCTTGTTTAAGGGTATGATTTTAACTTAAAGGAAAATTCTCCAAGCTACAAGTGGTAAAGTATTTCAAAAATAGGCTATAAAGACACAGGCTATCTAGATGCAGAAGAATGCTATATATACTGAGAATTTGTAATTCAAATAATTTGTAATTAACACTTTAAGGAATATTAATTTTGAGCCATCAATATGAAATACAAGAACAACTTGTTAGAATTATTCTTTGTGATTGCATTGTTCCTTACAAATACTAGATGGAGTTTGTATATAAAATTATTTAATTATTGTAAGTTTTAGAACTGTGTAGAAGTAGCATTAAGTAAAAAGCCTTTAATTATATGCAGACTAACCTCAGAAAAGCCTTCTGTGGGGAATAACAAGCCTATGTTTTTTAATTGTAGAATAATACTACCCCTGGAGCAATGACACGGCGCAACACATATGTTTGTAGTGAAAGAACCACTGCTGATAGGCATTCAGTGATACAAAATGGCAAGGAGAACAGGTATATGAAATGTCTTCCTATGGTGTATGTCCCTTGTCTTCACCTTTCCAAAAACATTGTAATGCCTAATTTAAAAATAAGTGATATTCTAATGTAATTCTTAATGAAAGGTGAGTATAGATCTTTGGTTATGGAGCACCTGTAAGTATGTTGGGGCTTGGGGTTTTTCTCCTATATTTAATTTTACAGTCTATATACTTAAAATATAAAAGGAAGTTTCTAATTTCTGGTTAAATATGTGAAATATTTATAGCAGTCTTCATCTTAAATCTGTTGTGAACTCCTGTGGCCAAACAGCATATGCTTGCAGCAGAGTATTGTTTAGTGCCAGGCTACAAAGTCCATCTCTCTTGAGCCATTCTCTTTTTATATTTCACTCTAAACTCTGCTTCACTGGGGTTATTTGAAATTCCATTTTTGCTGCAAAGTCTCAGAGAGAAGGTAATGTTTTCCTGAGCAAAGATGAAATGATCAGCCATTGTCTTGGACTAGTAGTGTTTCTTGCTGATACAGTGGCAGTCTAATTGTTTCCCGGGATTTACAGGACTCAGCTGCTTCCCTCCTCAGGGTATCTCCATATTCTGAGTGAAAACAGAGAAATAACAAATTTCTTTCTATTTTACTGAATGAAAGCCTGAGTAGAGCATGCAGTGGAACTGGAGCTAACCACTGTATGTGTTGGCAGTGTGGTCACATCTACTGCCATCTTGTGAAGACTGAGAAGAGCTGTCAGAAATAATATTATAATGATCACAGATATCAGGTATCGAGTAGCAGCTGGGAGGAATACCACCAAGTTTCCTGGCTAGTTGAGGTATTTTAATTTCCAGCCCTTCTTGTCAAAATTTTACTGCTGTCAAAAGCTGGTAAGAATTAAGTAGTTAACCCTTGCCAGGAGAGCACTCAGATAGCTGGTACTTAAAGGAATGTGTACCTCTCTTCAACTCTTCCCACTTTTCTCCAACCCTTTCTAATATTATGATATTTTGTAAAGGGTGGGAAGAAAATATCTATTTTCTAACTTGTGTTAAAGTTGGCAGAAGATCTGCCATTTTTTGCACAAAATTTTTTTCCCTCCTTTTGGCAGTTGATGAGGAATTTTGATGTTGAATGGAAAGCCTGTCTACTCCCTGTTTGATTCCTGGAGCCTAGGGATAAAGAACATGATTTTGACCCTGTCTCTTCCTCCTAGCTTTCTGCAAATGGAAAGGGATTAAGGAAAGAGTCGAGTATAAGTTTGAAGACTGCCAAAATTGTATCTGTCTCAGCCTTCATTGGTTACTCCTTGTTAATCTTACCAGGTTGTTTAGGCTAAAATCCACCATCCTTTCTCTGATTTGATATGTTAATATCTTTTTTCTTTCCAAGCAGTCTTTGAAAAAATGGATCTTTCTGTCCATAATAGTTTTGGTAATTTTTTGTTACTTGATTACTTGGTTGTATACAATTTCTGTTCATCCTTAAACTCATATCTTGTCTACAATTCTTTATTATGCTTTTAAAAGCTATTAGATATTGTTTACTAGGAATGCTTGAGATTTAGAGGTTCCCTTAATTTGGGAGTAAATTCATACTCCTAAAGAGCTATCTTTTGAAGTAATTTTATTTCCTCAGCTTTGCGTTTCTCAGAGAACTGATGTTTTTCTGGTTTGTCACATATAAACCTTAAATTCAAAGTTAAGATTGAGTACCACTTGACAACTATATTAGTTGTGTTTTATATTCATAATTGGTTGTCCTTTTTTAATTTACCTTTTTATTGTCAATGTGATATTTAAGTATCATTTGCTTTTTCTACAAACTAGACTTATTTGGGTCATTTGAAATGTCTGAGAATTTATATTTGCACAGGTAAAAATGTATTTATAGCTTTTATCATGCATCTTTTGATTACTATATTCATTACTTTTTATAGAGGGTTAAAAAGAGAAAAGGTAATGAGAATGCATTGCTAATTGTATTACAGTTGGAGATGTCATTGTCTGAAATGCTTCAATACTAAACTGCATGTTCATTTTGGCACAGTTTCATAATTACTGTGATTTGGCACAGAATTCAGATCTGAATGTATTTTGTTGCTGTAACTGGGTAAAGCATTGACTGGTCACATGAAATGCAGGGACCTTTAATGCAGGAAAAATCAACATGGCTATTGATGGGACTGGCTCTTAAGAATTAATCTTTAATGTTATTGTACTCTCAGCTTGGCAGAAAGTAACTCTAGAAACTCGTTCTTTTCTCTTCTGTAAAGCAAGATCCAAAGTTGAACGTGGGCTTTGTACATATCCAAGGTTTAGTTAAAAATTACTTCTGTGCTTTTGAAATGTCTGGTGGCAAATGTTACAGGCAGGAGTAATTGCTGTAAATGGTTTGTTACAGATTGGATTTTAGATTTTCCATAGCTAGTCAGATACTGACTGTGACCCAGTGAAAACTTGGGAGACTTACCATAAAAGGCAAGATGCACACATTTAAAATCTCTATTTTTTCTGTAGAGAAAGTGTTAAAGCATCGCTTACTCTACTTTTATCTTGCACATTGAATTCTGAGCAGGCACTGTTTCTGAACATATGAAAACTTTAAAGAATCGATAGTCAGTAGATCTGATGTTGGGGAAAGCAGTCTTGAAGACCCATGCCAGACTGGTAGAAGCAAAGAGTTCTAAGTCTCCCATCTCTGCTTTAACACATTGTGTGGCTGACACAGGCATTCTGCTGGAGACAACTCTTTGGCTTTCCTCCAAAGCCTGAGCATTAATTAACGCACTTGGGGACTCATGAAACACTCTTCATAATGATAGGCAATTGCTTTAAATCATTTGTAACACAAATGATTTACAACAGCTTCAGATTTTTAATAAGCCTTGGCACTAATTGGTGATTGTTAGTTTGCTGTTCCTGTGTTCCCAGGCTAGTAATCCAAGGAAGCTGATTTCTAGCAAAGCAGCAGAGGAAGAGGTGGTCCCTTATTGATACCTTTAGATGTCACATTTTTGGAGGCAGGTGACTAAAAACTGGGGTCTTGTGTTGTAAAACTAGATTCTTTATCTTTTGCAGTAAATATAGAAGAAAGGAGCTGGAAGAGCTTAAGATACTAGTGACCAATTATGTGACTTCAGAGTATTAGTTTTGAAATGAATGTTCATTTTCTTACAATTCCTTAAAACCCTGGGGTAATGTAAATGCTGGGCCTGTGTTGAAGGCTTCATTGTAGTAGTACTTGTAGTTGTCATCCTGATGGATTCAACATTGTTGAGATGCATGCATGACTCAGATGAAGTTGTTCAGATCCTGAAAAGTTAAAAACAAACCAAAACCAAGTATGTTTGGCTAAGCATTTTAGCTGGCATTTCAGATGTCTGAGCCGTGTGATGTTGTGCACTAGTGCTTTGGGAGCTGAGCCTGAGAAGTGGATGAGCTGACACTTGTAGCTGCACTAGCATTCTCCTCTCCAGAGTGATGTACCAGAATTTGGTGACAGGACCTCAGTTTGTGTGTGTAACCATGAAGTAACTTGGAAGTGAACATGCAGTATCTTAACCTTGAGCAAAATTTCTGAATTACAACGGTTCTTACTTTTAAAGCAAACTTCAGATGAATGATGTGGTGATGTAGTCTGAAAGACCCAAAATATCTTGTGGCTTCTCACTTTTCTCCTATCCTTATCATTACTAGATACTGTGAAGGCTGTAAAGAGTATTTTGGCCTAAATAAATAAATAAATTTCATGCTCCTGTTTGAACATATTATACAGCTGGCAGCTTACTGGCCATTCTGCTAAGACAGTGCTCTATACTTTCCTACAAAGCCTGAATGGTAAATTGGAGAATTTAATGTTCATGTTCAAAGCGATTCTTCTTTCTTCAGAGAACAGCAAGCATGTTCAGTGCCTACTACATGTACAGGGTCATTACTAGCAGCCTTTTTCTTTTCCCCTCTCTGCAGTTGTTAAAGATCATGGTATTTTTGGTTTTGATTGTAGCTGTGTGTACATCTCAGCTATCTGATGTAGATTTGACAGCTTGCCCAACTTTCACTAATTTCTTTTAACACGGATACATTCTGAAAACAAAGGATTTCGCTGTAGTGATGGAGCTATCGTGAGTCTTTTGGAAAGTGCATTTGGTGGGGGTTTTAATGCATTGCTTACTGTTAAGAGCAATACAAGTTACATCAGTGCTTTATCGTAGAGTTTTGGCATAGAATTCTGAGTTATTCAGGTTCTGTACATCAAGGAGGGTATCACTGCTAACTAATGCTAATGGTAAGAGCATGGTCACTTACAGATGTCCAGTGCCATGTAAGTAAGGATGCTTTTTAAGGGGAGTGTAGGGTAGTTACTGCTGTTTACATAGAAGAGGAGGGCTGTTAGAGTTCGTGTTCTTTGATAAACCAGTTAATAGAAGGAAAAGTTTGCTTTTTTTTTCTATGCAGTAGTTTGTTGTTGGTCCATCATGCTCTTCTTTCTGCCTCTGCCTGAACCCAAACCCCCTCGCAGCCTGACAGAAATGTTCGCTTACGCAGCTAGCCCTGCTTCAGTTTGTACCACATCCTTCTCCAGTGTTCGGCTGCGACATCAGAAGTCGATGTCCATGTCAGCCTCTGTGCACACGAAGATGATGTTGCCTCCAATAGACAATGGCGCAGATAACTTCAGGCCTATGTAAGAACCAGAAATCGTTGTGACACTAACTTATACCCACTGCTTCTTAACTTTGTGCTGTGGAATTTTAGTCCTAGATTGTTCTAGTATATTTTGCCCACAAGATGTGTGTTTCCTCATTTTTTTAGTCTTGTTTACATTTGTCTTGTGGTGTGTCAGGCTGTCTGTGACATAATCCTGCAATAGTGAATCTTAATTTTTTCCTATTATTAGGAGTATTGGACATTCCCTATTGTCAAAGTTTGTGGGAGACTTTAACTGTGTATCCTGAAGGACTTCACTACTTGGAGCGGTTGGCTTGTAAAGAATTTTGTGTAGGATACTTTCAAATTAGCAAGACTTTCAAAGATGTATGTACAGAATGTGGAGGGAGAGACATTAAAGTTACTTATTCTCTTTCCTGGGAGGAAACTTTACTGGGCTATTCTTTTATCAGTCTTCTCAGTGAAACACTGTAGGCCTGGTTTATCTGGTCTTTTCCAGGATATTCCTGTTGCACTTTTCTGCCTATGTAGGTTTCTGTTTCGGCAGCCTCTTAATCCTAACTTCTTACAAGTTTTGATTCCATACAGTGCTGTAATAATGTTGGTATTTCCAACCTTGGCCTATATAAAAGTGTCTGCTTATGCTTTACTGTAGAACGTAGTGTTTTGTGTTTCCTGCTGAGCCGCAGTGCCTGCGCGAAGGCGTTCTAGCGTTGTTTTTTTTTGTTTGTTTTTTTTTTGTGTTTGTTTTCTGCCCTAGCACTATTCCCGATCAGAGAACTCCCGTTGCTTCAACCCACAGCATTAGCAGTGCGACCACCCCTGACCGTATTCGTTTCCCCAGAGGAACGGCCAGCCGCAGCACGTTCCACGGGCAGCTGCGGGAGCGCCGCACCGCCACCTACAACGGCCCGCCCGCCTCGCCCAGCCTGTCCCACGAGGCCACGCCGCTCTCACAGACCCGCACCAGGGGCTCCACCAACCTCTTCAGCAAACTAACTTCCAAACTAACCAGAAGGTAAGCCTCTTAAGGTGCTAGTGCAACGTTTCTGTCTTTTTTTTTTTTTTTTTTTTTTTTTTAGTAGCAGAAATACTTCATTGCTTAGGTGATTTTTGTCAGTGATCAGTGACTTAAGTTCTGCAACTTCAAATGCAGTTGCTTATGATTTTTTTCATAGTTCTGTTCTGGTTACAGAAGCCATTTGCTTTTGGGAGTTGAGTGAAATGGGGTTAAACATGAGACAGTTTGGTCTGTGCTGTTTCTTCTATGCTCTCCAGCCTCATGTCTGAGGTATGAATGCTGCAGAGACGAAACATTTCAGCTCAGGGGCTCAGCATTCAGCTGCTCGGGGGCTGCATAGTCCATGAGTAGATGGCATAAACTAGGATCCCAGTCTAAGTATTTGATGTAGCATTAGAAGCTCAGGTTGTGTTTCCCAGTCACTTAGTCCATCAGTGTTTCCAGCATAACCTTGCTGGCAACAGAAATAGAAATACCACAGATGAAAGGGTAGAGACAAGAGGCAAAAGCTTCTGTTGACAGTAGTACTGTCACAGGCCATCTTAAAATAATGGCAGTATTAGGGTTTCAGTCTAAGGAGTCTGGCCAAACCTTGAAAAATTTATTCCTGATTTGGCCTTTTGTTCATGTGCAGATTCTGTGTTAGGTGTGAAGATGTGGTGGTCTAGCCAAAGCCAAGCTTCAGCAGGTCTTGATCCTGCACAAACAATTTTTATTCTAACCGAACTTCTAGTTTCAAATCCATGTATGATTTAGATTAGTTACTACAAACCCTAAAATTGAAAATTGTGTTTTTTCCTTCTGGATTTAAAACCTGTCAGTTCCCTTACCACATACTCCAGACCACTGATCTCCACAACTTGCATTTGCAGGATGAAAGCTTGTTTTTCTTTGCTTTAAGATAATCATCAAGCTTCTGTACACTCCTTATCAGGTGAAGTTTTTTGGACAAGATCATTCTGATCTTGGCCTGCTTAGCTTTTGTTTTAAGCTTATACTACGTCAGCAGCAACCCATTTCCTTCCTGTCTACTTTATGAATATAGATGCCTCCCTCTCAGTATCCCCTTTGCAGTCTGCCCTTCCTACAAAATATTGCTAAGCCAGACTCCAGTTTTTCATAAATGGCTGATTTCAGTTTAGAGAGTGAATTTCTTCAAAAATGTAGAAGTTGCTTCTTTACAAAACAAGAACGTGACAGTCTAGCCTTTGATAAATGTTTTAATTTGCTCAGTTCTCTGCCAGGTGACACTTCTCTGGGAAACACTGTGCTGTAGGAAATTTGGTTTGGGTTTTTTCCCCTTCTTTTTATGTTGAGAGAGAGAGAAGTTTAATTTGAATATTTTTTAAGTGTTAAGTCATCTGCTTTATGTCAAATGAAGTCTTAATCAGCCACATCCTTTTGGCACATCTTTCTTTCTGTACTTTTGTTTGTAATATCCTTACTTAATTTTCCATTTGACGTTCCAAATGTGGACGCTCAAACTGTGAACATGCAAACTTTTCATTCAGTTGTTTAGGCAGCATTCAAACTTCCATCATTACCTCAGAGTTTCAACTTTTGCAGTGCAGTGTGGTTTTTTTGAAGAAGTCTTTTGACAGTAGTTTAAATTCCATCTGGACTTGATTAAATAACATGCAGTTGTAACACAATAACACAGTTACAGATGATTAGTTTGCTCTTGGAGGATCTCTTGCAGCTGGGGCTCAGTTATATTCAGTGCTATACAAACTACTGAGGAGGTGGATAGTGCCACTGAGGGACATGGTTATGTTTCTTCCTGTTAAATAAAATTTTTAAACCTTATTATTCATTAATTTATTGTAGCATTCTCTATGGGGAATCAGAATTCTTTTGGTTTTGAGCTACTTATATTCTGGTGTAGGCAACTGTTACAGCTTCTGACACTAAAATAGCTAAATATTTGAGGCAGTTTTTGGCACAGTGTAGCTGACCTAATGTTATGAAGAAAGGAAGAAACCTAACTCTGATGATACTCAAGATATAATTATAAGAGTTGCTGATTTTTGCTTTCTATGGTAAATACATGAAGAAAATCCGAACATATTTTTACCCGACCTTGCAGATTTTGAGTTTTAAAATGTTTTGACACCAGTACATATTTTAATTCATAATAAATACTGGTTACACGTTTCCCAGAAAAAAATTGGAAGTAGCAATTCCAACAGTTTGACTCTTCAGCCCCTAAATCATCTGCCTAATCTGAGAATGTATTGAAGTGTAATTTAATTGTTGCATTTAAAATGAGATTTTTGCATGTTTCACTCTAAATGCCTTTTTCAATTTATTTTGTACAAAATTTTTTGTTAATTTTTATTTTGGCTTAATTTCTTTTAGAAACATGTCATTCAGGTTTATCAAAAGGTAGGATTTATTTATATTTAAAAAAAAGTGGCTCCTGCAATTAACAAAAGATTTGGCTTTTCTAGCCTTGGTTTTCTGAAAACTAAACTTCCTGCTGAAAACTAAATACTTTCTTTCTTCAGAGGAAAGCATAGAATAAATCCATTAACTCATGATGATACCTAAGAATCTGTGGCACCATCTGTGTTGTATAACAAGATGCTAAGCATGCCTTGTGAATTCTTCTTTCTTTGATAGAGTTGGTAGTGCCAAAGTAATTCTATTCTCTGTACTAATACACTTAGCATGCTTATGTTTGAAGAATGAGGTGTTTGATAACAATGATGAAAGTATAAACAAAACATAAGATTACAAGCAAATAAAGGTAAGTAATGTTAAATTTATATTATCTCTCTGTTTTATTATATGGAAGAGAAAAAATGGTTGAAGGTTTGAAGTACTGCCTGCAGCTGAGCACAGTTTTGAGTTGAACAGTTTTGTGTGGAAGATTGAATGAAGACTCAATAGCTATGTATTTATTTTAAAATGGGGTGCATTTTTTGAAGTGAACTGCAGCTGAAGTGCAAGTAGAGCACTTCAGTTATAAACAAAAAGTACAGCAGTTATGCAAATTTATCAACAAAAAAGAAAAGCTCAGAAGTCTAATTCACATTTCAAGCTGAAGGATTGAATTACATTTTGCAATTTGGGAATGAATCAAGCTGCTATATTTCTCATTAATCCACTGTGATTCATGAAAATCGCTTACACAATTTTGATGTGCAGATAAATTTTCCAGTAGAGTTTTGTAATAGCCTGTTTAGTTGTACCACATCTTGGAATTTCTTAAAGGGTGGTACTTCCAGTTTCCTACTGCTGATCAAAACCAGGGAGATGAGGCCAAAAACCAGGCATCTGTTTTAACTTTCAGGATACAAGGCTGTGCTTGTGATGTAATTTGGAGTTTCTCCGACCATTTCAAGGAAATGCTTAGATTAGGGAGCCCTGAGAGATGTAAATTGCTGCCTAAATGTGGATTTATTATGTACAGTGTGAGGCTAAAGGCACCCTACCTGATTAACTGAGTCAATTCCATGCAATGGTGATAATAATCAGAGCTCTTCCAAACATGTCCGTGTTTGGAACTGGTGTTGGTTGGCTTGGCTGGCATTGTCACAGCTGACTTGAGAAAATGCAACAATTTCCTTAAGGAAAGAAACCATCCAACTCAACACACAGCTGGAACTGAGCAGTGACAGTGGCTTTAACCCAGCGTGCATCATGAGCTGTGAGGTGCAGCCCACTTCTAAAACAAAGGATTGTGATCTGTGCAACCCTCCCCAGCATCTGTGTTCTGAAGAAAGATGAGAAATGCTAATATGAATACAGTTTTAAACTAGAACGTTACTGTTTAAATTTGAGACTTGAGGTAATTTTTAGGTAATTTTAAAAAAAATTACCTTTGACTTGACTTGACCAGGAGTCTTAGACCATGGTGGAAATATCCTGCTACAGCTTCCATGAATATATCTTTTTGAATAAGAAATTTGTGAAGTCTTACACGACCTGCACAGGACCAGTGTGCTTTTTAAATTCTGTTTTAAGTATGCATGGTGTCCCTGATCTGTATGTAGGTACAAAACCTGAAAATGCTGGGGCTTTTTGGCAGTTTCTTCTGGCTATATTTGCTATGAATCCTACCTGAGCTCACTGTCTTTGTAGATCTGAAAGACATACAGTAGCACATAGACATAATGCCACAACATCACTTCTAGGGAGCTGAATGAAAGTAGATAATCAGTCACTCCTTATTAAACTGCTGAGTTTTACAGAGGTATCAAATATATATATATGTGTGTGAGTATATATATATATATATATATATATATATCTCTTGTACTATGCACTGTCTTTGCCAGTATGCATATTGTGGAAGTCTTAACTTTTTTTTTTGACAGCAAAAATGATTCAATATTCTGGATTTTATTGCAGCATCATTTCTCCATTTCCATAAATTGATCTTATTTTATCATCTTGCACTTTTTGTTGATTTTCAGTATCTTTTTAGACAGTTTTCTTTGTGTTTACTTGGATATTTAAAACCGCATACAAAGATGTAAAGAACAGGAAACAAAGCATAATTTGGGACAGATGTGTGGAAACAATCAGATTTGTGAAAGCCCTTCCTAAACCGTAAGGTAGATAATGTGTAGGCATAGCATGACAAATGAGAACAGAACTTGTCTATGTATTTGTTCCATTCTCAAGACCAAGAAGCATCTTGGTCCATAAAATCAGTTTATGTAAAACACAAGCAAAAGCAGAAAATTTAGAGCATAAACGAGCACAGCAGTGAAGATTGTATTAGCAAGTGAGGAGGCCTCAGGGCTGCATCTGACTCACAAACCCCAACCCAAACAATCCTGGCAGTACAGTAAGTGCCTGTTCCCAGAGCAGCAGTGCTGGGCTGCAGCAGAGCTGGACCATAACCATGCCTGTCATGAAGGAAGGAGCACCTTGAGACACTGGCACAGCTCTCCTAAGTTTAGCATGATGGTTCACATTTGAGGTTGTGTGTCACTTTATGCAGTTCTTCCTGCTCAGTGAAGGGAATGTTGATGCATGGAAAATCTGAGCAAAGTGAGGGTTTTCTGAGAGGCTCCCATGAGAATGTTTATTATTTCAAAGTGGCAGGTATATTCGAAATAATGACCTTTCTTAGATTCAGAGTTATAGTGGTTTACAAACTGAACACTTTGGCTTAATTTCAAACTGAAAAATGTGTCAGAACATCATTAGGGATTTTTCCTTACAGACTTTTCTGGGCAGATTCCAGCAACAGCAAGACTATTCATTGCTGGGGAAACTGGTTGTGCTCCCATTTTCCACAACCTTTGGCAAGTTTCAGAACAAAACACAAAAAAAACCAACAAAAATCCATAAATGTTTGCAGCTCTTAAACCTGCCACCTTCCACTTCATAGGAACACAGAAGGCTCTTTGAAGTTTAAGTACTCTTAATTTTTCAGTTGAGGAGTGTTTTCTAACTTGTTGGTTGCTTTGCCCAGTAAAACAATCATCTGTGAGGGGAGGATCTGTTCAGTTGGTACATGTGGTGGTTCCTACCTACCCCTTTTTTGGGTCCTGTAGAGCTCTCATAGAGCATGACTTCATGGATTGTATGTACAGGCATGGGAGATCTATTTCCACCTTCTCTTATATCCACCATAGATTAGTAGCACGAGATCTAATGAAAATAACTACAATAACTGCCCACTTTGCACTGGGACTTCTAATCGTCTTCTCATTTTTTTTCTGTGATTTTTGCTTGTGGCAGCTGTTGCCAGTGACATTGTCCCTGTGTACAGGGAGCTGTGTGGTACCTCAGAGAGCAGGGTTCTCATCAGATGCTGCTGTGAGCAGCAGCTCTCAGCTGAGCAGCTTTGCACCCTGTTAAGTGCAGTTGCTTTGCAGTAGCACCTGAGTTGAATCTGGGCTGGTTCTGTGGCCTGTGCTGCCACTCTGCTTCTCAGAGTGCCAGGACAGCTCCTGGTCCCCTATGGCAGGGACTGCCAGAGTCACCTTGCAAGGCTGATCCCTCACCACAGCTCTCAAAAGGAAGGAAGGGAGGAAATCACTCCTTGTAACACCCCACACACCCTGATATAAATAGCACTCTGCATCAGAAAATAAGGTTACTGTCTTACATCCCTGTCTATAGACATCTGCCACCCAAACTGCTGTGTTTGTGTTACTCAGGGAAGCCATGTACTGCCTTAGTCTGGATTAAAGCAGTGTACAGCAGCATCCCTCTGAGCAGAGCTAATGCTGATATGTTGAACCATCCTCCTTCAGAGAGAGAGAATTTTCCCCTTAATTCTTCTTGACCCTGAGCTTTCAGTGAATGGTAGTGACCAGCAATTTAGCCTTAAGCACTGCAAGAAGACAGAAAGCTTAAGCTTGTTCTTGGATGGGGAAGATGCATCAGTGTGGGAATTAATAGGATGGAGTTACCACAGCTTGAGAAATCTTGGATTTACCTATTAAAGTTCTGTTAAAATGTATATGCATCTTCTTCTTTTGCATTAAGATATTTTGGTATTGTTTGAACACCTCAGATCTGATAAGTAATGCAAATATACAAGATGATTAGACTTGTCTGTAAATAGTTAAGGGGATTTTTTAAAATACATACTTCATTCCAGATAAAACTTTTAAATAACCTAAAAATATTTAGCCTAAAAATATTTGGGAGCTATTTCTCTTTTAGGAGGTACTTAGTAAATAATACAGTCACTTCAATATGCTTTGTAACTTTAGTTTCACATTTTCTGCTTTTAGTACTTCATATTTATTCAGTGAGTTCTACAGATTTAATGTATAAACACATACTCTTAAAATTAGTTATGGTCGATTTAAAAACTGTAGTTTATAGACTTCCATTTGGTTTGACAGTATGTTGCATTCTGAGTTTGGCCTAACCTACCAAGTTCTTTACATCTTTGTTGTTTTGTATTTTAAGACACCTTTGGTATGATTGCAGTATCTCTTAGCAACTACTCAGGTATTATATATTGTAGTGTAAGATTTGTCTTCTCTTTCCCACTTCCTTTTGCTTCTGCATTCTTTTCATTGAGGCTCCCGACTGAATATGAGAGGAACGGGAGATTTGAGGGCTCAAGGTGAGGGTAAAACTTTTGTTTAAAATGTTACTTAGGTGAGTTTGAACCTTTCTCCCCTTGATTATGTGGCATAGTGGCTTCAGGCAGCAGCTTTTGTTTCATGTAAGTCATTGGAACTAAACAAAGAAGCATTTCTGTCTGCAAAACAGCTATTAAAGCACTGACTGACTTGGTTCTAAACTTTCATCTTTCCTGTTGCCTTTTCCCTTGTGTGGTTTTTCTTTTTTTTGCATTTTAGTCATTGTAATTTGCTGTTGTCGTGTAGATGTGTAGATAAGTGGTCTCTAGTGAGGCTGCAAATGTGTGGAATAACCACTGAAGGGTGATAAGATATTTCTCATCTCCAAAATCACACGTAGTTAAATATTCTTCATATTATACTCTTCTTCCAAAACCAGCGTATCAAAAACATATTAGAAATTATCAAACTGCTGGTTTTGCCAACTGTTTTCAAGTAGAAAAAGCTTCCAAAAATAAAATGAGCATTGAATATAAGTTGGGTTTGTTTTCTAGCCCTTTAAAGCCTTATTAAATTAAAATCTTAAACGGAATACTCTTTAATTTGTGTGATGAATTTTATAACATCTGGTAAATCACATTGCATAGTCTTATGACTCTCACAGTCACATGAAGTCTTTTAATAGGAGAATTATGAAATAGGTTATATTTGAGAAATATATTTATTTAGTTGTGGCCTTGCTATCACTTTTTATTTAACTTTTTCATAATTGCCTGCTTAATGGTAGTAGAAATAAAATGTGATGTAACCATTGCCATCTATTTCAAAGAGCAGCTTGGCTTAATATAGAGGCTCAATATGAGACCTAAACTGCATGGTTGGGGTTCAGTTAGGTTAGCTATTTCCAGAAAATAGTTAAGTATGACAGTCAATACATTTAATTAAATTTGACGAGGTGACTGACAGCATACAAATATTCACAAAGCAAATCCATATTTTACCCCTGGAGGTCCAAATGTAGTTCCTTATTCTTTAGCTGCATGACTACTGATTTTAATTGAAGTAGAAGAATGATTGCGAACTAGAAATTTCTGGAACATTTCTTTCCTTTGTCCTGTTTAACTCCACTTATCCATACCAAAAGAAAGCTTTAAAAAAAAAAATTCCAGGTTTGGGAAACACCCAAATATTTTGTGCTTCATCTCTTCAAACTGTGACAATAATGGTACCCTCTCACCATCTGTGCAAACTATATTGAAGAGTGTCTAGTAATCACTTCCAGCTCTCTTTATGCACATCCCCCTCAGAGGCACTTAACTGCAGAACTTGTAACTGCAGCAGATTTCATAATTTTACTTCTGCCAGTGGTTGGTATTTAATGAATTACCAACCAACTTAGGAGGAAGCATCTCCTATCTGAGGCAGCCCCCAGAGCCTGCAGTGTGGGGTGTCCCTAGGGATCATCTCAAACACACCCCAGTACAGGAAAGCTAGAGCCTAACTGAGCCAGGTCTGGGGGCTCATGGTCACCCTGGTCCTGCTGTCCTTCCTAATGCTTGCAGCCAGCTGCTGTGGGGCTCCACAGGCCCTCCCAGGGCTGCTGCTCAGGAGGAGGTGCCGAGGAGCCCACCTTTGTGCATGGGCTCACCCCATCGCATGTAAGTGGGCACCTCCCATGGCCTGGGCTGAGCACCCTCCTGCCACAGGGGGCTGTTATTTCAATGTTCCAGAAACTTCTAGCAAAGAGCTGATGTTTCAGCTGCCCACATAGCCTGTGAGAGAACAGCTTTGAGCAGAACCTGTCTTAAAATCAAGTCACAGGTGCTGCATATAGTTCTGCCTCCAAGAAGGTCACTGCCCCCACGCTCCTGAATCCAGTGAGTGCCAGTTGTGTCACACCTCGTGCCATACCTTTGTTCCAGCCCCAGCAGCTACAGCTTTCCCCTGACTGTGTGTGTGTGTACAGCAGCTGGGGGAAGCTGGGGGAGCCCCCGGGGCTGCTCTAATCTGGGTGGTGTGCAGTGAGTGTTGGCTTCACTAATGTGGCTCCTGGGGAGGGTGGCTGGCCCTGCTCACTCCCAAATTCCTGTCTTTCAGCCGCAATGTAGCTGTGGATCAGAAGGACGAGAACAAGGAAGCCAAGCCTCGGTCACTGCGTTTTACCTGGAGCATGAAAACCACCAGCTCCATGGATCCCAATGACATGATGAGGGAAATCCGAAAGGTCCTGGATGCCAATAACTGTGACTATGAACAAAGAGAGCGTTTCTTGCTTTTCTGTGTCCATGGAGATGGGCACGCGGAAAACCTTGTCCAGTGGGAGATGGAGGTGTGTAAACTGCCAAGACTGTCCCTGAATGGAGTTCGCTTTAAGCGGATATCGGGAACATCCATAGCTTTCAAAAACATTGCTTCCAAAATTGCCAATGAGTTAAAGCTGTAACAAGAAAAAAATAGTTAAGTTGTAAATTAGTTAGCAATTTAAAGTGTTTTTGAGAATTCCGATGGAAATGTATAGAATAACATTTAGGCAATAACTTCTGCATCCTTCTGAATAGTGATATTAAAAAAAAAGCTGCTGAGCTGGGAGGGAGAGTTGGACTTTTTTATAAGTGCACTACAGCATTAAAGTTGCCTACTATGTAAAATATTACCCCTTCTGCTTTATTTCCATTGCTCCTAAGTCTTTGACAACAAATTGAAACACAGAATATATTCATTTAAATATGCCTCCTGTTTGTGTGGATGTGTGAATGTACAGTATGTGTGTATAATATATAAAGTATTATATGTAAACAATTCATTTACAACATCGAGCTGTACCAGTACCTCTTTTTGGGCTAATTTTGGTGCTAAAAATTGAAATGGCCAAGGAGGAAACACTTGAGTTAATATTTAAAAAGACTGAAGCGATAACCAGTAAATGCAGGTTTACAGTTCACTGCTGTGTTAAGAAGAAAAAAGTGTGTGAAGGGTTTGGATTTATGGTTGTGAACATTATTAGTCCTGTTTTCTAAGTAGATCTCATGAGATGATTAAAAATTCACTTTTACTGAGTAAGTCTTGCATTATATTTTGCCCACCTATTTATTATTTAAGTCTGAATCAAATTTTAATACTGTAGTTAATTTGTGCATTAATATTTGGGTAAACGCTTCCATTCTTCTGCTTCTGCTAAACTACTAAAACTGTATCTTTGTCCTTTTGGCTTATGAGTATTGATTGCAGCTAAGAACATTTCTCTGTTGTTCCTCTAGGGAATGAGGCAGTGTGAAAGGAGGTGCTAATTGCTGAGTAGTGGTTTTGTTTCAGAGCGAGTTTGCCATGTTAGACTAGGTCAGGCTGATACAAAGCACAAAGGGACTCTCAAATCTTGGCCATTCTCTGCCGCAAGCCACGTCCAGTCCATGTGTTCCGAGGCCTTGCTGCACGTTGGGCAGTGCTGCCCTCACCTTCTGAGCACCCTCAGCATTGAAACCCAGAAGTGGCAATCAAATATTGGCTACTGATCTCCTCTGTCCAAACGTCCAGCTTGCTGAGCTACAGCCATAGGCAGGATCAGCTGAAGCTTTTCCTTGCAGCTCTCTCCCAGCGTGCTTCCCTTGGCTCCGTTGTGTTGCTTTGGATGGCTCTGTGCCAGTGTCTCTGCCGAGGGAGGCCACTGTCCCCTGTCCCCGTGCAGGGTGGAACCCTGATGAACTCTGATGGCCAAGTAGCTTTTGGTAGGATGTGAAGCTGCTCTGGGATAGCCCCCACTCTTTAACCATCACGACGGTGAAACGGATTTGATTTTGCAAACCAGAATGAAGAGATCTCTTCATGCATTGTTTCCTACCGATACTCAGTTTATTTCATCGAGGACCTGTGTAGATAATACCCTGCATTATCTACTTGACTTTTTGTATTAATGTTTTGTGGTTATATTTCAGTGAAGCACTTACGCATGTACTTAACATGTGCTTTAAACTGGAGCCTAAATTTGCATTTTAAATTTGCAGTGAGCTAATAGTTACTCATAGTACACAGTTCAGATTTGACCCGAGGTGAAAATGCAAAGTCCTTAATATTTTGCAAGTTAGCTCTTGTGATCTGTAGTCTGTGAAGGCAGCAGACTTCCCCTCTCTTTCCCCCTAAACATTGATATCGATTATGCTAGTTTAAAGGGTAATCATAGTTGTTAAATGTAGTAAATATTCCTGAATTTGCATTTTATTCTCTGTATATGCTGTATCATGCCATGGCTTGAGAACTCCGGGTGCTCCTGGAGTTCAATTGGCTTTCAGTGCTCTGCCCATGCCTGTGCTGCTCAGTATGGGTTTTTTCCATGAAAACTCCATTTTGTAATAGCAATAAGACATTTCAGGGCAGTCATTGTACTTTCTCAGGTGAATGGTCACCTATCCTTTCACTCCCTACGTTTTAAGCACTCCTCCAAATGTATTTTTTTCACCTGGCAGTGCACTTTGTTGTCTGAACTGAAAGTGTTCTGATAAATTATGTAAATCTGTATTCGATGGAAGTTCCAAAAGGTTTCATATTAAATGTTTTCTGAAATACTCTCTTCCTACTTCACCTATTAAGTATATAAGTGTTTCTAAAAAGTGCACCACTATCATACTTTGGATATTTAAAGTTTGTACTTCGGTATTTTTTCTTAAAGTGTTCTCAAAAGGTTCTTTCAGAGTAAATCTTTATTTGAGGTATTTAAAAAATCACTTACTATAATCAGAAAAAGATTTTTAACAGCTTCTTCCCCAAATGCCTTGTAAAATTACTGAGTTATGAGAATATTTAGCACCCTGCATGCTTGGTGTTCAAGCCTCTGGGAGCTGCCTGGGAAGGAAAATTCTTTCTTCAGCTCTTGGAACCAAAGATGAACTGCTTCCCCAACACAGGATTTTTACCTGCTCGTATTTCTTGGGAATCTCTGTAGGTTTGCAGACACCACTGCTGATGGGACTCTGCAGAACTACAGCTGGTTTTTCTCACCTTAAGGGGCAAGTTTTAAAAATAATCAGAGGTCAGTGTGTGGTGAGGAGGCAGCAGCAGATCTCAGTGCTTTGAAGCACGTGAACAGCAATAGAGAAGTATTTTTATTTAATGACATGACTGGTGTCTGGGCTGTGTGCTCCAATGATGCGTTGGGGGTCGGTTGTAATGGGCTCGTGACTGAAGGTTTGCATCACTGAAACCTGTGTCAGCCAGCACTGAAGGTGTCTTTTGATTGCTGGATCTGGCAGAGAAAAATGTATTAAAAGTTTGGGTTGTGGGGTTTTACTTCATTAAGTAAAAGCATTTGAAGATACATACACAAAACAATGAACACTGAGCAGGAACAAGTTCAGATACACTTTTTCTTATGCAAACCTTCCCTGTACTTAGGATTTCTGAAACACTTCAGTGTATTTGACCTCTTTACAAGACGTGAGGTCCTTGACCACGTTGAGAAGTAGGCTGGAAGAACAGCTAGTCCTGCTGGGCTAAGTGTTTTGCACACTTACTTCTGTTCAAGCTACAGCATCTGGTCCAATCTTTGTGGATTTAAAGATTTATAATACAGATTAGGGCATGGTTTAGCTTTTTCTCTTGCATTACCGTGAGGCTTCAAGATCAAATATAGCAAGATACTGTATCCTATTTTTTTAATTACAGAAGTTTGTGTCAAGATTATTAGATTTATAAAAATATGGAATTAATACCCACACATTTTATGTTGCAGAAATGAAGTGCAGTCATATGGAAGGACTGTGGCATATCTGGAATTTAAATAGGAGCTCTCTCCAATTCAGTTAAAAACTCAGCTATACATGGGCCCGTTGGGACAATGTAGAGGCTTTTAATCAGTGTTTCCCACAGCTGCTGTGTCACAGACCATGTTGTGGCTTGCAATTTAGTTAGGCCTGCAGCCAGCCCAGAGAGCTGTTGTCCCTGTGCAGCCCTGGTCTGGAGCAGCAGTGTGTGCCCAGCCCCCGGGCTTGGAATCTGCTCTGTCACCCCGGTCACTGTCCCTAAAGGGCTCAGGTACCCCCTGCTGTGGGCAGAGGCCCCTTGAGCCAGTGCCACTCTTTGTATTTCAGGGAGAGGCTGGTTGGGTGTTTCTGGCTGTGCTATCAAAGACCACATCTTTTCTTAGTAACCTAAAGTGTTAAATATTTAGAGAATTTCAGTAGTCGATGGTATTTCTGCCATCTGGGGTGGGGAGGGTCATGCTAATGTAAAATTTTGGTTTCTCATTTACACTGCAGATATTTAGGAATAAATACAGTTTTGGAAAGCTGGTACCACTGTGGATTAACATTTAATTTTAGATATGTAGACTTGTAACTGTCCATACAATCTCGTTTCTGTAAATTTTCCTAGAAAAGTTATGGAGCTTTCCAGTAAAGACAGGCTCATGTTATTACAGGTTACTGGTGCCACCAATTAAATCCCTGATGAAGTGGAGTTTTGAAAATTCCACCTTTGACTGGAGCTTTTCCCCCCTCCAGTAGCAGTGAATTATTTCATTGATTTCACCATTGACAATTACTCCATCACTTCAGAGAATAAACTTATCCAGCAAAGGGGCATGAGCTTTGAATAAAGTTCAGCCTAGAGAAATTAGTAATTTTTTGGAAGTTCAACTTTTTCATGCCCAAGACCAATCAGAGTCCTGCATTGCACCAGCAGTAAATGCTTAAAGAAAAACAAGAACAAGGGGGATATAGGAGTTGCTGTCTGTGCTCTGTGCTCCTTACTTCTGGCAAACTTAACAGAAAAAGCCAAACGAGTAAACTTACTTGGATAACTTGATGGTTTTCCTGTTTCTGCCAGTCTCTTTGTAGTGCACTACCAGGTACTGCCTGCAAGCAAAGGGGCTGGATAAAATGAGCAAAACCATAGAGGAACAGTCTCTTGACCACTCAGTGCTTCTGAAGTTGAAACGGTTTGGTATTCGAAACAAAAGAATTTGAAAGACCCTTAACTGTTCTCTTTTAGCCTTCTAAGAATGCTTTAACCTTTGATACAAACCACAGGCTCTTGTTCCAGCAATAACAGAAAACAGAAGGGCGTCAATGCCAACACTATGAATCCTGCAAGTATCTCTGCACAGAAACCACATTCAGGGCATTAATTGTCAGCTGTTGGGAGTTCACCTTCACCGACGAGTGCCATTAACACCTTGTAGTGGTTGTGACTTAGCAGGTAAGATGTTTATTGCAGGGAAAAAAATGCTTTTTCTTGGTTTTTGCTTATGTGTGCTGAGCACTTGGAACAGCCTGTTCAGACTTGGATGCAAAATCCATGAGAAGTGGCCATGGTTATGGTTGCTGTGGGAACCACAGCATGGAATTTCAAGGCATAGAAATGTTGCAGTTCTCATTCCATTTATACCCTTATGTTATCATTTAACATCCTTTAAAAAAATCAGGGCATAAAACCAAAATATTTGTACAGTTTGTGTTTCCTTGTAGTTGCTGATCACATTGAATGTATTAGGTGAATAAAATCAGATAACAAAATACCTCACCACGAAAATAATTCTGTTAAAACACATGGGGATGCAAAATCAGAAAGTAAAATTCTACTGGCATTACAATCAAATGGTTTTCAATCATTTGCCTGTCTCGAGGTAAAATCCTGTTTGCTTGGAGGTGCCTCTTGCTGAGACCTCAGCGCAAGCACCACAAACAGCAGCAAACAGCAAAGTTTCTAAGCATGGAATAATTTCCTCCCCGGCTCACAGTCAAAAGTCATGAAATGAAGTGTTTTCACACGTGTTTCCACATGGATGGGAAAACCACGCTGATGGGAGCTTGGGGGCAATGTTAGAAGGGTCCTGTGTCTGTGGTGCCCAGAGGAGCAGGGGCTGGTGCTGGGGAGTACCCGCTGAAATGTCGGGGGATGGATGGATGGATGGATGGATGGATGGATGGATGGATGGATGGATGGATGGATGGATGGATGGATGGATGGATGGATGGATGGTCGGTCCCTTCTGCACGGCAAGGCGAGCTGCAGAGGGACGGTGCAGTGTCTGCAGCGGCCACAGGATGTCTCCCAAACGCAGAAACAGCTCTGCCTGGGGTTCCCTTGGAATTTTTTTAGAGAAGAGCTCCGTGGATCACTCCCTCCCTGCGATTTCACATCGGTTATCGGTGTTACCGTCCACTGGGACAAATTTTACTTAAAAGCATTACAGAGGAAATTACAGATGGAAACTGTATTTTTCAACTTGAAATGCACCCTAATGATACATTTATTTTTCCAGTAAGTTGTATTGCTTTCTGAGCTGAAGTGTAGTTCCAATGGGCTTTACCTTTCCCATGGAAAACCTATAGGTTTTCCTACAAACCCTTTTTCACTACTTTGTTACGATTTGTTCAGTCTCCTTTCCTGGAAAATGGCCGTGTCAGGCAGCATGCTCTTCTGTTGAGAAAGGCAAAAGTCATATTGAATATTTTAATTCATTTGCAGCTCATTTTACGAGTAAGAACCTTTCGTTTCCTCTTCGGAAATTTAATTACCGAAGTTATTTTGCTGTTCATCCTTTAGTAATCAGTCTAATCAAGGCTGTAAATTGCAGCCAGCCTTTTCTAAAATAATCTGGGATCACTTGCCATTTATATTCCACTGTATTAGTAACTCTCTAAAGCTTTATGCCCGGCATTTTCCATGCCTGCAGTCTATTTTATTCTTCAAACAAATCATGTCACATGCGCTTCAAGTAGGCAAGAAGTGAAACTTCCTTATTTGCTCAGGAGCTTTTTCAAATCACGTATTTTACTTCAGCTTTCACTTTTATTGTAATCTAAGTTTTGCTGCTGTGGGATTAATAGTGACTGTTACTAGTATTTATCACTGGGGTGTTTGGACTTGGCAAGTGGGAATGGAGAAGCTGTTTATTTCAGGCTTCTCCATGCTTGTTCTGTGAGGGAGCCCTGTGTCTCATCCCCTCCTTCCTGCAGTCCCAGAACCATGGGCTGCTGCTGAGCCCTTTTCTGAGCCTCCCAAGGCAATTCCTGGAGCGTTGGTTGTGGAGAGAGGCGTGCACAGGGCTCAGCCCGTCGTGTGAGACTGCAGCAGGAGCAGCAAAAGCAGAGTTCTGCTCTCGGGAAGTTCTGTTCCTCATCGCTGATCTGGGAGCAGCCACCACAGTAACTTTTGCTAGGTCAAATATATTTTAGTAGTTTTATCTAACTGACCCCTTGATGAACCTCTTTATCCTTGGCTTCCAAAACTTGTTGCTTATTCCCTATCTCCAGAGACAAGCCTTGGCTGAAGCCTTCTGAGCTAAGTCTCTCTTCAAGGGACAGTCCCTTTTTAAGGTCTCCTGTGGTATCAGAGCTCCATGAGTCTCTACAGACCAGATCTGTGAGTGCTCCTCTAGCTGGAGAAAGAGTACAAGTGCTCTGGGGTCCCTGAAGTATCTCTATGCTGATCCGTGGTGCAGAGCAAGGCAAGAGCAACAGGATCTCCTCAGTTTGGTCGCTGAAGTGAATCCAGACCTACAGGATGGCTTAGCTCAATTAAAGTCAAGGCTGTAATGAATCTATAATTTAGAGCAGCCCCTAGGATAGGGGGAAGACAGTCATCAGTTCTGGATGGCTTCAGTTCTTGGATGTTTTCCAGGCCTCTCATGAGGGAATCAACCACCTCACCAGAATGCTCTTTACTGGGTGTATTCTGTAACACGTGGGGTCTGTGCAGGGATGGGCAAGGAGCACATCACCAGAACACCCCAGAGCGAGGGGCTGGAAGGCCTCTGGGTGCTCATGGACAGTCAGGGCAGGGCTGTCCTGCTGCTGGGGCTGTCAGCCTGCTCTCTGCCACAAGCAGGGGGAAAAGCTTGTCCTGGCCATGTTGCTGCGAGAAACCACATCCATTTTTCTCCCTGGCTGCCTTTTAGGTCCTCTTAGACATCAATGAATGAATATTGCAAGGTGAAAAGGGAGACATGGTGGGAGCTTACCAGTGACAGAAGAGGGGCTCAGTGAGCACCACTTCCAAGGGCCCCTTGCTTGTGTGGATCTGAGTCTGGAGCTCAGTGCACTGTTTCCCATGTTGTCTCACAGCCTGTTGGAACAAAGAGCTCTTGGTATGAAGCTGCAGCCCACAGGGGCTGCTTGGAGGGGCTCATTCCTGCTCTAGGCTCTGCTCAGGGCACAGGCAGGGAGGTTTCTCTCTGACCCATCCACCTTGCTCACTTGCAGGTGCCACAGCTCCAGGGGGCACAGACCGAGCATATACGAGCCCAAGCTCTCACACACACTGTGTGGAGACATGAGGCTTGTTTCTCTGGGAAACCAGCCCAAAAACTGTGGCAGTTCACAGCAGGAACCAGAGCTGCTAGCCAAGAGTCATCTCGTCTTTAAAGGTCACTTTTTAGGTGAGAGCTGCACTTGGGGTGAATCCTGATGGAACAGGGGAGAATTCTGCTGGGTGCAAAGGGGAGCTGAGCTCTGGTTTTGGGCACCAAATAACTTGGGCAGCTTAAAATATCAAAGATGATTCTCCAATTTTCTGTCTATTGCTGACATTATAAGCTGGGTCTGCCAGGGTGGGTGTTGCATGATGTGAAATAGTCAGGAAAAAATGGTCTTGTGTCTGGCTAATTCTGCTGAAGCAGTGGGGAAATGTGGAACCACCTTTGCAAAGCAGTAGAAGTAAAGGCAGTGACAAAAGCATTCATCAAGGATAAAAATAAAGCAGAGGAATGAGAGCCAAGGTTTATAGGGACAGACACATGCTGTTTATTTAACCAGCATCCAGCATTTCTCATTAGCTTACTGTTACCTCTACCTTACCCTCCCCTTCTGTCCTCCAACAACATGTGAGAATAAAGAATGTTTCATTCTTGCCTTTTTTGTCACTCAGATGATGCCTTTTCCCAGTTTTCTGTCTTGGGAGCAGTAGCATTCCACATTTCATTGCAAAGCTGAGTTTCATTGATCTAGCAGCAGAGTTCAGGGAAGACAGGGAATGAAAACAAGTCCTAAATTGGGACTGAACCAAAGATAGACATGCTGCTAAATGAAAAACCAAAAGCCTGGAAGTAAAGCACTGGATCAGCACGGTGCTGCATTGAAATTTGTGGTTATGCTGATTGCACCTGTTACACTGGCTGTGCTGGAGGATTTTCTGGATACCTCACAGCCAGGCTGTAGGTGTGGAAGTGTAATGCAGAAGACGAGGCACCCCCAGTCCTGATGGTGACTAACCAAGGCTGGCACAACATTCAAGCTGAGAACTAAGCCTCAGACTCTTCTCAAAGGGGACTGAACACCCACCTGGCTGCAGAGCACCCTCCAGCCTGGCTTCTGGTGCAAGAGCAAGAGGCTGAGGTGTTTTTACAGGTTGCCCATGGAAAAGGTTGCTATCTCCAGTTGTGGATGCCCTGTCTCTGGAACAGGGCCAGGTTGGATGAGGCTTTCAGCAGCCTGGTATAATGGGAGGTGTCCCTTCCAACCCAAATCATTCTGCAGCTTCTTCAGCTCATACACCCTATTTGTGTAGCTTGGGAAGACCCAATGAGCTGCTTGTGCTCATTTAGAAATCAGTGTCTGTGCAAAGAGTCTGCGGTCACAGCAAACCTGGGTTCCCAGACCAGTTCTTCAGCCCCAGAGCTGCTGGTGCTTGTGTGGTGCTGTACAACTTGCTGTTAAGCCTGAAGGGCACAGAACCTCCTTTCCTCATGTTTCTGGGGCAGACAGCAAAGGAAATGAGGTGTTAAACCCAGTAGGAGCTAGAATACAGCCCTGCTCAGCCTTGATGCCACTGGAGACATAAAGGCCTGCCAGCAATCCCACTCACCAGCTGCCGTGTGGAAAATCCTAGAGTGTGCTGAGATTCAGGGAAAGGTACTAAAATCTGTCCTTGTGGGTGATGGAGGTCCCTAAATAGGCCATGTCCTGATGCAGGAGACTAGGCAGAAATTGAGGCAAATCTAGAGGAGGAAAGGTTGGGGTGATCTATCTTGGCTTCTATTTTCAAGCATGCAGAATAAATCTATGGATTTGAAAAGGGAGTAGCAGCAGTTCCTTCCCATGGCACACTTCTCCCAGGCATTGCTGGAGGATTGGGTCACTTTTTAGGATAGTCACTTGTTCCTCCTCCTAGTGCTTCTAACAGGGACCCACTACCAGTGCGTGGTCACAGTGGTCACCCCTGCCTGCAGCAAGGCTCCAGCCTGGCAGGTCCTGGGGATCACCACAAGAAACAAGAGCCCCACTGGCACATCCTTCTCTAGGTGTGGTTTTCCACAGAAGAGCAGCCTGGTCTGCTGCTGTCTCACTTTGTATGGCAGACCTCTGGGCTGGCAGGGGTGGTAGCAGCCCCAGACAGGGGCGAGCTGGAGGGTGAAGGACAAAACTCTGCCTGAGGATAGCAAAAAGTCTCTTCCTGTCTCAACTGGTTTCATTTCTCTCTTCTGGTCTGAATACACACTGGGTTGGGGCCAGGACACTTCTGAGCCCTGGTTTCTTGTCTAACTGCTAAACAACTTCTTCTTTGGCTGGCTGGATGCTTTTCTGCTGCACTTCCACATGGCCAAGACTGGTGCCTGTGCAAAAGAGGAAGGGAAGGTCCTGCTCTCTCACAGAGAGGGAGTGGTGCAGCT
This sequence comes from Acridotheres tristis, assembly GCA_037013685.1. Taxonomy (NCBI): domain Eukaryota; kingdom Metazoa; phylum Chordata; class Aves; order Passeriformes; family Sturnidae; genus Acridotheres; species Acridotheres tristis. Next base: position 9,824,215 of record CM072892.1, on the reverse strand, counting down.
TGAGCAAGTGTCAGTCACAAGGCAGGAAGAGCAGGAGTCAGACTTTCCCAAGGCTCAAGTTAGATCTCTTTCTGGCTACCACGGTAAGTGCAGCTAGGCTGACGTGTAGGACAACAAAAACTCTCTGTTGATAGATGTAAGTGGAGTAGTTTGAGAAGGTCTCAAATTTTCTTCTTGGCGAAATGAGGTTATGCACATTTCCTGAATTTTTTTCTCCTGGAGAAGGGATTCACAGTATGCAAGGAAGACCTTCAGGTTTGTTTTATAGTCATAAGACTCAGCAAAGAACTAGGAGGAAGCACAATACCACAGCCCTGTGGTTACTTGTGTTCAAGCTGCTGCTGTCCTTCCTGAAGGCCATAAATATTCAGTCACTGGAGCTGGGAGATCCATGCTGAAGTCTCCCTGGATGGATAACTGTGACTGCCTCACTTCCACTGCTGAAGGAAGCAGCAAGCTGTTCTGTGAATCTCTTAGCCTACAGTGATCCATAAAAATCTCGAGCACAGGCTCCTGCTCAGACTGTCACATGCTTAAATTCAAGAGAAGCTTTCTCCTTTAGCAAAGCAGCGAAGCCACCTCTGGTTTGGTGCTAGCCAGGAGCATCACCTCTTCCCCTCCTGCCCCATCCTGAGCTGTTCCTGAGCTGGCTGCCAGAACTCTGTCCCTCCTGCCATGGCCACAGCCACGGTCCTGCTCCCCTGGGCAGCTCCTCCCTACCTGTGACGTGCTGCAGACATTGTCCCTGGAGAATACAAAGGAAGGAGGACTTGTCACCAGGAAGGACAGGTCTTTCAGGCATCTTTTGAAGCCTCACAGCCCTGGGAGTGGGCAGAGCTGAAGTAATTTGTTCCTGGAGCCAGAAGTCTGGAGGAAAAACAGTTATGGAAATAATAACAAGTGACAATCAGAATAGGTGGGATCGAGCTCAACACAAAGACAATGTGTTGGCTGAAGCAGGCATCTGTTTCTGTGGAAAAAGTCATTGCTCCTCTGATGAGCCTGCAACCTTTGGGGAGCTGGGAGGAGGAGGAGACAGAGGGGATGAAGGTGCTCAGTGCACTGGTGGCCAGACCTGGCTATGCCTGAACTAAAGGCAAAGTTTGATGCTTTGGTGTGTAAGTAGGAAAAGGCAAGGGAGCTCTTTTCTCCTTTCACTGCTCCTGGACAGCATCAGCCATGGCTTTTATGAATCTCTGGGCCAAGCTACACCTCAGTGAGGTGAAAGCATCAGCAGAAACCCTAATGCTTTACAGGACACATCGTGTCAAGTTTGGCCCCACACAGCTTGGTAGACTCTGAGATGATAGTAGGGACCATTTGTGGTTTAAAACAGGTCAGTCACAAATTGCAGTGATTCATAGTGGCCCCAGGTGTGTGGCCTGCAGGTGAATGTCTGGAAAGAAAGCTTGAAAGGCAAGTGGAATCCTGTCCACAACCAGCTGCTGTGGGGTCAGCCTGGGCTTGGAAAGCGGCACAATTGGAGGCCATGAAACCCTGGTCAGGGAAGGACTGTGCCCTTCCTGCTGGCACTGTTTGATCATGGCAGGTTTCACTTGCCAAGCCCAGGGTCCCTGAGCCCAGCCCAAATCCAGCCAGGAGCTGGGGTTCCTGGTGCACCTGTGTGCTGTGACCCCTCACTGTACACTGTGTCTGGACCTCAAAGGTGCCATGTCCCCCTCACCTGACCTATGGCCTTGTCACCTGCAGAGTGACATTCAGGCTGACAGAGCATCCCTATCCCTGCAGTTGTCACAGTCCTACACCAGTGTGGGTCTGTCCCAGGGCAGGACAGGGGGTGCTGCCCCAAAGAAGCAGCACATAGGCAGTGGGATGGGGGCTTGGGATGGGGGCTCAGCACCTTTGGCTGTAACAGCATTCCAAAACAGACCTAATGACACTTGCCAAGGATTTCTACTGGGCTGCAGCTTCCAGCCTGCATGAGCATCAGCCCAGCTGGAGATTAAACAATGTCCTTTAATAGGAACAGGCAGGGGAGCTGCTCTGTTTGCAGTGCAGGGAGCAGAGCACTCCACACTGGCTCGCACACAGAGCCAGCACCACGGCAGGACTGGGATGCCCTGATTTGGAAGTGTCTGGCTCAACCCAGCTGCTCTAAAGGCGGCTGTTTCCTATGCAGAGGCCAAGGGAGGCTTTTTATTTAGAGGATGCTTGGCCTGCTCAGTGTAGAGGGGAAGTCGAGAGACAACAGCTCTGCTCCTGAGCTCCGCTTGCTGTGACTTTGACCTAGAGCAGAGCCAGGAGCCATCCCCGCCCTGCCAGAGCCCCCCGGCTGCTGGTGCTGCCATTTATGGGGCTCCCTCCTGTGCCCCGTTAGACGATGCTGGCCAGCACAGGGGCAGCTCTCGCTGTTGTGCCCAGCCCTGCCCTGCTCCTCCCCGGGAAGGGGATGCCGGAACGCTCCTCTGCGTAAACAGGAGCTGCCTTAAAAATAAACCGAGAAACAGCCAAGCTGGAGGGCATCACTCCTGTTTCCATGAGAACACAGGCAGCACAGCCTGCCAGGGCAGCTCAGCTCTGGCCTTGGCTTTCTGACCCTGCTCTCACCCTGTGAGATTTCTCCCCAGCTTTTCCCTGCTTTAACCCCTTTTCTTTCCTGGGGCTCCTTTGAGTGGACCCCTGCTGTGCCCCCTGCTCTCTGCAACCTCTCCTGTTGCGTCCCAAGCCCTCTGAGCCCTCCTGGGGCAGCAAAGCCCCATCCTGCCACCACCAGCACCCCAAGGTATGGAGCACAAAGGGTCCCACCCCCAAAATGGCCAAAACTTGGAGCATAAAGCCCACTGCCTGAAGGAATAAGGCTGGGGGCTGCAGACAAGGATTCAACCACATTTATAGTAGGGTGATGTTGCTGCCAGCACCTGGGTTGGCACAGGGATCTGTCCTGAGCTGGGTTGGAGGATGGGGTCCCCTTTGATGCTCTCCTCATGTTGGTGGGAGGTGATCTGTGGGAGGGACCACGGTGTCCAGCTGTGAGTGGACCACGAGGCTTTTCACCTTTGATAATGTGCTTTTTACAGTCTTTTGCATTCCCAAGAGAAATTCTGCAGGAATTTTCTATTTCTGCAGGAAAGGCAGCAGGGAGAGGAAAGGTTGATCTCTCTCGAGACCTTTGTACTTTATTTTTACTTTTGTTGTTGTTTTTATTTTAATCTTGAGGAAGGAACAGACTAAAAGGGGCATAAATAAAATCCAGCTAGCTGGGACAAAAATACTTGGTTGAAATCCTTGCCCAGCACTGTGGGTGAATTTGTACGTGAGAGAGACACAGCTAAAGGAGGATTCTGTATCTCAAACCATGATTTTGTCTCTTTTCTCTGTATTCCATCTGGAGAAGAAGAGTGGCCAGGTTAACCTTCACCTCTGAAGAGGGTGAGCAGCACAGCAGAGGATCAGGTCCACAGCAGAGGATCATGTCCAAGAGCCACTTTTGTCACCCTGTCCCCAGCCTCAGCAAAGCAGCTTCCTCCCTGCTGTGGGATGTGGCTGTGATACTCTCCAAGGGCTGGTTAAAAGCCTGAATGATGCTCTGCTAAATGCAACATTACAGAAGCACAATGTACTGTTAGCACTAAGCCTGGCATAAGCTGAAGGATCAATCTTGTTTTCTTTGCTAAGACAGACTTTGGGATTTCCTTCACCTGGGTCAGCATCATGTCCCCTCACCTGGGGGTGTGGCAGGAGGCTTTTCAGCTTTGGAAAGGAGAGAAAATGCTGTCAAGCCTTCCTCTGCATCTAAAACATGTTTAAGCCTCATGCCTCATGCCGAGTATAGTGCCATTGCTTTAAACAAATATATACATATCTAATTTCCTTATGCTACTTTCCAAGGATCCCAGTCTTAGTGTGGCTTGGCAATAGTCTCTCACCACAGGTTACCCTTTCTGAAAGGTTCATTTCCAAGTGCCAAAATCTCTCCCAGGACAGTTCATTTGGAAACTGCAGTCCCTTGGCCATGGCCACCATGTCCTGGGTGCCAGTGTGAGCCTGGACTGGCCACCTCTGCCAGCACTCCAGGGCTTTCTCAGTGGGGTGCCAGGACAAGACAGAACATGTTGAGAAATAGCAAGAATTATGCCAAGTTCAGAGATTAGCAGTTGGCTTATTAGGTTTTCCCCTAAGCTCAGTCTTAAGTAATTCTCAATGACCCACACAGAAATCAGAAGGGAGGATTAATAAAGTTTAATGGTGGAGGTTTTTGTTTGGAAATGTCATGAGACTAAAAGTGCTGGCAAACAACAAAGTGTTGTTTCCCTCCTCGCTGGTAGATGTTTCTTAGTATCTTAAAAATAGTTTTACCTCACTTGCTAGTTTTCTGAGTTTTTTTAATAAGTGTTCCCATGCCCATTCAACCTCAAATAGCTCTTGGGTTTATAAATGTATTTCATTGTTTCTCTGTATCTTTTTGATGCATATATTCCAAATCCCTTTTAGGTAATCTCATCTCTGGTTTTGGTGGGCCCTGCTCAGGACTGGCTTTAACTGGAAGTGAATAAACTGAGCTGAAAAGCAAGTCAGGTGAGCACTTAAACAACTCCTGTAGAAGATGATGGCTCTCAAGGGAAGTTGTTCTTGGTGGACACTTCACTCTTGAAGTAAGTTATATGAAAATAATCTCCACGTGGCCATGTCAATGGCAGTGGAAATTATCTTACAAGAGAAAAAGGTTGTACAGGTACCCCAGGAAATCCAGGCTGATGAAGAACATACACTAACCACAAAAACATATCGTTGCTGGTTTTGACATTGATTTATATAAAAGTATTTGGAAAAGATACATTGGCCATCTGCCTCTTCAGCTGACCCACCACTCGGTGTAATTTCTCATAAATACTGTTACAGGAACAATCCTTTATTCCTTGTGAGGAAAAACAAAATACAGCTTCAGTCTGCTTTTAAAGCTGCATTTTATACCACAAGCAAGGGTCTTCCCAGACACATATTCTGGGCTGTCATGCCCCAGCAGCAGTCACCTGAGTCAACTCAGAGGCATTTCCAGGGAGCAGGAGGGGGTTGCAGGGAGGAGTGCTCTGCTCCTGGAAACATCCTGGTACCCCCAGGAGAGAAGAGGGACAGGGTCTCTTAGTGACAGTGAGTAGCAGCTGAGGGCTGCATCCCAAAACGTGCAATCCTGCTGCTTGTGTGAGGACACAAGTGACCACCAGCACAAAATGGTGCTGAGTGTCTGTGACTGCCAGCAGAACGAGAGGCTGGATGCTCCATGGGTGTCTGCTGCAGCCAGACTGATGATTCCCAATGGGACTGGGGCCTGGTTCTGTCCAAAATGTAGGTTACTGTCAGGAAGCAAGGCACATGAGCCAGGGCAGATCCCTGTGCTGCCACAGGGACCCTTCCCTACTGACACACTCAGGATCCAGCCCCCGTGCCAGGCGTGCTGCAGCAAGGGACAGGTCTGGCAGAGAGGGATTGTTTCCATCCCATGCTGAGGTTGTTCTCAGCACCTTGTTTCAGCTCACAGTGACCCAGGCTGCTGCTGCTGAGGCAGGAAGCTCCCCCCACACTAAGCTGCAAAGTCTCTGTCCTGCTGACAAGTCTCTGCAAAGCACAGGGTTCATTGCAAAAAAAAAAAAAATACACACAGAAAAAAAGGCAAAGCACCAAGTAACTGAAAACACACAACCTGGGGCTCTGGGCTAGCCAGTCCCTGCTTGCTGGGTCAGCCTTGTGCCCAGGTGAGCCGTGCCCTACTTCACAGCACTCCAGGGAATGAGTTGGAGCAAGCTCAGCAGTAAATGGGCAGTGGGCAACTCAGCTGCTGCACAAGGTGCTGCTGCTCAGGTGCAAGGTGTGATTCCCAGCAGCTGCTTCATTAGGTGCCTCTCACAGAGCCCTGCTCATGATCATCTACCTGGCTCTCTTCCACTTAATGCACTCAGGAGGTGGCTTGCAGTGAGAAACAGTCTACAGTCACCACTGGCCAGGACCTTTGGGGCTATGGGAGGGGCACCCATCCCCAGCACTTACCCCTGCTGCGGGGACAGGGCTTCAAAAAGAGTTGGGAGGTGGGACACATGGACACTGTGGGATGCTTTGAGCACTACTGTGGGCTGGGGATCAGCCTCTGGAGAGCCACAGGCAGATTTGGGAGGTGCCCAAGCACCTGGTGGGCACAGAGGCTGAGCACTGGGGCAGCTGGGCACACTGCAGCCCCTGCACACATGGCCATGCACGCCTGACCTTGCATTCCCTCCTCAGCTCTCCTCGGAGAGCTCTTCAGGACAGCTGTAAGAAACCCTCAAGCCTCTCTGGAAGCTCTCAGCAGTAGGAAACAGCTGAGCTGTTCGATTTCTCGTGGCCCTCCCCACCCCTTAGGCAAGGTTTGGTCACTGCTGGGGTCCCACCAGCCATCCTTGATGGGAGCAAAGAGCACCCTGTGCTACCCTCCAGAAGGAGGAGGAAAAGGGGCACTGACAGTGGCAAAGGGGGACATGCCAGAGTCAGAGGGAAGGAGGTAGTACCCATTCCACCAACGAGGGAAAGAGCATCCTCAAGATGCTCCATATTTTCCCTTAAAATAATGGCTTCTTGGGAAAAAAAAAGCCAGAAACAAAAAAAGGCAGCCATGACTCTCCCATGCAGAGGAGCTGAAACTCTGGGGCCATCCATCACAATCCTCTTCTCATGCATATTCCCACAAGGATTTCTGGAGCCATCTCTCCCCAGACAAGTTCCAGCTTGGAGGCTGTTACAGCAACAATCCAAGACAATGCTATCTCCATGTCCTCTGCTGAACACAGCCCACTGGCTCATGGAGCAGGGTGGTTCCATGGCCCTCCTGTGCCCATTCCCACTGGAGCCCTCTCCTGTCTTGCCCATCTGGACATAGTCACTGGCTCCAACTCTGGATCAGCACCAGAGCCACGGGATGGCTGTGCCGGCTTCCCAGGAATCGCTGCCTGTGCCCAGCACTGGGAACGCTGTCAGCCCCAGCAGGGATTAATGATGATTCAGGGGATTTCACCACAGCCTGCAGGGAGACTGGCCAGTTTCTGTGGGCCAACCACAAGGCCTCAGTGAAACACCAGGTTCCCTGCCCGAAATGGCTTCACCAGCTGTGCCCCGAAGCCACCTCGTCTGCATCTCATTGCCTCCAGCCTGTCCCTGGCCAGCTGGGACACGACAGCAGGAGAAGTCACCTCTGTGCCAAAGACAGTGCCCAACCTCCATCAGCTCCCATGGGCAGAGCTGGCACTAGAGCTGAACCCTCCAGCTTTGCTGCAGTTTGGATGTAGAGCAGCATTTGCACTGCAAGCAGACACTTTTTACAGCCCAGCAAACCTGTCCTTGGTGTATGTGCTCACTGCTCTGCTGGACCAGGTGTGGGGTTTCAGGCGAGTTAATTCAGTGAGTTTCCAGTCTTACTCTTTCCCATGTAATCCAGGAAAGCTTTACTGTGCTAGAGTGTTGCCATCAAACTACATCACAATAAGTCACTGCAAATACATAAGCTGACACCTCCAAGGTCTTCCAGGTTATTCTCAGTTTCACTTTCCGGTCATCAATAATGGATGTGGAAAAAGCAACGAGACTGCAGCTGTCAGCCAAACCTCACACCCACCTGCACAAAACACAGGGAAAAGCTGAGGTCTTTGCAAAGATCTGGAGCTTGCATGTATTTGGTAAATTAAACTTCAGTTCTGGTTTTATACTGAAATTGCACTGAAGAAACTCAGGGTTGCCCATTCTTGTATATTTTTAGCTGAACTTTTCACATTCATTAAAAAACTTCAACGCTAACATTTTTCTACCCATTTTCCTGGGTGTTGAGCATGAGGTATTCTGACCTTTTAAAAGTTTAATTCATATATATATATATGTATAAATGTTTTCTCAGAGTCTTACTTACAGGCTGAAGGAGAAAAACAAAAATCCTTGGTAGGTTTGGATGAATCTGAGTTTATTTTTACCCTGTCTGATACTGCAGAATTTCCCTGTTAATCCCAGGCTGAGCTCACAGTGCCACTTCGATCACTAGACTCACACTGTGGGTGTGACAGGTACTACTTCTCACCTGGCACACTCAGCCTGGCTCTGTGCAGCATTTGGACAAAAAAATGCTCAGATGGTGTTTCAGAAGGTGGGGAAGCCCAGTGTTTCAGTACTGACACCTCGGGCAGCCCTCACTTCTGCCTAGGGGCTCAAGGCTGGTGAGGTGCTGGGGGACTGGAATCCAGGGCAAATGGCCCTATGGGCCTTGAACAGCAGCTGGTCAGGGGCTTGTGTGATTTCTGTGTCAGAAAATAAATCTAACGTTACAACCAGGGGAAGAGGGTCAAGCAAAGCAAGAGGCCCAGTTGTGACTATCTTCTCATCTTGGGCTGTGGGGTGTTCTCCATGGCTGGGCTGGGCTCCCCCTCCACTGCAGACAAATAAAGCCCAACAAATCTCCATGATGGTGAGGAAGTGCCCTGCCCCGCTAGGGGAGAGCTGGAGAAAATGTCATCCAGACTATTTCCAGTTTTGTAACTATGTTTTTTTAGGAGGAGGGAAGGCAGACTAGCCAGAGGAATGTGGAACAGCCAAAGGAGCCTGCTAGCCTGCTGCTTCCCCAGGGGAAAAGCAAAGCAAACAGGAGATGAAAAGCCTGTGATGCCATCTCCATCCTCAGAAGAGTGCCTTGCCTACCACACTACCACATTTTTTGTGTGTGGGTGGGTGGGTGGAGAAAAGAACAAAGATCACTCAAAGCCTTCTGCTCAAGTTATTCCATATTGCGTAAAAATATGGTAACGCTCATCTGAGGACAGGCTGGAGCCTAAACCCTCCCAGGTGAGTGCTGGAGACATTAGGCAATAGCACCTTCCTTTTCCTTCTTGGCCTAGCAATAGATGCTGAGCAAAATGGCAAGCTGGAAGAAAGCATTGCCCTGCCCTAGGCTGTGGTTGGAGCTGAGCAAGAAGCCTCTGTGGAGAGCAGGACTCTAGCAGGAGCCTCCTGTGCCCCAGGCAGAGCACTCACCAGGCATCCAGCAGGTAAAACCACCTTGCTCCATCCCTTGTTTTTGTGAGAGCGGAGGCACACGGCTTAACCACCTTGTCCCAGGAAGCAGGAGCCGCCCTGGAGCTGCTCAGGAAGCAGCAACCCTGTCCCCTCACCTGGCTGGAGGCACGAGGGAGTGTGCAGGGAGCTTGGCCACTTCACTGAGGGCTGGGAGCCTCCCATGGCAGGGCCCAGAGCCCAGAACCTGTGCTGTGGTGCTGAGTCCACAGAAGGATGAGAGAGACACTGTGAATCATTTCCCAGTAGATAGCACAGAAGTGGGATAAGGAGCATTTACACTGCCAGTGAGTGTAACATGAGAGGCAAATGGTTTCCCAAGCAGCTTCATTTCTTGAGCAAGGACCCTCGGTGCCAGCAGGCAGCATACTGCCTGTGCCACGTGTGTCCAGAGGCAAGGCTTGGCACCACACCAGCCAGGGCTGGGCAGCTGCTCCCTGAGGGAAGCAGAAACAGTTAGGAGGAAAATGTAATGAGAAACAGAAATTTCTCTTTAAAACATTATAAAAGTGGTGTATGTCTTGCAGCATCCAAGGGACAATGTACCAGCCTGTAGGACCAGAGGCAGTGAAACAGGACAACACGAGGGGCTGCTTTGCAGCAGCAGGATGGCAGCAACCATCCCTGCTCCCCAGTCTATAGGGGAGAAAAGCTCAGCTGAAATGTCACAGGGAAGCCCAAAGATGGTCCAAAGGACTCCTGGCCCCTCTCTTCCTCCAGCCCACACCCCCAGCACTGCTGGGACCAACAAAGCAGTCCCCACTCCAGGCCTAGTGAGGACACTGCCATCACCATGGGGTGTGATAAGAGCAGGAGCCACACGGCTCCTTTCCAAAAGCTACAGAACACACGTGGTTAATTGCAGGGTCCCTGGATAAAGCACAGCACTGACTGATAACCTTCCTCTCCTCCCCTGGGAAGTGCCAAGTACCCCGCTCCCATGGCAGCCTGCCAGCACCTGGCACAATTTTGGGTTCCCAGGGCACAAGCAAGCTGTGCCCTGCTGCTCCATACCATCCACGATGGGCACCCAGGGCAAAAGGGTGAATAATGCCAAGGACCAAACCAAAGCTTTTAAGGTGAGGGAGCAGGAGCTTTAATTTCTCTCTTGATCAGAGGTTTTTAGCAGGTCCCACCTGGGGTTGGTCACAGTGTCCAGCTTTTGCCAGGACATTCTTTGTCTGAAATATTTGCAATTGCTTTGTACAAGCATGGTCGCATGGCAGCAACACGAGGGAACACAGCAAAGGTAGTGGGTGGGAAAGAAAACCAATTAAAAATAAGTATTTTCTAGTTGGATGCAGGCATTAAAGACTGGCTTGCTGCTTTGAACACAATTGTTTAGCCAGCTACAGGAGCTGTCTCAGACTGCAGGGACTGAGGGGCTGAAAGCAGACAGATGCAACAGCTCGGATGGGTTAAGAACATAGGAGAAACAAGACGCATAGAGAGAGAAATGTTTTTATTAGTCCAGCTGATATAGCTAGAAAAAAATAGACAAGTTTTCAGGCAACTCCTTCCATTAGGTAATTGCTGTGAGCGCAGTAACAACGCTGTGTTGAGGAGAGGCACCACTAAATGAACACTCTCTGATTACAAGAAGCAAAACCAGCTATTTGCCAAGCGTCTGTGAACAGTGACATGAAGCACAGCATGGGGGAATCTAAATATACAGAACCATCCGGTTGTCTTTTGCACCACTTTCTCTTCCCTGCTCTCACAAGCTTCATACAGAAAAGTCCTGTGCTGATTAACTCAAATACAGGAACACCCAGTACAGAACAAAACTCTTACAGATGATCTCCTCTCCCCCACCCAATTAACTTTGAAACAAATACAAAGCTGTATTAAAAGAAAAAAAATCTGAAATGTTCACTCAGCCTTTTCTCACTAAAATTAAATTAGCTTATCTCAGCTGGAATCATCTCTTCAGCTAAGTGACAGCCTGCAATCACAGCCTTAGAAATACAAAAGAAAGCTTCAGTTATCTACACAAACCTATATAAAGCTGCACGCCAAGGAGCTCTGCATCAACCTCTCATCACGCTCCCTCCATCAAAGCTGTGTTTCTGCAGTGGGTAGAGCTGTTGAGCAGGTGCATCTGCATGAGCTGCAAAGGATGTTCTTTCCAAGGGTCTGATGCTCCAAGTTAGCATTACTTGTGGAAAATGGTGCTCCTGTATGTTAATAATATGGCGCTCCCATCCAGCAAGCACACATGTACAGCCATTCTAGAGAACAGACCTACTTGATGCAATCTTGAGCTCAGACCCAGAGAACTACCTGAGCTTGCAAGCCAGGCCCAGCTTGGACAAAAACTATTTTGCATGTTTTAATTGACTATACTGCTCAGTTTTAGGCTCATGGGCAACTGGTGCAGGGGCAAACAAAAGCTAATCAGCTTGTATTTTTCTCTAAGTTGCAACTTTGAAACCCCATCTCTGCCCTGGCTGGGCTGAAATCACTTAAGAGAGAAGCATGGGCTGAATTAATCTAGGTTTCACCTCACCCCTTACACCCTCAAAAGAGCAACTGCTGTTTACACTAGCTAGATCGAAAACAACCTTCTCCCCACAAAGCAGCCCAGGGTCAGTAATACCACAGGCTGTAGTCAGACCTCAGAGCCTTGCCCTGCACCCCTAAGAGCCCATCTGAAAAAAGCAGCAGCCCTCTGGACCCAGCCCTGTCCCCCCCTCCCTTACAGGAGCCAGCCTGGCTTGCAGTACTCAGGATAATGACAGTGTACAGTTGGCATGAGCAGATGCACAAGTCAAAGCCTTGGAGGTAGGGCATGTTTGCAGTGACTCATGTTTAACACTAGTTCTCAAATTTACAGCAACTACAACCAAGTTAGAAGGTTCAACTTTTGAAACTGCTTTAACAACATTTCAACTCAGCTGGTCTGCAGCAGCACACTAGAAAGATATGCTTGCACACAAAACCAGACCATCTGGCAGAACTATGAAACCAAGTCACTTAAATCTCAAAGACATTCAGTTAACATATCTAAGACACCTCAGGCCAAACAATAGTTTATTTCATTTTCAACAACATCTCAACCATCAAAAAAATAAACTCTAACACAAATGGATGGAAGACTTCTCTACAGTGTAACTAAGTGGGCTCTGACCCCAAGGGTTTGAATTGGAGTGACATTTTATTATTCATCCAATAAGTTAGGAAGCATGAGAATAAAGTGCTTTATTTCTGAGCTGGCATGAGGTCATCAATGGACTGGCCATTTTCAAGGCGTTTCTCCATTTCAATGAGAAGCTTCACTCCATCCACCACCATCTGCACCAGCTCCACCTCAGAGAAGCCAAGACGATCAGCATTGGAGATATCAAACACTCCTCCAACAGCAGCTGTGTCCACACCACCTGCAGCAAGAGATTCAGTTACAACATTGACCTCAGCTAGAGCAGGTGAGTCTGCCTCTCTTCCCTCACTAGCCTGAGGTAGGGACACAGCAGGACCATTCTCCACAAGCTGCCACTTGCACCTCCTCCTACATGCGGAAAGATAAAGCCACGTGTGATTGCCAACATGAACCACAGAACATGAACTAGGCCAGCTCTTCATTCTTCTGACCCATGAGCAATCTAACCTGAGGTCACAAGTACCTGCTGGAGCCATCTCCTAGCCACAGGTTAAACCAGGATTCCCACCCTTGCTTGTAACAGGAACAGCTGCCACCAGGTCCACCTTACCTGGTGTTCAGAATGACACACAGGACATGAACTAGAAAGACATGGTACATACTAAGTAGAGCACTAGAATCCTCAACTCCTCCAATATACAATTTGAAAACTTTTTTCTCTCTACGTGTTTTACAAGGGTTACCTTCTGGATGGTGTGACAGACACTGACAGCATGAACCAAGAGATGGCTCTGGCCATAACCAGGCCTTTGCTGGTGTCTTAGGGCAGACTGACTCAGCTCAGTGTTATCAACTCTCACCTGTGCCTCGTTTCTGCAGCCGAAGTCTCTTGAGGACCTCTCCAAATTTCTCATGTTTCCCAAGGTGTGGGATCTTGATGTGCACACCAGCACGGAGCCCTGTTCCAAGGTTGGATGGGCAGGTCAGGATGTAGCCCAAGTGTGGATTCCACATGAACTCGTAGTTTTTGGCCTTGAAGAGACTTTCTATCTATAAATAGAAAGAACGAATGTTTAGAGATTGTTCTCTGCCTTAAGACTGTAGGACATCCATTAGCACTCACTTGCAGCTCCAGTTACTCAGCAACAGCCACAACACTCAGAAGGAACAGCTATTTCAGCCACATAAGCCCCCTCTCCATGGAAAAAATGGCCACCAGCAAGGAAGGGGCTTTTAAGGCCTTCATCTTGCTCCTAGCAGTGAGACAGGCTGACTTTAAAAGCTACACTTCTTATGTTACTATCTGTTAGGAAGCTGCATTCAACACATGTCAAGCTGGCACGACTCTTAGAATCAGGAAAGGGGCTGGTAAAGCTCAAGCTCATATCAAGACTAGAAGTAGAGAACGGCATCCAGCCTAAAAACTTGAGTCCAGTTTTGCCCATGCACATTCAAACAATTTCTCCTCCCCAGCAAAGTGTCTTAAAGCTTTAGAGAACTATGTAGAATTTCTTTAAAATACAGTTGAGACATTTGGATAAGGGTGCCACCACATCAAGCAAACATATTCTAGATTACACAGCCACAAGGCTTTTTTCCAGAACACCTGTTCTGTAGCCCTCACAGCTCTGGATCTCAGAGTGTTCCCAGAGATCCAGTCTATGAAACACTACCATGGAAGACTCCAGAGGGGGCTTGAAAAAAATGTGCTCTCAGATCAAACCATGTGCCTTTTGAACCTACAGCCCAAACAACAGTGATTTACCTTTGTTAGTCCAGTACAGAAGCGGTTAAATACTTCCTTCATGTTGCCACCTTTCTGCATGGAAATAACTCTAAGGTGATCCTCCTCATTGATCCAAACAAGGAAAGTCTTGTTATCATTGTGCCTAGGAGACAAAGCAATCAGTTTGCTGTCTTTCCCACATCACATTTTGAAGACGGTCCCAAATTGCTCATCACTGCAGATTTTAGTTCAAGAGGCTCACTTAGCTGCTTCAAAAAGATTGATCTTCCTTCTTTTGCCCACGCAGGACCTAAGTTAAGCTGGTAGTTGCTACTCTGCTCTTTTCAAGAGGTAATTTGAATTGGCCTTTACAGAGTGACTAATAACATAGCATTACCTAGTCTTATAGTATCAAAACCTAAAATGCCCTCATCCCCCTAGCTCTCTTGTGGCTCCAGTTTACAAATTAAGGTATTTCTGCTCAGCAATTTGCAGAAAGGTGATCAGTAGACTGTGAGGGAGTCCTGTACAATAATGTTCCTGATGCCACCATGTGTATTAAGCCTTTTAACAGTATTTTGTCACATTCTGTCAAACTGCACTTTGTACCTTACTTTCAGTATTAATTTTAGACTATGGCTCTTCAGAGATGCTGTATAAAATCCTCTGAACAGTGCGCTCCCCCTGTCCCAGCTTGCAGCTGACAGCAAGTACTATCATCCATGTTTATCATGCTGGTAATTTCTGAACTTGATTAGGATCAAAAATTAGCTAGTACCCGAGGAAAGTTATTTATGCAGACAACACTAAGACATTACACTTCAAGTCTGTAGATTAGTCATGCTCAGATGACAGCGCTATCTGGTGCTGGCAATCTGCAGGTAGATGATGCAATCTTAAAGGTGACCTACAGAAACAAAGCATGCTTCCTCTGGGTTGTACTGAAACAGCTGCAGTAATAAGATTGGAGCATTCCTGTTGATAAAAACCTAGCCCTTAGCTTACAAGGGAGCAAGTTAATTATGCTGCAGAAGCTCCTGAGATGCAGTTTTATGTAGGTGACCTACATTTAAAACAAGCAGAATCCTTCTATTCTACACCTCTGCATCAGTCAACTGTCACCAAATGTCCGGGGAGAGGGGCAGAACTCTTCACTAGAGCAGACAAAGCCATACTAGTCCAGCACCAGTGAGTTTCTGCAAGCAGAAGCTAAGAGACCAGAAGGGAGTAACTATACATCCAGGACTGACTCTGAGCTAAGACAACACTATGGTTTGTACCACAAGTTACTCTCAACTCTTGTGGGAAGAGCTAACTGTAGTGGCACATCTGCTCCTTTACAAGTGATCCACTTCCATAAGCTGATTCAGTTTTTGCATGATGGTTCACTGACCCATGCAGACTCCGGTTCTGGGCTACCCAAGTTGCCTTGTTCTTACTAGCATAAGAACACTTGTCCAAATTTTGCTGGTCAACTACAACTTCCATAGGAGTTTCTCATCATATCCAGTAATACAAAATTTTGCAAACAGTACAAGTCGCCACCAAAAACGGCAAGACTTTTTTGACTTCTATGACTGCTTTCTCACAAATATACTCACCAGATACCCCTGGCATCAGGCCAGTCTCGTGCCATCCCAGATGCCAACAGAAGAGGAGAAACTGGCTTGTCAAACAAGAAGTGGTCATCAATCAGCTGCTGCTGCTCTGCATCAGTCATGTTCCTCAGAGCATAGTACTTCCCCTTGAGATCACCATCCAGACTACCCAGAGCTGAAAGAGAGAGGCTCTTTTAGAATGGGACTAAAGGTGCTAGACTTTCCCAGCACTTTGGAGACCCAACACAAAGTATGGCAATGTTTGATCTGCTGGGTCTGGTTCCTCCCTTGCTTTCATCTGCAGTGGCAATACCCTTGTGGTAGTATCAGATGATTTGTCTGCACCTTCCAGGATTATACAAGTAGCCTTTGTTTCCTTACATGCAGTATAGAATCGTTAGTGCTGCTGAACTGTACAAACGGAGACTGCTTTTCTTCCAAGGAGAACCAAGGTTATGAATATAACAAGCAGTATTATTCTAGCCAAGGACTGTTACTCTGCCCTTGAGAGGTTTTGAAACAACTACACTCTGAGTCTCCAGAACTGCACCTTGAGTATTAAAAAGCAATAGGAAAAACAAAAAAAAACAGCTGAAGATTTTCACTGAAAACCAGGGCTTATTCTAGTCAGCTGCAGATTTGGAACAAGAATACATCTCTAAGCAAGCTGAACATTAATGAAAGTCAATTAAAAGCAGCCACAGAACACTGCATCCCATGACTCAAACCCTATGGTTGCTACATACCTGTTACATTTCAGGTTTCAGCCCTGATGAACCAACCTCTTTCCCCACACACACAGACAGAAGCTTTTGAGATCAGCAGAGGTCAACTTAAAGCAGTACAACTTCCCTCCGCCACGTGCTCTTGCTCTCAGCTACAAGCTGCAATGCTGAGGCAGCTCTAATGCAACGAGCTTTTTCCAGGGAAAGCTCCATGTTCAGACTAAGTCTCCAGGGAGGTGGCTCTTGCCAAGTGCCTCCATTTTCAAACTGCAAAGAACACCTCTTGCGCAAAGGACAGAGCTGTGTCCCTGATGCACCTCGTTCTCACTTTACCTTCAACAGAGAGCTTCTCGATAGCCCGCCTCTCCCCTCGACTGCAGTGCGGGGGAAGACAGAACCCACGGATGCTTCTGCCAGTTCTGACACGGGAACTTAGCACGTAATTGGGATCCAGGTCATCACCTCCCTACAAGATAAGGAAACCAGCAAGTACAACCCTGTTACCAAGATACCTCCCCTAAACACACGTAGCCACCATGCACTTTACACCTGAGGTATTGACTACCTGGCCTGTAAGCCAGCGCCTCACTTCAGGGCTATTTTATTCAGCATTACATCAAGTATCTGTTGCAACACAACTCTTGCTTTGAGGCCAAGGCTACAGCTACTAAGTAGTCCTAGAAGACAGGGTTATCACCAGAACATCAGTTTCATGTCCATTTCAGACTGTGGTCTGGGCTTCTGTTACCCCTTAAAGATTTGCCATCTACAGATACCAACATGAGACAAAAACTTTCTTTAGTTAGGCGTTTACTCTTGCAAATGAGAATTATTCATTACTGTTCTCATAAGTCTCTTTTCAATATGATTTACGGCTAGCCAATCAACATGGAGTTAGGAACTCCCAGAGTCTAGTTTACAGTAACATTTAAAACCCCTAAAATGATTTAAGAACCCTTACTCCTAGCTGTAAAAATATTTATTCGATAGCATGACACCATCAGCTAGAAATTAAGATCCAAGATCAGACAGAAGAAAGTGTTTAAATTTTATGACATTCCTTGACTCCCAGGACAGAGCTGTTTAGTTTGACTGTTAGAGCCCACAGCTCATGGAAATGCTCACTGAAGGTGTTTGGCACAACCCACACTGCAGCAGCACCTGAAAAAGCTCCTGCTGCACACAAGCTACCCAGCTGTACCCAGCCACTGACATCCCACAGCAGCAAGCTCTTCAGGCTGACTGCACCAGACCCACAGCCCAAGTGTCCACGCTCGGTGGAAGCCAGGGGACAGAGCCTGAGCAACCAGTTCAGGCAGCTGCCAATAACTTCACAGTTCTCAGATCAATGATCTGTAATTGATCAAAGCTTTATACCTGCAGGTTATCAGCATTCAGGTCGGTCTTGTGCTGATCACTTGGTTTGTAGCCACCATGCCTGTCTTCAATAACTGGATCAAAGAGTTCCTTGAACACTTCATAGGATTCTTCATCACCAGCCACACATCCTACTGTCATTATGAAGGGATGGCCTGGAGTGGTAATAAAGTCAGAAGAGCTAAGTTTGGGCAACATTTGGCTGTACTCCAGTGCAGCACTAACCAGGCAAGTTCTTTAGTGGCAAGTCTAGTCACTTAGAAATTCATTCTTACACAGAAACATTTGGAGAGACCCTACATTTTACACTTCATCCAGATAGTCAAACGCAGTGCTATGGAAACCCATAGCTGTTGTCATTAAACCATGCTCATTTGCCAAGCTTGGTTTAGGACAAATTTCCACAGCACATCTAATTTCACTAGCTAATTTAGATCACTGCATAGAACTTTATGTCTAAACAATCATGCTTTGCTGCAAGCAAGCATGCTTTGCTTTTTGCTCCTTCTGCTACACAGCTACATTTCTGTAGTCTGTTCATAAATACCACCTCCACAAGATTAGTTTTAAGTCACCATATTCAAAAGCACCAGTTACTTCAGCTGGTTCACACGGAATATTCTCAATGCATTTTACCAGGATTATCAACCCCAGTCTGAATGACATCATCCAGGGTGAAGCCACTGGGCGTGACTCTGTCTCTCAGTTTCTTGTATAAATCCAGGGTTAGAACTTTGGCCATGTGGTTGTTGTGGGTGCTCAGGTCCGGGTACTCCTCATCAGGAGGCAGTCTCTGATTATTTAGTTGGGCCATTTTGATATTGCTAGAGTAAAAATAAATACTGTAATGTTAACATGTAAACACATCTGCTCCCCCTTTTTCATAGAAGTGCTACAGAACATCATGTAACCAGTCTGGAATACGAATAGACCAGGACAGCCAGGTAAATTGACTTTTTCCCCCCCCTCCCCAGATGAGTTATAATTAGAATTTAGTTTGACTTTTTTTTTTTCTCTTCAGATTGAAAGTATTTAGCAGAGCAGTTACATAATTGAAGTGTCTGGGAATTGATATGTCAGATCACAGCACGGAATATAGCTTGATGGAAACATGGCCTCCTAGCAGAGCCATGCTTTTAGAGCAGTCTCTCAATGCTTTAGAAGATTTGTCTCTCAGTAGCTTGAGAAGTTTGGGTACCATTGTCAAGAAGCACTTCCAGTCAGGAGGGAGAACAGATCATTATGCAGACCTAACGACCCCATTACCTGGGTTGTCAACCCCAGTCTGGATGCAATCATCCAGGGTAAATCCACTGGGAGTCTGCTTATCCCTCAATTTCTTGTACAGGTCCGGGGTCAGCACCTTAGCCATGTGATTGTTGTGAGCTTTCAGGTCAGGGTACTCCTCCTCAGGCTTGTACTTCATCTTCAGGAGGTTGTGGCTGTTTGAGAAGGGCATGGCTGACCCTACCGCAGTCACTAGGGGAGAAAGATGGGAAGCCTATCACTGGGGGTTTGGCAGGCTCCGGACCGCCCGGGGGAACGCCAGGCACCCAAAAGGTCACCTTGGCTCACGTTCCACCCGCGCCTTTCACACCTTTGCTGCTACACCACCTTCCACAAGCATCAAGAAGGAGGAAAGAAAAAAAAAAAAAAAGTTCTTCACGTCCACCAGCCTTGCCCCGTCCCCACCATCCCGGCGGCAGGGGCAGAGGCTCTCCCGCCTGCCGGGGCACCGCCCGGGCTGAGGGGACGCGCCCAAGGTCGCGCGGAGCGGCCGTTGCAGCAGCGGGCAGACCCCGCGCGCGGCTCGGGGACAGGGGCAGCGGCCGGGCCGCCGAGAGCCGGGGGGCGCTCGGCCCCGCCGGGACCGCGGGCCGGCCGGCAGGTGAGCGGGGCGGCACCGCTGCACCCTCGGTGCGCGGCCGCGCCTCCTCTCGCCGCTGAAGGGCGAGGGGATCCCGAGCAGCGACGGCGCCCTCCGCGTCCGCGGACCCTCGGCTGCTCTCCGACCGGGAAGGGGAAGGCAGCATCCAATAAGCCCTTACACAACAGACGGCTGCCTCAGGGGACCTGGACGGGGCGAGCGTATGTAACTACCCTGCTAAATACCGGGTTAATCTGGTTTTAGAGCCCAACCAGCCCGGCGAGCACCTGCGCCGCTCCCTGCGCCCCCCGCCCCGGCTGTGCCCCTGCCCCGCGCGCCCCTCCTCAGCCTGACCGGCTCCACCCCACACAGCGCGGGGAGGAAAAAAAAGAAAAAAAAAAAAGGCAAAAAGTAAAAACAAAACAAACAAGAAAATCCTTTAAGGTTGTAGAACAGCTCGGCTGCCCCGGGACTTACCGCGGGCTTCGCAGCTACAGCAAGAACCTCCGCACCGCTGCGCGCACTGGACTGCCTCACTCCGAGTGAAGCTCCAGCGGCCCCGCCGCGCGTCTTTTATATAGAGCGCAAGCCGGCGCCCCATTGGCAGTTATTTATAGCCCATTCATTCCATTGGGCCGCGCGGCGGCGGGCGGGGCGGGCGTTGCGCCGCCGGCCGGGCCCGCGCTTGCCGCCATTTTGCTCGGCGTCGGGGAAGTCGGTTGGGGGGACGGACCCCCCGGGGCGGTCTCGCGGCGCTGAGGCGGCCTCGGCGCTGTCCGTTACTGCGGGCCTGAAGGCACGAACGCGCCCCGTGTGCCGCCGGCTAAGGGGTGCCATCGCACACCAGCATGGCCCGTGGCAGGCTTCACACCTTCGCCAGGCTCGGTCGAGGGTTCAAACACGGGTCTGATAATGCATCATCCCAAAATAAGGGTTATGTAGTGTGCGCGCTGGCCGTGCTGCGAGCCTTGTGAGTGGCAAGTGGCCCCGAGCTGGCAGAAGCCCCCGAGGCGGCTGCGGATGTGGCGCCCAGCCCCCGGCAGCCCGGCTCTGCAAAGGGAGGACCTGCACCTCGCCTCCAGCACCTGCGAAACCGTGGGCTCGATTTACAGTTTCATTTGAAAGGAAGTAGGGTGATGGTGTAAATCGCAGTGAATCCTCTGCTCTTGTCATGTGCCAAAAAAAAAAAAAAGTCTTCAGCTTTTACTGGAGAGAGGGTGATTTCCTGCTAAAGACAGGCACAGGAACTCTGGGATCTGACCCATCTAAAGCTCACCTGAAATTTCACTGGTCTTTTTGTAGGAATGAGCAGGTTTGCTAAGATGCAGCTGAGAATCCTGCTGTTTGCAGAAATAATAATTTGTTAACTACGTGAATATCTTGATTTCACTTTCACCTTTACATAATAGTATCTTTATCTTCTGACGTGTTTCTCACGGCAGAACCCATGTTTATCCTCCTGTCCAAACAGATTGTACTTATCCATGAGATCTGAGTCCCAGAGTTGCTTTCCTTGACATGAGCTGTGACTTTCAGGAGATCATCACCTGAAACTCTTTCCCCACCACAATCCTTTCAGCACCATGACCAGTACCCTCACCCTAAGAACAAGAAGCATGTGCACTTTACAGAACTGCTACGGACTTCAAAATAATAATATACATATAGAGGAAATAATTGCAAAATAAAAAGCCTAGACTGCATCAAATAAAAATGTGCTGTGTTTGGCAGCCATCCAGGTTTCCGAGTTATTCCAGGTCTGGTAGACTGAGTTGCTGAGTACACAGATCTCCAGGAGAAGCCAAGGGCTCAGCATCTGTGCCAGTCCAGTCTCTTAGCTTCCGGATCAAAGAACAAATCCTCTCTCTAGGTCTCCTCTGCACTTTTAACCTCACAAAATCTTCCCCTACACAATGCTCATGCTCCAGAATAGTGTAAATTGCACATAATGCATGGCAAAACAAGTATTAAATTATCATAAGTGTAAAATTGTACCTAGAGTCCTCAATAAATTGCAATATAAATATAACATTAATGGATTACTTCAGCTGCAAACATAATTCTGATTGTAGATTTTTTTTAATGTAAACCACGAATATTTTATTCTTAATTTGAAACAGAAATATACTAAAACCATTTTCTTACATTATGGCATATTTTTGTGGTAGCTTTTTCCACAAAAAAAAAAAGCCAATCAGGGTAGGTTCTGAAGGCTCCTTTTATCTTATTCCATAATCTACTGCCACACAAACAAAGAAGTAATCAACTGTTCTGTAATTTAATTGTTCAGGAGATTTGTGGAGTCAAGGTCACCTCGAGATCCAAAATCCAAGGATCCGTTTCATTGAATATGCTCTTTTTCCCCCAGTGTTGCAGAACAGGGAATACCAGTTGTGGTAAGCAGGTAGAAGTCTCAGTGTGCCACACATTACAGCACTTCCAACACAAACACACACCTCTTCTTCACAGAACTTGGAGGACATGGAAAGAAAGTCAAGAACATAAAATCACTAAAATATATCCAAATTACATGTTTAATAAACAATGCACTCTCTTCCCCCTTTTTCTCACCACTATTTGACAAATTTCTACCATGCAGTAAGTCAGAAGTGGCTGGGTTTTACTCAGACAGCATTTGAAGACAGGCTGAAAGCTGTGTGTAAATTGGATCCTATCTTTGTCACAGCATTCCGTGCCAGCTTCCCTAGTGACTTAATTACAGATGCTGTGCCCTTTGTCAACAGCCTCTGATCACCTGCTTTATCTGCCTCATCTGCTGGGAAACATTCGCTTTGGATAAGCCTGTATGGCCTGTTAGACTGTGATAAAGGCACCAATACTCACTTTCCATGCTAGGATGTATCTTAGTGAATACTGATTTATACGCTACATTTCCGGTTGGAAAGGTGGGCTGATTAATCCAGAGATCTTTGCACTGAGCTTTAACAATGAAGAATTAAGGGAAGTTAATGCAGCCAACTTCCTAAGAGGCTTAATTATAAATGTTGTGTGGTGTGCAAGTGCAAGAGCAGATAGGTGTTAGCTAGTGAATGTGTCTTCTGAAATTACTTGCATGAATGTAATATGAACCTGAAGAATTAGGGGATAAACATCATCTTGGAAACATAGAACAATATTCCAAATTAGGAAACAGCAAGAGAAAGTGGTTTGCTGTGAACAATTGAATTGTTTCCAATTCCTAATCTCCAGCTAAACACCACTTGAAAATTAAACATAACACTCATGTACCAGTAGATTAAAGAAATTGGCCATAGCTCCATCTGCTTAACTTGTCAAATGAAACTTCTCTTCCCATTTATCACTTAAAATGTATTTGCTTAGTTGTAATCCTTGGTGTATTTTTTCTCACTGGTTAGGCAGTCTGTTGAAAATTACTGATTGTTTCCAGTGTGCCTGTGGAAATGAGGAGCTGCTGAGTGTCTCAATCTTGTGCACAGTCAGGCCCATAGTGATCAGAACAGCAGCCCATCATGGGAAAGAAAGGACATGAGAACATAAACAATGACAAATATAACCAATGACACTAAAAATGACAGAAAATTAAACAAAGTGGGTGCAAATATAAAGGCACAGTAGAGCCATGATTGCCAGTCAGAAAAACAGCTGAGTAGGAGTTTGCAGTTTAAGAAACCTCTGAAACTGCATACATTATGTTTAGATTAGATGGAGAAGAGTTTCATAACTAACAAAGACGACTGCAATTATGCTATGGGCAGGTCAACACCATAAGAAAAAATATGTTCTCACTGAAGGTAATGGGAAAAAAAAAATCCTTTATACTTCATGGAACCACAATAATTTTAAAAATCACAGATCATCATCTAATCAGCTCTCCGTTACTGGGTTTGTGATTGTGAAAGGATGATTTTTTCTCCATTATTGTGTATTACAGGTTACTGGTGAATGCAGCACAGTACAGAGCGTTATCTGATTTAGCTGGGAACACTACCTGCACGTCCAAGGTGATTCACATGCTCCCTGCTATGCCCATACCGCTCCCATGCCAGGTGGCCTAGGCTTGTTGTGAGCAGAAGATGAGGCAATATTCTCCTCCTTTGCTCCTCCTTGCCTCCTGACTACAGCCCCCGTACCACCAGGGCAGGCAGGGCTCTCCACATCATTTCAATCTGAAACATGAGACACAAGTAGGAGTTAGTACCATGCTGTTAGGGGGTTAGATAACAATTCTGCTGCTTCTGAGCCCACAGTGTGGTTTCTCCTGCAGCCTTATGAAACCCCTGTGAAGAGCTTGGTTGGCCTCGAGCTGCCTTTCCTTGAGGCTGCCTTGGGGGAAGGGCATACAGAACTTTCTGGAAGCTGCCTGCCTGAGCCCTGGAGGCAAGGCCTAGTCTGCCAATGGCAAAGGCAGTCATTTGCTGGGGAAGGGGCTTCAGCCCTGCTGGCGATGGCCCTGGAGACACCTCACACGTTCAATGCGTGATGAACGCCAAGTGCCCACTGGGGCTATCAGTTCCCATCACGGCTTTTCACTGTGGCACACTGGGACCCCGCAAGTTTCACTGACAGGGCAGCTGCCCGAGGCGGTCAGTGACCGTCCCCACTCCTCAAGACCCAGCAAGAAGCGCAGAGAAGACGGGGAGGGGCGGTCAGCAAGGGACTGCGGGGGACAGGTGCCTCGATGGGGCTGAGGGGACGGGTATGCTGAGGGGGATGGATGCATCGATAGGACTGTGAGCATGACGAGCTGAGGGGAAACGGCGCCTCGATGGAGCTGCGGGCTGAGAGAAGCGGGCGCCTCAGGAGCGCTGCAGGAACTAGGTCTGAGCGCGCCGGGCACAGGCGGCAGCGACTCCCCGGCTCCAGGCAGGGCTGGCGGGGGCGGAGGCGGCGGGAGCGTCAGCAGCCTGCGACCAAGGCGGAAGGAGGCGCTGGGCGGGCTCCGCGTGTGAGGAGAGCCGGGCCGGGCCGGGCCAGGCCGGGCCGGTCCTGGGGAGGTAAACGGCTCGGGGTACGGGGAGAACCGCTGCCGTCCCCGCGGGGACACGGGGCGCTGGGGCGAAGGCGTTCCTTCCCCGCGGAGCCGCCGCCCGGGGCCCTTATGGGTTAACGCTGCTCTCCCGCGGGCGAATGCCGCCTCCCACCCCTTCCCTGCCCAGTCCGTGCTTCTCACCTGCCCGCAGCTGAGGTTCCCGGCTCCGCTGGGACGGGCTGATGCGCTGCTGCGGTCCAGGAGCCGCATTATCGCCCTCGGGATACGCACGGGGGCTGAGGGGAGTCCTGGCAGCGGGTCAGCGCTGAGCGGGAGCGGCTCCCGAGCCCGCGTGTGCCTGGGCGGGGAGGGGGCTGTGCCCGCCTCGTCTGCGGGAGGTTCCCCTGCCCCCGTGCCAGGCAGCCGGGCTTCGGGAGGGGGAAGGGGCAGCCTGCCAGGTCTCTGTGGGAGCTGGTCAGGGAAGAGAGATGAGTGTCTGGGTTGTAATTGAAGGCAACACAGAATCATGTTAGTGGTTTTATTTGTGAGCTGCGAGGGATCGCCTGGGGCGTTGGGTTTAGGTCGCTGCAGCCGTGGCAGATCCAGAGAAGAGTCCTGATCCGGTGTCGGAGTCACCGCCTCAGTTTCCCGGCACTGCCGTCTCCCAGCGCAATCCCCCTACACTGTGTGGCAACAGCGGTGCTGTCCCAATGCTCTGCGTGCTGCCCCGGGGGAAAATGTAGCAGTGCGGGAGCCTCTGCACTGCCAGGGAACGGAAAATACTGCAAGTAGTAGCACAGCGTGCTCCTTGACAAGGGGGCAAGGCAAAGAAACTTCCAAAATTACTCACAGACGCCAATTTTACCCCAAAGATATGAATATGGCAGGGGAGGTCTGAGCCTGAGCCTGAGCCTGAGAGATGTGTCACTTGGGATGTCAGCGTGCACTGACAGAGATGGACTTGGTGATCTTAAAGGTCCCTTCTAGCCTTGATGATTCTGTGATTCACTGCTGTGATTGCTAGCTGTGCTAAGTGTAGTGGCTCAAAGGAAGGCAAGGAAGCTGGGAGCCAGTTGGTGTAATCAAAGGGAGAGGAGTTCGCTCAGTGTTCCTGCAGGCTTGCTATAGGATTCTTTTTCACATGGGTGTAACTGCAGTAAATACTGTGAAAGAAATGTATTCCTTTCGAGGTCCTTTGAAATGACACTTGTGAGAGCTGAAAACTGCACTGCATTAAAAGTATCTGGAATGGGAACTATAAGTATCATTTATGAAAGATGAAGACATGAACATAATCATAAGGTGGAACCTATAAAAGACAGCATTTTTTCTATCTCATAAAGTCCTTCATGTATACATTTCTGAATTAATGGGATGCCCTTCCTACTATTTCACCAGATGTCCAGACAAGCCTCTGCTGCCTTGGCATCTGAGCACCTTATGCAATAAGCATGTCATAAGTTTTGGAAGTTTCAGCCACAAGCACATCTGTTTATCAACCTCAGTGAATGCAGTGGAAAAATTCTAAATCTAGCTGCTTAACAGCAAATTGAGCTACACAGAGTTTCCAGGGAGGAACCAGACTACAGACACCAGACTACACTTAGAGAACCAAAGGTTTTAAATTAAAATGATAAAGCAGGACCAGACTCTTAAGCATTCAACACAGAAGTGCTGGAATTCAGCAATTATTCTGAAACTAAAAGTTACACTGCTTTTGATTCTGCCAGGGATGGTGTACCAGACTTTCAAAGCCTTCTGTTATAGGCTTAAATTTTTAACTTTGGGATCCCTATTACTTCATTAAACAACTCTTGCATGTACTAATCAACCTGCAGCTTAGACAGTTAGCTGCTTTGAATAGCAATGTCATGTTTCATTGTAAGCTGCCTTCTGATTTCTAGATTGTCTTCTCAAGGCCATCAAAATTTAATTGTAATTCTCTAAAACAGCTCTGAGACCATGGGGCTGAAGTGATTCGATGGTTGGTATTAGCTTGCCAAATGGTTGTTTACATTTAGCTGCAGCAGAGATCACTTCCCAGACAATTACTTTGCACCCCCAGTGGCAAATTAAAGTCCACAATATTATTTTTTTTCCATGTAGTTAGTCAAGTTTATGCATAAATTAATGTCCTTAGCCTATCTCTAAACGTTCATTTGGAAAAGTTTCAAGTATACTTTTGTTAGTCATCCTAATAGCTGGTGATTGAGATCCAGGCAAGTAGCAGAATGTCTTTATGTTGTAAATCACCAAGAAATAAGCAAGAAGATGGGAATGTAAGTTATAACTTAAAAACATGCTCTGAGTGCTCAGGAACTGTAATTGAATAGGGTGCTGAAATTGGTACTAACCTGCAGTAGCACTGTGGAGCAGGCTGAGTAAATGATAATGTATTTCCCAATTTTTCTTTAAAAGGTACCATAAGCCAAGAAAAATACTTGTTGTTTTCAAATCTGTGGGATCCTTCATTGATTGCAGTTGGATCAAGAGTACAGTGGAGGGCCAGTCCCTGAACACTCTGGAGCTTGCTTGCCGGCATCTTATTGTGTGCTTTTGTTCTGTATTGGAGAAAATAAAATTACTTGGTTTTATGTCTGTAGCTTCAGCTCCGTCATGGTCCTGTGAAACTCTCCTGACATATTTGTTCTTCTCTAGGTGACAATCATCAGCCAGCTACAAGATTGCCACCATGAGTTTTGTTGAATATGGAGATACAATAAAGGATGGTGACACAGCTATTGTGTTCCTGGGCCACGAGTCCATGTTTCCTGTGAAAGTCCAGCATGGCACTGTAACACAGACTAAGTATGGGGTCATCAGGCATTCCACAGACCTCATAGGCAAGAAGTATGGCTCCAAAGTGACCTGCAGTAAAGGAGGATGGGTGTTCATTCTTCATCCAACTCCAGAACTGTGGACCATGAATCTCCCGCACAGGACGCAGATTCTGTATTCCACTGATATCTCTATAATCACCATGATGCTGGAACTGAAGCCAGGCTCCATAGTATGTGAATCAGGTAATAATTGCTATGTTGAAATCCTTTATGAGGAACTAACACTGACACTTTCATGAAAAAAACAGGGTTTTCTTTATATTTTGCAAAAAGCTGCACTTTTTTTCTGCTGTGATACAATTTTCCCTGCCCACATGTTGAAGAATTCTATATCTTGTGCACATGTTATCAGCTGCTGTTTCTTCAAAAATTCGTGCTACCTTGGAGTGCAGCCTCATGTATGTGAGTATACCTCTGAGCATGTGTTTGGTTAATTCATCTTCTTAGAACAAATATGTAAACATTTTCATTCCCATTTTCTAAAACTGTTGTTAAGTACTTAAAGAATGTTTGTAAATACATTATTTAAACCAAGATTCAGGCTTTGAATTTGCGGTTTCAGAGAACTTAGTTGAGATAACCTGGTGGAAGAGACTGGTGATAGGGTGTTGAACTAATAAGAGAAATAAATTGGCAGTATTTATATATGGTACCGTGTAAGTACACAAATTTCATTCTTTTCCCAAGTGTAATCTACTTGTAGCACCACAACTTCATACAAAATCACTGATTAAATACAATGGATGATGTGTTCATCACAGGGCTGTGTTTTATTTCTAAACTTGGTTTAATTTATTACAGCTTGCATGATTTTGCTTAATTTGGAAGTAAGGAGTACAAATTTACATAAAGGTTTTCTTGGTTACATAGAGTTTGTAATAATGTCTTCATAACTTTATTACTACAATATGAGGCAATATGAGGCTTGCTTGATTTGAGTGAATCTCTGTAGTTTGGAGAAATAGCAACTGAGGTTGTCCTTGTTTTTTCTGGCTATTTGAGCATTTTTATGAAGCAGTTTCATACATTTCCCTGTCAAGCATAGATATGGCAAAGGATCAGCATGACAGGACTGTGATGCACTGTACTTTCTTGCCTTTATCATTTCCTGTTCCCACTCATGCATAATTTTGGGCAGCTTTTCAGGCATAATGACCACTTTCTAACACAGCTGAAACAGCACTTATCTCTGCACCCAGTTTCACCCATTAAGAACAAGGCACTGCATTTAGCTTGTTGCTGTACAGCAGCACTTGAAGCAGGCAAAGCTCTGTGCAGAAGCCTCTGATACTGTGAACATAGCTGGGTCTTGTGAGTTTGTAATTTGGCTTGTAGGGTGATTAGACGTTTTTAGTTTTATCATGGGAAGTTTCTGTATTCATCAGCTCTTCCTCTCCCTGCTATGTTTAGACAGGATGGGAAAAATAAACAACAGATTATTTGGGGGGTGGGAGGTGGGGAGAGATTTGAATTGCTCCATGTCCTGTCTCACTTGGACTAGTCAAATATACAGAGCTGTACATAAAACATTTTCAATAATGTCAAAGGTGCCTAGAGAAAATGAAAATGTTTAATCTCTTGCTTATCTAAACAGCTAAGAAATGGAAACACTCGATTTCCAAAAATGTTGCGAGTCAAAAGTCATAGCCACAAATCAATCCTTTTTGCTAAGGGGAAACTGTCCCCAGGTCCATTTTAATGCTTGTGCTACCAATGTATTGCAACTTCAGCTTTCCAGGCAAAGTGAACAGTTTTATTGCTGTAGTTACACTTGTATTGCTTGCAAGGTTCACTGTTCACAAAGAAAGAAAGAAAGAATACTGCAACAAATCCATCTGGCTAACCTTGGAGCGAGAGACCTTACTGCAGATTTACTTTGAATAAAAACTTGACAGGTATTGACAACTAGAGCATCCAGTGTGGTGATGTAGCCTACTTTTGTGTCATCCTAAATTCGATGGTATTTGGTGATCCAAAATCATTAGCTCTAGATTAACCTTGTGTGGTCTAGACAGAACCAGCCCAATGGTGATGAGTAGAAACAAGACAGGAAATCTGGCTTAGTAAAACTTGAGTCTGCTTCCTGCTGGTGCCAAGTTTAGGTGTATTTTAAGTGTTACTTAACACAGAGGTCTGGTTTTTTTTATTATTTGAACTTATATACACGGTTGCTGTATGGACTGGCAAAGCAGGCTCTGTGGGCTCTTTTCCTCTTGTCTTACTAACTCACTGTAGAAGTGTGTCCTGTATTTAACCATTGTAAGTTATCAGAATTTTGAATTAGTTTCCACAACTGTGAGAATAAATGATAGAAAAAGTAAGATGAAATACCCTCTGTGTGGTGTTGAAATGCTGTGAGTATAAATGATCTTATGCATGTGATTATAAAAATGGAGTAGAATAACCAGAAGGATTAATTTTATGTCAGTTCTGTTGTATAGTTTAAATTGATTAGTCATTATTTGTCCTAAAAGATACGAACATATTAATACAGTTTTTACTATGTTTAATCATCTTTAATAAATACATAAAGAGCAAGCTTGTCAGCAGCACATGCATAATTAAAATGCCCCAGGCATACTCTGTTGAGGAGGCTATAAGAAGACTCTGCATCTACCTGATGTTTCATGACAGAGGTGTAGGAATATGATCCTTTTTCTGTCTTCTGCTAATTTCTAATTTATAAAGGTATGTTGAGTTTTAAAACTGTTATCCCTTACTAGAGCTAAGATCTTTTTAAAAATTGGTCTCTGCTCTGAGAAATTCCCCACTTGGATACAGTTTTTAACAGCCCTATCTTTCCAAAATTATGGTACTCAAAATAGCTGCTTTAACACCTGCTGTGAGTGGTCCAATGGTATGAAAGTTTCATTCTTGTCAGGTAACTAATAATCCCATTTATGTTGACTGCATGTGCAGCAATGCCTAGATAAAGGAAAAAGCTAAATTTTTCTCTTTTTTCTCACCCCACTCTCCAAATCTAATCTTGATGTCAACTTCCCAGGCTAGGCTCCCTGTAGGATAATAATTCTATTTTGACAACTGATTTTGAGGGGTTTACATTTATTTTTAATACTAGAGTGGAACCAATATGAAACCTTTCAAATACTTTTTCCAAACAAAATCCCCTTCTTTCCAGTCCCCACACATCAAGGCTTTTTTACTGTCCTCTCTCCATGGTGAGGTGTAAAAGAGTGTCTGTCCTAGCAGTACAGCGTGTGAAACCTCATTTACTCTGATAAATCTCAGAAATATTTTGGCTTCGATGGAGCGTAGTATTTAGACAAAACGTAATTTAGTCAAAAGTACTTTAACCCCCATGCCAGTGATCCTTCAGCATTCACAAAATCAGACTCACATGAGTGAAAATGTTAATTGGATTTTTTGTTTCCCTTCAGCTAAATCCCAAATTAAAAATTGCTAAACCCTATTCATTGCTACACAGCGATAGGTTTCTGAGCTGAGGGACTGGATTTCTGAAGGCTGAGAGCCTTGTTCTGGGTTCTCATGGTTTCTCAGAGAAAGAGTAATAGGAGCTGCCACCCAGCCTTACACTAGAGCTTCTTGAAAACAATTATGAAATTTTCAAACTCACAGCCTGAGTATAGATTTTGTTAAAGAGTACACTCATAAAAAATTAATGAGGGCTTAATGATTAATGGATACTTAATAAATGATTAAGAGTTTATTGTGGAGTCCCAGCAAGTCAGCTGTGTGCTTATGACTCTTCTGAAGTGTTTATAGACTTTTTAACAAATACTGCTCTTCACTATTTTTGTGTCATAAGTTCATCTAAATTGTTCGCAGCTCTTTTTTTAGTGTAAAGTACAGACCAAAGTTTGGAAGTATTAATTTGATTCTGGAATGTGCCCAAACTTAATTATGCCTGTGTTTTATAATGTCTCCCTTTATCTACCTCTTAGCAGCTGTTCATGTTCGAGAGAAGAACTAGAAAACCTGATCCTTGTATAGCATCTCATTGAAGTATTAGAAAGACCTCATCAGTACAAATGTCATAAATCACAATATTCTCTTGCCACACCAAAGCACTGAACTGGTTCTGGGGCACCCAACAGAGGGGCAGTAAGAAAGATGTGAATCTATTGGAGCAAGTCCAGAAGATGAAGATGAGCAGGGGGCTGGAGCACATTCCCTGTGGAGACAGGCTGAGAGAGCTAGGGTTGTCAGCCTGCAGAAGACAACTCTTCAGGAAGATCTTACAGCACCTTCCACAACCTACAGGGGCTGCAGGAGAGGTGGGGAGAGGGAATTTTACAAGGGCAGGGAGTGATGGAACAAGGGGTAATAGCTCTAAAGTGAAAGAGAGTAGATTTAGATTAGATATTAGGAAGAAACCCATTACTGTGAGGGTGCTGAGGCCCTGGCACAGGTTACCCAGAGAAGCTGTGGGTGCCCCATCCCTGGAGATGTTGAAGCCCAGGCTGGAGGGGACCTTGAGCAACCTGGTCTAGTGAAAGGTGTCCCTGCCCCAGACAGGTGGGTTGGAACTAGAGAATCTTTAAGATGTTTTTCAACCCAAACCATTCTGTGAATCTATGATGATTCTATGAACCAAACCTCTGACCACATGAGGCATCACTGTAATATATTCAGACTTGTGGCTGTCATGCAGCTGATGAGGAATGCTGTTCATACCCTGAAGGGTTTGTTTTCAGACTTTTTGGACTCACTTGGATCTTGTAATTTCACCTGACCACCAAGGACACTTCTCATGCAACTCTGAACCTAACCCTGTTGTTAACCATATTATGTCCATTCTGTAGAAGAGTCCTTCCTAAAAAATTCAGACTTTTGAATCTATAAGGAAAATTTATTTCTTCTCTTGAATCTCTAAGGAAAATTAAGTCTTCATATTCTTTTGTAGGCAGTACCAGCCTTGAAAACCTCCCTGCTACCCTTCCCTTAGCTCCTCTGTCTGGCCAGTGAGCAGTGACCTCCAGCCTATTGCCTAAAATTAAGATGTCTGCTTCAGCATGGTGTCCATGACAGATAGGCAGATAAGCTAATTTTCTGTAAAGGGAACTTCTTGACTGTAAAGTGAACTTTTTGATTAGGTGTTTTCTCTTTCAGCCATCAGTTCAACTTTTTGAAATTCTCTCCCTCCCTCTCCCTTCTCTCTGTCCCTGTTCTTCCTTTGTCTTACCTCTGCTACCATGATTTGGGCCCTTGACTATCTTCCCAGTAAGATATTTGGGTTAATTTCCATCAAATGCTTAATATCTCTTCATGTATTCATTATAAGTCATTACACAAACTTGTCATGTACAGTGAGCAGTCTTCCTCTATTCATTGTTTTTTGACGGATTTTAGCTGTGGAGTTTTTAGCTCTATCTCACGATTAATTTTCCCTTGGTTTTGAGGCTCCTTCCGTTCTCATGGCTGATTCATGACCTATCTTACTATTTGCTAGAGCTAAGTGGCGTAGCTAGGAGACAAACAGAGAAACACTGTCATTGTTTTGTTGTATTCATTTCAGAATGTCTTAGGTAGCCAAATTTTGCATCAGAAGCTTAAGTTCTATTAAAATGTTACTAGATACTTTAGAGACCCGGTATTAAATAACACTTTGCATACTTTTCTCTTTTCCTGTTTCCAAGCAATATGAACCTTTTTATGCACTTAAGAGCTTATTCAACTTTATTCCAAAATGCTTTTGCTTACACACCACTGTAAACATCTATAGATTCTAAACGACAATTTGTAAATCCTTTTTTAAAAAGAAGTACCACGATGAGAAACTTCTAGAAGAAGACAAGCCAAGCAACAGCCTGCAAAGAGAAAACGTAGTGAAATACAGAATCAGGTCACTTATATTTATGGCATGGGTAGGATTCCAGGAGATAAGACAAATACCTTTTGCAATAAGGAAACCAGACTAAACAGAAAACATGTAAAATGCACTTTGTATTCTGTATCAGTTAAGCACTGTGCTTGATGCCATGCTGACACTCAATCTTGGCAGTATTCTGTGCTGAAATAACACACATAATTTTTTAACAGCTCAGATACTGACCACTGCAACTTTTGAGAAGGTGAGAAATTTTTTTAACATGGACATTGTTTCAAGGTGGCTGAGGTGTCTGGAGGCTTCTCTGTGGAAAACCTGACACTTGAATAATCAGAGAGTGAGAAGAACAGATCTGTTGGAGGTCAGGGCAATCAAGAAGTTCATCTGATCAATACTTGCTTGTCTGCAAATCAGAAGGAAGTATCAGTAAGTGCTGAGCTAGTGTGTTTCATATAGGTGTCCACTTGTTAGGACTGAAATCCTAAAACTTCAGTGTTCTGCTTGGGAGAGGGGCAAAAACTCTCCCCTAGAGCTTATATGCGTCAGAGAAGGAGTACATGTTTGGGCCCGAGAAGAAGGAAAGGGTACTGCCTCAGTGTGCAGGGCCATTAGCCACCTAAATCGTGGGTGTAAAACAGGAGCTGAATTCCTGCCTTTGGACTGAAGTGGGGCCGTTCCTAGCTTACACTGTGCTGATCCCCTGCACAGTGCTGCCTCCCCAGATGTTGAGCTTTGAGTGTGGCGTATTGGGGCCCCTGTAGTGTCTCATTAAATGCCTGCAATGCAGATATCTGCTTTTTGACTAAGATGTTTGAGATCACAGAACAGTCAATGTAAAAGAGCATCACATTTTCCAAGTGAAAATTAGCACTGACGTAAGTGCTCACCTAAGTGAGCTCTAAAGCAGCAGCCTTGCTGTTAAGGTTGTCTTCAGTACAGTTTGATTTGTTGTTGTTTTACCTCTGTTCTGTAGAGTCCATTCATGATTAAAACATGGTAGTTAAGTGGACATTGTCCCGTGGCAGAGAGCAAACAGTTTCTAAGGCTATTTATTGTGCAGGCTGTCAGAATGGGAGCATCTTGGTGAAAAAATTATAAATTAGTTGTTCTAGTTGTCTTACCTTCTGCTTTCTAGGTCATATCATGAACACAGACATTTCATTGCACCTTTGTGAGAAAGAAAATCCACTGAAGTTCTTCCAGTTCTGATCTTGCCTGTTCTGATACAAAATACTAATTTTTGAGTATCGAATTTTTTGGTTCATTTGTATACAGGCAATTCAGGTATGCAGTTTCTAGTTTGGTAGCATTCTAGTATATCTGCAGTAGTTATGCTCGGGTTTTGCTACTGTCCTGACTGATTCTGTATCATGCTAAGGATACTTTTCATTTCTCAAGGAAACCTGTACCTGACTAGAACTTACTCCAAACTGATGCCTAAGACTCTTTGAATCATGTTTTGCTTTTCATCAGTAGTGATTTTGAAAGAAGAACAAAGAGAAATTGAGAAGGTTGAGAAGACAGAAATGTTTAATGTTGCAAATTTGCGGGGAAGAAGGTGAATATAAACATTAATTTCCCCTTCTACATCATCACAAAAACATAGGGTTGAACCCCTGCCTTGTGTAGACAGTGCTGATTGGGCTTTAAGGCTTGCAGCAGGTATGGACTCATGCCAGACTCTCGTATTAATGGATCACATCAAATGTGCTGATCTATAGGGCACATGAGAGTTAAGGGTCATCATCATGTCACATGTCTGGGATCAGAATATATTTTCAAGGAGAGATTTTACAATAGTGGGTGATGCATAACCATCTTGTTCCTGATTTCCTGCAGTTTTAAAAGTGTTGGCACAGAGAAGGCAGGCAGCATCTTCAGATTATCCCATTAATGATATTAATGTGATAGAATTTGATACATATGCATTGTTCTCATGTTTGTGGTAGCCAGTCAACAATAAATAATTCCTGGCAATCTTGTTTAACAAAAGCTCTGTCTGTAATACACCTGCAAGTGGTGACTTCCAACATCTTGGTTTTAGTTCAGGGTTTGGCTTGGAGTGTTTGTGAATAAAAAAAGAGTTTTAGAAAAGAAGCCAAAAAATCTTAATGTTTTTCCTATGGAGGAGACAAATGGCATCTTCTGTGGTGTTTTTAAGAGCAGATTTAAAAGGAAAGTGATTAAAAATGTAAAAGAATATGAACAAGGAAACTGGATACATGTGCGAGCTGCCTCCCTCTTCTGCTTACAGCCCAGGCCTGTTCACTCCTTTAGATTAGCAGAGAGATATGCAGAAAGCATACAGCACTACACATTTGACAGGTAAAATAATTAAATTCCCTTATTTTACAATAGTTCTCAGTTGTGTAATCCTCCCTTTTGGCATGAAATGTAAAGGCAGAGTTTCAGTCTTTAGCATCCTGTGAGCAGTAGTTCCCTGTCTTTGTCATTAAAAACATACCAATGGAATAGTATTTCTTTGTTATGTACATATATCATTGAGTTTTCACAACCACATGGCTGCTGCACTACCATTACTCCTTTGACCAGGGAAAAGTTCATTTTGACATTTAGATCATGTGCTGTGACAGGATAGTTTTTAATGTATGCCCATATAGGTGTATTTTGCTTTTTCTTTGTTTCATTTTAACACTGCCTTGAATGCCTGTATTTTCACTTTATTAAATGCATGTGTGTAAAAGTCTCTCTCTTCTCTTGGACCTCTCTGAAGCCAGTGCTAAAATCTGTAGGTCCTCTCTCCCACTCTAACGTGCCCTGCTGAAGCTGGGGGTGGTGCCAGTCTGCTCACTGGGGTCAGAGCCCTCTCAGGGGGAAGCAGGGGAGCAGTGCTGATTCCGCGGTGCAGCCGCTTGATCCGGTGGCAAACATGGGCCCTGGGCTCTGTTTACAGTCTGAATGTCTCCCCTTTCAGAGCTGTCGGATTAAATACAGTGCCACAGCAGTGTTCCTCCCCTTGTGTGACTAAAGGGCAAGAACCTGGGATCTGCCAGTGAACTCAGACTTCCTGTATGATTATGGAAAGTACTGCGCCAATTAAGCCACTGTACCAGCCCCTGTGCCCCCTAATTAATTTCCTTTCTACTTGTTTCTGAGCTGCTATACTTCAGATTCTGTCCTTTATAAGTTTTTTAAGATTTATGTTGGCTGGAAGAACTTGCCTGAGGCTGAACAGTCATTTAAAATAGCTAGAAATAGATTTTATTTCTACAGGAGAAATGTGTTCTAAGCATAGAATCATAAATCAATAAAAACAGATAATTTGGGGTTGCTGTGGGGTTTTGAATTCGAGGGGTTACTCCGTTAAATGCCACTTGGGTGACTAATTTGTGATAGGAATTGGTATATGGGTGTTTTCTTAAGTGAAAATCTTTGTTGTTAGTCATTGATCTATTTAATATGCCAATGGATCATTTAAAGTAAGTTTCCTAAATTATCAAACTAAAACAAGGAAAAAAAATCTTTGTCTTGTCAGTCTTTGTTTGTTTGTGGTAATTGTAGTTACCTACAATTTTGTGACAGGTTTTGTTAGGCCAGTTAAGCTTGTGTAGGCGTGTGTGTATGTAAGTGACCTGTGAAAACAGGTGTTCAATAAGTGTGGCTACAAGGAGCCAAGAGGCCTTAGTTTTGGGTAATCCCAGTGGGAGTTGAGGATGTCTCTTAAGAGATCTGTGCAAAGCAAACTGTATCCTGACAGCCATTTGTTTGCATGGATATTAATAGGATTTTCAAGCACGTACCCATGCCAACATCTTTGCTTTGTTTAATGAAGTATAAGGCTTTGAAAATCCATTAAAATTTGCCTTAATCTCTTTTCACCCTAGAAGAGTCTGACACTTTGAACAAAACCTCTCCAGTTAATTTTCCTGAATTTTCCTTTTGCATTTACTTCCTTGTGTTCTCCAGTGGCAGTCGTGAGAGCTATAGCTGACCCTTGGCATTAGTTTCCTACTCCAGGGAGATAGGACAGATCCTGTGTTTGCCAGATTTTTATAATGAATGCTTTGAGGACCTGGAGGACTGTTTCCCAGGTCACCTAGTCCCTCCGTCCTTGTGAAGGAGGGACTGTTGTCTTTCGGGAGCTGAATCAGTGGTTTGTGTTCATTTGAGTTTGGAACAAGCATTCCAAGCAGGAAGACTAATGCAGAAGACTTTAGTTCTGATGTTTGGCACTGGCAAACTCAATTTCATGAGTTGTTTGTCTTTTCTAGGTACAGGCAGTGGGTCCCTCTCCCATGCTCTCATCCGGACGGTGGCTCCCACCGGGCACCTGTACACAGTGGAGTTCCACCAACAAAGGGCAGAGAAGGCGCGGGAGGAGTTTCGGGAGCACGGGGTGGAGCACCTGGTCACTGTGACCAACCAGGATGTCTGCAAAAATGGCTTTGGAGTCTCAAACATTGCAGATGCTGTGTTCCTAGATATTCCATCTCCATGGGAAGCCATAGGACATGCAAAGTCAGCATTAAAAGCTGAAGGTAACTGCATTTTTCTCTTTCTGTTCGGGAAGCACTGTGCACATATCTCTGCCTTTGGGCCATACACTAGATGTGCTCCCTTACCTTGTGTGATCACTGTTCTCAAATGTCAGTCTCCAGGCATTTCTAAGGCTGTGAAACCTTCAAAGGGCATCTTCAATTTGCTGTGGAAGATTTGAAAGGAGAAGAACAATTTTTTCCTGCAGGCCCAGGGAAGCTGCTACAATTTGCATGGGCAGTTTATAAAATCTCCTTTGAACCATTCTCAAGTGCATTTTGCTAGATCTGAGGTGTGTGGGAAGCAGAAGTAACAATAAATGCTGAAAGCAAATTTCTTTGGCAGTTCAGTGGAAAGGTGTTTGTATAAAAGGTGTTCAGCCTCAGTTCACATCAATCATTGCAGATTTGTACCCATTTAACAGAGCACCCCAACGGTAAATGTTAAAAAAATGTGGTTACACTTAAATATACTTGCCAGTTTATGTCCTAAATCTTTGGGGTTGGAGCTAGTAAGAAGTTTGCCATTGGATGCAGTGGGAATGGAACATAAAGGATGTTGTAGCTTATGCCAGTTACTCTGGGATTGTGACAGCAAGTGAGAACTAATGTTGAAGTTTTGCACAGATTTCATCATACCTCTTTTCCCTATTGAAAAATAAGCTTCAGTGAATAAATGATTCTTTTATCGTGGAATAAGTTTTCCTCTAAGTAATGTCATGCTAGTGTGGACCTGAACTAACTTTTGCCAAATTGCTTCCATCTACAAAAGTGACTTTTATAATCAAGAGAGCATGGAGTTCTGAGCAGTGTCCATGCTGGGACATGAGTTAAAAAAACTTGATTATGTGCCAAGGCCCAGTTCTTTGTTAAAATACATAATCACAGGCTGGACTTCAAGTGAATTGCTAAGTCTTCTTGAAATCATAGGATTTAAGCTTGTTCTTAAAGGTCAGTGAATGTGCACTGCCTTGCTGAGTCAGGACCAGCCCTGCTGTTGGGCTACTTCAGCTACTGCTGAAAATTTTCTAGAAAGCTTTGTGATACCCACGTAACACACTTTCTTTAAGAAGTGAATAAATAGAGGGAGCCTTGTTAGCACTCTGTACCTTCAGTGGTTACAGCTCAATTTGTAGCAGCTTTCCAGTGTGTCCTGGGAAGGAAAAAAAATCACTGCACTGTACAATGCCTTCCCATGCTCAAATTATCTAATCTAGTCAGCACAACACTCAGCTGACTTCCCAGCTTAGAAGGCGCTGCATTGCGCAGTCCAATTTGAATTATTTAAGTGGTGCATGCTTGGAATACTAAGCAGGGCTGCTTGAACAGTTCCAAGTTTTGAATCCTTGTCTCACTCCAGCATTTGAAATCCTAGAAAATGTATTACAGTCCCAAACCGGCCATACCATCTGGCTATGCTTTTCTGTGCTATGCTACAAGGTTACATCTGCTTAGGCTATATAAATAAGACTTCAAAATCCCACATTTCTGTGTTTGTGAAGTGGCATCATTCACTTTATGAACCACTCAAAAGGCAAAGTTGCTGATCCTTGCTGCAGTTTTTGCTGCAGCCAGTCTCCCATGTCTGAGATCTGGTGCTGGTCTAAGGCTCCTCTTTTGGGCAACTTGATACCCCACTGACTGGAGGCATTTTTAAAATTTTGCTCTTTTACATATAAACTAAAACTGGTTTTCGTATAAAATATAATTGATTGTAGTAGTAATATGTAAAAAGGTACACATTTTTCTGTTTTATTCTGAGTCATGCAGGTAGTTTTGTTGTGGTTTTTTTACTGCTATTAAATATAAAATATTGCAGAAGGTTATCTGTAACTGCTTCCGTTTCCCTACCACAGGCAGATAATTTAATAGTGCTCCTTTGTTTTGTTTTCAAAGAGTTAAACCTCTTCTGCAGTACAGCCTGTGCACATTCTGCTGTTATTCATCCCCTTTCCAGGGTCCTTGTTGTGATAAAGCATCACTGCAGGAAATGAGTTCCACTCTTTTCTGTCCACGCCCTCTCTCTCAGATCTGGACGGGGTCACATTTGAACCATTCACACTGTGGGTTTTGTTGTGATGTGCCATGCAAATATCACAGCTGTACTGCCTGGTAGTGGTAATTTAGTCCCTAAAGTCTTAGTGTATTTTGAATTAAATTAGAACTAAGCAAATTCGATATATAGCATTAGCTACCCTTTTCCTTAAAAGCTCAATATTCATGAGTTCAGCTGAAACAGTATGGGAGAGTTCTCAACCTTAACAAAACCTAATCAGATCGGTATTTTCTCTTCTACTTCAGCTCAAGGTCCTGAATAGTTGCCACTCCTGGTAGGCTGAGTGTTAATGATCCTCTTTACAGAGTACAGTTATCACTCACGTTATGCCTTGCAGTATGCTGTAAATACACTACTTAGAGCAGCTTGGCCTCCCATTTAAAGCACTGCCAGCCTCTGAAGAGCTGAAAGAATAAAATGTCATAGTACGTTTGTGACTAGAAGGTTCTTGTTCCCTGGTGATGCTCTCTGCCGACGTTCACGTTTGCCTTTCAGCTGCATCCTTTTGTGCTGATATCACCAGTCACACTTCCAGCAGAAACGCTGCTTGTAGCATCTCTGAGGCACTGCTGCACTGCAGAACTTCCTTTCATTTCCACACTTGCACTGTTTTTCTTCTGCAGCATCTGCTGATTAATGCTTTTCTGTAGTCATAGCTGCGTTCCCAGTATCTGACCTTCGTGGTTTTTGCAATATTGACATTAACCCCTTCAGGCTACATTATAAAAACTAAGAAAATGAGAAAATTGTGAGGTAACAGAAATATTCTACAGTTCTTAAATGCCCTGAAACTTTTGACTCACAGTCATTTCACAGCTTAATACTGTAGTGCTTTGGATGTAATTCTGCACCCACCTACTCTACTCTCATAAATACTGTCTATTTCTTCCAAGGCTGTGGAAGTTGAAGGAGAAGCCCACTGCTACAATAATTTTCATACAGATTTTAAATTTTCAGGTAGGGGGATGGAAAATTACAGCTATATATTAGGTTGGATTAGCCTCTTGCATTTTAAGTTGCTCCTTATGATGTTTAACAGTCTGAGTCACAAAATTATTAAAACCACCTCTCTTTTATTTCCTTTCTTTCTTTAAAGATTTTACTCTTAAATTCAGATTTTCCATTCACTCTTTAGCATCATAAAGCCCCTAAATTACGAGTTTGTCAAATTGTGATCCTTGAAATAACACCTGAATCAGTTAAAATGGTGCTATCAATTCTCCCCCCAAAACTCTGCAGGTAAAGTTCACTTTGAACATCTCCGTCTTTGGGCCTCTGCAGTTCCATGTCCATGTAGGAAGCCTCACTGGCTAGTTTTCTTCAGCTCCAGAGGTTATTCATGGTCCAAGTTTTAAATCACCCAGGTGTGGCTTTGAGGCGCAGCTTCTGTCCCTCACCATGTGAAGTACTTGGATTACTGATTCATCCCTAGCTTGGGTCTGTTAGGGCTTGGTAGGTCAGGTGCACACAGTGGACCTGCCCTGAAGTACAAGTGATTCTTTCATGTGTAGAGAATCAAGCAGAAGGATTCCTACATCAAAATCCTCACTGTGGAAGGCCAGCCACTACTGGCTTTTACACAGTTTGAAGGAAGTAGTTTGAGATGAAAGGATCCTTAAAGAAAGTTATTAGGTTTTCTTCCCCAGTATGGAGCCAACTGATTTCTTAATTTCTTTGTTACATGCTTTTACCAGCCCATAATAATCAGCAGGAATAAATTCTTTTTGAATCATGCACGTACAAGTGCAGAGGTTAAGGTCACATTTGCAGAAAATCACATCAAGCTCCCTATTAATGAGCTGGCAAGTGATTTGGAGAAAATTCTCTTTCTGAATCAAGAAACATCCTTTAATTTCTTCCAACAGCCAAATCCTCTAATTTCACTTGTCAGGGAAGCTACATCAAATCGCCCACGAGCACACGCACTTAAAGGACATTCTGTCCCCTTTTGCAGATACAATATTTTTAGTGTCCTACTAGCACAGAGTAAATGCCACAATGATGCTGCTCAGTGACTCTCCTGCCTCACCTCTGCACAATGATAATGCCTGTGTGGTTTTTTTCCTTCCTTGAGATCTTTATAGCGTTATCTTCCAATTATGACAATGCATTTAGCTCCCAAATCCAAAGCTGTGTTCTTTTGCCAGAGGTAAAAATGCTGTAGTGTATTCTTTATGTCACAGAATCATTCTAAAATTACTGTTCCTTTTCCCTAAAACTTAATGGTACTACACTGCATGTGCATCATCTGAATAATGTAGGGATGATGAAAGAACCTGTCAGAGGACTTGTGACACATACAACAACCTACAAAAATGAGACCACATTTCTTGGACATGTTTTCTCTATCATAAGTACACACTGGAGTTCTTGTCAATTGATAGCACTGAGATTTTCCACACTTGAAACCTAATGCACTTATTAGCTAAACAGAACTGGTAGAGATGTTAGTCCTTGCTCAGACAAACCAGAAACAAAATTGTTTGTTGGCATTGCACAGGAACATTCTGGCAACTTTCGAGGCACTGGCCTCTTGTAGAGATGCAGTGGTGTGTCCCTCAATTACCAATGAGATACAGTTGGTTGAAATGTACCGTGCTATGTGGATGAAAATCTTCTATTTCCCCCTTCCCTTAAGCTCTCTTTTCTAATCATTCCAGTCTGAATTCTACTTCCATTTTCATGTTCTCTCGACTCTGTTGCTGCTTACAATGACTGCCAGGACTGTGTGGGCTTCTTCCAGGCTATGGATTCAGGACATTTAACCTCTTCATTAATGCTTCAAACTAACTCGTTCCCGTAAAACTGAAGGTAGAAAAAAACTTAAGTCTTTCATACCATCTCATTATTCTCTTCTCCTCAACTGTAGCACTTGTCAGATGCATTATACATGAATAAACACATTTTTAGACAGCTCTTCAGATCAAAAAGCTCACACAGCTTCCCAATGTGAGCAGGATTAATCTCTCATAATTACTATATCAATTTATGATGACACACAGATCTCATTAACCAAATTTTAGGAACGGTAGCTTTCCTAAAAGGAGAGCTCTGAAACAGCACAAACCCAGTTTGTACAAAAAACTTTCCATTCAGATGTTTTCACTGCTCTCTAGTCTAGTCCACTCCTTTGTGATCCACAGACAGAGCAATGTGCCCCAGGAGGAGAGGAGAGGGAGGGAGCTCGTGTCTTTTCTTCATTCACTAAGGAATCCTTGGCATGGCAAGACAAAGCAATGCATATTCAAGTCCTTTAAGCCCTAAAAGCCTCTTGGTGTCTAAAGGACAAGAGGGCTCTCAAAGAGTCTGAGAACTCTGAATGCTGAAATCTAGATTTATATCTTTTTGATGATTGTGACAGAAGGGGTGTTGCCTAGCTGGTAGTCCAGCCGGGTACAGAGGGCAGCCCACAGTGTGCAGAATTCAGAA
Source organism: Acridotheres tristis (assembly GCA_037013685.1). NCBI lineage: Eukaryota > Metazoa > Chordata > Aves > Passeriformes > Sturnidae > Acridotheres > Acridotheres tristis. Next base: position 9,781,205 of record CM072892.1, on the reverse strand, counting down.
GCATCTGCTCTCTTAAACATGACAGTGTCTCTACTCCTGGGACAGATGACCGTGTCCTTCTGAGTACTGGTTTTCTACTTTTTTTATTTTGCAGGTCTAAACACGCCATAGGAATTGAAACTTCCCAAATGTTTCTATTTTAGACAGCCTTTCAGAGTCTAGAACTGCAATTTCATTTGTGCCTTCCAGCCTTCTGGTAATTGTAGCTTCCCAAACTTTGCTCCTAAATCTGCTTAATCAAGTAATTCCAGCCTGTAACTGCAAGTCAGATCTGGCCTGCCTGATGGTACAGGAAAAAGCAGAGAGGACCCCTCTCCCACTTGTTAGGATCTGTAAGGACAGATGCTTGATGGGTTTGCTTCTAAGTCCTCTGTAGGTATATTTATTTGGGAGGGATGTATAAAAATAACGAGAACAATAGGCATAAAAGGGCAAAACAAAATTGACAGAACTATTAAAACCCATTGGATGGTCTCAGTTAGATGGAATACCAGCAGTTCTCATCTTTCACACCTGAGAAACTTCCAGCAGTGCAGGAATTAAAGTAACGTTATTTTTTGTGCTTGCTCTCTGGATATTTGCTACTGCAAGCAAGAGCTTTCCTCCTTACCAAACGGCTTGAAAGCCTGTGTTCTGTAACCCTACTTCCCCCAGCAGTTGTGAGGAGGCAGCCTGATAAATCTTCACCAAGTTTGGTGTTGACATGCTGTGCTCAGCTGACCAGCCCCAGGCAAGAGGAAGGGTGCTCTGCCTTTAATTGAAGGCTTGACAAGAACCGTAGGTGGTTTTGCTTGTATGGCAACAGCTGTGTGCTGGCTTTGAGTTTTTGACTCTAAATCCAGAGCATGTGAATGCAAAAGCCTAAACATATCTTCAAGCCCTTAGAGTCAGAATAAATAAGAACAGACTTACTGTAAATGTAAATATATTTTGCTTTTTTTTATTGCAATATAAAACCTCAAAACCAAAAAGCCTGAATGAAGTAGTAGTTTCTGGTCTCTCGGCAGATCCTTGCTTTGCAGACAAAGAATTATTGTGAACTGACATTTAGTTAAATCAGACATTTGTTTAGTTCCCTACACAGTAAGAATATAAGTTCTTTCTTTGTAACATGCGTGCATCATAGTAGCTTTCTAATTATGTAACAGATTTTTTTTCCTGACCTTTTCTGTTTTACATCTGCAAGCATGGTAGAAGTGTGTAAGTTCTTTGGCCAGGAAAGATTAGCTGTCAGATTCAGGAACGTTTTGGTAGTGCTGGCCATCCTAATGAACATGCAAATCTAATTTCATGGGAGTTAATGGACTGGGCATGCAATTAATTTAGCATCAACAGACTTGGTTTATAAAGACACATACCAGCATTAATTTTGCAGGTGATTATTAGTTTTAATTGTCACTCCAGGGAATTACTTGTCCAGGGTACTTTGTTCTGAAGATTCACGATAAGAACCCCTTGGTTCGGAGACTTTATTTGAGGACTAAAATTAAATCTTAGCGTATGGTGGATTAATGGTTGTGGAAAGTGTTCTTCCCCAGGCAGTACCCAGCACATCACTGCTGCACAGTAACTAGAGAGCTACAGTGACGCTTTCAGACCCGATGCTTTCTTTTTTTAGAGATCTGACTTTAAAAACGAAAAAGGAAAAAAAAGGGGGAGTTTGAGATAAAGCAGGCTTCATGTAGTCCCAGAATTGCCTCTATTTTTAGCAGGATGCTTTGCTCTGGCTTGCACGGGTTCTTTAACTACTTAGATGACTGGTATTGGAAGGTTTGGCTGGAGCCCGGGAGAGGACTGGGAAGGAATGCAAATCAGGTCAGCAGGCATTTTCGTCTAATTGTAGTAAATGAAACAATAGCTGAAGCTGCATTGCCCAGTGTTCCTTCCTCCTGCACAAAAGCTTTTCAGGAAGGGCAGTTGCCTTGAGGGACGCTGTGTCCTGGGTGAAAGCACATGCCCTGGCTTTATGGCAGACAGTGTCCTTATAATTCTTTGATCTGATTTGGCTGTGGCTTTTCAGAGTAAATCTGAATCGCTCTATTCTCAGCTGTTAAGGTGACATTGTAGCACTTAGAGAGGTGTAGAGGGCCTATTAATACTCCGTATTAAGAATCAAAAATCAGAACTGTGCAGAGACAAGGAGGCAAGTGTTAGTTTGTCACTTAGAAGTCCTGTCCTAGAGCTTTACAGCATTTACTGTAAGCCTGCACAATGTGATATCTAGTAAACTTCAATGCTCAGGAGACATGCTAGTCAGCTTGACTAAAAGGGTAAAGCCTTAACAGCACTCCATCTATGGCCTGGAGAGATCCCTTTATTCTGTCCACGCATGCCATCGTCCTCAACTAAACACAGCCGCTTTTGTCAGGGGCGTGTGCAGGCGCGCTGGGCTCCAGCGCTGTGCAGCGTGTGGAGAATGACTTCTGCCTTTGTGTACGTGCCAGCTGCAGTTTGGTGCCTCAGTCCAGAGCAGTGGAGAGTGATTCCAAAAGAGTCGCTGCTCTGAAGGGATCAACTTCAACAGTTTTGCTGTGAACAAATGTCGAGGACAGCACTGGATGTGCAAGATGAATGAAGTTGCTGTTGTTGTTTTTAAAGTGTCTGAAGCATCCTGTAGAGTTGTCCGTGATAGATTTTGTGCTGACACTTTAAACCAACAAAGTTGCCTTGTGAAGATTTTCTTGAAGAATGTTTTCATTTTGTCTGTATAATAGTAATTCTATGGGCATCTGGGAGAATTTGAAAAAAAGATGAAAAGTGCTTCATTTTTGCTTTTGCCCTGTTTTCTACTACCTGTCTTATTTTGCAGGTGGCCGCATCTGCTCTTTCTCCCCCTGCATTGAACAAGTTCAAAGAACCTGCCTAGCGATGGAAGAATATGGTTTTACAGAGATTAACACCTTGGAAATTCTGCTCCGAGTGTACAATGTAAGGACAATTAGCTTGCAAATCCCTGACCTTGGTAAAGCAGCTGAGGATAATTCTAGCACTGGCTTTGACAGCAGCAACCCATCAGACCAAGGTAGCCCGTGTGCTAATCTGCAGCAAGGGACTGTGCAGTTCAAGAGTGGCGTGCCACTGAGGGAGGTGGTTGGGCACACTGGCTACCTGACCTTTGCCACCAAGAGCCTGGTGTAGTAGATGGCCAGTTCACGCAGTCTGGAGTGGAGTTTGTGTGCATTCTGTTTTCGTGGCTCTTTTTTGTATGGCATCCAAAGTTTTACTTGTCAGGGAATTCCATATATAGTCAGATTTGGTTGGAATATGCTTTGTTTAAATAGCACACAAGCATTAAGCAGGGCAGCATCAAGGCAATGTCGAAACTCTGGAATGGCGCTCCACTTGCTGTCAGAAAGAAGATAAATTAATAGCGAATGGCCATTCGCTGGAATGTGCAGAATTAAGATCACTCATAAAAAAGCAAAACAAACAACAGACAAATTACAAAGAAATTGGATTTTTTCCTTCTTTTTTCTGAATTACTTTCCCAGGTTTATGTTTTTATCTTTTCCTAGCACCACTGGACACTATTTTTTTAACTTCTCTAGTATCTGTGTTGCTCTGAAGAATGTGAAAGTGCCTACTTCCTCCATTTTAGATAAGAAAGGTCCAAGATTATAGGATTGCCAGCACAACTATTCACAGAATCAGTGTTTTCTTGGAGTAGTGTTCCAGAGGATTATTGGCAGCGCTCAGGAATACAACCTCTTACTCCATTCCAGGCTGGTATCTGCAAATCATTTTGACCACACAGAGGCCAAAGAAGTGTGGTAATTGTTGGATTTAATTTAAATTGGTATATTGTGCTCATCAGTTTGTAGTTGAAATTCGAACCTGGATCCATACAGTCATGTTCTAATGGAACAACCACTTGCATAGTTGATGATTCCACTCTGAAAATTAACTGAACAGCTGGCTAATATTATCTGAGCACCTCTTTGTAAGTGGTGTGGATGAGGTTCCAGTTGTTTGGTGGTTTATTTCCATTATGGTGTATTGTTTTCCTGCAGCTGAATGACAGAAAGATTGCTTTTGGCAGGATTTCTGTCTCCAAATTACATCAATAATGCAAACTTAGTAAAATCCTTAACCAGCCTTATTAATTAAGTTTTCAGATCATTTACTCTTTGGTCTTCCATACAGAGCTGGTGGGTGTGATGAACTGTTTGAATGCTGGATTACATTTTGTATTTAAAGATTAAAATAATCATGCAAATTTATTAAGTTCCTTCCTTTTTTTTTTCTTATTTTATTTTTAACAATAAGTTCACAGATATTCCTATTCCAGCCACTAGTGCTGCCACTCAAAGCATTTAGTTGTGCCTTGCATTCGGTACCTGAGCATATCGATTGCTGTGCAAGAGAAACAGCCATTCATAAACTGCTGCCTGAACATTTAACCTGATATCCCTCCCCCATTCTTGACAAAAATAAACAAAGCTAAGCTTTTAACGTGTTACAGCAGAACGCTAATCCATAACGGTTTAAGGAGAGCTCAACCGATCACGACTGCACAGATAAACTGTTGAGCAGATTAAAGGCAGAAAGCAATTCTGTTCAGCTAAATCAGTTATGTAAGTTGGCCTACAACTGCAGCATTTCCCCAGAAATTATGGGAAAGTTCCTTTTCTGTTGCTGTTCATGTTTTCCAGGCTGTACAGTAAGATGCTGATGCTGTGTGTGAGGTTTGGTGGCTGTGTTGGAATATGTGTGTGTGTGTGTGTGTGTGTTTGTGTTTGTTTGTGTGTGCACGTTAGGGTGTGCTGGGATCACCACCAAGCAGCACAGCACAGCTACTGACAGACGCCAGAAGAAACAACAGGGAATTACAACAACCACAAGGTTCTTCACTTTTTTCAAGGTGATCCTCATTCAATAACAAGGGGGATCCCTAAGCTTCTCCAGGGATAATTCCAGCCCCAAACTTGACTGTTTTTCCAGACCTAAAGTAATGTAACATTTAAACAGGGGTAAAGAGGAACAAAGTCACATTCCTGTACTACAAATAGATGTGGAATGGAAATACCAATGTGTCTTCCTGGAGTTTGAAACAAGGCTGATGCCTTTTTGCCTGCAAAGCCCAATTCAAAACCCCTTGAAATAAACCATTGACTTTGCTTGGTCTCTTATTGATTTGATCTCTGCTGAGGAAGGGCAAGCATTGCATAAGAAGAGAAGGATTTCATTTCTGTCTTTGCAATATTAAAAAGGCTTCTGTGTTTTTGTTCTGATGGCAGCCATAGCCAGTAGCACTGCACCAATTCCTGCTGTTGCTTTGTTGTCAGGGTCACAGGGAGGATCCCACACTGTCCAGAGTGGACAGTACTGTGCTGCTAGGCCCCCCACTGTTTAATGTTGCCTATGGTCACCTGGGTTCTACATTCTGGCTGCACTCCCTGCCAAAAGTAGTAGTCAGAAAGATGGGTCTTCCCCTCCACGATGGGGGGGATCTGCCTGGGCCATACTTTTAGAGACTCATTTCTCTTTTAAATACATTTATTCTCCAGTATGGAACAAAACACTTCTTCCTGCCCTGGTGCAGTTCAGTCGCATGTTCAGGTGCACCTTTTCACTGCTGTCACGAACCAGGATTCCTCAGTCATGGACGAGCACTAGGACACAGCTCTGCACAAGAGCCGGGTCCTGCTGTGCCCTGTGCCCCGCAGGCTGGCGTGGAGAGCAGGCTGTGTGTGACACGTGGCAGCCTACAAGGCACACAGCAGTGACTAACATGAGTGACTAAGAAACACTCAGAGCTCTGCTGCTGTTCACAGTTTACCTGTGCTTTAATTAAAGCATCACAGATCTGTATCTCACTGTGGTTGTTTCCTGCCTACCTGTTAGCATAACACTCTTCTCTGCAGAAGATGATCTGCTTGAGAACCTTAAAGGGATAAAGTGGCAAAATTCTAGGAACTCATTCTTCTGCTTAATTTCCTCCTCTGCCTTCTCCTTAGGTACTTTGGGATACGTGATGGTGAGGAGATGGTTCTTCCTGGGAAGCATTCCAGAGATGAGGGTTCTGGTTCACACTCACTCCCTTGAGAGTACATCTGTGCTCCATTAGTCCTGGTGAACGGGATGATTGCGGAAGTCATGGTGACCTAGAAAGGAGGAGGCCCAGAGATGCAGTGATGTGTTTGGGAATGAGTGCTCATCCCAGCAGGGTCTGCATCACTTGGGTGGGTGCGGGAGTGCGCTGGGCAGCCTATGTGTTCATGCCTGCCCAGGTTCATTCTGGCCAGACGCTGGAGAACTGTGCCTTCCTGGGCTGCAGTTCAGGGGTGTCTGGTGGACCCAGCTCACCTCTGTGCCAGTGGGAGCAGTGCAGGCTCGGCAAAGGAAGGTTGTGAAATGGCTGAGCTCTTGGAGGCTGTTGCTGGGCTCCGTCTGGGCTCCTGCTTGCACAAATAGGAGAGAGGCACGATAAGAGCAGAGTGGGAGAGTGAGCATTGCATAACCGTGATGTTACACCAAAGGTACGTACAGCTGTGACCAGTCAAAGGGAGGAAGGGGGTTGCTGTAGTACCAGAAAGTGCTGTCTGTGTCGCCATGAGGGAAAGCATTTACGTGCTGCTTGGCCTCTTGAGTGCTCCTGAGGAATGACGTTGTTTAGATGCCAGAAGAGGGGAGCCAGACTGTGTTATTTCCTTTCTCCCTACATGACAGCTTCTGAACTGGAATGAATCTGCATCAGCATCAACACAGGGAACAGAGAAACCTTGAATTAAACAGTGAAATAAAAATAATTCTCCTCATTGGAATCCAACCCTTTACCTGCATGTCTCACCCAGGAGATCTGTGTCCTTTTGGAGGCTGTTGTCCTCTGCTGCAGGGCGGCAGCTTTGAACTCTGAGGTAAACTGGATGATATGCCGATAGGAGCAACCACAAAGTCCAGCTGGGAACACTGTCCTGTGGGCATTTCACTGTACCTCTTGTTTCCCCCTGGCTGCTAAGGTCCACTGCCCGCAGCTGGGCTTCCCCTTGCTGTGAGTGGTCCTTTCACATCATCTCCCTGCTCCTGCCCTCAGACCCAAAGCTGACAGCCTGTCAACAGCATGCATCAGCTCTTCCTGCTGCTCCAAGCCCACTGAGATTGCACAGCCAGGCTTTGGGCAGAGCATTTTTCTCTCCTCTTTACTAGAGTGCAGGACAAGGGCTATATTTTGTCACCCCATGAGGACCTGCAGGTACAGCTGCGTGTTCCTGACGAGGCACCCTGCAGAGAGCAGCACATTGGAGCTGCTGAAGACCTCAGCCTGAAGTTATTTCGGTAGGGGCTGAGTGAGTTGATGCTAAATATCGTATTCCTTTATAGTTGTTAAGAGAGCAATTTGCATGAGTGGTTCCAGTGGAGCTGTGGAGCTCTCCCCAGGGGTCCAGACAGCTGCAGCATATGTCAGAGACCAGGACCGAGTGAATTTGGAGCTGCTGCTCCCAGAGGTGCAAGCTGAGTAGTCAAAGCTGCATAAGGAGAAGAAGGAGCCTTTTCCATCTCATTCTGAAAGCTGATCCTGATTCACCGTGGAGCCCATGAGCATGACTAGGTCTAGTCAGCTCAGAGAAACTGTTGCTTTAGCAACCTCCCTTTGTGTTAGGCACTGTGCAGGAAGAGGAAGTCTACAGTGGGATTTTCCTCTCTATCACGTTGCTTTGGGAGAGATTGTAGTCCCCACCCCTAACCTGAGTCAAAAATATACCTGCAGTAGTTTTGCCTGCCATATGTCTGCAATTCAGTGTGGCTGGTCCCTGGGCATGTGGAATGAAACTTTTGTTGTCAAAATATTCTGAGCCAGAAGTTTATTCCACTTGAGGGGTGAGGAAGATGATGAAGTTGTAGGCTCTGATACTTTTTACAATGGTCCCCCATCCCCTTAGAAATTGACCATAAAGTATCCTTTCAGGATAATTAAAAGAATCAAGAGCCACCTATTTGTAGGAATCCAGCTGGATTCGAGAGAGAAATCTACTTGGACAAAGGGCAAGGAGCAGTAGCAAGGCAGAGAATGATTTCTAGGAGAAAGCTCTTCATTTCCTGGCCTTTTGCAATAAAAAGGCAATTTCTCAGGAAATTCCAGATTCTCCTCTTGAAAGCTGTGGATCAGAAAGGCTCATTAGTGAGGATGTCCGTTCAATTAAGCTGTTTTAACAATGGATGTAGGGTGGGATCTACAGCTGATGGAGTGGAAAGGAGGGAGGGAAAGGGAAAGAAGTTTGCAGTCGGCTCAGCCTGTTGGATTACAGGTGCATCATGTCACACTGTTAGAGGAATTCAGTATGGTTCAAATTATGTCAGCAAAATACACAGTATGGTTATGTATTATACAATAAAGAATTGCCCATTTCAGGACATTACTGGGCAAGAGCATTGAATTACAGAGAGATTTGATTGCCTGTGTTGAAAAATCAGGTTTAACTAAGAAACTAGCTACAATTTCTCCATATTCTCTTGATGTGTTTTTGTGTCCTCTGTCAGATAAGGTGGAAATATGTAAGAAAATGGAAAATATTTGGGTGGAATACAGAACCCACAAGCACATCAATCTTGCCAGACAGGAGATTGACTTCCAATTTTTACCACACAGTGTTCCTAGGAGGGATCCTTCATTGCTGACATTTCCTCACTGATCTTAACACCCCTTTTGCAGCAGGATGTGCAGATATTCTCATGGTTACAGCTGATTACCAGCCTGCAGACACACGTCAGAGTGGACTCCTTTAGGTTTTTACATGGGCTGTATGTTATGCCTCCCTCTGAAGGCATTACACCCAGCCCTGTGCACTGCTGGCATTAGAGCAGCACCAAGAGGCCCAGGTGGGCTGAACACATGAACTCAGCCTGTCACACCTGAAAAAGCTACCAGAAAAATGTGACCTGTGCACAACCGTGTGGCACTGCAGCAAGGCTGAGGTTTTCTCCCACCTCAGGGACACTGCTGGGGCTCGAGCATTATCCCTTGGAGCATCTTGTGCCCCCAAGGGAATATGAGGCCTCAACTCCCCTTAGACTAAGTGCCTTTGCACCTGCCACTTCTATGCCTCTTCTGACAGAGCTGTAGTCTTAAGAGTCGAAGTGCAGCGTGCTTCCCTAGGAAAAGAAAATGCAGTTCTTCCTCATGGTAGATCTCTGTGTGAGACAGGATTTCTGCTTTGTAAACAGTTCCTCATTTCTCATGCAGTTTGACTTTGATCCTGCAAACATTTACTAAGAGAGGGGAAGGGATTTGCAAAATGGCTGTGGCAGGAGATTGGAAATACCTGCAGCTGTTGGGAGAGTGTGGTGATACCTCCACGTTAGGGAGCTGCTGGCTGCCTGAAGCCTGAGCAGGTTTCTCAAAGAAAATAAAGGGATTTCATGCCCTAGCTCCTATTTACTTTTCTTACTTATTTATTTCAGTGGGATTTCAGCACAACTCCTTTGATCACCTGGGCCCTGGTTGTGTAGGCTTCTTTGGGAATCACACAGCACCGTCCTCCTTTCAAAGGCTGATGCATGAAGGGATTGTGCAAGGCAGTGGCAGAATGAAAAACAGGACCTGAGGTCCCAGATCTTCTCACAGCTCCTTCTTAAATAACAGTGCTCTCCTAATGCTCAGCAAGAATCTCCTCCAGAGCAAAGCTCTCACATTGCAGCACCTCAGTGCCCACAAGTTCTTACAGTACCTGGATGCAAATACAGTTAGATAATGTCTTGATTCATGTCACAACTCATTACCAAATCAGAGCATGCAGCCATATCAATGCTTAATGATCTTCTGAAACTTTAATTCATTTTACTCTGTAGTTATTTTCATTAATTAGCTGCATTAATTTTATACAGATTAAAAATGTAAGTCAATCTCTTTGAAGTAGAAAAGTGGCATTTTAAAATCTACATTCTATCCCAAGCCTATAAATATGTCTGCCTCATAGAAATCAGCTGTTTATGGTGATTCTTATACCAGAGAGGGTGACTCAAAGAGGCTTATGTGCTGCATTAGTTTTATCAGAGCTGAAAAAAACCTCCCAAATTCCCTGTGAATTAGAAGGATCAGTGACTATAGATAGATCCTATGCTCTTCCCCCACCAGCTAAAACATAGCACTGGTTTTGGATAGTCTGGATCCAAAGCAGTCACAGTAGCAGAAAACAGTCACATTTTGTTGCACTTTTACAGAATACTTTCTCAAGTAAAAATCAACAAAGCAGCAACTCCATAAAGGCTGCTAATTGCTCAAAAAGCATAGTCAGTGTTTTCCTCCATGCCTGCCGCACTTTGTTGTAGAATACCCAAGAGTGGTTGAATTCAATTATACACCCCAAAATAATATTAAAAGATTGTGAGTAAGGCTGCAGAGCCAGCCATGCAAAAAGCCAGGGAATCTAATAGAATTAAGGCACTTTCTGAAGCCATTAGTTGTAGGATAAATAAAGCTGAGTAATGAGTTCAGGGATAAGGGACAGAGGGTTGAGGTCCTAGCCGGGTCTCACAGGAGTCTGGAGGTCACCAGTGGTGTCTCCTGGCGTCTGTGCTGGTACTTGTGCAGCTCAGTGTTGTTATAAATGACCTGGAAAAATGGCTGAGCACTTCACTGAGGGAGTCTGCTGATGGTGCACAGTTATTTATGGCACTAAGGATGGGGTCAGGTTGTAAGGAACTATGGAAAGACTTTACGGGTGAGTCCTGCCTAGGACTGGGCAATAAAGTGCAGGAAACTCATGCAGATAAATGCAAAGGGTTACCAGGGGACAGTCCTGTTGGGAATTGTGAGTTGATGGTTGCTGGGGCTGCAGCACCAGGACAGAGAAGTTCAGTGCTCAGCTGGCTGCTCCAGGCTGAGAAGCACCATGAGAGGAGCACTGTCATGCTCTGAGGGAAGTACAAGCTTGTTCCTTTTCACAGGAGCTGTTCTAAACCTCCTTGCAGAGCATGACTAAGTGGAGCTAATCTAGGAGATCATTTCCATTTACTCCAGTGTCCCTTTGTACTTTCTTGCCAGTGATGGTCTAGAGCTCCGTGACACTTTCCAAACATGTAATGGCTGCTTGCTGCAAGTCAGAGTCAAGTTCCAGGTGTGTTTTCAACCACATAATAAGATTTATCTTCCAAAACTTTTGTGGTTCTTATCAGTACGTTTGCCCACTTGTGAGATAGGAGGTTTTTGTTATGATTTTGTTTCCTAAACATTTGAAAGCCTTTGAAAAGCAGAGGGATTGTTCAGCTGTGTCCATAAACATTCAAATTATACTTGACTTATTTTCTACCCTGTATTTATCCTCTGTGTGTGCATGCTGCTGTTTAGCAAGTGCAGCAGTCCTCAGAGACCAATGAAGGAGGAAACCTCCTACCTGCAGTGCAGCCAGGGGAGCTAAACCTCCTGACTCCCATGCTTGAATCTGTGATGGACCAGAGAGTAAGACTTAAATTACTTATTCAAACACCATTACACCCCAAAAACGAGGGCAGCAGCCACTGGAGCCCCAGGAAGGGCAATGCCAGGTAGCACCTTTGGTTGCAGTGGCTGGTGGAGAGCTGGCACCCCTCCCAGCCCATTCCCTGCTCCAGGGGTGGACCCTGTGGCTGCAGCAGGGAGCAGCCCCATTCCCCCACCTGGCAGCTCCAGTGTCCTTGGGAGCTAGCACAGTTCAACAGCAGCAGCTTGTTTGCAGGCAGTGGGATTTTACAAGGACTTTAAAGAGGCAGCTCTGCCTTGGGAGCAGGCGATGCAGCAAACACTGGTGAGGGTGCTCTCCCCTGCAAGGCACCACACAGCTGTGGGGTTTATCTGTTTCTCTGCTCCTGATCACAGCTGCCCATCATATTTCAGTGTATTTATGACAACTATAGGTCCAACTCTTCGACTTCTTTTGGGAAAAAAAATTGCAATAAACACACACTACAATTTGCACAAAATTTTTCAACAGCCCAGGCTAAAATCAGTCTTTATGTGCTTAGAATTTATTTAAAATAATTGCTATTTATGCTCTTTTTTTGGCTTTCTACCAATCTAATCAGCATAATTTGACTGTGCTGGAACAAATCTACAAGACTCCAGAACTGCTCTTGCAGATCATGCAGATTAAACATGAACTAATTGGTAGATTTCTGGATCTCTAAATCCACAGCTTTGGAAAAAGCTGACAATGCCCATCAGTCTTCACGCAACAAGAGAGAGACAAAACCCAGACATACAAGAAAAATGGCTACAGATGGAATATGTGTGAGAAATCTTTGCAAAGAAAAAGGATTAAAAAACAAAACCAAAAACAACAACTAAAAGACGTAGGGATAATAAGCAACAGTGTTTTGGGGTTTTTTCCTAAATATTTCAAGAATAAAGGCTTTTTCTGTCTTTAGTTGACTCTTTTGTGGAAATTAAACGTGGTTTTGTAAGAACTAGAGGCCATAAACCACTGTGGGATAAAAAGGAAAAAGTAGCAGAAGCTGCAGAGATGAATATTGAATTCACCCACGAGTTAGTCTGAGCACATCCAAAAGCCGTGACGTCAGTAAAAAGGAAGAAGCCTGACAATCGCCCTGGGAATGAAACCAAAAACTTGCTTTGCCAATGTGTGAAAGCTTCTGAAAGTCTTCTAAAAGTTTCCTCAGGAGACAACAAAAACTTGATTAGAAATGTTCCAGCAGATGATGAAGAACAATAACAGCTGTTCCAAAGCTCACTGCAAACAATGGAAAGTCCCCGTTGATTTGTTCAGTCTTGAACAGGGTCCAAAATTCACAGAATTTTGCAGAAGAGGTAAAACCAGCTGTCTGCCTGTGACAGCAGCGTTCACGCAATGAGGGGACGGGAATGGCCTCATAATTCAAGCCCCATCCAAAAACTGCCACTGACAGGCAAGAGCCTAAAAATAGGCACTGGAAAAGAGGGTTCAGTGCTGGTCTGGAAGAAGGATGCTCCCTTCTCAGGCTTGATGGGATGACACGGACAAAGTCGGAAAGGTCTCTCTGGGATTAAACCTGTCATGCATAAATTGACATTGTTAATTCATACATGCCTTAAGGAGGTGTATTTTACTTTCCTACTTGGTTAGTCACACACAATCAGGATGTCCTTCTGATCTCACTGGTACCAGTTTTATGGGAAGTCTCTCAGCTGCATTTCCTGGCACTGAGCTTATCAAGCTGCCCATGGGGGCTGAATGGGCTGGGCAGACTCTGCTCTTTGCTCTGATCTGATAAACGCCCCAGACTGCGTCACCTTCTGAGCTGACTTGGGGGATACCTGTACATAAAATGGCTCTAATGATTCCCCCTTGTCATCACCACTTAAAGCCTTCCTTTCTCAGCTTCCAAGAGCAGGAAGCTGCCATGTCTCTGCCCAGAGCCCCCATTCCCATGCCCAATGCAATTAGTGCCTGTTGCCCTACGCAGTGCAATTAGAACTAATGAGGAAATTTAAACCAATGACATCAGAAATGTGTTTGGCTCATTGTCTTTGAAACATAGATAAAAGAAGTAAGACAGCCTCAAAACCATATGACAAATGTGACAGTGCTTGAGTCTGAATTCTGGCAGTGCACCAGCACCTGGGGAGCTCTGGGCTGAGGGGCACAGGCTGTGGGTGATGGAACAGCCTTGTAAGGAATTTAACTGCAGATAAGGAACTGTAGGGGCAACAGAGTAAGCACTGGGTTTTGCCAGTGAAAGGACAAATTCCTCTTTCATTTCACCTCTTAAGGACCTTGGAGTAAACCTGCTCAGTGAAGCTTTGTGCCTTCCCACAGTTCAGAGCAGAGCAGCTTTGTACTGCAGCTCAGGAGCTGGGGGAAGTCAGCAGGAATAAACTGAATCCTAATAACATCTGCTTTGCCTTCCTAGCTCATCCCCCACCACCAACTCACAAAAAGAGAAGCATTTGGGAAGTCCAAGAGATGCTTTCCCCATGATGCAGCTCAAAGTTGGTTTCAAAAGAAGACAACACTTCTCTGCAAATGAAGCTTTAATAGCCGTATTATTTATTTAACAGGAAAAGCAAGCCAAGGATAAAATAAAAATTAAACCTATTCCTGAGCCTTTCACTAGGTACATATTTATTTTATCATTTATCACAAAATTATATAGTCTTGTATTTGGAGGGAGCTTGTGTTGCTCATACTCTGTTGGCCAGGTACAATAAATACTCCTAAAAGTAATCCTAATGAAGCTTGCGCTAGCATGCATGTTATAAGCATGCTCCCTTCCAAAATTCCTGTCCTTGTCCCATGGAACTGACATCAGGCTTTTTCCATTACATGGTTAAAGCCTGTGCACAGGCAGAGCAGAGACTCTGGATCCTTGTCCTAGTAGTTAAAATCCCTGTGGAATTTGTGTCGATTTATCCAAAGGGCTACTTGGTTATACTGTGCAGGGCTTAAACCCCCCTCCTCTGCGCTATTTTTGAGCACAAGCTCTAGCAGCTCTGAAGCATTTATTCCCAATTGCACCCACAACTTTTCATTTTGGTCTCTTTAATGTGTCAGTTTAAATCTCTTCCCCTTCCTCAGGCAGCTCTCGGGCTGTGCGGTGGCGTTGGGGCTGATGCCTGAGAGCAGGAACTGTGCAAAGTGACTCTCACAGCAGCAACACTTCCTCATTTCATGGCATTGCACATCTTGGTAAGGAAAGGCTGGTTTATGCCCCAAAAGGCAGACTGGCACTTTGGCATGTGCCAAGGCCATGCAGCCTTTGCTTTATGTCCAGAATCACCTGTGTGGCTTCACCTGCCTGAGTCATGTGCTGCAAATTCAGACATCAGTTAAGGATGGGATTTTCTTGCATTAGAAGTTTTATTTGAGGACAACAAATCAGTTGTACCTCCACCACAAACAATCCCACTCAGCCATCAGTCCACACTTGCAAAGCAGCACAAAGTTCCCCCCTGGGGTGGATGTTCTCCAGGGGCAATGCTGCTGTGAGCTGCAAGAGCAGGAGGATCACATGTGCACTGTGCCCATATGTCCCTGTCACCTCGTGGGACACTGCAGGGAACGGATGTTATCCCTCTGGAGGAACCATGCTGCCTCCACATCTCTCACCAGGAGCTCACGAGGAGGGAGGAGGAAATTTCAGAAACTTACACCCCAGAACTGGGAAGACTTTTTCCATGTTCCTTGCTGAAATTAGTCTTTCCACTTCTCTGCCAGTCCTCCTCCTCCCAGTCAGGCCTGTCACTGAGGAAATGCTAAACTCCAGGAGCACCAGTGTGGATTTGGTGCACAGGCAGGGAGACTGCCCCTGCCCCTCCCTGGCGAATGAATCCCTCCATTAGCAGGGCACTTTGCTGCAAATTCAAAACACAGAAATCAAGGGAAAAGTGATTACCTACAGGAAAGCTTCAGATGATGGAGCAGGTCCAGTGTCCCTGCTTGCTGCTGCCAGACCAGACTGTGTCCGACTGTGGATGGGTCACTTGGGTCCAGCACAGCACTGTCACAGGCAAGGGTTCTGCAGTCCAGCACGAGGCCAGGCACTGCTGCTGGCTCTGCCCGTAGTGTTCTACTATTCTTTTACTATTCATATATATATATTCTTGTTTATAATATTACTTTCTACTCTACAAAGGCCATATGGACATGATGATCGATTATATGCTAAAAGCAAAGTGAAGGGTGCTTTAAAAAGTCAGCTTATTAGGGGTTTATTCAGTAAATTAATGTCTTTTAGAATGCTAATGGACATAGAAACAAAGACATCTCGTAATTACATCATTCAGGTCTACAGTTTATATTTCTGAAAGCCAGGGAAACTTACAATATAATTCAGCCCCATCTCTGCACAAAGTAAGGACTCTGTACTCTTCATCTAATAAGAAAGCAAAGTGCTTGGAGGTCTTTGGAGTAGAGTTGCAGTAGTCAAATTCAGCTTTAATACACACTATCAGGGAGCCAGATGAGCTTGTGGTAGCACATATCATGAAGGGATTAATGTGATGCAGCCCTGGGGCATCTCCTCTCACCTGCATCCCACAGGCCTGGGTTACAAAGGGCAATGCTTCCATTTAGTAAAGAAAGTTTTCTGTCATTTTTCTCCAGATCCTCACAAGATATAGCCTGTTCTCAATGTAAATATCAAGACTCTCAAAAAGTTGTCCCTTGCACACAAAAGTAAATGAAAATGCCCCTTCCTTAGAGCTTGCAATGTTTAAAAAACCTTAATGAGCTTTTCTTATTCATAAAAATGCCTTGTTTTTAAAAGCTTGCCATTGCCTTAACAGCTTTAAATTTGTCTTTTGCATCTCTCCAAATCTGCAACTCTTTTTCCTCCCACCTTCCTCCAAAGTCCATGTTATGGAGTGTAAATTATATGGTCTTGCAGCTGCTTCTCCCTGAGGAAAGTCCAACAACTCACAAAATGGTAACTAGGAGAAAGTGTCATTGGGGAAGGTTAATTTTAATGAGGAGAAAGTGCCCAGAGACAAAAGTCAAAGCCAGCTTGTGTTGTCAGTGGAAACCACTTGGTTCTGTGGGACACCCTGAAAACATGCTCAGAGAAGTTGAGTCATACACACACCTTTACTGAGCTTTCTCTCAAACTTTTTCTCTTAAAGTCCAGCCTGACACAACGTAACATGGACATCTTGCATGTCTGTCAATTCTGCCTGCCTGCAAAAAATTGAAGAATTGGCATTCTCTGTTATTTTTTTTTTTCCAAACAAGGACTACTTTTTAATTACAGTTTTTTAAGATGGTATAATATCCCTCCTGTACTCTCAGGCACCCTGCTGTGTGCTTTTGCAGAGCAACAGTAATATCTGGCAATGATAAGATCTTTATAAACTGTTGTCCTTGTTAAACAAAGAAGACTTAGATTCTACAGTAACACTGCATTTGGTGAAAACCTGATTTGCAGACAGTCTTTTCCCATCAGCCTACTATGAAACTCATGACCTTCAAGAGCTTTTGAGTTCATGTCTAGCAAAGCAATGGCACAGTGACTTTCAACCCATTTGTCAGACCTGCCACTGCTGGCCCCACCTCAGCCTGTAACCTTTAGCCATAGATTTGGAGCTTGTAGTCAGCTCTTTTACCACCTGAGCCCTTTGAAATGCCTTTCAGCCCCATTGCAAATGGCAATACAAAACTGGTGATAGAGGGAGATTAAAGGCTGATGGTGGATGTCAGAGGAACTGTGCTATCTCTCCAGTTCTCTGCCAATATTTTCCAGGAACTTACTTCCTCTTATATAAGTTATAGATTTATTTTTAAAAAATTCAGTCTGCCTTATGCAAATATTTCTTATCAGCAGATAATGCACTTGCAGCAGCAGACATATGTGATTAGAGAACCTAGGCTTGAGGTGACATAGTGGTAGCACATGGTGCCGTGCAGAACAGCAGCTGGACTCCTTCCACCCAAAAAGTTATTTGTTCTAACTATAAGGAATGAAATATTAAGCACAAATTACCTATTGAGCAAAATGCTTTGCAGACCACCACTCAGTGGGCCCTCCAATGTAGCCTATATGTGCCAGTTCAGAAGTAGGGTGAGGGGAAAATGTGGCTTTACTCCCTTAAACTCTTGAGATTAGCAAAATAATATAAATGTGTGTAATACAAATTACATGTCTGTGATCCAGGGCGCTTGCTATTGTGGCACCCAGAAGGTCACCAGCAATGCTTCCTTCTTCTCATGACAATAATTTGGGGACCAGTTTTCAAGGGTGCCATGTATTAAGTGTTTTTCTCAATGAAACCATTCTCAGAATTTGGGGGTCAGGCCTACACCCACAGACATCACTGGAAACCCTCCCATTGACTCCAGCAGCCTTTGAATCAGCCCCTCATTTCTGTGGGTGCTGTGGGAACATGGATACACAGAGCTCTGGCAGCAGACTTTTAAAAAATGTATTGGGGATAATTTCTCCCTCTGGAAACCTCTAGTTTAGCAGCTTAATCATCAGACAAGATTAAGAGTAGTGGAAAGATCTTGCACCTTCCTACAATGAGTTAATTCTCTCCCCTGCTATATTAGCCGTCATACATCTATATATACTGTCATTTGTTTCTCACCCTCCTCCAGATCAGAGAGCTGCTTAATCACTGCCTGTCAGCTCCCGCCTTGCCATATTTCAGCCTCTTCTTTTAAAATGTTGTTATTTGCTCCCTGGGCTGCCAGTAGTAAACCAGAGAAGCAATCAATAAATGTCCTTAACTGGAGCTCAGTATGCAAGCGGAAGCATTGTCTAAAGCAACGGGGGGAGGATAAATCCCTCTTTCCTTTCCCCAGCACTGCTGATTGCACATATGCACTGATTCACTTGTCAGCTTGCCATTAGCAGACACACTCTGCCTCCCAAAACACAGGGGTTGTGAGAGAAGAGAGAGCAAGCCACACACAGGGGCAGCCACTGCTCCCGTGGCTGAGCTGTCTCCTGCCCTGGCTGGGCTCACACCTCCAGGACACCTCTCCCCGGGGAGGGTTGGGTGCCTGCAGCCTGTCCCCATTCCCAGCACCCAGGAGGGTTTGGCACTGGCTGGCATGTCACGTCACAGCCCCACAGCATCCCACACTCCAGGGAAGGCCCATGGCATCACATCATGAGCAGCACACCAACGTGGTGCTCTGCAAGCCAAGACATCAGTGAACCAAATCCGAGGTGACCACAGCCACAGCTGGTAGCCCTTGGACCTGCTGCCCCTTCAGAAGGGGGGAGGAGCTGGTCTCCTCTCCATCATGACAGCTGGTGCTAAGTTGCTCCATCCTTCCCACCTGTTGCCTGCTGTCCAGCTCATCAGCAGGAGCCAGGAATTTCTTTCTGGCCTTGAGCAGCACCCCAAAGCCTCCAGACCCATAGCTATTGTCAGAGCTGCAAACATTGCTCAGATGCAAGCAACATCCCCTTTCTCCTGCCTTCCCAGCCTCCTGTGTCAGGATTCTTTGGATGCAAACAAATGCTGTTTTGCTCCTGCCAGCCATCCCTTTGGAAACTAGAGGGGTTATTATTCTTCTTACCAGCATTTTGCACTTGGACAATGCTACAAGACTACAACAAAACAAAAGCAAAAATCTGTCCTGAGTGTTGGCTTGTGCAGTTAAATTCAAAGTCATGGTCTAGACTGCGAAGTTGCCTCCTTCTGTAACTTGGCAAATAAGTACCAAGTGGGTCTTTAAAGGGCAACCTAAATAAGAACTGTTAATTCCACTGTTGGCACAACCAGTAACTGCATAGAAAAGGGTTGGTGGGTGAAAAAAGTGATAGAAATCAGTTTTATTTTATTCTGCCGTGATGGAACCCTTTTAGATGGCTCAGTCCCTGGGTGCCTTCACTCACTGCCAAAGCTCCCATCAGTGTCTGGGTCACCACGCTCTGGTCTGACCTCAGCTCCTCAGCAGATGTTTCCATGCCATTTAATGCCACTGTGATGAGCATCATAAGGCATAAACCTGGTATTAGGGGAGCAACAGGGACATAAGCTAGCTTTTCTGGGGTTTTTGAAGTGCCAGACCAACTCCTCAGGGCTAGAGGAGCTGCATGCTCTGGGACATGCCAAATGTGGCATTAAAAAGCCATGGCACAGCCATGTTGCCCCTAGGTGAACAGACTTAACTGCAGACCAAACTTCTTCCTGTGCTCTGTGATGGGAGCTGGGAAACCCCTCTAGGGGCAGATGCCACTTAGTTATTATTTAATTTTAATTCAATACTTATGCTCTTCATTACTGTTGACCCGAACTCAGCATGAAAATTCTCCTACAACCCCAGAGACAGATGAGAAGTTCCTCCCAAGTCAGCAGAGGGATTCCCAGGGGTGCTAAAGCAGATGGGAAGTAGATATAATATAAAGCAGCTGCAAGTAATAGAAGGGGAGAATATTGTAGGAAAAGAGTAAAGGAAACAGAAGGTTACACATCTCAAAATATCCTTTAATTCCTGCCAGATATTAGTCAGACTTATCTCCAACCATAACATGTCTTCTACTAAAGAAGCACCAGTCTCTATCTTCCTTCTCCAAATGTGATCCAATATCTTCTGCCTTGACACTGGAATTGGGGAGCAGGCACCCAGCTGTCACATTTGCAGCTGCCAACATGGAGACAAAATATTCAGGCAATTCTGGCTGATCCATTCATGTCTGCCAGTGATCAGCTGTCAGCAGTGACTGGCTGTCCATGTTGTCCTGTCCCACACATTCTCTGAAACCAGAGAGCTGCATGCACAAACGGACCTGGCCCACACCTTTAACAAATTTTTCCTTCTGCTTCCATCTTCTCTTGTAACAAACCATCTCCCTGGATGGGTCACACAACAGCAATACTCCACTGCAGCAGCTCTTAAGTACAAACACAGTTTGACAGAAGCTACCACAGGACTGCTTAGAAGAAAAAACACCTTGTAAAATTCTCAGATGATAAAATGTGTCACATGAATCATCCCCATCCCAGCCCAAGAGCACTATTAGTGTCAAGGGCAATAATAAAGAAGGTAAGGAGTGCAGAAGAGCGCGTGCAGCCCACTCTAATTATTCCCATCACTAACAAGTCAATGAATCAAAGCAAGAAAGTGAATGTGTGCAAAAGTGTGTAAAGCTGAAGAAAGCATCCCTTATTCCCTGACAGGGAGGAAGAACGTCTGTGTCAGCAAAACAAAGCCTCAAAAGCAGTATGAAAAGTTGAGCCCGAAGCTGTGCTGGCAACTCTGTGCCCTTGGGTGACTTTGGATAATGTCAATGTTCATTCTACAGAATATGGATGGTGCCTCCTTTCCTGCACTGTTACTCATCTGGATTTGGTCTTTTTCCAAGTTCCCCTGGTAGGTGAACATTCTCTGCCCAGCACACAGGAACTCCCACATTTAGGCAAGAATCCTCAAAACCTAAGTAGAAATCCACACAATTGTGCTTGGCTGTGTTACACACAGAGGCACAGAGGCACTGAGGCAAGAGGCTCTGTAGTGGGCTGAAGACTACTAGATGTCCTCTGTGGAATTAGGACATCCCTTAAGGAGACTGTAAGTGTCCTATTTAGTGCCCTTGCTCCAACACAATCATCGTTACTGGTCCAAAATACTCCTCTTTGTATTCCTCTCTCGTCTCCACTTCAGAGGGCCTGTGATATTGCAGCAAATTGGCAGAGAATGAGAGCATTCAGGCAGTTTTTAATCAAACCATGCAATGGTTTCCCTTCTTGTTCTGCCAGACAGGGACTCTCGCCATCATGCTCTGTAAATGCCCTCTGCTCTGGAGCAGGAGCATCAGCCTGGACCCTGACTCGGGTTCTCCATGTCTGGAAGGAAAGGACTCATTCACAACCTGATTCAGAGCCTCCTGACACTGAGGAGAAGGGCTCATTCCAGTCCTGATTCACACTGCTGTGATCTGATTCAAACCCTCCTGGCCCAGCAGGGAAGTGGGACCATGACTCAGATTTCCAGGTTCAGAGCAGGGTGACTCAGGACACACATGGACCACAGCTGGGACAACTGCTCCAAAAACACCTCTGCTCCTCTGCTACCTACCGGGGGACATGCCACTGCCTGGGCATTTGGGATGAGCTGTTCCAAGATGCACTTTGGACCAGGTCAGTACAACGAAGCTGAATGTTCAGAGAAGAGTGTGGCACCAGGACATTCAGGCTGAAGTTGTCCCCTGGGTAAACAGGTGCTAGTCCACCTCTGGTAATCACTGCATTCCCAACCTGTTACAAGAACCTGCCTGGCAGAGCCCCTCCTCCTGACACAGAGCCAGGTCTTGTCCTGCAGACGCTGTTGGACTGATGCCCTTTGTGTCCTGCCGTGAAGAATGCAATGAGCTTTTTCGGCTTCAGCAGCTCAGGGCTGCTGGGTTTTGTACCTCGTGCTTACACTTATGGGACCTGACAGTGGCTCTTTAATTCTTAATCCTTCTGAGAAGCAGACTGTGTGTTCCTTCCAACTTGGATCAGTCTGGACCTCATTAGCTCCTCTCACTCGGTGGTGCCCAGAGGAGGTGGCAGACGAACAGACCCAGGAAAATCACAGTCCATCACTGTGGTGTTACTGTGATCCAGCCCTGTGAATTTTGTACTAAAGCGGAATTGTTCAATAAAGCCCTGAGGCTTTCCTGGTATTTCTGATTTTCCTTGACATACTTTCCATTTTTGCCTTCCAGATTTCCACTTGTGTTCAGAACAGAAGTTAGGGTGGACCATGGGATGCAAAGTGCTGATGTGGTCTGTCTGAGGGTCCTTACTCTCAGTAAGGGTGGGTGTTGAGAGACCCCACATCTTCAGGGCAGGTATGTGGCCGTGTGTACATGGGGGAGGCTGGAAGCTTTAGAAAATCTTCCCTGACATCATTGATGAGCAGTGAGAAGAGCAACCAAAGGCTTTAAAGAATCCAGGGCACAGTCCATAATGTTCTCTTGTGAGCAGGGAATTCTACTGGTGCTCTTGGTAAGCACACTCCTTGCATGAGGCCTGATCTTGAGCTTTCAGGGGGCTCAAGGCATCAACACATGCCATTGGATCCCAATGCTCTCCCCAGGAACAGAGATACATTGCCCATTGCTGTGTGCTCAGATAGGGTTGGACCAGCCTTCCCCTAGAATCTCAGATGTGCAAACCACACACAAAGAAGAGAGAAAAAAGAAGAGAAGAGAAGAGAAGAGAAGAGAAGAGAAGAGAAGAGAAGAGAAGAGAAGAGAAGAGAAGAGAAGAGAAGAGAAGAGAAGAGAAGAGAAGAGAAGAGAAGAGAAGAGAAGAGAAGAGAAGAGAAGAGAAGAGAAGAGAAGAGAAGGTTTTTCTCTCCAGAGAGAGATTTGTATCTCACAGCTGCTCTGCAGAAAAAATTAGCTGGAATGGAGGTGGACTGTTAACTTTGTCAGCTGATTTGTATCTACTGGGACCAGCCTGGTACCAACAAGCACCATGGCTGCAGATTGGGCTTGTAGAAGCTGTTGGGTACTCCAAAAGGACCAATACTGATCAAAATCAAACACACATAAAAATATCACTAAATATAGCAACATTTGACTTTTTCCCACAGACCTGGGAGTCAGGAACCAAAGAAAGAAACCAGGATATCTCCAACATCAGCTGCCTCTGGCTGTTAGCAGAGGGGCAAGAGTGAGTGACCAAGCTCTCTGGCTTGAAGCCTTTACACCACTGAGGGTCCAGCCTCCTGCAAGGAGAGTTGAGACTTTGAAAGACAAATTCATAGCAGACCCCAAGAGGCAGTGAGACCAGTAGGAACTTTTGCCACGGAATTTTATACCAAGAAATGCAGAGTTTCCTTTTGCTCTTTAAGTTTTCTTCCACGGAATCGTGTCTAGTTCAGAAAGGGGAAAAAATGCCTGGCAGGCTGAGTGCTGCCTGAACACTCAGAATGGAAAGAGGCAGAGTTTCTCCTAGGCATTGCAGCCCTAGGATTGTTTGCCTTACTAAAAAAAAGTGATCCTAACTTGTTTTAACCCTGGGATTGCCATCATTTTCCACAGTGCACATCAGACCAGTCACAGGGAGCTGAAGCTGAGGGCTCAGCACTGCAGATGGAATCATCCCCAGCTCAGGAAAAGTCCATCTCCATGGGCAACAGAAAACAGGCAGGGCCCTTTGTCTAGGGGGAGCAGGATTATTTGGATTTGCTTTCCAAAGAGGTAAGCAAGGACCAGAGCCAGGTAGCAGCATCACTTCTGAAAAATCCACTTTTTAAGAACTGAGGAAAGTTTCATTGTTATTTGCTGCTTTTGTCTG
Source organism: Acridotheres tristis (assembly GCA_037013685.1). NCBI lineage: Eukaryota > Metazoa > Chordata > Aves > Passeriformes > Sturnidae > Acridotheres > Acridotheres tristis. Next base: position 9,757,558 of record CM072892.1, on the reverse strand, counting down.
TTACATTAAGTGTGGCAGGGCTGGAGGGGAGGGGCAAAGTTTTGTTAAGGACTTAAGCCTTCACCCTGGATCTGAGGGAAACTTTATTTCCCTCATGTTGCTCATACTGTGGGACTTCAAAATGTGCCAGAGCCTTGGCCACTAAGCATCATCCTCCCAGCAGTTAATGCAAAACACACTGTAGCACAGTTAAGTAATTCTTTCTCACATGATGCAGCTGCATTTTGTCCTTCATTGTCACTAAAACCAAAAAAAGCTGGGAGTTAACTGTTCTAGGGCAGAGCTAAGTGACCAACAGTTCTGCTACTGTGTTGGCCCTGAATGTATTTTTTTTTTCCCAGAGATTGATACAGGCTGAGATATTTGCATTCCCTCGCTCACTCTCACATGATCAGCAGTGTTCCACTCCCCGAATTTTCATCACGAGAGGTTTATTAGCAGATAAGTAATCTGTGAAGCCACGTTACCATTTTGTTCTCTGAAGAGCAGCGCGTGCACTGCAACAAATCACAGGCACAGCCGAAATACAGAAATCATCGCTGCAGGCAGCAGGAACAGCAGAGGTGACAGCCTGGCTTTGCACTATCACCTCTCCTTCCACTCACATCCAGCACCTTGGGCGACCTTGCTGACATTTCGAGCAACTCACACCATTTATCTGAGCACTGTGTGAGCCAAATGCAATCCCACATATGACAAACTGAGCCTCAGCTGCCTGAGTGAGAGCTGTGTGTTTGCAGGTTGCCCTTCTTCTAGGAAAATATTTCCCGTCCCCTTTTCCAATATGGGCAAAACTGGTAGGTTGGGCAGACCCGAGGTGAGAGCAGTCAGTCTGAACACAGTCAAACAAATGATTGGTCGTGTGGTTTATGCTGAATTAATAACCTGGGCCTCTATTGATTTTGTGGTTGTAGCTCCACTGGTTTCACTGCCCACTGCCTGTTCAGATGAACTTTCTTTTCTGCCCACTCAAGACCCCTTTGTTGAAAGGATGCAGCAGCACACCTCTCCATCACCACTGCACCTGCCCCCTGCCCTCTTCCCAACCTCATCCTGAGCACAAGTCTGATGATGCCAAGGATCTTTGCACACTGCAGAGGCATTCAAGCCATTCCCAAGATCTTTCTGTTAAATTAAGAAATCAAGAGAAAGTACAATCATCAGAGAAATTATGCTTTTCTATTATCTGCTGTCCATCTTTGGAAGGTGAAGGTAGAAGAAAAATGCTGTTTGTGAAAAAAATAGCCCTTAGCTGAAAGAGGTTCAGGCTCTTGCTCCTCAGTCAGAGAAATTCCAGCTTAGTTATTAAAGTCACAATCATCTGTATTTGCTTCAGATTTTTTTGTCCAATATATGCACAAGCTCCTGGCCCCTGCTCTTATCTGACCTTTACTGAAAGACCTTTCTTAGATCTGGCTGTTCAGTACCATGCTGCCAAACATCTCCTACCTTTACCAGCTGCATGGAAGCTGATTTAATTGCTCTTTTAAAAAATAATTTTCCACTAGATATTTCTTCTTGTAATTACCCAAGCCTTTGTTTCCCTTTCACTGTCTGATAAGTGCTATTTATATCCACAGCTGCTGAAGTATCTTCTTCCCAATAGCAGGTGAAGAAGATTGCTATCACAGCACATGCTCTAAAAATCCTAATCTGTTTTCTGAAGTAATTTGATGCTACCTGTCTTTTGCCTTCTGGAAACTGTCTCTCTATATTTTGGTGACACATACAAAATCACAAGAATGTCCCTGGGAGGGGGGAAAGCAATGAAAATTAAAGGAAAGCACTAGGACAATATAACCAAGCTGAAAATGGTGGTCCCACCTCCTCTCACCTACTACAAAGCACTGGGGTTTCTCCAAGTATATAGAAGAACCAAACAGATATCCTCCTTTTCCTTGTGGGATTAGTTTTTCAGATTGTCCATCTCCTTAAACCTCCTCACTCTACTGGCACAAGAGGAAAAGTGGAAGCAGCAAGGGGAGAAGATGGTGGAAGAAAACAGCTATAACATACATCCCTAGACATATGCTTGTGTTTGGAGATCTTTATCCTGGGGTATTTATTTTGATGGAGTTATAAATCTCCCCCATACTTAGAGGAGACACATGGAACCATACACTGGTGACTAAATAAAGTCCATGGTAGACAAATGGAGAACAACACTATAGAACTGGCTGAGAAGGGAGCCATACATGAGGTCAGTTACTGCTGGCCTTGTAGTCTCTGCTGCAAACCACACTCACACTATGCTGAAAGCCTCACCCAGACACATTCCACACAGCTGCACCCAGGCAAACATTCCCAGGGTCAGCAACACCTGTGCTGCAAAGACCAGAGACAGATTTTCAGCTGTGGTATCAAGAAAATCAAACTTCGTTACACCTGGAGATGTTGAGCTCTGCCATTTGTCTGTCCTACCACAAGGCAGAATTCACATCTGAACTCAGACAGGCTTGGATCCCTTTTGTACCTGTCAGTCTTCAAAGCAATTGTGGTTAAAATTAAAGCTTGTGTTAAAACTGACCCTCACATCAGCAATTTCACTGTAATTATGGAGAACCTTTTCCATTTAACCCTACACAACAGTGCCTTCAGGCTCTGCTGTGTGACCAGTGATTAAAATTAAAAAGTCCATCCTAGACAAATGAAGAACAACACTACAGAACTGGCTGAGAAAGGAGCTCAAGTACAGCTGTCTGTAGCTTAAGGGCTGGTTTCTGCCATGTGAATTTGCAGACCAAAGCACTTTGGAACCTTCCCACCTCAGCTGTGTGCCAGGCAGCACAGCTGATCCAGGTTAGTTCCATCAGTACCTCAATATCCAAGGGAGCCATTGCAGGATTCATCCTTCAAAATCTATGCAAATTGCCTGGGCATACAAAAGGGTGAACCAATGTCCAGCGATCAGACCTCAGTCTTAGAAATTTTGCAATTGCTCCTTGTACTAAAGGAAGAATGAGCTCACTGTGGATCCATCTGGAGAGAGTTCAACAAGCAGCCCTCCAAAAAATTGCTGATGGTGTCTGCTGGCTCCAGCTTCATCAGGTGTAGGCACCAATGTGCTACACAAATTCATTTTAATTCAAGTCCCAACACCTTGTGCTCAAGTTTGATGTCCTCGCCTTTCATGTGAGACTGACAAGATGTATCACGGTCCTGGGAGCTCTCTTAACTCCCCAGTGCCAAATACTTTAAAGGGGTGTTGATGCTAAAGGGATGTTCTGAGTTATTTACACCAGAGGCAGCTGGATTGAGCCACTGTAACATCCATGGGGACAACTCCCCAAATAAACATAAAAAGTGCAGAACATGTAATGATGTGTCACATGAAAACAAAAAGCAGGCACTGCTGTGATCCCCAAGCTCCATGCCATAAAGAGAGGCAATAATTTCATATTAAAACAGTTACAAGGTTATCCAAGGAGGGGAAAGGGTAGGAAGTCAAAACAGAGTCATGAGAAAAAGAGAAGAACCTTCCTGTTAGAGATGAAGGAAAAGCCTTCAGAACGAGATGAGCCCTTGGGAGCAGACCAGCCCCTGGAAGGGATCTGAAATGGCACAGCTGGAGTGTTGATGGATTACAGTATGACCACATATGTCTGGACTCTGAGGGCAAAAATGCCAGGTTTGTGCTGTGCAAACACCTCTGCCAGGACACATTTATTGTGGTTTCTACTTCCTGTGCCAGGCCAGCATGCCAGTCCCTGTGTGTCACTGAGAGCAGACAGCCACTGTGAAACACTGTGTCCTGGGAATGCTGTACACAGGTGTGCACTGGGGATGAGGAAATGTCTAGTGATACATTATGTGTCACTGGAACCTAATAACCTCTACTCACAAAACTCACTCTGATTTTGGATCTCTCTGCCCTGGAGAGTCAAGTTGAGCACACATGAAAATATCCCAAGAAACTGCCAGGTAAAAAACACAGTCCTTGTCTCAGTCTTGGGCTGGGCTCCTGGGAACAGAGGGATCCCAGGAGCCACATTCCCCAGTAAGCACCATGGGGGCCAGCAGGAGGGACACACAGCTCCTCCATGCCACGGGCTGACAAGGGCAAGGGCAGGCAAATGCCCTTTGCCTTCCTCAGGATCTGTTGCCTGCCTTGGTGCACTCCTGGGGCCTTTATCCCTGACTGCTTTGTAAACAGAGGTGTGTTTGCTGCAGCGTGTTCCCGCCTGGGCCGGTTGGAGCTGCCCTGGCAGGGCAGAGCGTGGAGCATCCGCCCTTCAGACAGGTGCTGGTGGCACGGCGCCAGTGACAGCCATGCCAGGGGTTGGAGGCCCTTTGCTGTTCTCAGAAATGGTCCACATTCCCCAGGGGGGTTGAAAGGGATCCCTGTCTGTCCCTGAAGCCCCATCCACATTTATCTGTGGGTGCAGAGGGGCTCCCAACACAAGGTGCTCTGAGCTCCCCTGGGCAAGTGCTGACCCTCACCCACCACATGCATCCCCTTCCTCCTCAAAGTATCCCTCCAGTTTTCAACACAATGACCTGACCTCATTCCTAGTGGCATCCCCAAAGGATGGCATCCCCTGACACATGGTCAGGACCTCTGGCTGTGCCCAGCCCTTGAGGATTGAGGATTGAGTCCCCCCTGCAACAGCCCAGTGCTGGGTACAAGAAATCCTGTCTGCCCCATCCCTTCCCAGGACAGATTTGCATATTGGGCCAGGCAAGTGTTTCCAGCCACTTGATTTCCAGGGGATAATATTATTCATGAAGCTATTTGCATTCCCCAAATCCTTAGTTGCTGTTTGTTACTTTCTTTCTCACCCCCTCTTCCCTGCTTTTTACTCCCCACTTGGCTGTTGGTCTGTTAAAAAAAAAGTTTCCCTTGGCTACACTTTCAGTAGGACATTTCAAAGTCAGGCTGAGATGGGTATTAAACGAGGATAGATGCCAGGTTCCTTTTCACTACATCCCAAACTACTAGAATAGCACCAAAAGCTGTAAATTAGGTCAGCTTTGCACAACAGCTTCCCCAGCCTTTTCTGGGAGTGACACTGCACAGCCTTCAGGGGACTATTGCTTTAAGCAGATCTGGTGCAGCTTGTCTTGGGGGACTGGTGTGATGCAGTGGCAGCTCTCCCAGGGCTGCCCCCTCCTCTATATAGACACAATTTGGGACCCAGATCTGCCCCTCTGAGGGTGCACAGCCAAGGGGAGGCACAGGAACCCCACAGCACCCCAAGGCTGTGGCCTCACGGTGATAATGGATATATGGGGCAGGAGCCCAGCCCGCAGAGGGGATAGAGTGGGTGCAGGCAAGATGGGAACAGCAGCTCCTGGATGAGCAGCAACAGGCTGAGCAGCAATGCTGAGGTCTGAGATTGACTGGGGGAGCTTCCCATCCAGTCCTGTGTGGCTTCCAGCACATCACTGAAAAGCCTTCTTTTTGGATATCAAAAACTTCTTTTTGGATACAGCCAGTGAACCAGGAGGATTCCTGGTGCTAAAATAGTACACCCTGCATATCTGGACAGAGGGACTGAGAGGCAGCCATCCACATGAGCTCTCTTCTGCCAGAAAAATCATTGCCACCTTGACACACCATTCACAAGGTGAAGCCAGTTCCCTGCTCCCCGTCGTGGACGATTAGCTCCCATATTTTGAAAACCTGGAAGCAAGCAAGTGGGAATATGGCAGGGGATATTTTGAGAGAGATTCCTGTGGAAGAGAATTTATGGTGCCATATGATTTTTCTGACTTTTCAGAGCACTTGCTGGTGCAGCACTGAGAAGAGCTACAAAAAGAGCAAAAATTTGGGCTCCTTTCCCAGAACATTCACCTGGCCCTGCAACTCACAGCTCAGGGACATTCTCATTTAGGGGTCATGTCTGTGTGTTTAGTAGCCTTGGGCATATTTGCCTTCAGTGAGTTTGTCTAATTGCTTCTTGAGCCTGTGTAACCTTGGGGTGACAAATCCACCCTTCACATTTGTGTTGGGGCAATGTGCAGGCTGTCTCCTCTCTGCTCACTTGGATTTTGGAGTCCTGCCCCATTCCATGTGGGAGCCTCAGCATCTGTCACCAGATGGGACAGGGCCATCTCTGGGTCAGGGACAGGTATGCTGGAGGAGAGAAGGAAAGAGGAATGGGTCCAAGTCCTCAGCCATTAATGGAAACACAGGAGCACGAGGAATGTAATTAGTGTCTTGGCACAGTGCTTGGGAAAGACAGAGAGGCACGTCAGAGAGGGGAGGAGAAAGGGATCAGGGGATAAGCCAGGGAGCAGAGATCACAAAAACAAAAAGCAAAGAACGGGGCCAACATTGTGAGGCTCTTGAAGGCTTGGGCAGCTTTGCCATGCCTCTTCTGGTGGCTTCAAGGACCTGTGGGACCTCTGGGGATGTAGGAGACAAAGCCTGTGGTGTGAAAGGATCCTTCAAGGACCTGCAATCCTTTCCAAACCCCTTCTATCCTGAATGCCAGTTCTGTGGTTTCCATGGAAATGTCAGCAGCAGGAGAGCGAGCAGAGGTCCCCATGTCCTGGGTGGGAAGGGCAGGAATGGCAGGAGCACTCTCTTGCACCTCTTACAAGCCTAAGCAAGTACAGATACAGATGAGATAGGAAAATCTTCTCACTGCCCTGACACTTGCAGGAAGCACTGTGAAGGTTCACACATGGTATCCCCTTGAGACCTTTGCTGGAGAATGGCAAGAGATGCAGAGGGGAATGGATTGCTGAGCTCCCCAGTGGCAACATGGTCCAAAACAATGAGAAAACAAACACTTTCTACCCTAAATTGCAGCAGCAGAGCTTCAGCAAAGCTTTGAGTTGGTTTAAATTGCAGGAGTGAGTTGCAGCTGGGCTCGCAGGGGCCACCTGTCCCTGCTCCTTCCCGAACAGTGATCTGTCATCCCACAGCACAGGCACTGCATCCCGGGATCAGCACAGGGCCGTGCAAACAGGGAGGAGAAAAGGCTCGGGCTTCACTGCTGGGTGTTTATTTGCAAGATGCTGTTGTGTTTGGAAAGAGTTCCAGGCAGGATGTGTCTGCAGTAAACATAGGAAAAGGGCTGACGCTGGAATGGAAAGGCTGGCAGTAGTCTCAAGTTTAATTAAAATGGCCCCTCCTGGGCTAGCATGTGATTCCTGAATGATGGCTGATAAAGACAGGCCAGCTGCTGAAAGCTCACTTCTCAGGGTGCTCTGGAGGCGCCTTGGCCTTTTGGGTTTTCTTTCTAGGAATTGCTCAAAGAGACACCAGATACATCTGGGAAAATACACACATGGCTTTCAACACTGAAACATCTGATAATTTTCTTCAACCTCAAACCCAAGTGTCTGTCTGAGATACAAACAAAGCCTAAGTTGTGCAGAGAGAGTTGTGTACAAGCCTCTCTCCATGGCCATCATTCCTCGTGGACAGGGATAAGAGGGATGTTACAGAAGCTCCAGGCTGCTGGGTCAGGCTCTGTAATGTCACAATTTCCATGCTCAAAATGGCTGAAGGATGTGGATGGATTTTCCATAGAGCACTGCCCCCTGCTGTGGGCTCACCATTCCCACACATTTCACTCCTCAAAAAACCTCCTGGTAGGAAAAATTTGCAAAATCATGGTGGTCTCACAAAATTCTGGGTCATTCGCTGCCTGTCTGTCTGCTCGATGTCCCGAGGGTCTACCATGGACCTGCATGAAGTGCATGAACTGTCTGAAGTTTAACAAGGGCAGGTGCTGGATTCTGCACCTGAGACAGAGCAGCTCTGGCTGTGTGTATGGACTGGGGCACAAGGGGCTGGAGAGCAGTGCCACGGAACATGGAAAGGGACCTGGGGGTCCTGGTCAATGGCAAGCTGAACATGAGCCAGTGGTGCCTGCCAGCCAGGAGAGATGATCCTGTCCTGGAGGCATCAGGGACACCATGGCCAGCCAGGCAAGGGAGGGATTGTCCTGCTCTTCTCTGCACTGGGACAGCCTCACCTCAAGTGCTGGGGGCAGTTCTGGGTGCCACAATATGAGAAAAACATAAAGCTGTTACAGAGCTTCCAAAGGAGGCCATGAGGATGGTGAGGGGAATCTTTACGAGGAGTAGCTGAGGTCACTTGGTCTGTTCAGCCTGGAGAAGAGGAGAGAGATCATTGTGGCCTTCAACATCTTCACAAAGGGTCAGGTATCAACCTCTTCAGTGACAGGACCTGAAGAAACAGGAAACAGCATGAAGCTGAGTTGGGTGGGTTTCTGTTGAGTATCAGGAAAAGGTTGTTCATGCAAAGAGTGGTTGGGCACTGGAATAAACTCCCCAGGGAAGTGGCCACATCTCCATCCCTGACAGAGTTCAAGAAGCATTTGGGCGATGTTCTCAGGCACATAGTGAGATTCTTGGGGTGTCCTGCTGAGGGTCAGGAGCTGGACTTGATGATCCTGAACGGTCCCTTCCAGTTCAGCATATTCTGTGAAAACAAAAAGAGGAACGAGGGGCAAGGAATTCGGTCAATGTATCCCTTTACCTCCACAAAATCCCCGACTGATACCTGAGATCTGGGGACATCTGGGTGTGCAGCAGCTGCAGCCCAGGCTCTTGACACCAGGACTCACCCTGCAGCAAGGCACATGGTGTGTCTAACACAGCCGGTGGTGACAGATGGGACCAGTTGAGCCCAGCTGCAGAAAGCCTGGGGCAAGCCCACGTGCATATGAAGAGCTTCATTTTACTGCTCAGCAGGGATGGAGAAAACACACACCTCTAAAGCATCACTCGCCCTAGTGGCAGTGAGGTGCTGGCACCAAGATGAACCCTCAGCTGTGGTGCTGGGGAGTTACAGCCCTGCTCAGCAGTGGGAGAGGCACCCCGGGAATGTTCAGGCTGCTCACAGGGATCCACGCTGTAGGAGCTGTGCCCAACGAAATGCTGCTGTCACTAAAACTCTCCCAACCAGTCAGGACACAAGAATGGCCTCCAATGACATTATATTTGCAGCCACCAGACCTCTCACTTGCTGGCACAGAGCATATCCATTTGGAACAACAACATGATTTTCACTCTATGATTATTTTCTCAGCATTTGCCAGGACTAATGTGTAAAGCTCAGGGTAAGGTGGTAACTTACAAGTCTGATTTCTGGTAACTCTATCTGCTGTTGAGTGAGTGTTCTGCCTGCAGCTGTGCTACTGGCCAGCCTGCTTTTTACGGTGGATAATGTGTTTCAAAGGTGCCCTCATGTCCTGTGGAGGTGATGCTGGTCTCATTTCTGGTGGATGAGCGTGGTAGCTAAAGACCCAGCCTTTCACCTGCTCAAGTCCATCACAGATTTGCACTTGTCTTCAGGAGAAGCTGGTAGCAACTTTCAGCTAAAGAAGGAAGAGAAAAGGTGGAGGAATTAAATAAAGTCCTATTAGAATCCAAACTGCAGGAGGAAAAGCTGGTATTTTTATAAAGAGGATGCAGAGAGCACAGGAAATTTTGGAAACTGCATGGATTTTAGATTAAATGAGCTTAATGTGCATTTACTCTGAATAAACCATGAAATATCTTGTCAAAAGTCTACCCTACAGTAGATTGTAAAGCATTACATGGTAGATTATAAAATGACTAGTGGGAGAATACCTTGATTGGCAGATAAGAAGAGGTGGCTGCTGTAGTGAGATTCACAGAAAGAAGCCCTGGGGCACTGCTACCTACAAAGAGCAATTCCACCCACACCACAAAGACATGGCTGCAAGCAAAGGAAAGGGAGAGGAGAGTTTCTTACACGGCTGTAATTGGGACCTTGGGGAAGCAGAGATGGAGATGGCTCTGAGAGAGACTTTTTTTTAGCCAGGAAGAAGGCTTTTTTGGTTGACACTTATACTTGGAAAACCTGTTGGTATTGGTGAACTGCCAAACATTCAGAGAACCATTGCATCATTCCATGGTGGCTTGGGAGACACAAGGCTGGATTCTGCAACCGGGTGTCTTATTCCTTATGTCAGCAACTTCTGGCAAAAGGTAGAAAATTTATCTTTGTAGTGACATCTGTGGCTGAGCTAGGAACTGAAATAGCAGGTACTGAGTAACTGCTCTGCTAGTCTGGAAAAGTCACCAAGGTGGTTCTGTCTAAGGTGTATTTCTGCATTCTTCATCCACTTTGCAGTCTGAAACAGCCAAAAGAAAAGGTCTGGGACTTTTTTTCACCCCTCCCACTTCCATTTGTTTTCTTGATGTGGCTCAATGCTGTCATTAAATTAAATGTATCCAGGCTATAGGAGAGTGAATTTTTGCAGGGATTAAAATAGGCTAACATTATGCCATTGAAAAATTCCTTAGCTTGCTACTGAATGAAAGCTCAGTGCTGACCTGCACAAGTATTTCTGCCCAGGAACAAAAACAGGTCTAAAAGACAGAACTGAGAAGACAGCTGGCAGGATGAAATTAAGAAAGAGAATGTCAGCTGCCTCTCCAGGACCTTTTTGAAATGAGCCCTGCCAGACAAAATAGTAGTCTTGTTGCTGGGCTCTACAAAATGCTAGCAAAGGCCACATCTTGTAAGCCCCAAGGCTGGCGTATATCAATGTATGATTGAAGTGGTAGGAGTGGGTGGAATGTGAATGTTCCAACTCAATGTTCACTGGTCTCTGCTCCTCAGCACATCCAAGAGAAATGAGTTTGCCCTGGCCCCAGGACTGGCACCCATCAATGCTGAGGGCAATCCCTGGTGCCAACGCCCTGCAAAGGACCAGGGGCAAGGAACTGTGCCCAGGACATCAGGAAGATGGACAGGGAGACCCAGCATGGGTGTTCTCCCCACAGTGCCATGATGATTTGTCTCAGGTTTAAATAGGGTTTCCCACTAAGAAGTCACTATGTTAGCTGGTGTAGGCAGACTTCACATGAGCTGAGGATCTTATTGAAATGCCACCAAAGAGGAGAAAGGTTTTTCCTTTATCATACTGGTATGACTGAAATCTCAAAGCCAGAAGGGATTTGGACAGAAGGAAGGATTGTAACTCACCTCTGACCATAATTATTTCAAGACAGCTGTTCAGACAGGGCATGGGCACTCTTTGTCCTGTCATAATTATTTTTGCTAGGATTTTTTAAAAATTGATATCCTGGAAACAAGCTATATAAGAAGTTCACTGTTACAAGATTCATGCTGCTAGCAATATGGGTCCATACTGTGTCTGCTACATAGGACAGATTAATAATTAACCTGTACTTACTTCTGTATTGATAAGAATAAATATCCATCCCACTAGCTGGTAAATCCCATTTCAACTACTGTATATAGTTATATGATTAATTCCCTTAGTGCATACCTTTTTCCAGTATAACGAGTATATCTGTTTTAGACAAGAATAGCCATTTATCTGCATGAGTAGCTATCCCAATACAGATGTATTTATACCAGCACATCTGCAAGAGAGCGGATCTACCCCACTCAAAAGAGTTTTGCCATGTTAACTGTGTGCACAGCTCAGCATGAGGGCACCTTCCAGTCAGCTGAAGCTGTCAGAGAAAATATGGTCTGCTATAACATGTGCTCCTCTGCAAGACCCAGTGAGTCCCTTTCCTCCAACAATATAGGGAGGTGAATAACAAGCAGAGCCAGTGCTGAAAAAAAAGTAAAACAGATGACCTCTGACATCAAGAAATCTTCAAAGAAATATTGTCTTTCCTCCTGTGGAGAAAGTGGAGTTGTTTACTCCTCTTTTGGTCCAGCAGCAGTGGATGTAATTAAAGGCATGGCCTGATTTGTTTGACTCATTGACAGCCAAAACAGCCACCTCATGTTTTGTTTGACCACAGCAGAAGCCAGCCTGTTTTGCAGGCTGGGGTTTAGCCCCCATTCTAAGGAGCCTCTCTTTTCCCCTGGGCCACCAGGTTCTTTTAGCATTTGATACTTCCACAGAGCTTTCCCCACTGTGGGCTTTCCACATCGCTATTTTTGGGAGATTCCAGACTTGCAGCACAACCTTCGCTTGTTCAGCTTCTCTCTGACTGTAATAAAGCTGCCCTGCACCCCTAATCATCTCAGTGTTTGGTATTAAATTATCCATCAGAGCTCCTTTGGTAGCAGAGGGAGCTGATTGTACTGTTTTTACAGAGGATAAAAATAGCAACCATTGCAGGCAAGGGCAGTGGGGAGGGCTGAGGCAAATAGAGGCAGCAGTTCTACTGTGACTGAGGTTGGTCCTTCACCTGCAGACAGCAGGGATTGGTAAAAAAGGATCTCATTTCTGTAATAGACCGAAATATAAACGATGGTGTCTGAATTCATGCTGATGACTTTGATCTGGTAGGGGGGGAACAAGACACTGGATACGGAAAATTGCCCTGCAGTACCCTGCAAACTCCCAGTCCCCAGCTCAAAAACCCCAGCCTGTTTCTTCAGTTGGCTCCATAAGACAGCCCTGCTTCCCTTTTCAGTGCCAGCACTGCACCAAGCTTGCCCACCCAGCTTTTCAGGAGCCACGATGAGCTCCTGGGCTCTGACAGGGGAGAAAACAGCCCCTTGGAATTTCTGCAGCTGTTAAACAATTGGGACACCCTTCTGTGCTGCTCCCAGCACCTGCCAACCCGCTTCCAGCTGCTCTGCTCCTAATCCAGGCTCTGACATCCCTTCTCCACCTCACCCATTGCCATCATCAGGGCACTCTGGCAGCTTTCTCCAGACTTTGCTGACAAACTGACTGCCTGCCCAGAGCCAGGGTTGTCATGCAGAGGCAGGAGTCATCTGCTGATGGCATGTCCTGGAGCAGGGAGGAGGTGGGATTTGCCTCCTGGAGCAGGGAGGAGGTGGGATTTGCCTCCTTTGGCCCACGCACCCCAGAGCCCACAGTCTCCAGAATGTCGTGTGCTGCTTTCCCTGCTCCCTCAATGGGCTGGCCTAGGAGAGCACAGCCATCTGGTAGCTCCCATGTGTGAATGATGCTACTAAAAAAACGAGGATTTCACATTCAGATCCCTTTTTTTTTTTTTTTTTTGCAGAAGTGCCAATCAAGCGTGTGCTACTTGGACTGGGAAAATGGTTTAAGAAGTTTGCCAGGATTAATGGAACTTCATATCAGTTGAGTGGAAAGAAAATCAATAGGAGCACATTCCCCTGCAAGTCCAGGTAATTTTGTGTCTGTAATTCAGTTAATCTGGGGCTAAAGGTGCAGAAAGACCCCAGTTGTCGGGAGCACTTCAGGAGAAAGCAGAAGAATACAGTGCACCTAAGTGCAGAACAAAGTAGACCTTTGGGTAGTGAGTTTATATCTTTCAGCTAGAGAAAGGGATGTGCTCTGGTAGCAGACAAAGATCAGTTCTCCTTTTCACTAGGATGAGGTACTGGTGGCATAAATTTCAGGGATCTGAACCTACATCCTTTGGTACAAGATGAGCAAAAAAAAAAAATAGGTAGTGAATCCTTTACTCTTTCGTATCACGTTTTAGGCCACTGTCAGAACTTATGCACTCTCTCAGACACACACCTGTTCATCAGGACCTCACAAGGGACATACCATTTATTGATCTGTGATCCCCTGTTTGCAGTATTAAGCTTTTGTTAACCAATAACTGGATGACTGTGTCTCAGAAATACTGATGCTCTCCTATTTCAGCACTGCACATTTTTTTGGGCAATCCTTTCCCAAAAAGCAGTGATCTCTGTCCATCCCCACCCCACATGCTTTCTGGGAGCACCTGTGCTCTACTGGCTCAAAAAATCTCAGAGAGCACATCTCATATTTTCACATGCAAAAAGCTGGATACCGTTGGAAGTGAGACATGGTACTAAATTCCCAAGAACTTGCTTGGAGTCACAGTGCCAAGCCACAAGTGTGAGTGCTTCAGGCCAGCTCCTGAGGCTGTGACTCATGTGGAGAGAGCTCAGGGGTCCTGCGTGGGTGCAAAGGAGCACAGCACAACACGTGCAGACAGCTGCAGTCCCAGAGGGGACCCAAACAAGGAAGGTCTGCCAAGTCCCCCGTGCTTCCAACAACTCCAACATTTCCAGGACAAGTGCTGAGTGCAGGAGACCCTGGGGTGGGGGGAGCGAGTGGCCACACTGAGGCTGAATTTGGTGCACTCCAACTGTGGGAATCTGCCTTCGTGTTTGTGTGGCTAACCACAAGTTATGTGTTCAGCAAAGTTTTTTAACTGATGGAGACACTAAGGCACAAAGGAAAAACAGTCCGAGATGATCCTGCTTTGCTAAAACTTACATCTGCAACTTATAAAGCAAATTGCCATGGTAAATAGCAATCAGTGAGGCTGAATCATCTCCCCATCCTCTGCACATTTTCACTTTGACATTTGTTGTCCTTCTTCTTCTGTTTAACGAGCGAGTGAAAGATATTTGAAACTCAAGTCAGGGCGTCCTAGCAATTGAAAAGTATTATAAAGAAAATAAATGCATTTAAAAACTTATTAAAACTTCTCAGTGCAAAGAGAGTAAATAGAATGACTCACCTGTGCTATTATGAATTTCATTCTGGTCTGCAGCAAGTCAGAAATAATAAATCTGAAGATCCAAAGCAATTAATACACTGCTTTCTCTCTCCCTTTCCTTGCCATCAACTCCATTAATTTCTACTTGGCTAAATTAAGCTTTGATATTTCATCTTTACATATTATGCATAAGAGATATGCATTGACATACAAATATATATAATCTCAATATCTTATATATACATAAAAATTATTAGATTAAATAATGTATAAATAAGTATATAAATAATATACAATTAACATGTGTAAATTCTGAGATATATATTAGGAGAAAACTGAACTTTCATGGCACCTGTAAAAAAAGATGAGCATTTCATACAGATGAGTTTTATGAAGATAGCAATGTGTTGACTGGTCTCTGGGTTACTAACACTCCATTAGCTCTTTTTTCAGCCCATTACTCATGTCAGGAAAAATGTGTCTTTCTGAATAATCTTCATTTGAGTGCCATGTCACCCAAAACTTCACGAGGCAAATATCAAGTTCAAGGAGCAACAGCCACTGGATAAGAGACTTTATATTCTCTGTGAATGTCCCAATGGTGTGCAGACAATACCTTTGCTTTTTTTTAAATAGGAATAAATTGTTGCCTATTCGGGCCCAAAGTTATTGCTAGTGCAAACTAAGCAACTCATCACTGACTTGAATAACTTGCAATAAAATCTGGCAGAAACAAATCAGACCTAAATCCAGCTTGGAAAATATGGAACAGTCAATGCAGTTTTTTGCAAACCTGATCAGATGATCAGGGTGGTTGGAGTAATGGCTTGTTCTGCAGAGAGGAGCTGTGGCATGATGCAGAGAGCTGTAGGCTCAGTTATTTATGAATCCTTGGGAGATTGGTGGGGATCCCTGTCAAAACCCAAGAAAAGAGCTCATTATACAAGTAAGGAGCTCTGCTTGTTACCCAGTGCCAGCAGGACCTCACCTGTGAAAGCCTCTAATACACTTTCCCTGACTCCACGAGGTGATGATCATGGAGCATGGCACTGATACTGAACTAGAGTACTAAAGCCACCTGTGGAATTACCTGTTCCAGTGTGCAGTGCAGATGCATGGACTGACTCCATGGCTGTGCAGCCCTGCCGTGCCTGGACTGCAAGAGTTAGTGAGACACTGAAGGACAGCGAGCACAACAGGGACAGGGGACCCTGCGGGACAGAAATGCCTTCCTTGTCACAGCTGTCTGTGGCAAGCAAGAGAGGTGCCCAGCCAGGTGTGTCAACTCAAGGGAAACAAAGGTGAACACAAGCAGGAGGGGAGGAGGGATGTTGAGGCATGGTCTGAATGAGCTATCATTGCTGTTAAAGTGCAAATTTAAACAACAGGTGGATATACATATTTATAGAGTGCATAGCTGGTAACTGCCTGGGTTTGCCTGGTACATTTCTGTATGAGTAGAAGATGAGCCCAGACAATTATACCTCAAAGGGAGCCCCCCAGGTAAGACTTTAAGTTATACACTACTCAATTTCAGTCACAACCAGCATCCAGTTGCCAGAAATTCCAGAGGGACATCAAACTCCTCCTGACACATCCTCATCTTGCCCAAAGCTTTAGTGGTTGCCATGTCTTGCACTCACAGAGACATCTCCTTGCCCAGAAGCACCTGCTGCCCAGTGAGGGTCAGGAATTGCCAACAGCACTACTGAAGCTACCCATTTTTCCATGAGTGATTTTGTTCCTTAGACTCAGAATGCCCTTTGATTTACAAGGGGAAGAAGAAAGAGTGTTTGCTCCCCAGCCCGGGGAAATGCTGCAGTCAGGTCATACATCACTGTGTAAGAAAGTCAAATAATTATTCCCCTGACAGAGGCACGACAGTCTTTGCAGAGATGCACTTAGTTATTATGCCTGAGGCATCACACTTTCCCTGGGATAACACATGGCAGCATATTTATCCCAAGGCTTGTAGGGCTCCATATTATTCTTCATAACTCACAGGTATAAAATTTGTCCTTGTGACCTCATGACATTTCAAGACAGCACAAAATCAATAAAGCACATTGAATCATCAACCAGCTTAAAAAACTAACCCAGCTGCAAGCATCATTGTAACAGCGACAGATGAGCATTACTATTAAACAGTCAGAAGCGTCATTTGTCCCCAACCTGCTCCATTGCTTCAGTCTTTGGGGTATTTCAGAGCAATTCCTTTCCATCGTGTCATTTAAGCAGGAAAGGGGAATCTTTTATAAGCTGAGAAAGGGCTGCGGTAGCAGCTGACATGATTTATGTTTAATAAAGGCCCTTTTAGCGCCAGGAAAGAGGGGCCCTGCCAAATCTCAGGCGTCTCTCGAGTCGCTGCTATTGTCCCTGGGGCAGGAGCACTTTTTAGGTTCCCTCTCCATCCCTGTGAACAAAGGGACAGCTGTACGCTTGGCTGGCTCGGGACGGGGCGCTTTGTGCACGATTAGTACCCTGCGCACATCATTCACGGCTCTTGAATAAAGATGACCTCTCGCAGATCGGGATGAGGGGGAAAAAGCCTCTTTATTCAGCAGGGCTTGAATTAGCATAAGGACAAGGAAAGCGTTCCTTGGAAGTCACAGGATGAGCTAGATAAATAAACAAGCAAACTACAGGTTCCCTGCAAATAGTCGGTGTTCAGGAGCTGGGCTCGGGAGCTGTGAAATCCACGGGGGGCTGCGAAATCCGCAGGGAACTGTGAAATCCACGGGGAGCTGTCCCCGTGTGCTCTGGTCGCCGCCTGTCCCGGCTGCTCGCCTGCACCTGCGATCAGCTTTGCCACGGGGGCTGTGGCCATTGTGGCCCTGAAGGAGGACAAGCGGAACCTGCAGCGTGGCCAACGTGAGCTGATTTCCACCACCTTGATCCTTCCACCTCCCTCGGCCCGAAGCAGATAATATTTGCCTTTATGTTCCCGTATTGTGCGCAGACCGGCGGGTCAGGCTGTGCGAGCAGACAATGCAGCCCGAATTTTTTCACATGCTGTGTTTCCCGGCCGGTGAAAGGCAATTCAGCAGCTTATCGCCATGTGTGCCATGCAATTAAGAGCCGTGGGAGCAGTGGCAAACGAAGTTCTCCTCCGCCAGCCCCGTCCGCCCCCATCCCTCCCCGCTGCCCATAGGAACAGGCTGTCTCTCGCCACCCACCACAGCAGCACAATCGCAGCCCTTATCCTCCCAGCCCAATACTCTGTGACCCAGCACACAGGGGCATGGCAATAAGCACCAGGCTGTCCTCCAGACCCAACCTTCACTTCAGATTAGTTCTCGGCTGGAGTCCTGCTGCGTCCACTGTAATGGCCCTTAGAAACACCAATTTCCCTCCTGGAAGTCTTAGCAACACAGTTAGCTTGGACTAAGAATTAGGGAAAAGCGGAAGACAAAGAGTGAAAAAGAGTTTAAAATTAAATTAAATTCCAAAACTGTTGTTTGGAATAATGCTATAATGCTGTTTTTAAAGCAGCATTACTATCTTCTTTGGGTTTTCAATGCTCAGTGTAGCTGCTGTTCTCCTACGTGTTTCACCTCTTGAAAATTTCCCCATCCCTCTTTTTTCCTTTTCTATTGTACCCTTTTTGCTGAAAAAAGTTGAATATGTGGCACTGGCTATAGTTGGAGGCTCCAAGTAGAAGAGAAAAACATGTGAAAAAATACACTTCATTTCAGGATTTGTGATTTTTCAAGTCAGTTTCATCACTTCTAGCCCTCTGCAGCTGGCAGCACAATGAATAAACCAGAGTCTTTACTGTTATCTTTGTGTTCTGTAAAAGTTTCATGACTCTCCAATGAATCTGTGGCAGAAAAATGCACAAAACACAAAACAAGGCAAATTAATGAGATGGCATCAGCCTGCTCCAGTGGTCTGGGTTACTTTGGGGTGGGGATTAACACAGACCAGCTCCAGCAGTCCTCATTCTTAAAAGGACCAGAAGTCAAGCAAGTGTTTTACCCCTAGGGTGTGGTTTATCATTGGAAAACTAAGTAGCAGGACATCACCATTCCATGTAAAACATGCACATACATGGAAGGACATGACACATTGAAGACTTCTGACAGTGGGTGGTCAAGAAATATTGCTTGAATAAAGATATTTCCTGTTATACATTAGTCCTCGTACTTTCAATGACAGAAAATGAGCCATTTGAAAGATATTTCCATGTAAACCACTTGCTTGTTTCCTCTCACTCTTGCCTTCTTCCAGCTCTTTACCTTGCACCTCAAATGTGACTTGTTTGTTTCAGTTCATCTCATGGGGAAAACAGCAGTGTGAGTGTAACTGGGGCTAAATTCAACATCTGCAGCAGGAGCCACTGATGTGATGGCAACACACCTGTACCTCTAACAGCTGTGCTGGAGCTGCAGCAAGCAATGAGTCCACAAAGGAACTGAAACACAATAAAAATCTCTGAATGAGGCTGTGAGAAAACTCAAGTGCATCAGAGGGGATGCGCTAAAACTGAATGGACTTCTGAGGAGAGTAGCTAGTGAGAAAAGATTATCGAAAGTGCTTGTTATTTAAGAATGTTATTAATACAAGGGAGCTCCTGCCATCCTTGGAGGTACTCTGCCTCTCTGTTTCATTATGGGAATGCTTCCCTCAGGCCCCATCTGCCTGGTTTTCTGCTGCAGATGAAGATGACCCAGAGGGAATTCGTAACCACACATCTCCTACAGCAAAGCAAGCCTTGTTGCAAATCAGGCAGCACAGCCTGGCGAGCGCTGCCTGAGGAGGCTCTGACAAGCACAAGGCTGACAGGACACCATCATCACAAAATCCCCATGTGACAGTTTGTGCTTCCTCCTCATGCAGCTGGACGTGTTGGCAGCAGGCAGGGAGTTTGGGAGAGTGATGTGACTCATGTAGGGCTTTTTCTGGGAACATGCTCCAACAGGACACAAATTATAGTGTATGCTTGGATGGGGTACTGTCCTGGATGCAGGCAAGGCATGAGAGCTATATACAAAGGAGAGGCTCCTACCAGAGAAATCAGGTAAAATGCTGTAGGTCCCAGTAAGGGAATATATATATTTATCTCTCATCTTTCATTGCTCTTCTAGAAGCATTCACAGATTAACCATGCAGTACCACTGGGAGTACTAAAGCAAGCTTCACTAGCCAGTGCTAGTAGAAAAAAATGAGGCATAAAATGTGAAGTATTTCATTAAAGGCCAACAAGAAGTCATAAACAGACCTCCTGCCTGTTTTTCAGTATTCATGACAAAAAAAAAAAAAAAAGAAAACCCAAACAAAAAGTGGAGTTAGGCTTTGCCAGTGTGTCATCACTCAGAGAGATGAGAGGTGGGTAGCTGTACCTCAAGCATTGACTTTATCATGGGGCGCAAGGATTTTCTGGCAATCTCTATGCCAGTACAGCTCAATTGGGTCAAGCAAGCCGATGAAGTGAGTTTCTTGCCAAAAGGCTTAGTCTCATAAAAACTGTTGGTAGCGTTACACACCCATATGACTCAGGGTCTCAGCTTGTTCAGCTTTATTCCACAACAAAAAGAAACACAGATAGACCCTCACAGCTTAGACCAACAGAATGTATATCAGAGAGCCTATCACCCTGGAGGTTGTAGTGCCAGTCCAGCAGCTGACTGACGTCTTTGCAGTAGTTTTTGAAGCTCCAGATGGGATGGCTGGACAAACTCAAAGGAGATGCTCAATGGCTCTGGCTCAATTGCCCTAATAAGCCCTGTGGTTCCTCTGCTGCTGCTGAGAGAGAGCAGAAGAGACATGGCATGAGCCAGCAAGCTGCCAGGAGCATTCCCAGCAGAGGATCAGCACTTTTTCCAGCAGGATGTGGGGCAAACATCAGTTCAGGGGAGGTTTGGGAAGGAGATTCCCTTCTCCCTCAGGCATGCCTGCTCCAAGTTATGGAACACCACATCCTCTGGAAAGGTTACCCAAGGAAGGGCCGTTGCCTCCTCTCCAATGTGCAAATGGCTAGACACGTGCAGTAGCTTGTTTTTTCACTTATCCATGGAGATGATTCCCTGTCTTCCTGGCAGTTTTCCATCTTTATTAAGCCCCAGCAGCAGCTTGTGGGGCACATATGGGAACAGGGGGAGTAGGAAAGGGACCAGCACCATGTGAAGGAGCAGGACATGTGCTGGAGAGCTCTACATCACCAGTGGGACAGGCAGCCTGGAAAAACTGGATTTCAAGTGTTGCTTTTTGCAGCCAGGGTTATAAACCTCAAGGTTTATAATCTGTTGCAGGGGGAATATTGGGGTGTTTTGTGCATCTCCTGCTGGATTTGTATGGACTTTCTCCATCTTCTTGAATTTCTAACCTAGCTCTTGCTTAAAAGCCTTGATTTCAGTGTGAGGCCATGAACTCAGCCTGGTCTGTGGCATGAGCCACATGAAGAGCAATGGCAGAAACTTGTGTTTCCTGGTGAGATGGCATTTGTGTGTCCCTGGTTAGAAAGGGACGTGCAGGAGGCCCCTGAGTACATCTCCCTCACGTCCCTCAGTTGTGGCATGTTCTGAGCAAAAACATGGGCAGACTCACACAACCAAACCATACTTTTTGGAGTAGGAGTGGTCCTCAAGTACCTCATTAAAAAGAGACTTATCTCAAGCCTTGACACAGGCTTTAAAGCGCTGAATCCTAATCTTTGCTGTAGTATGGCAACTTGACGTGGTGTTTGCAAACATTTGCAGGCATAGCATGATAAAACAAATGCCACCAGTCCTCCAGGAAAATACACGATTTATTTCCTACTTCACACACAAATATTTGTGCTGTTCTGTCTTTGAGAGCTGCTGAGTGAGAGCAGTGAAGCAGCCTCTCCAGCCGGCTGAGCTCTGCCTGCACACAGCCCCATATGGGCACAGAGATGATGTGAGTGGTCAAATTGGGACCCAGCCTGGTTCCCACAGCAAATAATTCTGTAAAAATTCATGTTGTACAGGCTGTTATCTTTTTGAATGGGAGGAAGGTTATATTTATACTAGGTAAAAACCTATAGGAACTTCAGAACTTCTTTTTCCTTTTTTTTGGCTAAGAAATAATAAAACAGTGTTTATAGTTCATGCAGGCAGAATTAGTGGCGGATATATGAGAGAAATTTAATGAAAAGCTTGTAAGCTTTTAAGTCTGTGTAAGACTATGAAAATTTCCCCAAACTCTCCAATCCATTCCAGCCTTCTTCCACCTTCACTGCTGCCCTCAGTGTTGCTCAAGGGCTGCCCAAGCAGAGGGGCAATGGGGAGGATTCCCAGTCTCTCTGTCCCCAGGGGGGAAAAACCAGCAAAGGAGCATTTTGTTTCTTCTCCCACCCTCCCAGCACTGAAGCAGCTCACAGAAAATTACTGGGAAAGACAGATCCCACAAAACATCAAACCACCAGCTGGAAAAAGTGCAGATAAATGCAAACATGGTTTCCTTCCCTTCCACAGCACTGGTAAGCGGTTTTTCACCACAAGCAGATGGGATGGGATATAAATATATTTACAGCTCAGGGGAATTTGCTGCATTCACCTCTGCTGCTGCAAGCCTCTCTGCAGGCTCCTGTTTTAGGGAGATTACTTCTCCCAGGTCCCAAAAAGAGAAGTTGCCCTTGCCAAGGTAGGATTTATGTGAGGGTGTGGCTGCAGAGAGAGCTCAGCCTGGCATCATCACCCCGAAAAGGCATCAGGGGAAAGGGGGCAGCAGAACACCAACACTAAAGAGCACAGCAGGGTTGAAGCATCCAGCATCCACAGGGAGACACGGGATGCAGGGAGGGCTCAGCTTCCTCAGTCTGGGGCAGCTCGCAAAGCTTCTTTGCTTTCGTGCAGACAAGAACTTGGCCTCTGTTTCTCCCCTAAAGCATGTTTCCACTCGTCATCACTTCTGTGTCCATGCTGCATTTGCTTGCATCGATGACATGAGCCCTGTCTGAGCAGCAGCCACTCACATTTACTGACCAGGGCAGGCTCAGATGGGGAGGGGATGAATCCCTGCAGATCTCAGCTGCTCACTACGCACTTTGCTTCCCTTCCCCAGACAGACTCAGGCAGCTCATCCCTCCATCTGGGCACTGTTGGGAGGATTAGTTAGCATACATGACATGGTTACCTGAGATAACCATGAGATAATCCATCCCAGGGCTGGATTCAGTGGCTAAGGAGCTCCCTCTGTTTCTAATGTTTGCACAGACTTCTAAGCCAGAAGCACTAAGCACTGCACATTAATGTGCAGCAAACTGTTTGCTGAGGGCCAGATGCTTACAGCAAGCAGGGATGCAGCTGGGGAATGCTGCCAATGGATACGATAAGCAGTTGAGAGGAAGGGGTTGGAGTCTGTCTGTTAGCAGGAATGACATTACGTGTATAGCTTTGATTTATTTCCCCTTGCAGAAGGTGCATGTGGTGGGGTTTGCACCCTAGGCTCCCCCTGTAGCTGCGGTTGCAGCACCCTGGGATGCTACAGCTCCATGCACCAGCATTTGACCTGGTGTCTCAGCTCCAGGGACCAACAGGCTACCCGCACCTTGCCACCATCTCCATGACACTGCCACGGGAAATGAGCCCTCTGAGGGCAGGCAAGAGAAAAGGGGAGATGACAAAGACAGTGGCAAGAGAAAGGGGGTGCCTGAAGGCTGTGGCAGCCTTGCACTCCAGCACCAACTCCAGTCAGGCATTGCTTCCCTTAAAGCATGGGTTACATTAGTCAGACACAGGTGACATTTATTTCTTTTCCTGCCTGAGCTGTGTCTAAGTGCCTGTCCATATGCTGGCTCGCTGGCAGCCCTGGGCACCCGGGGTGTGCTGTGCCTGTGGTCAGATGGAGAGTGGCTCCACCCCTGCGGGGAGCTGGCTCTGAGCTGCATCCTCAGGTGTTGGCTCTGCCTTCCCATCTCCCAAGTCACCAGCTTTCACCACAAGCCAGCCCTGACTGTGGCATTATGCCCTACCAAGTGTTACTAGGGGACCCTACTACAGCTTCCAGACCTGGCAGTAATCACATATTGGCTTACTTGGGATGCCTAAAATGAGCAGAGCAGCCTGGCCTGTTTTACAAAGAGCTGCTGCTCCAAGTCCCAGTTCTGCTCTCACTCTTAACTGAGAATTTGCCTTGCTCCTGAGGTTGCTTCATTTCTATTTCCCTGCTATGCTCCCAGCATCCCTGCTCAAAGATGTGAATATCTGTAAAAAACAATCCCTGTGCAAGCACCATCTCCACCGTGTCCCACAGCTCTGAATAATACTGAGCATGGGACTGCTTTGTGGTCACCATCCAGCTGTGACTTTAAGGGGCCGAGAGGGATGCCATGCTAAAGGTCTTCCCACTCGCTTCCTGGGAAGAAAGGAAAGAGAAAAGAGACCAACTAGTCCTGATTAAAGCCTTTTTTTTTGCCTTTTTTTTTCTTTTTTTTTTTTTTTTTTTTTTTCCCCAAAGCGGTCTCTGCATGCAAAGATTTGGTTCAAGGAGCATTAAAATCACTGCTGTCAGTTGAGAAAGAAGGGGCTGGAGGGAATCTGGGCCATTGGCATTGTGCGAGGGTTGCTATGGCAATCCTGCAGAAAGGCAGCTTAATAGGCTTTCTTCCCAGGAAACCCAAAACTGCAGCTCGCAGGCTGCAAAGCGGCGCGTGCAAAAATATTTTCATGAATAGCATCTCTGTGGAAAATTTTGTTGGCTGTTTACAGCCTCCGTTGGGAAGCAGGGCGGTGAGGAAGGTGGTGGAAGATCACCTAGAGGTGACAGGTGACATGAGGAGGAGACAGGGACACTGCCCAGGGAACGGCAAATCTCTGCACAGCACAGGCGTGTGAGAGACTTAAAAACACAGAGCATGGAGATCCGCCCTGGCACAGCGAGAGATGCTTCAGTAAACAGGCAGGACCAACAGGCTGCTTGCCCTGAATTCTCTGTCTCCATTCACTGGTATTCCCAATGAGAAGCTTTGCTGCCTCTCCACTCCCCCCTGTAATATTTATCATATTAAAAAAATAATGGCATTGGCTAAAATATTCATGAATGCTAGCTGAACACCCTGCTTTTTTCAGAGGAAGCTTCAGAGAATTCCAGTGATTCAGGGCTTACCTGAAAAGCCTTTAACTATTGTGGATTAGGGAAACATATTCTACTTTAATGGAAAGAAAGAAAGACTGGGGATTAAAAGCATGAGACTGTGAGAGAGGATATCTCTGGCTTTGGCAGACCTGCATTTCATGACGTCTGGCGAGTCACATAAATCCCTTCATGCTTCTGTCCCTCCCTACCACCTGTAAGCTGGTAATATTACAAGCAGATATTTACTTTTCTGGGTACTACAAGATTTCATTATTTTGGTGTTCTTGATTGCATATTATATAATATATAATTTAACATAAGGAAATTACAATCAAATATGTATGTGTCCATCTTGCTGGGGAAAATATAAACGGCTCACCAGCCTGGCATATGGCAAGGAAGATTTTCCCTTTCCTTTGGCAGTAAATGCTTTGCATTTTGGAGCAAAGAGAGCTGAGTATCTCTTTGCTAAAGCCAGGAAATTCCACGTTATCACCATGTGTAGCACAGAGCTAACCCACAAGTCTTAAAAGGTCATGAATTAGGTTTAAGCAGCTGTACTTTTTGCTGTAGATCTCTTTTCCATTTCATCCGCAATTCTAGTGTGGATCTCTCTCAGGGCACCAATAATGAGTGCATCAGCTGAATAAAACCCTGCACTTATTATAAAAGACAGATGTGTGGCCAGGAGAAAAAAAAAATTAACCAGAATTACATTATATTTGAAAATCAGAAGAAACCATAGAAAAAATGACTTGGGATGAGTCAGGATAGGAAAACAATAGATAAGGGTCTGAATGCTCCACTCCCCACTGAGTTTGCAGCCGTCTGGCAGAATGATGCCATTTCTGTGTTATGTAAAGGGATTACTGCCCTCACAACACTAAGAGGAGAGTCTGAGCTCCTAATTTTTAGATTCAAAGTCAGGCTCATGTAATAAAACTGAAATCAGAAAAGGGTGAAGACTTTGGCATCTGACTTTTTTTTTGTGGGCTCACCTCAGGGAAAATGGTATGGATGCATTTTACTTCTCTCTGTTAATGGTGACAAGTCAGATGTAGGAAATCCCAAACAAGCTATAGCAGCCCTTCCTCTGTCACTAGCAGATTGTGATACCAAAAATGTAACAACACATTAATTTGTAATGGTTGGGGAAAACTATGTCTAGAGAGGCAAAGCAATGCCTCAAGATCCCACAACTTGTGAAGATTTCTTGAATTTCTTGAACTTCAACATTGAACTTCTCTCTTAACTTGATTATATAACTTAATTAGATTATGTATCACTAAAAATTCAGAACTTGGTCTATTCTTTAACCTATGAGGTAACAAAAAGATGGTATGGAGGCAGAGCTGCAGCTGCTTCATTGTACCCAGGTGTGCAGTGGGGAAACTTCTACAAGCTTGTTGTCTCTGCTCTTTGTAGTGAAAGACTACAGGACAGTGCCCTCTGTTTGGTAGTTAATGCACAAAAGGTATGAGCTGATTGATTTTTCAGGAGCCAGGCAGCACATGAATAATTTTAGCAAAGTTTTCTTCCTTGGAGCCAAAGCTGGAGGAGAGATTATAGACCTTCAGGGACCTCAAGCAGATCTCTAAATTGAAAGCTACAGTGAATCCAGCTGAAAAAAAATGCAATTTACATGTGATTATAACTCATCTGCATAAAATGAAGTTGTTTCACTGCTATTTTTGGCAAGCTTAAGCTTCAAGTCCTTTTCTTCACACTTTCAAAATTACTTACTTGCATTTCTCATTTTCTCACCTTTGTTTCCCTGAAGCCCTGAATGTCAAAGGATCAAAGGATTATCTGGGTTACTGCTGCAGGGGTGCCTGAAGCCTACACTGGGACCTTGCTTCCCTGAGCCTCCAAGAGTGTTGTGTTTGGAGCTGAAACCCCACTGCATTATCTGAATAACCGGGGCTTCCCTGCATTCACAAAACCTATTCTTACGGCAGCTACGAGCACTTAATCCACTCAGTTTTGCTCCCCGAAGATTCAACCAAAGTTTATCCAGTGCTGGCTTGTCTGAAGGCATTCAGAAATTGCCACAAAACCTCCTTTGGAGCGGCAGCTAAAGCAGCCGGGTGATTACAATGGATGAGCTCATGCTTTTTCCTGTAACAAGCACGGCTTTGTTCATGGCTCTGGGGATGGGAGCCATGAATGGCAGGGAATACACTAAATATCAGGGTCAGATGACGCAGGAGTAAGGAATTAAATTGTTTTCTGTGGTGAGTAGGTCAGAAAAGTTAAAAAATATGTTTTACAAATACGCTGGGCAGAAGGGGAGAATATTGTACAAAAACCGTTCAGCCCTGCTGTCTTCTGCGTGTGAGTAGTATTTGCCATCTGCTACAGAGCCTGATCTCCCTCCCATTGATGCCAGTTACAAAATCCTGGCTTCAAGCAGCAAAACAGTGATTTTATAGTCTGCAGTGCTGTTCTGCAGTGCTAACCACAAGTACTTTCATTTCACCCTTCAATTGCTGTGACTACAGTTTTTCCTGTAGAAGCACTAATGTAAACCAGCACACTAATAATAAACTACTGCTGGTATATCAAAGTTGAAAATGCTCTGCTGCTAAAAAGTTATCAAGGAAAAAACCAGGAAAGCATTTGAAATATTATGTTTTTATCTAGATGCGTAATTCTAGGGAAAAAAAAGCTCTCGAGTGAAATTCTTCCCAAGTGAAACCTCATGCAGAACAATAGCAAAGACTGCAAATACCGTTAAATGGCTGAAAAGGTTAAGAAAGGATTGATGTAAAAAAACCTGGAGATCATTAATTCAGGTTCCTATTTTGAGATCAGCTTGATGATAGGAGATTAAGACAAAGACAGGCACAGACTCAGAACACATACCAAGATCTGCTAGTTTACTACAGAGGAACAAATAGTGGAATTATTCTACTTTGTCAAAAATATTAAGCCACATAACAAATATTTAGATAAAGAAACATTAGGAAAATATGTTGTTTCTGTACTTCTCTTCTTGGACTCTCGTGTATTAAACAATGCAGTAGCTGGATGATTAATTTTTCAGGATTAAAGAAAGGGAGTTAACCTGAAATGAATCACAGCTCATTAAGTTTATGTCACATTCTTGAATTGAAGGGATTGCCTCCATCCCAGGAACATTGTGACATCTCTGCTGAACAGCATTCTCAGAGTGCCACCTGATGGCTAAGCCCTGCTTTTTCCTCATCCAGCTGCTCTAAAATGTAACAGGGCCATCCCTGGGCTCATCGCTGTTTTCCTAAGTAACACGAAAATATTCTGCTTAATTTGTAAATGCTCCTTTGCTCTGGAAGGTGTGTCCTCCGTGTTATATTCCCACCAGTCTGATAAAGCAGACTGGTCCACTCTGGATCTTCAGGAGGTGCATTTGGGGCACACACTGTGGCACTCAGTGGGGCTCAGTGGGTCAGGAATTGAACTGAGGTGGGGGACACTCCACCATCCAGGGACGATGGGCCTGGGACATCATTCACAGCTCCAGGTCACCTACAGAAAGGAAGGAGACAGCTCCAAGCTTCAGAGAACCAGAGACCTATGGATTTCAAAAGACACCTCAAAATCCACATTTGTGAATTAAATGAGACAGCCTCATTTAATACTTCATTCTGCCTTCTAAAATTCCCCCACATTTGCAGTTGAGGATGACTTCTGGAAGCATGTGCTGGATGAGCCAGGTGACATCTACTGAGCTGCAACCTGGATCTGATTCCTTTCTATTGACACTGGAGAAAAAACACGAGATTGTTGCCTGACCTCTGCCAAGTCAGCAAGAGCATCCTCTTTCTTCCTTCAGCACTCCACATAGAAGTGAGATCTTGTCCTTGAATGCCTGGTGGAAACAGGGCCATGCTCCCACCTTCCCTTGCACTCACCTGCAGGTTTTGACAGAGGGAAGAAGAGAATTTGCTCTTTCCACTGAGGGCAGCAAGCATGGACTTGCTTTCTGGGGAGGGGATGTCCAGGTCCTCTTCCAGAGAGAGGTACAATTCCAACTGACTTCTATTAAAAAATTACCTCATTCTGTTTGATAACCAGTTTTAATGTAGAGTGACTCCACTATGCCACCTGCATGGGCCAGCACCTGTCAAGTCATAATGCAGCCTGAGGTTTGACTCTGTAGCAGAGCAGCTGCAGAGGCTGCTGCCAGAATATAAAATAAGAATGACTGAAATATTGCTTTGTATTCCTACATATCTCTGGTTCTCGGAAGAGACTACAGGCAAAGCTTATACACAATAAGCCATGGTTTTATCTTTCCCAGAAGGAAGCAAGAAAGAAGCTCATCATTGTTTTTTAAATAACTATATTTAGTCTTTAAAACAGTGTCTCTCGCTCCTCTCCTAGGGCATGATCAGATAAGAATTCAAAATAAGCATTCATTATGCTACTGTTTGCAGGAAACCCACATCAAGGACAATCTTATTTTATTTTAATCCTTGGGGAGTAAAACACAAATCCTTCTAAAATCTCACACTCTCTACAAAAAACCCCAGAAGATGCAGCATTCTTTATAGCAGATTAAGATATCGATCCAAGCTGATATATAACAAAACAATATTTCACTATGATAGTAGTGGGACACTAGAGCAGAGGAATGGAAACAGGTGGACTTTTCATCCCTGGAGAAAACTCAATTGGAAAATGCCTTGAGCACCTCGGTCTCAGTTCAGTCAGGCCTGTTTTGGGCAGGAGGTTGGGGGAGATGACTCCAGGGGTCCGTAACAACTTTGATAATTCCCAATTTCTGTGATGCTGACAAGGAGACATCCTCTCACTCTGCTCAGCAGCCCATTAATTTTGCATCACCTCTCTCTCCATGGAAAGGCTGCAGCCACTGAGTCTCTGATTAACCCAGCAGTCATGTCAGGCCAAGTCCTGCAGCATCACCCTTTGGGAAGCTCCCCTGGCTGAGGCTGACCAACATGCCTGTGTGTTGTCTCGCATTACTGTAAACTCACAGAGGTCATCACCATTGAGCAAACACGGTTTCAGCTGACAAAACAAAGTTTGGGGACCATATAGCACACCCTTTCCTTTTGAAAATCTCCATTAAATGTAGGCACATTTCTTATTATTCATCATAAGTTTCCCACAAAACCTTCCTCCAGTTCCTACATCAGAACTTACCCCCTTTTCAGCATCCAAAAGCAAAGCTTTTTTATTAACTGCATCTGTCAGCTTATTCAGATAGGCCAAAATGCAGTCCTTGCTGTGCCTGGTTGGACCTTTCTTCTGCTCAGATGGCTTTTGGTTTCGACTGCTTCCCTAAAGTCCCTCTGAGATGGACAAAATAGGGATTTCCAAGAGATGCCTTCCTTCCGTTCTCTTACAGAAAACACTCCCAAGTTTCTCTTCAAGTCAATTTTACATTTAGTATCTAAGTTATTTCTGCTTTGTCATTGCAGCCTGTGAACACATGGCCCTCTGAAAACAATTGCTTTTGCACAGTGGATCTCTGTTGCATGTTTTGACCGGTTTGGATTGGAAAATTCCTGACCTAACACTTTTTTCTGCTCAATTCTCATTTTATAGTTGCCTGATTTTACAGCTGCTCAGAGTTAACTGCTTGCACTGCAAAGGATCTGGAAACCTCAGAGACAGCTTGTGGAGGGCCACAGGGACATGCCTGAAGGGACACTTGGTGTTCCTTATGGATGATGGTTGACCTCACGGATTTTGGCCTGATGGTGCAAGGAGAGAGCAAACACTTCACAGCATGAAACACATGGCTGGGCACATGCACAGAGCAGGGAGGACTGGACCTCTCCCCATCTCTGCTGCCACTGGGGTCCCCTAGGATCAGAGTAGACCTGGGCTAACAGCATCCACTGCCTGCCCTCATGACCCTATTTAAATTACTCTCACGATGTCAGATATGATTCACAGACTAAAAACCAGAGGGAGTGTTGCAGCACTTTGGTGTGACTCCTGAGTAGCCCAAACCAAAGTCTCTGCCTCTAACCCCAGCAGCAGAGAGTTATTCTTAACTTGTGATGTGGACAGGTATCTGCTGGGACTCAGGCTCGTGATGTGCTGCCTCACGTAGAGTTACCAATAAGGAAAATAAATGGGCTGTGTGTCATGTCCAGAGTCTAATTAAATGGGTATTGAATAGCCCAGCTTCCTCAGTGAGCAAAAATCTTCAGGAGGTATTGGGACACATCAGCCTCCAGTAATGTGTCATGGTATCATGGGTCACCACCCTCCCTCACCAAGGTCACCAAAGCATTTGGCAATGCACCAGAGCTTCCTACAGCCTCTGAGAAGAGCACGACCAGCAGAGCCACCAGCTGACACCTTGTTCTTCAAAATCTTGAGGTTTTATTAGGGAAAGGAAGGGAGGGGATGACCCCATGTGCCCTGACATTTCTCATGAACACAGACTGGCTGAGGGCTTGTGTTTGCTCCTCATCAATGCAACATTGGAAACAAACCTGCCAGCTGAAACACCATGTCCTTCATGCAACCCAAACCAGCACCAGCCCTGCAAGCTCTGACTTTATAACTGGCCTCACTTCTTCCCATGAGCTCTTTATAACTGGCTTCACTTCTTCCCATGAGCTCACACATACAGCTGCAAGCCATCTCCAAAAGCCACAGCCTTGATTTCCATGGAGGTGAACCAGAAATGAGGGGGATGCCTTCAGGAGCTGATGGTGGCAGAGGCAGCCTGCAGAGGCAATCCCTGGCTGCGGGACTATTAATGCACCTACAGAACATGTTCATAAGCCACATCAGCAAGCTCCCTGCTAATCCTCAGTTCTGAAACATCTGTGGAAGAGCTGATAACCTGTACAAAGTGTACATGGGCTGAGGCATGGACAGTTTGTGCTGCTTCTTCTAGCATCCCAAGGCCCCCATGGAGCCCATTGGCCATCATAGCACCAAGGCAGGGGTGAGCTCACCCAGTGTCTGGGACTCAGGACTCCTTCCATTTGGGGCTGCTGGGGCACGTGTAATGCCCCATGGTGATCAAAAGTATTGTTGGAGGAGGTGGAAACACTGGAGGGGACAGAGGCAGGTGGATGAGGGGGCCAGGGTTGCAGTGGGGTGCTGGCTTGCCTATCTGTGAGCCTAATGGGCCTAAATACCTTGATTAAAGCATCTGTCGTTTCTGCCACTGATTTGGCTGCTTAATTCAAGATTCCTGAACAGTTACAAGGCATTGTCTCAAAACCAGAGGAGACATTACATTTGCTGCTTGCAGTACCAAGGAATTGCTGCAAATCTTAGGGACATGGGAGACAGAAAGCTCTTAGGGTAGAAAACAGACTGGATAAAAAGTGAACCTAAAGGACATAAGTGTGGACTGCCTCATGGGAAGCACAGCGCAGAAAGTGCCAGCAGTGGGATTCAGGAAAACACAAATTTATTGGTGCAGCTCAGGGCATGGAGATAAACTTTTATTTTGTACAGAGCTGGTGTTTCTGAGTCCCTTTCTCATTGCAGAGAATAACAGAAAAGGCCATCTGCAGTGGATAGCACACCCCAGTAGAGATGGGGCCTGGATGTCCCAGGTCACTGGAAGCCCCTGGAATATTCCCCACTCTCTTTGGGCTGAAGGGTCATGGAGCCATGCCACGACAGCTGCACTCATCACTTCCACTCCTTTCATTGTGGTTTCCTCCTCGAAAAATAGAGTGATGGCTGTACCCTGTCTACAAAAATGCTTGGAGACCCTTGAATGCAAAAGTGCAAAGAGGATCAGGCAGCTGCCACTGCTGCTGTCCTCAGGAAGGCAGGCAGGGCTGCCAGGCTAAGCCTTGGCTGGTTTGTTAGCAGCTGAATGTGCAAAAAATAATTAAATATATGTAAAGCAGAAGACAGGCACTAAATTCCTTTAGTTCATTCCTCAAAAGTACATTAAAAAATGTGAATGCTTTCAGATTTCAGCCATGGAGAAAAATCCATGAAGAGCCTGTTTTTCCTTCCTGGCTTTACCTGGTTGCTCATCCTCATCATTCTCCCCTGACATTTGTCAGATCTCCACTTCTTCATATCCATCCCAACTACACAAACAATGCTCTGCTCTCTCTCCATTCAGCCAGTCTCCCTTACCTGGCACTCAAAAGCACAAACACTCAGCTGGCTGTGTGACTACACATGGAGCCACAGCTTGCACGATGAGAAGACCCACCACTCAGAGAATTAAAACCCAGGGCAGAAGGAACATGACATCTCAGAAGACTCGGGAAACAAGTGAACCAGTGGTTATCTGCCATGCCATGCCTGCCCACTTCCAGACTGCTCTGAATATCTCACAGCAGAGCTCTCAGAAGCTCCTGGCTAGGCAGGAAATGTGGATTTCACTTTGGAACACGGAGCCACAACCACTTGGTGCCCGCAGCAGGAGTGTGAGTGCAGCCCTCTCTGCTCACAGGTGGAGCTGGTGTGTTAAATGACCTTCTACCATATCCTGTTGTTTGCAGACAGGCCTGTCAAGCCTGGCTGTCACTTGTCCTGCCAAGTCCCTGAGGCAGATCAGTGTTGGCAGAGAGATGGAAAATCACTGCCTCCCTTCTTAGCTTTTATTCAAGGATGTTAAAAAAATTCTACTGCTTACTGGCAAAATTTTTGGAGTTAACTATGGGAGATTAATAACTACTAGATTTTTTAATATTGTTTGACACTACTCAGCACAAGGATAACAGCTGCTTTCTGCTTCTGAGATAGGTGCAGAAGGAAACCAGCACTCAGCTATTCAGCCAGGTGCTTCTCATCAAATGAAAAGTCATTTGCTTCACAAGGAAATGCTTCTAAATTTGGATTCACCTCAGTAGGAGGGTACCAGGTAGGTGCACTCTGTGTTGTGAAGAAGGTCAGAAGAAAAATCCATGCTTCAAGCATTAAATAGTGGGCTAGAGAGGGTGGACACTGCTGGGGTAAAAAATTAGGGAGTGCAATATTAACAAAGGTAAATGAACATTAAGCAGTGCTGTGTGCCGGTACCAGTGTGACAGCAGTACACCCTCTGTGGTAAGCCCTGTACAAGCCTATTTTTATCCCTCTTCTTTGAGTCAGAAACAGCAAACACAAGACTCTGGCGCCGTCTCCAGACAGTAGGGCTGGTTCTTGAAAAAACATTCCTGTTAAAGCATCTGCACCTCTCACACCTACCCACTTATATTCAGCATCTCCAGAGAGAGTGGGCAGTTTTCCAGCCCCCTGTGGAGGAATAAGAGGATTTGCTTTTCTCAGTGCCCTGGCCATTAGCAGCCATATGCAGGTTGGTGTTGCAGCAGCAAGGCTGGGGCTCTCCCCGGGCAGTGGGGATGCAGTGGAGGGCAGAGACTGTGTGTTATCCAATATACCTCAGGTGGCCACTGTGACACAGCCTGAACTCACAGAGATGGACCAGAGATCACAGTAGGCAAAGTAGCCAGGAATGAATTAGTACACAGATAAAGCTAATGGTGAGACATGAGAGACCTTTGGAGAAACAGTGAGAAAGTTGTTTATTGAGGAACATGCAGGCTGGTGAAATGTGCCCACATGCCTGAACACAAAGACCCCAAGGGAACCATACACAGACTATGCTGGGACAGGACAGGCTCCACACAAACACCAGCTGATGGAGGAGAGGATGTGATTTTGAATCTAAAGGACAAAGCCAGCACAAGGACAAATGGTTGGCTGTCAGCAGCCTTAGGTGGGACTCTGCCAGACTGCAGCTGGCAGGGAGGCTCAAGACCAGGGTGATGGGAGTATTTTGGGAGGAGGTTGGTGAGTTAAAGGAGGGGATGTGGAAGAAGTGGTGTTTGCCACAGCCAGGGTCAGCAGGCAGCAATCCCCATGGTGCCAGGCAGCGCTGTGCAGATGTGTGTGTGCTGGCTCTGGTCCTTGGGAGGGCACCCAGCAGTGCCTGGCTGGTGGCTGAGCTGTGTGTCCCACTCTGGCTGATCTCATGTGAAGGGACTGTGCTCACAGTGAGCAGCTCTGGAGCTGTTTGCTGGTGATAGAGCCCAGGAGCTGGAAGGGTGCCCTGGGTGTGTCCCACTGCCTATCACCACCAAGGCCTCCGATTGCCTTCATTTGCTTACCCTGCTATACAAACAAGATGGGCAGCAATTCTTGGAAATGCTGCCCTTCTCCACATGCTAAACCAGCAGGAGTGGAAGAAGGAACCCCCCAGGTCAGCACACTGTGATTCACAAGTACACACCAAGCAGAAACTCAGGATCAAATTTTTGACGGAGACTTCCTATGGCCCACTTCTCTTTTGGCCACGCTTATATTTATTTGTTGTTGTTGTTATAAGGCAAATCTCCTACTGTTTTATCATCGATATAGGGTGTTCTTGGGAGGTAAGAGTTGGCTTAGGTTGGGTCTTCAGTTCATATTGACCCTGAGGCAAAAGCTCACAGTCCCAGGCAGAGTTTGTTCTGCTAAGCAGGTCATAATGCTGTTACCATCTGGCCTTTTATACCATCTCCTGTGCATGGGTTTGCACATACAAATTACTTTGCTGGCTGAAGTAATAGAGTTTGCATTTATAAGCCAGAAACAACCGAGAGAGAAAACAAACTAGCTAAGCACTAGTGTCATGATATTTTCTGAAAGGAGCTCTATTAACCCAAACCTCTTTCTGCTTGCTGAGTTCCTTAGCTCTTCTCCTAATATTTACATTTGTGAAGGGTTTTTTAAAAAACCCTTCATGACAGCATTTATGTTGATGGGTTGTATTTAAGAAATATACTCAGTCTGAAAAATGCAGACACATTCATCTTCTTCCACTTTAATGTTTCATTTTTGGAAAATCACAATCTTTTCTTGACTGGCACATGATGAGAACAGCTGCAGTGCCCTGTCTGAGCCATTTATCAGACCCCTCACAGCCTCACCCCTTCAGGAATTTAACACTAGTGGCTGAAGACATATCAGCACCCTCTAAACATCTGCCAGTGCTTTCTTGGCACTGAGCAGACAGGGTCTCCTCTCCCTCTGCACGGGCCAGGCCACTTGAAGGGAGGAGAGGCTGAGGATTTTGCAAGACTGCATTCCAGATAACTTTGGAGAACCATGTGTTTCGGGACGAAAGTCAGAGCTGGGTTCTTTAGACAAGTGAAGGAGCTGAATCCTGCTCCCTACAAATTCACATACAATAATCCCTCTGTCTTCCTGCATTGCCAAAATGCCATGTTTGTTTTATTTATTCTGCTAGTTGTTTTGCAAAAAGGTGAAGCCAACAAAGAAGTAAAAGCCCTGCAGCTTTCAGTTAGAAAAGTGTCAAGTCAGGCTGGCAATAAAAGCCCTGATGAAAGCTGAGGAACTGCTTTTCCTATTTTGCACCCTGTGACAGTACAGCAGCCAAAAAGTACTGCAGCTTATTTTGAGACGTCACGCACTCCAGTTAGAGACAGAAAGCAACAGATTAGGTTGTGCCCTGTTTCTTTCAAGACTCTCGTCAGATTTAGGGGACCAGGCATGAGTCTAATGCCCAAGCACAGGACCATGTCAGACAAAATGGGCAAGCAGAGAAGAAATGGAATTTCTCATACCCTGCAAGGCAGCAGCCGTGCACAGCAGAGAGAAAGGATCTGGAGCAATGTACAGAAATAGAAATCTGGTGCTGTGCCTCCCCCTTCCTTCCCAAACAAAACCTATTTCCACCAACTGCACCTCAACCAAGGGACCATGTGGCTTCCTGCTTCAAAGTAGAGCCATCCCGGTGAGATTAAAAGGTCACAGCAAATACCAAATCAGAAGGAAAATCAAGGAGTGGCACAAGACACTGCAAGGTGCTGTCAGGGTGGGTTTTCCACCTACACGGAGGAGGAGAGATGAGAAATCCTACAGCAGAGAGCGATGTGCTGCCTTGAAGAAAAGAACAATGGTCCAGGCAGACAGCAGACACTCCCAACACACCCAGCAGCTCACACAATGCCTGGAAGCACCCAAGTTCCTGCTGCAAAGAAATGAAGTGCTTTAACCCTTTGATGTGAGGTAAGGGGTTGCTTTCATCCACAGTCAGAGGTTTTTGCCTGCACAAAGTCTCCACAGTTTGAGTCTCAAAAAGAGCTGGGGTTGCCTTTTTAGTCCTGTGTTTCTCCAGGTGGGCTAATGCCCTTTGCATCCACAATGGGAGGAGGGAACAGGAGCTTCTTCCTACAAGATGACTTCATGTGAGGGAGAGTCTGGGTTTAAGCTAAGGTTGGCAATCACAAATGGGAGTTGCAGTGCAGGTGTTTGAGCAGGAAGGTGGGAATCCCATGGAAAGGCCTTGGAGACACCAAAGCTGACATCCCAATATTTACCTTCAGAAACCATATTGGAAACAGGTTCAGTGATCTGTGAACAGCTTGACCCCTGGGAAGGGTTGCTCTGCTGTCAGTTGTGGTGGCTTATCTCTGCAGTGGTGGCTTATCTCTGCAGTGGTGGCTTATCTCTGCAGTGCTTCTATGCAGATGCACCCAGGGCTGGAGCTGTGGTGGGACACTGAAGTCAGGCT
Organism: Acridotheres tristis; assembly: GCA_037013685.1. Lineage (NCBI taxonomy): Eukaryota > Metazoa > Chordata > Aves > Passeriformes > Sturnidae > Acridotheres > Acridotheres tristis. Next base: position 9,720,690 of record CM072892.1, on the reverse strand, counting down.
GGAAACTCCAGTTCAACCCATGGCTTCAGACTCAGGCAGGTACTGTAAGTCATGCATAAGACATCTACCCTTCTCCCCAGGGTCACCAGTCTAATTCCTCACTGTGCTGGGTATTCAACAAATAGAAAGATCTAATCACTAGCCCTGGAACCAGCAACTCAAGGGCCAGATTTTCCCATGCCTGTGGTAACGATTGCCACCCACATCTTCATCCTTTTAAATTTTCCCTTCCAAACTAGAACACAGATCAGAAACGCAGAGTACACAGAGAAAGCTTCTCTTTAAAACACAGCGTGGCAATCACCAATGCAAGTGATACAATGCTCTGTCTGCCATAATCCAGACTATGTGGAAGAGAATGTGTCCATTGCCAAAGAGCTACACAAGCCTATAAAACCCCAGAGAGAGTGCTCATGATTGCATGAGCAGATGAGCATGCCAGAAAGCAGAAGGCACTCCTATTTTCAGCAGCTGAACATGTAACACTAAGGAAGGGTGTGGGAATAAGGAGAAGGCTTAGCAAAATGAAAAGTTTCTAGCGACTGTGGACATCTCTTTAAGTGCCTTGTTGGAGTTTTCTGAGCAGTTCTTTTTCTTCAGAAGATGTTTAGGAGCTATCTCTGAAGGAGGCCTCATTGGAGGTTTCAGATGAAATAGCTGAAATGTGCCCAGCACAGCTCTCACCCTTGCTGCAGGCAGGCCAGGGGCAGGAACCAGTGCCAGGAGTCCTGCACAGGATGGGTGAGATCAGACAGGTCCAGGCTTCTGCAGGATCCTGTGCTGAATGTGAGTCAACTCTGTGATGCTCTTGCAAGGGAAGTGTTCTTGCCTGTATTTATAGGACTGTAATAGCTAAAATATGAAAGGCAATTTTGCCATGCTACTAATTGTCAATGACTCCCCAGCTATAGTCTTGTCCATTTTTGAGAATAGTACTTTAAGGAATAGGCCCGTGGTGAGCATATTTGGGAGAGACACCTCAGCAATAGAAATGCCAATAACGTGAAGTTATTCTGTGATAGAATACTGAAGCTGTTTGGGTGCTTAGTCTATAAAAGCAACTGCTAAAAGGGGAGCTGAGGTAAAAACTATTTTCTGTCAATAATGAAGGATTAGTTATTTATTTCTAACCATTACTTACTCTCCAGACTCATGAAGATAGAGTAAGAAGAAAAAAAAATCTGTACTATTTAAATCTTTCCATGAAAAAAAGAATCAAGCTGCTAGGAAAAAACTTGCTATTTATAGAAGTAAAGAGCTAGAACAGGCTGCTGGCAGAAGATGTGGATTCTGTGAGAATATTACACATATATTGGTCACTCATGATCTGTTGATATTAATTCTCTCTAAATGCAAAGGTTTTCATTAAATGCTCTCCTTACATCCCTCCCATGTTACTAATTCTTTTGTGGTCTAAGTCACTAATTCTGTCACTTAATGTCTGCCAGACTTTTGCTTCCTGGGTTCCCATGAAAAAATGCCTTCCTTTGATGGCTGTGGGCTCCTGAAAAGTGTACTCCCACACAGACAGTGAAGGCATGTTAGAGATGATCATCTAAATTTTAACACCCTGCATACTGGGTATGGTGCAGCCTGTCCCACCAGCTGGCCTCCAAAGTTAATTAGGAGCAAGGAACAGCCCTGAGCTGCCCGGGGCTGCTCTGAAATCGAACTCACCAATGTCAGTGAAATCTGCTGAGGCTGTGACAAAACTAGTTATGGTATCCTCAGAGTAGGAATTATATTATTTGCAGGAAATTATATAAATGTGAAGCCAGAAACTAAATAAGGAGTTTCAAAAGAAATACTGAATAACTTTTTAAGCATTGTTATTTAGCCATGTTACCATCATAGGATGGCTCCTTGTCTGTAAGAATTTAACACACCCTTAAAGTTACTCTGAAATGGACATTATTTCCAAAGCAGGGTAAGCTAGTCAGAAATATGTGACATGTACTAGCACATCCACAGAAGGCTTAAGAAAGCAGATACTCAAGGACTCAAAGGTATCTTTGGGATAATCACGTCAAGGCAACATCTCATATAGATTCCTTCAGAAATTGTCTTTTTTCCCCATTTTCAGCCGGGTTCATTTCCATCTATTTGTATCTTTGCCCACACCATCCATTAGCTTAACTAATTGTTCTTTCATCTTTGATACTTAACCTATTTAGAGAGAACAATCTTACATTTTTTTCTGCAGTTTTCATTTTTTTGGATTACAAAACCCAGTTCTTTTACTGCCTTCCACTTAAGCAGGCCCTTCACTCTTCTGGTCTGTGTTGCATCTCTTGTGGTCATTAAGCTTCCCTGAGTGGGAATGACCAAAATGTATATGATATCTCAAAGGGGGTTCCTTACTCCCCTGTGCAAGGACAGTGATGTTTCCCTTTCTGTAATGGAGATATTGTCTCCGGTGCATTCTAGGAACATCTTCATTATCTTTATGTCCATACCACAGGGATAGCTAGAAATACTCCAGAAAGCTCTTTGTGAGGTAGTGTCAAAACTGAAATGGCTACTGGAAGTGACAACTCAAATTTCCACATGAAGCTGTGCACAGCTTCAGTGAGTCAAGATCAATTGGCTTCGCAATGAATACAAATATTGCATCTGCTAGTCCTCAGTCAAACAGCATCATCCTATAAATCATCATCCCATATAGCATCATCCCACAGTAAGGAAGTCAGAATGCTATTGCATCATGAACTTTGGACATACAGTGGCTAAATTTCTATCACATGATCAGAAATTGCACACTTGCTGAAGGTCCAGACCTTTTCCACGCTCAGGTCCTTGAGATACTGAGCAGCTGACTTTGCTCTCTGGATTTATAGGAATGCATCCTTATGACCTGAGACAAACACCAAATTTTCTATGGTTTAACCTTATCCTGTGGTCCCCTAACTGCTTAGCAGAGTCTGTCTAAATCATTGGCACCTGTGACTGTTATCCTTGATTATTTAGATTTATCCTAGATTATTTAGATCTAGGGCCTTGACCCCAACCCTCTGGCTGAAGTCTTGGCTTACCTTCAGACTTGCTTTAGCACCAGCCTTGTCTTGTGATCTGGACTCCTGTCAGAACCTGGATTTTGTCTCAGGTCTGGGGCCCCATGCTATTCTCCATTTTGTCTCCTACCTTCCATCAGCTGAGTATATCAGCAATGTTAGTATTTTTAGTCACTTTTTTGGCTGTTCTTCTACCTCCTCATGGTTTCTCATTTGTTGTTGCAACCTCCAAACATTCTCTTTTTCTGTATCAGGAATGAAGCTCATAAAAGTCCTCCCAGCTGCCTTGTATCTAAAAATAGCTTCTTCTCAACTACCAGGACCTGGGTCCCGGAGATCCATAACACAGTAACTCATGTGAAGAATATGTATTTTTTCAGTATCTCCAGGTGTGACCAAGTGAGGAAAATTCATCTTTTCCAGAGAAATGCACCTTAAATGTCAGCTGTGAGGTTTGCACCAGGACAGAGAAATAACTCAGCCATCAGTGAAGTGGTATAAACAATGCCCACAAAAGAATTAGTAACTTGGGAAGAAACTCATGCTTGGGAAGAACAAGATAGACCAGATATGATGAAATTTGCCACAAAACTGAATTAATGGTTATTAATGAAAAGACAGAGACAAATACAGCAGAAATGCAATGGCTTTGTAGAAACAAAGGAGACAATGAATTGGCTTCTGCTTTGAAAACAGGGATGCTGAGCAATGCTCCAAAACACTGAGTTGAAATGAGGCTATTCTGAGGCTTTCTGAAACAGCCACTGGCTTTACTGCATGTCTAATCCTTCCAGCTAGTATTCTGCAGACTCTTAGTGATCCCTAGCACTTTAAGAAGCTCCCAAAAGGCAGCAGTGGTCAGCAGATTTTAATTGGCCACATGTATTTTTGGAGTTTATAACTTGAAGAAGGTTGAAAAGCCCAGTGCACAACTCACATAAATGTCCACTTGTGTATATATGTGCAGTAAGATTTTTTTTAGTTTATTAGATATATTTTCTTAACACTTTACTGCTCTTAATAATAAAAATTTGAACATATCTATACATGTCAGCAATGTAAATCATTCTTCTACACTATGGCTACACTTACTAAGCAGTGTCCTGTTTTAAGTGATGATTTCAAAGACCTTTGCCATGAATTGGAATGTACTTTCCCTGAAAAATCTTTTAATCTAGTTTAGCTACTATTGCACTTGCCTAAGTAAACTCATACTTCCAGTCGAGTGAAACCATCACTGAGAGATTCTGATCTAAAAACCACTCACACATAGTTCCTTCAGACAGTGACACACCTACTATTGATGCAAAAACACTCCAACCCAGCAGAGGTTGAAAATGTTTCTAATCCCCTTCTGCGCTCAAAATTACCAATTGCTAAAATATTCAAATGACAAAGCAAGCTGGGCATGAAGGCAATGCCATGAAGAATGTACTGAAAATAGGTAATTCAGTTTTACAATCCAGTGCCTAATTACAGAACTAATATTAATACTTTTTTCCTATTTCCTCTGAAACAATACATCCAATAGTGTACATGTATGGACTCTAAGTTGGAAGTTTTTGTCAGAACTGGAAAAACTGAAAAAATTGCAAAGTACTACTTATAGCTTGTTTTGGATTCAGAGAATAGAGATTTTCAAAGAAGCTCAGCCTGTTTGGGTGTATTTGCTTGGTAGCCAAGTAAATCCAGAGCTGAGAGGCAATTCAGCTGTGGCCTATAAATATATTGCAGACTACACGCTAGGGGAGAAGAAAAGCTTCTCATGAATATGTTTATGCTGGAAATTAGAAGGTTACTCAGTCCTCACAGCAACGATGCTTTGGAACAACCTTTCACTGGAGAAATGAAGCAAAGCCATTTAAAGTGGCTTCTTGATTAGCTGCAGGGATGATCCTGTGGTTGTCTGTGACAAGAAATGACAGTGTTTGGGTCTGTGCATGGGCTCCTTTTCAAAACATGCCCTTACTTGTCATGGTGGGAACTTTGATGCTGAGTGTTTTGGAAAATCTGGGGTTTACTACACGTCTGAAAGTGAGCAGAGGCCATTCATAAATATCCATTGACAATGGAGTTCTTCAAACCTCCTTTTCATGTGGTATTAACATGAGGCATCTGGAAGGTAAGACACACTTGATCACAGGCCCCAGGTTGATTTGAATAAAACGTTATGAAGAATTTTCTTTAAAAACCTAATAAATTCAGCATAAACACACAAAAGATATCCTACTCAGGCTTGCTAGCAATTATTATACAACCCCTTCAATTACCAGGTTATAACAGGGTATAACCTTCGCGTTGCATACTGCCTTATGCAAGCCACGCTGATATTTCATGTTGCCAAGACCACACATTTCAGAGAGAATGAAGGTAATCATGGTATCCTTGGAGATGGGTGGCACCCTCTTGCCCAAGGGCACTCCTAGGCTAACCCCCATCAGCTACATCGTGCCCAGGAGGAGCACTTAGGGTGACATAGGGTGGAAAACAATGTGGAACTGCAGGGTGTAGACAAGGTACAACTGCACCGAGCCAAAAGGGAGCTTTGCTTTGCTTGCTTTTCTTGTCATAAAACTAAATTAAGTTGGTCAAACCTGACAACTACACTAGTTTTTTGTTTTGTTTTCCTCCAGCCTTTCTTGTCTCTCTGCTTCTTTGGGGTTTCGATTTAGCTTATGCACTCTTGGTGGCCATGACCACAGATTGGTTTGGGTTATGTGTCCTGGACCTTACTAAGGCCATTGCACTGCATCGTGGTGTTTCCTCCCTCACAAGATGCTTTTGATTAGCTGCCTGAAATACAGGTTTCACAAGGAACTCCTGTGGCACAGAAGTTTGTCTGGCAAAACTAATTGAGGAGAAATGGCCCAATTAAGAAACTCATTGTACTTTTTAATTTCTAATGGCAAACTCTGCAACAATTTATGTCCTGTAGGAAGAGTTTGCAGACTTAGAAAAGGTCCTCATTATTTTTTGAGCTGTCAAGCAGTGCAACTCATGCAATCATCTGCACTTGGCAGTCCCCAGAAGCAAACGCTGTGTACAGAAAGGGTAAGTGTTGCACAAAGCCTTCAACAAAAGCATAGCTCATTCTCAGCTTCTTCAGTTAATGACTTTATCTGACATGTACATGCCTACTTATATAACTGAAAGAATTGTGGACATCGTTTCATGTAGCAAATCAGAATGATACCAGGTCAGCCCCACCACAGCTCAGCAAAAGCTTTAAACTTCATCTAAAACAGAAAGCCTGAGAGTGTTTCAGGGAATATTCCCCTAAGAATCCACTTTCTCAATGAAAACTCAACAGCAGCAGAGGAATAGACACAGAGCTCACTCAAAACATCAGCTCTGAAAAACATTTGGTCATGTCTCTGCTACCATTTCCTCCAGCAGGAATGTTTTCCTGGATCCTGCCATTTAAATGTCTTCTGCTGGCAGCCAGCTTGAATCCCCAGGCCTTCAATCCATGAACTAGCACTAATGTCCTTCCACTTCAGTTCTCAGCTGAGAATTCTCCAAAGGAGGAAACACCCAAAATAAATACAATAATATATAAAGATAATAATGTAATAAAATATGGTGTTTTTCCAGTTGAACCATTTCAGGCACCAAAACACATACAAAAAATATTCTTACAACGTGAATTCTCTCCTTTAACAAGTAAACAGGCAATCAAGACAGACAGGTCAGCAGCTGGCTAAGCAACATCTAGAGCCATGGCCAGTGGATTTACTGGTCTTTGAAGAATATATTTCCTTCAAATAAGTTCTATTGTTAAAAAGGAAAGAAGATACAGTGAAGTAGTTACCTGTGGGAACATTCAACCTTTATAAACTCTGCTTTTATCCAGTATTTTCTGGATAAGGCTTTTCCAGACCCTGTGTAGTATTTTGATGTGATTGCACTTTGTTACAGAGATACAAAACCAGACCTTAGCAGTCTTTTCCAACCTTAATGATTCTATCAGGATTCTATGATCACTTGTGACATGATCATGGAAGTGCAATTGAAAGCTACTGGTTTATTTTTCCATACATGATTCGTTTGTATTGCCTCCATCATACCTCATTAGTGAAGTAGAAAATTCCTACTTCTTTGTAGGAGTCGATAGTTGACACCTTTGCTTCTTCCTCCTCCAGTTATTTAACTATGCAAATTGATCTAATGACTTGCTGCTACCAAAATTCTTACCACTTGCTCCTTAGCCCATGGCTGCACCACCTACCCCTTCATTTCACAGTAGCTCTGGCCCACATACATTTCTAAAAGCCAGTTTGGTTCATTAAACCCCCTCCTCCATTTTTTTTTGTCTATTTTTTCCCATTTCGTTGGATTAAATCAGCTCACTGGAGTTGGCCAAGCAGCAGAAACTGCACAAAGTCAGCAGCTTTCTGGGCAGAAAGACACTTCCCAATTTCCATCAGCAGCGAACTGGTAACGTGGCTCACTGCATTTCCAAAAAACACACTGAGCCAACAGAGCAATCAGGGAACCTGCCTCATGTGCACAGCCTAAAACCAGATTAGCTGAGCTCCTGCAGAAGGCTCTGGAATCCACACTGACTTTGCACGAAGAGACTCCTGCCATCAGTTTCACCAGCTCATCTGCTCAGGCAGCATCCTTCAACAGCAAAGTGGCAAGATCTGAACACTGCCACGAGCACTGCTCAGTGATCATGCAAGTGGAGCCCTGGAGGCTGCAAAACTACTGCTGAGGAATGCAGAGAAAACCAGTAGGCACCAGATTTAGCAAGTAGGAGTGGTATCCACACAAAGAACTTTATTTTAATCAATACAGCAGTGAAAAAGCAAACTTTTAAAGAAGGAGGGGGGGGGAAAGAGAGCTTTATGTACGTATGCTTAATAAAAATGCTCTAAACCAAAAATAATTTACATTCTGATAACTCACATTCAAAAATAAATAGAGAAAGGCATCAGGGCATAACATTCAAATGAGTATCTAGTAAAAGCAGTAATGTATTTGTATTAATTATCGAGAATGTAACACTGCAATATTTAATCTTGGATCTGTGAACACAAATGTCACCTCCTACACAGCAATAACTGAAGACAGGTACATCATTAGGAGCACAGACACTGATTCCTGTTAAATTTAAAAGCTAAGAATTGTACTTAACAAAAGTCTTCTCCAAACCGGTACCCCCAGTTCTATCTCTGAACAGAAAAACCATTCTGGGTGGAAAACAACAAAAAATAAACACTGAAATAACTAAAGAAAACTAGTTAAAAAAAAAAATTCGGTTAACAACTAAGAATCACGATGTAGGACTACCTCTCCCCCAGAATATCCACTCGATTATTTTGCTCTACGGTACATAACACAGCACACAGAAAAGTTACTTTATTATAGTTATTTTACATAGTTATTTTATTGTATTTTAGTATAGTACTAAAATGCAGGCTTTTACCATTTGGTCCATTTACATTTTGTTGATTATTTTAGCCTGCTATATTGAAAAGAAAAGAGTGTGTCTCAAACTTTGGTTACAAAAAACAGAGAAATTACATTCGTCAGCATAAAAGCAAATTTTTTAGAAACCTGTGCATTACTTTTTTGGTTTTGGGGTTTTTTTTGGTTTTTTGGTTGGTTTTTTTTTGTTTTTTTTTGTTTTTTGGTTAAGCACGTATGTTTTATTACTTTCATTCATGCAAAAACTTGAATTAATCCCATTCCAGATGAGGATTTTACCATAAAATTTAAATAGTCAATTTATCAGGGTACAGGACAGGGGAAAAAAGCTAAATCCACATAATATCTTGTTACAGGACTCTACTCAGTCAAATTACACTAACCTTACACATTTGCGTTCTTAGAGATGCAGGCATAACAATTCACTCAGGAAAAACGAAAAGACATTTAAAATAGAACAGATCTGATAACTATACCTACTCATTTTTACATAAGAGGCTCAAACACTTACAAAACTACGTGTATCTGCCAGAGAACAGACACTAAATTGTTTAAAACAAACTACAAGTAACCACTGCAGACCCGACAGTAATATTAAAGAAAAATTATTAATATCATTACAATATCAATTCCTTATCTTTCCTAAACATGTAAGTGCAAATCACAAGTTGCAATTCAAACGTGTAGAGCTTGAAATGAGTAAAATAATTCAGGTGTATTAACACCTGTATGTAACACTATTAATATTCTGTGTTAGCCACATAATAGCCAAATAGAGAGTGGAATTTTAATTAGGGGAATTTTTTTTTTTTTTTTTTTTTTTGTGAAGGAGAGTTAAATTCAATGGGGTTGTGTCTCTGAAGGAGCAGGACGAATCCTCCAAGAAACATTCTGCCATTGCCAAATTATGCCTTAGGCACTGTACTCAATTACGTCGGTTTTGGCAAGTAGATTTGCAAAGCAATCACCTGTACAATCACAAACAGAATCTATTCACACTCTGAAGGTATGCAGCCTTCAATCAACATCTCATAGTATGAACAAACATATTATTCTTGTAGCAATAGGCACAGAAGACCTGCCCAAAGTCCCCCACCTCCACACCAGTGCTTCAGTTTTTAAGCAGAATATGTTTCTCAAATTTGATACTCATTCTCAGGACTCTATAGGGCAACTGTCACCTATTGTATTATGTTAGCTTGACATATACTACAGTAAAATTAGATATATACCTGAAAAATCCAGTTTGCAAAGATTACAAATGTATCAAGCTGCCAGTAAACAGTTCCTACATCTACATATGATGGTGCAAGTTAGCAGTGTCATAAAGGCACTTGTCTCTCACAGACAGTACTGTCTTCTCTAATCAAACAAAAATAGATCTTTAAAATATTTATTGTAACATCCGAAATGGATTTTACTCCTTAAAGTGGTGCAAATCATCATCTATAGAACAATAACTCATTAGTTCATCCTGAAAGAGCTAAGTGCAAATTATCCATAACTGAATATATCTTTATGTACATCTATATTCTTTTTATATAGCTATATATACTTATATCGTTTTAATGCCATGCTCTCAAAAATGCCAAAAAACATGCTATAGTAGAAATGTGATTGGCACTAGCAGCCACAAATAAAAAGGTAGGTGCATACAACAGTACAAGCAAGCTTATTTATGAAGCTGCTAAAACAATTAAGTGAATGAGTTGCAAAGAGAGACATTTGCGTCAAGTCTTTCCAAGACATGCTTGAAGCCACACCTGACCAAGTAGCACACACTTACATCATTAGGGACATCTTTATAGCTGGCTACCTAATTTTACAAAAATAATTCCAAAATGCACATTTCACTTCAATGTGAACTCTGTTTCTGTTTTTGCCAAAAGTAAAAACCAGATGCAACAGCAGAGTTTAGAAAGACACCTAAGCAGCCACTAAATAAAGTTCAGTGCAGTTTTCAAGGCTTTATGGATGGCAGTTTGAAATCCTCTAAATCCCCTTTATCTGTTTGGTATAGTACAGATTTTCCTCTCCAAGTCTCAGTACCTTGAAGCAGTAACTTGAAAGAATTTTCACCAACAAAAGACCTGGTTTTGCAAATCAAAGGGCTCAGGTATTACAAAAAATGACATAATTGGCTTTGCCTATGTAAATGCTAATTTGCAGCTGGCATTATAGCTCCATTAACTGAGAAAACTAGATGGTATGATGGATGGAATAAATCAAGTACAACCCAAAAGCCAGCAGGCTTTTTGCCCTTAGTACTTTAAGTCATAACAGCACATTAACAGTACATCCAGACTGCTGTGAAGTTGCTGGATGGAGCCTCATGCCTGAATACTAATTTTCACGTCCTGTCTCCTTAAATAGTTTTGCCAGTACTATACCATACGGAAGTTTCTGTGTCTTTGAAAAACCTGCATTCACTGAACATTGCACAAGGCTATTGAAACCAAAACAAGAAAGAAAAAAAAAAGAAAAAAAGGAAGCTATTTGATCAAGTATTAAGCTATTCCTCCAGAGAATTGCACTTCTTTGCTTATAGCAGTGACCAGAATTGCTGATGGTGTACTGACAGTTGCCATGGTAAGTGGGTGACTGCGTGGGATAGCAGACATATAGCCAAGTCAACTGCTTATGCAATCTCCATGATTTCAGCAAGCACAGAACACTTTATTATGTGCTGCCAATGATCTTCATAAAGTGCTAAAGGGAAGAATGTTCTTCTATGTCAGGCCATGGTTGTTTCAGTATTCCCATTCATCTGTTTTCATGTCCAGATAGTAAAGAATATTCTGTGCAAGCTTTACTGCCTGCTTCCTGGCAGCCTTACACCGTTCGTCACCTTGTGGATCAACAGCATCCAGGGATAGAAGTTGTTTTGTAAGAAGTTCTTCCAGTCTCATGTAATTTTTATCTGTTCTGTTCCCATCAAATGAAATCACCTCTTGCTGAATTTGAGACAAGTTTCCAAGTACAGTCCAAATTGCTTTATGAGACTGATGTTCAGCAGCAGTTCGCTCTGGATACATTTGCCTTTTTTCCAGTGCTTCCTTCAAATCAATATATGTTATAAGAGTCTGAACTTCTATTACTGCTCTTCTCCTCGCCTCTCTAATACAGGGATTTTTTCCTGGACTTACTTCATCTAGCTGGGCAATTAGTCCCTGCAGCTCTGCTTTGGATCCCAGATACAAATCAGAAGCATTCTCTGTTTTTAAAAGTAAGGAATTAACTTCCTTCATCTTCTTACGGATCTCTTCTATTTTTAGAATGGACTGATTTTGTGCCAAATCATAAGCATGTGTAGAATTTGCTTCTTCATCCAAGTCCAGGTATCTCTGCAATTTATTGATTTCTTCTACTACTACCTTTCTGTAATTTCTTATTTCTGTGTGACCGCAGACATCTAAAGCATCCAAATCAGCAATGAGGCCTGTGAGCACACAGGACAGATGCCTGCAGGTATCATTAGTACTCACTCCCATGAGAAGGGCAATGAGAGTTCCTCTGGCTTTGTTCACCTCACACATTACAGAGTTAATTTTGGAGACAGAAGGATGTGCATCATTAGAGAGTGGCAGGGACAGCTGTTGCTTTACACCACTCTCTATAATCTCCTGGACAGCACATATCTTTGTCAGAGTGCGGTATCTTGCTTTGCGTAGCGAAACTTTCCCTCCAGTTTTCACCTGGGTAAGCCTCAACACAATGTCCTGAATTCCTTCTTCAAATTCATCACTTATACAGTTTCCTCCTTTGTAAAAAGGTGTGATCTCACGTTCCACAAGTGACTGTGCCTCCTTGAATAAAGCCTCTATTTCCAGTCTGCGAGGATGGTTTGCATTTTGTTCCAGTTCCTTCAGCAGCCTCTCAGTTTCCTGAGCAGCTCGCTTTCTGGCTTGCTGAATATCCCCCTTCCCTTCGGTGTCTACAGAATCTATTTCAAAAAGCTGTTTCGTAAGGCTTCTTTCCAATTTCTTGTAATCTCGGTCGGTAGACAGACCGCTGAAGAGAGCCACTTGCTGTTCAATCTCTTTGACTTCTTTCTGTATTTCATGTAACCGTTTTATGGATGGGTGTTGGTTACCCATATCCATTCCTCTTCCCTCGTCCAGCTCCAGATGAACTACAAAGAAAATGAGAACAAGACTTGCTTAAGTGCTACACGATCACACATTGCAACTTCTACTGAAGCACTTAAGCATTACAGCTATTTTAAGTATCTTCACCAACACGAATATACCACTTGGCCGATATTTAAAAGCCCTTTAATTTTTTACACCTTTCTCCCGGTCGGGCCGCAGGGGCGATGATTTAGCTGCCACAAGCCCAGCTCTCGGCTGTTCACCCCCAGCCTTCCCCACCTGCTCCGCAGCTGAAGCCGCAGAACAAACGGGGCACCCGGAGCCCAGGGGAGAACCCGGCGCGGGGGGAGAGCAGCGGCCGAACCCGAGCGCCCTCGGGCGCCACAAGCCCGGGGCAGCGCTCCTTACCCTCACATACCTTGCTCCCCTTCAGCACTCAATGCCTCCTGCCCCTCCATGGCCGCAAGCTCCCGCCTCCCCCCGCGGTGGGGCCCGGCGCAGAGCGAAGAGGAAATAACACCGGGCCACCGCTGATACACCTGCGGGACGTTCGTCCCCACCGGCCCCGCAGCGCACCCGCGCGACTCCCGCGACCTGCCTCGGTCACGCACTTACCCGCCGCCCGGCGAGGACCCGCTGCCCGGCCCGGCGCTGCGCTGCGCCACGGGCCGAGCGCCGCGAACCGCCCGAGCCCCGCCCGGCCCGGCCGCGCGGAGGGAGGCGGAGGGAGGCGGAGGCCAAGGCGGGCCCGGCCCCGGCCCCGGCCCCTGCCCCGACCTGGCCCCGCCCCGCCCGCAGCGGCAGCGCCGTAAAGCGCGGGGCCATGGCGGCCGCCTGGGTGCTGCGGGCCGGTGATTGCTGCTGCCGCCGCCGCCGTCTCCTCTCCTCCTCCGCTTCTTCCAGCGGCGGCCGCGGGGCTGAGCGCGGGGAGCGGCCGGACAGTGCGGTAAACCCGGGCGGGTTGGCAGCTTCTGCGGGGGCCCTGGGGGAAGCCTCGGGGGCTGCCGGAGCCCTGAGTGGGGAGCGCTCCGGCTGCCCCCCGGTAACGCTGGCGGGGCGGGGGCGGCCGGTGGCAAACCGCGTTCTCCGCGGCCTCTGATTTGCGATGTGTTTGTCGAGGCCCCCGGTGTCTGTTGCTGGAGGGGCGCTGCGGTCTGGGCTGTTCGGTAGCTCCCGGTGTTACTAATCCCGCCTGGGTTCATTCAGGTCCATGGTGTGGACACACGGGTGCAGGAAGAACGCTGGGCTGAGGAAAACTTAGAATCATAGATTTATTAAATATGCCGAATTTCAAGGAAAGGATCCCACAGAAAGGGTCACTGAAATCCGATTCTTGGTCCTGCACAGAGCAGCCCTGAGAATCGCACCATGTGTCTGCAGACTTGTCTAAAAGCTCCTTGAGCTTATCTTGCTTGGGGCCGTGACCCCATCCCTGGGGAGTCTGTTCCAGTGGCCATCAGACCTCTGGGTGAAGAGCCTTTAATATCCAGCCTAAACTTCCCCTGACACAGCTTCATCCTGCTCCCTCGGCTTCTGTCACCGCTCGCCAGAGGGCAGAGATCAGCACCATGAAAAACTTGCTTGCTTGCTAGTTCTCTCCGTGAGACATTTTAACGGGGTATCAGGGGTGGAGAAATGAAAACACACGAAAAGGTTAATTAAAAAAATACCTCATGATTCATGCCCGTGGTAAAAGAGTTAAAGGTATCTTCTCTGTAGTGCGTTTGTAAGTAAAAGTAAATGGTAAATGTACGCCATTGTTTTTGGTCACAGTAAATAAACGTGCTTTATTTCTGAACTTACTATGTTTGCATGCTTTAAGGTTCCGTGGCGTTTGAAGGTTTATTCCAAATGGAGACGTTCCGCTGGTGACGCGTTGTGTCTGTGTTTCGCAGGGCCTGGGGTTCCGTCCCCCCGCGCACTCGCGCAGTGACTGGATCGGGCCGCCGGACAAGCACTCCAACCTGCGCCCCGTCATCTTCTACGTGCCCCCCGAGGAGTCGGCGCTGGAGCGGCGGCTGCGGGAGGCGCGCCAGGAGGCCCAGGCCAGCAACCAGCGCTTCTGGGCACGGCACAACCGCGCCTTCCGCCAGGTGAGCCGGGCCTCGCACCGCTGCTGCTGCTGCTTCTGCTGCTGCTGCTGCTGCTGCTCAGCGCCCGCCTGCCCGCCCAAAACTGCCGGGCTTGGCCTCTCTTGAGGTGCGGCTCAGTTCTGCCCGCTGTTAATGCGCTCAGGGTCACGGAGGAAATGGCGGTTTTGTCGTTCATTTCTTTAAGTTATGCAGAAAACTCAAAAATCCCACAGGTTTTATTGCTGCCTAGTGGCATAGAGTATTTGTCTTTTTCCTGTCGTGCACTGAAAGTATAAAGTTGTAGCCGCCCTACATGCAAGACCTGTCTATGACTAGAGCAGCTGTTGAAAATTATTTCATGGCTGTTTTTTCTCTTCTCATAAGTAACAGAAATTTGGTGTAAGTACCAAAACTAAATGAGGTCGAATGATATGTCCCATTTCACTGGCAGTGTATCTCAGCAAGGCTAAAGTGAGTCTGTCTTCTTTCCTGATTTTAGCATCTCCCAACCAATGTGGCATTTTTTTGGAAGAATAGTAACAGTTCAGTAATTCACCATCATTTATGATGTTGAACATCATATTCTCTCAAAACTTACAAAGATCCCAGAAAAAATGAAGCTTTTTTTTTTTTAATTCCACAGAATTTAATTTTAAGTCTGTGAAACTCACACACAAATTATTATTGTGCTTCCATCTAAATAATTTTAATTTTTTTAGGCTGCATGTTTTTCTCTATGCTCAAAATCTCAGTTATACAGTATAGCACATTTCCATAATTTGTTTTATAGACTGAAAGTTTGAATCCTGTCAGAAAACACTGAAGTTCGGCTGTAGTTTTACTCCAGAAATCAGTTTTATAAGTATCAGTAGCACACTTGCATGAATTAATTGATGCATGCAGGTAGCAGGATCTAAGTGACCAGTTTAACTCACTGGATAAGAAAAGTGTTTAGTTGACACTCCAAGTATAACGAGTATTGCTAGTTATTTCAAAGGTTGTTGAACGCCACATTGCTATATAATTAAAAACAATGGTTAACTTCAAGGACTGACTGCATCTCATTCTAATGTGGAAAAACATTTTAGGAAAAAGAAGAATTTATTTATTCAAGACTGAAAGCCAAGGGTCTGGAAATGAGAGATGAATCAGGTTAGTGAGATCTTTGTTAATGGTTCAGGATACATTCTGCATTCTGTTTAACTTTGAATTTTGTTAATTTATGCTCTTTGTGTTCTGTCACAAGTAAGTCTTAGGGGTAGGATTTAGAAGTGTTTTGAGGAGTGTGATTAAAAAAAGAGACGAGGAGCTTTTCAGGGATGTGCATGTGGGGGTCAGATCATCTCTTGCACTGTTCTCCCCCTAATTCCTTCCCCGCAGCCAGAGGGAATGTGCTGAAATCCTAGCCCAGTAATGTCATAATTGTGTAGCCTTAGGAGGCAGGGACTTTTTACTTTCACACCTCCTCAGCCAGTTGCTGGCTGAGATAAACATACAGAGCATTTGCCCCAAGCACATATTATGGTTAGGTGGATAAATTCAGTCTTTGGCTTCAGGTCCATGGTGTGTCCAAAGAATAGAATATTTTTCCTTGAGGGAGAGTTAGACAGCTTCTGGAGAGACAGCAGCTGCTATCTGCCTGTCTCTGCCTGAGCACAGTTGCTGTAAAATAGTTGTCTCTCGAATTCATTATGTGAAAATGAAAACAAAATGCCTTAATAATAGTGAATTGGGCATTATAGTATGAGGTTGAATACTCTGTTTGCAGAATAATGATCTGTTTGAGTTCAGTGAAGCATCTGCTCTGCCTTTCTGTATGTCACAGGCCATTATTTTTCTTTTCTGTTTGTATCCTGGAGATCAGTGTATGCTTGTGAAGTAATTTTAATTAAGATCTATGTTGTTTCAAAAACACTTCTTTTATATTGCTATTTTGTTTTTTTTGTTTTGCTTTTATACTCTAGAAGTAAAAGAGAATGACCACATACTTCCATTAAGAATAAATTTGTATCAACTGCATGCCTTTGGTCAGCTGTTCTATAATACAGCTGTGAATGTAAAACAAAACTCATTTTCTATGTGATGAATTAGCTTTGCTCATACCAGTATGAAGAAACAAATTAACAAATTAGTAGAGGCATTAAGCTGTCAGCCTTCAAATGGTTTTAGAGTTAATTTGTCTTATAGTATGTTAATACAGTAACATATTAGTTTTTAAAATAATGACAAATAGAACCAATCAATAATTTACATTTCTGTGATCAATGTCAAGAGCCTTAAAATGCATTTTGGAACAGTAACAAGTTTGAATGTTGCTATTCCACCTCCCTCATCATATCCACATTCCCTGGGGCATTGAAATTTGACTATCATTTTAGGGACATTCTGTGCCAGAAGGTTTGTGTAGGAATTGTCTGGTAGAGTTGAGAATATTTGCTGGTTCTCAGGATTAGACATCTGTGCTGTAGCCACAGGTCTTCCTGTTCTTCTTTTCATA
The DNA here is from genome assembly GCA_037013685.1 of Acridotheres tristis. Classification (NCBI taxonomy): domain Eukaryota; kingdom Metazoa; phylum Chordata; class Aves; order Passeriformes; family Sturnidae; genus Acridotheres; species Acridotheres tristis. The sequence continues at coordinate 9,703,586 of CM072892.1, read as the reverse complement.
TTCAAAATCATCTTTTGTATTTGCTTCTTCTCAAAATAATTACCTATTAGAGTGTTTGGATGTCTGGCATCTCAGAACATAAACTTTTTTGCCTGAAGTTACTTGAAATATATCAATAGTAATAGAAAAAGAATTACATATGAAAATACCATGTGAATTGTGTAATGTGTTCTTTTGATACTTATGGACTTGCTTTAGCAGGGAGATTAAGTTACTAAATGCTCTTATTGGTACTGTTTAGGTTTCAGCCCTGTGAGAAATTATTTTATTCAAAGGATAGATACTTCTAGATCTATGAACATTTTCGTAGGGGTTCACTGATTCCCTAAATAGTCTAAGAGCTGATACACTTTATCACTTCCACAAGTAATAGGGGTTTAAGGACATGCCAGCTTCAAGATGATCAGTATTTTTAATCTGCTGTGCTCTCTAGATAAGTTTTAAAAAGTTGGAAGATAAAGGCATATTAACTTATTCAGGATTGCACAGAAAACTTGTAAGAGCGAGGAGTTAGACCTAGCATCTGAACCCAGTGTTTTGATCCAAAGAATTGCCTTGACTTTGTTACACCAAAACCTATTTTCAGGTCGAAAAGCAACACTGAACGCAGAAGAAATGGCTGACTTTTACAAGGACTTTCTAAGTAAAAATTTTAAAAAGCATTTGCAGTATAACAGGTATGTAGAAGGTATTTATGTTGACCGTTATACAGTACAGTCTAAGTAAAAGGTATAAGATTAAGTTTAAAATGTGAACATATTTTCTGTAATTGGTAAAACAGCACAAACCCCAGTAATGGTGGAAAATTATTTCTTTAATGCTGTTATTAGCATTTGACAGAAATTTGCATTATCATTTGAGTTCTGCTGCTGCTTATTGTTGTTTCAGTGGAAAGATAAGCTCAAGTCTGAGATTTAAAGAGACAAGATCAGGCACATTTTATTATCTTAGGGCACGGGTCTTTTCATGCTGCTAATTGAAACTGATAAATATGCAGATAGACCACTTGAAAGTTCTGTATAACAGATGCTAGCTGACTGTTAAATAAGGACAAGTAAATGTGATTTATCTCAAAGGAAAATCATTTAATGGGAGTAATATTTAATAATCTTGGGTCTATTATTTTGCAAGTGTCTAGTAAAAAAGTGATCAGCTTTTGAGTTTGGTGAGGCATAAATTCATCACCTGACTCATCCTGGGTAGAACCTCAGCTACAGCTTGGTAAAGCCACATCCAACTCTTCACAGCATCTCCTGCATTGTTTCAGTGCTACTGTGTGTACAGCTCCATAAACTGGATTGGGGATCTGAAAAGGGTGAAAAATGACTTGCAAACACACATACCCCTGCAAGTAGCTGTGCACAAATTGAAAAGGGGCTAGAAATGAGGGAGGAATGGGAAGGTGGAGGAAGACAGCACATAATCCAGGAATAGTGACCGCTGAATGTGAAAGCACAATTGCAGTTTCCTCTCTGTACTGAATTGGGAAATTATTGGGCTCAAAAGTATCAAGTGTACCTCGGTTCCTAATGGTGTAATGCTAGTGAGAATTCTGCCATCACTGCAACTGATATATTACAAATGGTGGCTTAAGTTTCTTTGTGTATATTGTGCATAAACCATAAAATACTATCCTGTAAGAACAATTGAACTAACAAATATTTAAATATGCACATCTTATCTTGCCCGCAGAGGGGCAGGGGGGAGTCTCACCATAATACAAAGCAGCAGCATGAAAAGTAAGAAATTGTTTTTAGTGAAAGGATTGTCAGTACCTGTAATTGATAAGTGGGAATGCAAATAGTTTATCTTGGAACTGGTCACCTGTAGTCATTGTTGCAGTGACCTTAGGATACTGTCCCATCTTCTGAGTAAGATAATTCAGGCTTTGTGCTTAAACATGACCTTCCTTGCTGCTGACTTGTAAAATCAGTTTATGTCAGCTGCATTGTTGTAGTTTTAAAGTGGAACTGCACAGCCCTGAAAACGGCAGAGCTTTTTATAGGCATTCTGATTTTGAGGGGTCATATTATAAAAATCTGTCTGCATTTAGCTGTATGTTCTTTTGCAGTATTGCCAGCTGGCCTGAAAACTGGCAGCTGAGGTGCTGCAGCTTCTAAAATTTAGTTAAAATTGAAGCAATGACTATGCATAGATGCCTTGAATATTTAGTTTAAGGTGCTTAGAATGGAAAAAAATTAGCTTTGGAAAAAAATTAAGAAGGCTATGGGAAAAGAAACACTTGCAATGCTATAATGATATTTTTATTTAACATGACATTTGAAGGGGTAGCTCAGTGCTGCCTGTCAGTGTGAATTTGGCTGCTATCCTCACTGAGAGGCTGGTATCTCAGGCTTATGTTAGATCTGTGCATGCAAGGTTTGCCCCAGACATCTCAAGACCAGTGTTCTAGTTCTAGAATTCTACATATCATACTGGTTCTTATGAGCATTTTACAACATGGGAGTGAGATCCCTGTTAGAAACTAGGAAAAAAAAGATATTTTAATTTTTAACAGGGGCAAGAACTTGAAGTAAGTTCTCAGAGGTTAAAAAGGGCTGATGCAGACTATACTGTGAACAATTTGAATTGGTCCTAGAAGCCATGCATGATTCATAAAAATTATTTAAAGATATAAAGACTAACTTTCACAATATTAAAGGCATTATATTTAAAAGATACTGCAGTAGAAAGGTAATGTTTCCCATATTGGTTTATACAATTAGCCTTTGAAGTGTGATTTGATTTTACTTTTTCCTACTCTTATATGAGACCAACTCTGCCCTTTTCAACACAGGTATCTTCATCCACATACAAACAAATCTTAGCTGAAGCACAGCACTGGCAGGAAGCTATCACCAAGGCAGCTTGGTGATCAGCTTTACTTCTGAAACATGAGACATGGTTTTAACTATTTTATCTCACCTGATTTCAAATACAGTTGCAACCCTGTAATCCACATGTAATCTGTTCATGAATGTGGATATGCACATAGACTTTTTTGTAGGTTATTTAACTCTTATTAGGCAGGAAAAGTGTTACCACAGAGAACAGAAAATGCAGGTAATCACTGAAATGTCATTCGTCAATGCCAAAGGATATTTTAATATAATTGTGTATCTTCTTCCTGTTCATGTTCTGTGTGCTGATGATTTTCTTGGCTTTGGAATCCTAGAGATTGGTATAAACGTAACTTTAGGATCACATTCCTCATGGGACAAGTGGCGCTGGTGAGAGCTCTGAGGTGGCTTCGTCGGAGAAAGAAAAATGTAGAACAGTAATCACAGCTCTATGAAGAATGCAACACTGTATGCTGTAAACTTGTGGTTTATAGTAATGTTCAAAATCTGAATGCTTGATGCAATAATTACTTGAATTTGTTTGTTAAATTATGTAAATAAAAGTCAACACTGGTCCTAATTTATAAGCAGTATGTACATTTCCTTTATACCCTTTACTCCAAGAATATGTAAAATATTTCTCCACCAAAACACAGCCAAGAAAACTTAAAAGCTCTTCCTTGTTCATATCAGATGGAATGACTTTCCTGTTTTTACTGTAGAGTTATGGCTGCTAAATAATATGAGATTCAGTGTGCTGTACCTGAACTCTGGTCTCAGAATGGTGTCTCCACTAACTATATTAGTATATAAAGACAAAAACGGCTCATTTTGCAGCACTTGCTTGCCTGGGGCAGTAGCTATCCATAAGTAATACAAAATGGGTGAAGAAACAAATATAACTTTTGGGTATTTATACAATCAATTTAGAAGAATCCTCTCTTCAGTGTGATTATTTGCTATTTTTAATAAAGATTAAAGATATTATATTATATAAAGTGCTAATGCAATAGGATATTCTTAGATTTTTTTTAAATTAAAAGAAGTGTGCCTCCCTTGGACAAGAGCTCCTCTGATCCATGATTGATAAATGTTTTAGCTGCTGACCAATTTAACAAATGTTCTGCCTGTTATTTAATATTGGTAGAAGATGAATCTGGTACCTCCTGCATGGAGAGCATTACTACATGAATGCCCTGCTTTCTCCTGGTTCATTTCTTCCAAAAAAATGTGCTGTTCTCACCAGTTTCTCCAAGGCACTGAAAACAACTTGCCTGAGGGTTGTTTTTTGTGGCTTCCAGATAAGTACCATCAGTTGGAAGGAGCTTGGTTCAAGTGAAGTCCTAAAATGTTATGCCATGTATTTTTAATTTAAATGAGGTCTCATTCCTCACTATCTTCTCTCTGTCCATTTATACAGTTAAATGATATTTTTTTTATCCAGTACCCACTAAGAGGATTCTGTTAAAAAGAATGTATGCTGTCAGATGAAATGTTCTGAAGTTGTGCTGTAGGGAAAGTTCTGCTTTTGGAAACATCATCTCAGTAGCCATTGACCTATTTTTCGTATCTAAACATGACATGATTTATTCATAGACTTTTTCAACTGGAGCAAAAAGAGCTTTGTCCACATCAGCCATAATAATTTTTCTGCAAAATAAATGTTACTAATACAGTAGCAGTGTTTCATACAACTATATTATTGGGGTCTAAAGTGGCCCCTGAATTGTGATTTTAAGTGTTATTAGTAAATGAAAACAGTCATTAATGGTGTTTGCTCAGATAATCACCAACACTTTGAAAATATTTGTGAATGCTTTACAGTAAATCATATCTTACAGTATGTAAACTTTGACCACAATGTGAATGCACACTTTAATAGGTAGTCCTGACGTAAGACAATAATTGGATAATACAAGAAAATATCCCAGAAAGGGAGAGACCAGGGCCCCAGTGGACTGGTGGTTAATGGCCATATGTTCTGACAGCCTGTGTATAACATCCCTAAGGTAGTTTCACATATGCTTTAAATGGGTAGAGGTCAATCAAAAGCATTTTCATTTTCTGAGCTGCTCACTTCCATTAACACAGACATTTTTGTGTCTGCCTGCTGAAATTGATTCACTACTCAAACTAATCCAAAGAAAAAACTGTTCGATATCAGATGAGTTAATGTGCCTCATCATGCAGATACGTGTTGTTTGGCATGGGGGAGCTGTGGGAATTCAAACGGAAGATTTGGATTGTACTTCTGCAAATTCACAGTTAAAACTGTTTTCTGAACCTGTAATTTTAGTGTTTGTCACCCAAAACCAATATCAGCATATAATGGATCATGCTAGGATTAAGCCTCAAGCTGCTTTGTCTTTTAAATACCTCCAGGGACAGTGACTCAGCCACTCCCCTGAGCAGCCTGTTGGGCTGCCTGACAACCCTAATGGTGAAGAAATTTTTCCTAACATCTCATCTAAGCTTCCCCTGGCACAACTTGCAGCCGTTTCCTCTCATCCTGGTGCTTGTGACTTGGGAGAAGAGACCAACCCTCACCTCTCTACAACCTCCTTTGGGGCAGTGGTCGAGAGCAGTAACATTTCTTCACCTCCCTGTCCTTCCTGAATTGAGGGGCCCAGAACTGGACACAGCACCTGAGCTGTGGCCTCACCCATGTTGAGTACAGGGGAATGGTCACTGCCCTGGCTCTGCTGACCACACAATTCCTGATACAGGCCAGGATGCCACTGGCCTTGGCCCCTGGGCACACTCTTGCCTTGTGTTCAGACACTGTTGACAGGACCTCTGCTTGTCCTTGTTGACCCTCACCCTATTGGCCTTGGCCCATCAATCCAGCCTGTCCAGAGCCCTGTTGCCCTCCAGCAGATCACACTCCTGCCCAGCTTGGTGTCTTCTGCAGACTGAGGGTGTCTTTGATCCCCTCATCCTGGTCATTGTTAAAGATATTAAACAGAACTGGCCCCAACACTTCCCTAGGGAACACCACTTGTGACTGGATGCTAAATGGATGCAGCAGCACTCTGGGCTCAGCCATCCAGACGGTTTTTAACGGTGAGGAGTGCACCCATCCAAGCCATGAGCAGTCAGTTTCTCCAGGAGAATACTGTGGAAAACACTCCAAACTTTACTGAAGTCTAGAGCCTTTCCCTTATCCTCTCTGCAGGAGATTGGGTCAGTCGAGCAGGACCTTCCATGTGATGATTCTTGGGCACTTCAGTGGTTTCCAACACATCAATATCCCTTGTTCCACTGCTGCCACATGGATCTCCATCCCCCATCTCCATCAAGACAGCAGATGAAAGGATCTCCCCAGCACACCATCCCTCACACACTGGTGTGTTGCCCCCAGGCTTTCTCCAGGCCTGTTTTTATCCTTTTCCCCCTTCAAATTCATTAGGATTCTGTGTGGAGTGCTGAGTCCCTTCATCTAAAACCTATTGAGGGATTGAGGTATTTAACTGTTAGGTAAGTGTTGAGGTCTGGTTTAAAATATCTCATAGAACCACTGTGAAAAGACGTTATTAAAAATAATCTGTCTGAAATTTTGAATCTTATTACTAAAAACCACATGCATTTACTGAGATAATTACATTTTCTGAATAGCCAAAAGCTGTATCATTTTCACCAGTGTTGCATTACTTTTGTTGGGTTTTTTCCTTGACTCAGAGCAATTGCAATAACACCAGCTGCTTTTAGATATTATTGATCATAAAACCTTTATACATCAAAGGAAAGCCAAGGAGACTACTAAAAATGAAATTTTTATATGTATACAAAAGCCTGCTACAGTAACTGAAGCTAGTGAAATAGATCAAAGTGTGACTTTTCTGTGCACATTTTCTGAATATAGGAAAAAATACAGGGGAGTGTTCTTATCATTTAAGTATTTAGCTAATCCTGTCAGAAGGAACAGCAGTATTTCATATTCAGTAGTGTCAGCATATGCCTTTTTAGTCTCTCTCATGCACTCAGTAAGTCCACAATAAAGCAAGAGTATTTTGGTAATAGTCAAAGAGTTCTAGTTTGTATTGACTTGGTGTTGTTTTTGTTTTGATAATCTGTGTGGGGTTTTGCTATTCACTGAATTTCTCTATTGGAGCATTAATTTTGGTAGAATATGCGAGGAGTAAGAGGAAGTGGGAATTGGGAATTAAGCTGCAGACTGACTAAAGGCTGGGTTAAAGTGATTGCAGCATCTTTGCATATGATTAATAAAGATCTGAACTTCTTAAAAAAAGAAGAGCTTTTCTCAATTTCACTATGATATTTAAAAGCAATGGAGGAGACAGTTTCTATGTTTAACTGAACATTCTTAAGGATAATATTAAAATCTAGTTCAAACCTCAGATTTGCTATTTAGAAACTGACCCTTCCTGGCTCCATTTCAAGTGGACTGTCCTGCTTGCAATTCTTAGCTTCTACTGTCACTAAGCAAGATTGGTACCCTACTGGGTAATCAGATTTAGCCAAACAAGAACTTAATTTACATCATGTGCAGAGCCCACAGGCCAATCTTTTGCATAAAGACTGGAAGATTGAAATGTTTTCATGAAAGGGTAATATATGCCTGGAACTGTAATATGCACGAATAACATTTTCATACTAAAAATTATATCCACTGATCACTGCAAACTGATTCACAGAATAATAAACCCATAATTGAATATTCAAGTTCATTTCTCAAAAAAAATTAGTAAGAAAAACACAGCTCACTTTATTTCTAAAATGTTTATGTCTTCAGAAGAGTTTATAAGTGCGTGGAATGTAATCATCTTGAAGTACATACTCATTAGTATTCATAATTATATAAATCACTTCTTTGTGCCTTGGCTTTGCATTCATTAATGGATTAAGATTTACCCAAGTATTGTGAGATTAACTCAACTGATATATTCAAGCAGCAGATGCCGTGGAAGTGCAAGAGTAGTACATTTGGCTAGAAATATTAAAGGCAAAAAAATACATGATCCCTTTCAAGTCTGATCTTACTCAGAAGAATTATTATTGTGTAGTGACTTACCTACAGTCAGAATCAGTTTTAGAAGCCATGTAAATGCTCTGAAGACATGGTTCATTTCATACATTGGCTTGTGTTTATAGCTTGTGGTTCAAACCAAATACCCATTTAATGGAGTTTCTTATATTTGGCAGGGAAAGGCACAGTGATTTTGCTTGCTGCTGTATGCAGATTCTCGTCCTCAGGGTGGTCCCAGGTGTGTTGTGACCAGGGCCTGAGACAGCAGGAGGCAGCAAAATTGTCTGTATGCATCTCTTGAGGCTGCCAGGAGGCAATTAGCACCAGCCTAAGCCAGGGCAGCCCTGAAGCTACTGATGGACCATGTCTGGCATGAGTTTCCAGCAGCCCCCCGGCAGTCAAGGCTTTCTGGCATTCAGCAGTGCTCTGTTCACACCGCTGCCTCCAAAGAACCCACTGATATGATTCAGCTGCAGACTTGGCTGTGATACTTTCATCAGCTGAGCCAAAACACATTAACAGGCAAAACACAAGTTCCAGAATCATAAGAAATTCAGGTCACTATTCATACCTCATTGTAAAAGAACTTCCTGTTGACAAATTGTAAGAAATCCTTGCCATGGAAAAATTCTCATATGATTATCAGGGTGTAGCATACATTGGCTGTTTTTAAAGGTTCCAGTAAAGCTACAGACTTTAATTTCTGGAATGACTCAAATAATTAAAAGTCTAAATTCTTGGGAAAAAGCAGAGGGGGTATGTGTTGTTTTGCAAAACAGACTTTGTAGTTAATGCTATTTAAGAAGACAAAATCCATGAAATTCAAATTTCAAGAAAGACTGACTGCCTTGATTGCTTTCCAAGTGATTGTATTGTCCTGGCATGTCACATAGAAAATAGATGGTATGGCACAGCATAAATATTCTGGAACAAACCAAGTCAAGTCAGTTTTGACCTTAGTAGCTCTACAATAAATACTTAGGAGAAAATACTTACTTGTTCAAGATTTTATAAGAATGGAAGACAAAATAAAAACATAAATTCCAATGAATATGTAAGAAAATGTCTTCTGAATTTATCAATCTTCTTCTCACATTTACCAAAATAGCATGTCACTTTTACTGTCATGTTCTGGAAAACCTCCAGTTTCCTCAGGCCTCATGAAAAATTCCACCATAGAAAACAGAACAAAATACTAAGCTGACATATGAGTAAATAGCCACAGGTACCAATTTGTGCCAAGGAAGAATTCCTGCTCACTTAAAAGAAAAAAATACAGTTCTGCCATAGGATATTATAGAGCAACTTTAATGGACAAGAGATGGTCAAAATTAATTCGTTTGCTGCCTCTCCCCTGGTGCTGCTTCTGGTGCTGGGAAAAAAGGGGTTTATTCAGTGTGGCACATGAGGGCTTGCTGGGCATGTCTAAGTTACCACAGTGTCTCAGCCATAAACCTGAGTACCACAGGACTGAGTAAAACAGGCTGGTGCTGGGACCATGTGGCACTTTTCCGTCTCAGGAAGATTTTTCTCAGGCTTTTAAATCATGAGGTTCACAGTTTCTCTAAAAGCATCAAAGCAGCTTATTACTTACTGACTTGAGTCTATAATTTATAGGTATTATCAAACAGCCACTTAGCACTCAATGTTCAATTTTGTATGTAATTAACAGTGTCATTTCAGCTTTTATAGCTACTATATGTTTACATGTAAATTAGAATCTCACTTGTTTACGATATGAACTTTGGTTTTGGGCAGTACCCAACAGAATTCATAATCAAAAATTCAAAGAGATAGAAAAGTGAAATTAATGAAAAAGATGGTTAACACAGCGTTCCGGCCTCCTTTGGCTGCAAAATTAGCGGGATGGGAAATGACAAATGTGTGAACCATTTTTTAAAGGAATTTAGAGTGCTTTCTGCATTGGTGCACAATAAACCTGGCAGTATCATTTTACAGTTATGTTGTTAATTACAAGGATGTGGGGCACGTTAAACTGCTGCCCACAATGGAACCATTTGCGGGGGAGATTTCTGGTCAGTGTTATACACTGGGGAAGGAAGATACTGTTATTCGTCATCCTATTCTGTGTGAGTCATGGCAGCTTTCAAACATATGGTGATGGTGTACTTGTGGCCCTTCAGCATGTAATATGAAGTGTAACACTGTGTAGGCAGTACATTTCACTTGCATGGCTAATTTATATTTATCAGTTGTTCCCAGCTTTCTCTTAGTTTTTACTGAGGCATGTGTCAGTTCCTGTTTACAGCTACATTATCTTCAATAGGTAGACTTTGATTGCACTATATTGCACTATATATGTCTTTGAAACAATTTCAATATATTCAACAATTCAAATATATTTCAATTTCAGCTTTCATTAAAAATTATTTTAGATATTAAGGAATAATCTTATGTTAAAATACACAGATTAAAAATCGAAAGTACTGCATATGGCATGTTTCAGCAATTCCCCAGAACATTCCCAGGAGGTTGTAGCGAACTGGTTGGCAGAGTGAACTGCACTCTGCAATCAAAACATCTCAAACAGTCCAGGTGTTTTAGGTGACAATGGTGTCGTAGAGAACCATGGAAGCATGGATTTTTTCCTCCAAAAAAATTACTACAAGCTCTACTCTGTGAATTTTCCTATGCCCAGCTGGCCACCAAAGTCAAAGGCAGGTGTCCTGCTTTAAAATTCTATTTATAACTGCCCTCTAAAGTAAAATTGTAGCCTCAGAATATCTGTAATGACCTACATATCAATGAGGTAACTGCCTTCTTAGCCAGTTGCTGCATAAATTACCTAAATTGAATCTAGTCTTTTTGGCACAAGGAAAACCTTCAGAACATGATGTGATGCAGCAGTGTCTGCCAGACTTGTCAAACTAATAGCATCCCTGCACTGTTTTCTTTATACCTATACTGGTCAATAAAAAACCTATACACAGATGTAGGAAGAATTGCTTTCTTCAGAAACAGACACATACAAGGCTACTTTCTAAGGCTCCTTTCACATCCCCTAAATATTGGGGGTACACTGGGTAAGGGTAGGCTAGGTTAGAGATGGGCCCCATGGGGGTCTTGGGCAGAACTATCACATGAAAGGCAGGTCCTTGAGCTTGTCCAAATCATACTGGGAGCAGGGAGTAGTATAGGATTGAGAAGGCACGAAGTTCATCTAAAACCCGTTTGAGTTCTCTCAAACTCTTCTCATCTCGGCTATCAGTCTCAGTTCTAGAGCTTTTGGAGGCTGTCCACAGATTGAGTTCTTAAGAATATTTGCTCTCAGGTAAGTGACAGAAAAGCCTGCAGAGCTAAGACACACCATCCATCCTGTAGGAGTGAATTATGCAATCATCTCGCTGATGTTTTAAGTGTAAGCCTTGATAGCAGTGATGGACATATCTTGCTTTCTTCTGTGTCGTCATGAAGATACAGAAGAAATGAAGAGTGTGTCCATGGAATGTCTTTGAACTCAATACTTTTAAGTGGATTTATCTGTGAACAAGTAAGAAAATGTCTCATTAAAACAGATTAAAAAAATATAAATTTCCAATAGAAAATACAGGAATTACAGCATCTGAAAGTTAAGCAAAAGCTCCATAGTACATACTTGCTGCAGGAAGAAGGAGGCAGCAAGGAGAGAGGACTTATATCCAAACCCCTGGGAATAAGATCATCTGTCCTTATCCTGCATCTGCTCTGTTTCCCAGGAGACAGGATGAAGAACAAAATATCTAGCACAGGCAGTTCTGCTTGCTATTGATTTTTAGAGTGACTCTGCCCTTCTCAACCCCACGTCCTGTATCCCATCCATCTAGCCACAGGCACATTCAGAGAAGCCATTTTCTGTACAGACATAATTGGTCATTGGCACAAAAACGACAGAAACTATTGTCACACAGCAGAAGCATTTCCATTTCCCTTGGGGCAAACTGTATTACCATGAAGTCCCCAGTGCAGCTGGGTACTGCCCCTGAAATACCCTCTTAACCAAGACAAATGCCAACAATGAAAAGTGGATGTAAGATGGCCTCCCATAAAAAATGGCCTCCCCAAAAAAAAAGAGAAATTCCAATCAACCTTGGATGCCAAGTGAATTTGGTATAATTCCATAAAGAGCATTAGGTAAGGAAGAGAGAAAAGCATTTAACAGAAGAAAGGGGTATAAAATTTTGGCAATTACTGTGTCATGTGCAGAAAAGGAATACATCAAGTGAAAGGGAGGCAATTGATAAATCTAGCTTGGGAACAAGCATTTTGGATAGTGACCATGGCACAAACAATTGCAGCTCTTTAGGCTCAAGAAAGATGAAGCAAATAGGAGCACAGAAGAGCATATCAGGGGGATGTAGAATCTCTTTTAAAGAGATTAAGAGTTCAGTTTGTTTAGCCAAGCAAACTGATGGTCATGAGGGGAGAAAGGTGTGCAGAATCTGCTACACAGATGAGTGGAGGAAGAGCCAGCTAAGAGAGTTACGCAGGGGAGAATCTTCTTTTTCTACAATAATTGAATTAAGCATATAAAAGAGAAGTGTTATCTGTGAGAACTTCCTCAGAAAAGCAAACACACAGAGAAATGGGGCAAATCACTAGCCAGGGAAAAGAGCCAGGAAAAAACCCCACAATTTGGCACAATATCTGTATGTGTATATTACCCTTGAGAATGCAAAGTAGAGGAGTGATGTTCTTGGGCAGGAAGGGCAAAGACACCTGCTTGGTTTTCAATGGACTTTGATAAGTACATTTAGAAAAAGACCAGATTAGGTGATTATCTGTAATGGCTTTTGACTTTGGAGATTTAGTTGTCTTTCTTTCATTAGTAGGTGCAAATTTCTACTTGGAAAAGGTCACATACAGGCATACACTGGCAGTAGCATTTCTTGTGATTAGCTTATGCATAAGCTTTAATAAAAGGAAGCATCTGAAAAATCACAGCTTCCTTCTTCTCTAGATGCATGTAGGAACCTCAATGAGAATAGAATAAAGAGAATAAATCTATATTTGTGTGAGGAAACACCAGTTTTACTGGTGCTGAGGCAAGTTTATATTCTAGTCTGTGCTTCTGCCTGATGTTGATTGGGAAAAAAATAGTGCTTTTCGTGGATTTTCAAAGATTCACTTCTCAAAATAAGAAAAATCTCATACTGCTTAATGAAATTATCCCAGATTTACATGGTATGTGACTGAAATTACAGTCACAGTCCTTAGAGGTTGGTTGTTTGGTTTAGAGGGTTTTTTTTTTAGGAAAAGGCATTTTTCGTCATGAAACTGTGGAGGATTTATTGAGAAAAGGTTATCTAAAAGTCTCCTTTGCCAAGGATCCTACAATGATTACTGAAATTACCAAGGAAATGTCTCATCTAATTTAATTGCAAGTAATCTGGCATCCAAATTGGATGAATTAGCAGATCTCTAAAGGAATGCTGACAAACCATATAGGTAAAAAAGAGCTGGTGTTCTAAGAAAGGGAAGAGGGTAGTGGAAGCAGTAAGAAAGTAGGCACTTAGAAATCAGTAAAGGTGATCCTTTTTCCCCCCCTGCTTTTACATACAAGTTCCTGGGTTTGAGCAAAGACACGATTTTGTGTTTGGAAGGGTTTGTTTGTTTGTGGAATAAACTTTTTTCCTATCAATACTAGGCCTTATCCCAATATAAAGGTAAAAAAGGGAGCTGAGTCATAGCTGGGAAGTAAGGATATAGGAAGGTGAACAGGAAGTAGAGTATCACAGACTGAATGTTATTATTCCAGTAGTGGCCAAGACTGATATTCCATCAACAGACTGGTGTTTATTTCCTCTGGAGGATCTAATACACTTCTGCAATGGTTCAATGGCTGAGGTAGGTGAATATAGAAATAAATGTAACTTCCTGTGACTCATATGCAGCGATTAATAATCCTCATAACCTTGAATGAGCAACTAAAACCCCAGGAGAGAATAAACTCACTGAGAAGTGAAAGTATGGAGGAAGGAAAGGAGGATTATAAATGGAATGTTATCTTTCTTCATGCATAAGCACTAAAAGTCATGCAGAGTGAATATGGAGAAGAGAGTATTTCCAAGCTAGAAAGGTGCTGGTAGTCAACCATCAGCTGACTGTGGAACATGGAAACAAGTGAGGAAGAAAGTTGCTTCATCTTTCAATGAAAGATGGCAGAACAGAAATTGCTGGTGGGGAATAGTGAGTATGTAGTGGTGTTAACATTCTCTCATTGAGGTGGCAACCTATTCCTTGAATGCAAGGAGTAAAAATACAAGTCTAATTATCATCACAAGCTCTCCTCTGTGAATCCTTACCTTGTTTAGAGTTTTGATGTTTAAAGCAGGATCTTGGAGAATACTGACAGTATCTGTAAACTCAAGTAGCACAGAGTATTAGAACTCGTTAAAGGGTGGAATCCTTAGCTCCTTGATCACTTGCTGCTTGGAAGACAACAATGGAAACTGAGATACATGAATATAGCTGTGTTGTTGAAAATGTCTAGTATTTTCTCTATGTTCACATTAATATTGACATGTAAATTCTCTAGCTTTCCAGTGGTTATTATAACTGTATTAGCTGAGGTTTAGGATTTCACAGCAGAACTGTTCTAAAGCTAATTGAATGTGCTGCTTAAACCTTTCATTCAGAATGTTATATTCTTTAGCAGCAGCACAGCTCTGTAATAACTGAGATATGAAAAAATACCTTGTTAACAAAATGTCCAGTGCAAGTATCCTGCTCTGTTTTAAAAAATATAACAGAAATTAATGTTAAGACTCGAATTAACACTGCACACTTTATTTCCTTGTTATTTCTCTGTGGAGAGAAAACAGCAGGGAAAAGCAAACTGGCTTTCATTTGTTACAGCTTCTTAGAAATCCTTGTGACTCTGAAAAAGGACAATTCAGTTGCATGTAAATACAGGTTATTGACTTGGGAAGCAGGATCATGATCAGTGTTTATTTTACTTAGAATTAATGCCTTGCCTAACAGTGGGTTCCCAATGGTAAGTTCAGGCATTTGACAATGAGTCAAGCAAAGCAAAACACAGTCCTTTCACCCCAAAGTGTCTGAACTCCCTGATAAAAAGGTAGCTCTGCATGCAGTAATTACACACATGAACAAAAGAGTTCGGCTAAAATTGTGTCTGGGACTGTGTACTTGATACTTCTGAGTCTTGAGCACTGGCTTTTATGTTTCCTCTTTTCCATAAAGAACGTTCTTGTAGGAAATATAAACTAAAAACATATGCAACTGTCAAGTGGTTGTGATGAAAAGCCAGACAGGTTGCTGAATATGGCCTTTCAATATTTATTATTGCCAGGATGCTTTTAAACAGCACTTTAGCAGCAGTTGAAATTATTCCAATGTAGTACTTTATTGTGGCCCATATTTCTAAATTGAAGTAAGAGATTTTATAGACTATAAGATTAGATTAAAAAAAAAATAAAATTCCCTTTTGGTGGGAAGATCCACTAAGACAGAAGGATATATTTTTTTAGTACAATGGTGTGCTGGTGGCATTTGGCCAGCGTCAACCCATCACAAATGGTAAAATAAAATGACTTCTTAAATGAAGTGAACCTGAATTTCTTTAGAGGTGTGCCCCATCTGTGGATGACCTCAGTTTGTCAGTTAAGCTGACCTCAGTTTGCTGTGTGTATTTCTCACACTGTTGTACTTCAAAAACTAAACAGCTTTGTGCTCCATTAGTTGAGCTGTTTGCTTTTTGCTCTCCCACTGTGAATGACAAACCTCCCTCTCTCTTCCGGGAGAAGAGGAAAATTGGTAAATTGAGACTAAAGAATCCAGTATTGTAAATAATGTATTTTGGGGCTTTGTTTTGGTATGCACTCAGAAGTCTGCAGAAAATGTGTTGTCACATGATGACCTTGCTGGTGATAGGCAAAGAATCATAGGAGTCACCATCCCTGAAGGTGTTTAAGCAAAGACTGGACATGGCACTTAGTGCCATGGTCTAGTTGACATGGTGGTGTTTGGTCATAGGTTGGACTTGATGATCTCAGAGGTCTTTTCCAACCTAATTGATTCTGTGATTCTGTAATATACTAGAGACAGCATGTCTCGATAATTTAATCCAAAAATCAGGGCATGCAGCATAACTAGTTCCTTAAGAGAAAATGGAAATGTGGGCAGTGAATAGTTTTTACTGCTAGATGAACCTGGATAATTCTCATGTAGATGAGACAGGAAGAACAAGGTCCAAATGAAGAGGAACTCTTCGGATATTTCAGGTCAAGTAGTAGCTTGAGGAAAAATCATCTTCACCAAGTCTCTCCTGTGTCTATCTTTTGCTGCTTGCCATAAACAGAGAGGAGTAACACTGCACTATAGCTCCATTGAGCTAATCAACCTTCCTACAGGAGGGAGTTTATAGTGTGTGCTGTTTATGTGGGAAATTGCCAGGATGCATATACTTGATTAGCTGGCATATTATGAATCAGGGTCATAGCTAGAGTAGTTGCTTTGTTCAGAGATGCTCACATCCCTGGGGTAAGCAGCTAATTGCAGGAAATCTTTTAAAGCAAATGTGTGATAGGAAGAAAGCAATGAATATTGTTTATTCAAAAGGCAGGAGTGGTTCCTTTGAATCAGTTCTCTTGCATAATTATGTAATTAGGGCATGTTCTATTTTTAATTAAATCTCTTGCATATTCATGAGAATACTCTAAACCTGTGAACCAATTGGCATAACTCTTTAAAATGTAGTTTGTATAAAGGAATGCCCTTCAATCTTTTTTCCCCTTTCGTATTACTGTGCAAATACATATTTCACATTGTTATACTTAGGTTGTATTGCCTGTCAATACTAAAATGCAGTTAATTAAACCATTAACAAAAAATTCCCAGAGAAAAGATTTAAATGGAGTTGAAGAACACAAGAAACTGCTGCTTGGAAATACTTGTATCAAAATTGGGTTTTTCTGGACAGCTTGATCTGTGTAACGTATCAATCAGAGAGTGGAATTCAGTAAGTATACTTTATTTCCCTAAGCTTTTCAAATCCAGCAGTGATTCTCTGTATTTGCAGTCTGCAGAACTAGCCATGTTCCCCTAACTTTGCTTTGTTTCTTGTGGGCTTCTGGACTCTTCCTGTTCTTCTGCCTCTTTGACAACAGCATTAGCATTGATTCCTCTTCCGACTTCCTGCTTATTCTTAGGAGTCTTGCTTTCTCACCCGACTCTTGTTCTCACATCTGCTGTTCTGTAGACTTGCTCAGCATTGTATGCGAGGGCAAACATACATAAGCTCTATTTTCCTTGAATATTTTAAATATTACCACTTAGGTGAGGCTGCATATTTTGATTTACCACTATTCCTCTATGTTTTCTATTCATACCCTGTGCGCACTGCAGGGACTAAATGGTCATTGCAGGTCCCCTCCACCTGAATGATGCTTTTCCATTCTATGTGGAGCTCAGGTGATAATGCATCACAATATAAATCTTTCATAAAGTTGGGTTGTCACTAATCCCTGGTGATTTGCAATGTGCATTTTACTGCTTTATTTAATTTTTTTCCTTTTTTCCCCCCTTTTTCTATCTTAGAGCTCAATTCCTTCCATCTTTCCTTTCTGGGCTTAACTTCTACTTAGTGGAACACAACATGAAGAAAATACTGTGGCGTTTCCTTCCTCTCTAGCAAGAGTGGGAATGAAATTGGAAGCTACAAAGAAATAGTTCTTGTGACAAGAGTCACTGAGTTCTCACGAAAGTCTTACTATTCACGTGCAAACCTGTGCAAGATCAGGGATCTTTCACTTACTTCCATGCAGAACAAAGACAAGGGCGTTGAAATATATTAGCAACACACACTGAGCTCTATGTGGGGGCCCAGCCTTCAACACAGAACAACTGAACATCCTTCAGCCTATTTCTCTGTGAGACTTGCTCCATGAGCCGTGCACATTGCAGAGATTTTCAAGCATATTTCATAGAGTCATGGTTGGAAGAGACCTTCAAGATTATCCAGTCCAACCATCCACGCAGCAGTGCCCCTGTAACCCCATAACCTCTACACCACATTGCCCAGTGCCACACCCAGACACCTCCCGAACAACTCCGGGGGTGGTGGCTCCACCACCTCCCTGGGTAAATATTCCAGAATGATGAGGTTCATCCTGAGCCTCCTCTTCTAGAAAATAAACCAACTCCGGTTCCTCAGCCATTCCTCATAAGACACATTTTCTAGACCTTTCACGAGTCTTGCTGCCCTTTGCTGGACATACTCCAGCACCTCAATGTCCTTTTTAAAGGCAATGGAAGATTATCCCAGAGGCATTCAACTGAGATGGGGGCATCATTTTCACGAGTCCTACAGTCACCATAACCCTCAGCTTCTTTCCACCACAGTAGGTGAAACCAGCGCCAAGAGCATCAGCAGCGGTGCCCCGTCTGGAGCAAAACCACCCCAGTGCCACCGAGGGCGCCCTGAGGAAACGCCGGGATCTGCTCTCCACCGACATCCACTTGAGGCAGACGAGGCAAATCTTAGGAAGGCTTAGCGTGGCCCGTACTGGAAGCCGCATGGATGCACCTGAACCGCTGCCGTCCCTCAGAGCATCCAGCCCGGCGCTGCCCCGCTCCCGGGGAGGGATGACGCCATGAGGGGGGGCGCTGGGAGAGAAGGGCGCGCGGGCGCTTGTGGGAGAAGGGGGGGGCGCCGCCATGTCAGGCGGGGCGGGAGGGGAGGAGGGAGGGGAGCGCGGGGCGGGACAGGGGCGGCGGCCGCAGCCGCAGCAGCAGCAGCCGGGGCGGTGGTGGCGGCTGCCGGCAGCTGTCAGCGCCCGCTCCGCCGGCGCCGACCGCCGCGGCCCTGCCAGCGCCTTGCGGGAAGCACTGGGTGCGCCGCGGTGCTGACTCGCTTCTTTCTCGCCTTCCCTCCCTCTCTCCCGTCCTCTCTCCCCCCCAAAAAACCCTTTTCCTTCCTCCCTTTCGCCCGCCCATCGCTGACATCCTCCTCCGGCCGCCTCCCCGCCCCAGGCTGCGCGGCCCCCGCCGCCCCAGCGAGCGCTGCGCACATCGCCCGAGCTGCAGCACCGAGCGGTGAGCGGGGGGAGCCGCCCGGGTCGGGGCCGGCGGGCCGGGACCCGGGCCGTGTGTATTTGGGTGTGGGTGCGTGGGGTGTTCAATTCCTCTGCCTTTATATCCGCCGCTGCGCAAACAACAAAAGGCTGCGCGGGCCGCCCGGTCCCCCCGCAGCGCCGGCGCTGACAGCCGGCCCCGTCCTTGCCCGCGCCCAGGGCGGGGTGGCCTTTTGGGGAGGCTGTTTCTGGGCGTTTTGTCAGTTGCGCTCAGCGCTCGGCTGCGGGCAGGGGTGCGTGCCTGGGGATGGGGATCGGCTCGGCTTTGTCCCCGTTTCCTCTCGCGGCTCCCCTCGGTGCTGCGGCGGGCGCCGCCCTGGGAGGGAGCGGGCAGAGCGGGCTGGGGAGGCTTCGGCCTGCGGCTCCGGGCGTGCGGCGCTTTGTCTGCGCTCCCCCCGGCTCTGGGGCTGTGCCGCTGCCACTTCCCGACTGGTGGGAGGCGAGGCGAGGACAGGTCTTCTTTGGGCTTTGTACATAGTGACCGGATTTATACATTGTAGGTCACCTGCCGTGCTCTAGTCGGGGGCGATTCATAGACTTGGGTCTTGCCCGGATTTCTGCACCTCTAAAATAAGGAAAGAATTGGTTAGAAAGATGTTATTCTAGCAAAAGCACATAATTGATAACTAACTATATTTTTAGAGCAGAGATGGTTAGAAAGACACTTTTGAATCTTACTCACTTTTCTTTAGTCTTTCTAATATTTCTAAGTAACGAGATGACAGATTTGTAGATCTGCATAGCAGTTGTATGTAATCAGAAGGAGGAAACTTCTTGACACTTTATTGAATTCTGTGTTCTAGGCATATTGAAGCACATTTTAATGGCCAAGGTGGCATCACGTAATGTAATACTCTCCTGTGGCTTTTTGAAGGCAGCTGAATCAATGATGGTGCTCTTTTTTTTTTTTTCCTGTGGTAGTGATTTTAGTTAGTGGATATGATGTAAAAGTAGTGTCAGTTCTCAAAATACTGGTCATGAAGTCAGAATACAGGCTAAGAAGACAAAAGCAGCTGGGAAAAAGTGAAAGTCTGTTGTTATAGTTTGCTTTGAACAGCAAAATTGTGAGCCAGTGTCATTCATATAGTATGCTTTAATGTTTATACATAAAAATACAAGAAACTAAATCAATTAACGTTAATTTTAGCTGTTTTGTGCTTGGCAGAAGGTTTAACAACAATTACTCTGCAAAGTAATTTTGTCTTTCACTTCCACTTTTGCATTTGCTCGTCACTTAAATAGGAAACTTATGCATAAAGGGTGTCCATTGGAAGCTAAAGGGAACCTTCGAGATTTTAGACAGCTTAGCATTTTGATTAAAAAAAATCAACAAAACACCTTTTAGAATGCACAGTTGATTTAAAACTCTTTCGGAAAATAGCTTTATTTTAATTGAGTATGAATTCCAAAGCTTCAGCGAAACACGATAGAGGATGTTATAACCCTAGGATTACAGATACAATTGGAAGTTACACATTCAGCATTTACTGGCAGCAAAGAGAAAGCTGATCCATCTGGTGAGGCTGAGCAGAAGACCTTGTAAGTCACTTGCACGATTATTTTTGTGACCACATGGTTAAGAGGACCTTTTCCATGAAATTAAAACAGCTATAGACTACTCTGGCAGCTCCATTTAGGTAGGCGTTTCATATAATGCAGAAGCATTTGAGTAAATGCTGGAAATTTAAATTGTCCTTTCCTGAAACTCGCTCATCAATGCAGTATCACTTCTGCATCATGTTGCAGTTAAAGTTTGGCAGTCATCATGTTTCTGAAGGGTGATGATGGAGCTGGACAATTCCAGTAATCAGAAATTCTAACAGCTATTGGAGAATAGATTCCCTTTACTTGCTACCATACTAAAAAAAAGAGTAAAGTTAACCCCCAAACGTTCTGTGAAATAGCCTCATGAATTGTTTGTCAGATTCCTATGATATAGTTAGTAATGCCTTATTAATGGAAATGGATTATTTTAAAAGGTCTGTGTTTCACAACAGAGGAATCACGTACATAATTTGTAATTAAATATGCAGGAGTCCCAAACACAATCTGAATATTTTTGACATAGAACAAAATACACTTATGTTTAAGGCATAGAAGGACAATTGCTGCTTCCTGTGTTTATGGAGTGCTTGCCATGGTAATGTCGGAAACCTCTCACTCGTGTGCTGCTCATACAGTACACATATCTCTGTATATTTTTGTGTATGCTCACATACCTACATATGTCTCTTATTTAATTGAGTGTTTCGGGAAATACTGTAGCCTTATATTCAGTTCTGAGTCCATTTAATGCAGCTTCTGTTTCTTTTGAAATGTGGGCTTGTGCAGTTACTCTTTTATCTCTCTTCTGTTTGACTTCTCTGACAGACGTGCAATTGGATTTACTCTGGGATTAATAGCATCTCTCCAGCTGCATAGCTCATGATTATTTTAAAGCTCAATTCAGTGTACAAATGCTTAAAAAATAAAGTTTTTATAAGAGGAGTGAAAAATACAGAAATTTGAGTAAATTCATAAGTAAGCAAAGTGTACTTTGATTACTTTTGTATTCAGTGTTGAAGAACAGAGTAGCAGGTAGTGATGGGGACAAGCATGCTAGGTGTAGTTAAATTAACATCCTTTGTAGTCAGTGTGCTTCCAGGGCGTTGTTCAGTATGACACAACTGTTGTAAAAATGGACCAATTTCATCATCATCACAATAAAGGGGGTAGCCACAGACTTTCTCTTAATTCAGCCTTCATAATATTTCATGCTTCCAAAGTATTTCTAATTATTTTACAAAAACAGAGTATTTAGTATTTAAAGTGTTTAGAAAAACATTTATTTTCGATGTTAACTCTGACTTGCCTTCAAGCAAAAGCATGACAAACATAGTCTAAGACATATTTATTGTACCTAAGTACCAGTCAGAGACAACTTGTTCACTCTAAAAAGAATCCTATTTGACTTCAAAATAGAACTGGTTGTAGTAGTTATCCTGAGTCAGAGTCAGCTTCAGGTGTTTTTGAGGTAATAAAGTCTTCCCAATATTTTATTTAGTGAGACATTTTCCTTTCTGAAAGTAGGATGTAGAAGGAAGTGTGATTCCTTTGAAAAGTTGCTAAATAAGTGGCTGACCAGAAAAAGGTGCCCTTTTTCTGACTTGGATTTGCTGAGATATTTATTGTCGTCATCTTCCGGGATTTAAATTGGGCTCTTCGTTCCGAGGATTAGAGCCAGAATTGCAGATACTTTCGGTGATACAGGAATTACTTCCAGAGGGTTTTATGTGAGGTGTTTTGTGGTCATCAGGCATGAGATGACACTATACATGGGCCTTCTTTGTGCTAGACAATTAACATACTTAATAATAAGAAGCCAGACTGAAAGGGCAAGCATGAGGACTGAAGGTAGTGTGTGTGCCTCCAGTACAGATAATATATTTGGGAATGTGAGCAAAGGATGCACACTAAAGCACAGTTAACATTAGACACACTAATTTCTTTAAATGTATAAAGACAGTCTCTGATAGTTGACAGTTTCTTCAGATTCAGTCAGCTAAGAAAACTGATGCAAGTAATAGTATCTGTGTGTTGATTTAATCCCTGTTTCTTTGACTCCAGTTTATCTCCCGGGGATGCTGCTATTTAACCGCAGTAAGAAACAATCTTTACTCTGGAAGCTGTATTTTGGCATTTGGCATGTATGTAGAATTAAAATTAATTTAGTTTGTCAAATAGTTATTGTTGGTCGTGTTTCTTGCTCAAAATGAGGAAACACGGGATGGTGCCATTTCATATTTCCAATATGCTTGCCCACTGTCTGCTTAAATGGACATACTTTGTACATGGTTTCTCAATATCAAGTCTTCCTTACAAGTGAAAGCAGTAAAATATGTTTTGTGGGTAGACTGAAAGGTGAGCAGTTTAATATTTTGATTATTTTTAAAATACCCACCATAAACCAAATTCATCATGTTTAGATTTTTCTTTCTGGGATTATATCAGAAACCTAGCTGATTTTATCAACTTTTAAAGTGACTAGAACAAAGGATGTCACCAATCTAGCAGGTAGTACTTTCTTACATATCTGTAGAGTTGGGGTGGTGGCTAATTATATTACATTTTCTATGTGATATACCCCAGCAAACCATTTGAAAAGTTAACACTGCACTTATTAATGTTCAGAAGTTCAAGAAATGTCTGACATAAAACAACTTTTTGATACTACTTAAACGTTTTATCTACAAGTTAGTCTTTTTAAAGGACAATACATATGTGTTTCAGGATTCCCCAGAAAAATTACTATTTTCATTCTTATCTGTGTTAGTATGTAGTAGTTAAGTAGTTAATGTTAACAGAAAATTGAGATTACTGTCAGTGTGCTATGATTTGAGCTTGTGTGCTGTCCCACAGTGCAGAGGGTGGAGGTTTTAAGCTTTGTAAAAGATTGCAGTAACTACATTTCTGCACTGTATCTTGAGTTTGCTCCTTCCAGCTGACAGTAGCTGAACGATTTGCAAACCATGTCATACTGAGACTGGCAGGGAGGAGCAGAATGTGTGTTGATGTGGTTCTGATGCTTTCTATTTGTTTTTCTAAATAGAATATTGTTTTAAGATTAAGTGCTTTTATGGATGTTCCTTTATCAAACAATGTCAGCCTGAATAGTGTGGGAAAGCCACAATTCTGTCTTTCTCTTCTGGCTTGAGCAGCTTCCATTTCAGAGAGGCTGCTGTTACTCTGTCATCCCTCCTGGCTTTGCCACAAGTGGATTGTAGTATATCCACATCTTTAATGTTTCATTTCTTCATGTGCTTAAACTGGGTGTTCCACCCTGCTCTCCACCAGCTCCCCATCACATTTAATGTGTGCTTAAAGGGAGAAGAATTGATGAAAGAAGTGGATTCATCTCTCCCTCACAGTGGCAGAGTGCAGTCAGATTAATGCAACTAGTGGGATGGTAATCTGTGAGGACATAGAGGAGGTTACACTTTTGAGCTGGGAAGGGGACTACAACCTCCTATAATGTTTCTCTTGATAGAGGAGGAATATATAATTGATCTCTAAGGATGCAGATGAAACGTTCTTCCATCTCAGTGCTGGTTTATGTGGTTCCACAGTCCTGCTGCTTGTCCCTTGTCCTCGTTGTATCAGCACAACTTGCTGCATGGCAGCCTGGGGAAATAAGTGTATTTTGCCTGTATTTATGGTCTGAACCTTTTTTCTTTTCTGTCCCCTCACTTCTGACAGTAAATAATCCAGTAAAAGGCACATACCTTTATTTTGATTTATTATGGACAGGAATGTGAATGAAATGTGTGGCTGGGTGAGGAGCATTGCAAGGTTATGTCTAGCCATAGCCTTGGTGAGTGAAAGAATGCTCATGGTCTGGTGTTTGCAGGAAGCCAGACCAGATGATTCAGTGGCTGTTTCTAAATTCCTATGAACATAGAAGGCAATAATGTGTGGAAAATAAAAGAATGTGCTGTTGTTTATATTTGCCATTTCCCTGGATGTAGTAGCCCAATTCAGCATAGTAGCATTCAGTATAATGAATATTACTGTATTGAAACATGGAGGGGTGCAAAAGTCATGATGATAATTTGCAGTGTGTGAGCTTACATGATGGTGTCCTAGAGGTCTTACTAGAGATATAAGGGAATGAATCTCCAGAAGGACATGTTAATTTTGAGGAATGATGTATTTTGGGAAGATAAGAGTGTGAACCTGAAAACTGTGCCTGTGGTAAGGCAGAATTGTTTTTAACAGAAAGGATGTAATAAAACTACTTCATAAGATTCTGGGGAGCATTCTGGAACACATGATACTGGTCCTTGGTTGGCACTGCCAAGGGCTTGAGAAACTATACAGAGATGATATGTAATGTTTTCTTATGGTACTTACAGGCGCCATAGCCAGATGTCCTAATTTTTAAAGAATTTGTTATCCGTTCTGTACCTTTTGAAAAGACAAGAGGCACCATATTGTGACTTTGTGTCAGAGTCTGAGTAATTTGCTGTTTCTTAAATACATGTCCTTTCCATTGTTTAGAAAACAGATAAATGCAGATTAATGAATCAGTTACTTTGCTTTTAAGTCAGTTAGTTTCAATTTTTCTCCCAGGAGTTTTAAGTAAAAATCATATCCTCATGTTGATTTTAGCACACGCTTAAAATATTGCTGTTGGAATACATTGTTTAACTAAAGAAAAAATTCTTGGGTTTGGAATTTGTGCTGGGTGCAGGTGGAGAGTGAAGATGCACAGCCCATTTTTGAAAGCAGCAGTTGGTGAGGTTTGAATTGCAGTGACTGCTTGTACTTTGTGTGGCTATTCAATCTTGATCCACACCCATTTGTTAGGATAACAAATAGCTTGAAAATATGCTTGCTGACTTCTATTTTTTCTTTTCCTTTTTTGTCTTGCAGCCTGTAGTCTGGCTGCACATGGAGCAGTGCTTACAAGCACATGATACAGTGCTTCTAATGGCATGGTTGTTTTAGGAGGCCACTGTTCTGCCATTCTTGGGAGGGGGATGCTTTCAAAACAGATTATCTAAGCGAGATGGTTTAAAAAATAATATTCAAATGAAACTTTTAGCTCCTGTGTTTATTTTCCAGTTAGTATGTGCTCTTGTTCTGTGTTAGTCCACTAGAAGAGTGGTGTCCTGCAGCACAGTGCTGGGAACTGTCACACGAGTGGTGTTACCACAGTGAGGATTTCAGGAGTCCCAAAGGGACGCCTTGTGCCCAGCACTAGCTGAGATAAATCAGGAATGGTCACCAGAAGGGGCTGGAACTGTGGTTTGCTCCTCAGGTGTGAGTGCTCGGAATGTTAAGGTGCCTTGTGAAGTGCTGGGTTAGGGTCTGCTGGACTGCTCAGCACCTCCCGAGCCAGGAGAGCTCAGAACATCAGAGTAGGACCTCCAGATTATGGAGTACTTAACAAGGAAATTATTTCCAACATTACAGCTAAGTCAGCTTTCTGCAGTCATTGGTAAGAAACAGTGATATGCAATTGTTTTTCTAGATGGTTGCATCATTTGCCGTGCTTTCTATGAAATTAAATATGTAAGGTATAAAAAAATTATTAGTTGCCATTGAAAGTATCATTTTTGATGTAAAATTTAATGGGTTAGCATTAATTCTTTCTCAATAATAAGGATTATGCCTGAACAGTTTAATTGTGAAACTTTTTCTGTGGTCTTTTTGCAAGAATTGTGTTAGTGGTTTTGCTTTTTTTTTTTTTTTTCTTAGTTATTGAAGGATAAGCAGGAGGAAGATACTTTCCCCAAAGCTTGAAGGAAGACTGCACAGTCTTGCATCTTATTGTAAACTGTTATATAGCTTCCAAACCCGATGTAAGGATTTGTTAAACCTAGAGGCTGCTGTGTGCTGAAACAATGTTAGTGGACGTTCCTTTTATGTCTGCAGAAGAAATTGCTTTTTTTTTTCTTGTTTCAGTCCAAATAACCCTTCTCTTCAATGTCATCAAGCATGTAAGAGCATTGTAGTCAGTACTCACAGCAAATTGTCAGCAGAGCTTCTCACATGGCTCTGGTGATATGAGGCAAGCTGTGGCCTTCTCTGCCCTTCCTGAATGCATTTTCTAGATCTTTATGGGTATGCTATAAAAAGTAGATTTGGTTAAGATAACAGAATTGATGTTAGTAAGTGGACACTGATAGAGTTTTTAATGTATTCTGGAAGACTGATTAGATGGGACATTCCTATGCTTCTACTTAAGTGCTGTTTAGAGATTAGATAAATAAATAACATAAATGGGTGGTTACTTTGATTAGTCAGTAAAGCAGTTCTTGTCCAAAAATAACAATACAAAATGAAAGAACTAGAGTCAAGCTGAAAAAATGTTTTGTCTACACTATTGACAGCTTCAAATTGCAAGACAGGTAGCTTTTGATATTGCTGTATTTCTTCTCTTACGTGCCCTAACCCTATTCCAGTCTCAAAATCTCTCACACCAGCAAGAACCAGCCTTATGAAAAGATTTATCAAAATTCATTGAAGACATGATTGCTCAAGGTGGCTAGTCCATGAAGAGCCAAGTGCTATTTTCATACAAAAATCAATCTTGAAATATTGAGGGGAAAAACTGTAGAATTTGGTAGTGTGATGATGGATCTGTTACTCAGACTTTCTTGACAGTATTTGTTTTAAAATACAGTTAAAATTTCCTTTCAATTCACTTAAACTAGATAATTTATGAAGCATGTCTTTGTAACTACAAAATACTAAACTACAATACAATTTTTGAACAATTAGACTAGATTTTTCCTGATGTATCTTTGATTCTTGTGACAAGACCTTTTAATAATTAAAGGTAATTATAACTACTTTTTAAGTCATTACACCTCTGCCTTCTGGTGCATTTAAGTAAGTTTATTCTGTCTTTATGTAACTGCTCTTAATACAGTCATGATCATTTTGTTAAAGTGATCCAGTGAGGTGGCTTTGTTGTTGTATGCAGAAGGCAAATCTCCTGTGGCCTAAACTGGTATGTTGTGTCAGTATTTAAGGGAAGGCAAAATGCTCTCTGTTCTCAAGATCCATTGGTGGCTGCTTGAAAGTGTTTATTAGTGCTCAGAGAAGCTAAGGAAGTGCTGCTTGCTTTGAAGGAGACCAGCACAGGTGGTTTGTGTTGACATAACAGTGGTACAGAAGGGAGACAACTCCCTTGCTCCAAGGGGTAGGAGACTTGGAGATTTACAGTCTGTCTGCCTTCAGAGATTCCATGGGCATAACTAAAATTTTTAAAAACCGGCATTAGATTTGGCCCAACACTGCCAAACAGCAGAAGAGGGTTTGTGTTCAGTTTAATTATTCTGGAAAAAAAATGGGGTTTGGATCTTGCCACAGGGCTCTTTCAGGTTTTGAGTAAGGATGTACCACCAGCATGTAACAGATGATAGCAGCCTTGATTAACAAAGAATTTATAAGCTTTACCTTCTTGAAAGTCTGACTTTTAGTGTAGCTCAACTGCACTAGGTCTGTGGAAATTCCTTAGACACACACACGCCTGTCAGATTTCTTTTGCACTTGCTTCAGCTTTGACAAAGAGTAACCTTCGATGTGATACCAAATGCATAAACGGGTCTTAATATCCATCCAGTTTCATTTGAAATCTGAAATATCATAGAGGCTTGTGAATGTATGCAGAGAATGAATTTTTGTCTTACATGCTTATAATACGTCCAGACTGTAGTGTCTAACACTTCTCAGATAATCTACAGTGATTTTAGGATGTATTGCTATTCTGTGTTTCAATCACTATATTTTTAGGCCTTTGGAAAGGTAGAATGCAGTTGGTGAGATATGCAAGAGAGGATACTTTCCCTTGATTCCTTTCACACTAATAATTGGAGTAGGCATAATAATGTGTAGGAGACAGTCACATCATCTAAGGGTCTCAGTCAGCTGCAGTATGTGAACAGAAAGAGCAAGATGGGGTTTGGCCTGCAGCATTGTGGAATTTCAGATATGTTCAAGTCCAAAAGAGATTTTGGAATTAGATGGGCAGGTCATCTGGACTGTCTGCAGTTAAAAGGATACAGATTTGCTGTATCATGATAATTGCTTGCTAGTAGCCAGTGTTTATTCAGTGCAGTACGATCAAGGGATTGACACCATAATCTTTTCTTTAAGAGGAAGAATAGTCCGTGTAGTTAAAGGATGCTTTTATGTCACAGAATACTTTTATATTGTATACAGATTTTTAACTCAACTATTTCAGCAGGAAGTCATAATTTTAATGAAAATAATTTGCTTGCTACAGAAGAAGGAAGGCTGAGGGCTGAAATAACTCTCAAGGCATTTTTGCCAATTGTCTTTGAAATGTGCAGAAATATTTATTTCAAATAGTAATAAGTTTTTTACATTTAAAAATCCAGGTGTGATTGCTAAGAAACAGTGTTCATTAGTGTTGAAGTAGCACACTTGAGAAATCGAAATCAAAGGACTCTGCAGCAGAGCAAATCATAGCTTGTACTTTCTCAGGAGTGCAAATCATCTTAGCCTGTGCTTTCTCAAAGAGAATTGTCAGCATCACCCTTGCTAAGGGTTTTATGAGGGCTATTTTTGCTATCATCTCTTTTTTTAGCAAATATGGTTTGTTAGCCTGTGTTTCTCCATAGTAATTTTTTCATCTTCAAGAGAATCTGAAGATTTCCTCTGAAAGGTATGTTTTTTATTTTTTTTAATAGTAGGCCCCAACATTAAAATATTTCAGGATTTATCAAGGTACATGTACAGTAGCTGTGTTCTTCAGCTAAACAAGTACATAATCCTCTTCACTTAAACATAGTTTAATGCAGTGCATGGGCTTATTGGGAGCCATTGGGGTTTCCTAGAGGCTGACATTGTTTTTCAGAGGTGGGTGCTGCTGTTTTGCAGGGGTAGAACGTGAGGCCACACAGCCCCTTCCCACTGCTGCCATGTGGAGAGTAGGCTGCTCCTGGCAGTCATAAACGAAAAGCAACAGCCTTTTTGGAGATGTGGAAAATTCTGCCAGTATTCAAGGTTTTTTGTGTTTTACTGCTTTTAGTCAATCTGTCCTTTGCTTATTATTAATGTCCTATGCATTTCTTCAGAAACCTCTGGGCTTCCCTTTAGAAATGGCAAAACTTTGCAAAGATTGAGTGTTTGTCCAGTTTACTTACCAGCACAGACGTTTTGTGATGTTAGGCTGTAGGTCAAATTCCAAAGGTGATTCTGAGCTTTTCTTGGGATATGTGCCCTTGACATTAAAGGTCTACAAATGTCCTTTTTACAGTATTTACCTAGCATACCTTCACTTTTAACCAAGTGAGAGGTCAGATTTCTACATTCAGGACTAGCTCTGAATTGAAGGCCGACAGGAGGAGCACACAGTAAGATTTTTTTTTTTTTTAATTCAGATGCTTACTAGCTGGAAATTGGTAGAAAAAGTGGAGAGAGGGAGTTTCTCTGTAGCTTTATATTGGTTGCTAGGTCATGTGCAACTCCATCCTCTTACCTGCTTGTGGTCAGTGATTTGCAGCCTCCAGTATGTGCTGCTAGTTGTCCTCAAGAGTTATTTTAAGGCAGCTCGTGTACCTGTGTGGTACATGCTGAAGGTGCTTTGTGAGCTCTCGCATGTGGAAAGCCAAGGCAGTGCAGAGGTGCAGCAGTGTTCTGTTTATAGAACTGGGTCAGTGAGTGTGCCTTAAGTCTGACCTCCACCAGGACACTGTTTGCAGGTGCAGTTCCAGATTTTCTATTCTCTGCCGATTCAAATATAGATGATGAGAAGAGTGATGACTAGCACTGGCAGGAAAGCTGCAGTCCTGAATATGTCGAGAGAGAAAAGCTACTTTCCTCTGGGAGTTTAGAGATCATGTAATGGAACAAAATTCCCGAGTATAAGGGATCTTTTTAAGTAAAAGGAAGGCAAATCAGATAAAAAGGGAAAGATTACAAATATTCCTTATAGGAATATGACTTGTGACGCAGAAATAGTCTCACAGGTAAAGAGAAATTTAACATCTGAAATTTGAAAAAAAACCAACAAGAGGTAATCGTTGTTCTTTCGGACTTGGAGATTCTGCCTGAAAAGCATAACAGCAGAATAGTCCAAACTGAGTGTTTGTTATCGGAGTGCTTTTACAAATACCTTTCTCAGCGTATGAAAGGCATCCCTGAGTGATTCATCCTTGTCATTTCTGCTGTCGCCGAGCTGCCTGCAGGAGGGGTGCGGCTAATGCAGCGTTTAACACACTGTTAAGTTCTTCCCAAGCTGTTTTTCATCTCTTGCCTTTGTTGCTCAGTTTCTTTTTGTGCTTGGAACAGCCTGTAATGTTTAGAGGATTGTTTGAGAAGGGAGTTTTCCACACTATGAGGATTAGCAGTTAAAGCAGCTCGTAGTATTTGACGATGGTGCCTTCTGTGATGTAATGGGACATGTTCTTGCTCTGAGCAGGGAATTAATGACTTGTAATTTGCAGCTCATACAAAATTGAGACAAGCGCATAGCAGATGTAGAATGCGGAGCTTTGCCATTTAATTAAGGAGGAGCCAAGAGTGAAATTAGGGTTAAAAGCCTTGAATGGACTTATTATTGTTAGCAAACTGTGAACTGATAGGTCCCTATTAGAGATACAAAAAGCTCAAATTAGTATAACTTTCTACCGTAACTTTGTGGAATTTGCAATGCATGTAGGTGACAGAGCCCCTAGGTATGGGGCCAGTCTTGTAGCAGCTTTTACTGTGGGTAAGATGATATACCCTTTTTTATATGCAAAAACGTTATTGTTTCATTTTCAGCTATGTTGCCTGTTAGCTGTAAATTCAGAGAAAATGTTTAGGGAGAATTTGGCTTGACAAAGCAGTTTAGGCTTGGGGGGTTTTATAATTTATTTATTTAAAACTGTATTTTGCAACAATAGTGATTAGATGCTAAATACATTAAATATTTATCTTTCAAGCTTTTAGTACTTGAAACCCATTAAATAATAAAAATATCAATACAGAGAGGGGCAGTCCTTAGGGATTCATGAAAAGGAAGAAAAATTAGAATGGTTTTATTTATTTGGTTTTAGGATCCATGCTAATCTGTAGTCAAGGAAAATAAATCTCATGGATTTTTTAGAATAAAGTTCTTCCTTGATAAGTTTTCTTACGCAAAAAGAGATATATGTTTTGGCACAAGAATATTTTGAGGTGATCTGCAGGAAAATTACTCTTCTTAAAAGCAGCTGAGTAGGAAAAGCTCTTGAAGAGCCCTTTAAATGTGAGCTGGAGAGCTGAGGTAGCTGGCTGTGATATGTGTATGTCTGTGGGAGAACTTAAGCACAAATTTGTGATGTCAGCATTACTGGTGTAGTTAGTTTGAAAGTTTTATGAATAACAAAATACTTAAACTGATTAAAGATAACAACCACTTAAGTTGTTTGTATATGATGAGATTATCCCAGTGGTTACACGACTGAAAGTCTTGGCTTTTCTTTCTTTGTGCTTTCTTTGGTTCAGATTCTTGCTATTCTCAGTCCATTTCTTTGTTTTGAGCTTGTTACAAAATGCTGTGGAAACCTCTTTATTAGGAGATGCTGTAGGGCTTTTTATGTTGATATGTCAAAGTTAAGTAATTTTTGTGTGTTTTAAGGCAATGACTTTATCTTTCTAAAACTTGGAGAGCATTAAGTGACTTCTGTACTTCAGCATAGTCATTATTATCACGAACAAAGAAGGAGGGTAATATTCAAGATCTACACAGACACATAATATAATTGGTAAATTTCTTAAGCCAGCTAATGAGTCTGTCACTCTGGCTGCATTGCATATTTTTTTTCCTCATCCAAAAGTCTGTTTTATAAACTTTGTACGTCTTTGTTTTCAGTTGTGCAGTGAGCTAAAAAGTAGTATTTGAATCTAGAATTCCTGCCCAGGTAAAATTTGCAGAGCAGTGGAGTGCAGGACAAAACTTACAGGAGCTTAAGAAGCATTTGCCTACACCATGTTTTTCTGTAGGGAAAATGTATAGGAAGAAAGAGTTAACATTTTTTGAGAAGTGACAATAGAAAGGCTGGGTGTAGGTTTTGTCTGCTTTCCTCTGTATACATCCTGCATACAAACTTCATTTATTTCCTTCCTATGTGGTATTTGCTGCCTCAGGATATTCAAATCTAATTTACAGAATCACAGAATATGCTGAGTTGGAAGGGACTCACAGGGATCATTGAGTCCAAGTCGTTGCCCTTTACAAAACTATCCCCAGTTATTTGATTATGTATTCAGATATGGGCTTGTTTGATGAACAGGCAATGATCTTTTGTAAAATGTATTTTTTTAAAGAATCATGGAAATAGCACCACACCTTCACTTACTACCCTTAAAGGATAGTAGATACTTAATCATTAATTTTACTCCTACAAAGAGTCAGATTTGATAGCAGAACAAATTACGTGTTTGTTATCCTCCTGTTCTCTAAATTATTCTCCCAAGCACAATCTGTAGAACTCTGAACACAGACACCCCACAGAACTTCTCCAAAAAGATTTATTCCTTTCCTGTCAGTGGGAGAGATTGGGATTCTAACAGTGTTCACTAGAGGAGACTTGAGATTCCCTCTGGCAGGCTGCAGGGACCTTCAGGTCGGTTTGTGTCTTGATGCAGCTTTTGGCTGGGCTCCAGCTCCAGTAGATTCCTTGTACTGGTAGTGCAGAGGCAGTGGAAGCTTTTAGCTACATTTGGCTTGGAATGAGGCAGCTAAAAGATCTGGCACATTGGATTGAGACAGGAGGCATGTATTCATAAAGCAGGTCTGCTGCTAGCAGGGTTTTAGTGTGGTTTTGCCCCATCGTGTTCAAACCTGCTTTTCCTCTCTTCAAAAGCTGCTGTGCTGGCTTAGCCATTCTTAGTTGCAGCTTCAATGTATTCAGCCAGAGCTATGGGCCTGTTAATTTACTTGTTTATTTATATTATGTTAGTTTATCTGTTTTCATCACTTAGAATTAATTTTATTCCTACTGAGGTATTTCAAATGTGTAATTTTTTAAAAGATGTCATCTATGTGTGCATTATAGATATGTATGCAAACATCTGCTTTTCAGTTTTGCTGAAAAATGACAGAATATTGAGGCATGCAGAAGGAATTACTGCTATAAGATAAACAGTCACTTCATTAGATGTCTCTGCTGGTTTTACTTCTTGACCCCCCAGAAGGGTCAGTTCTGTGCATTCAGGATGGAAATTATTAATTGAGGCTGTGAAAGTGTGCCAAGAGTAACTAGGGTTTGAATTGTGTGCTGAAGTTAGCATAATCCATAACAATTTCTTGGGACATACGACTGTGTGTTAGAAGCATTTATTTACAAGTTTGGTCCGCATTAAATTGCAGTTCATTTTTCTACATACCTTCAGGGAGTCTGTACTTTAAAACTGTTTTTTTAAGCATTCTGGGTCATAGTTCTCAGGTTATAAATGGGAACTGTGTAAATATCATTCTCCTCACTAGGTCTTCATGGGTTATTTCTTATGCTATGCTAGATTAGTTGCTTTATACAGATTTATATGTTGCATATTGATTTATTTGTGAATATGAAGTTATTGTATTAAATCTGGGTAAAACCAAGTTCATGCTTTCCCAAACTCTTTATTTTCAGAAAATAGATTATTACAAAAAAACCTGCTGTCATCTACAGCTTTTTTTTTGGTAACAATGCCTTTTGGGCATTGTATTGTATGAGATCATTGTAATTTGAATACATATAAACAGAAAGAGCAGCCTTTTATTTTTAATATAGTACAGAAGCATAAGAGCAAATCCTTTGGCTGTTGTCATGATGTGTATGTATGCATGTTCTTACAGCAGTTTTAATCCAAGACTTAAGTGGTTTTAATTTTTTTTGCTTTCTCCTAAAATTAGACTTGCTTTTGTCGTACAAAGTTTTGATACAGTTTTAATTAATTTTAAATGTTAGTTTATCAATGCCTACCCAGGTGTCTTCACATGGATGGGATAGTTTATTGCTTTTGAAAAATCTTTCCTATTTTATTCTAATTTATACTTCCTGGTTCACTCAAAGATTTAAATACTTGAGGTACAGAGGAGTAATTTCTCAAGTTTTTATTTTCATTATAGAACTTTTTTTTGGGTGACATTTAAAAAGAGTTAAATGATTTGGGTGTGTTCTCTTTGCATTTTTACATTATTGAGCTTGTTGGTCACTTCAGGAACAGCATATGTGATAATTAGAGTATGTGAATTTCTAAACTTTTTTGGGTCTTCATTTGTATTTGGTAGAGGTGTTGACAAATATCCAGAAATTTACTATCTTTAGTGTAATGCATTAGCTACTGATAAAATAGCATAGTGAAAGGTTTCTTGCTGCAAGGGCTGTACTATACAAGCTGTTTTTTCCAGCATGAGACAGGTGTTGCATCTTCATCAAAACAGCTGCATCTAGACCTGTAGGCAATTGAATGTTTATGTGTTAAGTGTAGGGTAAAAACAATGAATTAAGGTTGTCCTAGGGGATAGTTGTGATGTTCAGAATACATAGTGATAACAGCTTTTGTAGTCCTTGGGAAAGGACGAGGCTGGTGTTTCCTTTTTACAGGAAAAAGATGACTTTTCTCATGATTGACTGATGAACTCTTTCAGAAGGCTGGATGCTATTTCATCAAATTCTTCAAGCTCTATTTTGTGGGGTTTTTTTAGAGAGCTACAGATCAGTGGCATCTGCAAATAGCTGTATTTATTATAGTATATATTTTATACACCAGCTCCTTTGCTTTTGCACAAACCAGAATCCTGGAGCTGCATCCCTGTCCTTCAGCAGTTGCTACAAATTCTAGTGCCATGTCATAGGCTGTTTGTGTTGTTTTACAGTTTATCAATGAATGTTAGTATTAAATCTGGAAATAGAAATTGGGAACCTTGAAACTGTTCAAACTCAGGACATTGAACATGGTAAAAGTTGTGCACGAATATAATTGCATTCTGAATATACATTTCAGACTTTATTCACTTATGGACCTATGCTTATTTTATTTTTCCTTTTGTATTAACTAGCATATTCTTCTATTTCAGAATGTATGAAAACATGTCCACAATGGTGTATTTAAAGGAAGAGAAGTTGGAGAAGCTTACTCAAGATGAAATCATTGCCAAAACTAAGCAAGTGATTAATGGACTAGAGGCACTGAAGAATGAACACAATTCAATTTTACAGAGCTTACTTGAAACACTGAAATGTTTGAAGAAAGATGATGAAACTAATCTGGTTGAAGAAAAATCAAACATGATTCGAAAGTCACTGGAAATGCTGGAGCTTGGCCTTAGTGAAGCACAGGTAAAGTTCTGGTAAAAATTAAACATTTCAGACATTTCTCTCCAGATATTAGTAATATGCTGGGACATTTACATTTTTCTTGGATATAATGGACAAAAGGTGCTGTAATTAACAGAGGTAGTTACTGTCCACCGTGCTATGTTACAGAACTAATTATGTGTTCAGTGTTAAAGCACTGAAACTCCTGGCTGTGATCCTGTTGATATCTGTGAGACAGTAACATTTTCTGTTTAGACTTTCCCACATCAGTCATTAGGCAGGTAATGTTTGAGCAGCTCAAGAACTGAGCAGCAGCATTTTAAGTCTAAAGGATGGCATAGGAAGGTCTCACAGAAACGCACATATAACGAATTTACTCCAGCCTTTGAGCTCTGCTGTAGCCTTAAATTCATGTTTATATTCCCTTGACTCAGATTTTTTATAGTAACATTTTACTAAACTAAAATTGAAACTAAAAGCATTTTAAAATTTAGGACCTGAGTACAGAATCTGAACAGCTTAGACTGGTGTGTTAAAGGGAGGACTCTGAGCTAATTTCTGTGGACTTTTAGTCGATGAAGATACCATCTGAAGATAAGTAACAATTAGCATGTTTATTGAGTTGTCAGGACTATATTTACAGTTCAACTTTATGAAATTTTGTACCAAGTCAAAAACCTGAAACGATGTGATATGACATTCATCGCTGTAGAGTGGCAGAGTGTTTGCAAATGAGTTGAAAATGCCAGTGAGTTACTCCTACGTTAATGGGCTTGCTATTGGTCTATAACTGTGCTCAGACTTCTCTTCTGGACTGAGCTATTACTGTGTTGTGATCTGGAAGTTGTGTACATGGGATCATGGTGAATTGAGACTGAAAGAATGAAATGTGGGTTATCAGACAGGGGAATGTAGAAGCCCTGGACAGACTGTCAGGTCTTAGTGTATGTATTGTACACACTTTGATGCCTTGTATAGGAGGAAAATGCTAGAAGATACATGGAATAAAATTGCAATAATTGAGTTACCTTTCATGGTTGTTGATGTGCAGGTGAATGAGTAACTTCTAAGTAGTGTTAGGACTCTGAAAAGCTAGTTCTGATTCTTGGCTCTATCAGGAGCCTCAGATGCAGATGTTCCTGCCTTGTTTGCCTCACATGGTACTTTTTGAAGTGTGGTGGTGAGGAGCCAAGAAGTCTACATTTACTGCCTTTGTTAGGAAGCCAATTGCACTTGAAACTGCTGCTCTCAGACCTGGTAAGGTTACTCTTCATGAATGCTTTGAGTTGTAACAATATAGTATTTTTAAAATTTAAGATAGGGAAATAGATGTTCTTGTGGCATGCATGTAGGTCAGGTGATATGTTATTTCCGTGAAAATGAAACTAACTTTGCTGAGGAAGTAATCAGACTTTTCTTTCAGTTAATTCTAGTGAGTAAGACTACAAAATACTTTAGTTTGCCATTGTAGCTTGTTCAGTGTTTGAAGACGTTGACCATATTATCACAATTTTCCTGGTTTTTTTTAAATATAAATATAATACTTATATAATATTTTAATTTTTTTTCTTATTCTATAAATGCCATTGTTTGAATTGACTGAGCACTTAAAAATATTAGAACAACTTTAAATATGTAAATAGGTAGGTGTTGAAGTCTGGAGTTTTGGACTGGTGTTAGGAAATTATACCTGGAGTTTTCCTTACCTTTATAGGAAAAATAGTTTCTAAAGGCTTAATGAATATTTTGACACCTGAAGTTTCAGCTGAGGACACCATCTATCTCACGTGAAATTCTTAGTTTAAAAACACTTAAAGATAACTTTGTTTTTAAGAAAACCATGAAACTGAGGAGATTAAATACTAGTGACTTGGGGATGTCTAACTGATCTAAAACGTTTGTACTCTCACCAGTGGTCCCTTCTTGCAAGGTGTGCATCCTGGGACTGCTGCCAGCTGTTCTACATGTGTCAGTGGGAGATTGCATAAACAGTGAAGGGAGAATATCTTTTTCTGCTGCTAGTGTTTGACTTTCACTTAATAAGCTCCCTTTACATTTAACTTGCTCAGCAAAAAAAAATACAGTCCAAGTAAGCTGCTTTTATGGGTGTTCTACTTTTTGTCCTTAATGTGACTGTGTTTGAAAGTCTGCACACTCAAGCTTATGATTAGTAATATAAAGTGCATCTATAAATTGTGTGTTCAGTTGCACGTTCAGATCTCAGTCAAGTAAGTGTCCCTTTGAAGTATTACCATTATGCTGAGGTGTTCATCTTGAGAAGCTATAAGCGTGTATACAAATTCTTTTTTTGTCTGGAAGGTGCTAAATTAGAACTCTCTGTTAGTTCTTAGGTTATTTTTGTGATCCTGCAAGTTGAAAATATTACTGCTCCATTTTATGTTAGTGGAACAAAGATTTCCAGTTCAGTAATCTAGTTCGAATTTTTAATGTATTTTAAGATTATATTTAATGTTCAGGGGATTCTGAAACAATTTTAACTTTTGATAGTGTAATGGAAAGCAATG
The DNA here is from genome assembly GCA_037013685.1 of Acridotheres tristis. Classification (NCBI taxonomy): domain Eukaryota; kingdom Metazoa; phylum Chordata; class Aves; order Passeriformes; family Sturnidae; genus Acridotheres; species Acridotheres tristis. The sequence goes on along the minus strand of CM072892.1, from coordinate 9,665,354 downwards.
TTTTAGTAAATAGAGTTCCTCTAGTTTGGATCTCCAACAAGGGAAGGACATGGACCTGTTGGAGCAAGTCCAGAGGGAGGTACATGACAACAATCAGGGGGCTGGAGCACCTCTGCTCTGGAGACAGGCTGAGAGAGGTGGAGAAGAGAAGGCTGCAGGGAGACCTCAGAGCCCCTTCCAGGGCTAGAAGGGTTTACAAGACAGCTGCAGAGGGACATTCCAAAGATCATGTAGTGATAGGACAAGGCAGAATGGCTTCAAACTGAAAGAAAGTAGATTTCCATTTGATATAGGAAGAAACTCTTCCCTATGAGGGTGACGAGGTAGTGGAACAGGTGCCCTGTCCATGTAAGTTCAAGGATGGGACTTTGAGCAATCTGGTCTAGTGGAAGGTGTCCCTGCCCATGGCAGGGAGCTGGAAAGAGATGATCTTAGAGGCCCCTTCCAAACCAAATCATTCTTGATTCTAAATGGTAAAAAGGTTTAGAGGAAAAGCGAGAACCATATCTAAAAGCAAGATACACGGGAATGTTTACCAGATTTCGTAGCTGACATAGGTTTAAATAATGAAAGCCTTGTATGTTATGAACAGGACTGCATTCTAGGGGAAGTATGTCATGTGACACATTGTGCTTTTCAGGTAATGATGGCCTTGTCAAATCACTTAAATGCAGTGGAATCAGAGAAGCAGAAATTGCGGGCTCAGGTTCGCCGGCTATGCCAGGAGAATCAGTGGCTACGGGATGAACTAGCCAACACACAGCAGAAACTACAGAAAAGTGAGCAGTCTGTAGCTCAGCTGGAGGAAGAAAAGAAACATCTAGAATTCATGAATCAATTAAAAAAATACGACGATGATATTTCACCATCAGTAAGTACCTGCATCGTAAAACAGTAAAAGCACCCTACGTTTACATGGGTTGTAATCTGCCTGTTTATAAAGAAATAACAGATACATTTCATTTGTCCCTAACATATATTTGTCCTTAAAATACTACCTTGTACTAGTGTCACATAGTTTGCAGAATGATTCAGAGAGCTCATTCTTATTTTAAGAGAGTATATATTTTACTGTCTGCAGATAATAAAATACATGAAGAACAAAACTGATAAATACTCATTTAGTATCATGTAAGCTTAAAAGTGTGAAGAACCAGACCAAAGCAAAAATCTCCCTTCTGTAAACTCAGCAGTTAAAATAAGTGAGAAATGTAAGCTCTAAGAGATTTTAAATATCTAGAAGACTTGGCTTATTTAGACTGTAGGAAAAATACTCAATTTTTGTCTAGTGAAATCAGTGTATAGCTTTTGTATCTGTTGAGAATTTATACAAGGATAAGATGTTACTGAATTCCCTTTCAAGACCATCTGCCAGACACTGTGATCATCTGCATGTATACAAGCCTCTTGTGTTATGTGTTCTTAGATTCAGAGAGAAAATGGACACAACTTTAACTTACAGAAGGAACTTATTACTTTAAAAGAATTCTGATTTATTTGCCCTTCTTTTTATAATTTTATTTTGCTTCCTTAGGTTAGGGGGCACTGTAGAGAAGGATCTCATTTTGTATGTTCAGACCTTCTCAGTGGTGTCTTGGAAAGAGCAGTTTTTCATAACTAATTATTTCAGCAGTTTTAATGGTTGAAAATGAGTGTGATTTAGTCATGCTTAACTGACTGCTTGACTAAACCTTTTTAGCATACTGTACATGGTGAGAGTTGTTTTGGTCAGTTGCACCTGGAATTTTTCAGTGCTGTTCCATGACTTGGTATTTGTAGATGAATTTGCCAGTGAAGCCTGTTCAGAAAAGGGGCAGAGGAGGAAGATTTTGATGTGCTATATTGTCAGACTGTAATCTGCAGATGGATTAGCTCCATTATTTGCAGTTTAATTAATAAATTGAGTCTAAGTCAAGCGTCTTTATAGTTTTACTAACCATATAGACAGTCTCTGTTTCTAGCCTTTGAAATAATTGTACAGACTCAGTATGAGGTTGGAATCAACACTTAAAGTTATGAACTTCCCATCTGAGATGCAGTCACATCAGTTTGCTGGTTTTGCAGTGTCCCTGCTCTGCCATCATTGAATTTTAATGCCAGCAGCAGCAGTTGGCTTTTTCTCATCGGTGGAAAAAAGTGTTGATTGGAGAGCCAGAAAAATGTGTTCTGCCTCTGGGTTTTCTTCTTACTGAGCTCATAATTTCTGAGAACTTCCACTATTTATTTTGTATAGGTTCAACATTTAGGAAACAAGACCAAGGGATGATCTCTCTTTGTTTTACATTTGAAATTTTCTTTGGATGCTTAAAATCAGTTTATACTGATGGATTGTGCAGAAATTAATATGGGTGCAGATGGAGACTATTGGAAATGAACTTCCTTTCAAGTGTTCTTGTTTTGTTTAGATTTGTTTTTTAATTTTTGTACCTCACAGATCATAATTGCGAAGTCTTACTATTTTTACAGAAGCTGAGTACTCAGAAATTGAGGTCTCCTTATTCCTCTCCCTTGCCCAACTATAACTGTATTTATGACTAAAAAAAGTACCATGGACAATTCTGTACTGAGTAGTGCTTACTCTTCACTGGGTACTTTCATCAGACCTAATGCCTCTGTGAGAACAGAAAATGTGTTCTTGTGTGCTTAAATTGATACTGAAATCTAGGAGACCTCATTTCTATTCCTGGCCCTTCTGAAGGTGTCCTGTATTGTTGTGGGACAGAGGGTGTAAATACATTTAAATATAAGACCTTTGTAAAACTTTAGTGAGAAATGTTATTCTTGTCAGTTCTGAATGTGGGGTTTTCCTTCAACATTGCTGATTATTAACTGGACTGTCCTCTTATGCCTTAGATTTAATTTGTTGGGTTTGGGGTTGTTCTGTAGGAGGATAAAGATTCGGATTCCACCAAAGAGCCTTTGGATGATCTATTTCCCAATGATGAAGATGACCAAGGACAAGGAAGTAAGTGTACTTGACCTTTCACTGTTGGTGTGCTTCTGCAGTGCAGAATATAAAGATGCTCTTTACAAAAATGTATCCATGCTTAGGGACCTCTGGGACACAGCTGGAGTCGTGAATACCTCTGCTAGAATAAGGAATCCAATCATTGATACACATTCTCTACAGAACTGGGACTTAAGTTTTTAAAGAGAGTTTACTAGCTGCTGTAAAGTTCTTCAGACTGATTTAAATTCAGAATTTGTTCTGTTATCCGTCTTTGGGGCCTCAGAATGGTTAGTTGCAAGTGACTGAGGCAGTTTCTGATTGGATAGTGAATTCTGTTAATGACCTTTAATGATCTGATTTGAGATTTTTGTGGCAGGTTTCAGTGTGAAATCTTTTTTATGTCTTTTGTCCTTTGCTAAGGTTGTCTGCATTAGTTTTAATGCTAATTGTGAAGTATTGTTTGTCATCAGGTGAGCAGGACTGAGGAATATGCTGTGGAACTTGAGGTAGATGTTTGGTAGTGTGATTGAAAAAAGCTCTTGGTAGATAAGTAAGCTCTGCTTAGTGGAATGTGTTTTTTGTATGGGTGTAAACATAGAACACATTGATGTTGTGGAGTCAGTGCAGTGTGCTGGGAGCAGAATGGTTCTTAACAGACTTAACTTGAGGGAAAATGTCTGAACAGACCCACCTTTGCAATCAGCAATTTCAAATTTCCTTTATGGGCATGCATACAGGGCATTCTTGTCAGCATAGTAAAGCTATCCATAGCCAGCACTGAAGGGAAGACTTGAAGAGTTTACAGTATTGATCATGAACTCCTTCCTAGCTCATCCTTGCTTCCCTTAAGCTGCCTTACTTCGCTTTACAAAACACAAAGTTGATGTGTCAGTGATTTCTCTGACCTTCCAAAAAAAGGCTGAAATGCTTCAGTGCTTTGGCAGGCAGTGACTGGGTATAGGCCTGGACTTGTGTAATTCCACTGACATAAAAATGCTCCCATTTTCTGTGAAAGTGGTTTTTGGTTAATAAAAAGGAGAGAATAAAGTCAAGGCTCTTGGCTGGAGCCTTTATCTTGTGCCTTCTCTGGAGTTTAGTGAAAAATAAATAAGAGGGAATATTCTAAATCTCAGAAATTGGTAAGGTGAAGAGAAAAGGGATAGTACATTTTTGGGGGCAGTGGGAGAATGAGGGTTGCAACAACCAACCAAAGGTTAGGAGCTACTGGAAAATAAGTGGTTAAGCCTGAAGGTTAGTGAGTAAAACTTAAAGGTTGACTTTGACTCGGGGCCTTTTGTCTTGTAGCTGTTATTTCTGACATCTAAGGCGTTTCAGTCGTTTATGTGCTAACATTAAGTGCTCCTTGGCATAGCAAACAAAGGGAAGCAAAAAAGAATTGTATGTTTAGAGAAGAAGAATAAAGGAAAAATCTTTTCTGCAGGTATTCAGCTTACCCATGTTAGGGTTCCTTTCCATATGAAAACAGCAATATTTGAAAGTGCAAAATTAGGCTATAATCTTGAGAATGTTAATGATTTGTTGAACCGAAATAGTTTCCTGCTTTCTTCATTAGTTTATTACATTTGGCCCTTTGAGCTACTAGAATTGTAAAAATAGTATTAATACAATACTGGACAGGATATGAAGAATAAAACGGTCATATTTCCACTGTCACTGTTCAAGACAGCCCTGACTGCTGTGAAGTATGTTCTAGTGCTAATTCTGGGTATAAAGAAATAAAATTCAATGAGTCTCATTTTGTGCTACTGAGAACTCATGTGAGATGTTTTATTTACAGTAATCCTTTATACAAGTTGAAATTTTGTGGATTTCTTTTCAGTTCAACAGCAGCATAGCAGTGCAGCAGCTGCTGCCCAACAAGGTGGCTATGAAATTCCAGCAAGATTACGGACCCTACATAATCTTGTTATCCAGTATGCTTCCCAAGGTAGATACGAGGTTGCTGTACCTCTCTGTAAACAAGCTCTTGAAGATCTGGAGAAGACTTCGGGTCATGACCATCCTGATGTTGCCACTATGTTGAACATACTTGCTTTGGTGTACAGGTTTGTATACTGACATAGATAAATACAGTGAAGTAAACACTTAGGATTTGGCTACAACCTTTTAATGTTCAGACTAGAAGTTTTTTTTCTTTTCTATATTCCTTTAAAAATTGTAATTAAAACCCTCAAGAGGTTCATAAAATATTTATACGTCTCCCTATACTTAAAAGTCAAACAAGTTGCTGTATTTTTGCCTATACCTTTGCTTTGGGAATGAAGCTGGTTTTGAATTTTTTTTTGTCTGCTGAGGGAGCATGTCTTGATCACCCTCTTCAAGGTAATCTAGAGGTAGAAACTAGACATCAGTGTAGAAATAGTACATGCTCAGTACTGTCCTCAACTAAGAAACTGTTTACAGTTTCAGGCTTCAGGGTTCTACTTCGTAATTTATGAATACATTCTCAGTTATTCTTCTTTTGTAGTAACATCTTTAGATCAATAGTGAATTCAGCTTAATTTTTATGATTTTTCATTCCTGCATCCCCAGTGTTAATTACATTTCTTTACAATTCAGAGACCAGAACAAATACAAAGATGCAGCAAATCTCCTGAATGATGCCTTGGCCATCCGTGAAAAGACTTTGGGCAAAGATCATCCAGCGGTTTGTATACATGCGATATCATAATTTGAGTTTGTTTTCACTGAACTTTTTTTCTACTAATTCTAATATCAAAATCAACAGGAAAGGTTTTAAGAGCTGGCTTATCTTTAAACAGTACAGGTAGGAGGCCACGTTATATTCAGTGGTGTTTCATCATAAATAATTTGCCTACACTTGATTTTGGATTGCCTGGATTTTCTATGGGAAATCAATTTTTGAAGAAAGATTTTAATTTGCTTACTCAAATCACTTTATTCTCAGATTGAAGGGGCACTTCTGATTTGATTTACTGCTGCTTGTAAATGAAACGTAAATCAAGTTTTTGCAAAATTCATGTTATACTTTCATAGCCTGTGGGACACAGGGCAGCTCAAAGTATAGATGTGAGAGGTACCTTTGTAAGAGAAGAACATGTGAAGATGTGTGCAGTAAATGACATTTCCACAAAGGAAGCAAAATTGTCTCATAGTTGAGGTTTTTCTTTCTTCTATTGTGTATGTATGCATTTAATAATAATTCTTTCACTGGCAAATTTCAAGAAGTCTATCCTGTGCATGGAAAATTTGGTAACATCAATGCCTTGCAGATGTGTTCATTTGTCAAGTATTTGTATCAGCAGATTTCAGTGTATTTAATGTTTCTCTGCTATTGACAGGTGGCAGCAACTCTTAACAATCTTGCAGTACTTTATGGTAAACGAGGAAAGTACAAAGAAGCAGAACCGTTGTGTAAGCGAGCTCTGGAAATCAGAGAAAAGGTATGAGTAGCAAATACAGAGCCTCTGAAGGGACTTTGTGAAGGAGAAAGCAAAGTTAAATGTTTGCTTTTTTATGCTTTGATTGGGTAGATCTGCCAGATAAACCCTAGAGTAAACAATGCCTAGTAGTTACGAGTGTCTGAAATTGAAAACAGGAGGAAATTCCAGTAGTGCTACAGAATTGCTGGAGCAGTCTGGGTATATGGTAAATTCAGTAGTTTGAGAGAAACCTTCTTTACCTTTTTCCTTCCCCTTTAATAGCTGAGTAGTCTTTGGTTTGACAAGAGCATTGGAATTAAAAAATGAAACTTAGCTAAAATTTTTAAGTTGATTATTCTCTATGTGGATATTTATTTTAGTCCATGAGACTGCATCTTCAGTTTTATATAATACTCTCCATATAATGTTTTGCTACTTACTTTGTTCCTCTTACGGATTCTGCATCATTCTCAGTTTGCAATAGAATTGAGTCATTTTCATATCTTTGAAATGCAGCTTTTGCTTTTGTCATCTTAATGTTGATTTGAGGAGGAATAAAACTAACAGAATGTTTCTAAATCATTTATTTCTAAACCCTGACGTGGTGATAAGAGAATGTTTTAATACAATGTATTTCATTTCCAGGTCCTGGGGAAAGATCACCCTGATGTTGCCAAGCAATTAAATAACTTGGCTTTGCTATGCCAGAACCAGGGTAAATACGAGGAGGTTGAATATTACTATCAAAGGGCACTTGAAATCTACCAAACTAAGCTGGGACCAGATGATCCAAATGTTGCAAAAACAAAGAATAATCTGGTAAGACTTTACCAAAGTAGACCTGAGACAAAATTTCTCAGGAATTGAAATGCACTTTTATCCAAAATGTGTTTGTGTTTCTTATTTATAAAGATAAATAAAGCAGTGTGCTGATATATTTTGGGGGGTATTTTGTTTTTAGGCATCCTGCTATCTAAAACAGGGCAAGTTTAAGCAAGCGGAAACTTTGTACAAAGAGATTCTTACTCGTGCTCATGAACGGGAGTTTGGCTCTGTAGATGGTAAGAAACTGAGTCCCTAGATTTGAATTAATGTTTTATTTTTGTAGTTATGAAATAAAATTTGCAAGAAGTTAATAGTGTCCTGAGTAAAATTGTTGTCTGCTTTAGGTGGAGTTAAAAGGTGAGCTGATAGATGTGTTGGAAGTACATTTATCATAAGAAAGCTTTTGGATACAGCAGCAAACATTTAATTCAAAAAATGAGGAAGACTTAGAGGGTTTATGCTTTATGGATTTTGTTTCTGACATAATTTATCTTACACCCCACTAAACCAAATTTGGTATTTTTATGGAGGCAGACTTTCCAGTCACAGGAAAAAATTAATGCAGTTATTTTAATGGCATAAAGACAGTGTTAATGCAAGCCCTCCATTAATACATTTAAATAATGGAGAAAATACCTTTAAATTAGGAATTACACTGTACATTGAAGTCATGTGCATTTTATAAACTAAAAACCCCAGTAAAGAATTTTCGTTGCATTCCATGACAGTAGCATATGCACCACTTAGTAGATGTCAAAGTAGTTGTTAGGATAAAAGAAATAAATTCATGTTTTCTAGCACAGAACTAGACACATGACAAATGGGTGGCAGTATATACTGACTTCAAAGCTTCTCAGAAGTAACTGTTTCTAAGTTCAGATAAGGAAAGGATACAGAATTGTAGAACTGCTAAAGATGTGTGTGTTTTATTTATCTGCTGCTTTTAGTATGGACAGTAAGGTTTTTTTGTGGCAATAGTATATTTCCCTGGTTCACAGCTACATTTCAGAGTGGTGAAAATCAAACTATCAATACCTTGTAGTTTTATTCTTCTATAAAATACTTTTCTTGTTTCACCAGATGAAAATAAGCCTATCTGGATGCATGCAGAAGAGAGGGAAGAATGCAAAGTAAGACAATTTAATTGATCTCTTTCGGAGCTTATACTTGTTTAAGTTGCAAATCAGATTTTTGTTTTCAACAATACCTTTGTTCTAGGGAAAGCAAAAAGATGGCACATCTTTTGGAGAATATGGTGGCTGGTACAAAGCTTGCAAAGTTGACAGGTGAGTAATTTCTTTACAGGACTAACAACTCTGAGACTCAATGTCTCAGATTAAAGCATTTTAAAAAATGAAACTAAAGTAACTCCTTGATTAGGACTATAAAACTAAAGTATTAAAAATTCCAAGACTAGTTTTCAGGAATACATCAGCAGTTTTCATGTCCTGAGGCTACTTAGTAACTCGAGACTGGTTAGATCCAGTAAGTGACATAAAACTGCACCATTGTGTTGTTGGCAATCCTTCAGGTGGCAGCGTAGGTTACATTTCCTTCTGTACCACACACTGGCAGGTCTGCCCTCTCTGCTCCTGCAAGGCCTCTGAGAGGGCCAAAAATGAGACTGCAAATGACTGCACCTTTACTTACCTAGCTGGCACAAGGAAACGAAGCTGAACTGCCATAGCTAAGCATTGTTTGAGTTTCTAAAGCTTCAAGAATATGGTTGTGTGAATGGCTATGTATACTTTAAAGTGAAATAAGAGAATCAAGGATTTCAGCTTGGATTATAGTTGGCGAAATTTTTTTGTTTGCTCTAATTTTGTTCCATTACTGCAACTTTTTTAGCATGTAGATGGTGCAGCATGGAAAATCCTGCAACTAGTACTGATAGTCAGTGAGGGTTTTTGTTTATTGAGCGTTTGAATGCTCGTGTTTTAACAAGCGTTATAACCTTTGTACTGTTGAAATCTTTTTTTTTCCTCCATCCTGAGTTCTGTGTGCAATACATTTTGTTTATTTGTTTTTCATGTACTTGTTCATTCTGACATGCATTCTAACATTCTGCATGAGAAAACCTTCTCTCTGTTGTTACTGGAGCAAAACTTTACTCAAAAATACTGTGACTGAGCTAATTTTGTGCCATTGAAAAAACATGTCTTGATGGAGTGTGAGACTGTTAATGAGATGGGCAATTTTTTTGCTTTTGTTGTTCAAGCATGGTTTGAATGCATAGAAACTGCAAATAGGTGTTAAGTAAAAGCTGATGAAAGAAACTATTAATTACTTTTGTGACTAACACATGGTACAGTAATGGCCTCTATGCATGAATAAGCATATTTTTTGGAAGCTGCACAATGATTCAGTTAGATACGCTCATCTGGAGCTAAATTTTCACCTTGAGGTGCAGCTGAGGAGCACAAGGTTTTTACCATTCCAGTTTCAGAGATGTTGGCTAGTCACAGGGTGAGACTCGATACTCTTTGAAAGGGGTCAACAGGTTATTGTGTGTACATGAAATACTGTATAGTGTATTTCAAGCGAGAATAAATTATTGCAAAAATATGATAAACACCATAATAATTTAATTTTTATTAGTGAATTGGGAAGCGTTTACTGTGTGAGTATATATTTTACATAGAGTTACTTTTCTTTTCTTTCAATAGTCCAACAGTAACAACTACTTTAAAGAACCTTGGGGCACTTTACAGACGACAGGGCAAATTTGAAGCTGCTGAAACATTAGAAGAGGCAGCAATGAGATCTCGTAAACAGGCAAGTATGAAAATTCACCTTAATGATGTTTCTGCATTGTGGTCCTGCATATTTTCAGCTTAGTGTATGCAGAATATAGAAGCTTTCAATGCTTGGTCACCCTCTAATTTCATACTGAACTGGTGATATTCTGATACATCCTAACACTTGCAGTTTGGTTAATTGTTAGGGCAGTGGCACCATGTACTAGGGATATGATTTAAGCTGGGGATGAAATTATGTGGAAAATGAAAGAGCAGAAAACATTGTGTTGGCCAGCAGTCCTGAACTGGCTGCTTGTCCTGGGAAACAGACTGTAGCTGGGGGAAAATGGGGAGGTTCTGCTGGAAATCTCCTTTGCCAGTCATGCTGTTCTATTTTTAGTAAGGAGATGTCAGACTTAACAAATGTTCAGTTTCTGCATACAACTGACTAACAGAAACCTTTCATTACTTTTGTAAACTAATGGGATAGATATTATAATTTCAGTGGGGACGTTTTTTTAATGTGCTCTTTATTCTCTCAGATCTACTGTTCAAGTAAACATTTCTCCCTTCTCTTAGAAGGTAGAAGAGAGTTTGGGTTTGTTTGGTTTATTGGCATTTTTTTTTTATTTCCCTTTTGAATGGTTTGATACAATGTCTTTTATAAAAGTGTCTAGACTGGACAAGAAAACATGGGTTGTCAGTTGGTGTTAAAATGGGAAGCAAAGTAAGAAAATACAAGTAAACAGACAATATGAAAGTTCAATTTTAATTTCATTTTTTTATATGAGAATAAATAAGACCTGTATTATTTCTAGAACCTTGCTGCTGACTCTTTATTTTTAAAGAATTTCACTGTTCATCATACACCACTTATACCATTAATCCATAATATATGGCAGTGTACACACCCCTAGATTTAGATGTGTAGGAGACAATGCTGTGTTACAGCAGCTTTTAACACTGCCTTTTTATTCTGGGTCATTCAAGTAATGCTCTTCACTTAGGGAAAAACAGTTACATGGGAACAAGAACCTGACATTTCTATGTCACTAAAGCAACTTTCATTCTTATTCACGTGCTTTTAAGAGTTTTGGCATCCTTTTCACTTCCTGTGTTATATTTGGTTTTATGGATTTGCCACACACATCCCTGCTGCATTTGCTGCTAGTACTGTACTGTAGAAGATGCAGAATATTTTGTAAAGTATAAGCCATTCATCTGGGATCTTTTCCTATCAGCCAGTACTGGTTGTGATGTGGAGTAGGTTTATTATAAAGAAGACAAAGTTGAAAATAAATATGATTTGAGTTTTGATATTTTCTAGTTTTTGTGTTAAAGATTTTGCCTTTAGTGTGCAGGGTTTTCATAGAAGGTACTTTAGCACTTTTAAGATATTTAAAGGATTATTTGATAGTTAATAGGCAGGCTTTAATACAAAGTAAATATATTGACCATATATTTAGTATGTTTATTACAAGTTTGTATTCTATGTCATTTCTTTCTGAAGGAAAATTATGTTAATGCCAAGTGTTTTAGGTCAGTATTTTTAAATGACACAGCCTGTTTCTGAGGTATTAGATATTCAGACACCTCTCCAAAGGCAGGTGAAAACTGCATCATTTGATGGGTGGAAAACTTGAGAATTGCATTGATGGTTCATGATCTATAAGTTGCTTAAATATTTAGCTGGTTGCCAGATTGCTTCGGGTAAGTGACACGAGCACCACAAAAGAAAAGAAGAAAAGAATGGCAGTTCTTTTGGAAATGCAGTGGATTCTCAAAGTGCCAAACTCTGCACTTCATGCTGTGTTGATCCTTGCAATTTAGAAAGGGCAACTCAGCTGAAAAGCAGAATCGGACCGATGGAATTGTGGCTTGGTTTTACCTCTTGCTTGGTGCAGTTGCGTGGAAGTTGTAGATTAACAGAGCTTGTAACAAGATAAAGCCTCTTCCCGTTCTATCAAATTCTCAGGGTCTTGACAATGTTCACAAACAGAGAGTGGCCGAAGTGCTGAATGACCCTGAGAGCATGGAGAAGCGGCGGAGCAGGGAGAGCCTCAACGTGGATGTGGTAAAGTACGAGAGTGGCCCTGATGGCGGCGAGGAAGTGAGTATGAGCGTAGAGTGGAACGGGGTAAGTACAGTACACAGTTGGAGAGAATAGCCTAGGAAATGATCACCTAACAGCCTGCTCTGCCTCCAGGAGTTTCCTGCTTCATATACGTTGTATTTTGTCATTTTTCAGAATCAGTTAAGAAATGAAGAATAACATTTTATCTCTCATAATGCTAAAAAACTCGTAATATTTTAAAATTTTAAGGCATCCTTTCTGTTGCTGTCCTAAATGGTGACATTTCTGCAAGAATCCCAAGCAGTTGTATTTAAGGCTAAATTGCTGATTGAGTGTCCTGGTTGTGGTCTGGTGTACAATTGCTTGTCAGTTTGTTTTTACTGGTAGAAATATTCTGGCAATTAACTCACTTTGCTTTTTTTCTTTTTGATGCACTATTTGTTTGCAATTTAAATGTTTATTTAAAAATACTTCATCGGCTGGAATCACAAAGAAGATTTGCTATGGAAATACACTGAGTGTTAGCAGTTTCAGAGTAAATTAAAATGCCCAGTCTAGCACTAAAATAATTCTAATCTCCTCCTGACCCAGCTTGCTGGGGGAAGGAATATAGCTTTTCAAGCTGCTATACAGTCCGTTTTAAGAGGCAGTGCCATCACATAACAATGTGATGGTGACTTCATGACTTTCCCATATTAAAATTTGTCTGGAGCCAGGGCTTGTTCCTGTTTGTTTCCCTATATTGGCTTCACTGTGTTACACTGATTGTCATAAAGTAAAAACATATATATAATATATATATAATATATATATAATGGGATTACACGTGCATTTTTCTAACCATTGTTTTCCTTTAATTTGAAGGACAGTGCAAGTGTTCAGTTATTACCTGGCTTATGTAGTTTGCTTCTGTCACCAGCTTTCCCATGCTTTATCCCATTGCTGGAAATGGGATGCATATTGCACTCTTAACTAACTCCCAGCTGCAGTTCTGCTGAAAATACTCTCTTAGATTATAAAAGTGGTGTTTCTGTTGCTGTATGGGAGGGGAAGTAGCCTACTTTGCAGTATTGAGTGTTCTGAAGCTTCATTTCTCTTACAAAAGCAATCTTTTTCTCCCCATCTTTTTGTAAGCCACATGAGACAAAGCTTAGCATTCCAAAGAAACCTTGAAAAAACACATAGTACTTTAGTCTTAAAGGAGAATGTTCTTTCCATCTTTGCTTTTGTCTCTTTATTACTGTTTTCTTGGCATTGGTGCTCTCAGTGCCAAGACAGTCAATCAGCATCTATTGTGAATTAATACTGCATCATTAATAAAGCCAAAGTCAGGTTGAATAACTCTCTTTTTAATTCTCATTTTGCCCATTCAGCATTAGAACTGTGTACTGTACTCCTCCCTTAATTTTTGCTATACTTTGCATGACTGTATATTCTAAATGGATTAAGCTTTTTCTGTTATTGACATTAATGCATGCAGGGTTTGGATGGAAAGGGCCTTCTGGGGGAAAACAATAGACAGTATTTCTAGGTCAATGTTTGAATCAAATTCAGTGATAAAATTTGCTGATCTGGAAAATTAAATTTTGACATCTCAGGGTAAGCAAACTTCATTTTTAGTGTGCTGAAGTGGCATTGCTTCATTCTCATCTTCGTTATTTCCTTTTTCCCCCCTCTTAAGAAAAGGTATTTTGTATTACATGTTCTATGTGAAGTGGGCAACTTTCTCTCCCTCCCCTCTGCAAGTGTTTCTCTCTCAGTGATGTTCTTCCCTCTTCTTTATATTGTGTAGATTTTTTTTGCCCTTATGTGTTCCCTCCGACAAAATACTCTGATTCATAAAGTGTAGTAGAATCTTTTATTTGTGTCTGCAGAGCCTGAAGAGAGGCCTGGCTCTTCCATTTAAATTCTTCTGAAGTGGTCAAGCTGACTCTGTCTGAGAGAATAGGTGGAGTATGCAAAGGGACAAACTCAACAAAATTGTGTCAGAAGATGTAATTAAGGGCCTTCCATATGTAATGTAATCCATATTAAACATTGTAGGCTTTGATGTAATGTCTCATACTTAAAAAGAGCAGAGATACCTATTGAAGTAAATCTGCCAGTAACTATTAAAACAGACACATTTAAGTGAGGTGTTAGAGTGTGTCTTTACATGTCACTTGTAAAGTTCATGACTTGAACAGAAGATATTTGAAAATGCAAGGAAATACTTGGTCTAAAAATGTAAGAATGGAAGGCCAAGATTTGGATCCCATAGTATACTTTTATCTAGAAAATAACTGAGTACCTGTAACTGGCATTTTTGTAAACTGATCCTGCAGCCTGCTGCAGGACAGAGGAGAATCTTTGTGCTACTTATTACAGTGTTTGTAGTGTGAGGAATTATCTTTTCATAACTCTAAGCCATATGCTTTAGAGAGACAGGCTTTTGGGCACGTAAGTGTACTTCCAGGAGTGAAGGGAAAACTGTGCATTTCACTACCATAGAGGAGAGTTACTCTTGTATAAATAAATGCAGTGGGATGTAGCAGACAAAGTACAGGAGATGGTGATGGTGGGGAAGTGTAAGCAGCAGTAACAAGGTGATTCTCATTCTGCATGACATAAAAATTGGCAATTAAACTTTGCCACAGAAACAGCTTGTGAGTTTGTTTTTTGTTTACTCTGGACTGAGGAATGGGGTTTTTTTATTCTGAGCTTGTATTTTAGAAGTATTTTTTTAACCAAGCAGTTAGTGTTTAACTTCGGAGTTTGATATTTTTATTTTGGATTTGAAATACCCAAAAGCTTGTCTGCTTATTCCTAATGTTCTATTTAGGTTTACTGTATAGAATTATACTCTATACCTATCAAATTTGTTTTGCCTTTGGATCATTTTCACTACTTTAGTATTGCTGATTGCAGACCTCAGGAGTAATTAGCCTTTTCACTAATCTAATACTTCTACCTGGAATTTAGACTTCAGTTTATTCGAATCTGCAAATCTGAAGTCTGTCGTTAAATGTGAACAACATATGCAATTTAGTTTAGATTTAGATCCTCTAGTCACTTGGTAGCAAGGCATTTTTTCCATTTCCAAGGATAATTTTAATTACTGTTCATTCTAGTTGTTACAGGTAAAGGCTCTCAAGACAAGTATCATGAACCTGTTGGTAATGGTCTCTGTACTTACACAAAGAATGAAAAGTGTGTAAATTGAATCACAGTTTATTTTAAAGGTGCATTTTTTCAGCTGCCTCACTGCATTAGGGACAGTAGAGAAAATTCCACTTGGATTATATATATAGACACAAACACAGATATGTCCTAAAAATACTTTTGAAAGTGAATTGACCCAAGTGAATTGGATTCTAGTTCCTTAAGGGAATGAAGAGAATTTTGTCTGGAGGTTAGGTAAAGACCTCTTTCTTCTTCTTGCACTTTTGTCTCAAGGAAAATTCCTGACAGAAGTTAAAGCTGAAATGAATGCACTTTGCTCTATTCTTCCTTTCATTTTTCTTTTTTTTTTTTCTTTGGTATGTTAACGTCAGCTGAAAAAAAATCCTTTTTGTTGTTCATGAAATGTAATAGTAAAACTACTTCTTGTTAAAGGTGTTTCATATTTTATACAAATACTAACTTGAATGCACAGCATCAGTCATGCTCATTTGTCAGTCCCATCTCAGTGATGTAGGTGAAACTGCAGAAAGATGTAGGTTCTGGTAATTGCAAGGGCCTGCACTTTGTACTTAAGGGCCGTCCAAACAGTTAACTCTGGAAAAAAAAGCTTTGAACGTGACCTAGAAATACTGTAAACTAACTGTTCAAAATGGAAAACTGTTGAATTTTTCCCAACAGTTTCATTCAGTTTTTCTCTCTCCATTTCTGACAGGCCTAGATGCCTTTTGTGATTCTTATACTGTCTCCTGCATGACGGGCGTGCACCATCTTCAAGCTTTAACTTCTCTCTTCAGTACTGACTGCTGTGTTTTAGCAAACCCCTTAAGATTCTTGTCAGAGCTACACTTCCCTCTAAACTGGCCATTCCTTCAGTGCTGGTGTCGTTTTTGGTTTTCTATTTCTGTACCTGTGTAGCTTTGCCAGATATGTATCTAGTCATACCAAATGTTATTACAACCATTTGCTGTGTAATACATTAGTAAAAAACAACCCAAACAAGTAACAATGACCTTTATAAGTAGCTGTTCACTATGGAATAAAGGTAGTTAAAAGTATCACACAAGGTATTATTGAAATGGCATGATGGTGATCTTTACAGGAGAAAAACCAAACCCGTAAAAGTAAAGCATGTTCTCCAAGTGCTTTAAAATGTATTTAGAGACCTATTACATGGTTAACATCAATATGGAACTCTGGATGTCTTCACTTACAATTATTCTAAAGTAGCATTGCTGTTTAGTCTTTGTGTGAGATTTTGGCAATTACGCTTTTCTCTACTAATCTTGGTGTTCAGTGATTTGTGTATTTGTCTTTCTAACTTCTAATAAACTCACTCCAACTCAGGTGTCTGTCTTTGCTTAGTAGTGCTTTTTTCTTTTTCAACTCTTCTTTCATGATCACATAGGTTTTATGTGGAGTAGGAAGTGGTCACTTCTAATCTTACTAAACTGTTAGGGTTTTGTAAGAGTAAAACATTTAAAAATAGAATTGTGGTCACTCTTTCGAGTTTCTCTGGGTCAGCACAGCAGTGTAAAACATGAATGCAATATATAAAAAATTAATTTCATTGTGGTTTACATTTTCTTTGGTAAAAGTTAAAAAGGAAGCACAGGACTTGGACCATAAGTATTTCTGAGTACAAATATTTTCATTTAGGGATTTTAGGGTTAATTAAACATGATTGCAAGTAATGTAGATATTTAGTAAGAACAAAACATGCTTTTTTCTTAGACTGATGGAATGCTTTTGCTTGGGGCTTGTACTCTGTTAACCACGGTGTGCTCATATGAAATGGTGGTGGTGAATTGTTGGACTACTGTGGTGGGTTTTTATTCATGATGAATTGTGACTTGAGCATGTCTTCACGTTTAGAAGTCTTTGTTTTACACTTTGGAAGGAATTCTTTTGCTTTGGTAAAGTTGTAGCTATATGGTATTACATGTTTAGGTAAATGTATATAGTATGAGTGTATATTAATAGCAATTAAAGAGTAATAATTCATCACGGAATGTTTTCCAGCCAGGCTCGTGGGAGGGCAGCAGGCTGTTGCAGTTTCACATGTATTCCATTTCTTTCAGGATGGCACTGGATCCCTAAAGCGCAGTGGTTCCTTTAGCAAGCTCCGAGCGTCCCTTAGGCGCAGCAGTGAGAAGCTGGTTAGGAAGCTGAAGGGAGGAAATTCCCGGGACACTGAACCAAAGAACCCAGGGTAATTCATTATCTGTTCTTAGCTGTGCTGGTGTCCCTTGGTCTGTGCCCCACTGCAGCCTTGGGTAGTTCCTAGGGCAGTGTTCCCTTCCCTGCTTAGCTAACTGCATATCGTACACAGCTATATCTTAAAGAAAAATAAAATAGAAATACTTCTTAAACTTCCATTGTAAGTTCTGTAACATCAGAGGATTTATATTTGCTTACAGAGAAATTAATTTAAATAATTAATTTAAATAGAGGATTAACTATTTAAGAAATAATTTTCTCTTTTTGCTGCTTTACCTATCTGAAGATTAGAAAGGCTTCATAGAACTACTGATAAATGTTAATTACCTGCAAAACTGTTCTTTTCACACAGCAGTGGAGAATAATAAATGTTACTGATTTTTATAGTGAAAGCCTGAGTACAGTAAGCTCACACCTAACATTCTTGATATGGCTTCGTATCTTGATATATTCTTGATATAGCTTTATATATTGCTGTGAGCATAAAGAGAATTACCAGCTGAAGCCCCTCTTGGTTTCTATTGTTGGAAAACTCAGATGTCAGAGAGCAGAGGAGAATGTTGAAAAACTTGAGCTTAGTTGTGCATCTTACTAACATTTTGGGCTCAGTGAAGTCTGGTAAAAATCCACATTTGCTGAGTCTTGACTGCTCGCTCTTCCCAACTTACCATATGATGATGGATTTGAATGTATGTAATATTTCTTATAAATCCATAAAATCATTAATCACTTTTTGGCTGCTGCAGAGTTGAAATATTAAAATGCTGCTGCTTTTCATAGTGGCACTTCGGGGTGTTCCCCTCATCCCCAACACAATTGCAGTCAATTTTATAGGGCTTTTTGCTCTTGTTGTGAAAAACTAGAACTCATTTAGTTGACAGGAAACTGACAGTGTGAACTTGTGCTTTAAAACAGTCATGTTGGAGAACTTGGGGTAGCTTCTGATGAAGCAACTGAATCTGAGTACTGTAGATGATGATGGTATTACTTAAGACAGTGACCTGGAGGCAGGGTCTCACTGTGTTTCTGGAAGTGCTCCAGTGAAGTTTTGTCTTACTGTTTTTATGGCTGTAAACATTAAGTACTGCAGCAGTACATGTAGAATTAGCTTCCTTGCTTATCTGTTTCAAATTCAGCCTGATCTGAATTTTAGGGTTGTTACTTAAAATTTCACTGCTAGACACTTGATGTTGAAGGCACTGAATAGAATTGAAGGTCAAAATTCCTTTAATTCCTTTGCATTTATTGATCCATCATAAAGAATTATCTCTGAGATAAGAGTTTAGGAATAAACCTTGGAAAGCACAAGATTAGAAGAAGGAAATGTATAAATGTAAAATGCTTTAGGGAAAACAAAGGCAAGCCAAAATAGAATAAAAGAGAGAATTCCTTCTTTTTCTTCAGTATTAGTTTTATACATTGGTTTTCTGTTTCTATTCAATTCCGTCCAGAATTCATATATCATAGTTAGGTATATTGTTGTGTGAATAGATACATTTATTCATAGATAATTTTGCATTTTCTCCTCATTTTTGTGAGATGTGGAAAGGCCTTCAGTTTCACAAAAGCCAGAAGGTTCATTCTTTATTCTCTGTAATATTTATAGCTAACTCTTTCTGCAGGTAAAGTGATTCCGTGTTTTTAGGTGTAGAAAATGATACTTATATATAACCGAAGATATTTTTGGCTTTGCACCTGTGAAAACTCACCTGCCTTGTTACTGTCTCCACTTGACTTGTGTTACCTGACCAGAATCTTCTACCCACGTTACCATGAGTTACACTGTGGGCTCTGTAGCACCAGATGAGATTTCCTCAGATGAAGGCATTCATGTGAGACAAAACTGAAAGCAAAGCAGTCTCTTCTTCCTTGCTTTCCCTTTCTGACAAAGTCATCTTGTTTTCAGATGTCACCATAGTTCTTAAGGAATAATTTATTCTTAATACTTGCAATAAGTGTATTACATTGACAGACTTTTTTGTAGATAGGCACTTCCAGTGTATAAATACTATAATTTCTGTTCTTGCAATTAATAGAGTATTTAAATCCTGATTTATATTAGCTGGTTTTAATAAAAAATGCAGAGATTTCTGGTATTAAACACCAGCTTTGTAGATCATAAAGCATAGCTTACATATTGATATTCCAAGAAATCATTTTGATTTCATTTTATGAAGAAACTTTAGTGAATACGATTTTTTTTTTCCTCCCCTGGCTCTAACAAAAGGCATATTCAGTTGTTGCCATGCAGACCTTTGGGTTTTAGTGTGTTTGATAGCTGAATATTTCAATACAGACATAGCACACATATAAATCTTCCTTGCTGTGAAGGCAGCCACTTCAGGTAGAACACTTCTGTGCCTCCCTGCTTAACAGTGCATTCCCTGCCTGTGTCTCAAGGAAGGCTTTACTCTGAACTTGATTTACACCTCTTGTTTGTACTCTGCTTCTCAAAATAGGAATTGACAGTGCTGGTGTGAGCACTGAGTGAGAAATACTTGAATAACAATACACTCACAGGATGAAGGAAGGACTTAGTGCCCATGTTGTTGCTCGATACAGAAGGTTGAAGAGAATAAAATGGAAAACTCATCAGGAAATTGTTTCTTTACAATCCTGCAAATGCATTTTGACAAATAACAAGTATCTTAAAACTGGTATTTGAAACCTGCAATACCTGAAGCACGGTGTCAGTTCTTTATCATATTTCAGAATTCAGTTCTGTAATAATTTAAATTTGATTAGTGTTCTTTATTTTTTCACTTCAAAAATATTGACCATACAGCAGAACAGTTAAGATTTCTAATCTGGAAGGGAAAAAACAAGCTTTCATTATTGCTATTTATTCACCAAAAAAATACCTGCGTGTTCTTTGTGGAGTCATGTTTGTAACATGGAGGGAACTAAAAGTGCATTTGCCAGACTAAAGTTCTTAAAAATGTTGATTTAAACAAACCCAAACAAATAAAAGACCAGCCCACAAACAAAATAGTATCTCAGGTATGAGTAATTTTTTTTAATTGGCACTTTAGCAAGAACCTAAAATATGTGTGTGAACTTGTACTGGTGGATTTTCTGTTTGCCTGGAATGTTTTCCATAAACCTTAATGCTCTTTTGGAGAGTTTTCTGTAACATTTTGTTTGTTTTACAGATTAACTTCCTTTGACTTCCATATATAACCCTTGTACCTGTTTCCTTGAATAAATGAGAGGTGTATACCATGCATGAGTCCTCGCTTTGTTGTTCCTAACACTCATGTCAAATATTTCAAATTGTGTGCTTCTGGCTTTGGAAACACCCAGATGTGCTGGGGAGAACTAGCCAGGCTGTGTTGTGTGGCAGCTGCTGCCCTGTGTTTTGGTTCATTGTCCTGCTAAGCCTTTGCTTTACCAAAGCATTTAAAACTTGTGCTTTGACTGTTAGCAGTGTTGCCTCAGTAGAAAGAAAATCTGGTTAATATCTAAAGTGATCTGTATGCATAAACCTTTCCATGTTACTGGAAGGCTTTGGAAACTTTGCTTTAGCCAGTTGTCCCAAGCTGCAGGTAGCACTGCAGGGTTAGGGCTCATTGTCTTGTGACTAGTTCATCAAATAGCATTCAGATCTCTCATTCAGTTCTGAAATAGTTAAAGAGCTCATGAAAAATCAGAGAAAATGCAGCATATTCTGAGGAATGGACAGGCACTGGTGTAAAGAACATCAGACATTCTTAGGGCTGATCTTGAATTTCATGATGCATACTTGAAAATATTTTTTGTTAAATTTTGTGTATATTTGAGAAATGTAGGTAAATTATTCATCCTTGTTTCAAACAGCAGGAGATATTGCAGTTAATGCAGTGATACTTTGACTATCAATAGCTCCTGGGTAGGTGATGAATTTTTTTCCCTTTTCCATTGCTTTCCATACCATATTCCAGGGTGCTTGTTACCACTGCTTGGAGTGTTGTAAAGCCAAAAGCACAACCAAAGTTAACAGCAGCAACCATCTTATTTCCTTTCACTTTGAAATACTTAGAATAAAATATTCTAAAATGCTTTTAAAAATTTATTCTGACAGTTTAACTAAATGAGGCAGAAAGTACCTAACTAACTTTTGTAGCTTCTTCAAGGTAAATGCTGCCTAGACAACTTGTGTTTCAGATGTTTTTTCCTAAATTGTTCGAATGTTTTGATGCTTTTGTAAGAAGCCACACAAAATTGATAATTAATAATGAAAACTCACTGTAAGTCACTGTATTAATTTGATGTGCTTTAAAAATGGAGATTTTGAGATAAATCAGTTGCCTGAAATGTTTAAGCTCTGAGGAGCTTTTAATTTTGGGGGGTTTATATGTAACTAGAAGCAAGTACAAACGTATTTGAACTTCTGTAGTTGTTACCTTAAAGGCTGTCCCTCAGATCAGTTTTAGGGCATTGTTCCCACTCCCTTCACTGTGCGTTGCTCGTTGTTGTACTTGTGTTTTTAGAGCTGTAGTTTTCAGCCATTCTGATCAGTTTATCCTTGCATGTTCACTGTCCTGGTTGCAGCATGAAGCGTGCCAGTTCTCTGAATGTTCTTAACATGGGTGGCAAGGCTACTGAAGATCATTTTCAAGTAAGAAGCCCTACAATACTCTTACGAAAATAAATACTGTTAGTAGGGTTTGGGATAAAAAGAGTGTGATAAATAATAAACCAACAACCTCACAGTGATTGTAAGGTGTTTGAAGGCTGTGCTTAAGGCATCATTCTCTGACTCTTTTGTGAATCATGATTAATTTTAAGAAAGGGTTCAAGTCCAACCAGGAAAGATCATTATCTTTTATGGCACCAAACAGTCTCTGGCTTTGGACTTCTCTTACAGCGGATATAAAACTTACAGAATTTCACATTCTTTCAAAACCAACTTAAAAATGCAAGAACTGTTAAAGCCCAATATTTTCAGTATTTTTTTACTTCAGCTCCTTTATTGCAAAAAGCCCTGTCATTGGAATTGTTGTACATTACCAGCTGCCCTTAAACACTTCACTTGTTTTTGAGGTGGCACCAGAGCAGTCTCAAAAGTTTGTCTGATCTTTGTTGTGCTTCTGCTAATAGAAAGCCTTATTTTGCTTAACTGTTCATGGTGTGCCCAATGCTACTCCTCATTGCCTGTTTTTACCTAACAAATCACTGTTTAAATTGTCAAATGAGTGAGCAATGTTCTTCTAAACACTGCTGTGTGTTTTACTAACACAGTAACTGCTACTAATTTTAGGAAGATAAAATTGCTTCTCTACTAACGAAACTGTAGGTGAGGATCTCCATCACTGTGTGTCCTAAAGTAGCAGGAAAGCCCCAGCTGTGCCTCTTGTACTCCCCAGTGGTGTAAAGGTGTTGGAACTGTATGATCCCCAAAGAATGTGCTGCAGAGTTTCCTGTGGTTGGAAGTGTAAGCAGAATTTTGCTCAGGGTGAGGTTCAATCAAAACAAATCCAGGGTAAAAGCACAATTCTCTGCAGCAGCAGTGCCAAGGATGTCAGAGAGCCATGTCCCAGGTGTACCTGACTGGATGGATCCTCAGTGTGTGTTTAATTGGTGTGACTTCCAGAGGAGGGGCTTTTTTTTGGTGTGTAGAAACAATAGTAAAATAGGTTCTTTCTTCTTGTGAACTTTTGTAGCTCCTCCACTATACACACCTGTGGCAATTCCCATACATAGGCTCTTATATTTCTGGGAAGGCTTAGGCTAGATTGTAAGGGTGTGTGTACTTTATAGTATGGCTAGTTAAAAACTGGGGAAGATGTTTATTGGACTCTAGAAAGCATCCCCTTATCCAGCACGAACAGTTCTCAGTAGTTCCTTATATTTGTTCCCATTTGTTAAAACTAGTACTTTGTTTGTTTGCTTGAACTATCTGGACATCTGCTTAATTTCTTTGTTTTTTTCCCCTTCACACAGGAACGAAATAATTGTCTGACAGACTCGCGAGCTCTGAGTGTCAGTCATTCTGATCTGGTGCATTGAGATTTGGGACAGAAGCTAGCTAATATTCCTGTGTGAATAAAGAAGCACTGAGACCTTCAAAGCTTTGGTTCCTCATCCTTGTCTATAGGAACACCTAGTTTGTAGATGTTGGTTTTTTCCCAATGGACTGCTGGTTTTACTTTTTAAATAGGGATAATTTTAAACACAGCGTTAGTGAGTGTTTCCTTCTAAGGCAAAACTACAGATATGTATTGCTCATTGCACTGCTCCCGTTCATGCTACTTACATAAAGTTCTTTAATAAATCTGACTGTTACAGCAGCCAAAAAAAAAAAAAAAAAAAAGCAGAAATACAAACACATTCATAGCGTACCAAAATATAACGGTGTTGGAAAATGTAAGCAAAATTAAATGTGTGGCAGTAAATACATACAGTACTGGAATGAGAAGTGGATAAATCTATGTGCATTTACTGTAGAAATTCCAGTTGAGCATTTGTAGTGGTGGGGTTTGCCCTTGCACCACTGATTCGTATAATGGTAGAAGCCTTGGCTAGCAAAACAGCGCTTAGACACGACTGACTAAACCACTAGACTGAGCTATTAAATCTTACAGAAGTGATGGCTGGGGGTAAGTTACATTTAGATAGAATGCATAGCAACACCTGTGACCATAACTTTTGATATCTGTAAGTCTTAGGGCACAATAATAAACGGATATAGGATGGTTTGTGTACATCAGGAGAAATGGAAAAAAACCCTTTACTTTGTGTGATTGAAGAATATTCAAGTTTTGGACTGCAACTGTCCCAGAGCAGCTGCTGCTGCTCTCAGGGAAACATCGAGCCTCAGGTTGACTTTCTTGCTTGTCCACTGGAATTCACAATCCCATTCTCTGCTTGCTGAAAGTGCCCAACGTTTCCTTATGCTGATCCCAAATCCTGCCTTTCTTCACACCAGCTGGTGACAGCAGAAGCAGGCACTTCATGCCAGGATGTCACTCTGCAGGGACCACTACATGCTAAGGGCCCCCGTGGAAGCACTCAATGGCTGTAAGTGACCTGTGTGACCACATATCCATGTTAAATCCACTTAGGTTAATATATATATGCTGTCTGTATACAGGACTGCTGCTGGAACAAAGTATGTATGTTTTAAGGATTTCATAGACATTAAGATTTCCTTTTGCTTTTCTGTAAAGCTTGTAATTTTGTTCATCTTTTGTAAAAATTCCTATTCGTGTGAAGTTGGATGAGAAAGTAAAAAAAAAAACAAGCAGTGTATGTACAAATGTATTTGTGGTCATAGTTGTGAGTCGGAAAATGTTGAACAAAATTAACTTTGGGAAAAGCTGGAAAATTCAGTCAAGGTCAGCACCAACTGAAGGAGGAAAAATATAGGAACATATGCAAGTTTTAGTATTTGAACAGGCTGTGAAAAGTCATTAGAATTAGTACTTAGTAGGAATTTTTGACTAGGTTTGCACCTGGTTTTCAGTTGGTTACAGTAACAGATGCAGAAGTTGTCTGTTTAATGCACTTAACAATGTTTACCAGGAGGTACCGTCTGAGCATCTCTGCAAAGGAAGCTGCGTGTGGTGCACCTGCTTTAGAGACAGTGTAGGAATGGTGAGAGATGATGCTGCTAATAATTATGTAGAAGTTTTAGCACATAGTGCAATTCATTAATGAACTTGAGCAGGAACAGGTTGTTGCTCTGTTATCTTAACAATAGATACTCAAATAATGTTGACTCTTGAGTTTTAATCTTTTTATTAAGAGCTTTTTATATTAAAAAAAAATATGTAATATATATTCTTCTTTTTTCTGCCCTAAAGTAAAACGTGTTCTGTGCCCCCACTGGTGAACTGGGCTCCCTGCACAAAGGCAGACTGAGCTGGCTTTGCTAAAAAAACCGTGTGAGGCTGCCAGCTGTGCCCTTGTCCAGCCCCTGCTCCCCTTGAAGTCTGGCTTCCAGAAAAAACCCACAGAACTATTCAGACACAAAACTGTTTCAGTAGTAAGGAATTACTTAAACTGAAGGATGTGATTCCCACAGTCTTCTTTCAACATTGAAGCAAAATGATTTTTTGCAACCTCTCAAGTCCCAACCCTGTGTAAATAAGCAGTAAATTATGTAAGCATGCCAAATGACAATGTACAGTAAGTTTCAAAGTGCAAGACTGTGGTATGTTAATAGTGATAGTGAGTGAGCTTTCCTGGTCAAGATCTTGCTGGTGGTGGCATTACTAATGCTGTGCTTTTAAATGTTTTAATTCTTTATATAGTATTTTAAAGTGTGATGAAAGGTTAAGTTGTTGAGCTAATGCATTTTAAACAACTCTTATATTTAAAAGGTTCATTTATTTTTCTGAGAAGAAATAAATTTCAAGACTTCTTTAATCCATAAATCCTTGACAGTAGTAGTCAAGTCCTTACTGTTAGGAGCCAGTGAACTGTTAGCAGTTTGAGAATTTTTAAAAAACAAAAACCAAATTAAACTCAACCATCCCTGTCTTTGACTCATGGATGAGTTAATGTCAAGACATGGTTTGTGTGCATTTATATTTGAGATGGGCTTCCCAGTTCATTTTACACAAGATTTTCTTTCTGGATTTCCTTTTGTAAGGTTCAGGTATAGCTAAGTCTGCATAAAGAATATATCCAGAATATCCAATAGTATAATTCTGGGATGTCTTCATCACCAAACGAAATCAACAGCTCCAATGAAACACAAAAGTGGAAAAGACCTTCAAAACTGACCAACATCTTGTTAGGAAAACTGCAGCCTTGGTACTGTGGTTGTTTTTAACCTGGCATTTTTATCCTTCACTGAAATTTTAAGAGTGAACTTGAATAAAAATGTAACAAGGACTCCATGTTAGGCCTCAGATTCTTCCACAAGCAGTGGTGAGTCTGGGTGTACAGCAGGATGTGGGATGAATGGTACATGGAATTGTTACTGATAGAAAGGTGCTTGTTGCCCTTCTGTCCCTGGTTATTGGCAATATTTGGTTTTGAGTTTAGATCTTACTAAACAGTCTTGTGAAATGAATTGTTTCGTGATTTGGTCCTCTTCTGAAGGAGTAACTGACCTGTTGCTGTGGTGTGTCTGCACTTAACACAATGCAAAAAGAATCAGTTCTCTACAGTTTGTACTTTTTCTTATAGTAAATGACACCTTCATCCCCAAGCACTCCTGAATCATAGTAAATTAAAATGGTTTTGAGCTTGAGAAGTATTTGTACTTAAATTGTATCATTTGAATACAGAGATTTTGCAAATGGTGTGGTTCTGTTGTAAATATCTAGTAAAAGGTGTGTGCACTGACAGTGTGTTCACAGTAGTTGATGAGTTGAAGTTACTTTGGTTTTTGTTATGCAGGTCACATGTTGTGTCTGAAGGCTGCTAAGAGTGGCATTTTTGGTCACGTTAGTCTGTACTGGGAGAATAAATGTTAACAGATGTGATGCTGACAAGTTTAGTTTCATTGTCATCGATTTACAAAAGTACACAGGGGGGTTGTGTGTGTGTAAATATTTAGAATTGGGGAATATCTCAAACATTTACATTGGATTAATATTTTCCCCTAAAACCATTCACAATTGTACCAGTAGACTGAATAGTTAAGGTGAGTTGGTAAAAAACCTGAAACAACAAAGCAAGAAGCCAAACAGAGTGTGGGGGTCTGGTAGAGTTCCAAAGCTGGGAGGGTGCTTGTGCTCACAGTGAAACTGCAATACTTGGTTACTTCTGCCTGTAAATGAGAAATGTTTAGGGAACCATAGTTTCTCCAGTGTCATTTAACATTTCTTTTTAAAGTGTAAAAGAATATTTAAGTAGTCTTGCAGGATAAAGACTTAATACATTTTAGACTGTAAATCTTTGTAAAAACTACTTCAGTTTTTTTGCTTGTATAGAATACAAATCTCAGTTGTGAAACCCAAAGATGAATAAAGCTCTATAAAGGGAAAGTTCTTAAATTGCATTTATTAAAATTTAAGCACATGTCAACACTTTTGACACAAGGCTTCAGTAGACAGGTGCTGTGTCTGGTTCCCATGAG
Organism: Acridotheres tristis; assembly: GCA_037013685.1. NCBI lineage: Eukaryota > Metazoa > Chordata > Aves > Passeriformes > Sturnidae > Acridotheres > Acridotheres tristis. Next base: position 9,637,972 of record CM072892.1, on the reverse strand, counting down.
GGTTTGCAGCCCCAAAGCTGCACTTGGGTCAGATGGACATCCTGGGCTGTGCCTGGGGGTGGGACTGAGGCACGGGGCAGGAACTGGAGTGAGTGAGTGAAGCTGAGCTTCAATGGGACTCAGCTGGATTTGAGATTTCAGGGTTTGTGTGTGCTCATGAGCCAGGAGACAAACTGTCATGTTCTCTGACTCAGCTGGAGAGAAATAACAACAAACCAACAGGATAATGACAGAACACTTGAGCAGGTAAAATGTTACTTCTGTTTGTTGGTAAAAGTGTTTTTCATCAGGTAAACTGGAACTTTGATTACAAACTCATCTGTGACTTTAACACTTCAGAGCCATTCCTGCAAGCAGTCAAGTTGCAAAAAAGAGTGATCAAAATATTACAGACTGAACCTTCAGAGGTTTCACAGTGTTTTGGATGTGGCTCACAGCAAGGCAAACTCCTGGGATTGGAGCCCAGGATTTGATGAGGTTTTTCTGTAAATGAATACCAGGGTAGGGTTTGATGACTCTCATTAGTCAGCTACATCTGTCTGTGGCTGCTTTTCCCAGTCAGCACAATGGGATGAACATTACCTTGGCTGCAGTTCCTGTCCAGATACACAGGGCAGGAAGAGAAGAGAACTGTTACTTGTGTTACTTGTGCTGTATTAGTTATCTTTCTTGAAGTTGTTGTGAGGAGCCACAGAAGGTAAGGGTTTGAAGAAGGAGGTGGCCCTGTCTCTGAGCTGTGGAACTCCCAACTTTTTCCTTAGAGTACACAAAGGCTTCTAAGCTTCATGGTTGGATTTTATTATAAAATGCTGTGCAGTCATTTCCAAGTACAGAGAATTAAGACATTTTAGAAAAATAATTTGGACACAATTTGTGCTCTTTGCACAAGGGCCCCTGAGACATCCGAAAGGGTTGCAGAAGGCCCTGAAAGCAGCTCATCCTTTCTGCTTGCTTATGGTCTCCTTCCTTCAGCTCCAAGCTGTGCCTGTTCTCCCCTGGCATGATCTCTTTTCCTTGAGTCGTACTCAGTTGTCCCTTGAGAAATCTACCACAGTTGCAGCTGAGGCAGTTTACAGCCAGCCAGAACTTTTCCTTTCAGCTACCCAGCTTCATGCTTCCACATGAAAAGATGGATGAATGTCCTGAAGGAGCGTGACTGGGGAAAGGCAGAGGAAGCGGCTGTTTCACAAACACAGGGTTCCTTGGCCAAAAGACAGACCTAGGCACTGCCAGTTCACAAAAACATGGAGTTCTTGTCTGGGCCAGCAGCAGGAGGAGGGAAAACATGAGAGCTTGGTGAGCATGTGATGCGAGTGAGCATCACTCACTGATAGGAGCAGGCACCCACAGAACAGAGGCCTTTGGACAGTGTAACTTCACCTGGCTTGCTTTCACATGGAACAGAGCAATGGAAAAACTCAGCCATAGGAAGAGTGGATGTGATGGCAGTGGTCTGAGGATAGCAGAAAAATGTGACAAATAGCACAAAGACGGGAAGAAAGCTGTAACTGAACAACAAAAATCACCTGAGAAGAGCACTCGCACCTGAATGGATGAAAAAAGCTGAAGGTGCCCTTCAGGATCATAGGTGAGCTGAGAGCCCAGCAGTAGGGACACAGGACATAAGAGGCAGCAATCCAGAAGGCCAAGAAGAATGCTGATCCAGCAAAACACAGGGCAGAGCATCAGGAAGAACAGAGACCTTGCCCTGAGGCTACACAGCTTCAGCAATGGGCAAAGAAAACAAGGGGATGGGGGATGTGGTTTGCTGTCCTTCAAATGAAAGAGGCTAAAGAGCTTTTGCTATGAAGGGAAGGGACTGGAAAGCAGGAAAAGAGTGGAAATGAACCATTAAAATAATTTTTTAGAGTGCTATGAAGCCAGATACCCTCATTTAGTACAAAGGCATTGCCATTTTAATTTTCTTACAGTAAGGTGTTAAATACCTTTATGGTATTATTTTCTTTAAAATTTTAATAACAAGTGGTTTTAAAATAGGACAGCTGCTTTGTGACAAAGAATGGCTATCTTTCATTGGCAGCATGAGACCCAGAACCAGCAGCAGGCAATGTAAACTGGTTCAATTTCAAGTCCCTTTGGGTCTGGAAACAGATAAATGCTGTTTCTAGATGAGCAGGCTATTAAAATAAAATTAGACATCAGGTCTCCCCCATCATGGAGATTGTTACATCTCACTCCACTGGGCAGCCTCCACCAGCCCACAGCTTTCCTCTCTTTCAGAACCCTCAGAACTCTGCTCACAAGGAAAAGCTGAATATCCAAGTGTAAAAAGATCATCTTTCACAATGTAGACAAAGCTAAATGTAGTCATACCACTGTTCAAATACTTCAATTTCTCTAATCTAGGAAGAACTACATTTCACTGGTAATTCTTCCTGAAGCAAAGTTCTGGTACGTTTTTGGAGCAAGTTGCTTTGCTATAAAGAAGGGTTATTTTATTCCTTTTACACCTTCCAACTGTACTGTGTAGCAGCAAAAGGATGGAGGGAGATGAGGAGCAAACACTACACTCAAAGTCCTCACGCTTCCAGAGCCGTGTGATGCTGCTCCAGGTGAGGGGCCAGGCAGTGATGTCCGGCTGACCATCAGTCTCATCAGCAGCTGGTTGGACCAGGTTATTCCAAGTGCTGGAGTGACTCTGCTACCCACTGTCCTATAAAGAAAGTATTACACATTTCTGCATGCATGGATTTCGTATGTAATATGAAATCTGTTGTAACAAAACTGCACTAGAAGACATAATTTACTGTTTCTCTAACGTGTATTGAAAATTACAGGTCTTTGAAGACAGAGGTGACAGGGTTTACTCTACAGGGAGAACCTAAATTCTCCCTGTAGCAAGGAAACAGCTGCAGAACTGCTTCTATACAGAACAGCTGTCATTCTTTCAACTACAGCCAGGGGGAATACCTACCTCCGTCTGGACAGGCCTCTCTTGCAACAGGAAAACCACAGTAGAAAAATGGTTGAACTTTTAATATTTGAAGTGTGTAACTGTTACCCTTGGATTCCATTTGCAGGTATATTTAGAAATGTTGGATAAATAGAACACTGTGTGTGTATGACTTTCAACCCAATGTTTAAAACAACTTTTTTTCCCCAGGAAAAAGTGCAATTTCTCCAGTAAAAGATAACCAGGCAAAAAAATAATAATTGAACCTTATCCTTGTTCTGAGTCAGGTTCAGAATCTGAAGGACGCAGTGAACTCCTCACAAACACCCATTTATGTAGCAGCCAGCTTATGCAGTAAATCAAGGTCATAGTTAGGATTCAAACAACAAATTCATACATTTGAATCTTGTTAATACCTTTGTGTCAAAAGTTACTACTTTGGGTTTTTTCTTAGCTCACTAACAAAGCCAGCTGCTAGGGTTTGGTTGCTATATCTTTTAAGCAGACTGAAGATGCACTCAGTTATATCAGAAACAAGACAACATGCAAAAATTCTCTCATGTAAGCAGGTACTCAAGCCATTAACTCCAAGGAATTTTTCCTGCTAACGTGTGATTAGGGATCACAATGTAAATGTACATGACACTTTTTTCCCTTTGCAGCATGAGTTAGTGCTGATCTCCAGCAAATTCAGGATTGCTGGGTAAATGCCCCACTGCTCCTCACATGATCTTGTAGCTTACCCTGGAGTGACACTGGTTCAGAACTGCTGTGTTTGTCACACGGTGTGGATGACTCACCTACAACTGCACTGAGCAGCTTCTGACTCGCTCACTGCATCCGTCACCTGAAGCACAAAAACAAGGTTTGCAGCTGACCTGGGGTTCTGGGTTTGTATTTAGCAAAGCAGGAGGGCAGGGAAGGGAACCAAGGCAAGAAAATCCAAGTTATCAGAGCATATATTAAGCCAAGTTAGAAAACACTTATTCTTTCAAGGCAAACTAAAGTGGATTTGGGAATTACAAGCAAATTAGTGTTAGAACTAATTAGCAAGCTACAGTTTACATTAATTAAACTACTTCTAGATGCTTTATTTGTTAAAAAAAACCCAAACCACAAACTCCCCACATTCACAAAACTGTTCCAGTGCTGTAGCTGGAGATAAAAAGTACAAAAGCTCAGATCTCCCAAAAGTGCCCTGTTCTCAACGATTTCACTACCTTTGAAGTTTCTCAGTAGCCTGCCTGCACATTGACTTACCCTTTCCCAGAGCCACATCTGGAGTGTGAATGCTTCACCTCTGGCATTCAGATGCGCCTTCAGTTTGTGAGGGGACTAAGAGCATTGTCTTGCCTTGTTTTCTCAAAAGAATACTCTTTGTGACCAGTATCATTGTGGCCTTGTTTTGGTCCAGCTCAATCAGTGCATGCACTTTAGTGCTTCAGTAATCTCAGCAGTTACACAAAAATGCTAACTTCCACGGAAATGCAGGAAAGTCCCTGGTGCTTCACTGTCTCCTGGAATATAATTGTGCCTGCAGAGCTCTCAGAGCAATCCTGCTGGCAATGGCATTTGAAGCCAGTGAAAAGAAAGAACTCTGTTATTTTGCCTTGATGCTCTGTCCAGCTGCTATACATACCTATTTCTGTTAGCTTTAGTGGGCAACTTTTGAGAACATTAACAGCCTATAAAAGCTTAAATAATAAACTTTGAGTAATTAACATTTACTGTAGTACATCAGTTTAAGGAAGCTTCAGTTTCCATCAGTCAGCTGACAGTGGTAAATACACCACCATGAAATCTGCATTTACACAGATTGCTCCATCACCCTCCAGCCATTTATTAAACAGTCTCTATAGAATAAGAAGCAATTTGATATCATACCTGGTTAATGCACATGATGGGAGTCCTGAACCTAGTGCTCAGGCTGTGAAGCTGTGCCCCAAAGGTCTGCAAGTAGCGAGCCTTCAGAGCAGACTGGGCAGGGCCGAACTCGCAGCGGAACAGGGCGGCGATGGAGTCGATGACCACGAGCCGTGCCATGCCCCGAGCCAGCAGCAGGGACAGCCTCTTCGTGATGCACTGCTGGAAGGTGTCCTGCCACACACACAGACAGTGACAGGGCAAAGAACCCTGCTGGGATAGCAAGAGACTGAACTAGAGCAACCAGCACTGCAGCACGAGCTCAAGGAGTTTCAAATCGTGAAGGCAGCTGGTGGGTGTCTAAGTCTCACCAGTAACCACATCTGGTGATTTTACTGAGGATAAAACTCAAGGGATAAAACTGCAACCTGCATTTATTTACCTGCAGCTCTGACTTTAAAACCTCAAGGGTGTAGTACTACACGCCTGATCTGTTCCTGTTTTCATAAAGTAATATAAAGGGCTGGAATGGACCTTAAAAATCATCCAGTCCCAACCCCCTCGTCATGGGGGGGCTCCTATGAGGTCTCCATACAAACTCTTCTCCAGGCTGAACGGCCCCAACTTTCTCAGCCTGCCTGGGGAAGGAGTGGTTCTCACTGAAACACTCAGGACACGAGACTATCATTAAATGTTCCAAACCAGTTACAGACTGTGCTGCTCTCCAGCTAATGACCCTTTAACAGTAAAATACTGCCTCAAATCCATACTGATCAAGAAAAACATTCTTTGTGTTACTACTTACCAGATCTGCTGCCTGCTCAACAAAAATACTGTTTCCAAATCTCATCTTCTGTATGATTTCAGGTGGAACATCTGCACGCAGTTTATGCTGTTGATCTATGAGCTGCTGCAAACGTTTGCTTGGGAACACATCTTCTGTACAAATGTAGACAGCTCCTGCAGCCCAGGAAACCACAGGGCTGTTACATACAGTTTTCCTAACAACACACAAACTACATGAGACATTCTGCACCTAAAAGCTACACATATGATCCTGGAAATTAATGTTGGGTTTGTTGGGGTTTTTTTCACAGCCATGTTGAATCAGCGATGAACAAAAACCCCACTCCTGTGACTTTCCTGCAGTTGCCTGGTCCTTCCTTCAGCACCAGCTGGGACAACTGGATTTTGTATTCTCCACTGGGTGACCCTCACTGTGCACAGCTGTGGAGAACCTGATCACCTGCCCTTGGAGATCAGAAGTATCACAGTTTATCCAACCCACAAACAGAGTGACACTGCATAGTCTGCCTGCTTTGGTCAGAAATCCAAAACACAACACTATGAATTTCATGCTAAAAAACCTGTGCTAACTTGTGTTGAGACAACAGTTCCTAAGTAAAACATTCTGGCCTTCTCAGCTACCATTCTTATTTAAGCTGACTGCCTTTTGCATAATGCTGCTTTAATGCTGAAAGACAGGGATTACTCTACGGTGAATTGTTGGCTCACAGAGAAATCATCTGCTTTCTGAAAACCAGACCTGCATTAAGCAGAATGTCACTTGTCCTCTCCTTGGTTTACTTAAAAAGGATGGAGTGTCCATTTCGTCAGATTTCATAGTCACTGGGGTTCTTCCAGATGCAGATTTGTATTTCTAGATAGATTGATGCTCCATTGATTAAATAATTGTATTTTGATCCAGAGTAATTGCAACATTCTGGACACTGGAAACAGTTACAGGTCCAACAAAACCCAAACAGAAATCAGCAATTTCATCAAATCTGTTATTCAGGCCAATAAATGTATTATGCTGGTTGTTGACAAAAAAATACCACCAAAAAATCAACCAAACAGGAATAAAACCCACTAAAAGCCCTCAACTTCAAAAAGAACAAATTTTGATTCCTATGATCATAATCTGTCATGCACCAAACCAGTTTCTTACCAAGAATCAGTAGCAAACATTATTTTCTAATACAGAATTCTAATATTGATATTAATTTGTCCCATTATATTCATGTATTACTTATGAATATGGATGTACAAAATAAATTCAGCCAACACACAATTGAACACAACTGACATTCCTAGAACAGCAGCAAGATAACCTGGAGGCAAAGGAGGCCTTTGTTTACTTTCAGGATTTCTTTGCTGCCAACCTCCTTGCACTGAGACTTACAAACAAGACTAGGCCTAAATTTAATGAAGTAACTGTTTAAAGAAATGTATTTCAACATCACCACTTATGAGAAGGGAAGTTTCTAAGCAGTAGAAAAATGCAATGCAACATAATTTTAAATCAGTAGCAAAATCTTCCACTGGTAGTGCAGAGTTCTGCAAGAGTTTCTAAGAGTTGCTGTTCAAGTTTCCTAAAGGATAAAACTCCTCATATTAAACCTAAGCTTTAATTGCTGTATTTCTCATGGGAGGCTCAACACAAGAGTGCCAAAAGGGTGTTGGGCACCTGCTTCTGTACCTCTGTTCCTTGATTTCAACACAAACAGGGAGAAGTGCAGGAGCATGGACAAAAATGTATTTGCATTCAAACTATGTGCAGCAGTTAGCAGCAGCACAAAAAAGAACAGAACAAAATATAATTGCTTCTGCTCTGATTAATGACATCATGTAATGTAAGCCACAGGCTACTCATAGCCCTTTAAGCAAGATCTTAATTTGTGCAGTCCATGATTTTTCCACATGGATTGATACAGTTCAAGAAATTAGTAAGTTTTCCCTCAGTATGTTCCCCCAAATGGGAAATGAATCCATGTTTACAGTTCAGCACTTACCAGACTCTAATCCACCATACTTGTAAGGATACTGCACACACAGGCACAGCTGCAAACAAATCTGAGTCTTCCCAGCAGAACTTTCCCCAGCAAGCTCTGTGATTCCCACTAAAGGAATGCCACCTTTTAACAAATTGTCTAGCACTGAACATCCCAGGCTCAGCTTCTGGTGCTGGGAGGTGGAATGATCTTTATCTTGGTAGAGCTGAAGTGCTGCAGGATTTGGGAGTGTTTTTTAATGATTAAAAAGAAAAAAGAAAGGAAAAAAGTAGTTTCATTTATTATTTTTCCAACACACAATGATACAAAATAGATGCCATACACAAGGTTAATACCTACAAGGAATGTTTTCTTTGTTCATGGAGAATTTTCCTAATTTAGCCTGGTCTTCCCCACCTCTTTCTCCCCATCAGACCTACTGCTAGATGTCTGTACAAAGACTGATAATTTACACTGAGTTCTTTCCTCCTCTCAAACTCTTCTTTTCCTTTCTCTGCCTCGAAGGTGTCCCTGAGGAAAGTAACACTCTGAGAGGATTTTGACAGCAAATGTTCAAGCATAGCAAATATGGAAATAGAAAGCTATAGCAGAGTATAAAACAGCACAGCAGGCATCTGGTCAAAGCCTGAAGACACATGCAATCACAAGAAAATAGATTTTAAGTACAGAGTTGTCATTAAGAATTTGTACAGGAGGAGTTATTAGGTCCTGCTTGTTTTGGAATGAGATGTTTATGACAAATCAGTTTATGAAGCTTTTAATATACATATAAATTTTTCAACTAGTCTTAGTCCAAAAGGAGAATAGTGAGAGAGAGGAAGAGAGTGTGAAAGAAAAAGGAAATATTTTGTTCCTGTATTTAAGTGTTTCAGACTGGAGAAACATTTTGTCCTGTTTCAAGCAGGGTCAATCCTGGAAAATGACACTCATTCATTTCCATTCACCCTCAGGGGAGCTGTCTTTAGGATAGTTAAATAATTCACTACAGCATAATTAGAACACTTCTATTCTCATTTCAAACCTACATTACTGTAGGTCATTGAGGAGCCAGAACTATATTTTCTCCCAGTGACAATTATTTTGAGTTTAAGATAAAAGATGTTTTATGACCTGACTGCATTACCTGTGAGCATGCTGTTCCTTCTCAGGGTATGAGAGATTGTTTTCAGCAGGCACTGGATATCTGCACTGGAGAGCTTCATCAATCTCTGCAAGTCTGCTCCAGAGAGGTTTAAAATCTCTTTTACTGATTTTATGTCAGCTGAAATAAGAGGAATTTTTATAAATACTTTTGTCTGTCTTACTGTCAAAGTTTTCCCAATTTCTAATTCTCATATACTTGATGTTTATCTATGCTGCATTCTTGTACAGTGGGCAGGCAACATTCACTTGGAATGTACCAACACAAGCTGTAAAATTGTTTGGAAAATTATTATTGAAGCATGGGCAAAACCCAACACTTTTAATTACTCAAAAAACTTCTTTATGAAATACTTAATTACAGTTCTAAAATGTTAGTGTCCATATGCCTGCTTATACCCACAAACACACAATTATGTCAAAGATGTCACTGTGGTGACAGATCTGTTAGTGAGACACTGGTAAATTAAATTACCTTTTTTCAGGGCAGCAATTGTTCTAGGGTTCAAGTCAAACTGGTCCCAATCCATCTCCTGACACAGCACAGCAATGAGCAGCACATCCCGTAATTATCTGTGATTAAAGTGGCTTTTATCACAGACACAGGCAAGAAAGAATAGGCATAAATCAGTGTCAAAAGTTTCCAGGACTTTTTTTTCCATTTTAACAATATATTTATCAGTTATCTTAGAGACATAACAATTGTTCTGGGATTATTATTTTATTATGAGAATTATTGATACTATTATTATTTTATATATTGTTATTATTTTACTATGGGAAGAGTGTGGCCAGCAGGCTGAGGGAGAAGATCCTCCCTCTCTACACAGCCCTAAGTGAGGCCACATCTGGAGTGCTGTGTTCAGTTCTGGGAAAGACAAGGAGCTACTGGAAAGGGCCCAGCAGAGGCCACAAAGGTGATGAGGGGTCTGGAGCATCTCTCTGATGAGGAGAGTCTGGAGAAGAGAAGACAGAGAGGAGGAGATCTCATCAATGCATATCAAGACCTCAAACGTGGGTGCCAAGAGGATGGTGCCAAACTCTCTTCAGTTTCACCTCAAGATGAAGAACTCTTACACCCAGGGTGGCAGAGCACTGGAACAGCTGCCCAGGAAGGCCATGGAGTCTCCCTCTCTGGAGACATTCCAGACCCACCTGGACTCATTCCTATGTCACTCCTGTGTCACCTGCTTTAGGTGACCCTGTCTTGGCAGGGGGGTTGGGCTGGCTGGTCTCCCTTCCAACCCCGACTATTCTGCAATCCAGCCCTTTGGCAGAAGTCTTGTCTGATGGCTGTTTACATTTATCCTATTAAAGAATTCAACCAATAATCCCAGAGTTAAGAGCTATTGGTAATTCTAATTGCCTGTAATTCTGCACAGTGCTTTTACTCTGGACTGCAGCTCACAAGCAAGCTGGGCGGTCAATTTATTTCTATCCTGTCAGTCTTCATACGAGGCTTTCATTTTCAAGCAGAAAAAAATCTCACACACGAGCAATTTGGGATGACCCAGGATTATTGATGCATTGGACAGCCAAATATACATTTATTAGCTAAAAGCAAATTCAATATTAAATTGTTAAAATCTGTTTGTTTCTTGTAACGGCTTTTAATACTTTGGTCTAAAACACAGCAGTTTAGCACCATGGCTGCCTAGAAGAGTACTGTGAGGTTCTGAGCATTATTCTGATAAGCTTTATGAAGGATTGCAGCAGACACCCAGGAGTTATATGAGAATACATGACTTTATGAACATTCCCTTTTTCAACATGGAGGAGAGAGGCTATGATGGGTCCTAATAACAGAATAAATCTAAGAGAGGCAAGTTACTTTTAAATAACACCCCTTTCAAGCAACATCCTGAGAAGGTTTAGAAGCCGAAACTTACTAAAATCAATCATGATAACGATGACCCTTGACTGAAGGGCTCCAAACCATTCATTGCGCACTCTCCGCTCACAGGAAGCCACTCCACGGATGAGGCACAGGGGAGAGCGAAACACCGGGAGAGGGTCACGGTGCAGCCGGGGGTGTCCCACAGACCCGGGGCGAACACAGAGACATAGGGACATAGGGACATACGGACACAGCGCGGGGCCGCCACAGGCCCCTCACGCCGTCACGAATCCCCCGCCGCCGCCGCAGCCAATCAGCGAGCAGCTTTCCCGCGGCAGGCCAATCAAAGCTCCCCTCAGCGACTGCCCTGGCAGAACAGCCAATGGCAGGGCGCCGCTCGTTCCCCTCCCGCTGGGCCGGCCGGGAGCGGCGGGGCCGGGCTGGGTCAGAGGCTCGGGCGGGCGCTGCGGCAGAGGCCGCGGGCTCTTTGTGGAGCCGCCCCTCTGCGGAGCCGCCCCTCGTGGCCGCGGGACCCGGGAATCGGTGTGGCACTTCCGGGAACTCGGTGGACGCGGCTGTGGCGCCCGCGCCCTTCGCTTCCGGGATGCGGGGCAGGAAGGAGGCGGGAATAGCACGCAAAGGGACACGGGATTGGCTGGCAGTCCCTTGGCGGGTGGGCGGGGCCGACGAATCGCTGCTTTCTATTGGTTGGGTGCCGTGTCTGTCGCGCAGAGCAGCGCGGCTATTGGGCGGCGGCCGTGCCCGTCCCGCGGCGGCGGCGGCGCGCGGGGGAAGATGTCGGGCGGCGACGCGAAGAAGCTGGTGCGCTCCCCCAGCGGGCTGCGCATGGTGCCCGAGCACCGCGCCGCCCGCAGCCCCTTCGGCCTCGACGAGCCGCCCTGGGTGCCCGACAAGGAGGTACCGCCGTGGGCAGCGCCGCCGCGCTTCCCTTTCCCCTTCCTTTCCTCCTTCCCTTTCCCTTCGCTTTTTAATTTCACTCAGATAATGGGTTAAAGGACGCATTCATGGGGCTGTCACTCCTTCTTCACGGGCGTGCGGCCCCGTGGCGGAGCGATTTGGTGGGCAGAAGTGTAGTGAACTGTGCAGCATTGCTTTAAATGTTTATAAAGGTGGTTCTGGAGGCCGTGTAGGTTCAAAACTAATTGCATAAATTGTTAAAGCAATAGGACTGAGTTAGAACAGCCCTTCTGGCTCCTGGTGTGAATGTTCGTAGTGTTAAACAGTCAGTGACAGTTCCGTCTGTTTCAGTTAACTTTGCTTTTAAATACTTACCAAGTAAACAACGTGATGGTGATATTTTTAATTTCATGTAATTGGAGTTATTTGTTGTCGCTGCAGCCAGATGCACATACAACATAGAAACCATTGTTTGTTTATTTATTTATTGCCAGCGTTCTGTGGTGTGGACACACGCCAGTGCATTTAAATGTGACCGGAATGAAGATTTATTTTAGATGAGCCAGTGTGAGTTTAAGCCGGGAGTCATCCAACAAAGCCGCGCTTTGGCAGATACGGACGTGCTTGGTCTGTTTTGAATGGGAACACTGAGTCCTCCCTTGCTTAGGAATGAAGAAGAAAATTTTCTCCTCTTCCTGGTATCTCTTGAGGCAGAAAGTTCTGTGTAAAATAATAATAATAATGATAATTCTGGCGGCTCGCTCTGCCAGCACAGTTTGTGCAGCTCAGGCCAGCCTCTGCTGATATACAGGGTGGGAGTCCTAAGTCACTTGATGGCTTGCCCAGAACAGCCTTTTTTTGGCAAGTGAGTATTCAGCTCGTTCTCAACAGGCGATCTGCTGCAGTACCTTGCCGGAATTTTCTCAGGTCAGTCTGTTCCATGCACAGAAAGCCTCCGGCCCCCAGCAGCAGCGGTTTCGTGCCTTACCCGGAGCCTGGCGAAGGTGAATTTTCGTGTCCTTTGCAGGGCCGAGCTCCGCTGGCACCGCCTGTGCTCTGGGGTCTGGGTGTGTCTGGTGGGGCGAGCGCTGATCCCGGAGCTTGCAGCCAAGGCTTGTGCAAGGGCTTTGCTTTGTGCTGCTCCTGCGGGAGTGGCTCCATCCCCTGCACTCACCTGGAATTCCCGACATCGTCTTCATCAGGGGTTATCCTTTGTGGAACAGTTCAGTTGAAATTAGTTTTGTCCCTGACCTCCCTTCGGAAGTGCAGTTTAGCCTGTCAGTATTCCGTGGTTATAGCAGACTAGTTTCCTTAAGGAAAACAAAGTACCTCTAACGCAATTCTAATATGTACAGCCATCTTAATTCAACTAAAGATTGTTTGGGGATTGTGATAGCATTTATTTAAAGTAGATATATTATATATAAAGTTAGATATATTTAGAGAATTAAGTCTATATATTTTAGGTAAATCAGTCTGATGTGTGTTGTTAGTTTGAATTTTGTATTCCAGTTCTATTGTAGGTATTAATTCTCCTTAAAATTCAACTTTTTCCCTGTAGTTTGCTGGTTTATAGGCTGAGGGTGTTGAATTGTGACTGAATGTGCTCAGTGATATTTGCTATTGAGAGGAAGTGTGATAGAGGTAAATACTTAAAATGCGTTTGTTAATGCAAGATTAAGAATATTAATTGTTATTTGCATTCGTGGCTAGTTATTTTACTAGCTTTCTGGAAGTACTTTAGAGTTCTGACATCCCTTTGGTTAACAATTGCAAAATATGTTACAAATTTTTCCTTAAATAAAGTAGGTATGTGACACACAGGTAAGCTTATAAATTCCATGTTTTTCTTAAGAACAATTAAATTTAAAGAGATGGGGTTATCTAGGCAATGAATTAGTTGAGAATGCTTACTCTTCTTACTGTGTCAGACATAATTAAAGTGTCTGTGTCCAAGACAAGACCTTGAGTGGTATTAACAAATGCTGATCTGGCTTTTCAAATCCATTGGCTTTTGCTGTGCAGCCAATAACTCTCACAAATCCAGTAGCTTTATTTTTCTTATGTGAGAAATGTCAACAGGCTTATTTTTTTTAAAATTAAGGCCACCTAAGAATTATGGCAGTTGGTTTTGTGCAGCTTATACAGCATTGAAATATAATTCAGTTTTTAATTTTTATGTTGTAAGATTATACAATCTTCAAGTATCAGTTACTATGAAGAATTTGAAATGCAAGGCTGAAGCAGGACTACTGAAAACTTTACTTTTGGTAATCTTCTTTGTAATCCAGGTAATGAGGGGGATTTATGAAAGTCTGTGCTGAGCATCAGTAAACTCGAGACAGAGCTTAAAATGTTGATCTCTGCATATGCCGTGCCTGACTCAGAATTTCTTTGTTAATCACCAACAGAGCTTAATTGATGATATTTCTGTTAAGGAAATCTTGGACTAGAAGTTGAGTAAAATGTGTCCGTTTGCCTGCAGAAGTGGCCAAACCTCGTGATATCCAGCTGTGCACCAGATGTTTCCGTGGCTGAGGAACACTGTGTGGCAGGGTTCCCTGGGCTCCTCGGTGGCTGCAGAAGGGAACTGAGCTGAGCTTTCCTTGGCTGGCTCCTCTCTTGGCTCAGGCTCTTGGAGGGGCACTGGTTGTGTGGCAGAGCTGCCCTTGGGCTCCTGGCAAATTTCAGGCTCAGGCAGTGTCAGAGAGCACCAGGAGCTGTGTCTGCCCTGTGTTTGCATCCCTCTGGCTTCAGCTGCCGTGGCAGCTTTTTTCTGTGCTCCAGGTGGGATTTCCTGAGTTCTCATTTGCAAAGGCTCACTGTGTTAAGGAGTGTCAGGATTCCTTATGGGTTTATATCTTCAAAAGGGCAGAGCAGTCGTTGGCTGCTGTGAAGTTATTTATTGTAAAGGCACATCAGTCTCAAAAGACAAGGAGTCCCAAGTGTTCAAGTCCATGCTGAAAGCTTTGGGCACAGAGTCCCGAGTATCAGTCAAGTCCCGGCTGGAGGAAGAAGCAGCTCCTGATGCAAAGCCCTGAGAAGGCAAAGTTGCAGCAGCAGCTCCTCTCTTCTTCCAGGTGATGATGATGGTGCTGAGGAGAAAGGAGAGAGAATCTCTCCCCAGTGCATGGATTCTTATTTACAAATTACCCAGTGAGCTAAAAACACGAATCTGAAGCATTTCTTCTAAACCTGTTAGAATTTTGGTTCTATAATACGAAAGTTTACGCATAACTTGTGCATATAGCCTATCTGCTCTATCTGAAGAATGTAAGCAATATTCTTACTATATTTTTATTATCTCTAGAACTGTGTTTTTGAGCTCTCACTGCAGCTTGTTTTCAAAGCTTGTTTTTGTTTTTGAGCTCTCACTGAACTTGCTTTTCACACTAGATTCTAAGGCTTTTGCTTTTTAAGGCACTTAAAACATATTCTTACTTATGAAACTAGCTTACTTAAAACTTAAGTTTACACCTCTATTTCATGTCTGTGTGGCTTAATATATTTTAATTTCTCTAAAGGTTTTTAATTCTTGCCTTGTGTTCTCTCTCTGAGGGACTCAGGCTTCTATTTTCACAGTCCAACAAAGGAGCTCAGCCAGGTGTTCCCATTCATCACTTCTTGAATCATTCTGTTATTATTTATGCAGATAAAGTATGTGAAGTGTAACTATAGATTCCTGTCCATCCATGGGATTTTCACCTCTGGCTGGATCCATGGAATTATGGAAATAAGTTATCACACTTGAGCAAACCCATGAGAAGCTTGCAGTGAAGCAGCTCTCTGTATTTTAAATTAATGCCAAGATCCAACAGCTGTTGGATGTTCTTCCATTTTCTTCTTGCTAGATGAAGTAATCTGATACTGCTATTGGTGGTTGCACATGAAATGAATGTACTTGTGACATGAATTCTTATTTAATTTCTTGCTTCACATCTTTTTGTTTGAAGACACGAGAAGTAACTTGTGAGAAGTAACTTGGACATCGTGCTTCCTTCTCTGTTAATGTGATAAAAACCCTCCAAGCAATAAAGCTTAATTCAGTACTAGTCACTCTGTAATTATGTCAGTGTATGGATGAATAGGAAGAATTCGTCTTTCAAGATGTTCTCAATAAGTATCTTGTCCCAGGCAAGGTAGAAGTTGACATTATGCAGATGGTTCACTTGGTTCTGGTTACTTAAAGGAGAAATACCTCAAAGGAGCAGTATCTTGAGCTTGCTTGTGTCAGAACATTTTCCTGGGAAAATCCCATTTTGCAATGCAAAGGTGCACCTTGACTTGTGATTTATTTAGGACTGCTCTTTGAATCAGGCAGGGGGAATTCAGAAATATTTTTCTATCGTCTGTGTTACATAAGAGGATGGATAATTTTGTTCCTTCCTAAAAACCACTTTTATGTGTAGCATAACATTCTGTATGAAATCTATGTAGGACAGTATTTAGAAGAGTTTGGGTTTGATCATTTTTTCCCTCTAGCTGGTGACTTGTGCTTTCTGCATTTTGGCCAAAAACAAATAAACAAAAAACTCCAAATCCCAACCTCCCTAAAAACTCAGTCCAGGCCAACGAAAAAAACCTCACCACCACCAAAACCCAACCAGAAAAACCCCAAATATTTTCATAAAGAAAATTAATTCGAACTCAGGTAAATTCAAGGCATACCAAAATTATTGCCAGGTCCAGCTCCCAGGCAAGCTATTGAACTACAAGTCAAAAATTAAAACATCAAGGTAGAACAGAACAGGATACTATCTGTAGAGTTTTACTTGTTACAGAGGTGAAACCTGGTGTATGCTGAAATTGTTTCATGCTGAACATTATTTATCAGTGTGTGTTGAAATCACCTTTTCTGCAGCCATTGTGAAAAGATGTGTTTGGATGCCGTAGTTCAGTGTTGTTTAAAACAATCCGGGAATACTTCTAGTGCTCTTTCGTGTGGGATTTAAAAACAGCTTGTAAGAAATTGTAACAAATTCTCCAGGTTGTAACAATTGTAACAAATGCTGCAAGTAGGTGTTTGTTCCACTGCAGTGACTGCCATTACCGTCTAATGTGTTAAATGTCTGTTTAGACAGCAGAGCCTTTCATATAAACTATTGCCAACTATTAACAAGCTTACACTTCAAAAGAACATGTAAAATTTCTGAAGAATTTTTAATTCAGCTGCTGTACTATTTTCTTGGCTGCAGCTGTTGAACTTGTGACAGTGATTGAGTATCTGCTGGAGCAAAAGTCTCTGAATAGAAGCTTTTGTAACCTGTAAAGGGTTAAGTATTTGAAATGTGTTAATTAAAGGCAAAGGATGATTACTGTGTGCTTAGCAAATAGCACCTGCTCGGTTTAGGGCATGTGTTTAAGAGGACATTCTGCTGTAGTCTGAGATAGTCTGGTTTGAGGAGTTTTGGTTTCTAGAGTTACAAAACTTACTCCTGAGTGAGATGTCAGGCATAATTTTGTATTAATATTTGCAAGTAAATATAGCAAAAATTGCATTACAAGCCTCAGACACTGGAGTTTGTTATGGTAGATAAAAATATGTAAAGTTTTGTTGAAAATCCAGTGACCTAAGGGCTGGGTATTGGCCCTTTAGTAGGTGACTTTCTATACAGAAAATTATGATTGTCCAGCAGTCACTGATCATTTCTGGTTGTTAATACAGGCAAAACTGTTACCCCTTAAACTCTACTTAGTTGCAAGGGAGAAACTCCTTCAATTTTTTTCTGTCATTTTTTTGAAAGGAGTGTGGGTGTAAGTTTGTTTTAGGAAAGAGATATTTCAGGAAGTGACTTTTTGTAGCTGGAATAAACATTAGGTCTTGGTGGTTTGGAAGAAAACCAAATATCTCTTAGCATGTTTCAAAAATGTGTGAGTATTGAGAGGATTAAATTGTGTAAACAATGTTTTGGCAAGTCAGCAGAGCATCGTAATAGAGTAAAGTGAGGACAACTTACAGAAAAACAGTTGACTCTGGAATATAGGACTGTCTGGATAGCCAAACATTATCAAGAATGGTAAGTAATTCTGAGATGTAGTTTTGTCTGCTGGCAGGATGCACTATTCATTAGGGGGAAGTTTGGCAGCTTTTTTTGTTTTGCAAATGGGAATGACACTATTTTACTACATCAATATTAAATGAAAGCTATCCATGGTGAAAAGATAAAGGATGGAAATTTGTTGGAGGTGTTTCTTTATAGGGCATAATAAAAAGCTCGTTCTTCGTATACGATGGTAGAATTAAATGTTTAAAAAAAATTGTAGGCTAATCTTAATTTTTACTGTTTTCTAGTGCCCAAGATGTATGCAGTGTGATACAAAATTTGACTTCATAACTAGAAAGGTAAGAGAAATCAATGAAATATGAAGAGTAAGTAAAATGGACATCTCTTGAAAAGTAAACCAGGATTTGTCTTGAGTTTGGAAGAGAGAAATTCCAATTAAAGTAGAAAGTGTAAGCTACATAATTAGGCTTACTGGATGAAAACATTAGCATTAAATTATGTTTATTAATGGTAAGAGATCACTGTGTAATGCAGACTGGTGTGCAGAGTATGACATGGAGAATTCTGCAAAGCACCCTCCCAGAGAAGGCCAGCAGTGATTTTTAGGAAGGAACATCATTCCTTTGTATAATTATATTGACACTTTGTTAGCACAGGCTCATGAAAGTGAAGAAAGATGTGGCACGTGTAGTGCAGTGACATAGTTCATATTTTTTAATTTAATTGTTTGGAGGGAGAGGGAAGGAGAAATTTTAAACCGGATACACTTAGATGTTATACCAGATGACATGCTGCTGTGTTTCCCTTGTGTTAGCTGTGGGAAGCAATTGGAGGGAGCTCTGGAAAATAGGTACTCCAGAGAATTTTGCAGAACGTTTGGAAGGAAAGCCTAACACTGACCAAAACTGCAGTGTTATCAGTTCCTTGTATCAAACTTCCAGTCTTACTTTGAGCCACAGATTAGTTCCTGCTTGCCTGGGAGTACTTGTTCTGTCATGAGAACTTGCACCAGGAAGATCTGCTGGCACTGTCACACCCCAGCAGTGATCGGGAGCACAGGCCACTGGTTGCAGATTCAGAGGCTGTGAAACACATTGCAATACTTGTTCTGGTTTTGCAACTTCACTGGATTTGTGTTGTGCTGCCTGATACCTCTGATAATAGGAATAGCTTTAGGTTCTAAGTATGAAAATTCTTATATTTTTTCCTTGGGAGAAACTTGAGACTAAGTTTTAAAAGAAAAGAATAGAATTTTCAGTTGAAGAATAGAAGCTTCAGTTGAAGTTCTCCAAGATCTTTTCTCAGAAATGGGAAGGGACCTGGAAACCACTCTTCTCATGATTTTTTTATTGACAGGGAGGTGAAGGATTTACTGGACACCAGAGAAGCCCTTTCCTGTCCTTTCTGCTTCAGAAGCATCTTTACAGAGTGCCAGCAAAGGCTTACAGTGCTGCTGTTCATATTATACTCATTTCTTTGTGTCCAACCTTCAGGGATTCTTGTCTGCCACTGTAGAAGTTAATTTCTTCTGCCTGTCCCTCAACTCGCATATTTCACACCTGAGAAACTGTTGTAGTAACCTTACTGAATCATTCCCTACCAGTTTCCTTCGTCAATAAATAAAGGAAATGTTCTCTTGTGCTTAGCATCACTGCCGAAGGTGTGGGAAGTGTTTCTGTGACAAGTGCTGCAGTAAAAAAGTGCCTCTGCCTCGCATGTGCTTCGTGGACCCCGTGCGCCAGTGCGCGGAGTGTGCCCTGGTCTCGCAGAAGGAGACGGAGTTCTATGACAAACAGCTCAAAGTGCTCATGAATGGTAAGCACTCAGTGCTCACATGTGCTGCTTCTGTCTTGTTTGTATTCATTCAAACGTCACTGAACAGCAGGAGCAATGCCTCTTGTCCCACAAGCTGCGGGTTTGTCTCCTCTTTGTCACGCTTCTTGCATTTCAGTTGATAATTTTGTGTTAGTGGTTTATTTAGAGAGAGGTTCACACTTCTTTGTCAATGTTTACACCTCTCAGTTTGTACTTCTTGGTCTTTATGAGGAGTGATTTAATTAAAGACAAAATTTTAATACCTGTGAGAACAGGTGTGTGTGCAGTTGGCATTTTTCTTGAAATAATGCTTTTAATAATCCTTTAGCCATATTGCTGTTGCATTAAATAAGGATAAAAAATACTTTGGAGAAAGTTTTAATATTTTCAGACAAGATAGAGTGCTTGTTTCAAGCTTCATCTGAGAGCTTTGATCTTGTCCATGGCCTACAGCTGTGGATGATGGCAGATCATCATGAGTACTCAATTTTCCATAGGTTTAAACCTTCATGCAATACAGTAATTCATGTCCCAATTACATTAAGAAAGCTGAAACTTCAGTTTTTAAAATATTCTGTGATGCTTCAGTGCCTTTTGATGATCTCTCAGCATGATACCAGTGTGCACAATGGGTAAGCTAAGCCCCATGTGTCATGGGCATGGATGTTCCTGAGGAGATCCTTGGTTCAGAAGGGAGTGTATTCATCCTGGAGCACATAAATCATTCTTCACTCTGCTTTGCCATGAGGGCATAGATGAGTTTTGAAATCACATCTTTTAAGCTGAAGACTTCTTTTTAGAGCTTGTCCTGTTTGATTCATGTTCTGAAGTTGTTCCTGACTTGCTGCAGAGCCACAGATCATGGTCAAAGACACAGTGATGGTGGCTGTAATGTCCTTGTGCTGTAATGTCCTTCTCCATCCTTGGTGCTGCTGTCTCTGTCTCACTTCAGCAGCACGGGGTCTGTACTGGGGCTCAATGAGCCTGGGTGAACTGGGAAGTAACGAGGTGAGACTCTGGGGCTGCATGGTTCGGGTTGTGGAGATGGATTGCAGACCATTTGGCAGGGCTGGATGTTATTTTCATTTCCCAGGCCAGCAGTATTGGGATTAGGTAATACAGGGAGCATGAGGCATGGAGGAAGTAAAGGGGTCGGGCATGTAAGGCTGCTTGGAATTCTGAGTCACTTCTCTCATGTAGCAACAGTGACTTTCCCCATGCCAAAGCAGTTTTGAGGGGGAAGAAACACAACATGAACGCTGAAGTTCATTGACCTCACAACAAGACTGAGCCAGCCTTCAGTAATGAAAAAGAGATGTCTTTACAGTTTCTTAAGCATAGAACTGAAGGTCACATCCTGCAATTAAATTGTTATTTTTTAATACACAGTCATTTGTGTTACAGTGACCACAGAGGGTCTTTAATTGCCTGTCTTTGCCACCTCAAAATCTTATTTAAAAAAGATTCTTCTTGGATATAATCTGCATTTCTACACATGGGAGAAATTGCATAGCATACGTTAAAGGTCCTGTAAGTCAGAACATAAAGATCAGCTTTTTATACTTGTTTTGCTGCTGTTAATCAGTTTAACATTTCAGTTATTCTCTTATTTCACTCAATGCAGTGTATTAGTAACCAAAGTTAGCTATTCTTTCTGATACTGGAATGTTGCTTCTTGAATTCTGTATTAGAATACTAAAATGTTTCTTTCCAGGTGCTACATTCTTTGTAACTCTGGGAACATCTGATAAATCTGAGCTCATGGTTTGTCGACTTTCCAACAACCAGAGGTGAGAAAAGTTGATAGAAATTGCACTTGGAAACTGAAGCACTGTAGTACTTACAGCTCTATTATTACATAGTAACCTACATATAAGAGTAACATGCCCTGAGGATATTGGAGAGAGTAATCAGACTGAAAGGATAGACCCAACAATACTGAAATGTTTGAATTTACTAACAGTGTGGATCGGAATGCCTTGGAAGGGTGGCATTTCAATGAAAAGTAGTATTTTCTGTTTGATTTCAATCTGTCCTCACCCCAAAGAACACATAAACAGCATCACTGAGAGATTGTTTTATTTTTTTCCTTTGATTTGGACTTGATATTGTAGAAAAAAATTGGAAAAAACCCTTTTTCTTCTATTATGTAGATACCTGGTTTTGGATGGAGACAGCCATTATGAAATTGAAATTATACAGATTTCAACTGTTCAGATACTTACAGAGGGATTTACTCCTGGAGGTAAATTTTTCTTTTAATATAAATGAACTATAAAATCTGAAGCTGCAGTTATTGAGCAAGACTGAATGCTAGTACATTCAGTGTGTAACTGTTGGTTACAACTGCTCTCAGAATAGAGCAAAATCTGTGAGACCTTGTCCCATGTGGTTGCTGGGATTTGGGGGAACACCTAAAGATTGAGATGTTCCCCTACGGCCTTAATGTGGGAGAGCCTCTTGATAAACCTGAGTAAGGGTGGTTGTCATCTGTTCTCTGGGGTATATACAAATGTTTACTGATTTAAGAGCTCATAGGAGGGAGCTGTTAATCTTTGGTAGCTTCCATTTCAGAATCCAGCTGGGATTTTGCCTTGACTGGTACAAACATTGTTAACAGAATGAAATGGGGGAGGGGGAGTAAATAATTCAACTATGCTTTCTTAATTTCATTCAAGACGAATGGGTGGCCAAACAAAGCTGGTAACATCTAAACTGGAGTGCAGCAACTTACTGCCCCATCTCTTACCAGATTTTAGAGTATTTCAGGATGAACCTGAATATGATTTGACTGAAATGAGAACAAACAAGGTCAGGAATTTCAATAATTGTTCTTTATCAACACTTCTGTCACTGCTGGGTTCTTCTAATTGCACAGCCCATCTGTGCATTATTCAGCCAGTACAGCATGTTAACTTAAATAAACTTACCTTGGTATTCAAATCAACCAGGTGTATTGCTGAGTCACTTAATGCTTCTGTAATTCCTTGTTCACTACTCTTCTGACTGCTTTATCTCTTTTCTGCCTGCCTTCCTTCTTGATGGTAGAAAAAGATATTCACACTTACACCAGCCTTCTGGAGAGCCAGCCTGTTACTGAAGGTATCTGCAGTGCCTTTCAGCATGACTCACCCAAGCATGTCATGACCCCTTCACCTCTTCTCTGCACTGCTGATTATTTGCTTGATCCATAATTGCTGTTCAACTTGAGTTATGTTCAAGTCTGACGTGTATCTATTCCTTCCCATATGTCTGTTTAATAAATCAAGAGTGAATGTTTTGTAACATTCTGGAGAACTATGGCACTCAAGGCCTTCTTTAGATCAAAGTGCTGTTGTCCATGCTGGGAGAAGGGAAGATGAGAAATGTTATCTGCAGTAGTATAGAGAGTTACAGGTCACCTGCTTCAGCAGGTTGCTGAATTGGGTATACTAGAAATGAATATACTCCCTGTGTGCTTTGTGGAAAGGCTTTGCACTGAAACTGTTAATTAATGGCTTGCTTTTACACAACTTTAAAAGAAAGGCCTCTTTGTTACACAAGGTGTGTTCTATCTTAGTAATGCCAGACATGGGCAAAACTGCTCAAGGCTGTAGGTGTGATTTCCACTGGTTTATCTTTCAGGAAACCCTTAATCCATTATTCTGACCAGTAGGTGCAGAGAAGCAATTGATGAAGTTGAATTTCCATTTATCCTAGAAAACAGCTCTTTTATAAACCCTGCTGTAGGCTTCTGATTGGATTAAGTGCATTAACAGCACTAACTAGATTGAGTTTGGCTTAGATTGTGATTTGTTTTGGCTCCTCAGATATTGCAGTAACAGCCTCTGTGCAGATATTTCTAAAAAGAGCTTTGTAAAAAGTGTCCTATGTATGCTGGTGCTGTTCCTAGGGCTTAGTTTACGCTCCACTGCTGCAGGAAGTAATGACAGTAAAGTATCATTCTAAAAGTTCTTGTTTAATGTCTGTATTTTTGCTTTGGTTTGTCTTCATCTCTGCAGCCTCAGTAAGAGACATACAAAGATGTTGTCACAGCAGTGTCTTTGGTAGCAATTTCCTTCAGGAAGTAAATTATGTTGCCAGCTGTTCTCTAGCCTTATGTAAGCATCACTCCCAGCCTTTGGCAGGTTTGGAGGGATTGCTGCCTGTTGTGCCAGACTGCATCCAGCAGGCCCCTGCTTTGCCATCAGTCTAATTGGACCCTAAGCCCACTGACTGCAGGCTACTGTATGAAACTGTGATGTCAATGTCTTAACATGGTGATAGTAAATCAGGAGGGTGTTCCAGGTGTGTGGCTTTACCTGATGGCTGATGCAGGTTCTGCCTTGGTGCTTGGCAGAGACAATGAAACAATATGAAGCTGCAGGTTCCACTGCCTGGCACTACGAGCCATGGTCACGAGCTCCTCGGATCCAGCAGCTGCTTGTGCTCTGAACTGAGCACTGAGCACGTTTCTCCAAACATGCTCATGAGCTGGAAAACGTTGTGTTACTTAGTTGGTAAAACCTGCTGCTGTTCTGGATGTTATTTCTCTTTTCAGGAGGCAACACTCGTGCCGTAGGAATGATCCTGCAGTACAAGGTACCAGGGTCAGAGGAGGTGACACAGATGAAGTTTACTGCTGGTGAAGACTTCAACTGTAACAAGAAGCTGTCAGCAGCCTGGCTGGCAGCTATGCATAAGGTAAGCAAAGCAGCCAAAACTTAGACAAGGATGAAGAAAATCTTCACATGGGGTGTTTAGCAGCACCACAGAGAGCATTCAGCCTTAGGAGTATTTCTGTTATTTTTTTATTAGGGAATTCAGGGCCTTGTTGCTTAGAAACAAGCTACGGCTGGGTGTAATGAACATGACTTTAACTTTCTGCTCAGAGACCTGAAGAACTTATGCACTCTGAAGGGTTTCCCAAGATCTTATGTATGTTAATAGATGAAAAGAACTAAGAATTTGGCTTTAAACTTCCTTGGATTTTGTGCACTATGAAATACTCTTTGGAACCTAAGTTCAGCTAATTGTTTTTGCTGCTTCATGAAGGTTCAAAGAAGTCATTGATTTTTGGAAATAGAAGACTTTGCTCTTTTGGAGCTAGGCCTGCATGGGTAATGAAACTGAAGGTTCACATTTCCTAAGTCAAAAGTTATGGTAGGAAAAACCAAAGCAACACTCCCATCAGTCACCTGATCAACTGCTGTAAAAATTACATAAATGTAATTTCTAATGTGTATGGGCAGGTTTGTGGCTCTTTGCTGCTTTACTGCCATTTTAGAACTCCCCAGGTACCTGTACCCTAGCTTTTACTTCCTATCACCATGAAAGTGCATTCAGCACTTCCTGAATGCTAATACATGCCTCAGATGGAGGAAAATAGAGGAAGAATTTAAAGTTCTGGATTTAAAGGAGGGTTTTTGGAAGGGTAGGAAGCAGATAAGGTGGCTGCAAGTGAAACTGCAGTTAACACTGACATTTTCCCTTTCTGTTAGGCAACAAAACTTCTCTATGAGTCTCGGGACCAGTGAGAACTGTGGATGTGGCCTCCTGAGGGCACACACAGACACCAGCCTCCACAGACCTGCCTCTCACTTTGTGCTGATTTGACAGCTGGAAATATTTGCTGTTCTTGACTTTCTCTCATTCCAATTATGTAAGAACTGGCAAATGCAATGTGAGTATTTTTTTGAACCATGAGTATTCACGGTAGTGTGCAATATGTATACAGTTAATGCTTTAAACAGCCTCACCTTTTAAGACTTTGTATATTTTGTCAAGCCTTTACTGGCACTTAATATGAAAGTGACCTGCACTACAGCTAATGTACAGCACAACTTTTATAGTAACCATTATATATACTGTTTGCTACAGGAAGCAAACAAATGTGTATGTCTCTTCTGCAGAGAATAGCTTTTGGGTCTAGATCTCAGGTTTTTCCCTCTATCCAAATGTTTAAAATCAATGTAAAAAAAAAATATCTGCTTTAGATATGATTTTATAGAAATCATGTGGATTTTTTTAAACATTTAAATATTTCACCAAATACCACCAGATTTGACTTACATGAACTTGACCTTGAAACTTCTGTAATAAGCTTCCAGAATAATTTTTAGTTTTGTATTTTCTTTTTTGGTAACTAGCTTTTGTTAATCTAACTGTAATGCTATCTGAAATTGTATACAATTTAATGTACAAATATGAATAAATTAATTCACTTATTTAAAAAAAAGAGGTGCTATTTAATTTTGTAATATACAACTTCTTTAGTAACGGCCACCATGGTCTCTGAACTCTGAAAATTTTCACTTTTTCTAAAGAAAACACCAATTTTAGTTCTAAGTTAATTTGTCCCAGGTGGAATACTGGGGTACTAGTGCATAGGCACATCTTCAGTGAAGGTGGTAAAACAAGGAGGAAAGGTGTAACCTTGGCAAGCTACAATTAGTGTTTTCATGCAGACTCTCACCAAAGCCACATCTGCTGTTGAGACCTCTATAAAGAGAGTGGAGAATGCAGCCATGCCTTAGCAGTACTTTATTGTGCACATTTACATGTTCTCTGAATTAGTGTATCATAGGCTCTTGAAATCATCACATTCATGTAGCAAATTCTTCAACAATAATACCCTTTCACTTTTCACCACAATATATACAGTTAATGCTGACCTGTGGTAAAAGCAAGTTACAGCACTGCAGAAATGGATATATAAATTATACACAGAACTTGTACATGAAGAGTTAATCAAATTGCATACTGTTAAATGGGAGAAAATTACAAGAAATATGGCTAAAACTTATAACGGGAAATTCAAAATATACTTTTGGTATATAAAATCATGTACAATTAAAATTCCAGTGAAGTGCCTGTTTGTGGGGTTTTTATTTTTTGCTTGAAACTACAATGTAGTGGAACAGGTTATTGCATAACTTGCCTTGGCAGCAGTTGTAGGCTGCCAAGAACCACAGAAACTGTCCTCAAATAAGCTATTGCCTTTCTTAAATCCTTCTCTAAACCTTGTTCCTTTCTTCTCCTCAGCTTGGCATCTACATGACCCTCTTTCTACTTCTATCCAGTCCTTCATATTTTCTTCTAGACTGACTCAGGCAGACTTCAGGTGACACATTATATCCCTTACCAAACTCTTACCCTTTTCAACTATTGCACTTTCATCCCTGCAGACATACAAATCCCTTAAGCTGCTGTAACTTCAATACTAACTGTTGTGTCCAGGCTGGACAAGCTCGGGGGGTTAGTAGGGGAACCTTTACATTTGTAGAGGTAACACCGGTGCTGTAGGCTGAATAATAATAAGAAAATAAAACACCAAGTGAAATATTGTGTAGGGACTTTGAGAAGTGTACAAATACTGTTGG
Organism: Acridotheres tristis; assembly: GCA_037013685.1. NCBI lineage: Eukaryota > Metazoa > Chordata > Aves > Passeriformes > Sturnidae > Acridotheres > Acridotheres tristis. The sequence goes on along the minus strand of CM072892.1, from coordinate 9,611,324 downwards.
TTTTGTTAGTTCTCTAGCTTGATTCTAAATGCAAATAATGCAAGATGCTAGACTAGGTAAAGCTTTTGTTGGGGTTGTCCAGACTAGGATTTAAGTGTTTAGCATGTTGCCACCTAAAATCCTAGCCTTCACCAAGCTTTGGTAACTACTTAATTATGCATGTAACAGGTGAAGATCTCATGTCCTAGAACCCAAAAAGTTGATCGGTAATGAGAACTCAACATTCACTGGTATTGAACAGAAATACCCAAAATCCCGACATGGGACAGTTACTGTGGGGGGTTGGAGCAAACTGGACAGCGCATCTGCACTCTGCAGATGACACCTCTGAACACGGAACACAAGAAAGCTCCTACCACAGAACTCTGACTCAAAACACTGCGTTAGACGAGAGTTGGCGCAACACTGTCGGTACTGGAGGTATCGCTCTCCTCTCAGTGCTGGGTCACACAGAAACGATCCTCACTTACAAACTGCAGATCTTGGAAACTGTGGATGCTGTCCATTTAACAAGAGAAAGCACCATTAAAACTAAGTCTCATAGTTTTATTTCTCTGTGTGAAATGATCAAAAATGATGGCTCCAGTGTATGTTCTAAGTTTCCAGTTACCAGCATGGTACTGCATTGTCGTAAAACTGAATTCAAGCAAGGGTTCGCTGTCGAGGTTTTATTCGTGGATATAACTAAAAAACAGAATAGCAGTATTAGGCTTTGCATGGTTAATACCAACTTACATAATTTATAACTAAAGGGTACTTATTAGGCAGAACTGAGTGATGAAATGTTTTGGGAGGTGAGGTTTTTGTAAGCTTGGGGGTGTTCTCACGCAACTCCTGAAAAACAAGAAGCTGGAGGAAAAGGGCTGATTACTCCTGCCACTGGCAGCAACGTAGCTGCTCTGAAAATGACGTGGTGCATTTAGCTCAAGATCCAGAACAGACAAAGGATGCTTTTACATAAGTACAAAAATTCCCTGTTGAGCATTCCAGAGAGCTTATTTCCTGCTCCGCAAGGTTCTCTTATGTATTTTGTCCTCAGTAGCTCTCTACTTAGTCACCTTACATTCCTGGCCTCTCCTGACAGTGTTCCATCTGTCTGAGCAGCATAAACGATGTGCCCACAGTTGTAATCTTCAAGGCTTTTTCCTGTTTTACACTCACACACACACCTATGTTCTTATCTTGAGCCAGGTACTAAAAACCTTCCCAAAGAACTTTCTGAACCAAGGCTTCAAGCTGCCTAATGGAGCTACCAAACTTTCCATAAGGGCTCTATATTTTAGCCAAGGGGGAGAAAAAAGTCTAATTAAAGCATAAACTATATTAAATATACTAACTTGTTTAATGACAACCAGCACCAATCTCCTAACAGTAGCCTCTCCTGTTTGTTTACAATGGCATAGAGGCCAGAGAGAATAAGGATAATCTGCTTTATACCACTTCATAGTGCTGTGGATGGTGCACAGAGGGATTCTGACCAAGTATCTGTCTTCTGTTGCTACTTCAGGAGCATGTGAAATATAGAAGGGAGAGGGTGAAAGAACTTACCCCAAGGAGGTTTTTAGGCACATAGCCTTCCTTGTCATTGAGGCGGGCCCACCACCACTCCGTTTCATTGTCATCCTTGCGCCTCAGAATAGTGATGGCATCGCCCTCGTGGAATGACAGCTCGTCATTGTTCTGGGCTTCATAATCCCACAGAGCATACACCACCCCTTTATTCATCACTCCCAGCTTCTCCTGAACTCCTGTTAACAACATCAGATGGTAAAATAGCCTCTTTTTCCCCTCTGAGATTTTTACTATTGACACGGTGGCCCAAATATTAATCTCCTGTTAATAACATTTCATGAACAGTTTTCAGCACTTCCATGATGAAATGTTAGAAATTTAACTACATGATAAAACAGTATCTTACAGAATAATTTAGAGAATGAAGTTTTTCTCTTTTATTATACATGCAGTGGAAAGTGCTTCCTACAGCAAACACTTGAGGCTTTCGGAACTCACACAATGTCAGATCTGACAGAGCCTTAATGAAGCTTTAATCCTTTGATGGAAATTAAAAATTTGTCTACTCCATTGAAGTGCTTTTCTTGCAAACTGTATTTTAGTTACTAAGCACCTTCTGTAAGTTAATTACTCAAAGTGTATTTCTTTCTTTGTGTGAACTGCTAGAAATTTGTGCATCTAGAAGTTAGGAGTCTCTCTGTCAAAACACTTGCAACTCACTGTTATGTTCAAAACCTCCCTGTAGAAGCATCTCCTTGAAATGAAATTAAAAGTTTAAAAATCTTAGCATTTGAAGGAGTCTGTGAAGTAATTCAAAACCCAGAAGGACTAAGACCAACATCACAGTGAAATGATGATTCTGGTTTTTGCACTTTGAAAGCACAGGGACATGATGGGCCATATCATCCAGTCTGGGGCCTAAGCAGATGTTTCACACAGATCAGAGGGACAAATAAAGATGAATCTTAGAAAAGAGTTAGTGTCACAGCTTACCATACAAAAACTGGGAACACTGAATATAACCTTCTTCCATCTCCTCACACTTGTCTGCAGCAGTTTCTATATCACTTATAGTTGAAGCAAAAATAGCTGCCCCAGATTCAACCAGTAGTTTACAGAGATGAACACTATTGCAAGAAGCTGCACAATGCAAGGGTGTCCTGAAATAAAGCAAAAAATGTACATGTGTAAAAAGAAGCTTCCATGAATCCTGACTTTCATGGTGTCATGTAGAGCCTCTCTGTTTTAAAAGGAAATTTATGTTTATAGTATGTGTATGCATTGTCTAAAACCTGTCAAGCAGCTAGGGCGGATTTCAGGATTTACCTGACTCCAGTAAAGCCAAGAATGATGATAGCAAAACTAATAATTTTCACAGCTTACAAAGCTGTTGGGTGTAAAAGGGCGTTTTCCACTACAAGGAAACCTGAAAGGTAAAAAAAAAAAATCCTCACAGAGGTGAGGATTCACACTCCCCCCCAAGACTTCTGGAATGCTACAGCTAAGGTGAGATTCTTCAAGAACACCAATATCTATAGTGGGATCTACAATGAAGAAACTTAAACAAATTAACTTTTGTCATTTGTTATTTATAGTTTAATTATTTCAGCATCTGAACAAGAAATGCAAGTCTACCACTAATTATCACAAACTGTAATCTAATTTATGGTTTAAGTGTGCTTGCTCAGGAACTGAACATGCTGTAACCTTGCATTTGAGTTCATCTCCACCTACAGCTTAGAGAGTACTCATTTGCTGGGGATAAAGAGGAAGGAAATTGTTCCCTAAACAGGTCTCAACTAAATCTTGAATGTGCATCTAAATGGTGTTTCTCCCAGATACTAGGTTAGAAATCTTGACACTTACCACCCATCACTATCTGCTGCATTTACATTTACTCCAAAATCGAGTAGGAACTTCACAATGTGGTGATGACCAGCACACACTGCATTATGCAAAGGTGTAATGCCTTCATCATTTGGTTTACTGGGATCATCAACCTGTTGAAAACACAAAATAGTTCAGCACTTTTTTTTCCTGAACGCTGCATGAGGTTGCATTGTTTAAAAAGCTTACCTCATATATGATTCGTTGTACCAGATCAAATTCACCCTCCAAAGAAGCATCTAGGAGGAGAGCCAAGGGATTAAACTTCACTCTCAAACCATGGCCTGTTCTTTCTGAGTTGGGTTTCTTCAAGTTGGTACGTTTTGTCTGAGTAGAGATGAAGGTTGGAAGGCATCATTTCAGGTTATACAAGTAGAAAAATTATTCATTTATGAATCTCATCTTCCTTAAATGGTATTTAGAACTAGGCAATCATTTCTATTTAAGTCTCTAAATAAAAGGCTTGATACATTACTACATTTTATGCAGTTAAAAGCAAAAAAGCAAGCCAATATAGTTTCAAAGCGTCTAATTAAAGACAGTGAGTACAAGGAATGAAGTACTTAAGTCAGTGTTTTAAGCATCATCATCTTAATTGTATCTAATATAAGCTGTGCATATTACTGGTGGATTATCTAAAACACTGAAAACTTTTGCTTAGACTAGAAAGCACCACACAATTAAGCCAGAGTCTGTACTTAGAGGAATCAATGCCTTGAATTAGCAGGAGTCGCTCTTGTAGGTCAAGACTGGCAAGTTGGGAGTTTTGTTGCAGGAATGAAAAGTACAGAACGTGAAGCTATTTTATGTGACATTCTAGCAAGTGTTATCAGAAGCAGCATTTTCAAGATCTGAAGCACATTTAAATGTGTTTTGAGAATATTCTGAATCCCTTACATGTGTCCTTGTTGCTTTCCGGGGAAAAAAAAATCTATTATTAACTACAGCTTTTATAGAATGCTTTTAGTCTCTAGCTCTGTAGGATCTGTTTTCACTTATGGTCCTATATAGGATGGCTATTTCAGTTGGGAAAATAAACCCTCCACATTATGAATAATATTAGTTGCTAGCATATCCCATTCTCTCAGACGTATCCTGGCCCTTATGCTCATGGAAAATACTTGTGCATACTGCAGTTGAATTCTCAGAGGAATGCAAGATTCTTAGCTGAACCTAAAAATGAGGATGAACCTTGGTTTCAGAGAGTGAGTGATATCACAACAACAAAGAATAAAATCCATTTTCTTCTGTATTTTTCAATTCTCCAAATGTGGTAGATTTTGGTAATGGCAAGTATTTAAAAGATTTTAGTGCAGCTGGAGGATGGACTTTGGAAGCAATTCAAAGTATGTGACAAGCCCATTAGAAGAACATTTCTGCTATCACAAGCCAGTTGTGCTGCTGCTAGAGTTAGCCCTGGTCCATCTCCTCTAAGAGGGCTAAAGGAGTGCAGTTTCCCCAGAACACCTATTTCAGCTTGCCTGCTATCAGTGCTTGCCTGCACTGATATAACTATTTGTATGAACCTAAGGGTAGGCTATCTTTGAAGACCCGGATAGATTAAAAAAAAAAACTAAAAAAAATCTGCAATTCCAGAATTAGTTCTACAGCAAGAACCTCCAAAAAGTTGAAAAATACATACACAACCTCCTGCTACCTGTTTGCATATTTTCCTTATTAAACAGCTAGAGCAGTAAAGAAACTAATTCATCAAAATTCTCCCTGGAACTCCCCTGGTTTTCTTTCCTTTTAATATCATGAGACTTCAAGTGCAAAGATATCGCTGAGCACAAGCTTACTATATTCCAATTATGCCTAAGCACAAAGCTAATTCTGTAGTTCACAAAGCTGTTCTTTTGCTTTGTTACTTACTGCAGGAAGTGGAGGAGGAAGAGCAGGTGGCAAAGGAGCTTCATCTTCTACTGGAGAACTGACCTCTGGTGTGGGACTGGGTGACTGCTCAGTAGAAGGAACTATAGCAAGATTGTTGTTGTTGTCTTCAGTTGTCTCAGGTGTTTGATTTGTGGTTTCAGTGCTTATCAGCTCCTCGGTAGCAGGAGAAGGTAACTCATTATCATTGGCATCTGATGAAGGGGGTGGTTCATCAGGGACAGGAACTGTAGGTTGCACGGGGATTGGTTCTTCAATATTGCCATTGGTGCTGGCATTCCCATTATCAACGTCAGCTAAGTTGCCTATGAAGTCCTGTGGATTGCTTGGCTGATAAAAAGGAGCACTTTCTATCCCTCCAGCCAGGGTATTAAAGCGCTGATATAATAATTTTTGTATATTTGGTCCACTCGGGCCCTCTGGCTCGGTGATGGAGCTGCGTTTCTTTAATGGCCTTGGAGCATTGGCCAATTTTCTCCTCAGAGCCTCGAGGTCAGCATCACTCTGATACCGTAGGGGCGAGTGCACAATAGGGGTGAGCTTAGTAGGACTGAGAGGACGGGGAATGTTTTCCACATTGCTGTTTTCACTGGGTGGTGGAGCATTTTCCAGCTCTTGCTCTTTTTCAGTGACCTCAGTCTGAGGCTGAGGTTGTGGCTGTGAGGGAGACTGGGCAGGCAAAGAGCCATGAAGGAATGGCAAGGGTGAGGGAGAGGTTGAACCAGACTGTAATACAGGCTTTCCATAAACTGAAGAAAAGAAAGATGGAAAACAGTGAAGAGCTGTTCTTAAATTACATAATAAAATATTTATATAAATAAACTTGTTTGACACAGAAAGAAAAAAAATATTGTTCTGAGGACTGTCAAAACAGAAATAAATACTTACTTGTTGGTGATGCTGATGCTTCTTACAATTATAAGCTACAAGCAGAAACTGGACTGTTTTTCCTCTTTCATGAGGAAACAGTAAAAGAAGAAAAACTCTCTTATCTAGACTCTGTTCTCTCAACTTATTTACCAAAGTACTGATAAACTACCCAGGCTATATTGCTCCAATTATATCCTGTTGTAAAATTTAAAGATAAACCAATGCATACTTACTGATAACCTCAAAAATATATTGAATTATTTTGCTGCTATGCAGCATACACAAAAATAACTTTCCTCACAGATTCAGACAAGTTTTCCACACCAATATGGGAAGTCAACTAAGCCAAAAAAGTAGATCTTAATGTATTTCAAAGAAAAAAAATAGCAAAATATATTCTACCTGCTTTTACCGACTTATTTAAAGTATTGTACACAGCTTGTTGGTAATTCTTTGGTGGTGTTGCTTGCTGAAGATACACTGAGTAGATGGAACTGGAGTTCACTGTCTGTGGCCCTTTTCTGGGAGACTGAGGTCTGGATCCTTTGTCAGCGAGAAAAGGTCTGATTGCCACAGTCAAAGGCAGTTCTGGCCTGCCCTCTCCTCCGGGGAACAAGGGGGGACCAGAGGGTTGATACGTGGGGCTGGGAGGGACAGAAATTCTCTGCTGGATCTGCTGTGAAGAGCTGGGCTGGTGCACGTTGCTGGGCGGCGGGAGCGGAACCGGCCTTTGCCGATTTGCTACACTGGTGCCAGGTCTGGGCAGGCTGCCATCCTTCCTTCTTTCTAGAGAGTTTGTAGAACCTGTTCCTAATGGAACTGGGCTTGGATAGGTCCCATAGTTCTGAGGCAACTGCTTGCTTACACCAGGAACTGTTGGTGGCACCTTCCCCAAGTCAAGACCCTGTGTAAGAACAATAAATAGCATATACCATTTAATTAAATAAAGTACTTCTGAGCAAGAACATTCCTTTTTCAACATACCATACTAGCAATCTTGTGAGACAGAAAAGGAATCAACATAAACAATTTCTGTTCCTTTATCACTGGATATGATTACACCTGAGTTTATCTGAGGATCTCATCATACTCAGACAAAGGCCACTGTTTAAAGGCACTTTCAGCTGTAACACATTCATATCAATTCAGAACTACTTGCATACATGCAAAGCCTGATTAACCTGTTCTAGGTTCCAGATCTCAGTTGATCTTGACAACACATACTGTCAGAGCTTACAAAAACAACTTAAAGACCAAGTCCTTATCCTTTAAACATTATAGTCTTAAAGAATTCATAAAGTACTAGCACAACAGTGAAGACAGACACCACAAGTAGTCCCACTTAAGGATGGATTAAATGACTTTTTTGGTGAGATTTTTATGAGGAAAAGAGTACACTGAAAAAGTAATCATCTACACAAAGAAAAAATACTAACAAAGATATGAATTAGAAAAACATGAAGGAAGGAGGAGAGGATTAGAAGAAGCAAAGAGAGAAACGGGGAGACTAGATATGTAAAAGAACAGGAAGGAATACAAAGTACTGACATTGAAACAAACCCACACTTTTTAATGTGACAAGAACAGAAAGGAACAGAAGAAATACAAAGGTAATTTTCTTTATGACTTTTTAAATAAACAGCAGCAGGGAAATGGAATGTGTATCTAATTGAAATGAGTTCAACTATGAAAGCCAAAGGTTCATAATTGCAGCAAAGCAGATCTATAAATATATCACAGATGAAACCCACCAGCTTATCAGTACTTCCTAATACTGAAGTTGGCAAAGGCTGGCTGGATATAGTTCCTTGTTTTAAAGCAGTATCCATGCTCGATTCTTTCCAGTCTGTGTTGGAGATCTGAGGGGGTTTTACCACAGGGGCTGAGCTCTGTTTAAGTATCGGCCAGTTTCCATCATTAGCTTGAAAACAGACAAAAATACTAGATTTAAAAGAATCCATACTAGCATTGCAAGCAAGCAATACAACATGTGAAATAAAATAGCTTAGATTACAGTAGGATTAGTTTGATTCTAGAAGTGAGATAAATCATTATTAATATTTGATTCAGAAATCAATATTGAAAGCCTTATCACTACAATCTGAATGTGTTGCAACATTCAAATTGCACTGAAAATTTCTATAGAAAAAATATGATGAAAATCTTGGCTTGAGTGTTGCATATTCTACTATTAGAAGGCAAACAAATTCAGAGTAAAAATCCTTGCAGAAACACTTCATCAACACAATTCTTTGGACATTATCCAGAGACACTGTCAAATTACACTAAATGTTAAGTCTATGTAAGCCCTGAATGGACTTACTCCAAATTTAAACTATGGTTACCAGATTCATACACCCATAACAGGATGTAAGAACTCCCTTCAACAGCAGGGTGGAACAAAAGCACACATTCCTGTGCTGGAAGTGGTGGTTAACTCACCTTGTGTTTTTCCTCAACATACTCACCCGATTACAATTGCCTCAGAGATTTAAATATTAAATAAATTTATGAAGTCAGCTGACAACTTTAACTCACAGTGTCAAGACACAAGTCATGGGCTTTTATCTTCATCATGTGCAAAAAATCATGCAAAGCTGCACATAAACTGAGGCAACAAATCCTTAATGAAGTCCTAGATGCATTGATGTTACTTTATTAACTGTGTGAGACTATTTAGTTTCCGTTTTCTAAGTAAGCAAAAGAGTTTAAGTAGCCTAAGAATTAGATATGATTTATAGTAACTAAATAGATCCCATGTTAAAGCCAAGGATTTGATTTGACTCTAAAGATTAAACTTCAGGCATCTCTTCCTCTAAGGAGGCTGGAGATCATTCCTCCATCCCTATGGCTTGTAATTGTTTTTATTGAGCACTTAAATCAGGAAAGGTGACGTGTAACACGTACTTGACTTTACTACAGGATAGCACCTAAAATGGAGGGCGACTGGGCATGTGTAAAGATTCAATGAGATTTCTGGACCCCACAGTAATACAATATCAAATGAAAATCAGGTATTTAGAAGCCAAGTTTCCTATTTCAGTTCTAAGCCTCTAGAAAACTGAATCAGCAGGGCTATTTCTAGAATTTTCTGTCTAGTGTAGTAGATAGTCTCAAAATAAGCTGCATAGGAACATTCTGATGAGAATGAATTTTCCATCACCACTCTACTTTCTATCCATGAGCATTATTCTCTTTGTTGAGTATCTCTCAAAACAGGATTAACACTTGCATATTTTTACACTGAGAATACAGTATATAGTCCAGAAATCACTTTTCACACTTGCAAACTGCCAGGAAGTAATGAGGCCCAGCTTTAATACTGGCATTATCTAAGAGCTGAAAATGTTGTGGGTTTTGTTATTGTTTTTAATCACCTGGTTATCAAAAGCGAGACCAAAAAGGTGTTTAAACACTTAGGCCCAAAATAAAGGCAAATTTTCCAACTAGGCACTGAATTAATGCTTATTGTACAAAATACACAAGACATTCTGTACCTCCAGTAAGATTACAGTCCAGTAAAATCTTTGTTTTTGAAGATCAGTGAAAGGTGTTATAATTGATTCATGCTAAACATGAAAGCAACTGGATATGTAAGTTTAATTATGGGGAAAGCACTTACAGAAACAACAGCAAAAGACATGACAAATTTAAACATCTTACCTGCGAATTCAACACTTCTTTATTAAAAAGACAGATACACAAAAACTTATTGTAATCAGCATGTGTACCCCCAAATTCTGAGGTAGCAGACTGGAAGTAAATTGAGACTCTCTCTCCTCTCTCTGACCTACACTTTGAGGGTGGGGAGTCAGTAACACAAGTTGTCCAGAGAAGTTGTGGACGCCCCATCCCTGGAGGTGGTGTTCAAGGCCAGGTTGGATAAGGCTTTCAGCAACCTGGTCTAGGGGAATCTGATGCCAACACCCTTCTGACAAGGCCACCCCAGCTCCTGCTCTCAGCCACCCCACAGCTAACTGGCTCCATCTTCCCCTCCAAATGCACCCTCTTCTTGCCTGTGCCTGTAAATGTAACACCCAGTGTATTTCAGCTCTCACCAGACCATTGTGCATTTACATAAATAAGACACTGACACACAAACACAAAAGGTTTTGTGCATTTTCTCTGACTTTATCTAAAATTTTTGTAGGTCTGGATCCGGGATACTTACTACAGCAACTGAAGCACACTCCAAGTCCAATGGAAGGCAGCAAGATTGGGTATTGACTTGGACAGAGTGAGCTTTTATCCCAACTCTGGGGTCAGTGTAACATGGAAACTTCCAGTTTCCCACAAAGTAACTCAAACTAAGCCTGTATTTTATACATCTATCCAATCCAAAATATTCTAAAACACGCTTTAGTGATTGCCAGAAATTTCTAACGTTTAGAAAATTTTGGGGTTTTTCAGAGAAGAAAACTCATCCCTGGTACACTGCTCCAGTACTCCTGGGATGAATTTGCTGCAAATCTGTTTCCTTCAAAGATGAAAAGCAACTTCTCAACCAATTTACATTTCAACAGCATCTTCTACACGCCAGACCACAACACAAGTTCTAAAGATGCTGTTTAATATGCATCTGTGTGCAAGAGCTCAGATGATCATATTAAAACTGAGTTCTTAGCTAGCCAGAGATCTTCTACGGACTCACAGTGCTGGGTGTCAAACAGAGTAGGTGCCAGGCGGATGACATTGTGAACAGCAGACTGAAGAGAAGTGGGAGGTGACAGAATAGGATCCACTATTATGTCTAAATCAGAAACCTTCCAGGTGTCTGGAGATTTTTTCACACACCCACAGTCTGTCTCTACCGGACGCACCAAGGCAGATCCAGTTACACAGAAAAAGAAAGAAAAAAGTGGTGGAAAAATTATAACAATGACAATGGAGAACATTAGAACAGGAACACTCAGATAATGAGAAATAAAAGCATGACAGTTGAAACAAATTCTCAATTTCTTTTCTTCCTGGGAGCATATACGCCTCTCCTTACATAAATCTATTTTACAGAACCTCATTCAAGTACCTTCAAAATAATAAATACAAAGTCAGTCCTAAGGCAGAATAATTACTTTTATAAGATTAAAAGTCCTGAGGTAGGTCTAGAAGTGGGTATATATATTTTGGGAGCTTGATATTACAAAATTGTGGGTTTTAGTTGATAAACTTAAAAGTTAGGAACTGTCCTTTTCCATATGTGGAAGAAGGATCCATGAACCTGAAAACAGAACTGTTGCAAATCTGTACCTTCACCCCACAATTAAGTCATTCCATATTCTTGAGACTTTTCCATAAAACCACAGTGATGGGGTTTTGAATACTTTTAGCTGATAAAGGCATTGCTAAATCACTAATATCAATGGGAAAAAATGGTGTATTTTTATAAAGTTCTGTTTGGCCAGTTTTACTTCCTGACCTTAAGGGGTGTTTTTTTTTTGCGGGGGGGGGCAGGGAGGGGGGGACATTTCTGACATTTTTTCCTACAGAGATGTTCAGACTGTCTTATCTCCATCTCTTCCTCTCTATTTGGAAAGCATGATGCGAATTTTGCTGGAATATTCAGTTTTAAGTACTTGAATGTTTGTGAATATTGCAGCAGCTTTGGTCTCCTAGTCATGCCTTTTTGATCTTTCCTAGAAGACCAGGTAAAATAAGTCCTGTGGCTAGACCAATAGGATCAGGCATTTTTATTTGTATTAGGTATACTTTCCTAGCTCATAATTTCTTAAGAATTCTGATTTTTCTAAGGTATGAGCAGACAGGTAAGATTTGCTAGAACTGAGAACTTAAGGCACAAATACGACCTGCTTCCTTCAGTATCCAACACAAAATAAATAATAATTCTATTTAAAAAATTTAGATGGAATTATTAATGATGGGAGACATGGGGAGCCAATTTTGGACACAAAGTTCTGAGGTGCACTGGAGAGGCAGCTTCTTCACTAAATAGGGCAGAAACAAGTAAACAGCATCAATGTTATGGTTATTCCATTTCAGAAATGCCTCAAGGACCACAAATTCCCACATCTCAGATGGAGCAAAAACCTCTCACAGTTTTATTCTATTTTCCTATTTAGTCTCCTTCTGAGAAGTATTATTTACTCACTAGCTTTATTTTACTTGACAAAAAGCAACATACTGTAAATAGTTATTTATAATACAGTTTTCCACAAAGTTGATTTTATTATTATATTCAAACACACAAACTAATTGAAAAACCTATTAAAGACACAGCATAGAATCTGTGAAGAACACGTGCTCCTTTTAGGGATGTACCAGCCAGTAAAATTTCAAAGAAAACACTTGATTTCCTAAGAAAAATTCATGTAAAGAAGCAAAAATGCCACAGATCAAATGACTGATGTTCAATTCACAGAACAGTATGAACACATCTGAAACTTGCCTCCTCCCCTATGCCAATTATGCCAACATTAGGTCTCCTAAGATTACTCCTTTTCTTTATTGCCCCTTTTCAAACCATATGTATTAATAAACATCACACAAGTACTTACCAGATTTTGATCTTCCATGTGTTGAGTTAGGAGCAATGGTGAGTGACTGTGGCTTAACTGGATCTACTGGTACAGTGTAAGTGCCAGCACTGGGAACTTGGATGTAAGGTCCTACTGCTGCCACCCTTCCTGAAGCACTCAGGGATGACTGGGGCGACGAAGTTCCATTAATGCGATTCAACTGAAAACAATCAGACAAACTGAAACGTCAATGTCCATTTAATCTTTCTGCATGAACAAGAAGGTCTAAACTTAATTATCTAGAATCATGCACTATAGCTAGGACACCTTAATAATTAACATACTCTATGTTTCTACAAAATGAGAAAAAAAGCATTAGAAAGCACAAATTTTATTCCTTAAAATCAACACCTCATTAAATTTCATAGGCACAGCACATACATCTCTTGTAGATACCTTGATCTCTGTAAGGTGTCTTTCACTGCTTCCTTTTCAAACAAATGGTCTAAAATGAGTTCTTAAACAATCAAATATGTATGTGTTGGGGACTTTTTTAAGCAACACCTCCAGCTAGTAATACATCTGGAAATCCAGAATTCATCTCTTAAAATCTTTTTGAAGCTCCAGACAACTATTAAGCCTAACTTTATCAAACTATTTATTTTTTATACATTTTCCATGCTGGAATTTAAGTATTTTATAAAATCCAGTTTTTTAATGCATTCATGCTTTTAAACACATAGCACATAGTCATACTTTCCTTCCTAGAAATACAAACTTTTCTGATTTTTAATAAAATATAGTCTGTGCCACAAAGAAAAATAAAAGGAAACATATCCTGTCTTACAGTTTTTGGATACCTATGAGAAACCTTAAAATAGTTTTAAGAGACTTTCTATTTTTATCACAGGTAACTGTATTACTTGAGTGGGAAAAAGTGAGATTCTATGTAGCTTTTATAGGCCCTTGATAAACTGAAGTGTGGCCCTTTTAACAGTTTATCTTACAGGAATGTTTTCTTTTTGACGTGCCTCAACTTTTTTCTTGTACAGACGTTCGCGCAGCTCGTTGATTCGCTTGTCCATCATGGCCACCTCCATATTGCGTTTGTTTAGGAGTTCTTTCTGCTGCTGCAGCTTGGAGTTCTGCTCCTGGTTAAGCCTGTTACGGATCTTCAAAAACAAACAAAAAAAAAACCAGAAAAAAACCCCAAAACACTTGTTAGAACAGTTCTTGTTCTGTCTCTTAGCAAGTTGGTTTTTAATGCAGTGTTAAAAAAACCCAAAGGAATTTGGATCAACAACTTGTTCTAGTGTCTCTAATTTACCCTTCTGCACATCCTGTCAAGTTAGCATTTGCAATCATGAACAACTCTTAGAAGAAAGCAGTGAAAAAATATCCTAAAAAAACCCCTAGTGGATGCCTATCAAATACATACAGACTGCATCCCATTTATAGAAAAATGGATTGAAAAATTAGGCAGAAAGACATTTCAGAAAATTCTACTGTGAAGAACTAAATCACAGAAAATGTTTGTTTAAAGTTATGCTTACCCAAGACAGTTTGTCTATCACGAAAACTAAGTGATACAAAACTGGTAAACAGAAATTATGCTATTGATTCTGTTTCCAGTTCCACATGAGACTTCGTGATGTCTGGAAGGGGGTTTAACTGAACTGCTAGTGCAGGGACTGGACACAGATTTTGCTCTCTGCATGGGGATTAAACTGAAACCTTCACAGCAGTTATCCAGCAGATTATGAGGTGGATTACCTTTATGGTTCAAATCAACCATGACACTCTTTATAATTATTTCTCTTGCTTTGCCATTGGCATTTTTTCACACCTTCAGTAACTCAGACATTGTCTCAGTGTTCCAATTTTCATGGCAATGTTACAAGCAAAAAACACCCAAGGCAAATTTAAGTCTTGATAAACACATATGGGATCATTGCAAAGCACAAGAGAGAAATCTTGAGCATCTTTGCGCTTAGGAATACTCAAAGGCGTATCTGCCTTGTATAAATGGGGAAGGGGTAAAAAGAGAAAAAAAGAACACTTATTCCTAATGCATGAAAACAGGATTGATTAATTTCTAGGCTGGATTTGCTCATCTAAAAAAATGAGACTAATTTGTAAATTTAAAATAATTTTAAAATATTAAATATGTTAGAGCTGTTACTTTGATCACAATAAAGCACATGAGTAAATAATAAAAGCCCTCAAAATCCTGATACATTAGCACACAATTTGACAAAAATTTTCTATAAACTGGATACTTAACTACTTGTGACAACTACACTCTGTATGTAACAATCTTCTTGCAGGAGATAGACAACACTGAGGCAGGGAATACTGTGTGAATATACTACACCTATGTTGTACTATCTAGTGCAGGGAATAGAGTGCAGCTTGCAGTTTTGATTATAAGATATGTTATTTAATTCCTACGTATTTTGTTTATTCATACCAGACAATATAGCTGTATTTTTACAATATACTTTTAAAAATTACAGTCATGTTTCAAAGTTGAGATGACATCTAAGTGAGCTTGCTATACCCAGATCAGTGAAAAATAGAGAAATTCCAAAATTAGTTTCACAAAATTTTTTTGAGAGATTAAAACAAATAATTTATGTGGACTTTCAGTATTCCAGTATTAAGGGCTGAGAAACACCCTTCAAAACGCTTGCACACTTTCTATCACTATGTGTATAAGAAACAAAATAGTTTTTAAAGCTAATGAAGTTCTTTCTTCAGAAAGGTTGTATGCCAGCTACAACCTCACACACTAATAGCATTCCAAATATTACTTATATGAGGTGTAACAGAACCAAACTGCAACTGATAAGAGCAGTAATAAAACTTTTAAAATCTGCAGTTGTAATTCAAATAGCATCTTTTTGTTACTTACCTGTAGCTCTTGATACAACTTTTTTAGTTCTACTGCTGCAGGCCCTGTCATTTGTCCATTGTAAGACTGAAACCCATTCAGTTTCCCTTTCCTTAAATCCTCCAGTTGCTGAGTGAGTTGATCCACTTTTAACACTGCAGCCTGCAGCTCCTGCTGCTTTTCCTGGAACATGGCACTTATATGCTCAATTTCAGTTGCTAAAATTAACAAGATAAAAATAACAAAAAATGACTTAATAAAGCAGAAGTTGTTAATTTTTTAATTCTATAACTACTAATAAACACACCATACTAGTTTTACATCTAAAATACATATAAAATATTTGTATTGCAAATTTGCTAACAGTCATAATATTTCTTAACAGTTAGAGAACAGACTTATTCTGACTTTATTTTTGACTGTATAAAACTAAGAGAAAGTTCTGTCGCATAAAAATTTCATGGAAATACAGAACCTCCATAAAACGAAAAACTTTGTACCTGAAAACTTGCTTCAATGCTATACTGACTTACAATATAGCATTACTTGCTAGTCATCCAGTGAACAGTAAGTTAAATAAATTAAGATTTATTTAACAAATCATACAAACATACACAAATTGCCATTCATCATCTTGCTGTAGTCCACTTGTCCTCTCATGGCACGGATTTTTTTCAGCTTTGTCTCTTGGGTTTCAACACGTTCTTTGAGTTTTTGAAGCTTTTCACTCTCAGAAACAGACTGCTGCTGGCGACGTTCTTGCTGCTTCAGGTAACGCAAACGTTGCTCCTGGACAAAAGGAGGTTTTAAACAAGAGATGTCTATTACCCATTTATTTAAAAATACCCCAACACATTAACTTAGAAAGCCCCATCATTTTGATCAAGTTTTCTACTTCCACCAATCAGAAAATTTATTTCGATGAAATATGTACCAGTCCTATAAAAAAACTCTTTAGCATGAATTAACAAATCTGTTTTAGAGCAGAGGTTCAAAGATTTTTTTATTAAAAAAATCTCATATTTACACAGATCTGCAAATACTGCCCTGGTCTGAACACTCATTCAAATACATCTGTGATGCTTCCTCTGGCATTTGTTTTCTGCCACTATTAACAGTTTTCTTGCTGTTGGCAAAATAAATTTCCAGTGCTACTACCCAGCTTCCCAAAGATGACAAAGTATGTCCAACAGACCGTTTTAAACAAGATGACCTGCTGTAAGAAAATGTTCCAGTTCTAAATAATAGTAGTTCTGCTGGGCACATAAGAAAAAGAATTTATTTTGCTATTATTTCCATCAAGAAAGAACAACAGAATCAGTAGGTTGACTCCTAGGTATCCCAAGCATCAAAGGCATGCTGTATAATACTTCAAACAACATCAACAACAATGCCAAAACCATTAAACCCCCTCCATACTCTGCAAACATACTTAGGTTCTTCTGTCTCTGAGACTTGGAAATGCAATACATAAATTTTTATGAATTTAGCATATTCTCACCTCACCCCACTATGACTGCCTGGAGTGAACGAGCCACTAAAGATGAGCATGGAGCAGAGTCTGTTCTGCCACAGATCATGAAGGGGGCCACACAAAAGAGAGAAATAAACCCTAGCAATATTTTTATAAAGACACATGACATAGGTTGTTCTAGCAGTATTTATGCCAAAAGACTGTGCATTGCCTAGGCTAAGATTATTCTGGTAAAATGATGGATTTACTTACATGACTTAGTGTGTTTTTCTCTATCCATGAAATTTATGCTTGCATATATTGAAAAAAAATGGTCTGTATATAATTATTACCTTAGCAACCAACATTTGCTGTTGATTTTCAATCTGTTGCTGTTGTCGGGCAGCCATATCTTGCAGCTCAGAAAGAGTAAGCTCAACACGTGGATTGCCAACCTGCAGAACAGAAAATGTTCCATGAATGTGTTGATGTGTATCAGGGCATTCTGAACAGACAACCTAAACCCCCACTCCCCAGAGGAAGGTTAAAGGCTCCTCCCAAGTCCTCAGAGAAAGAGGAATGATGGGCACCTGTGAAAGAGTGAAGAACATCAGAGCAGAAAAAGGAGGGACACAAACCACGCAGAGGGGCAGAAAAAGCAGCAAGTGGAAAAGTGGATAGAGATGAGAACACTAAGAGACAAAACAAACAAGAAGAGAAAAAAGGTCCCTTATCCTACATTTAACTCTTCTCTGTTCAGGTGTTTGGTAGCACTGGCACACAGTGCTGGTAAAGCACACATGATAACATACATCCAAGCAGGTATTTTAGGCAGTAGGAGAATCTGAAGCTGCTTTCCTTTCCTAATATTTAAAGCACAACTGCCTTGGCAGCTTAAACTGCTGGTTCATGTTATTTACCTAGCACAGGACAAAACCACATGAGAACCCTTAGATAAAGGGTCACTAAGCTCACATTCAAAGATGGTGAAAATTCTGATATATTGGAATCATTTAGAGTAAGGATCTATGAAAAACAGTCTGTACAACTGAAGAAAAGTAAAGCTGTTCCCTTTCATAAGTGGCTATAAGATAATTAAGTGGCTATTACTTTGAATGAAATGCAAAGTATTAGCAAGGCCTTCTCACTCCTTTTGCATTTCAAAACTAACACAAGCTACAAAGTTAGGATAGAGACGGAAATGATGAAAATTCTTTAAAATCCATACCATGTGCGTGACCAAATCTCATCTGTTTTAAAAAATGAATGCATTGTTTCATTGTAACCATGATTCTATCAACAAATAGGATTTACATTTATACACGAAATTACTTCAACCACACTTTTTTGTATGCAATCTCAAGAGAGTGCAATGTATCAAGAAAAAAAATCCAGAAGCTGACACCTGCTACTCAGAAAATCAAGACTCATAACCTTAGAATTGCAGTGTTTAACCACAACTTCAGAATTTCCACAGAAATACCAGACTTTGAAAAATTATGCTGCAAAGTTCACAATAGCCCAACATTTGTTTCAAAGTATTTACACATAATTCAGTTAATTTATTGGATCAATGTAAAAGCTGGACAACTGTACCTAATAATTCAGTAAACAATATAATTTTTTTACCAAATTACATGACTATACTATTAGTAAACCAAATAAAAACTTGTATTTGTTTTCCTATTATAAAAGTTATTAGTAAACAAAATAAAAACATTACTTGCTACCCCCAGTATAGTCAATACTGCTGAAAAATAAAAGATAATTAAATATTTTGGATATATTGATAAATAATACTATTTCAAATACTTATAAAATGGAATGAGGTTTAAACATTTCACAGACACATAGAAAAAAATCCCCAAACCAAAACAACCCCCAGTGCCCAGATCAATCGCACATCAGATTATGGATCTGATCACACCTGATCCCACTGGAAAACTGATTTAGCTGCTCTGCTTTTCTGGGCCCACTCTACTGATGCCCAGTGATGTATATCTCCCACACTACATGAATTTACTCTCAGAAACATCTTTTTGACACCACTTTAACTCAGGCACTTTGAATGGCTTTTTTCATATTTCTGCATCAAACTCATATATAAGTATCAGTTCTCCAAACCAATGCACAACACAGAACTGTTTCTTTAAGCTTCATTCAGGAAAGGAATAGACTATTTGTTTTAAAGTAACGGAATTTTTTTTCAGCCTGAATTAATATTTCATGTTGTTGCATATAATTCTTCAAGGAAGACAAAGACTTCAAGATCAGTCATTTAAATGAGCCAGATTTGGATCACTAACTTTTAAAGCTGCTCCATCTTGGACACATGATATAGACATGTCAGCTACAACGTTTAGATAAAATTATTGTCCCTGTTTGAACATTTCCCACCGAGTAAGTTATGAAGTGAAATTATAATGCTTACTGGAGATGACAACTGAAATTCCTCATACTAGTCAACATTAATGAAAAATTTTTATAGTAGAGAAGTAATTAAAAGAGATGAAGTCCACTCAAGATACTAATTTTCTGTTTCAACACAGGGAAGGAATAGAACTTGCTCGTGTGTACGTTTTCTATTAGCATGACTTATGCAAAGAGTCCTTCCCAATATTCTTTCAGGGCAAGAAACTTGTGCGCACTTGTGGCCACCGAGAGAGACATTTTATTATTAATTACTGACTGAGAGGCCCTAATTGGCTAAGAAAGTAAGGAAGTTTCTCCAAGTGCCATTCACAATCCAAAAGGTGCTTATTTGAGACAAGAAAACAAAGCAGAAAACCAGATGCTGCTCCCAAAACACATTAAGTCTCTGCTGACTTCAGCTGGCATGATCAATTACCAGAAAAAAATAAACCTCTACATCTGCTTCTGCTGGGCTCTGCAGGCAACTCTTACAAGGGGCTCAGAATGGCATGAAGGCTTCCCTCTGGATCACTGATTTCTCAATATACTTATGTGCTTTTTCAGAAATAAGCAACTTGCATCAGACTGTGCATAGTATTCCCAATGCTTCCTTTCTTTCTACTTTGATTACCAGTTGAAATTAAAATCATTGATAGCTCATTGCATTTCCAGTAGAAATTCTGAGTATAACACTGCCCAAGAAACAGAGGTTTTATTCCATTAAGTAATCTTGTTTAAAATATATCCAGACTCAAAAAGTGGTATCTGTATAGGGATTGTGAGCATTTCAAAGAAAAAAAGCCATTTCATTACATGAAAATTAAAGATGTTCTAAATGGATAATGTAACTTGGAATGCACAATGACAATAAGAAACCAGTTTGCAAAAGCACCAGAAACTTACAAAAAAATCCCCAACCCAGTTTAATCCAGGAGCTCAGAATTTTTACTACTCTAAACAGGAATATTTGGAAGTCTCTCTAACGCCTGGCAAAAGTACTGTATTATTTTTTATAATGTAAAATATAGAAGATTAATTATAAAATTAATGCAAATATTAGCATCTCGGTGAAAAAGCTATTAACTACTGTAAAATGTTCCATTTAGAAAATCTAGTGTCTAAAAACCTTTTCTAAATGGCAAAGCACAAGAACATGGGAAACAGTGATAATTAACCATTCAAATATAAACACCCTATGAGAAATCTTTTAATGTTCACCTCACTGAGTACCAATATGTATAGCTTTCACTTCAAGAGCTAAACTATACTTAAGGAAAAAATAGACAGCTGAGGAAACACAGCACTGAACCTGTAACTTCACTCGCAGTTTTCTCCTTTTCATCCACATAGCAAAGCAGCAAACAGAGCGAGCAGAAGTCCTCTTCAACATCAAAGCAATTATTTTCAGACAGATGTTGCTGGTTTCAGGTCTCCAAATCAGCATAGCTTCATTTTTGAAACAGCATGAAAAACACTGAATCCTTCTCTTCTCGAGGTCTAGTTATATCAATTAGTTTAGAGCACTTCATATTAGTTGAGGCTGCTTGTAATAATCTGCAAACACCACCACAGAAAAAAGCCTGTCTCAGTCCTTCTCCAGAACCTCAGGCTATGCCAGGCAAAGACAGCACTGCGTTTTCAGTTCGTTAATGAGGTTGTTGGTTTCTCAGATTCTTAATTTTGTGCTGTTCCTAGTAGTTATTAACGATTCCATCCACAAAGTCAAGACACTCACCTCTCATAGCAAACACGAGCCTATCACATTTAAGGTCCAGACCTCCTCCTTTCTCCTGCAGCAAAGGAACCAGACCTCCTATAGAACTGACTTCTGAAGGAGGTACTAAAAAGCCACTACAAATACCTACTCCTCCAGATTCCACAGATTCATTTGCTACATGGTGATACATCAAAGCAGACAGTTTTGCTGAATTGTAAATTTCTTTTCATTGATTCACAGCAGCATTTACACAGGGATGAACTCCTAAATGAAATGCCACAGAGCAAACACTGCATTATTAGGGACTGAGGAAGTATTATGTATGTCTCATATAGGCAAGAGTAATTTACACCTATATTCACCAATTTCCTAATATTGACTGGGATCTTAAAAAAATTATATTTATGTTATTTAACATGCACCTTTTAAAAGGCCACGATGAAAGATTGAATTTGTAATGAACTCGAGTTTCAGCTTCTGACATCACCCTCCTACTACAAGCTAATATTTTACCATTTGGTGATTAATATTTTTGAGACAGGTGAGATGAATAGTACAGTAGTAATTAAACAGTTTGGGAACCAGTTTACAAGCAGCCTCAAAACAAATCATACCATAGGCATTTAATTAAGGAAACGCACCTCCTTTAATATTAATTTCTACGTATTAGTTCTTGTCACTCTCGAAATTTTTTTTCTTATTCCTCCCTCCTTTCTATGCTGTTTAATATCACAATCTCCTCAGCCTACATACTTCTGGGCTATTACAAATGGCTTACTCATTGGCAACTTACGATGGTAAATGAAAAATTGCACCTGAACTCAAAATATTTCTTTCACAAGCAGGATGTACTGTAGTCAAGGGATGGAAGCAATAAGGGCAGATTCCACTGATTTTTTGCCTTTACTCCCGACAGAAAACTCTCTTTTAAGAGGAATCTAATTATGTCAATATTGAAATAAAAACCCCATGAGACTAACCTTTTGAATAGATTATTTTTTAGAAGATGATAATTGGGATGTGGTCTGATTTTATGCATTTTTTTGCCTCCATGCTTAACCCATGAAGACACTTGTTTTTGATAATTTCCTAAATTTGCACTAGTAAGAACAATTATTTTGAAAATAATAATGAAACATACACTAAATCCACACCTGAGACTGTTGTGATTTCAAAAGAGCTTTAAATGACAAACCAAATATTCAAAAGCTTTACAGCCACCATAAGGACTGGAGGTCTCATGCTTTCTGGTGGTTTAGCAACACCCAGCCACTCAAACAGCCAGTGTAAAGCATAATGTAACCAACTAATTGAGAAAGAAAAGCAGAGTAGTACAAGAACTTACTAATCATTTCCTGCATAATATCTCTTCGGATCTTTTTCTAGGTTTGCAAGAACCACCATGTCATTAACATCCCTTATCTATTTCTTCCTTCTTTTTAGTTCACACCCATCTCCCACACAAATCTTCTGAAGTTCCCTTCTCAAAACCCCGCATGAGGAACCACAGGTTCAAGTAACTCAAACTTCCTGAAACTGGCCAAGCTCCACCTTCTCCTGTGCATATTCTTGTGCACTCAATCGAGCACTATGGACTCACATATTTTCTAGTCTTCTTCCTATCATTCACCCCCATCACCTCTATCCTTTCACCCTCATTTAGTACCTCTCTTCTTGTACTTTGTTCCACCACTCTGTTCCTCTCTTGTCACAGTCAGAAATTAATCTGAGGTTAAACCAATTGCCAAGGTCAATGTCACTTAAAATGTGAACAACCAGCACACAGAGTTTAAAAAGTCCGTGTCTTAGCCTCTACTGTGGAGCCCAGAAGAGCTGGTTCTGGCTTTGGCCATCAAAATGGTGATCTAGAAAGTTTTTGGCTTGTATTGTACTACTTTCCACCATTGTTTAATTTATTAAAATGTCAATACAGAGCAACAACTGAAGATAATGCACCAGATACCCCATCTGCAACCCAGCTCCACTGTTTATTCTTTACATAGGCTTCCAGTCTAAAACTGTTGTACAGATAAGGAAGATTTTGGCCAAATGATTTTATAGCAAAAAAACCCCAAAACAAACAAACAAAAAAAAAAAACCTCCAACAAACACAAAGAAAACCCCACAAAAATCCAAACAAAAACAAAAAAACCCCAAAAACCAACCAAAAAACTCACCAAGAAAACCACAAACAAAACAAAAAAACCCCCCAAAATCACACAAAAATCCCCCAAAACAAATCAAACCAAAATGAACAAAAAACCCCAACCCAAAACCAAACCAAAAGGACAATCCTTCTCTGAAGTCCACCATACCTTCCTTCTTGTGATAGTAAAGGTAATCATATCCTCGAGAAGAAAAAATGTGAAAGAAACACCCTTTACCCAAATGGGGACAATGCTAGCATATCAAAGGCTGAAAAGGGTGGGGATACACATCCATCACCAAACCAAAACCACAGTACTATTACAGGCAGAAACTGCAAGAGAGAAAAATTCCAAGAAGCAACAACTTTGAGCTCATGAAAGAATTTACATCCCCCATGTGGGCTTCATCAAGGAGATGTACAATTTTGCCATGGCAAAAAGAAAACATCTTCACCATCCTAAAAAGAGAGGACAGCAGAGGTGAGAAAAATACTGCAAGCTACTCTTGAAATGGCTTAAATGGCTACATGGAAATGCAGAGTAAATACGTAGTTTTTACTGCACATAATGAAAGACTCAGCTTTCCATAATCCACAGCAGTTTTAAGTTGCTCTTTCGTCCTAGGGCACAGGAGGGAATACAAAACTTACTTCCAGACTAGGGATTTACCTTTGCAGAGCTGTCAAACCCCAGAAATCTACAAAACTACATGACAAACAGAACTGGCAGAACTGGAACTAGGTATATGAGCATGTGGGCAAAATGGGAATGAAGTGTATTACATAAATGAGCATTTCCCCAGAATGAAGCAGAATGACAACTATGAAATGAAAAGGCGAGGGTTGGAGTGCTCTCCAGCCAGTGAATTCCAGACTGGGATCAGCACTCTGATAATTCTCAGCCTCCCTAATTCAGGGAGCTGTCACCACTCTGGGCAATCCCCACATTTCCTCCCCTGTGCAGCATTTACAGCAAAAGAACAGCAACTCTGGCTGAAGAACTCCAAACTGCCAGAGCAGGAAAGAAAGGAACAGCTTACTTTGCCTGATGAATCTACCAAAAGACTTCCTAATTCTCCAGTGCTAACTTGGACATGAGCAGCAGATGCCCAGATGTATTCCATCTTTGCCTTAAGCCCCATTCAAAAGAAAAAAGTTTGGAGGATACTCTAAAAAGCCCACTTGGAAACCAAGCTTTAAGGGTTGCTGGTGAGAATATCCAACATACACCTCGGGTGCCTGTCGTTGGCTCAACAGTAGTGACGAGGAAAACAGATGGAAGATATCTCAGTTTAGCATGTCATTCCTACATCAAATTGGTCTTATATGAAAAGTATGTGGCCTCCTTGTCCTCCCTGAGGTCTATAGGAGGAGATGGAGCATCTGCTAAAGCTTAGTGATTCAGACCTCCATACATTTCTGAAATACATTGACCCTATATATCATCAAATTCAAGGATTTTAATAGATTTTTGACCACATTTTCCATAAAACCTGATCTTAGTGAGACACACAACAAACAACTTGAAAATCCTTTGTCTAAACTCGTGTAATGCTATAAAAAGACAAAAGAAAGTATCTGCTTTTATTTAAACTAAAACAGAGTTTTTGCTGATGTCGACATGGATGACATTATTTCCAGTTTAGTGGCCTTATCTACAGCTCAGCCTTGCATTTTTTTAATTGGGTCAGAAACATGCCGATAGCAGAAATCCATTTTAAAGAATCCAATGACAATAGCACGTGCCTTTTTTTAGCTTAATGGAAATGAAAAAGCTAATTAAACCCAGAAAAGATTCCCAGAATATTGGGAATTAAAGAAAAGCCTACCTAGTGTGCGCTATCTCATGATAATTAAATAATCCCACAACTAACATCACAAACAGAACTGGGTAATTTTACCCCAACATGCCATTATAAAAATGTTATTGTATTATGCAAACAAATACAGTAACAGTTTCTTACAATAAAGTTGCTTCAACTGCATCACAGTTTGCTGAAAAATGTCACATCGTTTATAGTTGATAAAAATCTTAACCTCTCTCAGTCTATACTATCTTGTTAGTAATTCCTCCAATATGTTGATACTTAGGAGTCACTCCATAATAAAACGTTTAAAGTCTACTCAGTACAAGCTACAGACTCCAGATTTCTTGTTTTCCCATATTACTTTTTTAGTGAGGCTGCTGTTTATTTTAAGCAGAACAGCTAAGAAAAGGTAGAACGTCACAAAAATGAAAATAATGTTAGAATAGATTTTCAAAATTAGAAATTGATTTAAGCATATATTGAACATCTGCTACATCTGAAATAGACTGCTTATAAATTGCTCCTAGTAATTTAAGCAGCATCTGAAACTTGTTTATTTAAAGCACTACTTTCTTCCTTGTCCTTGCAGCCTCTTCTAAACAGCCACAGAAATCTTAAGCATGTTTATATTAATTTCAGTGTTGGCTAAAATACCCGGTAGCTGATTTTAATTAAAACATCAATCTCATACTTCTAATAAAAAGCAACTTAAAAGAGATTATGCGTTCTTGTTGAAATGTCAGTTGTGCACAAAATCTCAGTTCTTTTTACAACACCAATCCTTTTACTCATAGTGATTTTGAGTCATAGACAAGTTACAATGCACATTGAAAATACACAGTCTAGATCCTTTAGAAATGGTCTTGGAACTATATTTCTCTGAGTCTTTTCTAACAGCATTAGCTTATTCTGATAGGATTGCTAAGCATGCTTAAGATGCAGTTATTGTTAGTCTGAATAATATGTTCAGCACCAATTCTGTGTTTATTCTGCCCTTGTTTCAATACAAAGTTTTTCTGTTGTGTAACACTGTTCATCTGAGAACAGTATAATAAAACACTTCTAAAACATAAAATCACTGGAAATAAGTATCCTGTAACTGAAAGATGTGTTGTGACCTTAGCTTACAACTTGTATTGCCCATAAAACCAAACTCTCAAAAGCAAAAGTTGACCGTGACATTTTGAAGTAATGAGCTTTTGATAAAGTCTTAAAACGTAAGAAAGACAGCAAATGCATATAAGAAAATCTGATTAAGAATTTCAATTCAGAGATAAGGCGTTACAAAATCCGAGCTGGTCTGCATTCCGGTCATGTGACAACTAAACCCACAATTATTTAAATTAAAGTGCAAAAGCTACACAGCACTTAAATAACATGCCCACCAAAGTGCAAAACAAACAAATTTTGAAAAGTAATTCATTACCTGTTCACTATTTTCCCATCTAATCGCAAGAGAGCACATCTTTATTTCACAGCACTGCCCGTCAGCTGTAAACATTTCCGATGCTTCAACACGCTTCAGCTCCATCTTTCTGCTATTTTCTGTCTACACTACTGGTTTAACAGTTTGTTGTGAACAAGCCAAAACAACAACCCTGCACATCTTACGAGTTCCTGCATGGCTTTTTGGCTCAGTGCAATCAATAGTAGGTAGGATGCTTTTTAATCTTATTCCATATGGGATCCAGGTTTCCCCAAACTCTTTATCAATATGAAAAGCTGTCTCTCTGCATTCATCAGCAATCAGCTAACGGAAAAGGCTAGTGGATTTTGCCAGCAGTAAAAGACCTAATCACGGCAAGATCAAGCCAGCTGTCAACTATAATCAGCTTGATTCATTGCACTTTTCATATTCAATGGAAAATGTTGAGCAATACATAGTTCTTTCACAGTAATCAGGTTTGACTGAAAATGTAAGACTATAGAGAATTTAGCTTTAAAAACACAGGGATTATTTGTTCCTTTGTATTTTTGTAGTATTACCAATGCTGGGCCAAAACTGAATACCAAAGAGATAATGAAAATCATTGATTTTTGTATGTAATTTTACTGTTCAAAGTGACAGCAAATCTTATAACCTAAAACTTAACAAAGAGTTTCTTTATTAGCAGAGACTGCCTAAGATAAAAGACAAAGAGTAGAGTCAGAATAGATACCACAATCTTATGCAAATAACCTTTCCAGTGTTTGCTATTTGCTTTTCCCTACATAATTCAGTTTTTTCTTAAATCTTCCATGCAACAACATGAATGTATGAGCCAACAATAAAGCTAAAGCATGTGTGCAATAGCATAAATCAAGAAAGCCAGAAAAGACTGGAACGAGCCAAAACCTATACATAAGGATTTTTAAATATTAAACATTACAGAAAATACTAAACACCATTAACAATTTCTTATGTACGTACAAATCAGGATACCGTGGAAGATAAAACCCCAAAGCATTAAAAGCTGTAATTTACCTTGTCAAACTCACAAATGACAGGCAAATTCACCTTCTCTTCCTTAGTTCAAGAAAGTAATTCAAGCATAATTCAGTGCACTTATACAAGAGATCCAGCCAAATGGGTCTCCATAAGAACACCGAAGAACTCTGTGTGCAAGCACGATACAGTGACTATTGCAGCTGAATAAAGAACAGGCTTATTTTTAGTAAGGAAGTAAAGGTATGAGCTGTAGAGTAAGATCATCCACTAGGAATACGAGAAGAAGAACAAGTTTAACTCCCTTGCTCCTAGATTAGCCAGAGGGACTTTAATTTTTCTCGGCTTTGATGTGAGGAAGACTGCAGGGGGAACAAACTTAACAACAATTAGATCTGCAGGTAGCTGCAGGAACAACAGAGAAATGGAAAGGTTCACTCGCCTGGGAAAAACATGCAGGTGGGAAATAGGTATGCCTGGTGTCCAGAGGCGAGATGGACAGGAAAGTAAATGAACAAGTCAGTGAACATGGAAAGGTGTGTCAGAGAAAGGAGGTCACAGCAGCACTGCATGAGAAACATCACAGAGACCATGGAAAAGATGACAGAAAATACTTATCTGCAAATGACACAGCTACATAAGAGACAGAACTCTAAATGTGTACTGAAAATGAACAGCTGGCCTTGCATGGACCATTAGAGTCTCCTGCTCTGAAATGAAAGCTGTTCAGAGACAGAGCAACAATCCAAACTCTCAAACTTTCACATTTAAGGTCTCAGAGCCATGAAGTGAATTTCATAACCAGTCTCCTATAAAGTTCTACAGAAATAAAGGAAAGAACAAGTCCTAACTTCCTTTAAATAACTTGATACCAAAATATTTGGTTTAACTAAAAATGACTCTATTGTGACTGCAAAAGGATATAGGTGTGACAAAGGGCATTGAAGTGTACAGTGCAGGTGTAAGGGCTGCACATCAAGACTTCAGAAAAATAACAAGTCTTCAAGTACCATTTACTTTGAGTTAACGTGTATAATGTTATACATCAGCTGAAACACTCATTCTAAATTGTTCTAACTTTCTGTAAGAGCCAAGCAGCTCAGAATCTCTATGTGCAGTGACAAGTGGAAGCAATTCTTTACATGCTTCATTTATTTAGAAATCTAGGGGAAAGAGTGAATTGTATTGCTCCATGTCTGCAACACAAACACAAGAAAATGAATACCACAGTTAGAGATTAAACAGACAGACTTCTCCCTCTCCCACGGATATCTGCAACTAAGTCTTGCTGTAAAACTGCAAAGCCATGAGTGAAGAAAAGCAAAGACAGACCTGTAAAAATAGGAGCTAGAGGTAGAGATTCAGTAAGTGATGCAGTTTAGGTATTTTCTCCTCTGCAAAATAGCAACACATCAGTTGGTTGTTATGAACTAGAAAAACACATATTCAGTTCCCATAACTTGTTGAACAGAATTCTCTCTGACGCCCAGAGGAGCAGCAGAACGACAAAATCTGTACACTGCAAGTAAGTGTGTGTAAATGCCTGTATAGTACAATACACATATGTACACACTGTGATTCTCATATCCACGGCCATCTAGATAGATATCATATATAGAGTGACAGAGGTTAAAAATTACATGTAGAAGACATGGAGGTAAACAGTCCTTTTTCACAATGTTCCAAGAATGCTCCATGGTCCCAACAAGTCAAATAATCCTTAGATTCCTCAAACCAAACTAAGCCAGATGTTAAAAGTGAGTATTAGTCATAAACTAAGGTTAACATAATTAAAATGGTAACAGGAAAATAATCACAGAGTAATTGCAATGAAACTTATGAAATTATTCTCATAAAATCTAAACATATAGTAACTTTGTCCATTATGGACTGAAATATATTTGAGATTGCATAGGACAAGTCAAAATACTGTTCTTATGACATTCCAAATTCAGGAAAGATGTGATTCTGCCTAAAAGGTTTTAAAAAGGCCTCAGGTGGAGGTATGAGGTCAAGAGCATATTAATTCCCTACAGTTTAACAGAAATTATTTCTATGGGATCACACAATTATTAGTTTTGTAGAGATGCTTCCCTACATAACTATCCTTTGCTGAGGTGTGAAAAGACTCAGATTTCTAGTCCAGCAAGAATTCAAAAGCTATTTGTATGCATTAAAATTAGCTTTAGATTTTTTTTCCTGCTTCCTAATTTAATTTTTTCCCTTAAATCCTTTAGTTGGATTAGTTTTTCTATTTTTTTGAAGAGCAACATACTGCCAGCTGTCTGGAAAATGCTTCAGACAAACTTAAAGAACTCTGTCAGTCTCTGGAGAATCCAAACGCTATTTACTCTGACCTAGGAATTGGAAAAGGAATTTGATGGTTCAAAAGGCTGCTGTAGGGGCAGCAAGGCACCCCTCTCTGATAGGAAAACAGTTTTCAGAATCTATACATTACACAAGGCAACATCTCTGACAGCAGGAGTAGCAGACAAGTTTTTGTCTCTTTAACAAAGGCAACAGAAAAAGTTGCAGTAGAAAATTGGGAAAACTTGAATCTGATTTAATGACCCTTTTATTAGAAAGTCAAAAGCTGCCAAGAAGCTTACATGAGTATTTTTTCAGAAAAAAAATATTCTTCTGCAAACTGTTAGAATTGTTTGTGCTGAAGTTGTTTAAAATCATATTTTAATGGAATTATTCGCTTTGACTTTGCTATGAGACCCCTGAATCTAAATTTCAAGAGTGACAGTTTTCTGTTCATTTTAAACAAATTTGTTTAAAACCTATCTTATGTGAGTGGCAGCCCCTTCCAAGCACACTGTTAAATGTTACAAACAGAGTGCTTAATACTTACAAGCTTATATTAAATTGAATTTGCAGCTCAGCTTTGAAAGAACAACTTCTACCCAGACTAAGCTCTTTATCCTTCAATAGTTCAAATGAGAAAATTAAAGCAAGTACATATAATGTATTTCTCATCTGACTTTATTGTTTCTGTTAAAAATGTGGCTTGCTTGTCTTTTTCTCACAATTAGATTTTGTCATATCTTCACCTGACAGGCTAAGGAAACTTTTATTATTTTGTATGTGCAAGAATACTTGTAAATGCCCCCCACCCCCTCCAATAACAAAATGTATATTAGATGTTTAATGCCTTTTTATCAGGTCACATTCGTATGGATGAAATTAGATGTTTAATGCCTTTTTATCAGATCACATTCGTATGGATGAAATGGTCAAAACCAATGAACAATATATAATTCTATTCGGGATTTTGACACTAGCTGTAAATCTATCTAATCTCTAAGCATAGAATGGGACAAGTCACACCACAGGCACTCAAAAGCAGCGTAGCTTTACTGCTGTTATGATGGAGTGGAATAAAGAGACTGCATCAGAAGGTATCCACCCTCCATCAGCAACCATACACTCTGAAATTAAATCAGTGCTACCAAGAACTGCCTTGTGTATACATGTATGTAGAAGTTTTAATGCATCTGTTAATGGAATTTCCCTAAGAATTCCCTCAGTGTTAGAGTCTCCTGATACTAAACAGCTGGACTATCCGTTGTAGTTTTTTGCTAAAAGCCTGATTTGAGACACCTTAAGAAAAATAGGGAGCACGAGTTCTGTTATTAATCAGCACAAAACTTTTAACACTCCATTTCATCTACTAGTCACAGCTTCCACATTAAGAAAATGTGCAGGAATATGCCTCCGGTTTGGCAAGATGGTGAAGTTTTCTTCCTCTACACAAATTTCCTTTATACTATTGTTAACAAACATTTTATAGTGAGATAAAATGAGGTTCCACTTTGTATTTCTTGGCAAAGGCGTAAGCTAACATCCATTAAGAGAAAGGCTTATTCATATCATTCTCTCTAAATCAGGGCAGCAATTCTAGAAACAGCAAAAATAAGTAAAAAAAATCGGCACCAGATGAGATTTTATGCTCTCCAAGTAAATTATTACGCATAAAAATAATTTATATTTAAATTATATTATTACATTTATAAAAGTAACTACAAAAATTATTATTTCTTCATATACAGACTGTTTTCATTACATTAATCTACTTTTATTCAGTCCAATACATTTGACTTCTGTCATGTTCCTGTACCACATCCTTTTTTTCCCCCCGAGCTACATCTGTTTTCCTGTTTTCTCATCTCCAAGAAATTTCTGGGTTATCTGATTACCTTTTCATCTGGACAACTGTCATCATCCAGTCAGTGCTCTTTTTGGGAGAGCAGCATCTGATCCACATCTCCTGTTGAGGACCAGCAGCTCACCCAGGATGGGACTCCCCAGTCCCTCTCCTGTCTGCCACTGACCCCCAGTGGTTTCACCTATATTTGCTCTGCCTCACTGTTCACAGACTGCTGCTGCTACTATGGAATGATGCTTGGATCATGCTAGGATATCTGGAAGCAAACAAGACCCAGCATCTTCATCACTGTTTCATGGCCATCAATCACAGAATCAAAGAATGATTTAGGTAGAAAGGAGCCTCTGGAAGTCATCTGTATCAATAAGCCCCGACTGGAGCAGTTCAGACTGCTCAGGACTTTATCCAGCTAGATCAAAATTCCACAGACTCTGAACAGTCTGTTCCAATGTCTGTTACTCTCAATGATAAAACATTTTTTCCCTCATTTATTTAGAATTCCCCTTGTTACAACTTGTGTTCAGATCCAACTGGCTCAGTGACACAAGCTAAAGAAAGGAAGAGGCAGCTGTTCTCACAGAAGAGAATCCCTCCTGAGACACTGTCCAATCTCCCTGGCAAAAGGAAATGTTTAGTTATATAAGTCTGATCTTCACATATCTGTACCTTTGTGTACTGGCAGAAAGAGATCAGGTCCCGACTACACCATTATTTCACTTCTAAGAAATAAAGTTTTAAACAAAAAGAAAACCCCAAAAGGTCACTTCTTGAACAAGAGGACCTGTCAATTCACAAAACCTCACAGAGTTTTTACCTTTAGACTTTGTTATGCAGAATACAAAGCTCCCAGATGAATACTTGCAGGTAAGTATTCTTTCTACAATAACATGTGTTTCACTACTGGAAGACACTTACCCTACTCTATTTTTAACTTGAAAGATAATCTAATGAAATTTAAGCATTTACATAATGTGATTTTAAGCTAACTATTATTTAAATAATTGCTGATCAAGCACATATAGTTTCAAAGAACAACAACAAAAAAATCTTACTGCATATGACAAAATTCCAATTAATAGAATCATCTAAATTTAACTGTATAGGTTGCCCATAATTTTTTCCAATATTATTGGTTCAATCAATAAAGCTAACGTTCATCTTAAAGTTTTCTATGCATGTCATACTTGTAGCTCTACCCAATATTACGCAAAAAATCAACTATTTCATCCTTAAAGCAGTACATATAATAAAAATATACCTGAATGCAGAGTATTTGGTAAGATCTGAGCTGTCTTCAATATTCCATTGGTTTGTGTTGATTTTAGGGCCAGTCTAACATTCAGCATGCCAGCAACAATGAATAAGCCTAATGCATTACGTAAGTGTAAGCTGATTAAATCCTTGATCCTGAAGCCACCTCTTTTTCCCCCCTCCCCCTCTGATTTAAAACTTAGCGTAATTGAAAATCTTAGTTTTAAACACTTCCAAAACCTGATTTGTATCATTTTTAGCATGAAAACCACTACAATTTTATATTACTATAATGCCTTCAGGTTTTAGTCTTTCTTCTATTTTCATAAACCTGGTATTTAATACACTTCATTTCCTAAACCTGGTAAAAGTCCTTTTTAAAGTGATCAGTTCCCCAACAAATTTTAATTTTGGGGCCAACTTTTAGGATTTAAAAAAAAAAGAAAAATAAGTGTCCTGAATGGAATGAAGATAGAAGTTTTATTCAAGTTATGAAGTCTGAGCTTTGCCCATAAAAACTCATAGCAAAATCAATTCAATACAGAGCCATGATATCATAAAGCTTAGCCTTGTCAAATGAGACTGTAAGGCTTTCTGCACATGCTAGTCCTGATTTCCAAATGTACTGGATCTCAAATGTAGTATCTGAGCTACAACCCACATGGAGGAATAGATCAGGGGAGGTCATGAAAGAGTTATGTTCCCCCAGCAGTTCACAGCACCATGATCTCACTACATTGTCAATATGACAATGGCAGCAGGATAAACGGATCTATGCAGCAGAGGATACCAGCCAGTGTTCTCTACAGAAAAGGAACGAAAGCAATACATGATTAACTGTTGTGAATAGGGAAAAAAATTCCTTCCCCTAGGTCCACATGCCATACACAAAACAAGCCGCAAAAAGCTGCAAACTGACTGAACAACTCTGCTACATGGGAGTGTGTGTGAATTTTAGATGTTAACTATCAGGCAATATAGAAGCAGAGAACTCCTGAATCCACACAATTGTTTTTAAGATTCTCAGCTTGAAAAAACGGATTTGTTTGCTTTTAAACTTTTAGTATTATTTTACTCTGAGGAAGAACCATGTGCACATTTGTAATGTGGTAGTGCTTCACTGAGACAATTTAACTATGAATTGGTGAGTTCAAACGTTTTTATTGAAATTTTTAAATATTTAAAAATAGCTAACTATAGCTGAGTGTCTTGGTAGAGGCAGCAGAATGGTCCTGAACAAACAAGAACAGACTATACTTTGTAGAATCTTCATTAGTATTGAAGATGAGACAAGAGAGAAGAAAGTAAAGAGAGTTTCGGCTCAGGAGTAGAAGGCTTTTAAGTCATGTTAATTTTGAAAGAGATACACTAGAGTTTTTACGTATAAAAGAAAAAATATTCAAGCCAGGAATCACAGGTTGCCTATGGTATGTAATTTGTATTTTAAATTAGAAACCTAGTAATATATAGTTAAAAAAACTCCATGTGTAGAAGTGAATCAAGTGCATAAAAACCGTATAAAATGATGGCTCTGAGAGGTATGCGAGCTCTTCTACCAGCAGTTGAAAACACCCGCATTCATAGATATATCCTCATATTTCAACATATAATGGTATGCCATTAATCAGTATCAGTGAAAGAAAAGATATGTGGACAGGCAATATAAGTGTGAAAGAATAATGCAGCTTGTTTTTACTTCACACAGAATTAATAAAACAGATTAGAACACGAATTAAGACTCTGGGGCTTCTCAAACAAAGTAATTTCTTTCTAGACAGAAAAATTCAGAGTAGTTGATGAAAAAGACACATTGTCCCATCCACTTTCTAACAAACTCAAACCAAAACCAAAATCAGTTCCCATCAAAACACACCTTGAAAATTAGTAATTTTTAAAACACAAAGTATTTGAGTGGTGTTGATCCAAACCTTTAAGATTTATTACATACCCCATTCTCTGTTCGTTTCTCCACAGGTATATTTATGCCATTTCTTTGATTTTGGGCTTGACGGCCACCTAAAAGTAAAGCATCACTCTTAGTAAAAAGTTTGGTTTTCAACACAAATGCATTTTACTCTCGAGTCTGTTCTCAGATGTTCTGAGAATCCTATTCAAGAATTTGTATCAAATTTTTACCTGTGAATTTTTATTCTGCTAGTTCCAACTCTTTCTTACTAAAGTTACTTTTTGTAAGCAGTGAATCAGCAGAAATAAAGCTTTTATTTCACAGAATTCCTCATTTAAAAGTACAGACATGCAGCTCTATTTTCCTGACTTCTCTTTAGGCAAAGATGTCATGAAGGGCAATGTACTCATATTTTGTGCCCATGAGAAGCAGTAGCTTCAACTGAATACATTATAAATTAGCATAGTAGAGGAAGGTTTTCTAATGTCTAACTTATAAAGAACTTTAATCTAGAAATCGATCCACAGCCCAATGATGAGTTAAAAAGCCTTGCATGCATGGTTCAGAAGCAATGCTTTCACTGTACATTGAAATTCTTTGGCTTTAAGTGTATCCTAAATTTCTTAACATACTTTATATTTGTATTGCCCAATGGATAACAGACTATTTTACAAAGTACCCAATTAATACAAAATTCCCCCACACTTTTGGGTCTGCTACTTCTGCACCCAAAACAAGCAGGAACCACTTAAAAATAAGAGAAGAAGCCTCAGCTGAAAGCAGTAAGGACTTGGCAAAGACTTGAAATCCTGTTGTTAAAAGTAGTCACATTAGTTGAATGAGTCAGGATAATCTGGGCATATAAACACACCTCACTGAGACACCTTTCCTGTCCTTCAGATAGTCTGACAGCCATTAAGTCTATAATGCACAGACTCAAAACTCTTCTCATAGATTAAGTACATTCTACACCAGTAAGTTCAGAAAACTAAAACACATGTATTTTTCTATTCCACTCTTTTAAGAAACCCCACTTCATAGGGCACTGCTTCATATAAACACTTTTCCTGTAGAATCAAGCAGACCAGCAATTTTTCAAGATGCAAATTATCACGACTACTAATATACCTATATGGAGGACTGAGAAAGCAAAGGCACTGAAACCTCTGCCAGTGATGTCTGTAAAACAGATTTGAATTTTTAAAAGAGGCAAAGGAGTTTACCAAATCCTTCTCTGTGCAACTGAAAGAACTGCAGTTCAAAAAGACCCATTCTACCCTCTCAAAATGTTGGGACTTTGTCTCAATAAGAAAAAATTACATCAAGTCTCTAATATACACCAACTTTCTTGGATCCAAATTAAGCAGAATACAAACAGATCTTGATATTACTCAACAGACTGGTAGAAATTATTCTAAAGAAGGAAACTGGAGAACAAGAATAGAGATGCCCTTGTTCAAATGGCTCAAATGGTTCAAAATGGCCTTGGTATGCAGAAGTTCTATTACATATAACTACTGAAGCTTGCTGAATGAACTCACTTAAGAAATCTTTTAAATGTGTTTCAGTAACAACACTGCAGGATAAATGTACTTACTCTGTTCATTGCTTTCAGCTGGTGACTCTTCATGACGAAGAAAAAATTTTACCTCTTCCCTGCGGGGCCCCCACTTCTGTAGGTGGTCATACATCATGTGATCAAAGGGTATGGGGCGCTCTACAAGTACAAGACCAAAAAAACTCCATCACAACTCCTTAAAATCAAGCAGGGTTATACAAAACTCTTATTAATGGACAGAACCATGCTTTTTGGCTTAATCTATCCAATGTTATTTGTCTTACACTAAGTCTAAGACACAGGCAACTGGATGTATGGTATTAAAAGCTGGCCTGTTACTGTAACACAGCTCACTGCTCCACAGCACTACAGAACCAGCTTACAAATCCATACCAGTGTTTAGGAACCCTAATTAAGGAAATAGCAACTTTGCTTCCCATCACCACCAGATGGGCTATTTGTTCTATTATTAAAATAATTCGTTCAATTTGAACCTCTGGGTTTCCAAACAGACAAAAAGCCTTATCATTGTATTGACATTTCATCTCCTAAGAACTTGATCAGGTACTCCCACTTTAACACACTTTGCCAGACACTAACTTCTAGTACATATGGAATTACTGGCAACTCCTTGAACAAATAACAACTAAGTCTATGCAATAGTAGGTCTCTCTGCTTTTCCCCAAGGAAACATTTGCATAGAGCAATTATTTCTTCTAAATTGATCAAATATATTGTTAGTAAGAGGCTGCACACTATATATTTAGCATTTCAAAATGAAGATACGTTTAAGAAGACAAATTTTTCACTGCTTCCATAATTACATATTACATTTATTACCAGATGTTTTTATTAAGATAATAAAATCCCTGTTTTTAGATCTAATACTAGCTAAGGTACCAATATGCATCTTCTAACCAGAATAAAACTGTATCATATACTATACTTTGTTGTTAAAAGTGAAATACTTCTGGTCTCCAAAACCCAAACCACGCTATCTCCTACCAGAAAAAGCACCACTAAGTTTCTTATCTCTTTCATATTTCACTCATTTGATACGAGAAGACAAAATGATTCAAAGATGTAAGAGAAATCTTGGGAAAGGCTTGGGAAAACCAAATCACAAATATACCTTCATGTAATGAAATTTACCTAAATTTATATACATTATGAACTACATAGATGTACACATCTTGATACTCTTGAGATACTTAACTGCAGTACTTAAAAACACAATACATTTTTATCAATTGCTTCACAATACACTTAATACAATAAACTTCTGTTAAAATATGTCATGTCAAATAGGTATGTGATTAGCCACAGTTAGATCTAGCTGCTTTCAGTGGAGAAGGGCCATTTAAACCACAAGCTAATCATATTGATTAGGTGGTTGATTACTTTAAAAAAACCAAACCAAACCAAAATAAAAAAAAACAAACCAAAATACCCTGCCCCCAAAAAAATCCCACTCCCCCAAACCAAAACACAACAGCTGTATTTAAACAATAGATGCTTTGCTTTACTTTTTCCTGCTCCTCACTCAAGTGGTGTCCCAGAAAGATTGTCAATAATGCTTAAGCACACAAGAATAAGGTCAGTGACTTACTACTACTTAGTTCTTGAAATGGAATTTTAAAAGCACGATTTTCAGGTTTTTCAACTTCTAAAGTAAAGTAAGGTTTCAAGTGCTTTGAAGCATATCCACTGAAATTGCAGCAGGAATCTTCTAAAGATCACTGAATGTAAAAATATTAAGTGGTTTAGTTCAGAGACTTTAAGAACAAGATATGAATCTTTAGGAATTTCTCCCAAACAGAAAAACTGCTAGGCAAACCCAGCTGTAACAGGGCTAGGATAATTCTGGAATGGTGAGGAGTAGCTGCAGCTTCACTCCTGGTTGAGCTGGTCTCCCATTAAAAGTAAGGCTCTGATCTCAGGAGCTAGTCAAAGTAAGAGGTGTCATTTACATAATGCACCTTCAATAACTAAGACTAATATTTTTCAGACAATGACAATGGAAAGAAATGGCAAAGATGTTTTCTAGCAGTTCTTTCACAAAACCAGTTTGGGATGTTATCCTAAAATAGAGAGAAGACAGGTTAAAGTAGTTACAGCATCATCAACATCACTGAAACAATGAAAAGAAAGATGAAGCAGCACTAATCATTCTGTGCAACCTGGCTACATGAAACAAATTCAGGAAACAAAGAGGAAGAAAAAATTGACATTAACACTCAACACAAGACATGATGAGAATTTCCATTCCTTCCTACAGTTTAAATCCTTTAAATCTGTAAGAAGTGTGAGAAGAAAGAATGATTTTCTATTTGTAGTACAATAGCACAAGACATACTTTCTGAAAGTTCCTGTTGTTTAAGAACCAAAATCAAATCAAATCAAAACAAAGAGAAACACTACAGTTAAATTTTTCCCGATTGTTATAGCTTCAGAATATCTTTGAGTAACTAGTTTCTCAAAACCATTTCAAACTTTAAAATTTTTTAAAAATTAAAATTAAATAGGAGAGAGCATTCTGAGAGTGTGAAGAAAATGTCAAATAGGAGAATGGGGGTAGAGTAATAATAAAAAGGCTGGATCCTTTATACTTTAGCAACACATCAAAAATGATCTAGAGAAAATTTGTTTTCATGAATAACCAAGCAGAAAACCATGATAAATGCATTTTAAGTTGGATCAAGACTAAAATATTTTTGAGAAATGAGCTATACTCCCTTATTTTAAGTAAAAGTTTTGAGAATGGGTTAGTTTTAAGCATTCCAAAACAAAACAACTTGTAAATCTGAAACACAGATACTGCACCAATCTTTCAAAAAAGAGTTGCAAAATTGTTCTGGTGGAGCTACAGATCCACTACTTAAAAGTAAGTTTCAGTCTTCAAAACCTGTTTTATCCTGACTTCAAGGATCCTGCTATGTGAAATAAATACATTCATGCCTGCTCTACATGAAACCAGAATAAAAACTAATGGATTTACTCCATAGGGGAATTTGCTGCAATATCTGGAATGAATTTTTCCCTGCTCAGGTTTGCAGAAGTACACTCAGAGTAAGAAACTATTTCTTTCACACTCTCTTGCCTCCTATGAGGCACTGAGGAATACCAGTTATGACCAGCTGCTGAAGGGCATTCCAGATGTAAATGAACTGAATAATTCAGTACTGGGTGGATTTAAAGGTTGAAATGAATTCTCTCTTAGAACATACTACAAGTTCCTGGCATCACACCTGTCTTTGGACCTTCCTTACTGACTGCTATTTGCAATAACAAGAGAATGAGGAAGAACATTCTGGTTTTGTCTCCTGTTACAGCATGACAAATCCTTGCAAAAAAAGGAAGCTTCAAACTGACAAAGCACAAGGTAGTATAAAGTATACTGATACATCAGGCACAAATGCTATTGGCTTTTTCAACTACTACTCATCTCAAGAAACTGGGAAGGAGAAGGAACAGAGAATGAAATACCAAAATCAAATGTGAATAAATGAAATGCTTAGGCCATGCAGCTTCAAGAAAAATAATCTTGACTCTAATGCGAACAACACCTGAACTATTTTACAATTCTTGTGAAGCCCTCAACCATTTCTTTGTCACACAAAAGAAAAGAGATAAAAACTACAATAACTAAACCAATATACTTTCCAAGAGCGAAGCTATTGTAATCTTCCTCTCCACTGTAGAAATCTTACATAATTTTTGGATTTTAGTAACATTTTTCTGGAAGAAAATAGGTCTCTTATCCTTTAAAAATAAAATCAAGTGTTTATCATCTACTTGTACATACACATTCAAAGTAGGAAGACTATTAAAAGAGACAGTATTTTGTTAGAGCAATACAGTTTAGAAAGGCTATTGGGTACACAAACTGTTATTTGTACCTGATGATAAGATTACAATCCACAAGCCCCAATGCTCTGAATTTGAATAGACATGCATTATTCAGCTGGGCTACCTAAAAGAAGCCATGGCTATCTGTAGAGCAGAGAAGTTAAGCACATTCACAAGAGGCCAGGTATATTCTCTCTTGTGGAGGGAGGTATAATTTGTCATTTGTGCCACATGGAGAGACTGCCAGGAAAACACTGGCACTGTAGGACCACTTACAGTGTGTGACAAAAATCTGTGTTTTTTCAGCCCATGATTTGCTGTATTAACTTTCGTTTTGAATTTTACTTTCCAAAATGTTCTCTGAAAGAACACTTGCAGATCACTTGAGGATAACGGTAAGGGATCAGAGACAGTGGAATAGCAGAGATAAAATATGCTTTTCAACTGGCACAACATGCAGTAGTTTTACTGTAAATTGCCTCACACTTCCCACTCAGAACCATAGTTTAAAATTTGTTGTTGTAACTGTCACATTTAACTGTTCAGACTCTTGTTTTCTACATCAGATCTCCGCTCCAGGCAAAATTATTTTTAAAAACTTCAGTGGAAAAAGTTAAATTTAGCTCTCAGAAGAAGCAGAAGGAAAAATTATCGTATATATGCTCAGGTTTTTCCACTGAGACATCTATGTACACTAGACCTTAGGTCAAGAAGCTGAGGTCACAGATTTTGTAACAGCATCCTACATTTAAGAAGAATGAAAGAAACATTTGTACTGAAAGTCCCATAAGAGAGCCTTAAAACCAGTGTGCAGGATATCATTTTTGCTGACACTACAGGTGTGTTCGAGAGACCCAGAAACATAAGCAAGTGTTTTATTTTTTCTTTCATTTCCTCCAGTATTTTCTATTCCACACTTTCAGTTGAATAGATCTATACAGTTATCACCTTGGGAATTTAGCAAGTCAAGCTTTGTGAAAGCATCTTCATGTGAGTTTTACCAGAAGCTCAGAGTTAACAACAGGTAGAAGTTCTGGGCAGGCTTCTACTCCTTCACTTAAGTGTCTGTATGTAGATCCCTGCTTCAGAAAACTGGGTGAGCTCCAGTGCTCAAAATTAACAGAAAACAACCAGCTAAAATCAGTCATCTCCTTGTTCTATTCACAGTAATATGCAGATCTCCACTGACTTTAATGGGATCAAAGAAAGATAATTTTCCGGGTAAGTACCCAAAATTTAGTCTTAGTCCCTCCACTGCAACTTCATGGATAAACATGATTTCCACTTTACAGAAGCTTGTAGCTTTCAATATCTAACACTTTGAGAAATAAAGTATTACACCCACAGAAAATATTTTCTCAGTATTAAAAGTTCTCATAGAAAACCTGTGCTTCTAAGGTCCAAGGTTTGCAAGATTTAAGTGTTCCAGGAAGGTACTGTGGATCACTATTCCAGTTTCTGGTCACCCTTTAAAGCTAGTTGACAACATTCTTTCTTACTTTTTTTTAAGAAGTACACCTTCAAATATTGTGAAAGAAAAAGAATAAATAATACCACGTATGACACTTTCATAAGCAAGGGATTGGGAAATATTATGAATATCTGAGTGTCGTTGAAGTCTGCAGATCCATTTTAGAAATGTGATGCACTTGGCATCATAGACTCCATAACCTAAATTTCCAATTTGAAGAAATTTTAGCCATTCTTCAAGTTCTATCCTTAAAAGCAAGTTTTCTAACTAAGTGTATACTGAATTTTTTTCTAGAATTGCAGGCATACTATTCTCAACCTTTCCCTTGTTTGCTCTTGCCTAAACTGAGTTTCCACTCAGGTAGGAAATAAGTAACTTCTTCAGGTACCTTTTCCTTTTACATAGTCTTAGAATAGTTTAGAAAAAGACGAGGTATAGTTTTCCTAGGAGGAAAATATTCTGGACTGCCAATATGTAAAAGTTCCAAAGGCATCTGAATAATGCCTGTTGTGTCTGTCTGGCAAAACAGGCCCCAATCAAAATAAAACACCTCTATAGAAAATTTAAGAATTCAGTATCAAGTTATGATCTCAGTCTTTATACAGAACAAATTACACTAAAAAGAGGTCACTTTGATAACTAAAAGACAAGAATGGGGGATTGGAACTAGATGATCTATAAGGTCCCTCCCAACCCAAACCCTTCCATGGTCCTATTTTATAGTTCTATGAACATGTCTGCTATCCCCAGCCATCCACCAATTCTACTTTCATCCATGAATTGATAAATGATAACCTGGAGGTTTGTACTACATGCAACTACAAGAATCCATTT
Organism: Acridotheres tristis; assembly: GCA_037013685.1. Classification (NCBI taxonomy): domain Eukaryota; kingdom Metazoa; phylum Chordata; class Aves; order Passeriformes; family Sturnidae; genus Acridotheres; species Acridotheres tristis. The sequence continues at coordinate 9,568,798 of CM072892.1, read as the reverse complement.
AAAAAACAAAATCTACTGTGCATGGATTTTGACACATTCCTGAAAAAAATGCCTGCCTCATTATTCTGTGAAATTGCAACACAAATAGGATATGGACACTACTACCCACTCCAAGAGAGACTGTCAAATCTTTGAGAGGAAATGTTCATGAATGGGCAAGAGATACTAACTATGTCCCATTCTGGCACAAGGCTGTCTGCAGAGCAACTGCTATTCATGATACAGAAGGAAAAAAACCATCTATACCCTTTCTTAAATTTTAGCTAGTGCTCCCACGCTAGCAGTGAGGAAAGAGGTCTGGAAAGAATGCAAGTGGTGATCTGCACCCACTGAATCCAAAAAAATCATCATGAGGTTCCCTGCTGTCATTTAAATACCCTCTATACTACCAGAAAAACAAATACAGAACACTAACAGGCCTTACCCATGCATTTTATCAAATGCTTCATGTTGAGGAAGAAAACAGAAAAGAGTCAAGAATTACATTAATCTCAACCGTTATTTGAATTACAGTCCTTTGTGTCAAAGTCTACTAGACTAGAAGAAAAAAAGAAGAGTAAAATATGTACTTGAAATAATTAGTATTGAGAAGTCAATCTTTTTTTATAATTGGTGCACATATTAAAATCCATTTCCAGTGAACATTTTACTTACCATTTCCACGCCATACTTCAGCCAGATGGCAGCTTCCTTCTCCAGGCTCTTTGCAGAACTCCACGACATCGCGACAGGTTGTTTCTGGTGTAATTGGAACTTCTGTCAGAATCTGTTCATTGTTGCTCAGAAACACAGTTAATATCATCTGAAAGAAATAAAAAGAAAAGTAGCAGAATATTAAAAAAAATAAGAGACAAAAATAAGATTATGGGTAATTTTTTTCCCCTCTGTAAATGGAAATGTATTCCTAGGATTGGTTATCACATTTCAAAGTTGTTTTCAGTCCCCTGTAACTTCGACAAAGATTTAGTCCTTTGTGGTTTTGGTTTTTTGGGGTTTTTTTGACAGTACATTGAATTGACAACATTTTTTAATAAAAGCTTGAGTTGAAATGCTTTAGTCCTGTCTGAAAGTAAGGTTGAAAAGAAAGGAACAAGTTTCAGCTATTAGATGTTTGAAATCATAGCATTTAAATGTTGAAAAGAAATGTACACTTTGGCAAATTAACCAGAAGCTTCAGGATGAACTCAAAGATAAGTATTCCTAAAATGCACTAAATACTCTGAAAGACATCTGACCCTATGCTCCTGCTAAAAATTAAATTAATCATTTTATACATTCTCTCTGCACCCTAATTCCCATCTGTAGTCACAACACTGTTCTGTAAACAGTGGATGGAAAAGAGAGAACATCATGTTTTAGAAGGCAAAAAATACCGTAACAGTAAGTGTCCCTAAAGAACGTGATAAAATTAGTAACTTTGCCTGCAATGAAAGTTCTTCCAGATCTTTCTCATAAATAAAATGTGGCATCACATACTGAACCTAATGACAGCTCTTCATTAAATGAGCATTCTCTAGGTAAATAAAAGTTGTGCTTCAATTTGCATAGGCAACTCTTAAAAACATTGGTAACACTTTTATCTGTGGGACACATGCATCAGCCAGACTGGAGACTGACATTAGTAACAGCTAGATACTGAGTGAGAGCAGTCTGTCTACTTTAGAAATAGACACAGGACAAATTCCAAGAAAGCCCAGGCTTCAAGCTCTCCTCAGTCCTCCAGGCTATTTCAGTTCAGCCTTCTACTCTCCCTCAGCCTGCCAAGTTTGCATGCTGTGTCCTGAAGTTTTCAAGTACCTACACTTCAACACAAGAAGCAGTCAACCAGAACCGAAAATATACCAGAATTCACCCCCGAGTTTTTCCAGCAGCAGCATAAAGGAAGCCATGGTAAAAGTTATAATACAAGCTGGAGGAAGCTACAGGATGCAGCCAAGAGACAGCAATGAGTGCCTACTGTAAACAGCTCAAAACATTATTGTTCCTCCAACAGAAGATTCAGACAGCCTCAATATCCAGTGACTGTGGTTATATAACAAGTAACTGACGTTGAATCTACTAGTGGAATTTGACCTCATATTTAAGAAGAAAGAGTCACACACATGAACGTAAACCAACAGGCTTAGAAGAAACCTTAAGAGGTCATCTAATGCAGTCTCTTTGCCTCAGGCAGGATAAACTATACCTGCATTATTCTGCAGAGATGCTTGTCTAACCTGTTCTGAAAAGCCTTTCATGATGGAAATTCCACCACTTCCCTAAGCCCTAAGCCGTCCACCCTAGAAAGCCAGTATTCCTGTTGCAAGAGGAAGTTTCTTAAAGTCTAGTTAGTTTTCCTTACCACCATTTAAACCCCCTAGCTCTTCTAGCCACAGGGGAAATAAAAAACACTTTTCCCCCCTCTTTTCATTTTCCCTTCACAGTTAAATTTAAGGAATGTGCAATATGTAAGTAAATTAAGTAATTTAAAATAAACAACACCAGTTTAACAAAGTTATTAGTGCCAGTATTCCAGTTTCCCCACAGCACTTGATAGCAGTTTCAGAATAAAACCCAAACTTCGGAAACTTTTTGAAAATATCCAAAGACCGTGACTTTACTGCCTCATAATCATTTGTGTGGAAGACCTGTTTTCTTGGTATGAAAGAATATATAAAATGTCTTAACATCATGTGATTTTACATAGTTTCCAGGTTTTGACTTTCTTATTGCTGTAAAAGTAACACTGGCCCAGAAAACTTGTTTCATATCTTCAAGATTATCTGCTTTTGCAGACACACTGAAAGAGAAAGAAAAGCCTTATAGGTATGAGTTATCCTATTTATCTCAGTCACTTCTCCATAAATTCTGATCTCAAGCACTACATAAACTCACAGTCCCCTGGGCAACACCAGGACAAAGTTTGCTGTACCTCAAGCACATCACTTGACTCCCTCAGCTCAGAGGGCATCAGTATTGTCTTCTGCAAAGCTGAGTGTCACAGTTTCAGCCCAGGGAAAGGTATCTCACTAATGAGGAAGTAAGATGCTGCAGCCAACTATTGGTGTAACACTCCTCAAGGAAACTTGATCAAGTAAAGATTTCTTTTCAGACAGGTTGTCTGAGTAATACTAAAGGAAGTGAAACACTCTGCTCCGAAACAAATCCTGAAACATACACAGGAAGACTCGAAATATTGAACATTATAATAATGTTAACTATAGATATATTGCAATATTAATTACATTTTCAAGTCAGTGTCACACCTGTCCCTGTTTGTGGTGGGAATGGGTAAGAATCAGAGGTATTACATGGTGATAAAATACAAATAAGCATTGATGGAGCCTGGAAATTTACTGCTGAGGATCACAAGTGAAGCATACACATGAAATACACAAGTATATCCACTGAAGTAAACTGATTACATTTAAAAAACGCTCTTAGCCAAAGATTAGGACACAAATTAACTGATAAATTCTTTGATTTCTTGTTTTAAATTGATTTCTAAATAGGAGCAGCTGAATAAAACCCATCTTGTAAAATTGTGATCATAACCATCGTAGCATTTCTTTGATCATCTCTCAATTCACAGTTTTTAATATATGAACACAATGTCACACAACAGGATCAACCTAACACTCATCATGAGCAAATCACCTCAGGGATCCTAAATCATTTCTTTTTTTCCACAATAAACATCAAGCTCCAAACCTGACATTTCTTTGTTCTCACCACACCACAGGTATTACCTGTTACTCCCCTCCATGGCTCCTGCTACCAAACCAGTGGTTTAATTCCAACTTTCACAAATTCTGATTTCTTCTCACTCTGTTGTTTTTTGGGTTTTTTTAAACCATTATGCAGACTGGTGTATCCCATCACATTTCAGGTATTTTCCATACCAAATAAGCTACAGCAAACCTCTCAAGCTGGCTTCAAAAACTACCGTCATTTCATTTCTCAGCTGACAGATGACCTCCTCCTAGGACTTAGAATCATTACTCAACCCAAAACTTCTCTGCCCAACTGATCCCTGTCTAATACTTGCACACATTCCTCTTAACATGGTCTCTCCTTCATCTATTCCCTCTTCAAAACATACTTCCTGCATTATTTAAAGGACACATTTTACCATCCCTGCAGTTTCTCAAGGAGATAGAAACAGGAATAAATCTACAAGAATTTTCCTCGCTTATTATCTCACCTTTTTCTACGGTTGAACAATGTCACCTACATAAATTTCAACAGGCATCACTCACACAGATGACAGTTTTATCCATCTAGACCTGATCTCCTGCTGAGGATACAGAAATGCTGGTAATCTTCAATTGACTCTTATGAATGCCTAGCTGTCAACTCAAGTTCTACAAGGCTTTAACACGTGTTTCTCCAATGATTCCCTAGATTTCATTCATCATAACACACAGGTACCCAATCACCCTGAGCTGCAGTACAGACATCTTTGACACAAGCCATTTTCTCAGTCTTCTGTCTCAGATCTATCTCTACTTTTCCTGTACCATAGGTAAAACAGAGAAAGGTGTTTTTTCCTTAAAACTGTCCAGCTAATGCTCTCCATCTGCAAACTTGCAAAAAACAACTTCCAACTTTTCAAGTAGTGCCTTTTTCACTCGTGACAACTGTCACAACAAAAAATCACCCTTCGTGCCTACAGCCTTGACCCAGTTGCCTTTCTGTGTCAGTCCTGATAAGAACAATTTATTTGTTTTCACTTCACTTTCAATCTTCTCTCTTATCACTTTTCACTCTCTATCAAGAAATTTAGGTCAAATTGGCCATTTACACCTGCTTCCACTCTCCATGTGCTTAACATTAACAAGTGGTTTTTTTGGTTTCTCCAGTTTTGTCCACCATGCCTTATATGCACCTGCATAACAACCTCATTCTTTTCCTTGGAGATCCTCCTTTGCTGGTCTGGCTAAAAAACCACATGAGACACAAGTCCAAGTCATTAATATGCTGGAAAATGCTGCCAATGAGGTGATAAATATTGTTTTGTCTCCTTAGACTTCTGTAACCATCGCTTTCTTTATGCCTAACCAAGAGGTCCCACTAGTCACAACTAAATGCTTTACACACAACTATGCAGAAACAAATCATCTTTCAAATGGGTCTGATAGCCTTTCTTCTAAATGAGCTTGGTCTGGCTGTCCTAGAATCCACCTTGACCTCACTACTTGTGTTTTGCTATTTAAGTTACACTCCCCTAGTACAGTGTGCAATTACTTATGACTGGAATAAAACTAGACCACCACCCCAAAACCAGCTGATGTAGCATGTGGATTCTTAGTTAAGATAGGGTCTAGAAAGCCAAAATTCCAACGGCTGAAAGAAGTCTTTGCCTCACCATTTTACTACAACCTTACTGAAAAAAACCCAACCTTTTTTTCATCTTCAGCTAGTAAACTAAAAAAGTAGACAGTTAAGTAAATCCTCTTTAACAATTTTTGTGGACACAAGAACTACATCTCTCTCAACTATTACTTCATGCTACTAAGACCTGAAATACCACAGCTTGAGAAGAAATAAATAATACACCCACACCTCCATTGCCTTATGCCCAAGCTAAGTTACTAAGTCAGGCAGCTGATAATATTTATTGTAAAAACAATAACAAAGTCCATCTAAGTAGGCATTTCCTGATATCCTACACACACCAAATAGAGTTATTTAAGCTATCAGAAAGGAACCAGACAAGTACTATTTAAGGACATGTTGAAACATTGAATTGAAAACAAGTTTAAGATTGTTTTCCAACAGTAATATTGATGTATTCTACTACAAAAAAAGGAAGTGAGTTCTGTGGATGAAGATGGCAAAACTATTCAGTTGGCTTTTTATTTTCTGTGTAATCATTTTTAAACTAAACCCCATGTTTCCAAACAAAATCAGAGTTCCTGGCAAAAATTGATGTGAAGATCATTACTTTTCCAGCACGTAATTTTATGTCCATAATTTAAAAAACAAAGTTTAGAAGCAAGATCACTCCAGCAGAGAATCAAAGGTTAACAAAAAAACCTCCTGCATCATAAGAAAATAAAAACCGTTAATTTTTCTTTGTGCTATCTATTACTCTTATTACCCAAATTTAGAATGCCTACACGATATCAAAGGTAGAGTGGATAATAGAGAATTTAAAAAAAAATTTCAATTTAAAAATTATCGAACATATAACTGCAATTTTAAAACATACTGGATATTTAATATGGCTGAAGTCATATACAGCTGTTTAGTCATATTAGACTCTCCCTTTGCCTTTTTTTGATCTTTAAACCAGCCTAGAAACTTCACTGTGTAAATGAACAAGAAAAAAAAAAAAAACCCTCTTCTCTTCTAGCAGATCACTGAACAGACATTTCAAATACAAGGCTGACACACAATGAACTTAAAGTACAAAACAATTTCTGATAGAAATGCCAATTTCAATCCTTCTGTTTCACAGGAACTGGAAGGCATTATCTTCTCACCATGCATTTCCCCCAACAAAGAGCTCCAAAACATTCATTCACGATCTTGCAATGCTTTGCCATTTCTGAGCTTTTAGCGGTGCCTACAACTCCAAGATGAGAACAATCAGCGAAGACTTTTTCAAAGTGAATCTCTCTAGAGACCTCAGCATCTCCCAAGAATTTTAACAACTTTTGTCCTTGATTTTGCTAACTTGAGAGTCCCAGGAGTTTGCTATATTCAAGGTGCTACTACAGTAGAGTTTTAAACTGGAAATTCCAAACCCATATCCTACTGAAATGTCATAGTCCCATCAATCAAATATGAACTTTGAGTAAGACTAAGGATTTCAGCTACTAGAAAAATTATAGAATGAGAGCCAAGCAAAATGTGAAAATGTAAGAAATCATCACTTTGGTGATGAGATATATTAATATACACAAGTTTGCATGTAGAATGGTCAGAAAAAAAGTATCAATTATCTCATGAAAGTTCTCTTGCCTGGAATTCATGCTATTTTATAAAACGTCCATCAGCTACAGCTGTAGAAATTGTAGTTGTACATTTCAAGCCTTAAAGCAGAGTTTTAATTTTTGTTGCAGTAGGAACACAGCCTGTTTTTATGATACAGACTTAATTAGGTAAAACTTTAAGCAATTACATTAAAAAAACGCATGGACTATATAATTATAACCACAGAGCTGTTTGAATTACAGCCATCTAAAGATCCTTTCTTGACTCAAGTCACAAGTATTGCTTTATACTATTGAGATCTCAGAAGAAACAAACTCCAAATAAATCTCTGATGTTATTATGTGCAAACCCCAGAAAACAAGCAGTAAGATCAAACAATTTCACTTCTCTGTATTAATAAGAAACATTTAAAATCCATCTAATCAACAAGTTATTCACCAGCATGCTTTTTCCAATAATTATTTATCATCAGAATGAAGCTGTTATTTTAAAAAATAAATCTGTTGAAGAATTTCTTGTAGTATGCTTATGAGTCTTAATTCAGATTAAAGCATCAGGACATACAGCAAATTTATTATCTTCACCAGAAGATTTCTTTTCTCTAGCATCTTGTTTCTGTTCCCAATATATGGGGTGAGAAATTACTACAATCAATTTCCATATTTCTAAACAGCTTTTCTCACATCCTACTCACATTCAAACTGTATAAATTTTGAGTTCAGGACAAAATTTAAAGCCCAGTGATGCTTTTGAGTGTATTAGTAAAATTCAAAAAGGCAGTGCAACCAACAGACTTCAGTTTGCACAGAATACAAAAATGAGCAAAATTTTCTGCCAAAATGTAGACTTGTGAAACCAATAGTTTCTTACTACACTTTCAAATTTGAAGCCAACTGTCTCCATATGGCCTGCAAAAGAATCCACAAAACTGGGAGTGAATTTTGGGCACTAAAAATGTAAATTATTTAGCTATGGGCTAGTAACAAACATCAAAACCTTAAATTTTACTATTGGTAAACTCAAGCATTCATGAGGTTACTCAAAACTATGAATAAGGTCATATTATTTATGGTCAACACTTTCGATTTTGATCAAATCTTAAAATTTCATGCAGCCTAAATGTACTCCATCAACATATTTATCTCATAAAAGCTTTTTTTTTGCATCAGCTCATATGCTAGTTACATTAACTTACTATTTTGCAATCACTGAAAAAAAAAATTTTGATCTGCGCTGAGATCCACCTTCACCATGCTCTGCACTAGACAACCTGCCCACAGAAAGCACAACCAGGAACTTGTCAGACAGTAGTTGTGCATATAATTACTTCTCTTGATGAAGCACAGGAATCATTTTAATTAAGTATTTCACTCTTCTTACAGAGGAGTTTAATTCCTCTTATAGAAATGCAGAAGTGTAGATTTAAAAGAAAATCTTACAAAACTGTAGGGAAATCTTGTTTAAGGCCTCCATGTTGAGAAGGCTTAAAGAACTGACAGAACCCCAGAGATTTCTGCTCAGGAGTTCCAGGACTGTTGCCTTTGCCCCTTCACGGCTGCCATAAGTGACAGCAGGTGCTCAACAGGACTCAGGCTATTTCAAAAACCTGCACTCACCTGGTATTTATTTGCTGAGGGGATGCTTATGACACTTTCTTCTCTTTGACAGAAAAAGAGCTAAAGTATCACTGTAGATCTGGAATCTGAAGCCCCTTACTCCTGCAATGGCAGGCTTTGTGTGGGGGAGGGAAATAAGGCGGCATTTTTACTAAAGGAAGGAAATGGCCACTATCATCAGCAAGACAGATCCACAAACTGTTAAATGAAAGGTACACAGCAGTTAACTGAAAGGCTTCCAGAGCTCTAGGAAAATAATACCTAATGAAAACAATAGCAACTAAGAGTTCACTTGTGTAAACAACGAAAACAACCCACAGACTACAGGCTGTGAGAAGCAAGATATCAACAGGGCTAAAAAAACAACTGACCTAACAAATGTTAAGTTTCCAGCATCTGCCTAGGACAGAAGAGTGACATCATTCAGACATTATAATCCCATATCAGATTTTAGACTTCATTTTGCTATACAACAAGTCAGAGTCAATCCATGGGAATGAACCACTGCCAGCTCTCCAGACATTATCTTTAGGGAAGCTGTTTGTTATTTGTTAAAACATTGAAATACCTTGTTTTAGATTCAGACAGGAAATCAAGCAGGAGCTAAGATTTAGATAAAATTTAAAAGGTGGGTAGTAAACTTGTGGCTACAGCAAGGAAAATTATTATAGTTTAAAAGAGACAAACAAAAAAAACCCAGAGATTGCATTACGTATAAAACTTCTATTTTAGAAGAATATCTGTCCAAGTGCAATATTTATCATCACCAGCTAAAGCAACACAGCCTGAAGTTAGAGAAATCTATAAAACATGCCTCTTGTGATGTTTTCTAGTGGAAAATATAATTTGGCACTTGCTACAGAATGAGTTCAACATCCCTGCATCATATTATTTTTTGGCTTGATTCCTAAATTGTTACATCTGGAGAAACAGCAAGAGATCTTGTTGTTGCTCCTTGATGCAAATAATCCTTCCAAAGGACTGTGAAGACACCGGTTACCATGCAAGACTTTGGAGCACGGGGATAATTCTAGGTACATTGACAAATTCTTGCTGAGCACATTTCTCCATCACACAACACAGACTAAAAATGGAGAGACTTTTATTCTTCCCAAAAAGGGCTCTGAAATTTTGTTTTCTTTCACTATTTAAAAGACAGTGGGCCATATGCTATCTTTCATGATATACACAATTATTATTAAAAGGTGGAAGCTGGAGACTCTTCTTGAATAACTTTCGGCTCTAATCAGTTGATGCTTACAATGTTCATGTCGACTCAGTATGTAAGTTTTCACCTTGCAAATTAGCAGTATGTGATTTCTTATAGGATTATTGCAAATAGGTCCTACCATCTATCAACCAAGAGCAGAAGACCGATCTTCAAATCAAGCAGCTCTGAAGAAGTTCCAGAGGGGTTTTTTTTGATACTTGGTGTCTTCATTAAGGATACCCTATTTTATCTTCTGGAATATGTTTTTTCTGTGAATCTTCCAATGACAAACCTCATCTAGTACTAACTGTCTAATTTCAATGAGATTTATTTAAAGCACCTTGAAACAAATCAATAAAAATGAGCTGTCAAAATTTTGTGCTGATTAATTAAAAAGTAAAAGAAAAAAAATTTAAATCTAATCTATTTAAGAAACAAGCAAATAGCCTAGCTATAATAAAGGGTTTTAGAAGTTGATAAGGCCTATAAATATGAGAATTCCTTAAATAATGGATTCCTACTAAACTTTCAGAAAACTGCAGCAGTTGCTGCATTTGCAAATGCACAAACCATTACTACTACACAGGAAAGGTCAGAAGGTTGCAGGACAGCAAGACTCCAGATCAAAATAAGGCTGCACTTTTGCTGTGATCTTTCCAATTGTTCATAAACTCCACCAGCTCTGTTTAATAAAACATTAACTCGATGCTCACAGTTCTACCATTCTTCACATCTTCAGGTCAGGGTCCACCAAGCCAAATGGTTCACAGTTATCTGGAGACCCCCAGTACAAGGTCAGGTGCGACCTCACAGCACCCAGGGAAAAGGAGAGAGAACCACTGTGCACTACAACTGCATCTCATTGTACAACATCACACACATCACTTAGTTCTAATGTTCAGAGGTCCAAATCTTTCCTATCTGACAGGGTAACCAGTATGCCACACCTCAAAGGCATCACAAGCTTGCTAAAGCAGTCCTAAAGTATAAACTGCTCATTCCATTTCATCAACTGATGACATATGAATAACATGTTAAAAATACTCTTAAATATTTTATTCTCCAAATCATTAAGGAAGATGTGGCTGAAGAAAAACACAACTGTAGTGCTGTAAAATTTGCAGCAGACGCAGGTGAACTGGCAATAAACTAAAACCAAAACTAAATGAATTCAAGATGACTCAGCTTCACAGATCTTTTTATTACATAATAATCTCAGCTTTCCAGTCAGGGAAAAAACAAACAAACAAACAAACAAGTTGTGTTCACTAAAATGAAAGGTTTAAAAAAAAACCCCACCCAAACCAAAGAACCATGCACAAATGCAAACAAAAAAAAAAACCCACTCACAAACCCAAAACGTAACAAAACATACACACACAAAACCCCCTGAAGCCCAAGCTCTACAAAAAAGGACACCCTCCACCAAGACTTGAGAACCAGATGACAGATGAGAAAGACGAAAGATTTAGTATTTTACTTTCATTAGGTGGGGATATGGAACAAAGTCTCATTCAAGCTTTTCTGCATATTGGCATTAGCAACACTGCAATTCACTTGGAAAAAAAGCTCAGTCTGACAACACCAGGCAAAGCTGAAGAGCAGAGCTCAGTGTGAGAGTTTGAGTCAATTTTCCTGAAAAAGAATCTTCAAAATCCACATGTAACAAAAGTGTCCCATTGAAATTGTATCAAAGAACTGAATGTTCTCAAATTATTAAAAAATATTTTGGCCAAGCTTAAGGACAGGGAGGTGCTAATGTTTTTACAGTCTTGTGTTCGACCTTGTCAACAGCTACAGCAAAGTCATCCAAAATCCACTGAATTCCAGAAAAGCCTGACCTACCTACTGCATTGAAAAATCATCCCATTGAAAAAGCATAGGTTACAAAGACAGGCAGGCATTTGTGTCTTTTCTTTTACAAACCTTTCAACAAAATATGAAAAAAACACCCCATAAAATAAAAAAATCTAAACCACAAACCAAAACAAAACCAACCAATAGGGTATTTTCACTAAAGATCATGCTTTTTGTCAAATAATAAAGGTGATTTGCAGCACTGAACATAATTTTACCATTTTACAAAGAACAATTTCTACAAAATCTACAGACACAATCATATGTAGTGTTGCAAAAGAAGCCAGCACTATTCTTTCTTCTTTATTTTCAATAGCGTGAATGCAGAAAGTACTACCACAGCTTTCTTCCACTAAGGAGGAAGTATTAACAAAATACTGATTGTTTAGTGCATTGCTTTCAGGGAATACCAGCCATTCAATCTTCGATGTAAAGATGTTATCTAGCTTGGTAAAAAAATAGTATATGAAAAGTGAATACATCCTTGGGGATTCAACAGGCAAGCCAGCAGAATTTCCCTTCCAACAGAGTGGAATAACTGTTTCCAAAACATTTATTTAGTTTTAAGGTGGTATATTTAAAGATTAAAAGCTGTTGTTTAATACTCAGAAGTCCACTTTGGTTGAATAAAAAATTACTACTACTAAATCAAGCCATGCAAAGTAAAATCAAAAATTTCAGGCATTTTATATACAGAAGAAACTCATGTAAGGTAATAATCCCTGATCTTCAAGTAAAAATCTCACAGACGTACACTCTCATGCACTATAAAGATTCACTGCTTGGTTTTATAAAAAGAAATCCAAAACCACTTGAGATTACAGCAAACAAATAAAAACAAATGTTGTCCCACCTTCTCTTTTATAATTCTGTCCTTGGTCCACTGTTTAGATTTAAGTCCAGTCTTTTTCCGTAGCCAAGATTTCCCTTTTGATGCTTTTACAATATTCCGAAGAACCATCCTTAAAATATTCTTCATGTGGACAGTTGTAAATAGCAGTGAATATAAAAATGTTCTGTAAAGCTAAAACCTAGTAACAGTTTCTGTGCAACAACTACAGTGAAAAACTACTTAAATGGAGTATTTTTGGTCTACTGGCACATGAATTTAGGCAGTAATGACGAGCAGTGATAAGATGTTCTAAAGAAACAAGACAGGCCACAGTTGTGACAGGAACAAGATAGGCTAGATCAAGTTTCACCTAATTAGGCAAGGTTGCAGTAGGGAGCTCTGTTATCCTCTCATTGTGCAATAGTAGTCTTTGTTGCTATTATAATAATGACAAACAGTATTTATCTTAAATAAACTTACATGTAAGGCTCTGACTGTCTCAAAAGACCCAGAAGTGATTTTCCTGCTGAAGGGGACAATGACAGGAGCAGAAGTCTTAAGAGCAAACGATCCTAACAATTGTCAAAAGATATTTCCATGACACATTTTCTTAAATCAAAAAAAATGTTTTAAATGGAACAACCAGTTTAAAAACAACACCACCATACTGTTATGCCTAAAAATACTATAGTTCAGGCACTACTCCATTCTTGGCAAAGTCTGTCTTCTTGCTGGACATAATTCAAGCAGCAGAGAATATAAACTGTAAACTATGTTTCTGACTGTCTCATCATGTCAAGGGACAGCAAATGTTTATCATCTTTGCTGTCAACACTACACAGGATCGGATGTGGGGAACAGGCAGTGCAATGGCACCAACAGTGCATTCAGCCCTTACCCTACAACTGCAGGAGCAAAGCTTAATTCTCCAGCCTGATCTATTCCCTTCCTAGAGCAAACGGAGAGGAGGGACCCAAGGGTAAAAACAAAACAAAAACAAACCCAAACAAACTGACCCACACTATGAAATATCAGCAGAACCAGACAACCCATCTCTCTCAGAGCTGAGCCACATTCTGTGTAGCACCTCGCACATTAACTGCAACAACAGAAAAGTATGAAGCTCTCAACTTCGCTTGTGAGCCACAGCATTTTTACTTTACCCTTCCCTACCAGCAGCAGCAGAGCAAACAAAGCTAAAGAGATACTTTACTTAAAGTGCTTCCAAATTCAAAATCAGTACTGTCCTCCCATAACACATTTTGTCACTAACAAAAACATTCTGATCCCATGCAGTATTCTTCCTTCCTGCTCAGCAAACATGTACCACGTTGAGAGATTTATTGAGAATATCATTGGTAGAATAGTGTCAGATGTTTAAAATGCTGCAACTTAAAAAAATTAACCTATTAGCAACTAAACACATTTTAAATAAATAAGAAGCTCAAGGTTATTTCTTAAAAGGGAAGGGTTGTTTTGATTCAGGAAGGATGGAAAAAATTTAATCTGGTTGTTCTCCAAAACCAGATTGTATCTTGATCTGCCAGAAAAACAAACTATCACATGAATAAATATTTGAGAGGAAAAGCTGGGCCTGTTTTAACACATATTGTGCCGCTCTTTCAACCATGGCTATGGTCTGAATTCTTCTAAACTGTCCCCCAAACTTAAAAAAGCCAGACTTAGGAAGGCAAGACAGACATGCAGCCCAGCAGTATATGGGAGGGTCAAACACTAAAGCCTGTCATTGGATAATTGGGTTCTTTCAAAAGAAGAATAGGAACTAAAATAAACATGTGTCACTGACTTTCCCTTTCATCCTGTCATCCCTCCTGAAATAACTGGAAAACATCTGTGTGTAATTTGTTAAATCAGATAAATAATAAACCAAATACAAACACAGGGTAGCCCCTTATGTTTCATGGAAGTATCATCTCCACACTGAGTACCTGATCCAGTGCAGGCATTTGGCGGCTTCAGAACTGTTACTGTCAGATAGGTAAATACAAATCTAGGGTATATGCAGAGAGATAAAGATACCAGTCTCTGGTTGTTTAATGTATCAGCCTCAAAACCCTAAATTAAAGAAAGAAGAGTATTTTCCTCACTAAAATTTCAAGAAGTTTTGAATGTTCTAAATGAAGAAGATACATACACTATTTCACTGACATAAGTTGTTTTCCTACATTAAATGCAAAAAAATCCCATGCAAGATCCAAGAAGGTTTTCCCTGTGTGACAAAGCTCCTATGTAACAGATCTATACACCTGCAGATTATGTAAATCACTCAGGAGGAAATGAATTGCAGCCTGTGATCCCACTAAAGTACTTTAATATGAAGACACTCGTGATCTCTGAAAACTACATGGAATGACGTAGGAAAAAAGGATATAAAGGCAAATTCAAAAGTGTAATTCTCTAAAATGTATACAGCTTTGCATCAAATGTCTACACAAAATAGAAAATTACTGAATATAAAGCTAGAGATGAAAACTGATGGGTGTAAGCAGCTAAGAATACTTAGAGAACTAATGAACAAGTAAGAAGAAAAGTAAGAGCTCAGAAAGAATATAACACCATACTGCATGCAGAGTAGCAATAACTTTAAATTCGTTTTAATAACTTTTGTTTTACTTTGCCAGCCTGTTTTGGTCTTTCACTATTGTCACTTCTCTCCTTTTGCTATATAAGCTATATTATAAATGACGAATGTGCAAATGTACAATTTATTTAAACATGCTTAACTACAAATATGCATGATTACACAGAGGCTCTCTAAGCTAAGCTTTTCCATATTTGTGGAAAATTAATCTAAACAGACACCTTAGTATTACATCCAGATGAAAATTAACTTCTTATAATTTGCATCCAAGGTTTAAAAAACCTAAACATGTTAGGAATTTTTTTATCTATTCTCTTTCTGTTTCTACAGTAGGATCAATCAAATATGCATGGATCACACTAGAAAAAGTAAAACAAACAAACATGAAAACAAAACCCCATCAACAATAACAACAAAATCAATATTTTCACAATCATTGTAAATTAATAACACATAATGAGACAGGTACCTAGGTTTACATATCACTTTCACTTCAACCTGACAACCAAGTTTATGCATTTCTTAAACCTATTGCACTGAGGTAAAAGCACGATGTTCCATTACACTAACAACTGTACACTTAATAACCTACACAGAGAAGGAGTTTTGGGGAGCATATTTCCTTTTTCCCATATGAGGCTGGAGTGTATGGAAGGGATTTTACAATCCGCTCTCCCATGTTCGAAACACAGTGGCACCCCTAAGCCCACAAGAAACCAGACTGTTTATTCCAGTAATACTGTGGACGTTAATATATAAAAACATACAGATTTACATAAAAACATTCGTATTTCTGCTTTCTTTCACGTATTTGAATACATCTCGTCTCACAAGAAAACTGCATTATTTAACAAGAAGAATCACTGAAAGACTTTGTTCCCCACTTCGGGTGGGGAGGGAGGAAGAAAAATTCAGATACATCAGAACACTCATCCCTGAGCACTGGAAGAATATAGGCTGTTGAAACCTCAGTGCTTGAAAAATTTCTAAATCATTGGAGAGATAATAAGAAAAAGCTGACCAAAAGCTTTTTCCTGCTCGGAAAAGATAAGGGCAACTACACGCACGATCCAGATCAAGCTTACTTGTAATTTTGTGTCAAAGCTTCTCAGCTCTTCAGAACTCAGAGAACAAACTGAGCAGTATTTGGTAGCTTCAGATGGCTGGGGGAAGGGAGCAGCAGCAAATAGGGGTAATCCAGTAATGCCTTGAGGACTCAAATCACAAAGATTTGTCAGGTTGAATGTTATAAAACACCCAGAAACACAAAAATACCATATTAGAAACACTGTACAGTAAATCCTCTGATTTAGTGTGTCTTTTATGTCCCTTAAAGTGCTTGTTGAGCTTTATAATTTTGTGCCTTATAATTTTGAACCATAAACACAAAAATCTCTCTATCAACATATTCTAAAGGTAGGTACACATGAAAGTGGATCCAATTCAAAAGTACTTTATGTTTAGCTAAAATGAGCAAAAATAAAATACTTGCTATATAAATTAAATTATTCGGATATAAGTATTGAATTAGATTTCAAAATCATACTGGGGTAAACAGAACAGTTTATAGTTTAAACAAAATTTAAACTGATTTAAACTTCCTTCATGACTTTACCTCCTATCACTTTGACAAAAACAAATACTATTGCTCTCCACCATCTGGGTGGAAGGGGGGAAGTAAAAATAAAGTACTGCAGTCAGGAATTTGGCAGGAAGAGAGCACTGCAAACAAGACTTAAAATTTGTTTGAGTGTAAAGCTTGGATATGTATAGCACCTTCCCATATCCAACAAGCCCTTGCTGAAGTGTTAATAAATAACAATAAAATGACAGCTATACTGTACTACTAGTACATCAAAAAAAATATTCAGAAAAAGGACTGAAAAGATTTCCAAGTGGCATGGGCTAGAATAGACTCAAATCCATGTGATATGGTTTTAAAATAATTGCATTCATCCTGACATGATTTAGAAGTGTAAAGGAGGTCAACCATTACAGATCTTTTTTCCACAATCAGAAGTATGTGATTCAGACTTGCAGCTAAAATTGACTAAAACTTAGATGACTTGGGACAATAAAACAGTACATTAAGAAATTAAGCATCAGGCGTGCTGAGACATTCAGAGCTGCATGCAGAGATGAAGCTGCACACAGAGAAGAGTTTCATCGTTTATTTTTATAAGACACTGTTTCAAGAACTCAGTCATCTCTCAAAGCATACCTGCAGTCCAACTGTTTGGTGCCTGAATAGTAATTAACCCGTTCACTAGCCTGAAAAATAATTCAAAATTTCAATTCCAAGAACTTGCATTTTAAATACACGACAGTAAAATTTAACCACTTCTCTGAATAGCAATTTTAACACTAAGAACCTGGTTTGTCGACTTTGACATATATATTTGAATAAGTTAGGTATCTAAAACACCCATGTAGTATAAAAATTATCTTGTAGGATTTGCAAGCAATGGCTTCACAGATGCTTTCTCAGATGCCCAAACAAGTTAGTTAAGCTGTCAGTGGGTAACAATTAAATAACCACTGGTTGAACTGTTTAAACTTGCTGGGATACATGTTTCCTATGCTGTCCATACCATCACATGGCTTATGCTCTGGTTATCACATTATTCTCTCTGTGAAACACTAACAGCCTACCAACCATTTTACAGACATCAATTTTACTATGACAATGTGAAAATACCTTCTCCTTACACTTTATCTTTTCAAAGGAAGTGATTGAGATACAAGAAACATTTATGAAAGACAAACTAAGACAACTTTTGGGATTTAAGTAATTTGAAAACCCTTCTGCCTAGGTAGAAAAAAAAATCAGGACAGATTTTTGACCACCACCCTGATTAAGATTTCAGAAAATAGTCAGATACACTTTCTGAAGCATGTTTGTTTATAAAGTAGTAAGCATGGGGGGAGGAGAAGGAGGCAAGAAAAAATAAGTTGAATTATGTTGAAAGCACCATTAGTACGTTGAAAGTATCACCTGCAGAGAAGCAGTAAGAACACCAACAGGTGCAGCACTGTCTTGAAACATAAATTAGACAAATTGCATTAGGAAACAGGATTAGAAAAGGATTTTCTCATGCAAAAATGCATTCAAAATATATCTTTTCAACTTAAACTGCACTTGTTACTATAAACTAAGAC
This sequence comes from Acridotheres tristis, assembly GCA_037013685.1. NCBI lineage: Eukaryota > Metazoa > Chordata > Aves > Passeriformes > Sturnidae > Acridotheres > Acridotheres tristis. The sequence goes on along the minus strand of CM072892.1, from coordinate 9,550,601 downwards.
TTTACCCAGCTTCTAAGAGAAACGAAAAAAATTTAAAATTATGCAGGTAAGCCCATACTTAATGGTTGTGGTAAACCTTGCCAATCTCAAACCACTGTTTCTTTCCCTTTAAACACCAGAGAGCTATGCAGGCAAGACTTTACTCCACACCTTAATGCAGCTCTGTCAACTTTTTTCATCTAATATGGGAACTCTCAACAATTCTCAGCTATTCCCCTTGGTAGGTCTGGACAGACACATTCTGCATTTAAGGAGAACAAGGCTTACTGGTCTCCCAGTGTCCAACTGGCTCCCAAGAGATTAGAACACAGAATTAATTCAGATGCTAGTCAATGCACTGTACTTATGAGCATGGGATTTGGGACTGGAGAGACTCTCCTAGATTACCCTAGCAGAGACCTTAGAAACTCACTGTTTACTTGCTCTGACTTCAGAGAGCAGGGAAGTTTAGCTGCTTTGCCATTTTGGACATAGATCTAGATGCTTTTGGCATGAATCCATCTCCCCATCCATATTCATTCACCACCATGGAGTCATTTCAGTCTACAAGATCCAAACTTATACTGATAAAACTGATTACATCCTTCCTGCAATCTACACACTTCTGCCCTTTCTTGTGCTGGTTCCAGTTCTTATCTGACCCTGCACAGAGTCAGTTTCAGTGTGCTCAGCTGGCAGAGAAGTATCCTGGAGGGAAAAAAAAAAAGAGGAAACAAAAGAATGAAAAAAAAAAGTAAAGGCAAACAACTTCCTGCTGAGTTTGCAGACAGCTCAGCACAGAAACAGATAAATACCAGAGAGAGTCCATACAAGAGAGGGAGCAGCAGGGATGCAGGACATCAGCAACCCCTGCAGTTACATCCATTTCACCTACACAAAACTGAAGCTTCAGTGTCTTCCCCCATTCTCAATTTATAAACAAAAGTTTAATCATGTGAACACTGAAATCCTTTTGTCAGATTTAGACATAAGGATACATGGGTTAAATACAGTGTGTGCAACATATGCAAGTTTAGATGAGATTGCTTCCTGGTAGAGTTGGAATTCCTTAAATAAAGTATTTTATAGCTACAGACTCTTCACACATAAATAGAATTCTGCTGCTAAGCAAAGCAGTGAACTGGAAACTAAAACAAAAATCTTAATTGTACTTCCACTACCAAAGAACTAGGCTAGAATACACTATGAACCTAGAGAATAAGGAAATCATGGGCAGAAATCAGAAAGAATGCACTACTGCAAAGTGAGGGGTGGGAAATGATGACAGACTAGCAACAGCCAGTTAAGTTTTATTGGTTTTCCATTTTTTTATGTCCCAGCTTTATATTTGTCTCTTAAGATTTCCTCAAAGACCATATATTTTACCAAAAAACCAATATCCCTTACTTTTTCCCATTTCGGATAAAATGTAAAGTGTTACTAGGTATGCAATAACGATGTGGAAACTGGTGAAACCATAACTTATCTCTGAAGTAACAACATTACCACACTGCAGAGACTTTAGTTTCACCTCACTGCTCTATTCACCTGTTCAAAATACATTGCCTGGGGTAGAGCTCCACAATAAAGTCAACGGAATAAACAAAAATACTTGAAAAAAGAGAGATTGCACTTGCCCATCCCCTTCTTTGTTATCAACCTTAGCCAAGCAGCCTGCTCCCTCCTGCACCAACATGGACAAGACAAGAGTCAATGCAATATACACACACATACGTGTATACACTCACATATCTACCCACGTGTACACAAATCTCTTTCATGTTCTTTGGATACAGCTGTTTTTACATTTTCAGTGAGCTGGATGAGACCAGCAGGGCAGTCCATTCACAGCCAATGGTGGGAATGAGCAGCAAGGAAAAGGAAGGAGCCTCTTCCAGAGCTGCAGGAAATGGTTAACCCAGCTCATCCCTATTGTGAAACCTCAGCCCCCAACGGAATCAGCTGCTCTGACATCCTACTGCACCACAATGATAAACCTGCTCTCCAGTACAGCACATGGACTTGATTCCAAGCATGATCTAAGACAAATAATAGGACGACCTAAAACCTAGGTAAAGTGACTAAAACTGAAGTTCAAAACACTTTTTGTTCCTCCACTAAGCAGTTCATATTCTTGCTGGTCCTTTGAGTTATTACAGAATTTATGCTTTGTCCTCCAGGTACTATTGTTGCCTTTGACACACAAATCTGCTTCTGAAGGATGGTGTCTATTATTGCACAATATAATTCTATTATTGTTGGTCATAAAAAAATATCTTGCAGAACCTCAAAAAACTGAGCACACTCCACTGATAAATTGCCTAACACATTCAAGATTATTACATGCTTTCAAGTTTAATAGATTATAATGGCAGATTTCCCAACTCCCAGAAAAATGTCCTAGCCTGAAGTACAGTTAAAATTCATACCTTAGAATATTTGTTTACTTAAAAATCTTACCACAATTCAAGACCAAATGAGACATCAGATTCAAGGCTGATGGAGAAACAGTTCATAAATGCAGAAAGATTTCAAAGATATTTGGGATCACCTAATTATATAATTTTTCAATTTAAGAAAAAAATGTTAAAATTTCCTTTTGCTGGGGTCTGATACAAACCCAGGAATGAACCTTCTATATCCCAGGCTAGCACATTCATTTAAGAGGTTAAGTATTTTGAGCTATCTTGTGTGAGTAATTAATGTATGGTAATACTAAGCTTTTAATTTAGACAAACACATAAGACTTGTAAATTCCAACAGTGAGTCATGAGGGAAAGGGGGCAAGATGTCTTCCCCCCACTCCCCTAATCAAACAATAATTTATTTCCTTCTTCAAATCTCTATTGCCAGCAATGATTTTTTATTTTTAAAGATGCCTATAGTTTAAAAAGTAAAAAAAAAAAAATATATCTATATATATCCAACCCTCCCGGACATTTAAAAAGATAATAAACATGAGCTCTGATTTTATTACCAAGCATTATTAAAGAAATATTCAAATTCTTTACAAAAAAGCACTGCCTTTTTTCTGTCTATGGGCAACCCTTGGCATAATAGGGGCTGCTCCACAGTTGTATGCATCTAAATATAAATATGTGAATAAGAAAGGTTTTTAAGATTATGTATTTCATATTTCATTCAAACTTGGCTTTGTTAGATAAATCAGTCTGGTGGAATGGAATTTTGTTGTCAAACAAATAGTTATTTTCTCTGGAGTCTGCAATGGTCAACAAACTCATCTATGTTAACATATGAGAGAGCATCCTTACCCTCTGAGTTCTCATACATTTCAACAGATCAACACATATCTAATAAATATATTTAAATATTTTATTATCAGACTATCATGTGTATAGTATTTTTTGTTGACATGGTGAAGCTGGTGAACTTATTTTTACCACAGAATAGGCCATATTCTGCCAACCTAAAAAAACAGTGACATGATCCAAAAAAAACCATGAAATGGCCTTTAAGCTTTGTTGCAATAAATAACTCCATTAATAATGGCTGATAAACATGCAAATTATTCTCTACAGTCAGTTCGGATTTATTCAGCAAACAAGGACTGCAGTACTGCTGAGAACTATACAGTTCTGAATTAATCACAATATATTTCATCTCTATATCACTGAAAAATGCTCATATTAATATAATGAAAATTCATAATATTGATTTAAGTGTATTAAAGAGACATCTTCATCTACAATGCATAATTATATCAGTAGATACCTTCCTATGGAAAGGGAACAAGTGACACTGATTTAAGAATATTTTGGTTTTAAATTATAAGCAATGTAATAAACGACTTTTGCCCACTTTGGACTTTTTGGGAAATGTTTTAGACCGAACACAGGACAAGTGTATATTCATTTATTCATTTCAAAACAAAAAAACCCAACCACACAACAAAAAGCCCACCAAACCCCCCACTTTTTCTTAATTCACCAGCTTAATTTAAAAATAACTCCTGCAGATATCCATCTTTGCTTTGTATTTTATCAGCCATATTATTCATCTTCATAGGTCAGGAGCTTACATATAAATTCTCTAGTCTAACATAAAATATGTATTTAGTCATGGGCATCTTCAGAGAAGACTTGCAGTGTCCCACAAAATTAACTAGAAAAAAAAATAGACCCACTAAACACTCTCATTTCTGTGACAACAACCATCACAACTACCTGATCCTACATATGCAGATGTGTCCAGCAACTCTAAGCTTCACACAAGGTCCTGTTAGGTTCCTCCTGGATGCTTTCAAAAATGTGAATGACGGCAACAACCTCACTGATATTTGTGAGTGAAAGGCAAAACCAGAAAAGCTCTGCTAGGAGAACATGCAGTACCAACTCTTCCTCCTAAAAGATTCAATCCATCACAATTTCTTACTCAGTACCCACCACCAACTGTCTTATCACTTTATTGATGGTATACAAACTCTACACAGTTGTTTAGTGTGGTGTTACCTCACATGCTGTGAAAGAATTATATCCAAAATTAAGGTTAAAAAAAGGGAAGTGTTACATGCTTCTCCAATGTATCAATTCCTTATTGCATTTTATTTATTTGTAAGTGGGAAAACAGGGCTCCTCATAAGTTACTTTTTTCTTGTGTGCATTCTTGTGCCCAAGGAAAATGCTAATACTTTACAGAAGAGGTAATTCTGGAACTGCCATCCAAGAAAAGAAAGCATTAATTGCATTATTTAAGGAAACGTTTCCAACACACTTTCAAACACAAATTCTAAAGTACTATCAAAAAATGCCTCTCTACTGGGGCAAATAGACAAAAATATACATAAACAGGTTCCTCCAATCAGGTTATACATTATGTGGCTGAAAAATGAGCTACACCCACAATAATTTTGCAAATAAATATAACTGTGGTTGTTTTAACTCCAAAGATTTCATCCTTGAAAGGATACCATAGCTCTAGGTTTGCACCCTTTATTCCAAGAATGCAAGAAACCCTAATCTTTACTTTTCAGTGAAAAAATATCCCTCTATTCAAGGCATACTTATAGGAACACTTAGCAGAGGTGATATTCAGTATAGCATCATAAGCATAGTCTTTATCTCCTGAAGGCAATGAAAGGGTTTATGATTGATATGTCTTGTCAGCAAAGCAAAGGGAAAAAAACAAACCCAGGTGAGAAAACTGTAGTCTAAATCATTAATTCTTCTTCAAGCGCAACTGTATTCAGGACCAAGAATAGTTATTCTATATTTTCCAGAACCAGATTAAGCAATATGAAAAAGGATAATGAATAAAATCCTTGTAAGAAAAGGATGCTGAAGAACAGAGTGGGAAGAATCCCACTCACAAAAGAAACTGTAATTGAAAAAAAACCTCTGAGAAGTAACACTGTTTCCCCATGTGAGGGGAGAAAAAAAAAAAAATCACAACAGACACCAAAGGAGAAAAACAGAGACTTCAGATACTACTTCACTCTTAAAAACGGTTGTACAAATGCAAAAAAAACCCCAAAACCTACCAATGCAAAAGTGACCCCAATCAATTACTTCAAGTCTAATAAATGTGAATCTAAAGAAACTACAAAAGTTTGTTAACATTTAGCTTCAATTTGTCGATGCAAAACTATGGTGATGAACTGTTGTAACAAGTAGATAAGTCTAAAATCTCTCCTCTTGCCATTTTGTGCTTTTGCAACTTGAATAAAAAAACCCAAAGCCCAAAATACCCACAAATAAAAACCCAACAGATTCAGGGGGAAAAAAGCTTCCACAAATATGAAGTCAAGGAATTTTCTAAGGTAAAAAGTTAGATCACTAACTTTTCCATTCTCACAATACAAAAAATTGGGTAAAAAAACCTAAAACACTTGGTCCAGTTCTACAGCCATATGGTCACATTATTTTGATATTATATGTTGATGAGTCCAGTAAATGGAGTTGGGTTTTTCATCCTTGTAGTCCAGCTGAGATGAAAAACTGAAAGACTAAAGGCACTGTCACAAGTGCATTTAAATATATATATTTATTTAAATATACATATTCCTGACTGATAGACGGTCCATAACAGCATCTGTCTTTAGAAAAATAAAATATTTATTATTTTAGGACTTGCATTTAGTAAGCTCTAATCTGCAACACTACTACCCCTATAGCAAGGCAATTTGTTTTTATTAAAATTCATCCGTCACTTATAAGTGCTTTGAAGCGTGTTCCAAAAACATAGAAAAGAGCCTGAATATTCCACCACCTTCCAATAAACATAAACAACTACCACATTTGAACAAGAAGGTAACACAAGACACGGGCAGAAACACTCAAATAGGTAAAAAGAAACTTTCTAAGAAGTCAATCACTGCACTACCCAAGGTATGACGTTAACCTGAAACCCACACATGGGTTAGTAATGAGAAACAAATACATTTGTTCTGACTTAGCATGTCTTTGGCAAGCTGGGTTTTCAATAGGAATTTTATGAATGTAAAGCATAACCCAGGCTGAGATGAAAGATGAAGCTGTCACCTTGTTTTTGTTTCTACAAGCTAACATCCGTATGTTCATGGCACAAGTCTGTAACTCCATGAACTTTGTTGCTGGTTTCTAACACGCCCAGTGCACTGCAATTCTCATCAGTACCAATACAGTATTTTGGCACCCAGCAGCTGCAAGTGCACACGATGTGAAAAAGCTTGTCATAATACCTGGCTTTTAAACACTACCTGTACTCTTCAATCTGAAATTTTACACCCAGTTTGAGCTATTTATTTTCTCCTCTCAGTCACGAAACAAATTTAGAGCAATAAGATCTTAAAAAGATGTCTTTAATGTTCTCAGAGAGGAACATTCTGCTGCAGTGCTTTGGCTGCAAACACTGCAGAGGAACTGTAAATAAAAAGCTAATTTCTACTGGAATTAGAGAAAACATGGGAGATAGCCCCTTATAATGGAGTATCTCATAAAGCCACATTTGAGATCAAATAGAGTTTGAAAGAAATCAACAAAAGGAATGTGATTGTTTATTACTCCGTCCCAGAGGATCTTGTCATAAAACGAACAGTCATCAGGAATAACTCTCTTCTGAACACTGCATCAGCCCACAGCGACAGAGGAGGGAAGTGGGGGGCAGGAAACGGACAAGGATTCTCTCACAGAAGACAATCAAGGTTGTTTGCGGGAAAATGAAAGGGTTTGTCTTCGATAAATAAGCGAGGATTTCACAGAAGCGGTGACAGGACCCGAGGAGAGAGCCAGGCTGACACGGTGCTGCCGCCTGCGCTCGCTTGACCCCGGCAGGAGGGCCGGAGCCGCCTGCCCCGGGACGGTTCAGCCCTTCCCCGCACCTGGGCGGCCAGTGATCGGGATTTGGGTGTAAACCCCCGAAACAAACACACACACACACACACACACACACACACACACACCGCCCGCACACCCACTCACCCAAACACAGCGCACCCCCCACGCCTCCCGGCGGGCCTCGGCGGCCGTCAGCGATCCGGGGGCGACCCTCGCGTTCCCCGCCGGGGTGCGTGAGGCGCCGCTCCGCCGCAGCCCGGGGGGACGCGGCCCCCGACCTGTCACGGCCGGTGCAGCCCCCGCTGTTGGAGGGGCGGGGACAGGTCGTGCCCCCCACAGCCAGGGACGGCGATGACCCGCGGCCCCACCCCCGGCGCGGAGCCCGCCGACGTCTCCGCAGCCCCGCAGCCCTCTGTCCCGGCTGGCCCGGGAATGACGGCGGCGCCGCACACTCCATCCGCCGCCGGCAGCCCCGCAGGAAAAGGCGAGGCGTCCCAGCGCCCGGCAGCGCGGCGCCAGGCCGGGGAGCGACGACGCAAACTCTCCCCGTTCTCACTCACCGGCATCATCTCCGCAGCCTGCTCCACGCCGGGCCCGCTGAGCTGTACCGGGCCTCTCCTGTCGCCGTCGCCGCCGCCGCCGCCGCCGCCTCTCACCGCGGAGGACGCCGCGCTCGCCCTGGCAGCTGTGACAGGTGCCTCCCGCGCGCCTCGCTCCGCGCAGCGGGCGGAAGGAAGAGGCGGAGGCGGCGACGGCGGCCGGGCTCCCAACCCCCTTCCTCCTCCTCCGGAGCGCGGCTGCCCCTCCCGCCTCCCTCCCCGGGCGCTTCCTGCTCTGCTCCGCTCCACCCGCACCGCCCCGCCACGGGTTAACCCCGGCCGCCGCCTCCTCCTTGCCGGGGCGGGGCCGCGCGGGGAGGCGCTCCGGGGCCGCACGTGACCGCGAGGCCGGGCCGGGAATGCGGGACCTGGACCCGCGCCCTCCTCCCGTCCCCGCTGGGACTCTCTCGTTCCCGCAGCGCCGGAGCTGAGCGTGAGGCTTGCCACGCCGGTTCTCCCCCGCCCGGCCTCCTCCTCCCGGCGCTCTGCCCCCGGGCCGGGCCCCGGCGGGCGCCGCCTCCTCTGGGCGGGCTGCCCGCGGCCGATTGCCCCCGGGCCCGGGCGGTGGAGGAAGGGGCAGCGGCCCCGGGCGCTCTCTGCCCCCGGAATGCGGGGAATGCGAGGCGGCTCCGCCCGGCCCAGCCCCACCGCTGTAGCTGCCCGCGACCCGCTGGGCGTGCGGGGGGAGCCGGGCGGTTACACGAGGCTCGGTGGTCTCCCGTGCCTGTGAGCTGAGGTCGCTTCCCGACAGCTTGTCCTGGTCTAACGAAACCCACCTTGGATAGCGTCATGTCTAGCGTCACCTTCCTTCTACCGTTCCCTTCCTTGTGAAACCTGTCTGATGTACAAAACTCCGCTTAGCAGCAGGAGGGGAAGGTATTTTTGTCCTGATGTCAGACTCATGAGATCTGGTCTCGTGTTTGAAAGTAAGGTTCAGTTTCCTTCATTTTCTAGTCTCTCTGTAGAGTTACAACAGCAAAATGAAAGTTAACAGCTTGGAAGAAGCCGAGCTCATCTAGAAGTCAAAACAGCACCATATGTTGTACTGCAACACATGCAATGTAGACAAATTTCATATTGCTGTGAGTCTTAAATCCTAATCTACAGCATACATGGACCTACCCGGTGCTCCAACTGTTTCTGAAAATGGCTGGTTTCCAGTCTTTGTTACTTTATTTGCAGAACACCGTGACAAATCTCAGCTAGGAGCGGAAAAAAAATGTTAACTTGGCAAGTTTTTGAGGAGCTTAGATAAAGTTTGTGTAAATCTTTGAGGCTAAGTGGTAATAGCATAATAATCTCAATGTATGAGCCGGTATGGTAAGCATAACCTATTCATGTAAGATTCTGTAACAGATAATCGTGTAAATTATCTTACTATATACATGCTTAAGATTTCACTGTGTATCCTTCTCAGTGCATTTGCAGGCTCTGGTGTCAGCTTTGTGACAGGTCAAAGCCTCTACCTCTTTCACTACAATAGTCCTACAAGGAAAATCTATTAGCATCGCAAACTAGTACTTTGCCAGTTTCATGTTATTTTGCAAGTACCAGTTGGGGTGCTACTTGCTGGCAATCACACCAATATCACCCTCAGGTTCCTGTAGACTGTGGTTCCACCTCACACACGGAGCTTTGGAAATAGGTTAGTCTGTGTTATTTCAAACCCCATAGAGAACTCCAACAACTCAGAAGAGTATTTACTTTGCAACTAAGGCTGACTTGAATAAAACAGGCTCTAAAAGGTTCATAGTCATCTATATTAAAAAAAGGGGGGAGTGATTTATGTTCATCAAATTCATATTGAACTTTAATCAACAAAATAATGAGTGAATAGAAATTTACTTGTCCTCTTACTACTTACAGTAATTCTAATTTTAACAAACTAGAAATTGTAAAAGTCTAACACTGAGGAGTTTGTGCACCTTTTGTCATACTTTTTCTATAAAAACTAGTCTTTCTCATTAACCAGGTTAATTTTCATTGCCAGCAATTCTTAAACAATGGTCTATTTTTTTTTTCAGGTATACTTGATATCTGACATTTCCCTGCATTCAGTGAGTAGTAATAAAAAATAAAATACTGTAAATATCATCCCACTATTACTTTTCCACTGCAACAGCAGGAATGCCTACAAAATGAAAAGTGAGAGAATATGATGTAGACAATTGTTGGGGATGCAGACACTCCTCCACACAACTCCTCTGTTGGAATAATGGCCTGTAGTATAAAAGTTTGTCATTGTGTTGCTTTTGGCAGATGAAGGTTCAGCCAGTGCAGCAACCAGACAGACTGGATACTGAGGGCTAAGAGGAAATGTCTTCAAAAGGTAGAGTATGCACTTTATATGCAAGTCTGCTCCTACTCCTATTTCTGCTTCCCTTGAAAACATCATTTGTCTCAATTCTTCCCATCTCAATTTTCCTACAGAAATGTATTAAGGAAAAAAAATATTAACCAATATTTACCAAGTATAATACTTAAAATTCTACCTGCAGCATGGGAAGTTACTTAACACTTTTCCCACAGCAAAATCTTTTTGGGAACCATTCTCTTAGCAGTCAAGAGACAAAACAGCCTTTATAAAATTTTCTGATTCCAGCTCATAATCAGAAATCTGTTTCCTGTGAGCAGAAAAATGGTTACTTATAATAATGTAAATTTTTTTTCCCCATTGCCCATGCATTTACATACCAAATGATTGGTCCAGTTTTGTAGACATTGTGCTTGGCCCAAGGGGCCAGTGATATCTACAACTCAGTTGCCTTTCTTGGATAACTGAGGTTGCATGAAAGCAGTCAAGATTTGGGGAATGCCTAAGATAAGAGAATTTGGTTATGGAAGCAGATAAAGCCAAATTATTTGCTTCCAAATCTGCTTCCTTTGTGAATGGAGTTCTAATTTTGTCTTTCTAAAGGAAAGGGTTTGTGCTTATTTGTTGGTGTAAGTATTAAGACATTTATACAAGTATCTTTTATTCTCCTCTTGGTTCTTAAAAAATCCCAGCAATTTTGTATTTTACAAATTGAAACCACTGTAGCTTAGTGCACATTTCTTCAACTTATAATACATTAAAAAAAATGAAGAATTAGTGCTTACTGGTTATGGTATGGTGAGTTTTTGAGATGTGCAGAAGTTGTATTTACCGAGAAACTGAAATTTGATTGAAATGCATAAACTGTCCTTTAGTGTTTTGTTTAAACGTTTGGAATTTATGGGTACATAGAGAAAAATGACTAAAACACGGTATTTAACCTAGGTTTATTGGAAAAAGGGGTTTTAACTGCTGTTAATAAATTTCCAGGCCTCTTATTTGATCATTATTTTTCTTAAGACAAGCAGAGATTCCAAGAAACACAAATGGCAGACTAATGAAATTTTCAGGAGCGCTCCTGCTGAAATTTTGAATCTTACTTATGTTTTCTAAGTATCTTCTAGATTTTCAAATGTAGATGTTTTTAAAATTTTAAAAACTAGTATGTCTGAATCTCTCCTGCTTCTTTTCTATGCATAGACAGAAGAAGGAAAATGAGCTTTCCTACCTTCTGAGATCCAAGTGTTCTCCAGTTTTGCATTCACCTAAGATGCTTTTCCAGCGCATAGAAAAACGTTTTCACGCTTTGGAGGTGTCACAGGAAAATCATTTTGAATAATGTAACACTTTTTTCTTTTCATGTGGTTTTATTTTAAATAACAGATACTGCTATTTATAGCCAGCAACAGTATCAGAGGTCATACACTTAGGGTGGGATCCATCTTATCCAACTTTACTGACGTAGGAGTTAGGTGTGTCATTTCAATCAGTCATTGAGTCTGTTTCCACAGATAAATCGGGAGGTGAGGGGAGAGGCAGTTCTGCAGGTAATTTATTCACATCGAGATACTCATCCGCTATCTGAGTCTCTCGGTCTTTGAAGGTGCCTATCTCTGTATTGATTTAGGATGGAGCCTGGATGACTAGCTCTGATTGGGGAGCAAACTTTTGGATGGCTACAGTTCAGATGGGTTCTCTCACAACTGGCAGGATAAAATCTCTAAAAGTGAGTATGGGTAGGAGCACTGGGTTTTTTTGCATGTATTTAAAGAAAATGATGTCTCTTTGCTAAATGAGTAAGTGGATTACTTTATTACAGAATACAACTCTCCTTTCAAAAATTGTATTTTGCATTTGCTGTAATGCAGGAGGAACTGGCTCTGAGTAGGTAAGCAATTTAAGAAGCTGAATGACAGAAGTACTTCTAACTTGCCAGGCAGTTCATGGGGTGGCTACAGTGCAGTGTTGTGTAACAGATAATACAAACAAAAAGACTGAATGTTACATGGGGAGTTTCACAGCAGGAGCCTAAAATCTTTAGTGAATATAGTGTAAAGTAAGGGTGTATATGTAAAGGAAAGGTATATTAATTGGTTATTGTGGCCTTAAGTAACCTTTCATTCCAGAATCATGCTGACTTCCTAAGGCTGCAGCAATAAAGTGTTTGTACTGAACAATAGTCATATGCTGCCATGCTTGAATTCACATACAGCCAAGGCACTTTAAACCCCACCAAACCTGTTCAGAGATAAATAAACTACAAATAATAACCTAAAGGAAACACTTTGATGCCTGTTTGGTATACAGTATTTAAGACACGTGAACAGGAGACAGATATTTTTTCACCACTGCCTTGTAATATTCTAAAGTGATGTATGCTGGACTAGGTGATTCATGATCTGAAGTTTCCATAGCCCAGCACTTGATGCATCATTCTGAGAAGTGCAACAATTAAAGTCAGAGTGAAGCATTATGTGTGTCTAGCATAGCTGTGTGCACTTCCTGGGATTTGGGTGTCTGGTATGTCATGTGTTCCAGCCCTGCATTTGGTGGATTAGAGGTAATTTCTTTAAACAATATCAGAAATTGTATACTTAATCCAATGCACATGATGCAAAAGCATGTACTTAGTGGGAAATACCATGGGTCTCATTGGGACTGTGTTGGTATCCACTCTCTTAAAATTATTGCACTAAAAGGTATTGGTTTATATTGTAGCTACAGAAGATACAGTCCTGTAAGATGACATGCCATCATCTTTATAGATAGAAAATCTTGTTCTGTACCCCTGTAATTTATAACAAGAAGCCATTAACCATATGCAAAGAGGTAGAGAAAACAACTTGAATGTCCTGGTAGATGTTCTCTACTTTTAAGTTTTATAGCCATTTGGGCTCTCAGGATGTTTTTTTATAAACATCCTTTTCTTTGAAATTTTCAATATGTCCATGAGTGCAAGTGTCTGAGATGAGCCAGATGATGGGTTAGTAGTGGAAACATTAATTGGAGAGGGACAATCCTTCACTCTTTACTCTTCTATTTAAGTGCTACTGTGTTTTGGGTGTACCATTTGGTTAACATGAGGGGAAAATGATGGGCCATATTTTGAGTCTAGCTTTTTATTTGTTACTGTAAGACTAAAATTGTTCTCACGTATCTCTTCCATGACTTAGTTGTTTTTTACAGTGTCTATATGAAAGAATTTCAAATATTTTGTCTTTCAGCTAAAAGGCTAATGCAGAATTTTGTGATACGTGATGTTTCCCCCCATGCTGCAAAAGTTTTGGGTTGTTAGTCTTCAACTTTTCTACTAACCACATCATTCCTTTGTTTTAGATGGCCAACTACTTACTTAATATAACCCAAACCAATCTCCTTTATTTTCTTATGTTTACTGCTTTATCACATGAAGGTTTGTTTTCATATTAGATTTGTATTAATGCAATATTCAAACCCAGTAATTCCTAACTTGAAACGTGTATCTCCTACTACAATTTTTCATTTTCTTAGTTACCTTTCTTGAGGTAAATAGATCTAGTAATAACAAAAGTGAAGGGGGTATTGTCTAATGAAGCTACTGCTTCCTGCTGTTGAACCTGGTAATGGGTGAACTTGAAGAATTGCAACTTGGAAGGGGAGACTGGGAAAGTCCTCTGCTCAATTCTGAATTCTGGGATATACTGAAAGATATTTTCCAGCAATTACTGACAAAGTGATGTGCAAAGGAGGCTTAGGAAAACATGCCTCTGAGCAGAAGAATGGTCATTTAGAGTAGGAGATAAAAACCCCTTATCTGTTTATACTTTGTATTTAAACAGCAACATTATTAAGACTACACTACTGGAAATAACATTCTTCATGGGTTTTTTTTGTGTATGTACTTATCACAGATTTTACAGATTAGAATACACAAGGTAAGTCTCCTCTGAAAATATAGTACAGAGTATTATATCAGTTAAATAAAATACCATTGCTGATGTGAAACAGGTTCTGATTTAACAACTCTATGGAAAACATTTCTGCACTCTTTCTCTCACATATATATCTACATACAGAGAGATACATACATAGATATATATCTATATGTATATGTGAGTGTGTATATATATATATATAAACACCACCTTAAATTACCACTTTTTTGATTACCAAAATTTGTCAGATCATGGCTGTCTTCTATACAAGTATATACAATTGATTGTGAATCTGAGTTTTTCAGTCACAAATGCTATTTTAGTAGTGCATTTTAATAGAAGACCATCTGCACTCAGGTAATCTGACCAACAGATGTAATCTTAACATTTGCAATGATGATTTTTGCATGTTATGAAAATAATAGGTTTGTGCCTTATTGATGCTTAAGGTTCATGCCTTCTGTTTCTCTAAGTATTCCTATTCCACATAAAGCAACAATGTTCTAGTTCAGGGAACATTAATGAGACAAGTTGATTCTGTCTCCAAGTGCCCTGTTTTGTAATCTTCTAGAAATGCATTTCTAAATTTTTTTTTTTTTTTAACTACTGTGATCCTACAACAAGGTTTACTACAATTCTTAGCTGCATAAACAGAAGAATGTCAACAGTAGAAGCAGATGAATTGTGTAGGGCATTGATGGAACCTTATTGAAAATGATTCAGTGAAAAGCTCTAGAAATAGTGACAGTAGAAAATATATCACTGGTATGTGTTTAGAATCTATTTTAGGTTGACTTATTCAAAGAAGATACCAAAATATGCAGCTGAACCTGAGAATATTTAGAAGGCTGGAAAGGAGTGTGCTCATCACGGAGGAGTACACCCAATAATAATCTACTTGCTGGGGGATGATTAGATGCTACTTTAAAGGTTTGTCTACTGCTTATGTCTCAAATTCAAAACCAGTATTTCTATTCTGTAAATGGACAAGCTACAGCGCAAAGCACTGGAATCTTTTTTCTATTTCTTCCATTTCCTATGGGCAACATTGTTTTCTTGCCTTCTGCCTTTCTTCCTTCTGCAAAGGTCAGAGTACATGTTTAATGTACTAGCCTTAATTTAAAAATAGGTGTGATAGCATTAGTAAGAATACATAATTTGAAAGCAAAGTAAAAATAACTTTTGCAAGATTCCTTTTCTAGTTGCATTGCTCCAGAAGAATTACTTAAATCAAAGGATGCTGAACAGTATTATGTCTTGGTGTTTACTTAAACCAAGAGTCAGGTCCTTTCTTAAAATTGGTACGACTCAAATTCTTAGCTTACGTAAAGAAATGCAGAATTTAATTTTTAGCTAATTGTTTAAAAGAAGTGTCTAGAGATCCTAACTGAGACTAGAAGATTCTTTTCAGCTGTATGTCATATGTGGAATACAACATCAAGAATATAAGGAGAGAATTGTAATGTCAGGTTAAAGAGAATTTTAAAAAGGCTATTTATCTGTACAACTGCACTAAATTAAAAGGTATACCTGAAGCATCATGAGTAAGGAATCAGTAACAGTGCCGAAAAAAGCATAGCTTAAGACATATATATCTATATGTACAAAAAAACCAATAGAGTTAATTATGAAAGTGAAATGCTTTTGGTTAGACCTCCCCTAAAAGGGTATCCTGCCCTGTATTCTTGATCCTCTATCACATGCCTGTTCATATTCTAGTGCACTTTATTAATCCCTCCTTTTTCCTCCCATAATACTCTGCTTCTTTTCAGTTTAGTTGTTGCCATTTTGCTTGTTTACATAGCATTCCATATGAAATACCTCACAAGTTTCTACTTCATACCTAAAGAATTCCCCCTTAATTGCAGCAATTCTTAGCATTATCAAAAGCATGCTAAACACAACAGGTTAAAACAAGAAATGAAGACTACAACTAATACTGCAGAAAAAAAAAATCTGTGTAGGCAGCAGTCACCACAGATGGGATTCATTCAGTACACAGCTCTTACTTCTACCACCCACATAATCCCCATTATCATTTCCTACCAAACACACTTCATTAGCTCTGAAGAAATCTCTATTGTCTCTCCCAGCAGATCACTGAAGGTACTGTCATGATATGGATATAAAAGTTAAAAGGTCATATTAATTAAAAACCATTCCTTTACAATCCTTTAGAAGGTCATCATAATTAAGCATATTTTCATTTGATGACAACCAATAATATAATTTGATGAACCACTACCAATTTTATCCTTTATAAGTAAAAGTATTCTTCCTGGTAGTACTGAGCATTAGGATATCATCATCCAGTGATTCTCCCTGTTCCTCATTTTTTTGTTCATTTGTCCCAATTAATTAAGTGATAGTATAAACTCCAGAAAGTGATGTACTGTCCCAGAGGAAGGAAGCAAGGCTCTGCCTTTGCTGGAGCACAAGCTGTCATTCCTGATTTCTATACAGGGTGGAGTTCTGCATTCATTTTATTGCTCCCACTGTTGACGCTGATGACAGTTCTTCCAGGAGAGACAGTGCTTTGGTGTGTGCTGTGTAGCTGTGGCTGAGGAGGAAACTTGCATTGCCCTGTTATGAGGGACACCATGACGTAGGGAACTTGGCTGAGGAAATGGTAGAATAGAAAATCTGATTCTTCTGCCCTTTTTCTGCTAAACCAACCCCCCAATTGTTGTGCTATAATCTAGTTATAAAGCAGTGTTGCTGTAAATCAAAGGGGTCCAAATTAAAATGGAAAAAGAAACCCAACAAGTGCTTGTTTTGTTATTTTAGAGGGGGAAAACCCCATAAAATTATGCAAAATCACCCAATCTGATTCATAAATAGCTGTATCAGCAGAACTATTGAAGAGCAAGGCACTGTGGTGTAAGGGTGCGAACTCCACACGCTGGTGTAGCTACTAAAGTGCTCATACTGTTAAACCACAACCAAAGCCAGAATTTAATTAAAACGTCTAAATCATCCATTCTTGTGGTGGTCAGTTCATTTGGAGTTAGGAGAGAGTAATTGTTTCCAAGTACTTTGCCTGCAGCAGTGGAGTAGACTACACAAGACTGTCTTATTTATGAGTTTTTAATAAATTACCTAATCAGCCATGTGGCTTTATGTTCTTAAAAATATTAGCTGCTAAATGTTAGTTGCTAAAGGTCATGGAATTATAGTTTGAAGAGTTTGCTGTTCAAGCACTATCTTGTCACTTCTTGTTCCTCCATTTAATGAATTGTTAACTAACATATTGAATGCCTCAGGAAATCTCCATCTTCCTATTCTTTCCTTCCCAGTAACTTCACAGATAATCTGTGAATGAAACAATAGAGGTTTCACACATGGATTTCCTCAGTTTCAGTTCAGCCAGCTGGTGGTGATGTCACACACAGCACCTGTGTCTAACAAGCACCTGATACTGTTCCTTCCTTAAGGACTGAAAGTTCAAGACACATGTACATACCAGCTCTGTTTTGGTATTTGTACTATAAACACTGGATTGCTATCATGATTCAGATAAACAGGACACTGGTTCAGCTGTTTTAGTTACTTTGGATCATTTCCTGCAGCTTTACTCATCCTCCCAATTAACATGAATACACATTTGGGCTTTTTCCAAGTTAGCCATTAAGGAGGTTAAGTAGGTTGGGCCTTGTGACTAATGTTTCCTTGGCTCTTACTGTATTTTGCTACTCCCCTAGAGTATTCTATCATACTTTATTAGCATGCAGGAGAAACTCCGAGATGCCGGATTGTAGGACAGCACTTAAAATGTTCTAGAAATCCCCAAGCTTCAAAATGAGAAATCCCAGTCATAAGTAAGACCCAGCATGAAAGGGCAAATACAGAAGTACTTGTACTGTAAAAAGACATCTTGCATTAGCATTGTCATTATTAATACAGTTTCCTACTACTGCGCTTTCATGTTCTGTATTGATTAAAAAAAAAAAAAGTTACCAGTGCCACAACAAAACTTAGTCAAGAGCAAGAGGATGCTGCAGTAATTGGATGAGGTTCTTCAACCCCTATACATATTTGCTGCTCCACTAACATGGTAAAGGTAGTAAACAGGTTTTGTCACTGATGATGCCTCATGACAGACAACAAATCAAGAATGCAGTTGCTTAACTATTTTACTACATAAAGTTTAAATGTAATCCTGCTTTAGAAATGTCAGCAATATAAAGAGGCAGCAGCTAAAGGAAAGCAGTATGACCCATCAATGTGCAGTAAGCAAATCCCTCACCGGTGTTGTGAATCATGATGAATATTACATCCATGGATTAAAGTCTTGATCTTACATAGTCATTTGCATAGCAAATGGGTTTCTTCAGGAGCTGAGTATTGTCTGTTTAGACACTTACTTGGAACAGGAAAATATTTTTGTTTTAAGTTAGCTTTAGAAATCACCTTAACTAAATTACTAAAAAAGAGAGGCACGTATCCTAAAGTAAGAGTATTCACTTCAAGGGTGGGTACTCCTTGAAATATTTGTCTACTGAGGGCTATGCTCCAAGTGCTGGTGCTGCAATGAAAATTGATTACTCTTTCCACACTTTACTGTAAATATGAAATGGCTCTTAAAATGCCTTAGTTTGCTTCCGTCTATAGTGTTTTACATTACTTCAGCAAAGAGAAGCAGGAAGTATAGATAGTACTACAGGTATTACATGCTATGGGTGTGTTGATTTCTGCTTTCGAGTCAAGCCGTGACTGAATTTCCTCCTTCTGTAAGCTACTCAAGTAAAAAACCGAACCAAAACATCTATTTAAACATTAACACCAGTCTTACTTCCCCTATCTTTTGCAGATACTTGTGTTAAGGATCACAAAGGAGGGAATATTCATAGCCTTGACAGAAAAAACTGACAGAGAAGCAACAATGGAAGAACCAGCTGCATGTGGCATTGTTTCAGTAGAAATTATAATTTTTATAACCCAGGCACTGCTGCCCATATGTACATGTTTTCCCTACTAGAAAATCAAGCAAGTCAGATAAAAAGAAGTGTTAAGACTTGAAGCAGGTTAAGTTTACCTAGAAGTGCAGTTAAGTTTGCTCCAAGAGCAGGTCAGCAGAAGCTCTTCTTGCCTCCCAGCCCAGGAGATCAGAAGAACCTGTTGATGCACCTCAGTGCCAATGGTCTGGCTATGGTGAAGCAAATCTTGCAGTGATTAATGTTTTTTTTCCTGGTCTGTTTGCCTGAGCTCTGTAATTGAAAATTGCTAAAGCAGGTCATTTGAAATATGTGTGGTATCTTAGGAACTATAACTTAGTGATCATAAATTTGCATTACAAATGCTCTTACAGCTCCTTACTTGGCACAAATTTTCAATCTGAACTGCTAATTAAATATACCACAACTCACCCATCCTGTAATTTCCATTGGCCTAATATCTATTCATTTAAGCTCCATTTTCTTCTAGTTTTTACTCTCTATTCCCTTCTTTTGGATGCTTTTGACTTTATGTAAAAAAATCGAGTAGTGAGTTCTTCTGATTTCTCACATATTTCTGCGGTGAGGAAACAGAAAAACACATATAGAAATGATTAAAGAAATCAGGTATAACAGATCAAGGAAAGATTCAACAAAGAAAACTCTAGAAGGGGGAATAAATGTCAAAAATACATGAAGGACAGATGTCACCTTTTCAAATTCAGTGATGCTAAACTTGCCTTCTTTAAAAAAAGCTTTCACAGAAATAAAACTGGTGATTTGACTATACTCAGTAGGTACAGCTATTAACCATAAGTATAAATTTTGAAGAAATTAAAAGCAACAGTGTTTGGAATGTTTACCATCAGCAGGTAGGGTTATCAAGTTCCTGAGTATTCGAATACAAAACATTTAAGCTATGGCCAGATACTGCAATCAGGAGATTGAAAAGCAAAACTTTAATCAAGCTGAAAGATTTAAGATGTTTCAGTGAAGTAGTTAAAAAGAAGTACGTAAGCATTAAGTCATTAAAATAACTTAAGCCTCTTAATCTTCTCAAAGGCAGATTAGGCTAAATTTAAACAAAACATGACATGAAGTCTAGTTTTGGTTTTACACACTATGTATCCTTGGTACATAATTTAGTATGTGTAGTTCTGAACACTGATTTCCACAAGATAGCATATTGTTCCTACAGTCTCCAAAATACACTTGCTATGGAGTTCTAACAGCTATCTGCAAATCCACTAATGACCCATCCTAATAATGCAAGTATTACTTCTACACTTTCAGGAAAAAGGAAAACTCTTTGGAGCCAGTTAAATGTTTGTGTTCATACCAACTGCTGCCAGTGCGTGATTTCATTATTCCCTTTAAATTCTGAGGTTTTCGTAAGTTGCAATGGCAAATGAATGTCCATGTAATATCAATTTTCTTATACAATATGGGCATGTTATTACTTCTTCCTTTGCAAAACTTGTGACTGAAGGAAAATCCTTTCAGAATAATTCCTTAGCTCTACTGAATATGAAGGACAAAAAAATATAGTTGCGAATTATGCACTTTTAGAAAGTATCTGTGAATGTTTTGCATGATGTTTTCTCAACAATGTAACTTTTGCTTTTAAACCTTGCAGAACTAAGAACACTGTAAATAATGTAAGGTTTAAAATATAATTTTTGGTACCCTTGATTACTCCACCACAAGTTGACAACAAGCTGAGAATTAAGTCCTCATACTTGGAATCCTATTAAATGACATTTTTAAAGTAAATAGCCAAAAAAAGCTATTATTAGGAGAGGGGAAAGGAATCTAATTCCATTTAAGAAGTTTCGTTATAAAGATTTGGTCCCTTTTAATGTACTGTTGAAAAGTTTAACATGGTACTTAGAACTGTAGAAGCTTATTCTAAAGATTAGGTTAGCACTGCAGTCCAGCATAGATCGTCCAACATCTTTAATTACTTTTTGCTCAATGGATTTATTCTTTTTCCAATTACAGCAGATGGATCAGGTACAGTTCTAGGATTCATTTCCCTATGGTTGTAACTCGCTTCATTTGCAGTAGAGTTGATGAACCACCAAATTCATATTCCAAGAAGAGGAGAGATCTTTAATGATGGCCAGAACCAGAGGACTCTGAAACAAAGACGTGATTTAGGCTGTTCAAACAGTAAAGCAAATCAATTCACGAATGCAGTGCAGGTCCTAGAACTGACAACTGTACTTACATGTGAGCACAAGAATTGGCTATTCAAATGAAACAATACCCTCAAAATGTGTACACAATTAAATTTAGCAAATATTAAAAATTCTCTTTTGCAAGTTTTAAAGCCCTATTACAGTCAAACACCCATTCTTCCTTGGTTTTGTTATGGTTCTTCCAGAACTGAAGTTTATTTACACTATTATTCTAAGTCTGTAACAGGCAGTCTAAGTCTATTCTAAGTCTCTAATAGGCAGTATTTTCTCTAATTGCACATTTCAAAATGTAAATAATGTTTGCATGTACAAATTAAACTAGAAGCAAATGGGTTCTCTCTCATGGTGCAGAAAGTGAACTGAGATACCACAGGTCATAAAAAAATAAATTCCAGTGTGATGTCAGAAGAAACTGTCCATAAATACCTAAACACTACTTCATAAAGATAAAGAAATACAAATTCAAAACACAAGTTCACACTTTCTAGTTTCTTGACAGCTAAAAGAGCAGGTATACTTGAAATTATGCTGATTTAAGTAATTCCATTAAATGGTTGTTAGTATTAGTTGAAAAAAATGCCTCGCCTACAGAATCAAGGTATAGAATTTCCATTTTACTCCTAAAGTCTACACAAGATTAATTATGTGCAGATCCACGGATGTTTCTAGGTTATAAAATTATCAATACAACCAAAATTACTTATTTTGAAGTAGTCTTTAAACATTTTCTAAATCTGTAACTTAAGCCCCAAATTTATCTAGTGTGAAATATTCCAAACTAATTTTTACTGTACTTATTTTAAAATTACATCAAGGTTTTAAATATCATACTTACTATTTCCTGATGATTTTTTGCCTGGGGAAAAAAATAAAAGAAATAAGCTGAACAATGACAGTTCAAAATATATTTCTTATTTACGTTTTACAGATAAACTTTAGTTTAGCTTATCATTAGCTTAAATGTTGAGAGTGTATAACATCTATTTTCCATGGTACATTTCTGTAAATTTTATATTGATTTTTAAAAGTTGTTTGTTTTTAATTAACCAAGACCATGTATTTAGAATTTATAGTAATCAAGATTTCTACTGTAATTAAAAAGAAACTTTTATGGAATGTTACTATTTTACATAATATATGGATATAAACTGAAGTGAAATGTTTGCTTTAAAATTTTCCTTTGTATTTTACATTCCCATTGTAATTGCTGTCCTAAAATACTAGGTCATAGTGATTAAAAAAAAAAATTATTCATAAGGAAGACAGTTATAAGGGATTGTACAATCTCCATCCTTGGAAATCCTCACTTAAATTATGAATAAGGTAATAAGCAACCTGATCTAACTGTGATCTATCTGCTTCAAGCACTGGCTTGGATCAGGTGAGCTCAAGAGGTCCCTTCCAATCTGATTTATGCTCCAACATACTCTTCTATAATTCCATGTATTATTTGCAAAATTATTCCCCAAAGTGCAGAAAGGGCTACAGCTATTAAAAACTATTTTCCTTTCAAATAAAGCTTAGCATACAGTTGCCATTTATCCAGGTTTTTTGGCCCTCAAAACTCTACACCAGCTGATCTAAATCATGAATTAATGTAGCATGATGTGAAGACAAGTTTGAAACAGTCTGTCCATTTTGAACTTTCCTTGAAATAGAAGGTGAAAGTAAAAGTTAATTTTTTTCTTCTTCCTGTCTACCTCAACTACTCATATTTACTTATTAGTCATTAAGTACTCATTAAGATATTTAGACATATATTTAGATTAAGATATGCTTATATTTACCTAAACTTTTAAGTGCAGTGTATCAGTTTTGGAATGCTACACACTATTTGGACAAAGCTAGAGAAATACTGAGGTAATATTTCTCAGCTGATCCCACAGCAAGGGGTTCCTTTTTCTGTGAACTCTGTCTACAACTTACAACATTCATTGTTCACAACAGCCAGTAAAGGGTTTGACTTGGGATTTACTGAGCACAGCCTAAACTGACAAACAGGACCTTTAAGACACCATAATCTTTTGTACTCTTCTGCTTTAAGGGACCAGGCCAAATCAAATTTATTAGATATTCTGTTTCTTTTTTTGAGAAAGTCATCCAGTGTCAACAAGTAACATACATTCTCATGTTCAGAGATATAGCTCTCACTCTGAGGTGCCATCAACCCAAAATAGTTTCACAAGTTCACGTGAGAAAACCTTTTAAAAACTGTTTTCAAAATCTTGAGCAAGTAAATTAGATCTGCATTTTAAAAACCAATTCCTACATTACTTGATCTTTATAACGTAAGCACAGTTACACTGACATTTGAGTATTTTCATTAGTGGAACCTTTTACAATCAGCATTTAAAACATCTAAATTTTTATAGCAAAGGCTTAGCCCTAAGGAAGAATGTTAATTTCTTATTTGCTGGCTATCTTAAATGACTGATTCCTGCTGTGAGTATTCTCTTCTATAAAAAAGACTACAATATGTGACTTACCCCCAAATGAAATCTTGTAGTAGGCATAACTTGTTAATGCTACACCAACCCATATTTCTTGATACACAGTAGAGAAGTAGAATTTCATGGGCCTCAATACCTTTGGAATCATGGTCTGCACCATCTGAAACTTTTAAGAAGTGTTGTCATTTTAACTTTTACAGCTGCTGGATTTTTAACATACATACAGACATACAAACACATATATTCATCTATCTTTATGTATACACACACACACACTCCTGATGCATATCAGCAGCAGTTTACAGGTTAAAAAAAACTCCAAGCATGCAAAAGTACTTCTTCCAAAGTAAAGAAATGAAAATTCAGAGTTAAGGTTACAACTGATGGGCTAACACAAAAAAAATTAAATTACAGTTGATGAAAGAGTTCAAAGATGAATCAACAGAACATTTACAGAGCAGCAATAGCTAGACTTCTCTCTGCCTATCAGTGACAGCTTTTTCCTAATGTTTCCAGATTTCCTCAGGAGGAAATCTCATCCCAGACAAGCCAGAGATGCTCCTTCCTTGCACTACCGATTTAGCTTCCCTCCCTCACAGCTGTCTCTCCCAGCATGGTAATTTCTGCTCAAAATAGCAACATAAATGACGTTAAGCTAATGAATTCATGCTTTATCACGACTATTTGACTTTGAAGATATGCCCCAAGAGCAAGAAGCCTGTCAGTGGTGGTGGTTTTTTCCTTTCCATGCAGCTTTGTAAGACAAAGAGAAAATTCTAGGCGGTTTTAAAATAAAGCTTAACTCCCATAAATGTTAGTTCATATTTGCACCACACTGCACTGAAATGCCCCATGTTCTACTGTCTTATACACAGTAGTTCATGCTTATTCATGCTTATTGAAAACCAGTAAGATCAGCTATACACACATAGAGACAGCATATGGTAAACCAGAGGCCCAGGAAAGAAAAGCCGAGTTAAATTTCACTGAGGTAAAGCTCACTTATCGGCCGTTAATAAATGTAAGCCATCGTCTGGCAAACCTCTAACAGAAGAGGGTGCAAGGGCAGCCAGTGTCTAAACAACTGGAAAAATCTAGGTGTTTCTTAAAGAATGAAAGCAACCTTGAGGCAATTCGTATATAATTACAGACAAACCCACATTTACATTTGTTTATAGACAGTCATTTCAATCATTTATTATTGTGGCAAAAGTTCCTGAAACACCTTTGTGCTTTCACCAACACTATTAACAACACTGCATTAAGGACACTGCTCACCCAAATTTCCAGCGTTTGTAGTTTCAGATGAAAGTGGACTACACTTACTCTGCTATAGCAAAATATCAAGACATACTAACAAACAAGGAGACTCAACAGAACAGAAAGCAAAGATTTTCCCCACAGCTACAGAACACAAGGAATAAGCAGTGTAGTATCTACGTAACACCGTGCCAAAGCCCGGCAGACTTTTCCCCAGGGCCTGTACGGGCGCGACGTCGTTCTGAGTAATTTTTTTCTGAAATCTACCCGGAAAAACGCTGTGTCTGCTGTCACCTTGACCTCCCCAGCACAACCCGGCGCAGCTCGGGGCACCTGCGGCCCGCCCGAGGCCCGACCCTCTGCACGGGGGTGCCGGGTAACGGAAAAGTCCCAGCGGCGCGGGCCGCACTCCCTTTCTCCCTTCTTCCCTTCCCAGGCTGAACCAGCGCAGCCCCCACCCGAAACAGCCCCGAGCGGTGCCCGCCAGGACCCGGCCAGGGCTCGGCGGGCCCGGACCCACCGTGCCAGGGGAGCGGCGAAGGTCACACCGGGGAACGGGCACGGGGAGGGGTCCGGGGCCGCCGCGGGGCGCGCCGGGAAGGGCGGGGACAGCAGCGCCCCCTATGGCCGCGGAGGACCAGAGAGCCCTCGCACCGCGGCGGTGCCAGCCCCGCTTCCCTCGGAATCACGGAATGGGTCAGGCGGGAAGGGACCGCAGTGAGGCACCTGGAACAACCTCCCTGCTCAAGCAGAGTCATCTCAGAGCATGTGGCACAGGATTGCGTCCAGACAGTTCTTTAATATCTCCATTCAGGGAGACTCCACACCTGCTCCGGGCAAGCTGTTCCAGTGCATGGTCACTGCAGAGTGAAGTTCTTCCTCATGATCAGGTGGAGCTTCCTTTGCATCAGTTTCTGCCCGTTGCCTCTTGTTCTATTGTTCGGCTCCACCGAGAAGAGCCTGGCTCCATCCTCTTGCCGCTCTCCCTTCAGATATTTATACACACTGATGAGGTCTCCTCTCAGTCATCTCCAGGCTGGACAGGCTCAGCTCCATCAGCCTTTTCTCATACGAGAGATGCTCCAGTCCTCCAGTCATTCTCTGCTGTCCTTCACTGGATCTGCTCCAGGAGTTCGACGTCCCTCTTGTATTGAGGAGCACAGAACCGGACACAATATTCCACATTCACCTCCCCTAGGCTGAGCAGAAGGGCAGGATCACCTCCCTCGATCTGCTGGCAATGCTCTTCTATTGCATATCTTTACCTCAGTTCTGCTTCCCAAGAACAAGCGCAGCAGGTGTCCCGTGGCAGGACAATGCCAGGAAAGGCCTGTCACAGTCTGTGCAGCGTGTCCCTCAGGAACAGCTTGTCCTGGAGGAGTGAGAGGCACCTGCTGGGCCATATTTATGAGATCTGAAGCACCTCGTGCTTTTCAGGCTGTTTCCTCCAGGTGTGGGAAGGACAGGGTGACTGGAATTCCAATTGCTCTGGCATTGTTCTGAGTGAGGGGGGGAATGACCGCCCAGGCCTCCCGTGGCTCTGAAAGGAAAGCAGACCTCAGGCCTTTATTGTGTGTGTTAAAATGGTTTAGTGGGATCACAGGCTGCAATTACTTTCCTACTGAGTCATTTACATAATCTGCAGGTGTATAGATTTGCTACTTATGAACTTTGTCGCACAGGGAAAACAAGACTTCTTGGAACTTACGTGGGCTTTTTTTTTGCATTTAATATAGGTGTATAACATGATGAAATACTGCATGTATGTCATCTCTTTCATTTCAAACTTTAAAAACCTCTTGAAATTTTAGTGAGGAAAATATCCTTCTTTCTTTAATTTAGGATTTTGAGGCTGATATGTTATACAACCAGAGGCTGTGGTATCCTTATCTCTCTACTATACCCTAGATTTGTGTTTACCTATCTGAGAGGAACAGTTCTAAAGCAGCCAAATGCCTGCACTGGATTAGGCACTCAGTGTGGAGATGATAAATCCTACTAGAGAAAGTAAGGGTCTACCCTGTGTTCGT
This sequence comes from Acridotheres tristis, assembly GCA_037013685.1. NCBI lineage: Eukaryota > Metazoa > Chordata > Aves > Passeriformes > Sturnidae > Acridotheres > Acridotheres tristis. The sequence goes on along the minus strand of CM072892.1, from coordinate 9,523,649 downwards.
ACTGGTTTTCATTATTTATCTGATTTAACAAATTACACACAGATGTTTTCTGGTATTTGTGAAGTGAGGATGACAGAATGAAAGGAAGTTCAAGTGACACATTTATCTTAGTTCCTATTCTTTTGAAATTTATCCAGTAGGGATGACAGGCCTTAGTGTTCTACTCTCTTGTATACTTCTGATCTGTGTCTGTGTGTCCTACCTTTATTTAATAAATATTGGGGGTCGGTTTAACGGAATTCAGCCCGCAGTTCGAGGAGAATTGTCCGGGAAGCGAGAGCCGCTCCCGGCGGGGGCGGGGCCGGGCTCAGGGCGGGAAGGTGCGCACGTGGCGGGAAGGGCGGTGGCGCGGGACCTCGTGCCGGGGCCTCTCCGGGGACATCCGCCGCCATCTGCCTTCCATCCGCCTTCCATCCGCCGCCATCCGCCGCCATCCGCTGCCATCCGCCGCCATGCTGCGGAAACTCACCGAGGAGCGGAGCCGGGACTGGTTCACCATCGGCGGGGCCGTCACCGCCGTCGAGCTCCTGGGCGAGGAGGCGCAGTTTCGCCGCCCTGGCGCTTCCCCTCGGCACCCCGCACAGGAACCGCCGGTGGCTGCGGGGTGAGTGCGGGGCGCTGGGCTGCTGCTCTGGATCGCCTCTCTCTCGCCTCTCTGCTGTGTGCCCGTGGCTCACAGTGTGCTGTGAGCATTCCCCAGAGTCTGAGCAGCCTCCTCTGGCTCCTCTGCTCTGGTGGGCCCAGGGTGTGTTGGATTCCAGCCTGACACCCCTGGTAGCGAATTGTGGCTGATGAGTTTTTGTGCGTTTAATACTTGATGTTATTTTTTGATTTGGTCTGTTGTCTCCATCAACACTAGATGTGTTGCGTGTAGGGTTTGCTGTCTCCGAAGTGCATTAGCAGTGATGTGCAGCTGTATCTAATCCTGTTGAAAAACTGCAGAACTGTACTAAAAAAGACTCAGTTTATTCTGGTTCAGGTGCATTAACTTAAAATTTTATCAGTGGCAAGTGATAATGAGATTCACGGGCTCATTGCTGTTGTAACCTAGCGGAAGGATTTAAGTTACCAGAGTAAAGCAAGTCAGAGGTATATTGACATATTGTTTCTTATGCATTATTCTCAGATGGCAGAGTTTACAGGCAATGAAAAGTGTATGTGTGTTTGCGTAGCAGCCAGATACATTTGATTTTCACTGGAGTCTGGATATTTAAATCCAAAAAATACCTTCCCCTCGATGCTGCCTGGACTGTGTCAGTGCATACTGATCTTGGTATTTAGACCAGGTGTGGTAGTGTATCCATGTTGCCGTAGGAAAGTGTTTTGTCGACACTTCCATGTCGTACTTCTCAGGATGAGCTGGGCATACACTCCAGAGTGAGTGTTTTGGGTTTTATTTTTCCATGTGTGATGCACAGCAATAGAGGTTGCTGTATTTTAGGAAGGTGTATTTCTCTTAGGTGTACTTTGGCATCAGAGAAAGAAAGAACTTTTTGCATAACGTCTTGCTATCAGGTAGTCTGATATTTCAGCAGAGACTGTTCAGGCTATCAATGTTGCTGTCTTGGCTTCAGATGAAGGACAAAACTGGCACCTCAAAATATCTATTCCTTTTTCTCTTTTAGTGTAAAGGTGCTGCCATTACCAAGCTCTCAATCACTGACCAAGAGCTACTGGGCTTTGAGCAAGTAGTTAAAATTTTCCAGAGGGGACCAGACAAAATTTTACAGTTCTTTTAGGTTATTTCTGTGAATGTGATGCCTCAGCCCAGTAAGAACAAGATGTTGGTAACTTCTCGGTCTTTATTTAGGTGATAGTAACATTTTCTGTAGTATTTATGAAGTGTTTGATGAGAGATTCTTGAACCGAACTGAGTGCTAAGCCACGAGATCTATTTTGTGCATTTACTGTATGCAGGAGAAATGAGAAAGATTCGTCAAGCCTAGTGTGACTAGGCAGAGGCAAATCTTTATTTTTGGTTGGACAGAAAGCTCTTTCCACTCACGAGTCGTAGCAGGTAACCTAATTGTGAGTTTGACAGTTGTGTTAGCAGGGAAAAAACTGTTTTTACAGGTTTGGTTTTTCAATTTTTTTCCCCCCATGTCCCAGGGGGACAGAGGTGATATGCATCCTAAATTACCATTTATGTAAGAGTGGACAGTGTTTCTTACCAAGAGCTATAAAACCTTCGAGCTTAGATGATATGTGCATGTCTGTCCTTCCACAAAATGGAACAAATCTCTTGGAGAAGTTGTGTTTCCTTAGGTATGTTTTGTTTCCATGCATACTTCTGTTTCACAGCTCTGGGAATGTGCTTACATTTAAAGGGTTTCTGCAAAACTTGAAGTCTCTATAGGAGGTTTAGATTCAAGTGGTCAGATGGAAGTGCTTGTATTTTATTCACTGACTTCTTAAGAAAGATTTTGAGGAGCTGAAAACAAAAATTTCTCATCCGTCGAGGCTGCCTGTAGCATAATTGTCTATTTGCTTTAAAATTCTTTATTTGTTTCTTGTGAAAGTCAAAACCAAAGTTATCAGATTTTTGAGATGCTTATTTATATTTATTTGAAGTTGGATATACAATTACTGATGGAGACTTTTCTGCCTACCACTTTTGTCTGAAATTTTATGTAGGATTGTGTGGCTTTAATATCAGATTGATAGTAACTGATGTGTTATTGCACACGAGTGTGTGTAATTAATACTTTACAAAAGTGGTAATGAGATTGTTTAATGGGATCTAAAAGCCTCGTGTCTCCCTTAAAAAGAGATGTGGATTGTGTTTGCTGCCTTTACCGATGATGCCTCATTTTCCAAGGCTTTTCAGATTCTTTTGCTTCCTGAACTACCTCTAGCATAGCAGTATTAGTAATTGAGGTTGTTGGGGAAAGGTAGTAGAAATAGAAACTGCATAAAACGTGGCTGGAATTTAAACAGCTCATTGATTAACTTTTTAATTCCTCTTATTATATTTAACTGAAAGAGAAGAAATTTAGACCCTTAAAGCCTTCCTTGTTATCAACACGATTGTGTTCACATTAAGACAGTTAAAGGCTTATGTGTTTAAAAGGTGATTATTCTCTCTTTTATTTCCTGCATTTCATAGTTGTACCTTAAACCAAGTTAGCACCTTTTTGAAGGTGACTTATTGGCTGGAAATATTGCATGCTGTTTGCTTTGCTTGACACTTGTGCACGTGGGAGACATTGCTGTCCTTTGGAACTACTGCCACTCACCTTTCTGTCACCAGAGTGGTTTGTGTTGGCTGCCTGCCTATTGCAGAAATATCTGCTGGCTCACGGTAAGGGACGATGTGGTTTTAGAACACCTCATGCAAATTGTGTAGGGTATAAATAAAAAGTACTTAAAGAAGCAGTTGCAGAGTTCCTGGACAGTGATCTCCCACAGGGTAGTGGTGACTGGCCTTCCAGCAGTCTTACTGCTGTCTGAGGTAGCTGAATTAAAAAGGTAAGCAGAATTCTAGAACATGGCTTGTCTCAGCTGGTGAGTTGAAGAACAGATTCTCTTGGCAGCATATTGCAGTAAACCTAACAGATTTCTTTAAAATACGTTTAACAGTTTTAGTTCGGCTTCTTATTCTTACAACATTGCTTTTTCTATGCTTTTTTCTGCTTTTTAACTAGAGAGAATATATAGCAATTTAGTCAGGAAGAAGTACTTGTACTCCACAGTTACCCCACATTTCAGTATGTAAGAAAAGAGCCAAGGTGAGGCCTTAGAGGATGGCATTTTCTCAGCCTTTGGGGTTTTTTTTCCCTGTACCTTCTGCAGTTCTCCTTTACCCCCAGATGTGGACACTAGAACTGGATGCAGTAGTCTGGTTAAAACATGCATATAAAAGTAGGTGAGTAGGTGAGCCTTTCTGTGTATTTCCCTGGCATTGCACAGGGATTTAACATTGAATTGGCTATGATGCCTACCTATATTTTTAAACTGTTGTGTAGCGACTGCCTTTTAGAATATGGTGTTGTTGATCATCCCTGTTTCTAAACTTGGAAAAATGCATTTGCTCATGTTAAAATGAAATTGATGTGAAGTTTATGAAGCGTGGGGAAGTTGTATCTGGGGTTATCTTTTTGCTTTTGTTTGTTTGTTTTTCCTAGCCATTTTTGGTGACAAGGTAAGTGGATCTTCCATGTTTCTGGCCTTCCATTTTCCATAAACAAAAATTTGTAAGCTGCACTTTTAGAGGTTTTTTTTTTTTTTACCTTCAAACAGAAAGCTGTGAGGATACCACTTTAAGAAATAAACTTGTATGAATTGCCATTGTGGGATTCTTACACATTTGAACACTTCAAAGCTATCTGAAACCAGCATTATGGATGTTAATTCTCAGAGTAATATTAATCCTGCCAGTTCCTTTTAAATACTCAGTACTTGTTACTCTGTTTCCTGTAGGAAAGATACTTGACATTTAATACTTGTGAGAGTTTTATCACTGTGGAAGAACCTTTCTTTGAATCCCTTGCTGCCCTCATGCAGGGGTTAGATTAGAACTGCAGAATAATCTCCATCTCCTTGTGCTGCATCAGTAGGGCAGAGTAACAGCGTTTTTGTTATTAATGCACAGACTGACCACTGACAAGAAGGGGGCAAAGAGTTTATAGCAGCTCTGATTGCAGATATAAGAAGTTTGCACGTTGTTGTGAAGCTTTGTGTATTTAGTTTATGGGAGGTGAAGAGGCTGGTTACTTTTGGTATTGAGCTGCAGCTTTTATTATTTTAAACCTGTTAGAAATTTTTTGCTCTAGTCCTCCAATGCTTTGTCCTTTAGGTGGATGTAGTTCTCATTTTTTTATCTTCTGTGTATCTTACGTTTTACTTTTCTACCTGTAACATTGTCTGTAGCACAAGCTTTTCAAAGGCTTTTAAAAATAATTTTGAAAAAGATTTGAAAGTGTTTAGTAAATGATTGTGCCATTTGTTCATCCAGTTTATGTTGCATTATTAGTAAATTTTTTCTGGAATGGGGGATACAACTGTGGAGCATAAGATACCTTGAAGTTGTGTTGCAATGGAAAACAAGTGAATGAAAGTGAATTCTGAATGTCTTCTTCAGTATGTTAATACTAGAGGAAGCAGTTTTGTTTATGCAGTAGTATATTCTGTGTATTGGGCCATGTGAGTCTTGCCCATTTTTTCTGACCTGCAGACAGATCAAAAGGCAACACGGAGAAGAAGGTTATATAAAACGTGTAAAAACTTGTTACAGTGATGGGAGCAGGAGCACAATTGGAAATGTAGCCAGCTGAGTTCTGGCATATGTTTTCATTGATTTTCTGCTCTAATTGCCTGCTGTGGCCGTGACTGCTACTTATGTGATTAATCTTGTAAAAGTTTGTGAACCCACAGTGATGGATCATGGCGGCTAAGAAATATTAAATTCTGTTATGTGTAAATTTAGAGTGAACACCTTGTGTGTAGGAAATGATCTGACTCCTTGTCTGTTCTAGAGAAGTACCACCTGATTTCATCAAAATGTTAAAGGCTTAATGCAGAATTTGGGTTTCAGAACAGCTTTCAGTAAGTCAAATGAAAAATGGCTGTTTAAAATTAAATAATTAAATAATTTTTTTAAATAATAGAGAGCTGGTGGTTAAATGCTGTTAAATATCTAGTGATTTTGTTTAGCTGTCCACCTTCACATACTTCAGTATGTGCAGAGTATAGTTTAGAAAAAAATACAGAAATAGTACATGCACCATAAGTTCTGTCAGTGTTTTCATGCAACTTATTCTTGAAGTTAAGAAATAATTATTCAGCTCCAAAAAGTATTTACCAGTTTATTTAACTGATGTTGTATTAAACCATTTCCTTTACACAGTATAAAGTTCCCATAGAGCCTAAAAGCTATGTGACACACAGAGAAGTTTTTGACTAATACTCTGTGGATTGATCCTGTTTCAAAATATGCCAAGCAATCCTTTTTGTTGTTTAAATACTTCTAGCTTTATATGGCTAAAAATTAAAATGTTTTAGAATTTTTTTTTCAGAAGCATCTACATTTTTGATTAAAAGATGGCTTCAAATGCAACAGTTCTAAGAAACTATAAAGATAAAAGGTGAGTTGATACTTAAGTTACTGCATACTAGCTATTACAAAGGATTTTAATTTCTAAACTTGGAATAGAAAGGGGAGCATGTTGCATTTCTTACTCCTATGTGTGTGGATGGCAATTACAAGAAAGGAATGTGGATGGCTACATAACTTTTTGAAAGCGACACAAACCAGCTTAACTTGATGGGTAGTAATAGGGTAGATTCCAGATTCTGTGAGAGAAGGTGGGAAACATGCTTTGTGTGTTTTTGTCGACATAACTTGAAACCGTGGGGATTTCATCTTTGTCCGACTTGTTGGAGCTGTCACCACGCGGACTGAAGTGTTCAGAGCAATTTGTATTCCATGCATCTACCAGCTGCTCTGCTTGGTTTTCTCTCTCAATGGTGGTAAGAAAATCTTTTAAAACTTGCTTGAATATGTAGACTATTTCCCAGGGTAAAACATCATTTTCTGCCAAAACTTCCCGAAATCTAGAAAAAAAACCAAAAATTGTAATCTAATAATCTGGAAATGTTTCTATTTCCTCTCTGGCCATTTGGGGGTGGGGGAGGAGGAAATGACATGAGTTGTGGTGTCATTTCTTCCTTGCTGCCACATTTCCCCACTCACCTCCCCCAGTTGATTGTAAGAGGAAAAGAGCTCTCACAATACACTGGATGTGTTCCAGCTATTGTGGATTGAAAGCAGTTGTGATTGGGTACGCTTCTTTTTAATTTTTTTTTTTCCTTTGGCCCGTCTGGGTAACTTGATTTAAACTGACTTTGCCCTTAGGTGTATTCTGGGCTTTAAAAGGCAAATTGACTTGTTCTGTCGTTTCTGAGTCCCTAGAAAATGTACTTAAGGCAGGCATAGGAGAATTTTTCTTCATAAAATATATTGAGGGATTTTTTTTTTTTTTTTTTAATTTACACTGATTTTCAAGTTTTTAGGAGCTTTCTGGTACTGTAGGCAGTAAGGCTGGATTTCTGCATAATAGTGCATTGCATTAGTCCTTTGATTTTTAGTTATTGGGTTGCTATTTAATAAATAGTAGGGATAAGTAACAGGAAAAATGGGAAATGTTTGAAAGGTCGTATGAGATTTCCTTTGTTTGGATTAGACCAGGAAAATCCTGATTTAAAACTTCCTTCAAGCGCAGAATATTCAAGTGAAGATGTAATTTCTAAAACAACTATAAAAATGCCTTTCAGTTGCTGGTCATTGCTGCTTTGGAAGAGCAGAGCCAAATACAAACTTAGATTAAGTAGAGAAACATCTTACTTGTGATAGAGAACTGAGGATCAGGGAAATATGAAACAATTACCTGCTGAGAACAGTTCCTGTTTGGCAAGGCTGGATTTGAGAGCACAGAACTTCAAGCTGCCGTTGCTCAGTAGCTGGAATTGTTGCTTGAGGATTTTGGTAGTTCTTGAGCCAGTTGTAATCCATGCCAGTTTTCTGGACTTTTTGTTCGTTTTCAATCTCTTGCACTAATCTTTCACGCTCTTTCAGGTGCCATTTCAACTCCCTCAGTAGGGTTTTTGTAACTACTTCTGATCCAGGACATCTTGTGGATTTGTAGGAATCAGTTTTTGACCATTTCATCCAGCCAAAAAGTGGCATTTTTAAGCTGGGGAGAAGAAAAAAAAGAATTTTGCTTGTATCTGTGTAACTGATTAGTTCTTTTTTTACCTGTAGACTTCCTTCTTAGGAACTAAATGTTTTTAAGGAATCTTTATTAATGATCCTAGAATAGTTTGCTGTACAAAATCACCAGGCCGTAATGAAGTATGACAAGCCTTGCACTTTATAATATTTCCTGTCTCTTTTCTGAGCTAACATTCTCTGTGAAATTTATGGCATTTGAAAGTACATATCCGTCATCCTGGAAATATTTCATATTTTATCCATGTCTTATCCGTAGTATACATGATTTAGAAAAACAAACAGGGAAGAAGCCCCTAAACCCCATCACGCAAGCTAACAAAAAACCCCTCTAACACCATAAAAAAACCCCAACTAAATAAGAACACTCTCTCCCAACAAAACACAACCCCCCATACCTCCATAATTTGAACTTTAACATATATTTAAAAATGAAATTAATTAATTAGTGGTTAAGTGCTGGAACTCTGCTTGATCTGGTTTTGCAACTTATGTATCAATTTTTATTTTAAATATTTTCATTATTGTTCACATAATCTGGAAGCAGAATTGTAGTAGATTAGACTTCTGAATTGCACTTAGTAATAAATCATGCACAAACAAGCATGCAAATTGGAATAAAATAACATAAATTACCTTAGCAGTTGTCTGTGAACAGTGTTGTTTCAGGTGAGTTTGCTTGAAGGTCTCTTATTCTAGCATATCCCGTTTGCAGGTTGTTAGTACTGCTGGAAGAAAACAAGGGTTTTTTTCTCTTTTTCCTATTTTCTTTTTTTTTTTTCATTTACTCAAACTGTGCCCAGAAAAAATGACTTTCTGTACTGAATATGACAGTTTAAGTTTTTCTGCTTTTAAGGTTCTTTTTCATCCTCTATACTGGAGAGAAGCAGTAATCCATTTAACCTAACATGGTCTCTCAAATACTTTCTACCAAGTCCATTAAGATCTCCTACCTTTGAATTGAATTTTGCCGATGGCAGCAATTTGAAGAAAGATGGTAACAATTTCAAATGCTTGTTGCTAAATCCATCCAAATGTATTGTTGGTAGTGAGGTGAATAATGATAGTCTGAAGCAACTACAGACGTGCTTGTAGCTAAAGTTAAAGCTGTCGTATGATGTGATGCTTGGCTGTGCATAGCTGTAGGTCACAGTTTAGAGCTGTATTTTTATGCCCATAGAGTGCTAAAAATAACTATGTTGCTTTTATCATCAAACTAAACTTTCAGGCCATTGAGATGCTGGAAGACTTATCTCCCATTAGAGGGGGGATCAGGCTGTTCTGCTGTCATTTTTAAACAGCTAAGAATAGTTTTTCTCTAGTAAAGATCATCTAAAGCTTTTGTTAAGTGAGTGTTGACAGAAAAGAGGTATTTGACAGTTGCTCAGGATTTTGTCGCTACATTAAATGCTTCTTCCAGATGAATTTCATCAATCTCATGGTTCTATACTTTTTCATTACTGTGCATAGCTGTTAGCATTTTTAATTAACGTTTCAAATGTATTTAAAGAAGCCAGGCTGTAACACCTACAGTGTGCCATGAAAGACACGTTAATTTAATTAAAGGAATAGAATGATAAGGAGATGCAAATTGAGGTCAAGCTGATCTAAAAAGCCCAGAATTGTAAGTCTTACCATCGACATTGCTTCTCTCTCAACTGGCTGTCAGCTGCCTGCTCCCTGTTTCCTTGATGAGCATTTTGAGCATATCCGTTTTTAAGGTTCATTCTCGGGGATGGCACTGTGCACACTAAAGGTCGCTGAAGGAGCCATTTTCCGTTCCAGTTATCCGATCTCTTCCTATTAATCTAAACAGTAGCCATGGAATAAGAAATGCTGCCTTTCTTCTTGCCCTTCTTCTAATGACTGTCTTTGCTCCTCTTAAGTATTTTTCATTCCTACTTTTCTCCCTCCACTGGTGTGTTGAACAGTTGGGAGAACAAAGGTTCTCTAAATTTGTTCTAGATGTCATACAACATAAAGGATGACGTGTATGGCTGTTATTAAAGCTGATACTACTTATACATTGGAAAAATTCAAATGTCAGTATTAATCCTCTTCAACTGGAAGGTTTTCACATTGCATTGTATGTGGTACTATGAAAAAGGAAGGGAGCTAGGTTTATGATGACAGAACTGTCCTGACAGATTTTCAGATGAAATTAAAATGCTCCTTGCCACCTCCTTTACAGCACAGTTAACGTGTCACCACTTTTTTCCACTGTATCAATCTGCAAGTAAACTGCTGTACAGTGTAAAACCATTATAGTGTCCTTGCAAATTAGAGATACATACTGGAAGGTGTGGAGAGTAATTAAATGAGAAACCTAAAACTTTTATTTTTCAATCTAATCTTTGGCTGCATCATTGAAGATTCAAGGCAGGATCCTGAGGATCATGTTTATCTTTTCATTGGTAGGAGAGCATTGAAGCTGAAAATTTGTATTGCTTCTACTTTTTTATGCAGTTCAGGTGTGTGAAGAAATAGATGGCTGTATATGTGGGACTGGCACTGGAAACTGAACCTCAAAAGTAGAGCAGTAGTTTATGCAGTTTCTAGCCCATGGTTAATCCTGGAAGCTTTGTTAAAAGCCAAATTCTACCCAGCTATCTCTGAATGTACTCGTGGATCTGAAGTGCTATGTCAAGGTGGAAATTTTGGCTTGACTTAGGCTAACAGTGGGTCTGTTCCCTGAAGGCACTGTGAAGTTTGTCTTTATTAGTAAGTTACTTAATTATATCTTTGTGGTCAACTCTGTGCATCCCCAGTCTGAACAAAAGGCATTCTGGTGTGTGTGGCAGAACAGCTCCTGTAGTAATGGCCTGGGTTTATTCTGTTACTTTCTTTTGCACTGAATATAAATTACACACAGTTCTATTTGCTTCTTGATTTTTCAAGGTGTATTTAGGGAATCTATTTATTAGTTCTTACTTGTCTGAGGTGAAAGGATTGTCAGTGTGGGGTTAGTACCTGTGAGATTAAAAGAATTCCTCCTTAGGCAATGTTGATCATCATTTTGTTCTGGGTATGGTTTGTACTGAAGAGCTGCAACCAAACCCAGCATTCTTGGAAGAGCCCTCATTTTTGGAGTGGTTTTGTTCTGCCATGTGGGTGACTTGGTGTGAAGGAGTGGAAGTATGGTTCATGGCTCTACCTATTAACCTGAAAATATCTGGTACTCTAAATCTCATCTCTTTGGGTACTCATCTTTTTTGTCTCCTCCTGTTTGACATCACAAATGTGAGGAGGAACTTGAAAATTAAGATGTATCTTTAGAAGTATTTATTTTAATTATTTTTTTCAAAGCCAATTTGAGAAGAAGTTGGTACTGAACAGCAGTTTGTTCAAAACCAGCTCCATTTAACCAAATATTACACTGATGTGGGCACCTAGGCATGATAAATGGTGAGACTGGTTGGAAGAGAAGCTTCTTACTCTTTTCTTTGGAAAATTTTATGGCATCTGTACCATCTGAGATGCTATTGATTCCTGTAGTTGAATGGGGCAAGAAGTATAGCTGTCTTTATGAATGAGACTCAATATGTCACTGAGAAGTTATTACCCTAATTCTTACTTGACCAAAAGTGCTGATGGCAGATCATAAGCACTGCTACCTAGCTAACATTTCAACATGCTGGTGTAGTGTTGCATGCTCCATAATTCTTTCTCAGTATCTGTTGATAATAATATACTGTGATTTGCTGCCATAGATTTTGTGTGAAGGGCTGGTGATTGTTGTGGGCTAAGCCCAGTGAACACCTAAGCACCACACATGCCCTTACTTACCTGCTATTCCTCCTCAGTGGAATAGGAAATGAGGAATGGAACAGAAAATGAAAAAAAAAAAGCTTGGGTTCAAGTTTTAAGAAGTGGAACAAGAGAGGAAGAAAATAATAAAAGCCCCCACATCACCTCTCATAGGCAAACCAATGCCCAGCCAATTTCTGAACAATAGGTGGCAAACGGAACTGAAACCCCACTCTGCTCCCTTTTTGTTGCTGAGCATGACACTGTCATCATCTGACTGGTCTGTTTGTGTTGCCTTCCTGGTTATGCCCCCTCCCAAGCCTTTGTGCACCCACCAGCCTATTTATGGGGAGCAGAATAGTGTGGGAAAGAGAAAGGTCCTGGATGCTGTGCAAATACTGTTCAACAGTAACTGAAACATTTATTTTCAGAAGTACTGATTTGGTCACAATTATAAAACAGCATCATATCACTGCTATGAAGAAAATAACCTTATCCCAGCCAAGTCCAGAGTGGTTACAAAGAAAGGTTGGCAATGCTCCCATCATCTGAGCAGAGAGAGATTTAATAAAATAATGTATCCACTGCTAGCAGTTTGTATGGTTTCATTTCATTTATAAATGCAGTGCCACTCTTTGGGTTTAGTCAACTTTGTAGTATATTTTTCTTTTGATTTGACAGAACAACTCTGGCTGTTTTGGGAAGCAGACAGATGGTGAGTCTACCTCTTCAGATCACTTCAGACAGCATTTGGCTACTGCTTTTGGTTTTTTAACGATTATGAGCAAAATTTGACATGAGCCTACACAAGAGGCCTCTTGGTTAGACTCCTTGTTTGGTCTTTTGCTGTGGCAGTGAACAACAGAATAGTTTTCTTCTAGCAGTGTTAATTGACAGAAGTTTGTGTAAGCTATCATTGCATCCTGGTGCTGAGATGAATAAAACCAGGACATGTTTGAAGCTGATTTCTTCCACTTGGACTGTCTGTAGCATTAATGTCTCTGGTGCTGATGACACTTCACTAATAGGCAGGGGGGTTACAGGCATCAATTTGAAATTGAGGCAATCCTGCTTTTAATACTAATCTTCATGAGCTTTCTTCTAAATTCAGAGCAGTCTCTTACTGGGGTTTTATTTTTCTCAGAGATTTATTTAATCTGGATTTTACCAAGTTGGTAACCAAGTGCAGGAAGAGAAGCTCATCAGCAGCTCATCTCCTAGAAGAGTCCAGTTCTTTGAAGCCCAGCAGTTCGTCCCACCAACATAAAATCCCAGAGCAGAAGACAGTAAATTGGAGGATTTGGGCTGTTTTATCCTGCCATTTGTGCTTGTTATGTTTCTTGGATTTTAACTGTGGATAAGGTGCAAAGCTATTAGTTTGACATACATGAAATATTTCTGATTTGTTGAGTTTCAGTAGTCTACTCAAATCTAAATAATAGTATTTGAGATTTTCAGGATTTCACAAAGTTGTTTCAGTGTTCTCCCTCCCTCTTTCCCCTACTCCCCAGCTAGTTAAGGTTTTAAAACAGGTAATCTGAATTACACCTGAGGAAGAGCAGTGCAAGCCTTTTAAAATGCTTAAATATTATTTTATCACTAAATCTAGCAAATTACATTTTAGAACAGCTCTCTTATTGTTAAAAAAGCATGCACCTAACTGATGCTTGGATTCTTGAAACAATACGTAGTGACTTTGTGAAGTCTGTATTTTAGTTTTTCATATGTTACATTTATTCTGAATTCAATTAATAGTCTGTTTTTGCAGCTGAAACATGACTTTTGAATGTCAGTACATTATTTCATCGAAGTTAGTGTATTTCTGCAGGTAGGACTAATCTTTTGTATAGAAAGACAGCTCCCAGTTAAAAGGAAAGTAATTTTTAGTATGTCCTTCAGTAAACCCAGTGGAAGGTTATTTACTGTCATGGCAAATGTTCAGTTATGTAAAGTGTCACATTACTTTAGTTTCAGAAGAGAAGCTTTGAAACAGTCTACTGTATATATCTTACTAAAATTGTACAGCAAAATATTGCTCTGCATGTTATGAGGCTAAGTGTTTTTTTCAAGTGATTTCCCCCCTCTCCAAAGATCTGTAAATAGGTGAATAGTTTGTGTGCGTGACAGAAGCCATAGCTTGGGGCAGTCCTTCTCTTGTGATCTGTGAAATGGGTGACACTAGTTTTATGTTCAACTTCTAGTCCCATGTGCACAGGATTTTTTGTGTTAAACGAGGCAGAACAAAATAAGCAGAAAGTACATCTATAAGAATTTTTAAAAACACAGTCCCAGGAGACTTTGTTTCAGTTTTGTGTCTAGGATGGACATGATCTAGAAGTTAAATGGCCTTGAATAGAAGCTTCTACCCCAGAATTAAGTGGTTAATAGAATTTATTTTTAAGTTGGATAAGCAGGCATCTTAATCCTCGGAATTTTATTGCATGGTTGGATATTTTCTTTATACAGTCAGGTATGCTGCCAATTTTTGATTTTTTTTTTTTCTGGGAATAAGACTGCATGTATCTGTTGGTTCAATAAAGCTTTTTTTAAGCATTTCTTCTAGAAGTATTAACTATGTTCAGTGTAGGCATTGCATTGCAGTTAATTTATGTCATTGGAAAGAGCCAAACAAATTACCTGTCATAGTTACGGTTGAGATTGGGCAATTGATTATATTTTTGGCAGGTAAGTGTATGTAGAAATGCTTTGGTTATTATTTCAAGTGTTCAAATGCAAATATTTATGCAGTATGCTTTGTTGTGATGCCTTGTTGACTTATTAGAGGTCATTCTATAGCTTGAAGAAAAGAAAGACCTTTCTCTAGCTCAATTTGTTTAAAGAAAGGCACCCTCAGTGTATTGGAAAGCTTACACAATTGAATGTGCCAACAACTTTTGGTGTTAAACTGTGTTTTCCTTCTAGTAATTCTCCTGAAGTGGCAGCTGTATTTAATTTTATGTTTAAAAACACCTTGTTTCAATCAGTTGCTCAAAATTAGTTTGACTGGGCATATGTACCAAGACCATTCACACTTCAGAAAAATGTTGTAGTAGTTAAACCACATAATACAGAAGGAAGGAAGGAAGAATCCTGTTACCTCATGAGACAGTGTTAATTCTCTTCCAAGAGGAAGCATGTGCCTCTTCTTAGCTTTATAGAAGGGGTCCTGCTGGCCACTGCTTGTCAGGCTTGAAGTCCTGTCTGCAACTTTTGAGTGTTTCTGAAAATAGGTAGGTCTTGAAATGTACATACCTACATGGGTAGATATGAGGATGTAGCAAGAGTTACTTGTTGAGTGAAGTCACTGTGATTGTGTTCCCAGCACTTTGTCTGCCTTTTTCCACTTGGAATGAACAGAATGTCACATATTTGCAGGTTCAGCCATAGAAATCTGGCTGATTTTGAGGATGAAATATGCCCCCGATATGAATAAGAATCAAATTCATCTACTTTTTAAAATGACGGGCAAGGAAGAAAACATAGAATATTTGAAATCTCCAACATTTCCTTTGATTGGTGACTTCAAATTTTAGTGATTGTGTTAGTCACAAAAATGGTTTTTACTGCTTCTTAATTTAGTAGAATTTTGACTGCTTGGGATATGAAGTTGAAAAGGCTGGAATCTCAAAAGCCTAAGGAATATATACTGTAATGTGGCAGATGTACCAAAGGCGGGTTTTGACTGTCAGGAGGAATAGAAATGGGGAAGAGGTAACTGGTGTATGGGGCAGACAGGATGATTCGTAAGTAGAATCCAGAAAAGTCTCTTCATTTGTGTTGCTCTTTTCTAGCCTGGAATGGATTTGCATTTCCAAATCTTGTTATTCTTCTGCTGTCAGCAAATTTTGTTGAAAGTCATTAGATTTTTACCTAAGGGCAATGTCTTTCTGTTTATCCAGGTATATAGGATGATACCTCTCACTGATGTCATGTTAATGATTACTTGAAGGATTGTATCATTTTGGTGACTTAGGAGAGCTCCAGAGGGCATTATAATTTTTTTTTCCATTTTACTTAGAACCTCCATTATGCTGTATGCTTTTAATTTTATTAATGCTGAAAAAAGTGCAGCATTAAAAGGTCAATAAATGATACAGTGAAGCTTATTTGTTCATTTCATATTCCCATATGTAATTTTCCAGTTGCATATGATTTTCCTGAAGACTGGAGCCTGATTTGGTATGTCAAGTGCATAATGTTTATTGCTAATGACAGACTATTAAATATCTTGTTTATTCATTGTGTAGCCTGAGGTTCATTTACTGCATGCTGTTTTCTGGAGACAGAAAACCTAATTCTTGAAATAAAATATTTAGATGTCCCTCCCCCCCAAAAGAAAAAATCTCACAAATGACTGAGGTCATGCTGTTCTCATTTTCCTGAAACTGTACAGGTAAAGGTAGCACACACATTTTTCTATATGTATGTACATATATATATGTTTGTATATATACATACACTCCTCTGGGAGCCTGTTTTGAAATGCTTAAGACTCCTAAAATTCCCAGAGATAAAATTAATTAATAAGTTTGTTTATTTATTTAGTTATTAACTCTTCCTTATCTGTTCCTTAACTGATTTCAGCTGCTGCTTAAATACGGATGCATCTGCAAGGTCTTTAATTGCAAGCAAGGAGCACAGTCCCATCTTCTCCAGCCTTAGCCCCTCAGTCAGTGGGAGTTTCTGTTTGTGATTTGCTGGTTGTTGCTCTGGGCTCTGACAGTCAAGCAATACCTGCTCCTCTGTGACAGCACTGACTGCTTGCCCTGGATGGCTTTCTCCTCATGGAGAACCTAAGGACAGGTTACATTGACTGCATAACCAGGTTTTGTTTTCAGAATATGTGTGTCTAGCGTACTCTGTGAGGCTGCAAGTTTATGGAAGTGAAAAAATAATTGGTTATATCAGTAAAAAATCTGTGTAGTATGTGCATACAATGCTACCCAAGAGAGATTGTGCAGCCAAGTGTCATTATGGTATTCTCAGCTACTGAAAGCTTGACTTTGTTACCATCATTGAATTTTTGGGTTTTATTTGTGTTTAATATTCACTCGGTGGTGTAAACTACATTGCAAGCGGTAGGACATCCAGTGTATGAATTTTTCCACATATTTTCACAGATTCAGACTTTTTGAGGAGTGTTTTAAAAGGGTTTGAGTGATGGAAGTTGGATGCAGGCAGCTGTTGCTCTTGTAGGCGTTGTGCAGATGTGTGCAATCCTGCTGAGCCTTGCATTAAGAAATACTTGAAGTCTGGGGGAAATTACTGTAGCTGTACACCTAAAATGTTGTTAAAATTGGATCAGAAACTATTTCCTAGTTTGTTTGCAGCAGTAGGTGATAAATACTTGGTGTTCTGTTCTGAGCTGGACTGAGTGAATTGTCTGTAGCAGAGCCAAGCTGGCTCAGAGTTTGCCTTGGCAGAGAAGGTGAGTGCTCTGTGACATCAGTATCTTGGGAATTTCCCTCTCTTGGCTCTATGATATAGTGCCACCGTTTTTGGAGTCAGCGTTGCCTATTTTTTGGGTCAAGAAATAAACACTTCCACAGTACTATACTTTGATAAAAAAAGATTTGCTGTGCCTTAGTGAATTGCTGCATAGATAAAGCTTGCACAGGGCCCAGAGTTGAAGTTAATGTACAAAACTGTGGTTTCAACCTCTAGTTTGTATTTTGTTTAAACAAAATCACTTCTGATGTTTTCAAAACTCTTCTATGTTTAAGATCACCTGTGATTTAATAACCTTACAATAAATCATTGTTTACATGTTGTTTTATTTTCTAGTGAATTTCATGTATATTTCTTCATGCTGTTTATGTAGGAGAGACTTCTTAAAATCTCATTTCATTACATATATATAAACATTTCTTGTGTGCAATAGATTTCCATAAAATTCAAGGATCAGGTGATTGTGTTAATTTTTTTTCCCTGACCATCATAACTTTTTGGCTTACAGTCAAATTTTTTTTCTTAAAAGCAGTGAGATGAATGTGTTTCTTCCTGTCTACTTCCCCTGTCTCCAGGGAATCATGCAAGAATTACATGCATTTTCCTAATTGTATGTATCAAGAATTAAAAAAACAGAGCTATTTCGTCTTTATTCAGAAGAAATTATAGTCTTTCATTAGAAGAGAAAATCCTAGGTATTGAAGCCTTAAAGGATGATATTTTGGGAGCTCAGTCTTCTTGGATCTGAACAAAAAGATGTAATGTGGTATTTTCCTCAGGCTAGTATATAAATGCATAGACTAAATTTTTTTCTGAAGTTTGTTCATTGAAGTAGTTCCTGCATGACGTGGGGAGCTTCCTGTATAATGCTGTTATTTCCAGAAATCCCAAAGTCTTGGATTAGGAAGCATTTATTGATTTGTCATTTCTTCCTTCTTCAGACTGCCTATCTTGGAGAACATTGGAACTGAATATGCTAAAAATTACAGACAAGCAAAGGAACAAGAGGTGAATGTAGCTGGAGATTATCAGCTTGTCTATAAACCAGGTAAAAAAAGAAATAAAATCATTTCGTTCCTATTATAAACTATACATGTTCTTTTTCTCCCTGTTGTTATTACATTATCTCCTTCTCTAAACTGAATGTGCTTGTTTGTTTATTGATGCATGTCCATTAGCTTGTTATATATAAAGCGTGGTATTAAAAAGTAAGCTCCTTATTTTCTGGAAACCACAATGTGTAATGCTGTTGCATAGATTAATGTCCATACACATTTATGTATGTATATGCATGCATAAATGGCTTGTATTGATAAATGTAGATACGTGATTAAAACAAATCTGCAAGGAGAATATATCACTCATTAGATTCATGCCTTTGTTCTGTTTTCCCATTTTCTATTCATATTTCTCTGTGTACTTGACTGTTGCTTTGAGCTGCCTTTAGAGAGAAATTTGACTGCACTTCTTTCCTAGGAGCTCTGGTAAAAGCACTGTGAGGCTGTCTCACTTGTCAGGGCAGCTCAGCTTCAAACTCTTACTGTGCTTCTTAATTTCCAGATTTATTAATGTAGCTGATTTCCTGAGCAAAAGGCATTTGTGTTTTATCTGTTCTGTATGTCATTCTCTTAATGCTTTCTGTATATCTTTGCTGATGTAGTAAAATGTGACCAATTGAGAAATTTTCTAAAAATTACTGTCCTTGAGTGCATCTTCAAATTCTCTGGCCTCAGAACTTAGGCTGATGAAGCCACTTGTGGGATTTGTGCTCAGCTGAGATGCAGTAGGGACACTTTCACCATGTGCAGTGCACCTCGTCTGCTGTCCTAACCAAAAAATACTGTCTCTTGTTCCCTTGATGTTACATAAAATTTGTGTGAGAGGAAGTACTAAAAGGTGGAAATGGGAGAATAAAGAGACTGGAAAGAGCTTCCAGTGTTGTCATTCAGGAAAGACATTTCCCTAGTTCTTCATGTGCTTTACTAGCAAAAGAAAGACAGCAACAAGTTGAATAAGATTAATTTCTCTAGATGTTTTTTTAATAATAGAATGGTATTGATTATTTCAAGGATATACCATAGCTCATTCAGTGTCTTTTACCTATTAAATCAGAATCTTGTATAAGATGAACTAGCAACTTCAGCAGCACTAGTGCCCTGCATGACTTTGAATGGGACTGATGCTAGAAGTGTTCCTTTTCTAAAAGAAACAGGATTATAACTTAGGGTTTTTAGGAAATATTTCTGTATAGTCATCCTGGTACTTTATAAATACCTCTTTTCTCTTGATTAACCCTAAAATATTTGTCCTTGAAATTTTACCTTCTAATACTCTCGCCTTCCAGTTGTAACTTAATGAAACAGCATCTAGTTAGCAAACAGCCATAAAAAATTACTAAAGTATTGATATATTACATAATCTCTTCTTATTAATCCATTAGATATTTTCCTCAGTTCCTTGCCCCTGTTCTGTTCTTTGTCTGTCTCATTGTCTGGACTCTCAGTTGCTTCAGGAGCTGTTCTGTGCAGTGTTGATGCCTGCCTGCTCTCATCAGTGCTCTGCTCCCAGCACTGTGTGATCCAGTGGCAGACTCCAAGCAAGCTGGATAGTGACAGGACTGGAACATTCCTACGGCATTCTGAGACCTAGCTGCCAAATCCCACCTACATGTAAAATAACATAAAAGCTTCAAAAAATCCTGGTTCTTACTGCCCTTAACTTTGACTTACAGACAGACTCAAATACTGTGTTAGACTAGTAAAACAAAAAAAGTTCAGTAAGTGAGCATAAGGATTGTACTGTTAATTTTATAGTTTATGAATGTGTGTGTTGTTTTGCATTTGAGACTGCTTTTCTCTAGTGTAGTATACTCATCATTGAGATTTCAACAGCTTCAAGATGTATTTGTAACTATCAACTATATTGATCTGAAAGTGTATGTTTTCCTCAAGAACATGTGAACTGTCATAAATAATCAAAGATTTATCTGGACCAGGACCTATGGGTTGAGGTGCGTTGAGTACAAAGGTAGTCAAGAAATAAGCTTCACAACGTGGAAATGAGAAACTGATTTTTTCTGGAGGTTCTAAACTGGTCCCCCTTTTGTAGCTTCTTTCTCTCAGAGTTGCTGTTCTAACTATAGGCAGTATTTTCTGTGCAGTTGATAGCCTGTTTTAAATCTTGTAGTTACTGAAACTGCTTGTGTTTGCACTGCTTGTGCCTTGTTATTTTATGAAATTCTATTGAGTTCAAATCTTGTGCTTTCCAATTTCTTTGAAAGAGCATATGCTTTAATGCTGAGAGGACAAACAGAAATGGAGCCTAATCTGCTTCTGTGTTGGGGAAACAGATCGTCAGGGAACTGCATTTAGAGTTCTGGCTTCTGCAGAGCATGGTAGAAATACTGCTGTGCAAAGGAAGTTGAAATGATTAAATAAAAGGAGTAGAAAATTATTTGCCATAACTGTTATCCAAAACAAGTAGAGCATTAGCAGTTCTCCCGTCCACCAGGCTTGTTTCACATTTGGTACTGGCTCTTCCAGGCTTTACATACTTTTGATTCAGTGAGGTCATGGGGTGTTGTGCAGAGGGAAACCTTCCAGAGCTGAGTGTATGGGATGCTTACAACTTTGCTCATCTTGTAAAAATTTTTTTTTCCCAAATTTGGGAATTCTGAACTGTACAGACTAGAGCTTTGCACTTCAGAAAGCTTCTAAAAGCCGTAGTTCTGTCTATCTGCAAGTTGAAGAGGATTGCAGTAGAGAAGTCTCATCAGACAAATATTTTCTTAGGAATTTTCTGAATTATCTCATCAGGTTCAGCCAGCATCATCTTCATGTCTTTGGTGTTTGAGTGAGGTAACACCATGTTTTGGGAAGTCTTGTTGCTTTTTGGCTCAGTGTAGGAGCCCGTTGGTACCTGTGGCTTTCCTTTCCTGTGAGCTTCCTTGTAAACTTGAATCGCTTTGTGTGTTTGTAGCTCAGCAGAAGAACAACCAGTGATTTAATAAGCATCTCATTTGATTCATCTGACTAGTACTTCCAAGTATGTTTTGTTTTAAGCATCTCATTTTAATTGCTTAGTGCAGATAGCAAGACACAGCGGTACAATCTCTTCTCCCAGAACTGGTCAATATAAAAATCTAATCAATTCAGGAAACAGGTACCAGAGGAAGTACATCTGCTGTGTGGGCTGCACTGTGAGATACTGAAAAATTTCTCTTTCCATAGGCACTGGACTGTTTTAGTCATTGACACTACAGGACTTTCATAATAATTGAAAGGGAAGTGAGCAAGCAGATTAATATTTCCCATAACCAAGTTTTCTATTTCTTTTTGCACTGACTCTGAATAGAGAAGTTAATATGATTTATTCTGGACTGACATTAATGCTTCTTATACACTGAAATACTTTTCTTGTCCTAAATCAGCATGGGGGGCAGTTTCCTGCTTCCTCAGTTTACTACTTTCAGGTTGGAAGCATCCTGCATTCTGTGTTAGAATCCAAGGTGCAGGTTAGAGCATGATGCTTTACAAAGGTGTGCACTGGTTGGGTCAGTTGTCCCAGTCCTAATAATGTTTTTCAGAAAGTAGAAGCAATTGATAAAGCAAAAGTTCATGTCTTCCTTGCTAATAGTTCTGTAGACTGTAGCTGAATTATTAGATGTGTCTGTATTGGCAGGAATGACCAGCTTTTCTGAAGACCAGTTCTCATTGGGGAATTTATTGCATATTAGATATGAAAAATAAAAAACCCCAAGCAAACCCAAACATTTAAAGGTAATTACACTATATGGTATAGAGTCCACAGTTGAATGGTATTTAAATCATAGAACAACCTTTCATTGGGGGGTATACATTCACATGTTCTCTTCTGCAGCAGGTCTTCATGGTTCAGAACAACTTTCATGTTTAAAAAGCAAATGTGAAAATTTTAAGGTATTATAAGATAGTTTTTCAAGTTCCCCATCTCAATTTAGTTTTGTTTTTTACTAAGGATCATAATAGATTTCAGATGGACTTTGTCCTCAGTTTGTTAGTGTGAGGCATTTTCACTGCTGGTTGGCTCATGTCAGTGTCCATCTCAAGTGGCCAGTTTGCTGAGGCCCCATATTCGACTGTCTCTGCAGACAGAAGTCTCACAGCTGTCCTGGTATTAGTTCCCCAAGCAAGCTCAGTAATGTTTCTTTCAGTTTAAGCACAGAAGACATGTCTTGAAGAGATAAAACTCAAACCATACAGTGTTTAGGACTTGCAGCATCTGCTAAATGGATGTATGGCTGTCAGTTCTTAACCTCTGCGTGGTGATTGTGGCTAACATTGGGTAACCATTTACTTCTGGTATCATTTTTTTCCAGACTCCTGTGCTTAGGAGAGAGTAAGATGTTGCTGTCCTAGAAATGTTATATCAAAAGCAGTATTTAAAAAAAAAAGTTTCATCAGTGAAAAAAGTGATACATACAAAACTAATTAAATTGTTTTTCAGCAGGTATGCGAATACTGGTGGCTGTTTCTTTGCTACTGGTTTGTTCCTTTGTGTTTTTTAAATAAAGTTCTTAATTGAATTTTAGGCTAATGATTTCTTACTAATACACTGGGGTTTGTCCTGAATTACAAAGGGTTATTATATGAATCCAACCTTTTGATTTTTTTGTGCCTCATCCATATTTACAAGCACTATTAATCGCTTTCCTCTTTTAACATTTTGACTTTTCAAAATTGCAGTTGTTTCTTTGAAAACCTGATAGAGGTGGGAAGGTTATGTTGCTTTAGCAGGAATCTGCTGCTACTGGGATCTGTTCCCTAGCAGCTTGAGGTTTCTTCCAGCTTTGGTCAAATCACACACAGCTATGGATGTCTCAGTTGTGACATGTTTGTGCCAGAGGGAAGCCAGTCAGCCTTCGTGCAGTGTAGCTGTGGCAGAATGCTATATATATGAATTTTTCTGGGGAATATATTTAGAAACCTGACCAAAAGCATTTAAAAAAGCACAGTTGATGTTTTAAAGGGGTGCTGCTATCAAGTTCTGGTTTTGTTTGTGTTTAGTGATGGTAAGTAGCCTTTATTTTAAAGTAATTGTTGCCTTTATAAAAAGAATAATAGAATTCTGTCTCACTACTCTATTTCTTAGAGAAATAATGACATAAAACGAAGTATAGGGTTTTATAACCTGTATGTAACTATCCATTTCACCATACCTGCTGAAACCAATTTGA
Organism: Acridotheres tristis; assembly: GCA_037013685.1. Lineage (NCBI taxonomy): Eukaryota > Metazoa > Chordata > Aves > Passeriformes > Sturnidae > Acridotheres > Acridotheres tristis. Next base: position 9,500,514 of record CM072892.1, on the reverse strand, counting down.
AATGGGAAGCATTTCCATTTTTGATTTTGTTATGCCATGGGTATTTTAGCTAAATTGTTTAGTTGTAACTTGCAAAATTGTTGTTTACCACAGTCTTGTCCAGATTTTCCCCTTCTGCACTTCCAGACCTTTTCTTTTCTTTTCTTTTCATGGTCAAATTGACTGCAGACCTTTAAGCAGAAACTTAGGCTGGCACTGAAAGATGTTTGTCAAGTTACCCAGTGCTAATGGGGGCTAACTTCTGCCAAGTGACTGCAGAGTGTAGCATCACACTGAAAGTTCATCATGATGCTTAGCAGATTTTAATGGCCAAATGGTAGAAAAATAAAAGTCTTCCTGTCAAATTATGGGTTATTTTGTATTGTGGAGCCGGTAGACTTTAAGGGGAACAGCACAAGCATATGAACAAGGCATATTTTTTTCAGTATTGTAAAAAATTCTTGAGTATGCAGGTAGAATTGACAGTTGTCATGCAAACTGCAAAAGTCCAGTTTTTTTAAATTAAGAGAAAAGCATAGAGAGTTGTATATATCCTTTCCACTGATGGTGATTTACACATACAAGAAGTGATTTTTTTGGAGTTGCTTCCAGTAAAACAGCAGTTCCATAAACACAGAAAATCTCTTCAATCTGCTAATACTAAAAACTACTAATTCTATTAATACTTAAAGTATGCAATTCAACTTCCAGAGATGTTAGGTTTCCAGATACTGTTGTCATAATCTCCTGCTGGTGTTTCTCTGTTGAAATAAGTGACTCTTGGTTATTTTTGTGTCTAGGTTCTTCATTGTCTCAGTGTGAATCAAGTGATTCGACTTCTATACCAATATGGAAGTATAAATATTTTGATATGCCTACAGCCAAACACAGGGAAGAGGTAATGTCAGTGTACTTTCTCTCATGAAATAAAGCTGAAAAGAATGTTTTGTTGTGGCTTTGGGGTGGTTTTTTTGTTTGTTTCTGTTATTGTCATTTTTTTAAAAGGAAACTTCCTTTCCTTCTTTAAACACTGTACAAAATTTTGGGGTTTTTTACCAAACCACTGCATACAATTTCTTAAGAGGAAAAAACGTTGGTGTTACACTTTCTGTTTATAGGTATTCATGTAAAATATGTACCTGAGTGTGTGCCCCTATTCTTTTCTGTGATCTTCTAATGCTCTTCAGGAGCCCAGTTATCTCCAGGTGCCTACAAGGTGATAGAAAAGACGGCACAGTGTTTTACAGAGGTTTGCTTTGTGGCTTGGAAGCTGTTGATATTTCAAATCTGTCTGAAACCTGATTTGAGTTGTTTTGTAGACTTAGGAATTTTCTTGAAAAATTGTTTCAGATAGTGTCTCTGATACAAAACAACTCAGTTGTGATTGTAGAAGGGGCGACTGGCAGTGGAAAGAGCACACAGATTCCACAATATATTTTGGATTATTGCATGAAGCACTCTATGCCCTGCAACATTGCTGTTACCCAGCCTCGGAAAATCAGTGCCAGCAGCCTTGCCAGGTGGATTAGCAAGGAGCGATCATGGACACTAGGTGAATTTGTAGGATACCAGGTATGAGAAGACTTCAAATTGTATTTTAAAATGCATTAAACTGTATATTCTTTCTTGATTACTCTTAAGCATACTGAAGAAATGTTAGAGAATCTGCTTTTAAAGTGGAATTGGTGTTTTTTATCTGTCTGCTGCTAAATGTTTGTAATTAAATCAGCTGGTAAATTTGAATAACTATAAATCCTGGTGGCACTCCAACAGAAAATATTTGTCTGCATCAGACATGTCTGCATTATTAATCACTGAAAGTATTGCAAGAGAGCTATGTTCTGTCATTTTTCCTTTGAACTCCTTAAGTAATACACTTTTCTGTTTGACTTTTCTACATTTACTTGTCAGCTCTGTCAAAACTTCAGTGCATTTACGACCAGGTTCTTTTGTGAACAATCTGTTGCTCCTTTTTAACATGTGAAAAACTCAAAATAGTTTTTTCTCTTAAATCTGTCTCTTCCTTTTGCTTTGTTCAACTCAGCTTCAAGCTCAGTTCTGCCCCTCTGTTTATAAACTTGATGCCACATTCCTCTTTTGACCCAGGTCCTGGTGCTTTGATCAGCTCCTTGTCAATACCCACACTAAGCTGCTGTGATTGCTGGTTAGGCCACAGCTGTCTCTGCTTGAGCTGCTCTGGTTCTTCAGGCCACTGAGTTCACACTGGTGTTGACATTTGGAGGGATGTTTTTGGAGAACTGTCTGCTCCTGGAGTCCTTTGCTGGCAGGAATATTTGCTGTGTTGTTCTTCCTCTCTGCTTTGTTCTATTTCTTGTTGTTTCTTCCTTTCTTTCTTTCTTCCACTTAGGGTAATATGTATATGTTTGCCAGCATGCATTTTGAGGTTTCTGTTTCTTCATAGGTCTGCAGCTTCAGATTAATTCCTAATATGCTACATGTTGGTGCCATTTATGTGTGTTAGGTGTTCTTTGTTACCCTTAAATCTGATTTTGTACAGTTTTCAGGTCTGTAGGGGTATGATTTTGTAACTGAGAGTGACAGAGTTGTTTGTAGCATGGGCTGTTATGTGTCAGTCTTCTGTTTCATCTGTTATCTGCTTTCTTCTGTGTCACATCATAAACATGACAGTAATCACCAAAACACCAGTTTTCAACATTATTCTCATACTAAATCCCAAAAACACAGCAGCTACTAAGAAGAAATTAAATCTGTGCCAGCCAAAACCAAGACAGTTATGTATGTTGTCTGATTCAAAGCAGTTTATAAATAAAGCCTTTGTTGTGATTTTTTTATACCTTGACTTAATTAGTCATAAAATTGCTAAATTGATTCGTGAGGCTAGTGCGTTGCAAATGCTTAAAATTATACAGTGCTTCCAGACTGTCTTCAGGACAGTGTATGTGGATGTGCTGTGCTTTTTTCACCAGCACTTGTGTGAGCTGAGCAGAAACACAGGGAAATGGTGGAGTGCAGATATTTCTGCTCTAGGCTGATCTCTAAGCTGCACATGAAAAGATGATCACACTTCTGCCTGCCTGGATAGGTTACACCTGAGGTAGCTAAAGTTACACAAGTATGGTAGAAATCAAAGATCTGTTTCATGTAGGGCTGTAGAATTTTTCTCTCAGGAGTAAGTTGCCTGGTCTTAGTGATAACTTAAACCTCTTTCCTTTTCCTGTCCTGTAAGCAAACTACATTTTGGCAAAATCTTTTTCTTGCTCTTCATGTCAGTAGAAAGGGTGGTGTATGTATGTACCTTTAGAAATCTTTGAAGAATTCTCAGTCTAAAGTCCCCAGCAAGGAATTTTGTTACTTCATAAAACTTCAGAGTTTATTTTTTGTTTCAATTTCTCCCAAAGTAAAAACAGTTAATTGATTCTGATGAGAACACTTCTGTATGGAGACTTTTGCAAGTTTGAGTATATAGTTTTGATGGATTTACACTGTGTTTGATTTTGGAGTTCTTCCACATGCATGTTTCTGTAAGTGCAATAAATATGTTTCCAGCTAGTATGTATTTTTCTTGCTGTTGTTAGTTAAGTTTAGAGAACGTTTCGACAAAGGAGACAAGGTTGCTGTATATGACAACTGGAGTTCTTCTTCAGAAAATAATTTCTGCCAGGAGCCTAACTCAGTTCACACACATTTTCATTGATGAAGTAAGTTTCTGGAAGTAAGTTTAATTTTCCTATTAATGAAGCCTTCTCTTTTGTCTCTTACCACTCAAGAAAAGAGAAATGCAGACATGTAATTTTAAAGATGTTTTATCTAAGTTGTATAAGGTAAAACTTGCTGAAATAGGCTTGTCAGCATTCCTTTAAGCAACAAGTGTAGAGCTGAGAGTATGGGGAGGGGTTTTGTTAACTTTTAATATAAGTGCCTTGAAATGTTTTTTGAAATCCATTTTGTGGAATTCAAGAACCTATCTAGCCAGGCCTGCCAAGGGGAGACAGCTTTCATTCACTTGGATATTAGAGTCTTTATTCTTCAAGGGTGTCCTGAAAAGTATCTCTGTGAAACTTGCGTCTCCTGGCTGTGGGTACAGTTCACTCATGTAGCTTCATTATGTTGCATGCCTAGGCTCAAAAGGTGTGTGCTTTCTTCTGTGAAAATGTATTGTTATTCCAAGTTACAAAAAGCATAAAACTGAGTAGGAAAGTAAGAGATTGTCAAAAAGAAGGGGATGAATTAACGAAAATTAAATTGTGGATAATGTGTTCCAGGTGCATGAGCGTACGGAAGAAATTGATTTCTTGCTCTTGGTGGCTCGTAAGCTGTTATGCACAAATTCACAGTCTGTAAAGGTGGGTTCAAACTGAATTCTGCTATTTTTTCTTGTGATAAAATTATTGCATGTCCTTTACCTGTGAAGGCCCTATTTTAAAGAATTTACCACGACTTACTGTGTTTTTACTTTCTACTAAAATATTCTTTAGTTTGCCACTCCTCATAAGTAAGCAAGCTAAGGGGCATTCTTTTCCTGGCTGCTGTAATGTGTTCTGAGAGACTTCTTTTTTTTCCTCTCGTGTTAAAGTGCATTAGTTTCTAAAGCCTGCTTAAGGCAAAAAAATGCAGGATGGATATTTGACTAGAATTACATCTTGGATATTGAGGGCAGTGCTTATCCTTGGTTAAAATGGTAGCATTAACTCCTGGAAATACTGAGCCTTTTTGTTTAAGTGGGATCACATATTTGAAGAAATAGCAAAAGACCAGAAATGCTGTACTGTAGTTTCTGGGCAGAGCTGGTAGTAAAATATGGCTGAAATTTTTCTCTGCATGTTAGGCAATTCTGATTTGTACTAAAGCAGAGTCATATTTAGTATGACACGTTTAGTCTTTGGGGTCTCAAAGTAATTAACTCTTGAAATGTTAGAAATTAAATACAAGTGATGGCATTAGGCTAACTCAGTATCTCTCTGTGCAGCTATTTGGGACTGCAAATTCTTTGTGAGACTGCATGTCTCTTCAGTACTTCAAGTTATTTGTTTAATATGAGTTTTTCAAATTCAAAGTAGAGTCTGGCTGGTTTTGTTGCCATTAGAAGGGAGTATGTGTTCTTATGAGCAATCCATCACATTGATTCAAACTTGGTCTTTAGGTCTTCCAAACATGCTGTCACTGAATGTGTCCTTTCAGTTGGCATAGGACATGGCTGTGCACTTCACATCTTTCATTTTTTATCCCTTTTCATGCTGATTTAGATTTTAGAGAAAACTCTTGTCTTTAAATTCAGAGACATTGATGTTAAACTATTCAGCCTTTTTTAGCACTTGGCTCTGCCTACTGAGAAGAGCAATAATTTGGTCAAACTGAGTTTTTGAGAAGTTTGCCCTTTATTCTGATTATCAGGTTGGTTTCAATGGCAGGAATCCCTACAGGCCCTGTCATCTTCTCTGTTAGAAAACATTTTTCTGTTAGAAGTGCCTGACAAATTTTTAATTTTCCTCTATAGTTCCATTTCAGTCACTTGGAATTGTCACTGAAACATTTTATCCCCTTTATATCATTCTCTGAAGTTGCTTCTGCAGATGACAGTTTTTTAATATTGTACCAACGTGAGAGAGACCTGTATTTGAGAGAGTGGAGGGATGTCTCTTTGAATTTTTTTATGTTGAAAAGGGGAGAACTCTTGATCTCACTTGCTGGCCTTGATTAGATTGGAATGGGCTATTCAGTTTGAATTTATATACTAAGCCCAGTGTCTCCTACTTCATCCCTTTTCAGCCCCTTCTGAAAAACTGTAAAGGAAGGGAGCTCTGATGTGGCAAATTCGTTTAGAAAATGCAGGGTTCTCCTCCCATCCTCCCTAGATTCGTGAAACAAAAGGGTACGAGGATCGTTATTTAAGAGAGGAAACAAACAATTTTTAACTCGGAGTGGTCTGAAATGCATGTGAGCTGTTTGTTTCCTTGTTTGGAAGTTGCAGACCTCAGAAGTAACAGGTAATTGAACATTGCATCAACTGACAGGAGTTAGTTGAGTGTTTCTGGTGTACTAAGGACATGGTCTATCTGCTGAACTAACTTAAATTATGTTGGATTTTCTGGCAGATGGCTGCTGCAGATTATTATTTTTAGATCATAGAGCAGAAGCTGGATTGTTCTGAGGTTGATCTTGCTGGGATAAGGGTAGTTGAAAGAAATCCTGAGACCAAGAGGGGCTCTATTGGGTCAAACCAAACAGTGCAGTTTCCATAGTGACTAGTAAAGTAACATCTAGTGAGTCTTGGGACATATCTGTGTTGTGCAAGTGGTTTTGGACTGCTTGATCTTGAACTGTCTTCTTTGATTACCCTCTGTTCTGATGTGCTCATCTGCCTCGTTGGTGATACGTGCTTGTTGAATTTTTGCTTTAGGAGTATGTCAAACTCTTGGTTCACTTTTGTGACCCTTCAGGCACTCTATTAAGAATCTGTCATTTCTTTCTTGGAAGGATTCCATGCAGATTAGAGTCCAGATTGTGTAGAAAGGGTGTTTTAAAATTCCTTGCCTGTAACTGCAGATTTAGGTTACATTTAGCCTATTGCCCTGGCATAGGTGAGTCACTCTCTGTTGAGCCATGAGGCAGTCCATGCTGTAGTGGGACTTGTAGAATTATGTCCTTTCAGATTTCTCCTTTCAGGATCATGTTGGAAAACCTGATGGTTTAGCCTGCCCTCTCACTGTGTTCCTTGTGCCTTTACATGTGCTTTGGAGCTGAGCACAGTGCTACAATGCCCATTTCTTTAGTTTCCCTTCTTGTTGTTTTGTAAGGGGGATGCTTTTGTGTTTTACAGCATTTCTGCTTTGGGTGGTGAGATCTTTATCAAGAGTGCTGTATGTTTTTGGTTGAATTTTCACCATGATGTCTTCCATAGGCATTCTAACCTGAGCTGTTCTCTTACAGGTGCTTGTCTCTCCCCATGTGCTGGTTAGGGCATCTTATCTACAGTTAGTTCAATTTTCTTAAGTGTACTTAGGTTATGTGCCTGTAGTAACCAGAATTAGATCATTTAACATGAAGAGGAAGTGGAGAGTCTCATATAGCAGGACAATTTGTGTTAAAATTAATGCTTTATATTTGCTGTGCATTTTTTTTTAACAGATAATATTGATGTCTGCTTCCATCAACTCTAAAGAATTAGCTGATTACTTTGCATTTCCAGTTCATTATGGTATGAATCCAGTCTGTGTATTTAAGGTGGAAGGCAGACCTTTTGCAGTTGAAGAATATTATCTTGATGATTTGAAGGACATTTTTGACTTCCAGGTATTGTAAATATAACTTCATTTCTTTGGACATAATAAGAAATTGGAACTGTCAGTTGAAAACTGTGTAATAAAATGACATATAGCCACTCTTACACTGCAATTCTAGGTAAGAATTAATAGATGATAATAAAACAGGAGTCTTCCTATGAGCATACTAATTTCCTTCATGAAACAGAAATGTTTCAATAGTATGAGGAATTTTGTTTGATAGTTGCATTCAAGATGAACAGTGTAAAAGTGTGTGGAAAGTAACAGAAATAGATTTACAGATCTCTTTGAATATAGCTGACAAAATCAGGGAACATTTCCTGGGTTGGTTCATGTTATTATTGTGTATCAAAGGCAGAATGTGCTATGAAATAAAGAGAAAAAAAGCATTTTTTATTAGAACTTTGATGTTACCAAGTTGGCTTCTGTATCAGCTGAGGCTTTCCTATTTTTCTTTTGGTGGGTTTTTTTGGTTGTTGTTGTTTTGGGGGGGTTGTTTGTTTGTTTGTTTTGGGGTTTTTTTTTTTTTTTTTTTTTTTTTTTGGGGGGCGTTGTTGTTGTTGTTTTTTTTCCCCCCCCAGTGGTGGCAGAGATGTTATGCAGTAGCTTTGAATCTATTTCTGTTGTAACCGTGTAGGCCACCATGGCAAATGTGTAATTTTGAGTAATGAAAACATACTAGAATAACTGATGCCTCTCAGATCTGTGGTGGGCTGTGCTGGAGAGCTGCTTCTCTGATGCCTGAGGAGGGAGGTGCTGGCTGAGGGGATGTTTGCTTTGTCAGTCTGGCTTTATACACTGCGCAGAATGTGTTTTGTATATTTTGTTTTTAGAGTTCCTGACATTATAGCAAGTGTCTCTCTAGACATCAGATAATGAAGGAATGAATGTAAATTTGAGTTAATCTATTTTCTGTGGTTTTATAATAGGAGTTTGTTTTACATTTGAAAAATAGCTGTGTAGGAATTCACTTGAGTGAACTCTTTCATTATTATGGTTCAAGGCAAAATAAACAGGTTAAAGCAGAGTACAACAAATGCACTCGGGCCTGTATTATGATACCCAGTCTAAAAATAACTGGGATGTGGGTGTAATTACTGGTCAGCTTTGATAATTCAAAACACTATTAGAATGTTATTACAGTGAAGAAGATGGGGGATGCACTTAAAAAGTAGCAGTGGAGGAACACACTGTTATTATTTAGCTCTCATCTGTCAGTTCTGCAGAAAATAAAATAGCAAAATAAAATAGGAAGCTCAGAAGAAAATAATTGCTTATGCTGTATACAGCTCAGGCATTGGTTATGCCTCAACACAGGCAAGGTAAAATAAAAGGCTGTCAACTGTTTAAGTTTAAATGCAAACAAAAAAATAAACTCAATGCTTATAGTAGTTGGCCCATCAGTATTTATACATTAGTATGGCAGTTCAGACAGATAATATGAGATTATGTAATACATGGGGCTTTGTTGTCATCATCAAAAATCTTTTACAAAAAGATAACCAGGAAATTGAGTGAGAAGTTTACATCAGTCAAGTTGGATTTGTCATAGCTGCATTTGGAGCTGAATGTCAACTTGAACACCTTTCACTTCAGAGATCATGAACAAAGGAACTGCTTTCAGTGCTTAGCCCTTTTCATACTTTTTTATTTTCTCTGTGGTTTTTATTTAAAGTTTTCCTCTGATTCTTTATCTTGAGTTATTGTATCTGTAGCCATTCTGCTTTTCAGCAAGATGGGGAGAGTTTGTTTGGCCAAGATGTTTCTTGTGACTTAGGGCAACAATAGAAGCCCATAAGTGCTGTTGATTTTCTTTCTGTATCTATACTAAAAAGGACGAAATTGAATTCTAAAACGCTGATTCTTGGTCTCAATCTCGTTTCTTATAGTGCTGTGTGTGAAAAGTTTCCCTGACTACTAGTTGCAATTAAAAAATTAATATGTGGAATGTCTAAGATGGTTTGTGTGACATAACATCCTAATAAAATGAAGGTGGAATGTGAGTGTTAAGACAGTTATTGAGTTAACACTGCCATATGGAGGCTGAGGCACATCTTTCATCATGCTAAAATCTAAATCAGTTAGATAACTGCCTGAGGTACAGGCTTCAAGCTTTAATTCTTGATGTCTTATTTTCACCTATAAAAGCCAGTAAAATTTACATAAAGGAACACAGCAGTTAAAAGTAAATGCAGTCATTGCTTTTTAGATAAACAGAATTTTTCTAAGTTTACTTCTGATTTTGAAATTAATAACTGTAAAACTGTATTAGATAAATCTTCAGTCATTTCTTAAAGCATCTCAGTCGAAATCAATGTAATCCTTTGTAATTGTCTCTTGGCTGTGAGGTGTGAGTCTTTGTCCCTTCTCAAAAAATTTTAACATAATTGGTTGTTATTGTATAAATGTAGAATTCTTTTATGAATCCTGCAGAGCTCTTGGCTTTAATACATCACTCATTTCTGCATGTGATAATGTTTTAAAACTGTGCTTGAAAATAAAATTTTTAGGGGTAGTTTTCACTTGAATAATTTGGCAGTTCATTGATGCTGTTGTGATTTGGAAGATGAATAAAAATGCCAGTCATTTTTTTTTTCTGTGTGCCTGTTTGCAGTAAACCCTCTGTTCTAGACAGACATCTAGCTGAATCAAAGATAAAGCTTTCTACTTGAATTACTTAATTTGTAGGAAAGAATAAAAATAAGGGAGAAATATTTTTAAGTGTAGCACTGGCTTACGTTTGCCCAGATACTGGGTCATTTATAGGTGTACTGCTTAATTTGTGAGCATAGGCTTACAAAAAGCAGTTTATTTTTCTTTTGCTGGAATGTGCTTGGTAAACACGTTGTTCTGGATGTTTAACAGAATTGTGATTTTGTCATATTAGCAACCTCTAAGCCCCAAGCAAACAGGTTTCATAAAAAATACATGAAGGCTCTATCTATAGGCAATTTTAAAGTTAGTTGTGTAAATGCATGCCTTTTGTTCTGGATAGTGTTAGACATATGAAATGCAAATTTAAGAAATGAAGCAAAGTGCAAAAATGCAACCCATTTTTGGCTTGTAAAGGTAAAAACTTGTGTGTGGACCTAGAATCAGAGTCCTGATGGAAGGTAGTGAGCTGCTGTCAAAAGCTGTTCTGATGAGGTATTATTTCAGTCAGGTCTGACTGGGGTTTGGATTTGCTATTTGTCACATTGCTACCTTTTATTAGGTGTGATGTGGAAGCCTTGTCCTGTTAAAGAATACTAAAGGTACAATCAGTAGCAAAATTGAAAAGACGAATTTGACAGTTACTTAAGCAGGAATAGTAAAAAAAAAAAATCTAACTTTTGAGCAGCCTAGAAGAGATAACTTGCTTAAATTTTTCACATATTGGGGCAAAAGTCACTTTGAAGAAAACAGTCAAGTATTTTTGGGTTTCTCATGGGCTAATGAAACTGGGGACGGAGGTTGGCAGTAGCAAATGCTGATCTAAATCACTGTTTCCAGATTGGTCCTAGGAGCTGTGCTTTTGTGATTGTTATGAGCTCCTTTACAATGAGAAACAAATAGAAAAATTACTGATTTCATTTTAATAGTTTAGATAGTTGTCTGTGATTTTAGCTCTCTGAAACAGTTGGTTCATTAAACAGTTTGCACTAGTGTGAGGAGAAACTCTGAGAATGAAAGGTGAGCAGTGATCAAAAGACATTTTCCCTACAAATGTGTAATACTAGAGAGTTTTTTCATAGCAGCTCTAATTCATTAGGCATAAAACTGAAAAGTGATTAAGTTACTGTCCTTGTTCTGAAGACTTAATGGTTTGCTTTCTTAGATACCGAAGCCTTGAATTTGTACAGAATGCTGGAAAACTTGTAGACAGAATCACCGTGCTTCTGTTGAGTACAACAGAACAGTAATTTTTGGCAGGGTGTGACCAAAAACACAAGGAGAAAGGGGTACATGGTTTATGTGCAGGCAGGTAGAGATCTGTGTAATAGCAGCTGTGAGAAGCACTCTGCCTTCCTTACACATTCCTCCTTGTCATCCTCTTCCCATGGGTTCTGATCAGTCCCATGTATTCAGGAAAAGGAGCATGTCCTGCAAATGAATGGAGGGTGGCCTGGTGATTAAGTAGGTAAATATCAGAAGTATTTTTTCAGCATTAAAACTGTAGGATGTTTGAAGAAAAATGTCTACTTAGAAGGTAATGAGTGCATCAGATGGAGTTACTTCTTCTCTGCTGGATCAGTTTTAATTGCAAGCATTTGACAAATTTCAATATATACATGAACTACAGTCTTTCAGCCAGTTATACTGTGTTAACCTCATCACCACCTTCTCCAAACAGCTTCATCCTCAGAGCCTTGGGGAGCCAGTGATAAAACGGACAATGTATGAAGTAGCAGTGTCTCTGATTCAGTCATTCGATGAGTTCGAAAAGAGGAGCAATAGGTAAGATACAGTTCAAGATCTGGAATCAGTGGCTCTTGGGGAAATGAGAAGCTAATTAAGCAACAGCAGCAGTCCATAGTTATTAGTGAAAACTTAATTTTTACTTGCATCTCTGCCTTTATTTTATATATTTGTTTGATTTATACCCAGTGTTGCTAAATTGCACTTCATGCCCTGGAACGTGAGTGACTAATCAAGACAGCCATGTCTTATGGAAAATATATTCTTTGCTGTAGACCAGAGCTGAGGAGTATTTGTATAAACAATGAAACCAGAGTACTATTTTATATTGTAACCTAAAACATATATTATTTCATGGAAAAAAAGGATGAAAACTAGGCATTAATTTTCACTGGCTGTTTAATGCCTTAATGTCATGCGGAATAAGTAAATACTGGATTTTGCTGCTCTGTGCTTTGTAAATTGATGTTTAGTATCTGAAAATGCCATAAAGTTTCTTCTGTAACTTTTTTCTGACACTGAGTGTGTATTAAATAACCTAATTCTGATTGTTTTCATTGCGGAATGAGAAGGTTTCTATTTTGTTATAGTTTTGAGGAAAAAACCTAAACCTAATGCTCTGGTTCCAGTGTTTATATGTTGCGTTTTTCAGAAAGTATAGTTGCAAATAATGGTTGAAATCTCATTTCTTCAGAAAATTTAAATAATGCATGTTACAAAAAGTGTGCACTTCTGCTTCTTCTTCCAGAATAAAATAACTTGGGGTAATGAAGTAGACTGAGACTGTAAAAGTAATGAAGCTGTGTTTTCTTGTTAGGGACAAAAAGAACTTGGGTGATATACTGGAACGTGGCAGTGTGCTCGTGTTTTTACCAGGTGAGTATATGTCTTAATAGCTTTATTTTTTGTTATTTGTCATCTAATGAGCTTTCTTCTGGCATTTCTTCCAGAGATTTATTAAACACATACTTAAATGAGGTTCACTGGTCTCTTGGCGTTTTTTCTTGGAAACTTGATTAATTGTGGCAATAATTGGAAAAGCTGTGAGTCAAAAATTAAGGTGTTATATATTTTGAAAATAATAAAATTAATTCGGTAGTGAATCTACAGAAAAGCAGTTGATCAATTTTTTAGTGCCATTATTAATTATTGTATGAAGCTCCTAAGATTCTTCTAGAGATGTTTCCTTTTCTGCATATAGCGTGGTCTTCATTTTGATTTCTGTAAAAGCTCAAATTCACATTTTTCTTTCCTTGTACATTGTTTGGTGTAGTTGGCATGCTCAAAAGCACACGTGATGACAGCAATTATTGATCAGAAAACAGGCTATACATGTAGTCTTCTATAAAGAATAAAACCTAAGTTGTCTTGCACAGAAATTACTGTAGGCTTCTGTTTTGACTGCATTCTTATTTGAGCTTGTTAGCTTGATTTTAGAAGCAGTGTAACTAGCCTGCAGAGTAGTTTTCCTGCACATCATAAATCTGTTACCTGGTGGTTTCAGGTATTGTTTTACTACGTGAGCTCAATATTTGTTAGTTGAAAACTGAAAAGATGTGGTTATGTTGAAGTGGAGAGTAGCCTTGAAGTCCAGAGCAGCTGTTCCTTGGACACAGTGAGGTCCATGGACTTCTAACTCTGTAAAATGTTTATGAATGTCATCTCCCTGCTGTGTTGAGCTTAGGAGTAGGAATGCCAGGGCTAGGGCTGGAAGCACAGCACACCAGCTCAAAGATACACTGCACTTGCAGAGCAGCTTTCCTTGGAGAGTGTTCCCCACTAGCCTTTTTGGGAATAATCTTCACTATAAAATTAATGGGTAGAAGGAATTACTTCATTGTGTCAATGTAAGACCCGTTCCACTTTGTGGTTAATAAGGTAGGGAGCTATCTCTATTGCCTCTGACCTCTGATATTGGTGTTTGTCTGTTGTGTTTTCAGGCTTCCTCAGCCCCTCAGTCTGAAATTACTCCTTAGCACTGTGAAATCCTAAATCTTTATCTTTCACTGTAAGGGTTTTGTTTTTTCTTGTTTGTTTACTTAAATACATTTGGATAAATTTGTGGAAACCTATGTGTTAATGCTTTCTGAATGAGCTGGTACACTCAGGTTTGTGTTCTATTTGTTCAGTGTTTGACCTTGTCTGGTTTTAAACTGGATACTCAAGACTGATCCTGAACACAAGATTAACAAACACCCCTTGAAATTCTGCTCACAAATGTTTTTATACAGAACTGGAGAAAAGGGGAGGCGAGCCCTCAGTTTACAAGACGGCAGCTGAGGCAGAGCTTTGGGTTATTTTTACACATTTAACATCCACATTTAGGATGTTGATTTGAGATGCTTAGCTTTTTTGAGTGCTAACGATTACGTAGCATTTTGAACATAAAAAATAACACTCCCACTGACTTGACAAGTTGAGTATGCAGCAGCAGCCAGAAAGATCAGTGCTGTGCTGAAGATGCTGTTAAGTGATTTTTGCCCACTGTCTTTGTAGAACTCAGTGATGGGGCAGAATCTGATTCCAAAAGATGCTGCAGCTGTCTAAAGTAGGATGCCATGTTTTCCCTTGTAATTGCCTGTCTTGTTCACTGCTTAGTTTTTTTGGTAATGCTACCAAGTCTCATTCTTTATAGAGAAGTATTCTTCAGTACGTAACTCTGCTTTGGTTCCAGAACTTGTCTCTCTGTAGGTAACTGGTGATACAAAGTTCCATGTTAAACTGTAGAGTAATTTTCTTAATATGCATGCATGAATATATGTTCCAAGTGATTTAATTTTATCTGTTCTACTCGTGTTGATCTCATTTTTTGTCTGTTCCAAATTTTCTTTTGCACTTCTTTGCCCTGCTCTCCTTTCTGTCCTTGTACATTTGCCAAACAGATTGCTGGTTCTCATTTCATTCTGAGACCTTTGTCTCCTGGTGGGATCGTTGTGTTCTCTAAGTGTCATGGTCAGTCAGCTCCTGTCATTTCTAAAACTGGTCAGCAGATACTGCCTGCTATGTCTAGTCAGCAATTACTAGACTGATTAATAATTACTGTTAACAGTGATGATGCAGAATCTGCTCTGCCAAACATGAATCAAGCTTACTTAGTTGTTTTTAATTCTAAAAACAACCTCCAGGGAAGTCCAGTGTTAGACAGATTTTTGAAAATGGTGCTTTTGGAATTGAAGTCTCCATAAGAAGTAAACTAAGCTTCTTAGGAAGGTTTATGTTTGTGGTGGTATTCAGGAAGATAGAAAAAATCCCTTAGTCGTAAGATTTCCTCTGGCAGATGTGAAATGCATGCCCCAGAAAATGGGCACTGGAATGGCCAAAGGTGGGATGGGTAAGATGGAAATAACTGTTTTGTTTCCTTGGCCCTGCTCTTTGAAAGAACTTATTTTGGCTAGAATACCTAATTTTAGCCTAAACCAGACAGGTATTCAGCATGTGGTGAGTGTTGTCAGTTGTAAGAAACTGAAACAAGGGTTAAAAATGGGATATTGTCAAATGGTCTTTATATCTTTATTACGTGTAAAATTAATGCCAAATGGTTCTTCAAAAATTGACTCACTCGTTTTCAGAGACTTATTATTACATTTGCTGTTTAATTCTACCATTTTATTATATGGTGAAAAAGAGGTAATAATGACAGGCAGTTAATAATTGAAATTGATGGTTTTGAATTATTTCTGATGACGAAAATAAACTCACAATTCCTTTTTCCCCAGGCTTAGGTGAAATAAGATACATGCACTCACGCCTCTCAGATAAATATCAAAGGTAAGTTAAACCACATTTGTTTCAGTTCACTTAAACTTGAATATGAGTCTTTCAGCTGTATGAGTTTTAAGTGCATAATAGGGTGTAGCACAGAAGTGTCATCAACTTTTATATTTTTGCATCAGTAAATACCTCACTAATATATTTTCTTTAGGTGGCAAGTGTACCCACTTCATGCATGTGCAACATTGGAGGAACAAAGTAAAGTATTTTCAGCTACAGTTCCTGGCTACAGAAAAGTAAGTATTTTTAAATCATTACTTTTTTAAAGCATGTGAAACCTTTTACTAGAGTAGTAATAGCAAATAATAATGTATTTAAGTAATATTAGCTGTTCTAACTCGAACCATTTTCTGAGGACAAAGCAGTTTAGTTTTGCAATGTGTGAACTGATGGCCTTTCTTATCAAGCTGTTGTTTTAACTGGTATTTGGACCTCAAGAGAAGTGCATTAACCTTAAAGAAGTGACCCTTAAACTATTGCCTGCTGCTGTTTTTATCCTTCAGCATGGTTTGTGCATGTTGATTCTTGCACCTGCACGACAGGGGAGTGCTGCTGGTGGCACTGAATAGCAAAGTAGTCCCCCAGTATGGGAGACTCTGACCCACTTTGTACCCCACATTTTCACTGCTGCCTTGGTTTTCTTCATCTGCTATTACTAAGAGAGTATTGCTGCTAATAGTGTGATGTTTCCTTATGGCAAAGGCACAAGGAAATATTTCCATTTTCCTCTATACTGTCCTAATCCTATAGTACTTTTTTATGCTTTTTTGAGCTCAGCACAAGAAGATACAAGAGGTTTTGTATTGTCCTTGCATGGTACTGCTTTTTTTCTATGCAGAACTGAAATGCTGTGTTGCCATTACTTCTGTATTTCTTCATAGCAAGTTGGATTTTTCATGTAGAAACATTAATGCAAGTAATTTTTTGTTTATGCATTCATTGCTCATTTTTTGCTTCAAAACTCAGGTTATTCTAGCTACCAACATAGCTGAGAGCTCTGTAACAGTTCCTGATGTTAAGTATGGTAAGTTGTCTAAATCTTCTAATTCTGTATACACTGTGTTTGTAACATTTTCCGTACTTGTGCGAGGTTTGGTCTCCAGGATATGTCACTGTTTAAAGCACTGCTGTTGGAGTGTTGAATTCTTTCTTTTGCAACAGAGAAATCTGAGTATGTGAACAAATAGAGCTACTGAGTAGGAGGTTGTCTTAAATCTTCACCAAGGGGTAATTTTAAATGCAGTAACAAGCAGAGCCAGTCCTCGTGTCACAAGTTAACGTTTTTAATCACGCTCTGACTATGTTTTGAAATAATTGCATCAGTTTAAGCACATACTGATACTGAGTTTCTAAATGCAGAAATGATTGCCTTTTAATGATTGCCATCGACAGCAGTGTATTATATTTATAGTAAAATCTGTTAGCAGTTTGGTTAGTATTCAGAATATCCTAGGTCTGGCTGTTTATAAATCTGATGTTCTTGCTATTGCTATTCAAGTTATTCAGACTTTCCTGATAATACAGATAATTCTTTTGTACTTCTTTCCACTGCCATGAGGATTTTTTTTTTCTTGCAGTGATAGACTTCTGCTTAACTAAAATTTTGTTTTGCGATAAGGAAACTAATTACCAAAGTTTGAGGCTTTGCTGGGCATCTAAGACAAACTGTAATCAGAGAAAAGGTAAGATGACAGTAGGTAATGCAAAGGAATTTTAGAAGCTGACCTTCACGAACAATTCTTTGTTGCTTTTTGTTGTATTAATAGTAAAAAGAGCAGATTATTTTGGCCATTAATACTTGGTAAGTTTACCATTTCAGGGTATAAAATGGGATTAAACAACTATGTGTGAATGGGTTTATTTTTGCTCAAGTGTATTTGTAGACGAGTGTTTTGTATCCTATTGAAAAATATTAAAATTCACAGATCATGGATTCTTTGTTATTTAATAGCAATTCTTTTGTCACAGGCTGTTTTTAAAAAGAGGAGATAAGCGCTGCTAGGTATTTATGAACTGCTTGTGAGTTTCAGCTGTAAAAGAAATTTCCATGTATATATGTCACTATTAATGAGTTGAAATATGCACAGCAGTGTTTCTAGTTTACACCAATGTTCATTGCACAAGGATAAATAAGGTTCTGTCTTGGCTCTTCTAGTAAGACAGTCCTCTTAAATATCAAAATTTTTAGTTTCAGTCAAAAAGGGTACTAAATAAATCAGTAACAGTGACATCTTCAGATCTAAAAATACTGTAATTTTTTAAGTATTATGAGGTCTTTACAATTACAGCTGGGTTCCAGGTTCCCACCAAAGCTGCTCTATCACTCCCTTTTCCTCATGTAGATGGGAAGAAAAATGGTGACAGAAGGCTGAGGGTTTGAGATGAAGACAGGGAAATCACTTAGCAGTTACCATCACAGGCAAAACAGACAGAGCTTGGGGGAATTAGTTTAATATTACCAAACAAATCAGTATTGGGTAATGAGAAATAAAGCCAAATCTTAAACACCTTCCTGGCACTCCTTTCCAGGCTTGGACTCACTCCCAGTTTCTCTGCCTTCTCCTCCCTAGTGGTACACAGGGATGGAAAATGGGGATTGTGGTCAGTTCATCAAACATTATCTCTGCTGCTGCTTCTTCCTCACACTCTCGCAGTGTAAGATATGGTGGAAGTTTCCAGCAGCTTCTCACAGAAGCCACTGCTGTAGCCACCCCCTTTCAGGACCTCACTGTGAACCCCTGGACCCCAATATAAAGATTCATTTCCGTTTGGTTCAGGGTCAGTGTAGGTTACAGCAGTCAGCCAGTGTACAGCCAGTAGAAGTAGCATTTTGTGTAGAAGGCTTGAGCTTGTTGTGCACATGTCTTAAAAATGTGGCCTGATTCTCTAGTGGAGCATCCCACACACAGGAGTATCCTTGAGTTGGTTGAAGTGAATGGTGTTAGGATTTGTGAAGATAGACTTCTGAATCATTGTGTTTTCTGTAAATCATAGATCATAAAAATGTTTTGCTGTTTATTGTTGGATCTTAAAAGTTGTTTATATTGAAGATTATTTTCTAGCTATAGAGTCAAATAGGAAATGCCTGTTCAACTGAGAAGAATGGCTGTTGTTTTGGGGTTAAGTGAAAGGGGTATTTGAGTGAGGTGCTTACGTAATTCTTTTGTTAGTTACTGCTCCTGTGAAAGCAAAATTCTTTTGTCCTACCCTTATGTGTCTGCCAGGCCTGTCTGCTGAAAGAGAGCAGAACACTGCTCAGCCTGCAGCATCAGCTGTCATGTGCTTCTCTGCTGCCCAGAGGGTTTGTAGATGGATGGGTTTGGAAAACACTTGTGCACTTTGCAAATTGGTGATTTGTTCTTTTATGTGAAGGTCGTGCTGGACGTGTTTCCAAAGGCTATTGTTACAGGCTCATATTCAAGGACTTCTGGGCAGACTGTATTCCAGAGAAGTTAGAACCTGAGATGCTGGTAAGGCTTTTTGGTTTAGGATTGGATTTCCTTTAATGCAGGTAGTCATAGCAGAGAAGCTTTGCTTTACTTTCTCTGAAGATGATTGGAATAGTTACTAATAACTAATAGCAGTGACTAGAATTCGAGGTGATAACTAATTGACAAAGATAATTCCACTTGGTTTCCTTATAGAAGGAGATACATTATAGCAGTAAAATTTATGTGATTAGAAATAAGCAGTCTACTCAAAAGAAACTAGTTATATGCAATTAATTTCAGATTTTGCAAAATTGTAAACTTACTTTTTCATATAAAACAGTTTGTCACGCTTCCCATGAGGGGAGGGTAACAGTAATCTTGTCTTCCCTTCAGCACTGTCCATTGGGAGCTACAGTCTTAAAATTAAAGAAGCTTGATATAGGGGAACCAAAAGCCTTGCTGGCAGCAGCTCTTTCTCCACCCACTGTAGATGACATTGAACGTACAATAGTTCAGCTGAAAGAGGTGGGCTTCCTTTTCATCTTGGTAAAATCAGAGTAATAGGAATGTACTGCAGAAGTGGTTTTCTTTGTATTTAAGGTATTAGTAGTCTTAGTTCTCAGATATGAACTGTGTCTAGTCTTTTACACCTTGGTGTGTGGTTGAGTTACCATCCTTTTGAGCATAATTTCTGTAGTTATGTCTTTAAAACAAGATTGTAATTTCATCAGGGAGTAATGTTATTCTTCGAGGGCTAGCATCTATGGTGAGAAAGGACAGAGAAATAGACAAAAAAATAACTTAAACTCCATAAGCGACATTGTTTATGAATAAGTAATAAATCACACTTTTACACCATACGATTTATAGAGGCCAGACTAAAGATACACTTCTCACCTGTAGAAGGAAGATGGTGATTTTGATTTTCAATTACAAAGTTCATAAGGGAGAATCGTCCTTGCATTAAACTTTTTTCTTTTCCAGAGTGCATAAGAAATAATATTTTCATCATTTATAGCTTGCTTTTATATCCAGTATATTTAGTAGCTTTTGTTTCAAAAGTACCAGGCTTTAAAACTTGTCTTAGGTTTACTTAGTCAGCTTTTACAAGTGGAATACATTTTGATTTCTCTAGCTTGGAGCACTTACAACCTGTGTGCAAACAGAAGAAAATCTGCGTGATGGTGAGCTGACTTTCTTAGGAATGATATTGACACAGCTGCCAGTGGACCTGCATCTTGGAAAATTGATAGTCCTTGGGCATGTCTTTGGCTGCTTGGAGGAATGCCTTATTATAGGTAAGTGAAAGAACGTGTGAGAACATTTCTCTGAAACCAAATGATTGGCAGGTTCTAATTTTGATTTGTTTTTGTTGCAGCTGCAGCACTGTCTTCGCGAAATTTTTTTGCAGTACCTTTCAAAAAGCATGTTGATGCATACAGGTAGTCCCCCAGATGTTTTAAACTTCCTAACTACATTTAAGAGCAAAGTTCATTTGCTCAATATAATTTTCTGTGCCATGAGTCTTATTTTCTGTTAAAATGCCAAGCAGTGCAAAAAGAAGCTTTTCCAGGTAGCTGATACTGGAATCTATTTATTTGGGAACATAAATCACAGAGCTAACTCACAGTCTCCTGAGCACAAGGCCTGATTCTTCAGCTTTGCCTTTCTCATGATATGTCTATTAAAGGGGTTCTTTAAAATAGTAAGGACAGTTATTTATTATTATCCTGCTCATACAGTGTGTTTCCTTCAGTGAGGAGATGTGAATAAGAACAAGTAATTACAATAAGTGTACTGATGATGTTTATTAAAGACATGGAGGGTGTTACTGAGCTCTGTAGCACATGCAGTAGTTGAAAAAAAAAGAAGTTTTCTAATAGTTTTTGTTATTATTGACAGGAAAAAAATGTTTTTTGCTGGGAATAGTAGGAGTGACTGTATTGCAATTCTGAATGCATTTAGGGTAAGTCTTTTGTTCCAATTTAGATTACCGTAAAATCTGATAGACTAGGATGGAGGTTCTAACCTTTGTAGGATCAGTGCAGCATTTTTCCTCTGCAGTTCTTAAAAACTTCACATTACTGATAGCTGCATATTGATGGTTTTTGTGGTCTTTGTCCAACTGTGTAAAGTCCCAATTGTCTCTAATAGCCAAACATAAAATGCCAGAGATGTGGTGATATTTGTAGATCATTTGTAGCCAAGGACAGTTTGAAGTGATAAATTCTAGTACAGAATGAGTTTGGTGACCTTTCTCCAAACTTCTTAGCTTTGCTTTAGGTTGTTTTTTTGCAAATCCATTTTTTGATGCTCTTGGCTGTTTGGTGGCTCAGTACCATGGACAGGGGTCAATTCCTCCAGGTAGAGGCAGAGCGGGTACAGCACACTTGCTATTCAAATTCCAACATTTTATATTATGCATGCTCTGGTGTGTTCTGTAATCTTCTGGAGGGTCCAAAATCTTCAGCTGCTCATTTAATTTATTCCGTTTTTTTTAACATGTTGCCCTTCAGTCTAAACTGACTTGTTTTATTTCTACTCTGCTGTTACAATTTTGTGAAGCACATACGGGCATTTATGGCACATATACCCACTAATCCTGAGGCTTAAAAATAATGTTTCCTGAATTCCCCTTACCCTGTTACATATTTCCCTTGTGTCACCTGGTAATTATCACCTGTTCATCTAAGCTGCTATTTCTGTAAACCAGTTGTCCTGGAGAATAAACACAAACATTCAGACAGAGCTTCTAGTGAAGTATCTGTGTCTGTGAGTGGTGTGAAAGCTTTGTTTTGAGTGACTGAGTATCAGAAAAGAACAGGTCAGTCCAGGAAAGTTTGTTTCCAATCTCCTTCAGATTAGATTACTTCTTTTCTATCAAGGTAGGGAAATGCAGTGTGGCTGTTCAGCCTTGCATGTAGTCAGTGTTCCCAGTAAAATGAAATATTGTATTATGAGGTGACTTGCTGTCAGACTAGAAATGGATTCTGCAGGCATGTGTCATAAGCTGCCTAATAATGAAGTTATTTTCATTAATATACTGGGTATTTTAATTTCTCTTCCAGCCCTGTTTTCTGGGAGGCATTTGCATCAGAACTGAATCAGTCAGTTCACTGCTTTTATCCCAAAGCAAGGAGAAAAGAAAATGGCTTTGACAGTAATCTGCTTTATTACAGCATCAAATTAAAGCATCTTAATTGTTCTGATAATTCATGGATGTTTGTATGTGCTTTAACACTCCATCCATTTCTTCTCATAAAGCCAGGTGGACAGCCTGTTGTTAAAAAATCAGCTTCAGTGTTGCTATGAAAAAGAAGTTTGTAGTTTTACATGTCACATTAATATTTGTAATAATTACTACTAAAGCACTATATTTTGTGTCTGAATGCTGCACCATTTTTTTCTTAGGCATGGCAGGCCTGCAAAGAAAAAGGGAAGCTGAGAAGTCCCATGGTTAGTTGAACTTTGTTTTTTCTTCTCTATTCAAGGTTGGTGACTTAGATGCTGGAGTATTTTATTTTCATAATATATATGAAAAGTAAGGAATTTTTGCTAGCAATGTTTGTTTATAATAATTATGACTTTTCATACATAAATAGGCTAGGCTTTGAGAGAAAATGAGCATTTGAACTCAGTGCAGAGTTATTTGAAGACAATCCTTTATGTTAGTCCCTTTCACAGATGAATCAACAGTGGCCAGAGGGTTTGAAATCCAACCTAAAAAAGGAAATTGAGCTGTAGTTGAAATAAATAATTTTATTGTGCATGAGTATTTTTTTAAACACACAGATTTCTGCCCCCTCAGAAAACCCTGAAAGATGAAAGATGTTTATGTGCATTAGTCAAAAATCAGTAGCATGCCTCCAGTCTTTCTTTTGGGTGTACAAGATAAAACCTTTTTTATTTCCCCTGTTCTTTTAGAGTGTAGTATCTTTTATGATCATCAGTGCATAACATACACTGAGTTACAAGTAGCCAGGATGGCCAGAATCTGTCTGATAAAGATGTGCATTCAGAGAAAGAAGTTCTGAGTTTTTTGTAAGTGTTCCCAGATTGCCAAGAAGTACAGTGGCATCCTGGCTTGTATCAGCAGTAATGTGGCCAGCAGGACCAGGGTAGTGATTTTTTTTTTAATTATTAATATTTTTTTTTCCCCTGTACTTGGCATTGGTGAGGCCACACCTTGAGTCCTGTGTAAAAATACTGGAAGACATTGAGGGGCTGGA
This sequence comes from Acridotheres tristis, assembly GCA_037013685.1. Classification (NCBI taxonomy): domain Eukaryota; kingdom Metazoa; phylum Chordata; class Aves; order Passeriformes; family Sturnidae; genus Acridotheres; species Acridotheres tristis. The sequence goes on along the minus strand of CM072892.1, from coordinate 9,477,444 downwards.
GCCTGTCCAGAGAAGGACAGTGGAGCTGGTGAAGGGTCTGGAGTACAAATCCTGTGAGGAGCTGTTGAGGGAACTGGGAGATTCTAGTCTGGAGAAAAGGTGGTTCAGAGGAGACTTCATTGCTCTACAACTGCCTGAAAGGAGCATGTGTTGAAGTGGGGGTTGGTCCCTTCTCCCAAGTGATAGAAGCAGAGAAAATGGCCTCAAGGACCAGGAGAGGTTTAGACTGGAATTAGGAAAAACTTCTTCACTGAAAACATTGCAGCCGACTGCCTGGAGAAGTGGTGGAGTCACCATCTGTGGATTTCTGCAGATGGCATGTGGGAGTGGCACTTGGGGACATGGTTTAGTTCTGGACACAGCAGTGCTGGGTTAATGGTTGGACATGAGGATCTTGGAGGTCTTTTCAAACCTTAACGTTCCTGTGATTCTCTAGGTGTGAACCTTAAAGTAGGTTTTTTAGTAGGAACACAGAGTGGTTGAACTTGTGGGTTGATAATGGAAAATTTAGATGACCCACAGCTGCATTGATAACCAAATTATAGTTTTAGTCAAATACATAACTGTCCTACATTTTCATACATGTCATAATACTTACTATGAATGCACAGCTGTGAAATATGATTAAATTCTTCTGTTGCTATATATAGCTGTTACTTGTGTCCACACAGAAGAATCTGAGATAAAGTTTACTAGCAGTAGAAGAAAAAAATTCTAACTTTCTTTTTCAGGAAGAGCTTGAGTGGGCTCGATCTAATTGTGTTGATATAAACAAGATCAAAGAGGTAAGATTAAATAGGTAGTAGCAATCTAAGCAAATGCAATTACATAGTGAGGCCTGGACTTGAGAATTTGTGAGGCTTTTTTTGCTAACATTACTGCAGCAGTTAATGAAAACTCAACATCACAACAGGCTTCAAGCTTAATTTGACATATTAAGGGGAAAATAAGTAAGATTCCTGAGTAACTGATTAGCAGAATGGTCTTGGCCATTATTTCACCAGTTCATGCCTTTGCATGAGCAATGTAGGGCCTGTGTTCAAAAAGCACAGGAAATAAAAATAGAATTTGATAGTGAGAAACCATTTGGATAAGAAATGACGATAGTTCTATGCCTTGGATTTGTGATAACAGCAACAAAAAGAATAACAGAGAAAAGCAAATTTTGTAAAATGGGACAGTGGAATGATGAGTCTTACATGGCAGCCACTCTTGCCTTGGTTTCAGGTAATGCTGGAAGAGGTTGTGCATTACATAATATATAAGGAGTTTAGAATGGTCAACTTCCCTTAGCAATTAGATAAGATTTGGGGACTTTTATTTACTGCACCTTAAAATCCTAATTTCGTAATCCCTTGTGTGGAAGTGAGTTTGCAGACCTGAGTCAGTGGCAATGGTTGCTGTGGTAGTGTGCTGAAACTGCCAGCAGCAGAAAGGAAAGGGAAATGTAGCTATAAAAAAGTTGTGCAGATAGTGCTTTGTACATTTGCTCCAGAATTGTCTGGGAGAGTGAAGGCATTCACTGTGTGATTGGAAGACCAGTGGTTGCTGTGGGAGCTTCTTGGAAATGCTGGAGATGGAAAGCTTAAATATGTTCTGCTGGAGGGCATAAGTTTGATCTCTCTCACAGCAATCAGAGCTGTCTGCTGAACTGAATGTGCAGTATGGTCACTCCTGCAGTTGTTAGCAAGATTTTTACCTCCTAAGTTACAAAATTATTTAAATAGAGAATATCATCTTGTAAAAGGTTATTTCAGTTCTTTTCCTGTTTTTTTTTTTTCTGTATCATATATGCATGGTTTGCTTTGTGACTAGAGTTGTTCTTTATAAGGAGGTTTTGGGAAAACTGCTTGAGTCACAGTACTGAAATTATTTTCCAACACAGAAGTGCTGAGCAATATATTGGTGAAATGCATACCAGTCACCTGAGAAGGGAAGGGAGTTTGACCAGTTATTTCAGACTTCAACTAACAGATTTTATTTCAGTTTTGTCTGCGTTTGATACATTTTAAATGTAACTTAGAGATCAAATTTCAGGTGGCAGAGTTATTTCACAACTTGAAAAGGAGAGTCAGGGCATTTAATATGCATGTTAAAGCTCAACCATCTACTGTGGACCAGGAACATGTGTGCAAACAACGCTTCATCTTGCAGGTAATACTGTCATAAAAGGGATGCTGTTTGCAAAAATTGCAGCTGAATTTTCGTATCAATTTTCGTAATTTTCAGTTCATAATATTGATGAACTGCTATTACACTCATTTACCAAAACTTCCTGTGGATGTTGCAATTCTGGGTAGAAAAAAAAAGAAATTTTTTTGGCAGTGTATTGGCAATGTAGAAGGATGGCTAATGTTAGTTAATTGAAAATTATATTACCCTTGTTTGAGGTGTTTTATTTTATGGCTTGGTTAGTTAGTGGAGAGGGGGTGCAGGGAATTTTATGCTTTCAACTATTTTAACTTTATCTAATTTCCCATTAAATTACTTTTCTTATTGGGACTGATTAGCAGTGATTGTATTTTCACAGACCTGTTTATCATTTCAGTGGCAGTTGGTTTAACTATGTAATCAGTGAGCTTCTTGGAGCTGAATTGTTGAATATTTTAAGATACAGTCTGAAAACTGAACAGTTTACCTGTAACTATTTTGTGTGAATTTGTTTAAATTCAAGCTCTTGAAATCAGAACTGACAATTGCAGTTTTCAACCAATAGAATAGAGCAAGTCTGCATACAAAAGTAATAAAATGTTGTAGAATTGTTCCAGAAATTGAACTCTTCTCACAAAAATATGTTTTTAAGAATTAATGAGAATCTGTGTTTAGTCTCCAGTTCTGGTGATTCCTTAACAGAGACAGGAGAAATATTCATATGAAGATCTAGTGGTGTCTCTGTATGTTGCCAGTGTATCTCATTTCAAGAAACTGAATATAATCTGCTGTATTTCACAGAATATTTCTTTATTTCAGGTGGTAATAGCTGGTGCTTTCTATCCTAACTACTGTACATTTGGAAAATGTAATGAAGAAATTGCCATGAAAGACCTTGCTGGCAAGGATCCAAAAACCACTGTAATGGTATGTTAAGAAGGTGAATGACTTAACTAACAGTCAAGTAACGAAAATAAGAAGTGTTTGGGTGGTATTTTCAAGTTCTGTTCTGACTTGGGCAAGGAGAGAAATAATTACTACTGTGATCCTCGCCTGGTGAAGTCTGTCCCACCTTCCTTTCTTTCAATACAATAAACACTGTGTAGGTGGGCAATTTTAGAAGAATTCCTGAGATCTGTCTCTATGCATTTGATTGCTTGTCTTGCACAGGCAAACAACTTTCATCAAACTAAAAAAATATTTGGAAAAATAGAACAGGATTATCGAAGGTCTTTTTTACTGAGTACTTAAGGTAATGTAGTGTTGCAACTTCAGTGTTACTTTTTTTTCTAATCTCCTGCTTGTTAGTTCATAGCATACATGCTTGTTGCTTTAAGGTTACTCAGGTGTTGCCCTGGGTTTTTTTATCTTCTAAAATTGCTTTTCAACTGATGGCATATGTGCAAATTTAAAATGGCTGTGTTGATTTTGCAAAATGCTGCAGTCTAAACTAAGATGTTGTGTATCTGACCTAGGTATAACACTGTACAATAGCCATGACCTGTGCTTAAAGAAACCAAATCTACCAAAGATATTCTCAAAGAATAGACTTTACTGGCAGAGGACAAAATAGATAAAAAGGAGAGAGTGTCAGATTGGTAGATTTAAAGAGCTACTTTTAACTCTTGATCTGCTCATACATCGACTGCTTGTTGCCTTGGAAGAAGTAGCTGCTGTGTCTTCATCACTGTAAATGATCATCTGGGGCACAAATGCTGCAAGTTCTCAAGCTCTCACTTGGAGAGTTTCTTACAACCATATGCTGCTCCTAATGGTGTGCTGAAGATGTAAAAGACAATTAAACCTCCCACTATCTGGTCTCTCTAATTGAGGCACTTTCTGCAGTCTAACGTAGACCATGGTTTTGACCAGCAGCTGATCTTAGTCCTGTAACTTCAAGGCATAGGAGCATTGTGAAAAAACAATGTTTTTTCCTGTCTAAAGTTTTAAGAGCCAAAGAAAAGAATAGAGAGTTGCATAGGCTTTGAAAAATAGTTCAGAGTCTCAAATTTTGAACTTGCTAATTAGGAGTTCATGTTTCTGTATTACATGAAAATCTGTGGTATTATTAAGAAAAAACTAGTGAAATGGACTCGTGAGTATAGTGTCATATTAATAGTTGTGAAAGCTTACACTGGAGTTACACTTCTACACAGGGAAGACCAGGAGATTACTTTGTCATCTCTTAAGAGATGTGTATCCATGTGAGAGAGCTTTCCAGTTGTGCAGCCATAGCTCAGTAATTCAGTGTATGTGATAGTTCTGCCAGGATACACAGGAGCTGTAGGTCCTCCAGTTTCCCAGGCTGTGCACACTGTAAAGGATATAGTTCCCAATTGTGGAAAAAGAATCATAGCATTCCAGTGTTACAAGCAAAATCAAGAGACACTAGACAGCATTTTGGAACAAGTGTCAGATTAATACATATAATTGGAAATTAGTTTGCTTCATTTATAGTTCTTCTATTGGTTTGAAGTAGTAGGGCATTATTAGCAGCAAAATAGTGCTTTTTATTGTCTTTGAAGATTCTTGAATGTACTATAATGTTTGTCACTTTCGGAATTTGTGAAAATGCATTAAAGCAATTGAATGTATCCAAATTTAAAGTTTTCTTCTTAACAGCTGAAGAACATGCCTCCCTATGGATATATATACCATAAACAGTTGCAGTCACTGCTTAGACAGTGTGGGCAGGTAAAATCTATTTCCTACAATGGATCAAGGTGAGTGTAAAATAAAGTTTCCTGCCTTATGTTCTCAGTTACAAATCCAGTAATCCTTTTCTTTTTCAGTGATGTACTGACAAATTGAGTTAATTTCTTCTCTCTTTGGAATCAGTAACTTACTTTTAATGTATTGGTTAGAGTTAGAATGGTGGTTTTGAAGTCTGATGTAGATTGGTTGGGATAATGTTAGATAAACTAGCTGAGGTAGAGCCTTCTGGTTTGTCTCTTCTGTTCTCTAACAGTGGGCCTTAATTCCAACTCATCTGTCAGTATTTATTTCTGTCTGTTATGCTGAATTTAGCTCATTTGTACAGTCTGATAGCTTTTTTGAACTGATAATCTGACTTACTTCAGCCTGTGACTGCCCAAAGTTGAATTCATATAACTCTTCTTATTCCTTTTCCACCCTTTAATACCTTCCTTATTGACATATATTTTCACATCCTATTTGCATTAAATTTCGCATGTGCTGGTTACAATGTTAGAAAGTTTTCTTACCACCATCATGATAATTAAACTTTTAAGGTACATAAAAGCAGTAGGCAGAGCCTGTGAGGAGCCTACCTTTTACTGTTTGCTGACCTGCTAAGATAAAGACAGGGAGAAAAAAATTACTTTCTCTCTTTTTTTGTAAACAGGGCTTTTGTAGAGTTCTCCCGTAATCCAAAGGAGATCTTTAAGGTTCTTCCCGAAGTGTACCTGGCAGTCAAGATGTCACAGCTGAAGATTCCTTTTGAGCTGAGCGTTCATTATCCAGAGGATATCAGAAGACAAGTGCAAGGTGCAGCAGCTGCAGGTTTGGAATTTCTAAGGTAATTGTATTGCATATGTAAAATGTGGTTTTTGCCACTGAAACGACGTTTGCTGGACTTGGTGGGAATTTCCTTGGAAGTGTCACCAAGGAAAAAATATTTGGTTCAAAAAACAGATGTGAACTTTGTCGAAGTGGCATGTTTGTGCAGAGCTAGAAATAACATGATTGTTTTAAATATTTCTTTATAGTTAAAGGTATTTTGCTGTTCAGAGAATTCCAAGTATACAGTGGTCTTTCCCCCAAGGTTCTTTTTCATTTTCCTTTGGCATATGAAAATATGGATGTACACAGTTATTTCTGTTCATGATAGAGACAATGTGGGCATTGTGATAACCAAAATAAATGAGGAGTAGCATTCGGGGACAAAAAAGAAAGTGAGAGAGACAAAGCTTAACAAAAGAAACTGTGGGGAAACATAAGGATGAGGTGTAACAACATATAGGAAACAATGCTGAGAAATGCAATGTACTGAGTCTCTTTGGTCGACACCTGCTTCTGCTCAGAAAATCTGGCATGTTTGTTTCAGTGTTATTGTATGCTGTGATTCTGAGCTTCAGGTCATACAAGTAACCTGATAAAATGACATTCTGCCTAGCTCTTGATTAGTCTGCAGCCATTTCAGTGTTTTAGAATAAGAAATCTAGAATAGGAAGGCAGGAATGAATTGAGAAGGTTAAAGTACAAGTGAGTATTTACTTCCAGTTGATTGTACTTAGCTTTTAATAAAATATTTTAGCACCTTCACTCTGCACAAAACAGCACTTAAAATCTTTGTGTAGATTGGTTCTTGAGGAATTCAAGTCTCTTAGGCTGAAAGACTTAAAGTACTTGTCTTCTGTCAAATAAAAGGAATAATTATATATATACACACACACATTAAAATTTCTCCATGAAAATTTGCTGAATTTATGTTTGTGTTTTTGTATACTCTGTTTTTAAAAAATAAGCTTAGAAGAAAATGCCATAGTGAAAAGCCTCACTATCTCACTATTTAACCTTAATTTCTTTTTCAATTTTTAATGAAGTGATGGCAGAGTTGTGTTGTGTCCTGGTATGTATCTTCCTGTGTTTGGTTATATTGCAGTTGAAACAGTTATTCTGTAGTAGTTTGGTTCTATGTTGTCATTTTCCATTGTAATCGAACTAATGTATTTCTAAATAAAAGTCATTAAGTACATAAATGTGCCCTAGGGATTCCTTGGGAAGCAGATGAAAGCAAAAAAATTCATCCTCTTGAGTTTTCCCTTGTGAGTGAAGTACTTTGCATCTTCATTCCATTTTAGGGTAAATGTAGACTGTCAGAAGCAGACAGTAGAGCCAGTGGAAATCTCATTTGGTGATTTACAAATGTCAAAGATGATCTCAAGTCGTTTTCTGTCCATCAGGGTAACAGAGGTAGGAATGTTCTATATCTGAAGTAGGTCGTGTCTAATAATTAGTACCTAGATAGTGTTAGCTATCATTTTCATTAGTTGAGTAATAGCAATATATATGCTGCTGAAATAGAAATAGTAAGAAATGCAAACCACTGAGCTAGGGGAAATGATAAGATAAAGTATTAAAACAGCTCTTGTTAGTAGTGGCATGATGTGTAAGTGGAGAAAAGAATCCTTTTAGTCAGCTTGGATGAAAAATGTTAATGAATTTGATCATTGCAATCACTTGGCTATCTGTGCTACTTCTGTTTTAATATGTGAGCATTGATTGTAAATAAAGACTGTTTTTTATCACAAGCATTTAATATTAAGTCTGAAATGGTTATATGAGTTTAGATACTTGAAAAGATTACTTACTTTATTTAATTGGCTTTTAAATAGGTGTAGGTTCTCACCAGTTTCCTAAAGTATGATTCATCATAACTGTGACAATGCTGATGTGCTGACTGGTATTCTGTCACTAATAAAGAAAGGTGCACCAAATCTGTGCACCTGTCTAGACAACTGTCTACCTTGTATTTTCTGTATGTTCCTGTGGTTTAGGAAAATGGAAGCAGTCTTTATCTAATTTCCTGTATGTATTTTATGTAATTTCCTAGTAATGCTCATATTAGAATCTGTTTAGGTGAAAAGTGTGTTGCAGTAGCGCAGAAAATAAACATTACTAAACAAATACCAAATTATGAGACACAAATGCTTCAGTATATTGGTGCATTGTGTGTGAACTATTGTGTCAGGAGTAGGAGTGTTTTCATGTATTTTGTTCAGATGTGGTTTATACTTGATGTAGAAGAATAATACGAAATATGTTACTGTAATTTTTACACTTGCAGATAGTAGAAGTTGGACACTTCTGGGGTTACAGGACAGATGAAAAAAATATAGCTGTACTCCAGGCTCTGAGTGCTGAAATTGACTGTCAGAACCTGATGGATTTAGCAGTGCCTCCATGTGTAGATGTGCTTTGCCTGGCACCATTCACTTATCTGGGAAAGAGAGGATACTACAGAGCTCATGTTCTCTATATTCATGGGGATCGTGCTGAGGTAATGTGCTATGTCAGATTGAATTGCTGACATGTAATTGGGTTAACAATCTTGGAGCTTTGCTGCCTGTTTTTTTCATTTATTTTTTCTACAAATCACTTCAGCCAGAATAGAGTAATTTGTTTCTTTTCCAGAACACAGGAATTTTTAGTATTAAATTGAGAAGCTCGTTCAGAATGAAGTGAAATAAAAACCTCCAGTGAATCTGAAAATGTGGCTTTTTTTTGGAATGGTGTTTATGCTGCTGAGTTCTATATCATCAGCAGATTGATCTGACTATTTTGGCTCTTTATGCTGAGATGAGTAGTGGAAATTAGTGCCACAGTTCAAGATTGGTATTGATTTTTCAGGCCAATACTTTTCAGCAGTTTTAGGGCAGATCTTTAATTTTTTTTAAGATTGGCCTTTGAATTTCTTTTATATCTTAACCTGTCTGGTTGTCACCACTATAGTTAATACTGAATATTACCATGGTTTAAAGTCATGAAAAACGATTGAATAGTAGTGCTAATCTCATCACTTTCTCATTTGAATTTATAAACAGTCACTGAGTACGTGTTCACATTTGCTTAGCTGAAAGCAGTTGTTGGTAGTATCACCCACTTAAGGAGTATGGTTACACAGACCTGAGTGTGGGGAGAGAATTCAGAGTCTTTCAGAGAAACTTGCCTTTTCTAGATTAGTGGATTATTTGCATTACAAGTGGATATTTAGATCAAGGGATCAAATAATAGATGTGTTAAAATTTGATGGGTTTTTTTTACACGACTTCATTTGCATGTTTTTCAGACACTGACTTTGCTTCCATGTGACTTGATAAAATTTGTGTTGTACTGTAATTTTTAAATGCAAGTCATGACTTTTCTCGCCACTAAAGATAGCACTTTTAATGTTGTGGAATCTTTGCAGATACTGTTGGTTTTTTTTCCAGGTATTTTTTGTGGATTATGGCAATAGATCAGAAGTGCCTTTAAATAAATTAAAAGAGATTCCAAGCTGTCTTCGAGGGCGTCCTTTCCAGGTAGGGGTGATGCTGTTGGCTGTGTCTTACTGGATACTTCTGTGTCTGGCCTGGCAAATGGGAGTGAACTTCAAGTCAGGATGCTTTTCAGAATAATACTTAAATTATATGTATTTTGCTGATGGAAGTACCTTCAAATAACCTCCACTAATAGGCAAGTGTTTTCCAGAGGTGTGTGTATTCACAGAGCGGAAATTCTTGTGTGTAATTGAACTACGTTGTATTTAATTGTGGAGAAATTCTAATTTTGTAAAGCTTTGTTTTTTTCATGAAGCTTTGCTGTTCTCTGAACTGTTGGCTTTCCTGGGATCTTTTCAGACAGTATTCTCTTGATGATTCAATACGAGTATTATAGGTCCAGTGATCTTTTGACACAAATTAGAGGGATTTTATAGCCAGTTTTTCAGAAAAATAACTCTCTTGAACTATATTTACAAATAAAGTAACTATGCTTCAGTTGTAATTCAGTTTTTCAGTGCTCACTCAGATAGTTTAAAGCTAATAGAAACAGTTGTGTCATACAAATTGTATTCTTTGAAGCATTTAATGATGAAAATGAGAAATGGACCAGCAGAAATAAGATTTGGTCTTGACAGGGCTAATTTTGTTCGGTTTTCTTTAGCAATTGATGTAAAAAAAAAATTTGGCGAGAAGCATCCTTTTTTTTGTATTTCTACACATACTAAATGGAAATGTATTTCTGCTTCAGGCCTGATCTTCTAATGACCAGTTTTAATGATTAGCTAGAAAAAACCCGGGGTTTCTGCTGTGAATTCATCAAGAGACATTATTACAGATAGTGATTTTGGACATGAGAACTTAATTACTCTTGCCTGCCAGGGACAGAAGAGCTGTAGTAGCCTTACTAAGTTTTCTGTTATCTAAGTTGAAAACAGTTGTAGACTGTAAAGTTTTTTCCAAAGAAGACATCTCTGTGCTCCTAAGATTTCATTGTGAATAGTGAATTACTAGCAAATTACCCTTTATGCACTGTTTGCTCTGATTCCTTAGCAACTATGTACTATATTGAAGTGATATGAGCTGTCATGTGTTGGCAGTGATGGAGTGGGAATTATGCCAGTAACTTTAGAGCAGCCATAGGAGTTAACATAAGCCACCACAATAATTATGAAATATCTCATAGTTATTAATTCAGACAGTTTGTTGAGAAAGTGAAATATTTCCTCGCTGATTCTCTAGTCGGGCCAAGCGCTGTTTGCGGTGTTTCTGCTCTAGGCCTTGGAGTTCAAGATCTGCAAGATGTGTCCCTCTGCCCGCTCTCGGGTGTGTGGGGAGCGCTGGAGCTGCAGCGCCAGCCGCAGATTCTCCTCGCTGGTCAGTGGCTGCACGCTGCTCGTGGAGGTTTATTCCCTTGTGCACGGGGTCCTGCACGTGGATGTGTTCCGGCCCTGGGGCCACCAAGGCCTGCTGAGCATTCGGGATGTGCTCATCGAGGAGCGTCACGCTGAGCGAGCAGAGGAGTCCTACAAATCGCAGGCATGTACTGACTAAGCTGCTGCTGCTTCTCTTACTCTAATTTATTTCGGTTCTGGCTGTCCTGAGAAGCTGAGCTGCGGCTTGACTAGTGGCAAGGTTAATACTTGAATAGGGCAGTGTATTTTTGTGTGTGTGCATAATGCATATGGAGCTGTTGGCCAAAAGCATTGCTGCTTTGCAATCCCTTCTGGAGGAGATGTTTCCCAGGAAATTATTTCCTCAATTGAACTGCTCCTTCAAACTCCAGAAAACTATTAACTGCTTCATAGTTTTAACTCTCTTCCATTTTGATTTTTTATATAATCTGAAAGGTCATCAAAACTTTTTTTTGTCTTTGTATGTGAGTATTTCTTTGTGTAGGACCTTGTTTGTAAAGTTTTTGAAGGAATAATGGTTCAAAGCTTCTAACACACTTCAATTATTGTGTAGCAAAGCCATGATTTGCTCAAGGAATTCTTTTTGGACCAAGCAAAGGAAGAAGAGCAAATGCCCGTCGTATCTGCAGGAGAGGAAAAAAAGCATCTCATTGAAAGATTGTTGAACTGTTTTTCTGAAAAGAAATCTGAGGCACCAACCCATAAGGTAACTTGAGTGGTGGTTTTGGCCTGTCGTCACTACATGACCCTGCTTCTCACATTGTTAGAATGGAGATGAGGACTGAAACTACCACAGATAACAAAGCTCTATCTGATGCATTTCATAGAGCATTCTACTTTCTCTTGGTAGAAAGCCATTGTGTGACCACTGGCTCAGACTAGTCTGCTGCAGTTCTGAACAGAGTTTTGAAGTACAGCCCAAGAGCTAAGTGATCCTGCTCTTCTGATACATCTAAGGCAGCACTTTGAACTCATGCAGAGCACAGAGCAAATTGAACAGCTGAATGCAATGTTTCTGTACATGGTAGTCTTCATTATAAGCCACAGCAAAAAGCAAGTTTACAACCCTATCATTTTTTCAGAAAATCTAAACATGGTTTTTACTATACATAGTGCTTCATTCTTCATCAGCTAGTGATAGGTAAGCAGCTGGGATAGGTGAAACAGTGAATGCTCCAGTAACTGATGGTAATGATGCTTTTCCTCTGCCAGTGCCAAATTCAGAAATGTGTTTTGAGGTATTTAGTCACTACTGAGTTGGAATATAAAACAGGAAAATGTGTGTCCTGTTCTGCATTGTGGTTACAAGTTAGGCCCCATCTATATTCTGATTATTTTCCCATTTCAGACCTGACAAAATTTCAGGCTTTCGAGTGCCTAATCATGCTCCATTTATCCACAGGAGTAATCCTGTTTAACGTCCCACTTCATAAAGTGAGATATTTTCAAGATTAAGGACCACATCATGTAAATAAAATCACCTGATTTTCTTAAGTGATCTGTGAAGTCTGAACTTGTGTTTTTTAAGGCAGAGGAAAGTCATGAATCTGGAGCACCTGTGAAAATGTATAATTTTAGTTAAGGTGCCTCAACAAGCAAAGTTTGCTTTAGAGGAGTGAAATGAAAGTGCCATCTTACCAATTTAGCAACTCAGTGTTGTTCAGTACATGCTGAAATTTGTTTGGCTTTAATTTATAAAGCATTTAGATTTGAAGAGATCCAGGTGCTGGCTAACTACAGTGTCATTTGATTTCTCTCTCCTTTTTTTTTTTTTTTTTTTTTTTGGTTTTTTTTTTTTTGAAGGTAACAGTTTTTGGTCCGTTTAGTCCTTATCAGCTGAAATGCTACGGTCTGACCAAAATATCCCAATTCAGGTACGAGAAGACTGGATTGTGAAGTATAGTCAAGTTCTTACCTGTTATTTTCAATAAATAGTCAGAAACTACCTAGTTACTCTTACAGATTTTTTTCTGAATTTTTATTAATTGAAAAGACTGAAGGAGTCAAGCCTGACTTGCGTTAACACACACACTATTGCTATTTAAAATCTTGGAGTATGTTTAAGGTCCATTGTTGTTCTCACAGAGAGATTATTTGATAACTGTCATTTAAGTCTGCTAACAGTAAGCAGCTATTTTTGAGTTTGTTGTGAATTTAAAATTTCTTTTTTTTTATTCACATATTTTTATGAGTTTTAGAGGTTTTATTGTTGAAAATATTTTTTCCCCAGAAATGTTCTCATACATAAGGACAGCGTAAATTCCATTGTTGTCAATTTTGGTGCAGAAGATCCCTTTCAGCAGCTCCTGGTCGCCACAAATGTATCAGTAACTGCAACTGGTAATGCCTAATAAAAATGTTTGGACGGTTTTTCTAGATTTCTGGTTTTGTATGAGTAGTTCTAGGAGTAAATATGCCACCATAGTTCTATGTTACATCTTTTTGAGGTTTCATTTTCATTAAATGCTCCTTAGAGTTATTTGAACTTTTTTTTTCTTTTGGTGCCAGGGTCTGTGGTTTTAGGGGAAACATCTTTGATGCCTCCTATTCATGGCCTGCTTGCACTCCTCTGTATGCTGTTTGCTCCTGCAATAGAACTCAGGTATTTGTGCATTTTAAAGTGGTGGTTCTTTCTTTATTTTCTTTGGAATCCTCACGAATTTTTGACAGATGTTTTTTATTTGCTTTCAGCATTTTATATGTTCTGTTCCTGGTATTTTTTTAATGAGTTTTATTATACTATGTAGGTAAAATAACTGGTTCATGTATTTATAAATTGGTGCTGCTGAGTCTTCTTTCATGATAAGGCATTACAGCTCCTGACAGTTGTGTTGGAAGGCTGGGAAGGTGGAATATGTAAACTGGAAATGTTAAAATCTACATGAGAAGAGGAACTTCCATAATTTTTTGTAAAAGCTGAGCTCCGGCAGTGGCATTACTGTTGTGTTTTCTTGAATTTCTGGTATTTGTAGACTGTCATTTCAAAATAGCGATGCTTACTTTCCTTAATTTTTCTTATATATGATTTTTGGTAAGTTTTATGAGTATATGTTTTTATAGCCAGAACTTCAGCTTTGTTTCATCATTGAATATTTTAAAAACCAGTATGACTGAGTGTGAATTCCTCTCAATTGTTTTAGTTTCTTTCAAACACGTATCTTGCTTTGCATGGCTTAGACAAATTCATTTAAGTGTGGCTTTATAAGAGTTTAGTTTCTTCATCTCTCGGTGAGACTGTTTTCTTTCTTTTTCATGTAGAGTTGATAAAAGTGGGAAGTATTTTACTGGTGTTCTGTGTGGTTTGGGTTTGAGTCAGACATCTGGGGCTCCACTGCTTCCAGCAAATGATATGGAGGTGACATTTGATGTACATTTTGGACTGGAAGACATAACAGAGGTAAAACCTGTGTAAGAATTTTCACTACAGTAGAAATTCAGTAGAAGTCAGTGCATCTGAGCTTGTTAACTCTTTGTGTTAACAGAAAAGTTTGTTTGGACTGTGGGTTTGGGGTTTTTGTAGTTTTGGTTTTTTGTTGGGCTTTTCTTTGGTTTTGTTTGTTTTGGTTTTGTAATGTACTCCCTTTTTATAATCACGGATTTTTATCAGGAGAAGCAATTACCCCCTCCCTGCACTAGGAACAGATAAGTTACTATAGAATCTTACACACTTTTAAAAATATAATTAATTTTGCACAAAGCAGAAGTCAATACTTACCAGTTTTGTTCTCAGGATTGTCATGGCTTTTACTGACAAGCAGAGCACTGCTGCTTTGCAGGCTTCAGTTTAAATTTACAGCTCTGATAAGTCATCTCTATTGAGCTACGTCTCAGAGCAGATCAGCCAAACAAACAATAAAGTCCCTGCATTCCTCATTACTGCCTTTTGCAGCTCAGAAAGTGAGGTCTGTCAGAGGGAAGCATGTACATAACCTGTGCAGTGCAGGACAGTGGCTGTGTTTGACATGTGCCTGGGACAGTGAAGGATGTGCCCTGGTGAGGTCTGTGTGGAAGCAGGTGCTCGGGGTGGTTCCTGGGGGGTTTTCATGGACACAGTGGACATGCTGGTGCACGTATCTGTGAGCTGGCTGTTATTTTCTGATAGCACTGACTTGGTGTGATGGATGTATTCATGATGCCTTAGCCAGAATGGTAACACCAAGCTGCTGTACATGTGAAAAATTATGGACAGAGAGAAAATGCTTAAAACAGAAGGAATTCTGCTTTGGAAAAAGTCCAGGCAAGTGGTAGCTTGTATGTTTTATGGCATATCTGAGTAACTTTTAAAACTGTGATACCAACTATCTGAAATATTAACATCACTGACCACCAGAGGTGCAACTGCAGGAAGAAGTATTTCTGAAGCTTCAGATTTTTTTTACTTACGGAAATACTATTCCAGTTGAAGTTCAGTGATGTGGATGCCATTTCATGTCAGTGTAATATGATACAGACCTTGTGCTGGTTTAAAGTGCTTTATGTTTGTCACTGATGTTTACAGATAAACAGTCTGAGGACAGCCATGAATAAGCTGCTCTGTGAGCAAGCTGTGCATTCTGGACAAGAGCAAGTGGCAGAGCTGCAGGAGAATATTCGTCAGAAGCTTCTATGGTAATTTTGTAGAAATAAGATCTGTTTCACAGTCTCAGCAAAAATGAGTGATTGCTTGAAGCATAGCTCAGATTAAGCTTTGGAAAAATAATACATGCTCTCATTTAATGATGCATTTCATTTACTTTGTGTATATATAAAGCAGTGTACCTAACAACCTTAGACTTCTTGTAGAAGCACTGGTTCTTCAGGGAAGCACAATCACTTAGAAGTCAAAAAACCTAGACTGTAAAACCTGTTCTGCAGGATATCAGCTCTTATGTAGCCTTGTTTTTTGCACCCAGCACAAATCGAATGGAGTCCTGTGGCATAACAGTTCAGAAAGATTTAGAATTCTTTTTTCACGTACATGAAATTTGAATCATATCTGCTACCTTTCTTCCCTCAGCAGACCTATGCAGGATAGGTGTTGGCCCACGCAAATTTAGGAACTGAAGTAAGGCCACCTGCCTTTTTTCCCAGCAAGCTTCCCTTCTTGTAAGTGAAGCAGTGGTTCTGAAAAGACCATTGTGATTCAGTGCAGCCAGCCTGGAGAATTTTTCAGCTTGTAGCTTGGGAGAAGGAGTGCAGTGAACTATCCCAGGAGCAACTCCTGTCTGTCCTTGCTGAGCATAACGTGAAAAATCTTACCTTGTGTGTACACTCAGCATGAATTTTAGTATGCTGTCTGTGTCATCAGGAGAATTTTCTCATCCTGACCTGGCTCTCTACTAAGCTATCTTAAAAGAGCTCTGGTCCAGAGTCCATAACATAACTTTTACCAGCCTCATCTCTAAGAAATAAGATTTTTTTTTTTGGCCAATAGAGCTTTGCTGAAGTAACTTCAGGGTGTCAGAGTTAAGCAGTTCGTTGTGCTGATGAAGATCAGAACCCTGCTCTTAGCCAGGGTTATCAGAATGGTTATCAGAGCAGCTGCTGATGCTGATTTTTCAGCTCTTCCTTGGTTTTGAAAGTATCTGCTCTCTTACCTGTGGAAAAAAACTATTAAATTTCCTTATGGTTAAAGCCAGCACCCTTACTTCGTATTTCCAAAACTCCAAATAAAATTTGGGTGCATTCCATAGTAAATTAGCAAGTCAGCCTTACTTTTTGAGGCGCTAGAAATAAAATTAAAAGAGCACAAGCAATGGAGAAGTTAAGGACTATGGATAGGCAGAAAGAGGCAAAGCCACAGCCCCTGTCTGGAGGTGACTGTGACAGTAACAGCTCATGCTGGGACATCAACACTTATATGCTGAATTGAAGGCACTAAAATGTCACTGCTATTTGTTCAGACATGTGAATACTTGCTCCAGTTTGGGCACCTATTTTGGGCTGATTGTTCAGACATCTCCAGGCAGCTGGGAGGGAAGGGTCAGACCTTGGCACAGGTCCTGGGCACTGACACGTTCCCAGCTCGGTCAGCGCCGACTGCCTGACTCGGTCACTCTCATCAGCCCCAGGCTTTTTGTCTTCAGGATTTTATACCTCTCTGTGGGAGCCTTTTCTCTCCTGAAATTATTGTACATTTACTGGTTGTTTTCCAATGATCCTTCAGATATTTTTATTTAAACTTTTATTTTATATTATTTTTGTATGTTGTTATTTGGAGGAATAAACTGATTATTGTAATGACTTCTTCTTTGCCCGTGTGTAAAATCTTTCTTGGTTTTGAATTTTTTTTTTTCCAATTGTACTTTCTGTGTTTTGGAAAAAACATTTATTAATTCAAGTACTTAGATAAAAATCTAGCCCGAACAGTCTTTCATAACTGTTTTCCATGTTTCAAAAGCTAATTGTATTTACAGCATGTCACCACTACTTAAGACTAAAATCAGTTTTTGAAAAACACATCTAGACAGAATTAATTAATGTCTAGTACTGTTGTACTTTGCACAGCTTGAGGAAATAACTGGAGCAGACAGACAATCTATAGTAATTGAGTTGTCATGCAAAACAAAATATCCTAAAAATAGCTGTATTATACATTCTAGTGAGTAAGCATACATAAAATGTAAGGAATAAATTATAGTTGCAAATTCTAGTGCTTTGTAAAAAAAGAATCTCATTATTTTCTTCAGAAGAAAATACATTCTGATAGACGATACATCCCTGTGAAAATTTGCATTTTGACTTACTCCACAAAGTACAGAGAAATGAACAAATCAGACTAGATTAAGAGGGAAATTTAAGGTTCCCTTCAGCACAGACATCTTGTAAATACCTGGTTGTATCTCATATTAAAAATTGCTTTTTCTTTTTAATTAACCAAATACAAGTGTATTACAAATACTTAAGGCTGTATTTATGCAATTTCAGTTTAATCTGTAAATCAAAGCCTCGAGACATCATTGATCCTACCTGGTATGAGAATCCATATGCATGGAATCAGGTAAGGGTATAAATTTTGTTTGTTTCGTTTCTTTTGTTTTGGTTTGGTTTTTTTGAGGAGTTGAGTACTCCAGTACTTCAGTTAGTTAAGAGTATTGAAAGGGACAGCTTCTGTAGTTATTGAATTGGAAAATACCAAAAGCACTGTAGGGTTAAATTTAAAGCATAAGAACTTTCATTTATGTAATCAGTTATGCCTGTTGATACACTGGTTTTGTAGAGTCTGTTTAGTTGTTGGAGTACTTATTTTTTAATTTTGTGTATCTAAATATTTAGTGTTTTCAAACAGAACTCTCCATGGTTTTAAGGTGAGAGAGATTGTAAAGGCAACTTCACATTTGTTGGAAGTTAAAATTTTCTATTCTTTCTGTTAAGCAGCTGTAGCTACATTTTCCTGAATGCAGTGCATTTTAGTTTTGTTTTGAGTTGCTGTGGTTTGAGGTGGTTGTTCCTTTCTAGGCAGACAGAAATATGGCTTGTTTTAGAACAAATGTGGGGGGTCAGTCAGGAGGGCAGTTTTCTCAAGACCCGGAGGATTTCATTAAAAAACTCTCCTAGCTTCCTACTCTGTTAGAAATGTTTCCTTTCTTTCTGCAAGGGCCTCTGCAGGCTACTGGATTTCCTGAAGAACAAGTAGAGTTTCTTAATTAAAAAGGGGGTGAGGAATTAGTGAGTGCAGGAGTGTAAGTGCTACACACACTCTGCCTATGCCTCTCCCACTCTGCAGCCCATAAAGGAGGGGTTTGGATCACCCTTCAAAAGAGGGACAACAGAAAAAAAACACCAAGGGCACTTGTTTCTAAAAGGCATTTTTTAGAGTGTGCTGTGATACATTGCCTTAGGCCTGAGTGTTTCTATTTTCATATTTCAAATGCAGTTATCCTTGGATTTAGGGAGATAATACACTCATTTCTGCTGGTGTTTATCTTTTATAACAAGATAATGTGTAGGCCTTGGATCAGGATTTTCCCCACTACATCTGAAGAATCCCAGGACATCTTAGATGATAAAATACTGCTGTAGTGCTTTGGAATTGATTGTGGAATAGTGTTCTGAAATCATGGCAAACCACGAGATAAAGCATTTTGTAGCCCTGGCTCTTTGTTGCAGTGTGTGGCATGGAACTGAAATTCTTGTATGATTTATAACTCAGAACTCTTCAAGACTTTTTCTTAGCTGTGTTATATAGGAAAACATCAGGAATGCATTCTGACTTTCATCTTATTTCTTTTGACTAGGTGGATTCTCAGCGTATTATTGACGAGTCTGAAAAGCAGCATGAAAGAGGAAATTTTGTTTATCAGCCCCACAAACTTGTTTTGTTGAATGATTAAGTATTTCTAGAAGTCTTTCAGAGGATGAGGTATTACTAGTCCAAAAATTACTTCTGTCTTGTATGCATGTTTTGCAAGACTGTTCCATAAGATGAGTGCAAGTGTACTGAAATACAGTTTTGAAAATGTTCTTGTGTTTATGAAAAAGCTGAGATTTGCTGGCCTAGAGGAGACAGGTTCAGTCATAAAAGAAACTGATGTAAATCTGTTAAAATTTTCATTTTAATAATACTTCTAAACAGGTTTATCACAAGCTACATGAAAGATGAAGCAAATCTAGGCTTAGTTGATAATTTTCTGTCTAAAATCTCAGGGGCCTGACTTTTTTCGTCTGTTATTACAAGTTGCATTTTCCTGTTTACATTTTTATTAGTTCTTAAAAAAAATGCAACAAAGGGAATTGCAGTTTTCCTTAACCAAGAAATAGAAGTCAGAAGAAACTGATGATCTAAATTATATGTCTTCATATACTGGATACAGTTTTGTCATTAATTTCATGTACAGCAAAACATAACATGATTTATTTTCCTGTGTGGCAGAAGAATGCTTTTGAATTACTGATTCGTGGCACTTTGTTTCATCCTTTCGACTTACTTTTACCTGGGAGATCTTTAGCCCTAAAAATGAGGTCAGTGGTTTCAGAATAAAATGCAGAAATTAAATAAAATGTTTTTGTCTCTTCCTTTGTTCAGTCATGCTTAATAAAAGCTAAATAAAGAAGTGGCAGATTTTTTGAAAGGTGATGCTTAAAATAAGAACCTATAATTAAACAGAGGGATGACTGTGTAACAGGCAATTTCAGTGGTTTATTAGAACATTACTTTCTTAGATTCATTTTAGTGATCCTTGAGAATTAGAATAGTTAGAGAGTCTAACAGAAGAATTGCATCTCAAGTGGCTTAGAGAAGAGTGTTTCTCAGACAAGCGTTGTACACCAATTAAGTGTTCCTCTTAAACACCTTCAGGGGAAAGTGGAACGGGCAACATTTTAAAACTTGCTTTGTCCATTAATGGTGGGAGTTTCTGCAGGAAAAGGAAACGCAGTGCACAAAGGCATGAGAAGAATAAAGAAACTAATTCCACATAAGCAGCACTGGGGGTTTTTTGTTTGTTTGGGGTGTGGTGTTTTTTGTTTTGTTTTGTATTTGTTGTTGTTGTTGTTTTTTTTGTTGTTGTTGTTTTTTGTTTTGGGTTTGGGTTTTTTTTTGTTTTCTTTTGGTTTTTTTTTAATTGTTAAACTCTCTCCCATGTGTGGCTCTGTGTGTGTGACTGCTGCCACCAAGTGGGGGCTGCTGTGATACAGAACAGCCCTGAAGGAAATCGAGCATCCTTCAAGTCAGCCTTGCCTGGGTGATGTTGTTTATTTGCAGATGAATATATAGAGTACTAACATTTTAAAAGGAGCTGTTGTATTTTATTGTTTGATTAGGCTTCAACAGCATTGCCAAGTCACTTGAACGAGTTTAAAGTAAGTAGCTTCAGGATTTCCATCTCAAAGGATATGTCACGCTGGAGAAAGAGGTGTTGCACAGTAGCTGTTTCTTTGTGGCTGTGAACCTGATCCAACTAAGCTTTGTGGCTTTTGGGAGCTACTTCCATAAGAAAAACAGCCATGACTACTTATCAAGATTCACTTTATCTCCATATGCTCACCAACATTGAGCAGAATGAGATTTCACTCACCATAATTTTGTTTCTTCAGTGAGCTTAAGGTGGAAATATTTAAATCTCTAAATGATCAGATTAATGCTCTTAAAGTCTTCCAATAGTAATGATAAAGTGTACAAGACAAACGATACTGACAGGTGCTTCTAGAATCTGAAACAATGTGCATTGACTGTTATTCATAATTCCCACCACAGCTGCAATGACACCTGATAGCAGTTTTAAATCAAAAGGAGATTTTTTGCCATTCCATGTAATTAATTTTGGAAATTACTGCTCTGGGTTCTCATGGAAATAAAATACATGAACAAATAGAAAAATTAACTAGAAGTCCAGGGAAGGCAGGTCTTCAATAACTGTTAAGGAACTTGAAATCCCTACCTTACTGAGTTCCAGAACTTCAGAAAATAGACTGAAGGAATGTCTATTTTTATCCTTGCCCACGTGTTTCCTTATGACAGGTGTATTGGTGGAGAACATTGTTCATGAATCCTTTTACAGAGAAGTAATGTGCAGTTCCTTAACTGGTTCTTGGTACTGCTGCAGAGAACTTGCTCTGTTCTGTCAGGAGAATCACATTGTCAGGATGAACAGCAAAAGGAAAAAGGATGTAACACAGATGGGAATTTCACAATTCCTTCCCCAAAAAGCGTGTGTAGGGATTAGGGTGCTTTGAATGAACCCTTCTGGGTCCTGCTGAGCCTGTGGCCACTTGCACCATGACAGCTGTGCTCTCAGAAGGGAGTGCAAGTGAGGAACTCAAGGTGAGAGTGCATGTCAGTGTCAAGTGATCCCTTTTCAGGCAAAACGGGATTGTCCTCTTTTTTAGCTATATGGAATTCTAGGAGGTACAGGTGAGTGCATGTAGATCCTGTAAAAGCTTTGACCTTTCCCAGCAGTGTTGTGCTGTTGTTGGCAGCTATTCCGAAACCTTGCCCATGGATTTTATGAGAGCTTTTGTTTACAGTGCAAAGAGAGAACTGAGTTACCAGGAAAAGGAAGGCCAGAGATGGCATTTGAGTAATAAAGGGAGGGTGACTTCATGGGCCACAGTGAGTGCAGTCTCAACAGGTTAAATTTAATGCCAGTCTAAAGAAGTGTTAGAAAAGCACATGAATTAGGATAAATTATGGAATCATGGTTTAAACCAGGATACAGGTGTTGGGCACAGACTGCAGGAGTTACACTGACCTGGCAGAGTCTTTAGAATGTTTTTCAAGGACTGGAGTAACACAGAGCAGGGTTTGTCTACCTCACAGAAAGGGATAGAACTGAACAGAAAAATAAAAACCCATCATTAGTGTGTAGTTTGATTTGGAGTTTCTTTCTGGAGAAGAACCTTGAGAAAAGCAGATGAAACTCTGAAGAGGTTAGTAAATGAAAGAAACCTGAGGCAAAGACAGTATGTCTGAGATATATATTAATCCTCTGAAGGAGTGTTGAGGGAAAAGGCAAGCTCTGAGCTGATCTGGTGAATCTGTAGGAAGATAAATTGCTCTTTTCTTAGTCACTGAGCTACTTAGGTAGGTGTATTTGTCATCCCCGTCTGATGCTCCTATATTTAACTTTCACTCAAGCTCCCAGGAGTGTCTGTCTAATCTCCCATCTTAAATGCTTTCAGGAAACAGAGGTGGCTGCTCCCTCTGCTGAGAGAGCTCTTCCCAGAGATCCCCCTTCAAGGGAGGGGACTGACCCCCTTACATCGCTGTGAGTGCTGGGGAAATGCTGGCAGATGTTTCTTGGCACACGGATGAGATAGTGGATGTTTCTTGATCCCAGGGCAAGGGGCCAGAGAGCTGAGTTTGGGTGCTGGTGCTCAGTGAGTGCTACAGATGCTCACTGCTGAGACTGGTGAGAGGGAAATGGGTTGAGGTGAGCTGGGCAGGAGCTGCACACACCGTGAGCCTTCCTGAGGGGTCATGGCCTTCACTCCTTCAGCCCAGCAGTTCCCTCCTGCACTGGGAGCCACCCTGTGGAAAGAGAGAAGTGGTGTTGCTACATATTTCAGGAGAAAGAGGCAGATGAAGAGTATAGTTGAAATGCTGGCATTCATTTCCTCCTGTGCCCCAAAAAGTGCAGAGGCTGCTTTTTGCTCTGAAAAACTGCAATCAAATCTTATTCACTCATCAGGAGATGAGTTCATGACTTTTTCACATGTTGATGAAACTTGTCTCTAGGCCAGTCAGAGTGATGATTCCCAGGTGTTCCACACACACACCAGTGTGATGGTTTTCTTTTCCCCTCCTGTATGTGTTCATGCTACGTGGAGAACCATGGAGGAGTTTTAAATATTTCACTTGTCTCATTTTGTTTTCTTCCTAAACAGAGCATACAAGACTCAGGGGTACCTTTCTCAGTGTGTTTGAAGAAGGAAGAGTACAGCTGTTGGCAGTATTTCAGCACTTACAAAGCTCTTTGTTCTCTTTTTAGTCTCTTAATAGCAAAAATCTAGAGTGCATAATCAGGAAATGACCAGCACAGAGGATGCATATGTATCTCTGGGGTATTTTCTTCATCTATCTTTAATAAGGGCAGAAAGGCCTTAAAAGACAGGAAAGTAGGTAATATTTCATTAAAATTCTTGATACAGACAGTATCTTCCACAGCACATATTTCAGGAGATCACAGAACATAACTGCAGGGAGTTCCTCTGTAGTTGAAGATGTTAGCTCTGTCTTGAACTACTTTTACTTGGTCTTGACAGCAGTTGTGTGTTTACCCTCCTCCTGCCCAACTTCCATGTAATATGGGAATTGAACAAGCACAGTTTACATCTGATTATTTTACACGTTCTTTAAGGAATAGATATTGCTTGAATTTTATATATAAAGGAAAACGATGTTCAATATATGCTGGGAAAAACACAATGTGGTTGCTGCCGATGGCAGTTCCTAAATTTAGAGTAGTTTCTGAAGCTAATACATTTGTAGAGATGCTCCATAGGATGTCAGTGCTGCAGGATGAGGAATCCACCCAGGGATGCACAGTCTGTGATAACCTGGGAGCTTCCAGAGGATAGGCGAGTGCTTTTGGAAGGAATATTTCACACTTCCCAAATGGATGCTTTCAGCTGAAGGACAGGAACAACAGCAGAACAATCCATCTGGAGATGGATGTACAGTAGCAGTGTTGTAAAGCATCATATCCCAGACTGGAATCAGAATGGATACTTTCTTGTATACTTCCTCTGTGCTTACGTGTGAGAAGGCATTCCCTGATGTTATTATCTTTCTTTTCATATTAAAATGCAAATTTTAGTCTTAATTTTACTACTGCCAGTTTTCATGTTACTCTTTTTCAATTTATTTGTATTGAGACAGTTCTTTTTTTCTCTGTTTCTCTGCTGTAACAGTGTAGTCTCATGTGATTGCTTGACAACTGTCAGTCCAGTTACATTTAATTTAGATCTTCTAGAGCAGTTTCACACAGCTCTTGTATTTATCTCAGGCTAAGTATTGACCTACAGTCAACTTGAGTTGGCGCCCTTCTGATAAAAGTTTTCCCAGATCAGGATCATTTCAATAACTACTTCTAATATATTCTGAATGAGTTTTTGTCTGAAGTAAATGAAAAAGCTACCACAAATTTTTCTGAAACATAGATAATTATTTAGGGCCACATTATATGCGCCAGTTAAATGTCTATGGTTTGCAATAAAATATTTTTATTATGTAATTTTTTCTTTACAGTCTCTTTCTAAACACAAGAAATATTATCTGTGCAATCCCATCATATGCTTTACTGCTTGATGCATGTAATGTGATGTGATAGTAGAAGACTTGACCAGAATAGCCAAGTATTTGAGGTATTGGACATGGTGTTCAGTTCTGTTCTTTTTCATTTAGTGCTGGAGATTAAAAGGAGATATGTTGTATATTTTTGCTTTTTGTAGAATAGTGATTTACGGGATTGGATTAAAAAGGAACCTTTGGGCTGGAGAGGCTGTTGGCACTAGCAAGCACTTACAGAAATTTTGACTTGTTTGGTTTTCTCATAGATATTCAAAGAATGTCGGAGGCTGAGGGAAATTTGTCTAGGACTATCCTACAAAGGTGGCTGCCATGTGGTTTTCTACCATTTAGTGTTGGAAAAATTGATGCGAGGTAGGAGAGAAGTTGAAATTAGCAATTGTGCTTTTATTGCAATTCATAGGAAAGATCTTACTCCCTTGGATATAGCAAAGAAGCTGCATTTGACAATGCACCCCTTCTGTTTCAGAGAATTTCTGAGATACAAGATGGTTGAAAAATTACTCGCTGAACAAGCAAGAAGATCTTAGAGCAGCAAAGCAACTTTCTGTCTCCCTCCCCACTCTCAGTTCTTAACAACTTGGTGTGATGGCTGTCATATTGTTCTAATAATTGTGATTGAAGCTTAAGCTCAGCCAGTACATTGAGTTGTTTAGGTTGGTATTTTGACTGAGTTCAAACAGAATGCAGAATTGATGAGCTAAGAAACTGATGAACCAGCATAATGAACACCATGTAGGGAAAAATAAAAAGTGTGATTAAGACAGCTATGAATAGAAGAAAAGGAACACTGCTTCCCAGTCTGTTCCTTGGAAGTGATTTCCCCAGAGCAGAGAGGAAGAACATCAGCAAGGTGAGATCACTGTGCCCAAGGGCACAGCAGACAGGCGTTTTTGGAGTTGATGAGTGAAGCATGAGCTAATCAGGCTGCAGAACCAAGGAAACAAGCCAGAGGCTACAGCATTTTTGTTTCTAGGGGGGAGTGGTGGTGGAGAAATAACAATCCCAAAAAGCATCTAGGTGGGGTCAGCAGAATTGGAGCAGTGATGCAGACCTCAGTGGATGGAAACACTCTCCTGTGGAGAGCAGTGTCTTCTCCCAACCACCTCAGTGCAGATAGGTTAGCTAGTGCAGCTTGGCCAACAGATTGCTAGGAAAACTCTAAGAAATATATGTACCCACTCCATCTCCCAAATCCCCTCCCAGGCAGATGATATTCCCTCCCACCTTGATATATGTGCATGATTTATCTTGCTTGAAGCAGAATTATTTTACCTGCAGCAGGCAAAGGGGGAACAAGTTTTCTTCTGGCTTGCTCCTTTCCTTTCTTGCTGATGTTTCCACTGTTCTAGAACATGACACTGAATTCGTTAAAGGAGGCCTGAGCTCATTCAGCATATATGGAGAGTCCATTGCTTCGTGAACAGCAGTTAAATACATCAGAAAGGTCATGCTGACAGACTGTGGGGCTGGTATCCAGCTGCTAGAGACCTGAACAAACTGACTGTGAGGGCAGAAACTCTTTCCAACAAGTGCCATCAATATTCCTTCTCGTGTATGGGATGCTGTGAGGTACAGAATGTTAAGTACCACCTTCCTCTGTTAAGTGCCACTTTGCTATTCTGGTTCCAAAACTCTCTGCTTTAAAATTGCAGCAAGTCCAGAACTCGTGTACATTAAGTCATCCAAGGCCATCATTCTTCTCTGCTTGCAAGGAAATCACTTATTTGGTCATAGCTTTGCCAATTAAGTTTTCAGAGGTACTTTTGTTGCTTCCAAGCTTATGTTCTGAGATGCACAGCCTGGGTCTGTTTTCGAGCTATTAGAAATGCTGCAATCAGTTCTTCCCTGGAAATAAAAGTTGTAAGCTTGAGTTTCTGCCCTCAGGTCATCTACTGCCTGTTGCATCATGCCAGGGAATGATGAACATCTCCATTGTGTTTCTTTTTCTCTTGTCAATATCTCTTATTTAGGTGTTATTTCTATGAATTCTGTTGTTGGTTTCTCTGGAAGTGGTACCACTTGGTCTTCTGTCCTTCACCCTTCTGTTTGTGCAATGAGTAATTTCTGGACATCATTGTGTAATTTACATGGGATCACCTCTCTAATCCAAGCATGCCATTCAGAATTCTGTATTCCAACATACAAAGTGATTATGAGGTGTATGCAGTTAACAGCATACAATTTTGATTTTTTAAAATAAAAAATACTTTTAATTGAAAAAATAAACTAAAAAACCAGTATGTAATACTTAAAAAAAAAAAGAATTTTTTTTTCCAGAAACATTTTCAAAAGCTGATTATTCTGTGAAAGAAAGAGTTGAATTTCTGACCAACTCTAGTAATCCTGCTCAAATGGAACTTCAGTTTTGGTCTTTCTGGAGGGAGTCCCACAGAACCTAAAATGACCTTTCTGTTGAGTTTAAAACTCTTCATCACATTCTTTTCATGTGATCTTGATTACTTTTTTCACTCTGAGTAGCATAGAGAAAACAGCACAATGAATAAAGATGCTTTGAGATGTGTGCCAGAAATATATGAAGGAAGTGGAATGTGTTTATTTGATATATAACAGGAATTAGATGCAAATTTTTCATTCTTTTGGAAAAAGGGTTTCCCTGGAGCAGATGCACAATGTTTGTTTGTTTACTTAGAAAACTTTGTTGTGGATGTGTCAATATACACAGTGTACTCCAGCAGCTGGAGTTAGTGCACAGTTTGTTTCTGCCTTCAGGCACTGCTGGGTTTTGTTCAATAGCCTACAGTACAGATAAAAAAATATAAGTAGCAGCTGTGCAAAAAGGGCTTGGGGGTCCTATGGACAAATCATGTATGAGGCAGCAAAGGGTCCTTGCAGCGATGAAAGCGAAGGCTAGGCTGCACTGGCAGGACAATTACAGCCAGCAGGCACAGGGGAATGATTACTGCTCACTACTTGGCCCTTGTGAGACCACATCTGGAATTCTGTGCCACGTTTTGGGCCACTCAGACTGCGAGATATTGACAACTTGGTGGGAGAACATAAAATTTATTTCTGTTGGAGTACTAAGTCATAGAAATTGGAAGTAGAAGAAATTGCTTGGACTATCCCACGACCCCTAATTTTACCTTGAAATTGAGTTACATTTAATTTAGAAGGTGCAGTGCGGGATACAAATTAAGTTCATATTACCAGGAGCCAAAAAAATCCCTAGCACGTTCCTCCAGGAAGTATGTTCTTCCTTTGACGTACTGAGTAACTCAGGCGCTTCAGTCACATGTTTAAGCCTCAAGGTGCTTGTACAGCAGCTCCTTCTCAGCTCATGCAGATCGTGCCTTCCAGCAGTCGCTGTCCCCAGTAAACGGCTCATTGGGTTTTAGCCCGTTCTTCGCTGATTTTGTGTTGCAGTTACCCAGTAATAACTAATCTCACAACAACAGACCCAAAGATTTATCAGATTTCCTTGAAAACAACTTCAGCCTCCTCACAGCTGATGTCCTACCGAATCCTCAGAAGAATCCATCTGGATGGAAGCTGAGGGTGCAGATGAGGACGCTGGAATGGAGAGGCAGGGGAGCTGCCCGCGCCAGGCTGCCAGTTTTGGGAGGGGCCGAGTAGGCAGGAGTCGCCTCTGAGGCCAGGTAAGCACGGCCAGTTCACACCTTCTCGTCCTTGAAGGAAAAAGGGGACGACGCAGGTGTTGTCTCCGGGCTGACCCTGAGCCCTGTGTTCCCTCTCTCCTCCCCGAGTCCAGAACGCGCTCTTCGTTTCTTCTTCAAGCATGAAGGGCTTTGACGTCCGCCCTGGCCAGCGCTGACCGCAGCGCAAAGTGCAGGGGGCGGTGCCGGGGCTGCCCCTCACGGCCGCTGCCCCTCACGGGCGCTGCCCGCGCTCGGGCGGGCGGGCACGGCGGCTCTCCCCGCCCCCGGGGCAGCGGGAAGGGGCGGCCCCGCCGCCGCCCTCCCGCCCCTATAACTCCCCGTTGTCCGGGCGGCCGGGAGGTAGCGGATCCTGCGGCGCGGGATGGAGGCGGCGGCGGCGAGACAGCCGCGCTCCCTGCTCAGAGCCCTGGCCGGGACCCGGCCCCAGGAGCGCCCCGGCTGCACCCCGGCCTCCTCCGCCAAGGCCGATGCTCGGGTGCTGGTCATCAACACGGGCGGCACCATCGGCATGGTTCAGGACGTCAAGGGTGAGGGGCCGGCGGCGGGGGTGTCGGGGTGGCCGTGGGGAGCGGGGCCGGCCGCGAGGAGCGGGTCGGGGCTTCGGCCGGGGCTGCCTGGGCACGGCGCGACCGCGGGGACCCGGCTGGTTCGCGGTGCGGCATCGCTGCTGCGAGAGGCTCCCTCTAATCCCCGGCTCCCGTCAGCTGCTTCACCCGGCAGCTCAGCTGATGGGCATCCTTGTGAGCGTCACAGCAGCAGCGGCGGCTTTTGGCAGGGACAACGTGTTTCCTGCAGCGTGCGTCCTTTCTGCCCTACCTCGCGCTCTGAAAATGAAACCAACGTAGTCGCACTAGTCATGCTGGCTGTTCTTAGCCCTAAATGAGCCACTGTCACCGGCCACTCAGAGACCGTGTGCTTGGCATTCCTGCTGGGAGGAGCGTGGGCCGCTGGAGCTGGTAGCTGTGACAAGGATTTTCCAGTGGTGACCTGGCAGGCGCAGCGGATGCAAGGGTGGCAGCTGCCAGGTGTCGGGATGAGCGAGATCGGATGCCTTGGGGCAGGTTTCTGCTGCTCTCCGACTCACTCTTGCCTTCATGACATCACCGAAGAGTTCTGCCTTGCTTTACCTTACCGGGAGAGGGGAAGACTGATGAAAAGACTAGATATGCCAATCTCTATTTCAGCAGCTGGAAAATGTTTACATCCAAAACTGAGCACTGAGATGTGTCAGTATAATGCCCGCATTTTATCTGAAGGCTTCTTAGGTACCTACAGGTATATGCAATGTGTTTTTAGGTGCCCCTAAATGTCGGCAAATAGGTGCCCAAACTCACCTGACACCTTCACAGGCCCCCAGTTCAGCAGCTGGTTGGAATGGCACCTAAGCACCCCTCGATCATCACGCAGTAGGCATAGATCCCAAGGGGCACTAGAAACATCAACCCATTAATGTGTCTGAGGAAAAAATGGATTTCAGTCGGGTCCGACTTGCTGTAGGGCTGTGTGCTTGCCAGAGTCAGATTAAAGGGAAACAAGGTAACATAAGGAGTGGGAGGAGTCCAGTTTTGATGAGTGAATGTTTAGTTTCTTTCCGCCTTTACTTGGAAGGCAGTGAAGCATCCCAGGGCTTCCACAGTATGTGTCTGTCTAGATTCAAAAGCATGGGTACTTGTGATCCCTACTACAGAGTTTTGTGCCCCTGCCTGAAATACTGTCTCTGCTTCTTATTTGTAGGATTAAAACACTTGGGGCTTCACCTTGGAGCTTCCTAGATTTGATTTATTTCAAATACATGTCCTTTCTTCTCAGGAGATGGTGATTAGCTGATCTTTATTATTATAGTAAAAACGTTATAAGATGTTCTTTGTTTTTTATGGCTGTCATCTTTATTTTTAATCTGTCAAAGTTGTAAAAAAAAGTCCGTATTTCAATGCCGTGTGTTGACTTGCCTTTCTCAGTTCGCATTGTTTATACTAAAACAATATCCTACTTTTATTGCCTCAGCTTTTTAAATGCCTTTTTTAAGCGAATAAGTTATAATCATGTGTCTCCTTCTTTTATGAATGAACTTTATAACTTCTTCTCATCTTGTATGTTGTTTTTTTTTCTTTTGCTTAACAAGTGTCAATCATTAAAGCGTGTGCAAACAGTCTAACAGTTATGATCCAATGATGCTGACTTGCTGCATCCTGGGGGGGAGGGGGTTGACCTGCTTTTCATACCCACATCTAGCTGCAGAGCAGCCAGAGTACCTCTTTCAGAATATTTGGCAGTCTTTAGTGTTCAGACATAAGCTAGTGAAAGGGCATGGGAAAGGCAGCATGCTTCAAGGGAAGACACAATAGATGCTCATTTCTTTTATTTATCAGTGGATGGAAAGTGCCTATTTACAACCCTTCCTAGAATTACAAGTGTTTTACTTCAAGCATGGTGAAGAGAAGTAGCTCATCTGGCAACTCCAGCACGTCTTGGAAATTCTTGTTGGAATTTCTGCACATTTATTTTCTACGTTACCTGTGCAGGAGTCATTTTCAGAGGATAAATAGTCTGTTTCAGTTTATGTGACTTGGATGACAACCAGACTCAGGTGCAGACTCTTTCAGTATTTATGTTTTTGCTGTCAAGCCACACCAGTGCATTTTTAAAGTTTCTTACTCCTACTTATTTCCTCCTACATTAGTTTCTTTTGGCTTATCAGTAGCTCATTTCAGAAAGAGAACCTTATTGCACTCCAGAGTGAGGTTACTGTGATAGTGATCTTTCAATCAAGTTTGTGCTGGTGCCTTCAGGAAGATCTTTTCCTTGGGCATGTGGGCTAGCTCTTTTTCCTAGCTTTTACCTGTAATAAGGGAAAAAACCCCAACAAATCCAAGTAGAACTAAAGTAAATAGCCTTAGAAAGATTACCTATCTTTGAATAGTCTACTTAGGTAGCTTAGTTATTTATGCGTCTTTTTTAGATGTACTAGACTGCCAAAGGACTGGCTGCTGTAGTCCAAACCTGCTTCTGTTTAAAATCTGTGTACCTCACTTCTGAAAGCTCCAAGTGATGTAGCTGCTGCAATTAATATTTTTTCTCCCTGTTCTCTGCAGCAGCACAGATTGTAGGTTATCTTGTTTGGCAGGTAGCTATAACCGAATTATCTATAGCACCAGAAAAAGCAGAGGCCTGGGCTGTAGGTGAGACAGAACCATGATTGTACTCCTTGGCTACAAGTGCCTGTTTGCAATTCTGCCTTTGTCCACCTGCTCTGTGATGCCAGGGCTGGCCAGCTCACAAGGGACAGGACAGAAGTTGATGAGAGCTATTTGGACAAGTCACAAAGCTTGCCTCTTCTCTTCAGGGGTGAAATTGCTTCAAATACTTGGTCAACAAGCTTGGCTCACAAAAGCTGTTTTCCCTGTGTAATAAAGTAGAAGTGTTCTTAAAACCGTTGCACTTGAGGTCCACTGTGTTTGCTTCTTGAAACTGTAAAGAAGAAATCACTGCTAGAAGTGGATGCATGTGAGGGGCTGTCTAGGTTGTAAGTGGGTCCTCTTGGATACATCTGCAGAATGCCTTAAAAAACAAGGTTTACGTTCAGTGCAAGCAATTACAGAAAAATCCTGACAGATTTGTGATTAAGAGATGAGGAACTCCCGTTTAAAGAGAAGGGATTAAAGAATGTTAATGTACATCAGCTCTGCAGTTCCTGTGGCAAATACAAAAAATAAACAGTCTAATCGATTGTCAATATTCAGGGCAAGATGAGCACTGGACAAACAGAAGAATAATCAGAAAACACCCAGGAAACGCTTGAAACTGGGCTGCATTTCCGAGCCAAAATGACTCAGTGCCCAAGCACGGCAGAAGTGGCCATTTGTGACTAGGCTAGGAACATCCTTAATAGGAAAAGCAGGGATTATAGCTGAATGAATGAAGTATCTAGGGCTTGAAAGTATTTTAAGTATATTTTGTAAAACAAAGTATTCTGGCAGTAATCCAAATAAATCCACTCAAATGCTGTTGCTGTCCTGTGAGGAAATTGGCTATGAAGAGGCCCCCTTCTTAATTTAAGGCAAGCCAGGAGGGAGAGCAGGGAGTTCTTAAGGATTTTTCCATCAGCCTGTTAAGTAAATGAAAAAAGTTAGAAATACTATTGAAAATATTCTCTGCATTTTGACCATTTGAAATAAATCTTGCTGTTTGAAGATGAACCAAAAATAATTAGAGATGCTAACTTGGATGAGAATCATGTTTATATAAACAGAACTAGGAAATAGTAGAGAAGTCCCTGGCCTCAAATTAGAAATAACTAAAACTAACAGAAGTAGAATAATGAGGTTTAGTAGTTTGTTAGCCATGTAAACAGGTGATGTGAAACACTGAGATTAAACTGAACTTGACAGTAAAATCCTGAAGTCCAGAAGGAAGTACCTCTGTTAGAAGTTCCTTGTAAGGAAACTGACTTAAGAAGTCAGACTTCAGAAAAACAGGGTGACTTCTGATTCTGGCTGCCAGGACTGCTGCTGTCATTCCTGAAACAGGGTGCTGGGGAGATGAGTTGTGGGTTAGGCTCACAGGTGAACTCAGTTCTATGATGCTGAGGACTGTAACATCACAACATTAGGTACCTTTCTGGCTAACAGAGAACAACATGCAGATTCCCTTTGAAATACCTGGTTGCAACCAGAACATCTGCAGGTCCACCAAACACTAAATATGTTCTTAAGCTAGTTTAAACAGCAACTGTTTTAGGATCTCTGCCACAGACAGACCCCATCATGGGCAGGGAGAAGGAGAGCAGAGTTTGAGATGCATCCACGCTTTCAGCTTTTTCTCTTAAGAGGTTTATGCACCTTTTTACCTTTTGTCAGTTCAGATGTTCAGTCCTAAACTTGCTAGTGGAAAGTACTTAGTATATAGCACAGCTTGATAGTACAGAAAGATGCTGGGTACCTTTTAAGCCTTCTACTACTATTACTAAGTAGTAATAGTAGTAATAGTTATGGCAAATGTGAAAGAGAATGGTAGCTTTCTGCTAGTTGGATAAATTGGCTTCCTGTTCCTGCTTCTGATAAGTATTTGCAGACAAACAACAATGAAAAATAGGTAAAAGCATAAATGTTTGATGTGGAGGAGATTTGAAACATTATTTCTCTTAAATAAAGGATTTATCTATTTCAAGTCAAGAAAATAATAACTGCATGAGTATTTATTAGCTATGTTAATTTTTCATGGTTTTAAGCTGGCAATAGATGGTTTAATTTGGAAGGATAGGCAAACTGCTTTGTAACTTGTCTTCCCTCCTTACCATACCACTTGCTTCCTTCCATCCCTGCTCCTTTATTTACTTCCTTTATTCTTTGTTTTTAAGGGCTTGCTCCTGAGGCCAATAAATTAGTAAACAGCTTGAAAACGATGCCGATGCTGCACGATGAGTCATATGCCCAGGAAACAAAACTGAACAACTCCCATGAATTCCCAGAGAACACACTGGTGCTCCCGTAAGTACAGAAGGGTTAGGAAGTATCTTGTTATTTTTCGGGTAATTACATCTCTAGACATTTGACATGAAGAATCTATAATGAGATTAGCAAAAATGCTTGTATTAGTTTAAAAGAAAAAAGTTCACCATGTGATAAAAAAAAAAGTTTGATGTGATAAAAAATATGTCATATATTTGCAATGAAGTGCCTTAGAACTGCCTGAGAAATAACTTTTAAATTGGGCAACAAGTAACCATTCTGGGCAATCTATTCCTGGATTTTTATTTTTTTCTTTGTATAGTAATTTTCTGCTGTGCAAACACACAAGTATTCTACATAAACTGAGAAACCATATACAGCTCCATGTGAATTATCTTCAGCATATGTCTAGAAAAGTAGCATGTAATTGATGCATCTGTAAATAGGCCTCATGCTTTAATTCTGCAGGCCTTCTGTTTTTAAAAGCCCTAAAAGCTGATTGTTTTTCCCAAATTTATGCAACATTATGATAATAAGCAATGGGCTTATAATTAATCTGCATTGCTTCTTAACTGTTGGGCAATGATTAATAAGCTTATATGTTTTATTTAGAGGGCAGTATGCTAATTTGAAATATTCCCTAGCTGTGATGAATGACTGTACCCCTGTAAACGTGTTAACTTTGCACAAAGGATGATTTTACACAGTTTTTCAAAAATAAATGGGACCATAGCTGGTTTTCTGTAAGACTAAAAAGGCATATTCAGTAATCTTTAAGGAGAAAACCAGGATATTTAAGAAAATGAAAGGTTTATTTTTTTTTCTACTTTGTATTGAGGTCTCTCTATAAACCTTTTTAAAGTAACCACTTAAAAGGCAAATAGCAGGAAAAGGAGTAAAGGAAAAATCTAATGGACACCTGGTGCAGTAGTATTTATGTGAATATACAGTTTGAGTTAAATACGATGCTTACACTAAGAAAAATGGAGCTCTATTATGACATGTTCCTAGAATAACTTCTAATTACTTAAGGGATTAGAAACATAACAGAACTACACTAATATACCTGTATGAGTCCTAAGTATACTTCTGGCACATCTTTCCCTGAAAGCCAGAAATGCTTAAAACAATCATTCACAACAAAATAACCTGAGGTTTAAAAACTAATCTTGTCTTGTTTTTCTGGCACTGCTGAATGCTGTTTCTGGAGGTTAGTTGTGGCAATTTGCCATCTTGCCTTTTGTGCTAGCCAAGTGATATTTTAACTAGATGATTGAGAAATATTGTGAGTTCCTGAGGAGAGAAAATTTTGTGAACTTTGTATATCGGTGTGTAACGCCAATATACGAGAAATGACAAGATCTCTTTTTAGAGAGAGGCATCAGAAGCTGAAGACAGGGCTGGTTTCTGGTATCAGGATGTCATGTTTTATTTAAACAGTATATTCTCAGGAGAGCTTTCTTCTCACAGATTTTCAGCGGACTTCTAAAGTTACTCTTAGCATGTGTAAATGTGATATTCAGCAAGGCAGTTTTTCATGTGAAGTCTGACTTCTTAGGTGCAGGATGTCAGTTTAAACACATTGTTTAAATGCTCTCTCTGCTGTATGCAACAGTCTTAGAGGCTTCATAGGGGGAATGAGTCTGCAGATTTTATTGGAAGTCTCAGCTGACTCAAAAAAGAGAAATACTACACCCAACTTCAAAAAGGATAGAAAGGAAGATCATGGGACCCACTGACCTGTCAGCCTCCCCTCTGTGCATGGGAAACTCATGAAACAGATCTTTCTAGAAGCTCTGCTAAGGCACATGGAGGACAGGAAGGCGATTTCAGCTAGCACAGCTTTACCTGGACTTCTGTAAAACTTTTGGTGTGGTCCCCTACAACATCCTTCCCTCTAAATTGGGGAGAGATGGATTTGATGGGTGGACTGTTCAGTGGATGAAGAATTGATTGGATGGTTACAGCCAGAAGGGGGTGGTCAATGGCTCAGAGTCATGATGGACATTGGTGACAAGTGGTCTCTCTCAGGAGTCTACTTTGGGACCAGTGTTATTTAATATCTCCATTAATGACATGGATGGAGAGATCAAGGGCAGCTTCAGCAAACTTGTAGGTGACACCACGCTGAGTGATGCTGTTGACACACCTGAAGGGTGGGATGCCATCCTGAGGCACCTGGACAAGCTCAAAATCTGGGCCCATGTGAATCTCATGAGGTTTAACAAGACCAAATGCTGATGCTGCACCTGGGTCAGGGCAACCCTGGTATCCATCCAGGCTGGGATGAACAGATGAGAGCAGTCCTGCCCAGAAAGACCTGGGGGTCTGCTGGATGAGAGGCTGGACATGACCCAGCAATGTGCACTCACAGCCCAGAAACCACCCGTGTCTGCCTCCCGAGTTGTATTTATTATTAAATTAAATGTAGGTATTTATGCTTTAAACCACATCAAGTTCATCAAGTGATGAATTTCTAAACTAGGAATTTAATTTCTAGATTTAAGACATTTTTCACCTAGATTTGGGGGATGGGGAGAAAAACTGTGAAAATTACTGATTTGAAGAAATAATCAGAAGTGATGAGATTATATTAATGCTAAGATTTTTTTCCAATTCTCTTTCTTCATAGTCTCTCTAAGCAAAACAAGAGAATTTTTTACACAATCCTTGAGCTCTCACCACTGCTTGATTCTTCCAACATGACACCAGATGACTGGGCCAAAATTGCAAAGAAACTTGAGGTACAGTGAGGTACATTTTTCACTTAAACAAAACTAGAAGTATATCTAGTATACTTAGGAAAATAAAACAATTTAGTAGAACTATACATATATATATTTGTTTCTTTAAATGTAAAGTACCTTAATTAGTGACTTGCAAAGTAAGAAGTACTGTGCTTGCAAAGTTTGCAGAAATTTTATTTCATTTGAAAATGTTGTAAACTCCTTAAAGTTGCATTGTTCTTCCAAGGATAAGCCATGCCATAATTCCATACAATAAAATATATAGAAAAATTGCATCTGTGATTGAATAAGGTATGTAATATGTAGATTGATGTGTCCTAAAACATCGACTTAAATTCACTGTCCAAAAATGTTGAATAAAATCCTTAGGTAGCTTAGATGAAGGTTGCTCAGTTACATATCATTTGAGTATTCAGATAGCTTAATAGTTGGCTATAGAAAATAGTTGATATAGAAAAATAATTTAATGACTTTATGCCTTTCTTACTCTGGGCACACACGGACTGGACTAGCTTTGGCTTTGCAACCACTAGAAAAAAATGCTACTTAGGGTTAGGTTTCTCACAGTGGAAAATGTTTAAAGCCCTAGAAATTTCTGCATATACAGATAAATTCATTACATCCTTCTCTAGAATAAAAAATCAGCATTTCTGTGCTCCTGTCCCTTGTCTGAACTTAGCTGTGTGCTTTTAGAAAAAGTAAAACTGCAAAACACTTCAAATGCTTCACACCAGAAATCCATACATAGCTGACAGAAATAAATAACTGTGGGGCTAGGAAGATACTTCTCTTCCACTCTGTATTAATGTGCTTTATAGTGTAAATTCTCTTCTTCCACCATGCTGTAGCAATGCATGTGAACAGTTCAATAATGCAGGGAATGATGCTGAAGGTTCAGGTAACAGTCTTTCACCTTCAGGCTCTCTCATCCTGAAACCACCAAACTTGGGAGGTTGCTCATACTGTCAAATCCATCTTGCCCAGGCACAGAAGAGATGGAGCTGATGTGTACATGGAAAGTGTCTAGGATGAGCAGCTGGAAAAAGCATAGGGCTGAGAGAAAGCAGCAATCCCATGCTGAACAGGAGAGAATTTACCTTTTTTTTCTTATTGGCATATTAGATTTTATTACAAAAGAAGGTGGTTTCTTTTCTTGTACACAGGTTCTCTGTATGTTCTGTTTGTATAATCCAAATGAAGAGTGCTGAGAAGGCAAAAAAAGAAACCTTTCTACTCTCCAGGTTGTGTACAGACACTGCCACTTTGTGTTCGTCTTGGACATATGCCTGCCACAGCTGTAGCATGCTGATGATTTTCCAGACTAAAACATTCCAAGATGATTCTGTGGGATATCTCCTTAAATGGCATTCTTATCTTTTCCATTATGAAGCTTAAACCAAACTATGTTCTTTTGCATCTAATAAGGCTGAAAGAATTTGTGAGTGTGCTGATTTAGATAGGACAGGTGGCTATTTCTGTGCTCTTGGCCCTTCTTGAAATCTCCTTACGTTGTTGCTGCTTTAGTGAATGGTTGCAGCATGGTTTTTTCATCACATTGTAGTTTGGCCTGC
Organism: Acridotheres tristis; assembly: GCA_037013685.1. Taxonomy (NCBI): domain Eukaryota; kingdom Metazoa; phylum Chordata; class Aves; order Passeriformes; family Sturnidae; genus Acridotheres; species Acridotheres tristis. Next base: position 9,439,745 of record CM072892.1, on the reverse strand, counting down.
AGAAAGACCTTGCAACACTGGCAGTTGTTGTGTTGGCTTAGTTATTAGAAGAGATAAGCCCCTAAAACTTCCAGTAGGTAGCAACAGGTAGACAGACATAAGTATAAGTGAAGAAATAGCAAAAAGACAAGTAGGAACCTACAAATGAGTTTGGAGGTGACCTTATTATCAGGAGGTGCCAAGTGTGTGTGCCTAGTGTAACATGAGGAGTATAATTAAAAAGAAATCTTGTTTAAACCTCTTTTTTTCCTCCCCATGCTGGCACTTCATGTATCTGCTTAGAGTTCTGTGTAATCCTTTCCATGTTACCAAGTTACATTAGAGACATCAGCGTCTCTCCCTGCAGTGTTTGCTATGCCCATCATTTTTAAAGTAGCTGAACCAATTCCTTTTTTCTTCCAAAAGCCAGCAGATAACTATTGTCATAGGATGAGCAGTGTGATTCATGGCTTTGCATTAAAAAAAAAAACCCTACCTCTTGTGTGGAATTGTATGTAGATTAAAATTTTTATAAAATTCATTTTGATATTGCATGTGCTTGATAGTGTAAAGGCCTTCTCAAAAACCAGCAGGTGAATGTCCATTAATGAAGAAGAAACCTCTCCCCCAGGTTCTGCTATGGAAAGAATGGCTTTCCATCAGAAGAGGGCACTCTGACACTGGTAGTTTGCCTGTCTGCCATGGATTAAAGGGACTGTTTTTCCCCCTGTATAATGATAACCCTGGTTTGCCTAATCTGTTCCTGTAAATGGTGTAATCCCTAAAGTAAAAGCGGCAACAAGAAATCAGACTATACGACTAATTTGCATATGTTAACATTCCTGTTTAAAGCCATTGCTAAGCTTTTCTTAATTAGGAGTCTTCTGGTTTAAAAACGCTGCATTAATATGTATACACAGAAGAATCTCTTTGACTGTTCCATAATCAGAATTACTGGCTCTAGTGCTTAGTGTCCGATTAACCCTTAATTGTATTTAAACTGGAAACAGGGTAAATTTAGGAGGAGTTGTGTGTGCAGTATCCTATAAGGCATTGTGCTATTGCCTGCATCAGTGGAAGTAATGCCCTGTGTACCTCACCTGCTGGTACAGGTACAGGGCATTGCTTTAACAGTGTGAAAACTGTCTCTCCATCTCCAGGAGCACTACGAGAAGTACGATGGTTTTGTGATCCTGCACGGTACTGATACTATGGCATACACAGCTTCAGCCCTGTCCTTCATGTGTGAGAACCTGGGCAAAACTGTTGTTCTGACAGGATCTCAGGTAATGGAATTAATTTGAAGTTGAAGCAGGAATCCTCATTTTTGGTTTTTATATGCAGAACTTGACTGTTTCCTGATTATCGCTGTACACCTTAGTGTAGTGCAGGCCAGGTCCCTGGCCAGGGTGAATGGTCACAGTGCTCACAGAAATAAGTGAGAAATGATGGGCTCACCAGCTGAGGATCTGCCCCATAATTTTATAATTAATGACTTCACAACTCTATACCAAATCAGACCAGGAGTTCATTATGGCTGGGGCCAGATGCTTCAGAAAAAGACATAAGAGCTTGTCATTGGCCATTGTGTATTAATCGGTTTATATGAGAAGCATTTTTCCAGCCTCAGGTGGCCACTGGTTGTCAGCTGTCTTCTTTTCTTTAAAAGCCCTGAAGCTTAGTATTTTTTACTTCATCAGTTATCTCAATTTACATTACTCATTGTTGCATTCTTTATAATTAAAAAAATAAACTTGAAGCATGAGATGCATTTTTGATTATTTCTGTTTCACAAAGCATCTAATATGGTCTGTTTTCTTTCCTCTAAAGACTACATTTATTAATTTTTATTCTCTTAGCTGGAGATCAGCCTTTTGCATATTGTCTGAAGGGGAGGGGTTGTCTTACTAGAATAGCTTGCTTGAGTGTAAAATACTGCTCTAATCACAAAGGAAAGATGAAGCATCACATTGTAAAATTCCCCTCCCCAATTCATAACTTCCCTTTCACATGTGGTCTATTTGAAGTCAAAATACAAAAGTCTAGGAAGGAGTAGGCTCCTACTTGCTGTCTTGACGTGGAGCAGCCTAGTCGTGATACATCAGCCTAGGTTTTACTTTCTTTTTGGTTTTATTGCTTGGAGAGCTATCTGACATATAATCCAGCAAGGGAGCATGTGATTTTCTTTTTAATAATTGCTGAAAGAAGCACTCTCTTTTAATAAAGAGGCAGTCTGAAAAGGCATGGAAATCATCACTCAGCAGACTAAATTTCTGTTTTTAATCTTGCCCTTTTCTGTCAGTAATAACCTGCTGGCTCAGTTTTACTATGCTATGAGGAAAGATAGTGCAAGAGAGCTGTTGTGAAGCCCATAGTGACAGTTCTGTATGTTCTGGGAGTGTTGCTTTTTTTCTCTATCATCACTTCTCCTATGCTCAGTCACTTTTAACTGTGCCTACTTGCTAGTTTTTATATTTTTCTTGAACCAGTGTTAATATTCTTAATCACATGAGAAAAATCTCTGTATTAGTTTTTAAGCACTTAAATCACAAAATTCTGTTAAGCAGAGGGAGAAGTCTTGCCATCTGTTGCAGTCTAAAATAGTTTGGGTGAAGAAGGAAAACTTTTTCTTTTATAAATCATTGTTGCATAAATTATTCATGTATTTGTATTGCATAAGTTGGACTCATTTCTTCTGCTATGTAGGCTTTACATAAGGGCCAGGGTGTAATTCCAGTCTCTGCTCTTCAGGTGCCCATTTATGAGCTGCAGAACGATGGCCGAGACAACCTTCTGGGTGCTCTGCTGATGGCTGGGCAATTCGTGATTCCTGAGGTCTGTTTGCCTGGGAAGACCATCTAAGAAGCTGCATTTCTCCCTCTAGCCAGGACACAAATACAAAAATATCTGGTAGGCAGTAAGGAATTGCACTTAAGCAGGAAGATGAATGGATTCCAGCTGAGGTATCAGTGCTTGCATGGCAAAGCACGTGCTGTTCTCACATTGGTCATATTCCATTTGCCCAAATGCAGTCTAGAAAGACTCTCAAATCTGAAACGTGCACTGCAACAGACTTGAAACTAGAGGTACTCTTGTAAGTATGTGGGATCTGAAACACTTGTCTGTTCTTTAACTGAATGTTACTTTGAACTTCTCCAGTTGCAATAGAACTGTAGGAGTGTCTTCTAGCTCTGTTCCTGAAGACTGAAGTGTTGAGAGTGATTCACCTAATGAACATGGAGGTACCTCCATAGTCTCAGCACCCTGCTGTTTGTGCTGTGCAGCCCAAAACTCAGAGAGAAAATGGGTCAGGTTGTACCTTGTTTTACTTCTGCCATGCTCCCAAAGCCAGTTCTTGTAAGACAGCAGCAACAGCTGACTGGCCAAGATCTTAATAACTGATAAAACTTTGAGGTATCTCTTTTCCTTCAAGTTGACAAACTTTAATAGACTTGAGGAGGAACATAATTATTTATGCGTGGTATCTCTTGAAAGTTATCCTCATTTTCACCAGGTCTCTTTTTTATGTTTTGGACTCTGAATTTATGCATAACTCATGAATTTATTAAAAAGTTCACACTGTTTCTTTCCTCTGTCTCTGAAGTGGACTCAAGCAAATTTGGTGTCTCCTAGAGTAAGCCTCATGAGAGGATTATGAAACTAGTTAGCACTTAACTTCTTTTGTTCTTAAATTCTTAAACCAATGTGTGACAGATGTGCCAACACTTTTTGAAAGGGTTAGACTTGTAAACATCTACTAGCTTCTGAATTGCTTTAAAGATTTAGAAAACACGTTATAAAGGACGGACTACAGTATTTATCTACAGCATCTTTTAATTACTGGCTTATTCATAGACCTGTTTCTTTACTTGTCTTGCAGGTGTGCCTGTATTTTTATAATAAACTGTACAGGGGAAATAGGGTGACTAAGGTGGATGCTGGGAGTTTCAATGCCTTTTCCTCACCTAACCTGCCTCCACTTGCAAATGCTGAGGTTGATATTACAAGTAAGCAACATCATCTCTTAAGCCGTGTAATTTATGCCGCATGCAATAGAACTGTAGCTGAAAAAAAACTGTGCTTATGTAGTTGAAATGTCGTTTTTAAAGTCAAATATCTTTGAAAGTCCTGTCTGTAGCTCGACTTCACTTCATCTGCTCTGAATCTGTTTAAATATTAGTAAGGCTGAGACTTTGTGACTCAACTGCATTTATCTATTGAATATAGATGTGAGCTAGGCTGACTTTGACTAAAGATCCAGACTAACCAGAGGGAATGTTGCCCCTGTGTCAGGGAAAAAGCTTGTTCCAAAGATAAAATGAGGGAGTTAGGACTGAAAGAACAAAGATTTTCATCTCATTAATGACCATGCTGGGCTCCGAAATTGGGGAAAAAAGTCATTGCAGAGTACTTGCAGCTTCAACAGATTTTCTGTTGCATGTCATTGTGTGAGATTTTTTACTGGATATTTAGGACCTGCCTGAACTGCAAACACACTGAGAACAGCAGACCTAAAATATGTGAAGTCTTTTTTCCCTGAACTTACTCAGGCTCCCTGTAATTTTTCTGTGGCTGTTTCTTAAGAAGGGGAAAAACTACCTGAAGATTTCAGTACCCATTTGCAAAGTCATTAAATGACTGTTCTTGGATAAATGGCACCCTTGCTTTGGAGAGGAGAGAAGAGATACTCATTTGGAATCTAGCCAAATGAGGACTGGCCAGAAAACATACTAAAGGACAGTTTTAAAAACCATGCGAGCTGCTTTTGTAGAGATTAGGTACTAAAAAGGAGTAGGACTTGGTGACAATCTCTATTATTAGAAAAAAAAAATGGGAACAGTTCCTGAATTCTTCAGCTAAGTGCCATTAGTGGCTGCAGGAGACCTAGCCCTGTGCCATGCAATGTGCCATTCTGAATGGATACTACTGCTAGAGAAAGGCACTCTGCAATCTGGAACAATAAACTCCTCTCTTCCACCTAATGAGTGGCAGTCACTTAACAAAGTTTCAGGATCAAAGTGCTATGTTTGCAGTAGCCGGATGCAAACTGAGGAAGACTGTGGAATACTGTAGTTGTCTGTAAGACATCTCTCAGTTAGAGAGTCTGCCACTTGTGCTGTGTCAAATAGGTTGTCTCTGACAATGCTGACAGTTGATTGTTGTAGTAAATCGGGGAGAATCTTCTTTCTTGGGATTTTATGAACTGCATCAAACAGGGTATGAATAAATTCCGTTTACTGACCGATCAATAAGGAAATCAAGCTGCATGCTATTCCTCTCTTGGATTTGAATGAACTGTTTTGTGATTCCTTGTCTGGAGTAGAAAAATGAGAATGTTATTAAGCACTTCCCATGGCCCATGTTGGGACCCATTATCTTTTCAGTAAATGCCTCATTGGGATCAGTGGGGATCTCTGATTTAAAAACTGATGGTGTGATAGGCTCTATTTTTATTTGCTTCAGTTGATTACCCAGTTAGGATAGCATCATTTATCCAAGATGACGGTGTCACTATTGAAGGATTGTTTCATTTTGAAAGAACATAGTTTATAGTAAGGGCAGTCTACTGGTGCTGCTTTATTTTGTCCAAAGTAATTGAAACATCTCTGTCTCTCTTGAGTTTGCTTGAACAGTCCATGTATGAAGCTTTCACGGAGACAAGGAACCACTTGGGCTTTTAAAAACAAACCAAACAAATCTAGCATCTTTTCACTTTTTTTTTTTTTCCGAATGACTTTATATAATATGTCTTAATCCTCCTGTACACAGGGCTGACTCTGGCTGATTCAGCATTATGGAGAGCAGCCCGAGGATGCCAGGAGGAGTAGGCCATTGCAGAAACTCTTCCTCAGGTCCCCTGGTTCTAACAAAGCTGGGAATGAAAATTCCAAGGAAGCGGAAGGGGAGAGGTGGCAAGATGAAGTAAGTGGGGAGTGTAGTGGATTGGTGCACAGGAATGAGAAGACATGCTGTTCATGGCTCAGCAGAGCATATAAAGGCAACAGTCTACTTCAGAGCTAGAGAGGAGAGAGAGAAGCTTAATCCTCTTCCCTCCCTTACCCTTCCAGCTCTCTTCTTCATTTATGATATCCATTTTTTATCCTGTTCCCTTTTCAGATGAGGCTCCCAGGGGATTCTAATCCCGTAACTGGCTGTGTTCTCAGCCAGATCCTTAGCTGTATTAGGAATGCCTAGGAGTTGTGTTAACCAGTTCTAGTTGAGCAGATTTATCAACTTTCTTAGGCCTTTCAACTTAGCATGAGAAACTCCTGTAAGAAATGAAAAATTCTGGCCTACTCCTGAGCTGAGTAAGAAACCCAGTGCTGATGGGAAATACTTTTTGCAGCAGAATCAGAAATATCTGTATTAATGAACAGTATAGAAATAATAAGAAATATTTCTAAAATCTCAGAGCTTATCAGATAAAATACATTACCTGAAAACAGGAGAGACAAGGAAGATTATTTCTATTGAAATCTTTAAAGATTCTCAGTATATTTTGTAATTGATTGCTTTATTCCTGATTGTTCTAATGAATGACACATGAAACTTGCTTTGTTACTATGGCTGGAATTTCTTCATCACACATGCGTGTTACTTCTGGGAGTGGTGCACATGTACAGGACCATACGATGACAGAACCTGTGCAGGGGACAGAGCCTGTGTGGCTGTGCGTGCAGATGTGGCACAGCAGCAGACAGTTAAAGGCCCTTTTGAGTTCATCTACCCACAAATCTCATTAGAGAGAAGATATTAGTCACTGGCCAAGTGTGCATCTTGGTTGGTTATTTGTATAGAAAGCCCAGGTCATTTCTGTATGAAGGCATATACCAGCTCTCTTTACTGGAGTGCTTTTGGTCCCCATCCCTGCTCCCTTCTAAGCAGGCATCTTGACTGTTGACTGCAATACCAGTCGGTTGAAATATTCATTCCCAAAGATGTATATTGATTGTTTTATAACAAAATGCCAAGAAAGAGGGTCTGTGCTCGTTTGCCTCCTGCAGGAGTTCACAGCCATAGGTTGGCCTGTGCTCCCCACCCCTTGGCCGCTGCTGCGAGTCGCAATGAACACTGGGGCAGTTTATATAATGGTAGGGCTTGCCCATAGCCCTGCAGAGAAGGATGAGAAGAGAGCCCTGCTGTTTGTCTGCAGCTCTGCAATCAAGAAAAGCCGTATTTCTTGTTTGATTTCATAACTCGGAATTCAGTCACCACTCCTAAGGGAGGTGTCGCTCTGAGTTGCTGCTCTCCTGTTATAAGCTGAAACCTGTACTGTGACATAGGCTCTGTTTAACAACAGGGGGATTTGCTGCTTTCTGATCTGTGTAGAGTTACTTTTATTTTAAGTCAGGTTGTATTTGTTTTGCACTAACCCAATCACCATATTTTGTGTATGTGCGTGAATAAAGCTGCATAAGTTAAGGATATAAATTTCTGGCAGTAATTTTACAGGCTATAGTGTTTGGTATGGAGGGAAAGATTGGAAATATCAGACTATTGTTTATGTGATGGTTTGGTTTGGGAAAGTAAACAGAAGGCCTTAATATCTTGAATGCAGTCTCCTTGAATAGAGCAATCTATCCTAAGCCGTTATGAGTACAGTATATAAATAGCCATTTCTTCTTTATTTTATGTACACTGCTTTAGAAACGTTCTTTCTGCTGTGCCATACCAGTAGCTAACTTGTGTTTGTTCCTTACTTTTGCATCCACATTTACATGATGCATTGTGCTGTATCAGTTAAACTCTTCACAAGCACATGCCACCCAAGTCAGAGCAGGTTACTGTTTTCCATGCTGTGCCAAAACTGAGTATCCCTAATGAATGACTCTTTCCATAAGATAAAAAAGAGTTGTGAAACCAAGAGATGCAGCTTTTTATACTTCACTTACTTGTATATAAATTTCTTACTTAAGAACTGTTAGTTTTTCTTATGTTCTTGGGTTTTTTAACAAAAAAAGAAGATTGCTGTGTGGTATGACACAGCGAGACAGCTGGTTTATTCAGTATGATCAATGAAGATGCTTGAACTTACCTATGTGACATAAATACTGTTCCTTTTTGGGGATTTAAACTTTGAGACGGAGGATGCAAAGGGTGTGTTCTAATTTCGTTTTTCTCCTGCGTGGTATCCTGCCTCACTTAGAACAGTTCTGAGTAGATCTGAGATGAAGTCAGTTTTCTATGTAAATTTGTTTGACTTCGGCTCTTGCATCATATTTGCCTTTTGTTCTGCCTTTTAGACTTGTTTGGCAAATGGAAAACTGACATCTCTGGAGTCTGCAGCACCAAATATGTTATGTAGGCTGACGAGATTCATGACCAAGCGAATGTTAACTCAGGGGCAGGGCAATCTTTATCTTCTTTTTAATATAATTTGGAATTACATCACTGTACTATGTCTGCATGCATTAAATTTATCTTGGAGATGTTATTTGGTAGAGCATACTCCAAGAGTACAGGTATAGGCCTGGTGTAGGTCTGACTTCTAAACCTGTCCTCTGATCTCTTTCCTTGGTCTTCTGCTTTTGGCAGTGTCTTAGTGCTCCATGCCAAGGCAGGTTTCCTCAGTTCATTCTTCAAGTTGGTTACAGGCATCAGGGATGCTCACAGTTGCCAAACGTAGTAGAATGCATTTGTGAAGTTTTGGCAGGGACTCCTACCTTATGGAGGATAAAAGAAAAACAAGCTGTGATAAAATTTTATTGCCATGCCTTCTTATAGAGGAGGCTGCTTTTAAAGAATTAACCTGTTTTTTTGAAGGCTTAGAGGAATGGATTTGTTGCTAAACAGTGCTGCTTCTTAAAGCAGAGTGTTCACGTTGAATGTGGTTAGCCAGGCCATATTCATGCAGAACAAATGCACAGGCTCTGCACTTCCCTGGGTTCCTCCTCCTAAATGCCTCTGGAAAGCTTTTGGAGGCCTTTGAGAGCTACTTGGATAACTACTAAGTCCAGCCAGGCAATTTCAGAATCAGGCAAGACAGCTTAAAAGGAAGGAAGGAAGGGAGGGAGGGAGGGAGGAAGAAAGGAAGAAAGAAAGAAAGGAAGGAAGAAAGAAAGGAAGGAAGAAAGAAAGGAAGGAAGAAAGAAAGGAAGGAAGGAAGAAAGAAAGAAAGAAAGAAAGAAAAAGAAAGAAAGAAAGAGAGTCTATATTTCTATTCTCCCACTCCCAGAACAGTAGGAATCCATGTGCTGAACTGTGACAGGATACAGGATGGACAAAAAAAGGCCAAGCCAACTGCTTGTGACCTGGTTAATGGTGTGTGGCAGTTTTTAGAAAGAGCGGAGGCTCTAGTTGCTGACAGGGAAGGAAAGTTCATGGAGTCTTATAGGAGAATGCTATTTTCTATCCTGACTTAATGGATTGTGTAGTTTTTAGTATCTCTGGTAATGTGACAGTACAGCAGGCTTCAATGAAATCTTTTAAATTTATTCTTGATTTTTTTTTTGGAAGTGGCTATCTGCTGATTGCAAGAAATTGCAACAGTAATTGGTGTGAGTAACTCTCCGCATGGCTGAGAGCAAGTCGGTATTATGCACGCAGATCTTTTATCTGTCTTGCTGCTTGGGAGTTTCTCCAAAATCTCAAAAGCTTAACTCATGAAGGGGAAGCAGGCAGCTTTACAGCATGGTCTATTTTCATGGAGGCACGACGCTCTGAGCTATTGGCTGCTGTTTGTTAAACCTCTTCCACTGCCTTGTAGGAGCCGTCAGTGTTACCAATGCTGCACTCCTACACTGAAGTAGTAAAATTTTGAAATCAATAATGCATGACTTGGCTTCTAATAATGCAACACAAACAAACTATTAGTTAAACAGCTGGCTTCTGGCTCTAAATGTATAATCGGAGTTAATTGAATCCTTGCTATTTTATTTAATCGTTAATAACTACCTAATAAACTCTGAGGTGATTAGCGGCAACAGTAACTGCATTTGTCATCTCTTACGTCTGAGAAGATCAAAGTCTGTTTTCCAAACATGAATCCAGGCTTGTGTCAGGCCAGCTACATAACAGTGAAGTTCAGGTCAGTGTATGACAAGTAAATATCTCACCTATGCCAGACCAGCTGCTAATTCTTCTGTCTTAAATGTGCCTTCATTTCCTCTTTAAAAAGTTCATTGTCTTTCATGAATCCCCTGCCTAAGAACAATCTTAAAAGCAGAGTTGTAAGCATGAAGTATTACAAGTGTACTCAATACCATGTCCTAATATTAAATTTAAAAGGCCATTTCTCTTAATAGTAAACTGGGAAACAGTTTGGAGAGCCAATACCACAAAGAAATTTCGAGTTCACACCAACATGAACAGGAATGTTGGACTTCTGAGGATCTTCCCAGGAATCACCGCTGCTGCTGTAAGTGTCACCACTTCATTTTGGAAATGGGTGAAGTGAAGCTCAAATACTTGTAGGAAAGCTGCATTGTTTGGAGCACTGGTTGGGGTTTGAAGGGAAGTGAAAGGATGTGTCTTCTTCTGATAAGCATTTTTTAAAAAATATTGGGGCATTCAAAGACTATTTTCATATGTCATAAATGATAAAAGCTTTTCAAATATCTTTTGTATAAACTGTGTGGGCTCTGGAACTTACAATTAATTTCTTATCGGGGCTCATAAATAGGTCAAGTGTGGTTTTCTAGACAGATGCAAGCTACAGTGACTAGGGAAATATTATCCTTGTGCATATTGAGGCATATTAATAGATATCTTGTCAAAGAATAGACAATATGGTGGGTGGAGTGTGATTATTTCTACAACTCATGTTTCTTTTTCAAGGTTCGTTTTGTCTCACACTGATGGTTCACATGACCCTCAGCATTCATACAGAGCTAAAAATGAAAAGTGGGATTTTGGTGCTGAAAAAGAAGTGGGATTTTTTTGTCTTTTGAAATTATTTTGCAGACTGTGATTTTAAATAAATTAGTCTTTAAGTTTTTGTCTAATATTAGTTCCATTAAATTGACAGGTCTTTTGTGGCTCTTACCTATTAAAATTGAATCCAGTCGTTTAAGCAGCACACCCCAATTATATCACTATTCTTTTTAGGTGAATATGAACAGATGGAAAGACAGAGGGGTGGTATATTTGCAATAAAACTCCAACTGCATAGTTAGCCTCATGGGGGTTTACAGTGTATTGCATTTAGCATATGTGATCAGCAAGGAAACATCTAGGTTGTTGAAAATACATCTTTCTAGGAAGAGAACTTTCCTAGACATTCTGTTACAACATTCTCTTACAGTGAGGCACAATATCTATTTCAATACCAACTGGCCCAAAATATATAAGTGTCTCTGAGTTAAATCAATTTGGTTTGGGATTAAAAACCTTCATGCTTCATTAGAATGTTCTTTCCTGAAAGGTGAAACACTCTGTCTCTTAGGCAGACATTGGTTAACAAAACTCTTTGCTAAAGCAAAAAAATCTGGGCAGGGGTGTGGAGTTCTAATCTCAGTTAATAATTCAACATTTATTTCATAGGTGTAACTGTACCTTTTTGTTGCACCAAACAGCCTGTTAATGGCACTTGAACAATAGCATCCTTTTTCACATCAGCTAATGACTGTACAAAACAGTTTACTGTTTTAAAATCTAACCCTCTAGAAATTTTAAAGGAAGGCAGAGAGGGAAAGTCTCATTTTTTTTAAAGCTTATTCTACAGTCTCGCTTATTGCAAAAGGGAAGCACAGAAGGATGTAAGAAGACTGTAAGGCATGAGAGCCTGGATGGAAGACTATAGCAGGAATAGACCACTTTTAAAAATGCTGTACCATACGTGAAAATTTTAAGGATGACTTAAACACACCTTTTGTCTCTGTTCCCTGTTTTGTCTTTAACCAGGTAAAAGCGTTTCTTCAGCCTCCAATTGAGGGCATAGTACTCGAAACTTATGGAAGTGGCAATGCCCCAGACAAGAGAGAAGATTTGCTGGAAGAACTGAGGAAAGCAGCTGAACGCAAAGTGGTGATTCTGAACTGCACCCAGTGCTTACGTGGGGCTGTTAAAACAGTCTATGCAACAGGACAGGTGAGGAGTGTGCAACCATTTCATTCCCCACTGCTGTATAAAAGAAACATACTACTGATACAACTTGCTTTAAACTTCCAGTAGTCCCAGCATACAAAACCAGGTTTATTAACTGTAAAGTTGTTGCTCATAAAATAACTACATCTGAAAAATCTTAAGCTGGAAGCATTTAAACATATATCTACAAACAAGATCCTGTTACTCCTGGTCTGAATGGTCAAAACAGGCAACACAAATCCCAAATTAGTGATTGCTCACTCTTGTCATGTGCAGTACTCCAGGACACTTTGCATTAGATCTGTAGAATCTCTCTCAGAGGAATTACATTGATCTAAAAGCTAGCTTAGGGGTCAGATGATCAAATAAAATAGTATTTGATAGGATAACAGTTGCTTAGCTACAGTGTAGGAGCATGAAGAAAGCCTGTAGATGCAAGCAATATTCCAAATCCCTGTTCTTTATTTGACTGGAAGTACAACTGAATTCAGGGCGAGATTGGAGAACAGTATCTAAGGAATTGTCTGTATTAAAGAATGGAAATCAGTTTAGTTTAAACCATGAGGGTTGGCTTAAAGCAGGTTTTGTGTACATGCTGTTAATATTCAGGGCATTTTGTAGTGTGTTTCTCAGCTGTTTACCAAAACACAACATCATTGGGACTACTAAGAGCACAAAGCCGTATTAGAATATGTGCTGCATGTATTAGTGTGAGGGAAGCTGGTTTAACTGGCCTTTAGAAAAGGACCAGACACTACATAGCCAAGAAGCACTACCAGAGGGTGACTCATCCTCTTGGACGCCTGGTTTTGTTGGGAGCAGTCACTCATGTAGAAGAGCCAGCCTCTTCTTTGACTGCATGGCAAACCTAAATACCCCAGTCTGGTGCTGAAACCTGCCTCTTTTAGTTTTGATTTTGACACAGCTTTAGATAATATTTGCACAAAATCTGTTTTGAGGAAAAGAAAAAGGAGATTGTAAGATTTTCTTTATACCTCCTTAGTATCCAAACTTGGTATTTTCTGATATGGTCAATTATTTGGATATTGGTAAAACTTTTGCATAACTAAATGGAGATGTTTTGAGAATTAGTAATTTTTGCAGAGATCCCATGCTTTGTAGCAAATACTGTAGGAATAGGCAGAATATATGGAACAGCTCAATTGAAAGGGAAGCAGCAGTTAAGTCAATAAAAGACACCAAAATTATATTTGAAAAACAACATGAAAATGAACCCTAGATTGTTTGTGATCTTATGCTTGAAATGAACTGCTAAAATGTATGAAAAGAAGAAGAAAACCCCTCTCCTATGCTCTGGTTAAAAGATTCTCCAAGTAGACATCTAAAACGGTTTTTTGCACTCTGATCCAGACTGTTGATATACTGAATTGAAAGATTCTGCTCAGGTCTTACTGAACCACTTTAAGACTGTGTGGAAATGTGTTCCCTTCTGGCTTCCATTTTTTTATATGGAGTTTGTACTGTTGCTTCAGCATCAGTTGTTGGAGATTGCCTTGTTTTCTTGGCATCCTTTGAGGAGAACACTGACCAAGACAAGTCCTACAAAATTACTTCACACTTGTTCTTTCACTGCCTTCTCCTTTTCATTAGGAGCTGCTCAGTGGAGGAAGCATCATGAGTGAATGCTGTAAAGTTGCTCTAATGTTAATTTTACTTTGATTTTTCTTTAAATGAAATATTTCAAAGATCTTTTCACATGGCTAGGCCAGTTTTTACTCATTCGAGCTAGTCAGGTAGGTCAGCTGAGTCCCTGGCTTCCCTTGAAGTGTTTGTTTTAATTAACTGAATGTCTGGCCTCTGATCCAGCCACACAGTAGAAACTTATAATTGAGAGGAATTTAGGTATAGGAAGGAAGCTGGGAAATCCCTTCCTCCTCCTCTTTCACAGACCCCCTGAAAAAGCCCTAACTGTTCTTTGCTTAGCTTTGCAGTACAGAAAGTATTTCTTACCTTCTCTATATATGGTTTCCCATGGGACTTAAAAAAATGTTACTCTGGGTCTCCCAGAGGTTGTTAATGAGCTAATTAAGGCTCTGTATCTTGCTGAAAATATTTGTTAAGCCACAACAAGATTTTAAGATGAAGCTTGTATACAAGATAACTAAAAGTAAAATGCAGTGCAAAGAACCGAGTTCAGGATGATTTACTGTGAGGCATCACATTATGGCAAAAAAGGCAATCTGTGACTTGCCCAGGTACAGTTTAATGACAAGAGATCTGAAATCTCCTTTGTCTTTGCTGTCTTGTACACTTACAACGCTTGCTGATCATAGCAAAGATCCTTCTTCTTTTTGCTTTTGTTCAGACATTTCATTTTTTTAACTACCAGAAAGATAAGTTTAAAAGGTCATCTTTTTCAGTTGTTCTTGTCAGAACTGTGCAAATTACGTATTTTAGTTGTATCTTCTAAATCATACACTGCTAGTGCAGCCTGTAAGGATCTGAAAGCACTCCCGCTGTGAGCACACTGTAGTGCTGGAATTCATCCAAAGCAATGCCCCATAAAAGAATGGTAAATATGTCTGTGTGAGAACAGCCTACTTGGCAGTGTTCAAAATGCCACTGGGTTAAAACAGAGTAACTGCAGCTTTTCAATAAAGGGAATCTGACAACTCTGCAGATAGCTGATATGGACCTGTAACCTTTCCCTTTTAGCATAGTAAGCGACCGTGGCAAGCATTTGGTGGAATTCTTCAGTGTTATTGCAGGAAAAGGAATTTAAAGTAAAAGTTAACTTACTCAGATTGCTCTAGTATTTGCTTGGTATTTGATAACTAAAAGTACAAAAATTACAGTAGGAGGAGCAAGAGAGTGGAGGCTTGGCTGCACACTGCATTCTGTGCAGCTACTCCTCTTCTGTATGTGCAGGTATTTCTGAATGCTATGCTAATTAGAATCATTATTCCTTTTTATTCAGACTCTCGCTGATGCTGGAGTAATTCCTGGAGGTGATATGACACCAGAGGCAGCCCTAACTAAACTGTCATACACGCTCAGCAAGAGAAACCTTAGCTGGGAGGAGAAGAGGCAGGTAAATATTTCAGTGTGACCTTGAAAGACTTTAAATTTTGCATCTACTGTGCTAACTTCTGCTTAGCTTCATTCCTTGAGCTTTTCTCTTGCATTTAAAAGCTGTTGGTTCCAGAACTGTAATGTGAACAGCCCATGTTTTTTTCTTATGGAAAATACTATTAAGCAAACAAATGTATGAAGATAGGGAGAGAAAAGAATTCTCTGCATAAGTCAGGTGAAGACCACGACTAAGCCATACAAATGCCATCTTTAAATGGTAGTAGTCTAGCTTGGACACTTCTGTACTGAAAACTCTATGTGGAAATTCTTATAGGAGACAGAATCCCAACCCTACTGAAGTCAGCAAAGATCTTGTCACTGATCTTACTGTGGTGAAGATTTAATCCCAGACTCATTCACACAAAGCTTATTCTGAAAATAAATATTGCCTACAGCCTCTTCCTTTACAGCATTACTCATAACAGTATTAGATTTTCTTTCTCTAAAAGGAGATACACTTTATAATACATAAAAAGTAGAGGATTATTCTAGAACCAGTTGTAACTCTTCTTAAAATCGGAGTCCCTTTAACAATGTTCTTGCTGGTCATTGATTGCTTAATCAAGGCTTTTTTTCCCTGCAGGTTACATAACTGTTTAATCATGTTCCTTTTATACAAGGAACATATAGCTATGAATTAGATAAGGGAGCAGCAGTCTGCAGGAATGCATGAATTTCTGTGTTTGTATGCAGTGAAATCTTAATCCTGACACTTTCTGAGATGACATCATGATGAGTCACTCTCCAGACTTAACACTGTAGGCACATGTGTATCTCAGGATGGTGCTTTGTATTTATTAAAACCATAACAAACCAAATCATTCTTTTATTCTCCACATCTTCCAACCAGCAGCAGCTCTTGAGACAAACATATTTGGATACCTGTGATGCTAAGTGTAGCGGCTGGAAGTACCACTTACTGTGCTTAGACACAGTTTCAGCCTCTGAGCTTGCAGTTGTTTGCTAAAGCTGAGAAATGGAAGGAGGAGGAGCTGTGTGCGTGAGGATGCCCAGAACATGCTCTGTGTAAAGGACATGCCTGGCAGATGACACAGTGCTGTGAGGACCAGGGGTATTGGATGTGTTTGCACTTCAGAAACCCCAGCTCTTCAGTGATACCCCTCTGGCATACTCACTGACCCTGGAACATACATGCACTAGCTTGCTTTTTTTTAATGCAGGCTTTAATCTTCTTGCACAGTGGATTTTATTTGACCTGGGACAGGAGAAACCTTCCCAGCTGGCGTCTTGCCTGGGTGTGTGAGTTAAAACTTAATTTGAGATCCAGTTTGCTGAGGTGAGATAGCTGACTTACTCAGGTGAGGATTTGATGATAAGTGTTTTAGGTACCATGTCACAAGATAATTCTGCGTTTTCATGTGCTGCCCTTTGCATTGTGCTACACAGTGTTTGTGTGTGGTGTGCTGGACCTCCTTTATAGGGTTTGAAAAACAAAATAACTTTTGCAATTTCTTTGAGTTATGCAGGATTGGTTTCCTCATTTGACTCATTGTACAGACCCACAAACAATTGTGCTGGCACAGCTAAGGGAATAGCATGCTGCATTGCCTGGGCAGGAATGAGTTACAGAGCCCAGGAGAAGAAGAAAGCCTGGAAATATGTTGTCTGTGGCAATATCTTCAGCTAAACATATCACCAAACAATAGTCTCCCAAGAGACAGAAGCTCTCCTGAAGCTGGCGTGGTTATTTTAGGATTCTTTTTCAACATGAAGAGTGAGGAATGTGCCCCCAGACACATACAAATGTCTGAAGAGCTGGTAGGACTGAATAAGGCACACAGGGTTTTGCACTGGGTGCGTTTAGCACAGGTGCCAATTGCTAAGGTTACTTGTGTAAAGCAATGATCTCAACCTGTCAAATTCTAAAACTGTGCCAAAGCAGTTGGTATCCTCTGAGTTACATGTAGATGGGACTCTTCCAGCAGACAGCTATGGTGTTGTCAGCTCTTGGAGGGTTTTTTTAATAAAGGGCATGCCTAGACATAAGTAAACCTGGGGCATTCCTCCTGCCAACATCACATCTGTTTCTTGCAAACTTTCACAATCCTGCTTTTTAAAATTCTAATTGAAATAACTATGTGCTTTATAGCTGCATCAGCAACCTTTCCTGAAAGAGTGCCCGTGTGTAAAATTGTCAGAATTGAGGAAACTAGTTGCTTTTTCTTGATGACTGGCTTCTATCTATGTTCTCCAAGATTCCCAGAATCTGTCGTTTAGAGTATTTTCATTTCTTTATTGCCCTATTCAAGTACTTTCTACACATGAATTGGCTGACCTTTCTACATTTTGATTTGGTCTTTTTTCCCAGTTATATTGGAGGCACCCATCCTGCAAACAGTTACATGGCTGTTTGGATACTTAATGACTGGTACTACTGCAGATTTTCTGCATTCAAAGCTGGATCTATGTCCAAATTTTAAGACAATCAGGGCTAATGGAGCTGTTTGAAAACCCATGGAAATACATGACTGTCTACAGGCAGCACTGGGCTTTGTTTTGAGGTCTATGTACACAGTCTGTGTAGGAGTCCTGAGGTTTGTGAATGCTGGCAAGAGGCAGCATTTCAGAATATTCTGGTCTTAAGCCTCACTCTGCTCATTACTCATTATCTTTGTGTTTTTAAGTATGTTGCAGCTTACCCCACTAGGGAACTTTTGTCTGCATATTCTAAAATTTGGGATGTTTTGTTATGTGTTTATTTTGATTTTCTTTGCTTTGGAAGAAAGTTTTGTTTGCCTGTCTCTCTCCCTCCTTTGTCTTTTTAAACGTGCAGTCTGCATGGGACAGTAACTATTTCTTTAATCTTTTGTCTGCATTCAATTAGTTTCCATAATTTTCTCCAAACAATTTTCTAACTTGATTCTAAGGTTTTTTTATTAGACTACCACCATATTTTTCCTCTGCTAACAAAGGGTTTGATTGCTTGCTTTTCAGATGCTGAGTGAGAATCTAAGAGGAGAAATGACTGTTGTACCCACAGGAGCCAAGATCTCTTTGAGAGATAGCAAGTTTATTCAAGTGATTGCCAAATCTCTAAGTATCAGCAGCAAGGAGGTATATACTTAAATATTTAAAATTAATATCATGTATAGCTGTAAACTGAGTTAAATGAGCCTAGATTAAAGACAAACAGCAAAGCTGAAAGAAAATTGGCATATGGAGTTAGGGAGAAAGGACACAATGAAAATTCTATAACTAAAATGTTTTCAATTAAAAACATATTAACTTCTTCCCCCCCCTCTTTGTAGCTCTATCTTGGGATTATTTTTTTGGCTGGCTGGTTGCAATAACAAGCCTCAGACAGATGCTCTAATTCAGGGTATTGATGATATAAAAAAGTGCTTTGTATTTTTCTGGTCAAATGTATTGACAGTTTGGAGCAATCCAAATAATAATGGGTAAAACAGCTTAATTGTACATGCAGTCATAGAAGGCTAATACTAAGGAAGCACTGCACAAGTGTAATTTGTGGTGTTTAGTCCCTCCCAATTAGAAAATATAGTATAAATTAGATAATATAGTACTGGTTGTACAAATACTCACTTTTCTCTTGACTTGGGTTCAGGGAAAATGAGATTTTTATTAACTAATGAATACTGAATGCATTCTTTAGTTCTGTTAACTAATGAATACTGAATGCATTCTTTAGTTCTTCTTTAGTAAGCATGAGAAATGGGAGAATATTCAGGGAGCCTAGGAAGCTTGTCAGTGTAGGTTTGAAAGTACAGGTTACATAAATACCTGAGGAATAACATTAATAAAATTGATCCAGTCTTGAGGATATGGTCTTTTCCAACTCCCACCAGCCCTGTTTCTCTTACTGTACTGATGTGTAGCTATGGCAGTACAGAGATGACAATTAGTGTGTGCACCTTAAATGGTTTGTAAAGATATCAGGTACTTGTACTGTTGCCAGGGAGGAATATAAATCTTATGGATGTGAGACTGACAAAATGTAACATAAACATGAGACTTCTTTCCTTCCAAGAACTAAATGCTACCGTTTCTAAATATCCAAATGACTAATTTGGAAACTTTACATGAAAGCAAGGGCAGTGTTTTTACGACTTGGGTGTCAATCACATTAGAGGCAAGGCTGATATTAAGTGTTTAATTTTATTTGTTTCTCAGGAGTTAGAAGCCGTGCGAGATGCATTAATTCCACCTTTGGCTTGTGCTGCAGCTAAACTGGGTGACATAGATGCACTAAGAGCCATAGCAGAAATGGTAATGTAAAATGAACAGTGTGTACAAAACCTTAAATTTTAAATAGAACTGTAATTGATGATAGGAAGCCATGCTCATGGAAAGTGACAACCTAAGTTTTAGAGTCAAGGTGCTATGATGGTTACAAGTGGTTTCTAGACTTCTTGGTCTTTGCCTTTCAGAACTGGTATGTTCTTGTCCCTCTCTGGTTTTCAGCTGTTTACATTTTCTCTTGAACTCTCAAAATACAGGTAGATTAAAATGCAAGTTCTTATCTGCTAACTTTGGAACATTTTAAAATGATTTGTGCTGCTTTCTTTTCGCTTAACTTTCTTTATACATATTC
The DNA here is from genome assembly GCA_037013685.1 of Acridotheres tristis. Taxonomy (NCBI): domain Eukaryota; kingdom Metazoa; phylum Chordata; class Aves; order Passeriformes; family Sturnidae; genus Acridotheres; species Acridotheres tristis. The sequence continues at coordinate 9,420,076 of CM072892.1, read as the reverse complement.
ATAATATCCACTTTTTGGATGTAAATCTGTCAGGAATAAAAAAAAAAGAACTTGACAATTATATTTAAGCAAAACACAGTGCAGTGCTAATTCAGGATTTCTGGCTCTCCCCAAAGCTCTGAGCTTGGGTTATACCCAAAGAAGAAACAGGCGTTTCCCTGTCATCTCTTTTCCCCCCTTCTTTGCCTTGGTTTACCCTACTATTGATTTAGGTAACAGGCGTCAAGAAAGGATAAATATATCTTTAGTAAGAATTAACTAAGACAGGAACAATTAGCAGTCTACAGGCACAAAGCTGCTGTATGGTGTGTCGTAATAAAGAGCATATCTCAGCAGGAAACATGCAGGAGGTGGAATAAATATCTTTACTGGCACTAAAACAATGCTGCAAGATAAACTTTGACAGGCTTAACAATTTGGTGGCAGAATTAGAATGTGCTGTATGCATCCTACTGTGTGACGTTTGCAACAGCTTAATGTGCAGCCATTATCTTTTTAGCATGTGAAGGATATGTGGTTTTGTAGGGTGGAAACCTGAGCTGTGGAGACTACGATGGCCGAACTCCACTCCACATTGCAGCCTCTGAAGGGCACCTGCCCTTAGTTGAGTATTTGTTGATGTCTGGAGCAACTGTTTATGCCAGAGACAGATATGGATCTACCCCGCTGATGAATGCCATCAAGTTCAGGTAACAATTTATGTACTGCTCTATATAAAGTTTATAAACCTTTTGTCATTATGGATTTCAACTCCATCCATCCATCCTTTGTTCTGGTCTTGTCTGGTCTCAGCAGTCATGTGTAAATGACAGCAGTTAAAATAACACATATCAGCTTATTTCAAAGGATGTGACTAGCCTAAATGAAGAGATTTTTTAAAATAATGTGGAATGAAAGAAAGCAGCTTGGTATGCATGCAGAATTTTAGCATAAGGTATTATTGCTGTCCTCCTGCCAAGACTTTGTCCATAATTTCAGGGCTCCACTCTTTATTCTGAAGCTTCCTTATAAAACAGAGCCAAACTGATCACTCCTTTTGATTGTCAGAAGTGGGAGTGCAGGACCATGGGCTGTCTGTGCTCTTTCTGCCCTTCCCTTTCTCATCAAGACCAGACTGTTTCAGTTGGCACAAAATATACTGGTAGGTTGACATGTTTTAATCTTCGCCTTCCACCAGTGCTTTCCTGAGTCTCTTGCTGAATGACTGGTTTTTTGATTTTTCCCTTCCACCCACTCGTAATTATATGGGATGGTTGCATGGCTCTGCCTACTTTGTGGATTTCCTCTTCCTGCTGTTATGAATGTCAGCAGTTCTTGAATGGTAGTCACGGACTTGCACTTTATGGGTCTCTTTCATGTTGTATAGTCCTAAGGAATGGCCATATCACAGAATATAAAAGTTATCAGTAATCAGAATTTAATTTTCTAAGATTTCGTTTGTATAGCCTGGGGATTCATAGAGCCACTGGTCTTCCAGCATGTTAGAAGCTGCACACCATAATCTCTCCTTGTCTTTGATCCACTTTCAGCTCCTTATCTCATATTCAGTCTGCATCATAGCAGGAGAAAAGCCATTTTTTCCTGTAAAAGAGCTCGGAGTCATTGAATTTTCATGGTCTTCATGGGTGAATGTCCCTAAATATTCCTACAGCTTTCTAATGTTGACAGGTTCACCTGGTCTGTCAAGATGGAGTTAGCTCCCTGGGAGGTCTGACAGTCCTGGATAACCATGGGCTGCAGGAATAACTTGAAGGATTCTTCTGTTTCAAAGATGTGGAAAACTCACCAGGCTCTCTGACTGTGAGAACTGGAGTCTGGCCTGGCCACACTGTGCTATTGCCATTCCTCCTGCATGGTCCCCGGCAGCTTTGTGGCTGTTGCTTTACCTCATGAATATATAAGCTCTGCAGTCTTAAAGCAAAAACAAGCCCAACAGCAAATCAAACAAATAACCTTGGAGTTGAAGAGAGGTGGCTCTGGTCCAATGTGAGAAAATGCTAAAGCATTAGATACTATTAGATGTTCCTGCAAATCAGGCACCTACTTTTTTTACCACACCCATCTACTGCCTGAGGAATTTCACATGAGCTTGTTGTTTGGATTCCTTAGAATTGCCACTCCTATATTAGACTTCTACTATGACTCTTAAGCTCTTTAAAACTGCACACCCATTTTGATGCAGGGAATTGTAAAAGGAAACTGCACCATAACCATTTTCAGTTTCTCTTTTTGTTTCTACTGTTGGAATGAGAGGAAGAGTTGACTTAGAACTAATCTCATAAATGTGTATTTATGATCTGCTGTGTACTCACACTGCATTTCACACTGGTAAGCATATAAAGGAGAATGCTAAAGAGCAGACAGCTGTATATGTGTGTAATTAGATACCCACTAAAAAGATTTCTGCTACAGAAGTATTTAAATTCTATTTATTAAACACTTGCAAGCTGAAAGCAAAGATATAATCCTGATAGAAAGTGGCAGAGAGGGAAGGGGTGAGGGGGAAAACTGATGATAATGAGTAGTAAATGCTTTAAACTGTTTAATATTGTAACTTTCTCAATTTTACTGAACATTGCATCAGCTTAATCCCATTTTCTGAGAATTAATATTTGTTTAATTGGCATTTAACTGCAGTACAGTATCCACTAATCTTAAAAATAGCTTTCTTCCAGTCTTTTATGTAACATTGCTCAGTGGCTTGCCTTTTAACCAGCATGCAAACCTGTATAATGATGACTGATTTCTCTCTTCCATTTACTAATTTATAAAGATGATCAGGAGTTATGTCTCTTCTTAAAAGCTTCTTAACATAGCACTGTCAGCTGATAGACTAGTGACTTGATTTATGTCATTGATGGTCTCTTAAATTTTTTTACTTTAAGTGACTCTTTGTTTTTTCTAAATAAGAAATAAACGACTGCATTTCCGCTTTTTCATTTGTAACTGCAGTTTGCCTGTAGTCTCACTCACTTTATGCATGAAGCTAAACAGACCACTGTTAATTTAGGCCAGTTGCTTAACATATCAAAATATCAAAATAAGTAGCATTCCTTTAATTTCCTACAGCACCCTTGAGGGATAATTAATTTTCAAAACAATAGAATAATATTTTTTTAATAACAGAAACTCTCTAAGCAGGAAAATGTCTTGAATAAAAAAATCGTGTATATTTTAAGTAGTAAAAGTGCTTCCATTTACTTGTAGAGCAGTGGTAAAAGGTTGAAAATAGGGAGTTGCTCATACAGTGCTGTGAGAACATCAGATTAGAGGTAGTAAAATTACCTCCCACATAAATATGAATTTAAATACTTGATATTTTGCAAGGTTACATTTACATTACTTCAGGAAATCTAAGGCAGAGAGAAAATCTAACCACCACTGACTCCAAGAAGTGCACTGAAGCCTGTCCTTACAGTGTTTGAGCACAAAATTCCCACTGATACCATGCAGAAAACTGAACAAGTGAAACTAAGCTGATCCTGCCATAACCATTCTGGTTGCTAGGGGAGCAAGCATGAAAAAGAATGAAGCCAGTCAAGTTTGGATATGCATTACACCTGCGTTTCTTTAACAAGAGTTGGTGGAAGGTGTGCACCCTAAGGCCCCAATCCTGCAAACTCTTACATGTGTGTTAATTTCACATGTATGATTCATCCCTTTTGAAGTTGATTCACTTTTAATAAGTGTCTGCTAGGTGAGGACCTGGGATGATAGGTACTGTACAGAACCTGGATTCCTGTGAATCCAGAGCCCTCATAAACTGGTAGGAGTACCTGGAACTCAAACTTTCCTCATAGTGCTGAATGTTGAAGACTGCACCAAATAAGATATTCTGCTATTAATAGATTAAAATATTAGTATACACGCGAGTTTTAATGTCCAGCGTTATCAACAATGGAACTAGCAGGTATGAGACACTAGAAACACCTTTTGTCTATTTCTTCTTTCCTTCAGAGAGGGATGAACAACTGATACTACTAAGAAGCTTTCTCAAGTAACATATGCAGAATAACAATGTTTCTACAGCCTGTCTCTGACCAAGAGCCGTGGTTTGGTGACGGAACACAGTAGGAAAAGGGAGGGTTAGGAACAGCTCACAGATGGGGTTAAAATGAGCATGGAGCTGTGCAAGCCAGGGCTCACAAGAGGATATTGCCATCCCTCTGCACCATGAGCTCTGGCTGTCCAGCAGTTCTTTTGTTTTTCGTTTTGTGCTGTCACTCTAGAAGAGGAATTGCATTTGAGCCATTCCCAAGAAGTTCGTGTCTCATGACATCACCAGAACTTCAGATCAGTTCAACTGTGACCCTTGTGAGGCTTTTGTAAAGCCACAGGATACAAGCACTTAAAGAAACAATTTCTAAAGACAAATACATCTCATGTGCCCAAGACATAACAGTATCGGAAAATTCACAGCCAGCCTCTTGAGATACAAATAATACCCTTGTGGTAGGTACAAGACAGCAGAAGTGGTGTTCTGGAGAAGGCTTAAGTTTGTTCAGAATGTAGATAGCGTTGGGGTGCAAGTAGGAACAAGCTGCAGTACCTTGCCTCCCGCATAGTTTTCATGTTGAGTGGTGGGAATGTCAGAGGTGGTCTGTTTGCTTCCTTGGACAGATCTGCACTTCACAGCTACAGTACTAAATCTGACACTTTAAACTTTGCATTACTATTTGCCCCTACTCTTCCTCTCCCTTGCCCTGTCTTTAACAAGCAGTAGTGCACAAGCACTTCTTTCCACTTCACCAAGAAATGTGACTTTGAGTGACGCATCAGGACATTGTACTTCTGTTTAGAAATGTTTTATTGTAAGCATTTATTGTAAACACTATCAGTTACAATGCCTACAAATTTAATTTATTTCAAGGCACTTTTTTTTTCCTTGTTTAAATTTACTGTATTAAATGAGCAGGGTAAATGATCCCAAATCTGTCTGTACCAAATATTTACAGAGTCCCACTCAGAGCAGTAATGGCTGTGTGGTGTCAGTGGGATGTGAAGGGCTTTCTAGAGAGATTCTTCCTACCAGTAAGGAGTAAATAGTTACAACAGGAAGAGAAAATGTCTTTTTGCTGGTATCCAGAGATACAGACCTCATAGGTGGAACACATTGAGGGAAGATACCACACAACATTACAGCATGCTTAGCAGCCTTTTATCTTGTAGTGCTGTCCTATAGCAAAGCTTTTGTTTTAAAAAATGCTCATTGTATGCTGAGATTTCCTCTATAAGGTGGGAAATAAGGAACACTCCAGGGCAGTCCTTGGAGAGTAGACAGACACTCCCCATGAGAGCCTGAGTGAAGAGACATGTTCTACTTTAATCTATTCCAGGAAAAAAATCATTTCAGCTAATTACTGTTTGGATTAAGACTAAAAACTAAGAAATTCATGCATGTAGAATTCATGCTTCACCATGGATTGAAAAGTAGGAGACCATGCCATTATTTGCTGGCTCAAGGAGATGCTTGTGGATGACAAGCCATGTCGTAAGGGACCCACCTGAGAAAATATTTTAGATAACTGAACAAACTTGAGGCATGTGCTGTCCCAGCAATGCTTTGCTATGAAGCAAAGGAAGATTTTTTTCTTCAGCTGTCAATTGGAACAAAGTGCAACTTAAAAAAAAAAAAATCTATCTATTAGGGTCAATAACCTGTGTTATGATGATTCCTATAGGACATGTATAGTTCTTTGGTTAGTTTAGAAACTAAAGATCTTATATCAAAATAAGTAGCATTCCTTTAATTTCTTACCACACCCTCAAGGGATAATTCATTTTCAAGCTTACATAGGCTTTATGTGGATAACTGTAAAGTAACTTCTGATTGAAGATGGAATTTCCTAAAAACAGTCAGAGAGATTAGATAAGTAGTTTAGTCCAATTCAAAAATGGAAAGGCCAATGGCTACCACCAAGTGATTAAGCAGAAAGTCTATATTTTAATTTTTAATTACTACAGATGATCTTTTAGTTGGAAAAACTTATGTATTTCCTATTAAATGATAAGCCTACCTCCTTGTTTTGAAGTGTTATATTATAGCAACTTACTTAAAATAGGACCTATGAAACTATTCCTGATCTATTGGGTCATCATGCTCTTTCTGCAGAAAAAAACCCTGTGTTTTGATTTGTAAACTAGATCAGTTGTTTAACAGAGGAGCATTCTGTCATCTCCTTTTCAAACCTAGTTCTAAACTTCCACTAGATTAGTTATGAAAAATGTATTTTGCAGATTTTTTACTTCTCATGTTATTTTCTACCAACAACAGTACCTTTAGAGAGCAACCTTTGCACGGAATTTCTTAGTCTGACTAAGGTGTAGGTCTTGGCTGGTAGTGCCATTTGTCCCTTTATCTCATTTGTCCCTTTATCTCAAAGGAAAGGACAAGGAAGACCTCCTAAAGTCTCCAGGTAGAAATCAATAATAAAGATATTGGGAGGAAGAATTTAGGAAAAGATGTGCTTTTGACAGAACTTCACAAGAATACTTACCATCATTTTGAAATCCAATTAGCTTCTCCATTAACATAAAGATTCATTGATTCTCTGCAAGACACAATGTTTTATTTAAGACTGATCTATATGGGTATTGTAGTCTTTAAAATAAAGGAATGATGCTATGCAATAAATATTCTCCCAGTTTGCATGTATTTCAGTTACTAATATTTCTACTGTTAAATTAAACTAGAATTAAGGTTAAGATCCTAAGAATTCTTGGAAGAGAAGGGTATGCATCCCTTTCCTTTTTAGAGTTGAACTTAACACTTCCTTGAACTTAGTGTGTGAATGAGTTTTTGAGCAGGAGGAAAGCTCTGTTTACTGCATCTGTCACCTTGGAAAAGATTCATTGGTTCTGTGATTGTGGAAAAGAGAATGTGAGAACTTTCACTGACTGTTGGTGTATATGACAGTGTTGGATTCAGGGGGAAAAAAAGCCACTCCAAGTCAAGTCACTTTCTCATTTTTTTCTATTTTTCTCATAAAGGCACATACCAGTGATTAACTTGTTACGAGAAACAGGAGCACACCTTTCAAGCCATGACTTGGAGGATATTGGAACAATACTCTGCAGGTAAATGTGATATATGAGTGCTATGCCCTAAAATGGGTGGGGAGTGGGATGGTTTTTCAGAGGAGACTCGAAAATGGAGCAATTTCAATAAACAGTTGAGTCCCTGGCACATGAGGGGACTCTTTCTGTGATAGATGAATAATAAGGCAACAAGTGAAGTGATGAAATTAAGAATCAACTCTGTTTCAAAGAACCAATAACTCAAGAGAGTTCCAAAGGAGAGAGGACTGTGAGGATAAGTGAGCTGGAAGTCAATAAATACCCCATGTCCCCCCAAAGTCTCTTGTTGAGGAATGGTGAAAAGAAGCTGTTCAAGGTGTGATTTTGTAACATCTGTCTTTAAAAATAAAGCTGCACAAAATGTATCATTTTTATTGTCTTAAAGTCCACTTTTCACTTATATTGGAATGGCTTCTATTCCAATTAGCATGTAATATTGGTCTTAAAAATAACTAAATTAAATAGACAAATAGGTTTAACCCCTAAACTTGTGAACTGCTGCTCACCATCAATATATTTAATTTTAAGAGGATATAATTCTGTAATTCTGGAATTAAGGAACACTGTCTGGAGTGCTTCCATTGTCATAACATTCTCAGAGGAGACAGGGTAATAAGGCTTTTACCATGGAGTCACTTCCCAGGGCATTGCAAGTGATAGGACAGAACTAAACCCTTGGTTTGTGCAGTTTGCCTCTGCCAAAAGCTTTAGGGAATGACATTCCCCTGCAAATAAACTGGGCCCCTTGCTTAGTCCTGGTGGCATGTGCAGAACCAGTTTGGCTAGCTGACCTGGCAGTAATATGTCCAAAACAAACAAACAAAGCAAAAAAAACCCAAAAAACAAAACCTTAAAAAAAACCCCAAAAACAAAACAAAAAAAGAAAAACAAAAAAACAACCAACCAAACAAAAAAACTCCCACCCAGAACCCAAGAAGAGGAAAAGGGTTCTTCACACAAAATTACAAAATGGGGTTCTCATGCAGTTTGTTACAGCTTTTTAGAGATCATTGTACACCTGGATCTGTGTGGCAGGAGCAGAGCCAGGCAGTGGTCAGTGACTGAAGTGCTGTTCCTTCCCTGCTCGTGCAGAGCTGAAGCTCTTCATTTGCTCTGCTGTTTTAGAGGGCCTGGCATACTCATTTCTAACAAAGTGGACTTTTCCCATAGAGTGTTATTCAGCTACCTATGAGTTACTAAATCTGAGGTCCTGGTGTTTGTCCTCTTGCCAAAATGTCTCTGATACTTCCACAGTGTCCTCAGATGACCTTACTGATACACTCTTCCAGCATGCTCTGGCTCACTTTGTCTGCTCTCTTGTTTTAAGCCCCCTCTTTGCAGGCACTGCACCTTCATGACAGTCAACATGGCCACGTGGTCAAGCTGCTTATAGAACCAGCTGTTTATAACATCTCCCCTCTGTCTAATTTGAACTATTTTCCTACATTTCTTCTATCTTTTGCCTTAAGCTGAAATTTCTATCGGTCTGAATTTGTCACCAAGACAGTATGTCAAGTTTTTGGGGTTTAGAAGGATGAAGCTGCTTGCTTTCTGATAAGCTCTGTGTTTCTGCACTTAGCAAACTTAACTTTTTCCCCCATGCAGTTCTCTCTGAGTTAAACTATAAGCATGTTTTCCCTCTTTGCTACCTACCAATCCTCAAACAGACTGTTACAAAAGACCATGAACAGTGATTTTTGTGTTCTGATAGTCTGCTCAGCCTCCTTCTGTTTCGGCTAATGATCTTAAAATAGAATGGAATAGTTCACTTGGAAGATTATGGAGCTAAAATAAAAATAAATGTGTTCATTTGGCATTGGTGATGTTTGAGAGGGAAAGGAGTACCAGCCAGAACTGAGGGTTGGACAAGTATCAGTGGGAACTCTTGTGTAGGAAGTGGAGATGCACATAGTTATTAAATCTTTCATGGTTTCATTTGCTGATGTCTTTTTTAAAGTGAGAGGTGTTAGTCTGGTTTTAGAATCACTTTGTTGATGTTTGGTATCTGGTTCATGGCTTTGTTTCGAAATGAGATCTCAGTGTTAGTAATCTGTTAAAAATGTCAGAATATCTTCTCATATTGCAGTAGTATTGTCATCTGTCTGAAAAACCAAACCATGGTGAGATAAATTGGGACACTCAAGACTTATTCTGAAAGCTTCTGGACTTCTGGAATTGGTAAACAGTTGATTTGTGTTTGTTTTCTAAAAGGAAAAAAAACTTGTGTAGAATTGAGGTACTTCAGGTCTGTACTTCACAAAATTAAACAGAGGCATAAAGCCAAATCAGCTTCCTCATATTCTTATATTTCATAAAATGCTATGATATGGTATGATATATACAAGGATGCAACCTTTCAAAATCACCACCTTTCAGAATAAGATGCCTCTTCAATTTAACATAAAGAGAGGGGGTAGGGCTGGGGGAGGAAGGGTAAATATGCCTCTGGAGAAATAAGGGCCAAGCTTCTACTGCATGCTGTCTTTCAAAGAAGTCTGTCTGAGCTGAGAGACATATGGAGACACAAGCTAAGACCAGCACTCCCAAATGTGTTGAGGACAGAGCAATCCATGCCTTGTGCTGGACTGCTGGAATTTTTTTTTCTTTGGATCTTCATCTTAAAAAATATTAAGAAAAATTTTTTTTCCTCTTTTGTCAGGGTGATGACACACCTGAAAAAAAAGAAAGTCTGTCCTGATTACTTTATATAGAAGTAGAAAAAGGAGAATTGCTGATAAAGTACAGCTTTGTGTTCCAGGGAAAGATGAAATCCTAGTAAGTGAAGAGGCAGGAGGGAACCTCAAGGTGTCATTTCACTGTACTTTTTACTTCCCAAATCTACAACTGCACTGGCTCTTGTCGTGGTAAACCCTCTGAGATCTGACAAGCTTCACTCCTGGTCCCCTGGCAGTAACAGAGCACTCCTTAAATTGCAGCTTGATGCTGGTATAATTGGAGGAATAGAGAGCGCTGTCACAATTCTTAATATCTTAGCTCTGCCATCATCATGGCTACATTAGCCCTGCTGAAACTGTGAACTGGATACATAATAATTTTCTGAATGCAAGAGTACTGATAGGCAGGATGCCTGGGATTATCAGCTGTCAAAGGTATCAGTCAGTTTAGTAAACTATGGTACATAGTTCTTTATCAACAAAGCAGGTTCTAAACATCCTGGTATATTGAAGATATCTTTATTCCATTTCATTATATAATAGTGATGGACTTGCTGCTTAGAGGTTGCACTTGTAGTTAGCATTGCTGGCATAAATACCTTTGAGACAAATACAGAGCCAGGGTTCCTATAGTGTAAATTGAGAAGTCCTCTGTATATATTTTAGTATATGAAGTACACTTACTGTGTGTAAAGGAAATCCAGATGTGTATGGCTTGACTATGGTAATCTGGATTTGGAGAAAATGTTTTGTGGTGCTCCTGATGATAATCAATCTAGTAAATAGTAGGTATCTTCCGTTTAGACTGGTATCTAATTTTTCTCACAAGCTACATCATCTTTTGTTCTCTGGTCACAGTCCCCACAGAATAAGGTTCTCAGTTGATCAGTAAATGGCTGCTGCAAAATTGAAGATACTTCTGTGTAGTTGGATTGGTCTGATTTCACAGGAGATCATGGTTTTGACCTCTGCGGTGAGAGTTAAATTGCTCTTTCTGAATAAGTGCTGTTAATAGGCAGTTAATTTTTCAGTAAGTGCAGCCATCCTTGTTTGTTGCTTGCAGAGATGTAGCTGTGGTGCCCTGGCAGGTAATATTTCTGAAAGTCTTTGTCCAAAGCGGTTTCTGCTTTGCACATGGCTGAACGATGCAATTTTGTTTGGCAAATACAATGTGCTCTCCTGTCCAGTGCTGGTGATGCTCTCATAACTCTCTAGGTAGGCTTCTTGTTTCTTCCTTAGCCTGTGACCTTACAGTGTTAACAGCAACAGACTACTCTTTGTAAATAAATATAATTCATGTGTTCCAGAAGTGGCTGCTAAGCGATTTCTTTGCTTTAGTAATGCTTACACTTTTTCTTGACTAATGCTCGCCTCTTTCCTGTTTCCAGTTTCCTTACTAATCTCCCACTGAGCTGCCTGTTGGACCTCCTTTGCTTTCCTCTGTTTCCTTATTGCTTCTGAGAGGCCTTTTCTTTTGTGATGGCAGTTCTCAGTAATGATTTATTGATCTTTTCCTTCATGATGCCAGACTGCAGCACTGTTAAACCTCTTAGTACCCCACTACCACTTCCCTGTCCCCCAAAGGCCTCAGCCATAGGTCACCGAGGGGTTGCATGGAGGAACACAGAGACTGTTTACTTTCCCTTTTCGTGCCCAACCTCTGGGACTGCTGCAATTAGAGGCATTCACTCCCCTGAAAACATATTTTCAGGTACTTAAGTGATTTAATTAACAACAGAAGTGGTTTCAACCTAGTAGAGAAGTGAATGTTGCAGCTCTGCTTTCATGGTTTCTTCCATGACTGTCCCTTGCATCTTGAGCCTTCTCCACTCTTCACCATGTCTGCCTGCCTTGGTCATCACTCCCAAGAGCTCATCACCATCTCCATCCCTGTTACCAGCACAGTGCTTGTCACCCACAGCAAGCTTTGGTTAAGGCAGCAAACTCTGAACTTAATAATGCTGGGGAGGTTTCCCCTCTCCCAATGAGATTCAACCTCACTTGACGATTACCAGCAGGGTTCTGCTGAAACAATCTGCAAGCTCATGGCAAACACAGGTCTGAAGCTTTACAGATGCTGGTATGCTGAAAAGACTGAAGGTCATCCTCCTAACCTTCCCATCAGTTCAGCCTGTCTTCAGGCTTGGTACAGACTGGCATGACTTTGCATATGTACAGACTCTTAGCCCTTTTACCAAAATGAGATTTAAAAATAAAGTTGAAGTATTGTGGATAGGAATGCACAGCAGCAGATGTGCAACGAAATAACCCGGTATGCATTCCTCTGAAAACTTTAACTTATTCGTGTATGATTCATTCTGATCCTTTCTATTGCTTGTTATATGTGGCAGGCAGAGGTAATTTTTGAAAAGCTTTTTTCTTTTTTTTGTTTGCTGCCCATTTAAATCCTAAAAATTGTTTTGTGAAACTCAAAATATACCTGTGTTACTGTCCAAATAATATCACATAAATGTACTTATTGTCATAACTACTGATAGCAAACTTGTGAAGGGGGTTTCTTAGGAGTTTTAAGTAAATCCTGTGGATTGCTGGCACATCTGCTTGTGCTCTCACTCAGCTGCACCTTGATTTAGCCATTGCCCTCCCCCCAACTCATTCCATGAGATAAATATTATGTTGTGAAATATGAAACTGCGTGACTTTTTTTTCCCCTTTGGTCATAGTCACACCCACTATGTGAAACTAGCCTGTTGTAAGTACTTATAGCACAGCCCTAATAATTTAAGGAACTGATTCATCAAGCTGTGTTGCTTGCTCAGCTATTCAAAGCTGTTGTAATAGTGTTCCTTACCGCTCTACCCTGGCAGCCATGTTGAGCCTGGTTCAGCCTTCACCTGCTGTGCTCATTGAGAGGACCCAGGAGCTCACTGAAATTAGCAGAAAGATTTACAACCAATATTAATTATTCTTTTTCCAGCCTTACAGCTAAAGGCGATGTGGATGGGCTGTATGCCTGGTACCTGGCTGGTGCAGACCTGGACCAAACTGGTTATGATGGCAGGAATCCTCTCCAAGTAGTAAGTGTCCATACAGCTGTGCTCCCTTGATGTGCTAGCTGAGTAATAATGCGTGCTCTTGGATAATACTAATCTGGGAAAAATATACGCTGGGCTATAAACTGGATTAGAATTTGTTACAAAGTCAAATCTGGTGCTGTTGTGAAGTAATAAATAGTTGGAACAAGAATTTTCTCATCTATGTCAGAGGAATTAAAATTTAAATTGGATTTTAATTATTTTGTGGTAACATAGTCTTAATTCTCACAAGTGAGTATTTGCATGTCCTGGTGCACAGGATGACAGGATTTAATCATGTTTCTACTTACAGGCAGAGGCTACAGGACAGAAGGAGGTTCTTGACTTCCTTAGACAAAAGCAGTAGGAAAGGTAAGATTTTGTTCTCAAGTGCTGGAGTTCTGAAATGTATCATCAGCACAAGTATGAAGAGGGATCTTGTATTTAAGCCCTAGTACACCGTGGGATATCTGGGTTCATCTGCTGCCCCTGTCTTGGTTTCTGATTTGACTCTGAATACTTAAATCCTTCCTTGTAGGGTGGGGCTAATGTTTATTATTGTTTCTGCTTAAACCTGGAAATGCTTCTTTGTGCATTCCACAGTGTAGTTCTGAACTTGGTTGGGAATGTAAAAGCTACTAAAATAAAACCACTGAGGGCAACAATGTGATGTTCCATCAGCCTGTTGCAATAAAAGGCTCCTCTGTCTTGCCTGCATTGGAGAGGAAATGCCTTTTATCAGGCATGTTGGCCAGGCCCAGCTCTCAGGGTGCCCTGCCCCAGCACAGGAGCGTTCCCTTCCCCATTACAGCTGCACGGCCACCACCGCCATTCAGGAGGGGCCACTGTGCCACCTGCAGCATTTCCACCTGCCCTCTCCTTCTGGCTTTCAGTGGAGCACCCTAAACCAGACAATCTCCTAGTGTAACATTGTCAACCACATGGGAAACCTGTGCCAGATTTGTCAGAGACCAGAGCTAGTTGTACTCCACTCATGGGCTGCAGAAAGCTCTGTCACAGAGAGCTGTGCCCAGGGGCTGCTCCTGCTCTGCCACAGGACAGGGCAGTGCCATGGCCTTCCTCTTCCTCAGGCTGCAGAGACAGCTGCCCAGTTGTACCCGACATGAATCCCTTTTGTGCTGCCATCATCCAGTGTTTCCCTGGCCCTGTGTGTGTGCCTCGTTTTCAGAGCATCAGATCTGAAGTGTCTCTATATAGGGAACTTGTTGGGGCGTTTGACCTACTCCAGTGCTGTGCTGTAACTGGAAGCATTTAAAACACCTTTCATTTCTCAGAGCTCCTTTCTGATGCAATATATTTTTTATTTAGATTTCTCCAATATATTGGCAAGTCTACTCCCAATTTAAATATTGGGAGGAGATTATCTCCTTTATTTATTAAAATTAGCACAAAATATAATTAAAGGTTTTGCTGCATCGATGGTTATCTGGCCACTTCTGCGTCCCATTTGAGCGATATTAGTGGGGACTGCAACTGGAATTTTTGATTTTCTCCATACTTCATTATACTTCATTATATTAATGAAGGATACAATCAGGCAGATTTCTTTGCTTTCCTTTAAAGTTTTGAGGTTTTCTTTGGTTTTACCCAATATAGAAGGATTAGATACAATCACAGTCTTGAGCATTTAAATGAAAGTTTTCCAGCAGTCAGGATGGCAATGCTAAAATACCTTTAGAATATGAGTTAGGCTGCAAAGGGATTTCCATTTTCATTGAAATAGGTCTGCAAAAATCCCTTCTCTTTTGTAAGTGAGGAGTGAATGTGTTAATCCTTAACTCCTCCATGGATCACCTCACAATTCCTTTGGACTGAGCCACCAGTAGTGTAGGTGATCTGAAGGAAGTCTTCAGCACTGCATGAGAACTGGCTTGGCAGGCTACAGGGCAATCTGTTCTCGGGAAGGCTTTGGATATTGCCCATTCTAAACATCCATCCTCTCTTTCTCCAGGGGCTGTAGAAGATGGTCACTCCTCATCAGGAATACCAGCTTGAAGCATTAATGGTGCTAAGCTGTTATGGGAGGAAAAGAACAATGGTAGTGCTGCCTGGGACATACAGGAAAGCTACAGCTTAGAAAGATTCTTTATTTAGGATCATACTGATTGTCTAAAAATCATTTGCTGCCTTTATTTTTTAATCACTTTTCTGGAAAGAAAATATTTTAAGCAAGTGAGGCCGGAATGCAAGGCTGTTCCTGTTACAAGTTCTGATTTTAAAGAGGTTTTTTGAATGTTCTTACGTTAAACCACTGAGGACAGTATTGCAAGCATAGCAAATGGAAATGCTGTGGTGAATTCATACCAAGGAAAAACAGTGGATTGTGCATTTCTGGGATTCAACTAATAAAATCTCTGAGGAACAATGTTGATTTCGCTTTGTCTGTTTTTTTGCAATGACTTTTATCACTCCAGCTGCAATTACAGCAATTGCGAGTGTCAGTGCAAACAATTGAATCAGTCATGGGCATCTGCCTGCAGTTGTGTACTAATCTTCACCAATGTGTCACTATAAACCCTCACTTGAAATGAGTAGGAGGCAGATGCCATAAAGCATGTTTGTGGGACTGCCTGAGTGAATTGATTGTTTTGTTTCTAATAGCATCTTTCCCACATCCTGACCGGAATATAATCAAGATTGCTACATGCTGGACACATAATTCTTTGGACTGTAAATGGGATCTCAGTATTAACAGACCCCAAGTTTAAAGTCCCAACACTTTCAGACTAAATAAAGAAGACGATATGTACAGCTGTGTCGGCCCTAGCATATGTAAACATAGAGAATACTTCAGGCAAATGTATATATTGGAGATGGCAACTTTTAATTTCACCTACAGCTTCTGCAGTAATCTGTGTGGATTTTCTATCTGCTACATCTGAAGGGAATCTTTGAAGTGCAGATAGTTTTTTCTTTTTCCTCTTTATACTACTCAACCTTCCCGCAGCTATTCTTATCATGGAGAAAAGCTGCAAGGACTACTTGCTGAGCCTGCTAGTATTAAAAATTTCCCAAGGTATACTGCATGTCAGATCACACCAAAGCAAGGGAACTGTGCATGCAGTCCGAGAAAATGCTGTATATACTCCAATTAAAAAAAACCCCAAACATATAAATACTTGATTAATGTGAAGAGTAGTGCACATCTTTGCTATAGTCGCAAAAACTAAGCTGCCTCATTATTAAATAATTGGTATTACGTAGCAATGAACATGCTTTAGATTGAATAAAATGAATACAGAATTAAATAAATGAGATCTAACATCAAAAATCAGCATCAAATTTTTCATATTTTGGTGTCTTATCTGTAAATACATAAAGTTGATGATGTATGGAACAAAGTAATGTTTGTGAAAATTTTTACGATCAGAAGTAAAATCAGGCACAGACTCTTCTTCTTGTGGTGTTCAGAACTATTATCTTGCCTCATCAATAGTCTAAGTGTTGATGCACTGAACCAGGCAATCCCTTGATAAACTTCTCCACAAGTGACTTTTTTGGCATTAGAATATTTTCTATTTTTTAATTATTCTCAGATGCCATCATTTGTTCACAACAGCATCCATTCTTTATCTCTGTACCAAAATGACTGACTGCAGGATAGACAGAAGCATCAGTATTTTCTTCATACTTTTCAATAAAGGTTCATCTGATCTACAGAAAACTTTCTAAACACTAACATATTTCTAAAATATCCATCTATAGTACAAAAAAAAACCTTTTTCTTTTGAACAAAAAGTTATATTCTGGTGCGAACTACTGAAATAATAGGTCTCAACATTAAACTGAAGCACAGGGAAGAAAACAGCCAACCATTTTGGTCCTGCATATAAGCCAGGTAAAGACACTAAGTACAACATTTTGAGATGTGATCCAGTAAGAAGACTTTTAGTTAGAAGCTCGTAAAGCAAAAATGAAATGGTTTGGGTCATGTTTTAAGTAAGAATAAAGCAGTATTAGCTACTTTCTTACAAATCTTTCTGGAAATATATATCCTGTTAATATGTCATCTTTCCTAAGAGTGTTCCTGCAACTTTCTAGAAAATTTGTGATTTGCATTATAAATAAACCAGCGTGTTTTAATGGCAGACATATGAAGCAAATTTAATGTTTATCTGAGAAAGAAATAGATTTCTTTTATATATTTCAGAATTTCATTCAGGAACTGTTAACAATCTACAAGTGTTAAGAGAAACTTAACATAACTTAAATGTATAGGGTGCTGAGGCAAGAATCACCCAACCCAGGCCAGAAACTTCAGCTCTTCACTCAATGTTGGAGATGAACTTCAGTAACACTTTGGAGATCCTGTGTTGTCTTGTTCGTCTACTACACCCTTTGTTTCGTGCTGGTGATTTAATAATCATAATTATACTCTCTGTGATAACTCCCAGTCTTATGATGGATCTATTTGTGTGTAGTAACCATTAAGTTTTGCATAGTTATTGCTCAAAAGTAAAATCTAAATATTAGTAAGGAATAAAATTGTTCCTGTTTGTTTCTACCTATATGTTTCAGTTACAGCAGAGTGTCTTTCATTAGTTAAAGTATGGTAGACATCCCAGAGGCAGCTTAGTTTTTTTAAACATCCCAACTTTTCTCCTTCAGATCATTCCTGAAAAGAACCAATACACTTTTCTTTTTATCCAGCAATCTTCTGCTCAGTAAAGAGTTGCAGATTAAGCAGCCATACAGGGCTATGGGTATTGCAAACACACTCATTCCATTGCCAGAACTAACTGTGGGTCCATTTCATAACTCCTCAAACAGCTTTAGCTCCAGACACCCATGACGTGCACACTCCCTTCCATAGCTACATCCAGCAGCAGTTTGAGAGATCTGGCACTGTGAGGATCATCTGCAGATCTGTGCTTGGTATTTTACACACAGTACACATTGAAATGGCATGGTGGAAGCCAGATAAATTTACTTTTGGGTTTTGGGTTGGGTTTTGTTTTGGTGGATTTTTTTTTTGTGCAGAAAAGGTTGTGATATTATTTACTATCAGTTTTTAATTGGAATATAACATGGCATTTTAGTTTCTGCTAGAAAATGGCAGTGGCTCCCATTCTTTTCCAGCCTCAGTGTAATAACGCAAGTGGTCAGGCTGTAGTTTTCCTTGCCCTGCAGAATCACCACTGGGTCAAATGTCACATTAGGAAACTGCACAGGCTCCCAACCTGTACCTGCGTGAGTGTCAGAAAGGCTCCTGAGGGTCTGGACCATCCTGTTGTACAAAGTACCAGCAGTGACTGTAGAACAGCATAAAGGCATAATCAACAATGTGACACTTGAAACTGCTGCACAAATGCTGGGCTTATTTCCAGCGTTGAATGTTTTAAGTTGCAGTGACGTTCTGGAAATGAATGCTGGTGCTGGAACTTCTGCTGCCTCTCCACAGAGGAGACGCTATGAATGCCTCCTCTAAAAGTCAAATATTACATCAATTCTACAGCTTTCTTCACTTGAAAGACAACACCCAGCTTCCACTTTGTTTCTTTTTCCTAATGATCCAGCTAATACTGCCAAGGGATAGGGACTACTTGGCCTATGTCAGCACTTCTCTTAACACTGCAGAAGGCAGAGATTTGCACAACTAACATGTCCAAGTTCCTGTCTGATTTGAGCTACAGCTTTTCTTTCCTGAATGCAACCACTTTCTTTTCTACTGATGGCTGAAAATAAGTTTTTGTTTGGAGATTTTCTTATAAAACTTTTGTCATGGACGGGCTCTCTTAATTATTTGAAAAATCAGCATGTGCTTGCTCTCCTATTGAATGTTGACATTGTAAACTGTTGACATCTGACAAGGTTGGCTGACCCCCGGACGGACTGACTGCCTGATCAGTACTTGCTGAATTAAATCATGTTCAGCAAGGCTTAAGTACCTCCAGTTTTGCACGTTTTAACTTAGAATTACTATACTGCAGCATGTCTCAGTTGTCTCATACAAGGATTTTGCTGTTCAGCAGTGAGTGATAATGAAATCTCTCATCTGGAACTAAACCTCTCCTTGAATCAGAGTGTCTTTATTTGCAGTCTTCTGAAGAGTGTGATCAACTTTCTTCCAAAAGGATTGTGATCTAGTTGGAAGATTCCTTCATTTTTAAGGCTTGTTCAAGTAGTGAGATGAGTAGGGAGGGAAGTGTGTCTCTGGTGCCAAGAAGACAAAGTGAGCCCAGTTCCACTTACACAAAGCACTAAGGGACCCAAAGTGATCAAATGCAGCCATGGGGGTAACCCCCTTCTCCAGGTACCAGGCTCATCCCTCTGCAGGACCTATTACAGCAGTTAAGAAACAAAATCCTTTTAGTTGCCAGTAATTTGCTAGATCATTGAGATAAACCTGAAGTAATTGCATAGTGGGTGAAAACAAGAAATTTATAAAGGACTGATCAAATATATATTTGTGCGCATATATTATCAGAAGCACAGCTGATATGTTTGTGTCTCTTCCAAGTGGACTCTATCAGCAGTCTAATCATCTTCTAGACTAGTAAGACTAGTCTTCCCATGATTCTTTAACAATGTTTTATGACACAGTGGTGTTTGATTGCATGTTTCTAACAGCATTTTAATTTAAGTGACTGTTTTAGAAAAGCTACTAATGTAGAAAGCTTATAAGATATGTAAAGTACTCTACTAAACCATACAAATGAATCTGTGGGACTCAAATGTTGCCATCTTAGATAGTCCATGAGTCAGAATAAAATCTCGTACTACCAGATTTATTATTTTGCAAAGTGTCTATCTGAAAATTACTTTAGAGACTTCATTATACATACATTTGTTTACCTGTGATCAGCTGAATGGGAAGAGGCAGAAGCCTGTGTCTCAAAAGGGTAGCTGAGAGGAATCCTGAATCATGGCAGCAAAATGTCTAGTGTGAACCACACTAAAAGCACTACTCAACGTGGCTCCATTTGGGAAGAGTCTATTCAAATCTCAGGGTCAAAAGATTTGGTCGTTGATGTCCAAATCTGCCCTGGATTACCAGGAGGTTATAACAAGTGTGGCCCACGCTCCTCGCAGGCTGGCAGGGCAGAAGTTGTGCCCCTTTCCCCCTCAGCCTGCCCTGCCAGGGCTCTCTTGTTGGGACACGCTCAGCTGGTGCATATCTTGTGCACTCCCACTGGCGTTTTGAGCTTCACACCAGCACCTCCCTCCCACTCCAGGATGCTGCACATCACAGGGAATCCATGGGAAGGTGCCAACCAACAACATCCTGCAGCTTTGCTCCGCAGCCTCCTCCATACACAGGCCCTGCCAGGCCTCAGCACTGTGCGACCTGATGCGTGGCACGTTGCACAACGAGGCAGGAAAAGGCTGAGATATCATTCCCTGTCTTGCAGCAGCAGTAAATACCACAGCAATAAATAACCACTCTCTCAAGCCACATTATTCCTTCACATCTCCTCAGCTTCCACATGGGATCAGAAGAATGGTGGCCAGGGGAGATATTGCCTGGCCAAAGCTGCCTGCTAAGTTTCCTCTGCAGCACTTCTGAGTACAGATAAGCCTCATTATTACATGTTTATATGCATAATTAATGTGTTTCTCCTCTAGTGCAACTGTTG
Source organism: Acridotheres tristis (assembly GCA_037013685.1). Lineage (NCBI taxonomy): Eukaryota > Metazoa > Chordata > Aves > Passeriformes > Sturnidae > Acridotheres > Acridotheres tristis. Next base: position 9,399,691 of record CM072892.1, on the reverse strand, counting down.
TAGATCCCATTAGGCTCTTGTGCTTGGTGTTTGACAGTCCCAAATCCTGGTTTTAAGGGCTTAAAAGTGAAATTAGATGAGACTCCACACAGCAAAAGGTGCTACGAAAGGGGCAAGAGATAACAATTATGTTTGTTTACACCAGCTGATTATTTCCACATGAAATGATTAATTATTAGCATAGAAGGGAAATGACAATCCTGGCAATTCAGTAGAAAGAAAAGAATTCAGTAGAAAGAAGGGTAAGAAAAAAGGAATCTTAATGACAATCATTTGCTGAGAGATATGAAGTTATCACAATTAGAACAGACAGTTGTCAATTAATCCTGTCACATCCAAGAAGCTGCTGTGCTGGGGAGATTCTCTGACGCTGATTGTCTGTACATGAATAGTCACACTTGCATCTTCCAGGGGGTGTGGCTTCCTTCCCGAGAATGTTTTGCTGTGGATCTTTGTGACCAGGGCCCAGTAAAGTTGGGATTTCAATGCATCAAATTCTTTCTGTGGCACATCTGAATTTCTTACTCCAACTGAAGGGTCAGATTGGGATGACATGATTCCAGCACGCTTGAGGCATCCAGCAAAGATCTTTGTAGAGCTCCAGGGCTTCAGGGCAAAGACAACTGGCCTATTATCTCTACTGTCTGAGAAGAGTGTGATGTGAAATAAATCAGTTTATTTACTTGGACCACTTTGACCAAGATCTCTGCCCACAACTATGTCACTGTTCATCACTGTTGTTTAGAAACTTCTATATTCCAAGGACCAGAAATACGAGATGTTGCTAAAAATTACCATGCTACGTCAGTGCAAAGTCACACTCTGACTCTGTATGTTCAATAGCTTGAACCAGCAAAAGCCTAGGAAATCTTGATAGATGGTTAAATAATTAGTAATTACTTCCTTTCTCATGGTTTTATGGGACAGGACATGTAATCATGCCAACTCTGGAAAAACAGCTGGTTGGTGGATATGAAAAATCAAGTTGCTACAAGGTTTGTGATGACTATCACAATTAAGCATTGCAATCAATTATAAAGTTATTGAAGCAGACTTAATGCATAGCAGCTAACCTTAAATATTAATTGCTCAGCTGAAATGCTCAGAAAAAATGAGAGATTTTACATGTTAGCTTCCAGGGTTTAGCCTGAAACTTCATGGTAGAGTAAAAGGTGGCTGGCATTTAATGAAAGTCAGCTCTTTTTATGGTGTATAGAGTCAGGTATCTAGGAAGTGAGGCATTCAAAATTGGTCATGTCAGAATTGTGTTCATTGGCTATTTAATTTGTATTTTTATTACAACTTAAAAAAAAAAAGAGAGAGAGAGAAAGCAGAATTAATTGTGAGGAGATTAAAAAGTAACCATGAGACCATGCTTTCCTGAAATTTGAAATACCACAGGGAGAACTGATTGCAAAAGAGGACTCAGTGGATTAATTTCTCATGCACACATTTCTCTGTCCAGTTCTGGACTCTGCAGTACAAGGCAGAGAAGGAGCTACTGCAGAGGGTCCAGCAGAGGCCACATCAGAAGACTGGAACATCTCTTTTATGAGGAGACTGAGGAAGCTGGGCCTGTTTAGTCTAGAGAAAACTCAGAGGAGATCTCATTAACCCATACGAATGTCTCAAAGGTGAGTGTCAGAGGAAGGTGCCAGACTCTCTTCAGTGGTACCCAGCAACAGCAGCAAAGGCCATAAACTAAAACACAAAATGTTTCACCTCAGTGTGAGGAAGAACTTCTTTATGTTGAAGGTGGCAGAGCACTGGAATGGCTGCCCAGAGAGGTCTCCCTATCTGGAGACATTCCAAACTCACCTGGATGTGTTCCTCTGTCACCTGTTCCAGGTGACCCTGCCTTGGTGAAGGGTTGGACTGGATCATCTCCAAATGTCCTTTCCAACCCCGACTATTCTGTGCTTATGTGATCTCCAGCTGTCATCTCAACACACTGCTGGGGCTCCTGAACTTACAGTGGAAAGTCATGGCAAAGTAAAATCTACATCAGGGCTGCACAAAATATGTCCTTGTTGTTTGCAATGTGCTTTTCCTAATGTTTTTTAGGGCCAGAGTTGAAGCTTCTCCTTATTACCAGGATCTCAATGCAGGGATGGATGGATCTCCCAGGACACATCTGCTTGACAGCTCACACACCATCTCTGCAGCACAAGCATTACTCTTCACACATTTTTCTTTTTGCAGCTGCTGATGCACAGGAAATTGTACCCACTGAACCAGCCTGGAAGTGTGCAAATCCTTGAGGTCTCCTTATTCTAGACTTGTTGTTAGAAGTGACGTGCTTAACAATTAAACTGAAAATTTGAAATAGAAACCAGAAAATTTGTAATCTGCTGCTTGCTATTGTGCTACTGAATACAGACACAGCTTGACTTGAAAAATTCTCCCAAAAAGGGGAAAACTACATTAATTTGTCTAATGTAATTTACACAATCAGCTTCTGGAATGAGCAAGACGTTAAGTCAGAACAAGGAAAATGGTGAAAAGCAGTATTACACATTAAATTGGTATGTAACCTCTGTAGTGCTCAGGGACATTGAAGTGTATGCTTAGATAAGGCATTTGAGATACAAATATCTCTCCCACTAAATTGATGATTTTGGATTTAATCAAAATTTTGTGCACACAATAGTAGCATTTCAAATAAAATGTGAATTCTTGGCTTCGTAAGAAACTGCTAGCCATATTTTAATTTCCAGCACTCCTATATTAATCTACCAACTGAATAGCAAAACCACAATCTTTCTAAAAGTTCTTGGCTGGAAAAACATCCCACCTCATCCATTTATCTATAAATCACTTCATATTACTTAGGCAGTAATCTCAAAAGGCTTCCTATTTATATGAGGAAGCATTAGGCCATCTCTCAGGGTGTTTATTACTGCAAATCAAGTTAGTATCAAGCTATTATTATGCTTACATGTGACACATAGTGGGCTGCTGTATTGACAAATGAGTTTAAACCAACTAAAGTAAACATGAAGTTGCCCCATCACTGTGTGCTATGAACATATGGAATGCTGATTTTCCAGGGAGGTAGAAAATCCACTTACAGAGATTATTTTTTTTTTTTTTCTGTTTACCAGACCCAAGAATACTAAAAGTACTCTACAGGACATGTCAGATTCTGAGATTTTTTAAAGAAACTTCCAGCCTAATTTTAGGTGAGCATTAATGAGCAAGAGTAGGGAAATAATGAGGAATGAAAAACTATAAGCAGAGAAATGGTAAATTCCATGTCCATGCTTAGTTTGAGTGCTGGATTTAAGTCCAAAATTGTCAGATAAACCATGTCACACAAGGAATAGTTCTTTGGGTTGTCCTATGACCTTCCTTAATGTTACCTTTGGAGTAAGGAACTAGCAGGAAAGTATTGGGAGCTTTTGCCAAAGCAGTGTGGGGATATTGATTGGTAATAATGATAGCACCTTCCAGTCATTTTTCATAACTCCATTTTTTCAAAGCAGAACCTCCCTGAAATATAATCCTCCTCTCATTACCAAGCATTCATGATCTTCCATATTCTGCCATGCAAACAGCACAGCCTTTTATGTCCTCCCACAACCTTACCCTTCATCTTCACTTCCTCCCAGACCAGCTTTGTCTCCTACAACCACCCCTGGCGTTATGTCTCCTTTTGTGCTGCCCTCTTTGTTTGACACCATCAGGTGACTGGTATTTGCTTTCCCCATCCAAGAAAACTCTGCCTGCTGTACAAGGGGCTCATGCCATCACATGTAATGTTCCACATTACAGTGTGCTGCTCCTCCAGGTTTCAGGAGTGTAGGTGCAGGCAGAGAGCTCAGCATCCAGTGTGGTGAGGCCATGCTGGGGTACCACAGTCCTTTTCATTCGGGTCCCACTGACATAAACAATACTTAGTTTTAACCATAAGTAGAAACAATGGAATAATTATTATTCTTTCTAATACTCCTCATTTTCCCCCCCTATAAAATTTCAGTACTGATTCTATTATTTTAATGCTTCAATCACCTTTCATACTTTCATAGAGGAAGAACAATACATTGCTCATCCCTTGGCTGCATGTCCATTTCCACTTTTGGGCACCTCTACTCTTCTGTCTTTCAAAGCCTTTAGCCTGTTCTCTGAGACTCTGTGAAGGGAGGAAACACAATGTTAACTTTCTTACTTTCATAATTGAGGGTATATGTGTGAGAAACAGAACCTACTAAATACTTACATAATTAAATGAAAGGTATGTTTACCCATTCACTGTAAAACCACTGACACTTATTAAAAAGAAGTCCAAAGCAGGAGATGGTTCATCCTGCCTAAACACCATACAGGTTCTGGTACCTCAGAGAGCCCTGGCTGCCTCAGGCAGGTTCCCCCTTAGTGCTCAGAGTCCTTTAGGGACCAACTGTCATGTTGGTCTGACCCAGGACCAGAACAGCAATGGGATCCCTGGGGATTATATATCTCACCAGTGCAGCAGCAGGTTCTGACTGGTTTGGCTGGAAAGGACTCTTGAACCCAGTTAGTATGGGCAGTCAGGTTATTATTTAGCTGGGTGGTATTGTGAGCTGTGGGTGTGGGTGTGAGTTTGTGTTTGTCAGAGGCAGGTGAGAGTTGCCAGTGTAGTCAGTGAAGGATTATATATAAAATACAGCCCATGCAGTCATGCAGCACATGCTGTACACATCACTGGCAGGAGTGGATGACCTAGAACACTGTATCATATCACAAATACCTCTTCTTACAGGATCTAAATAGCAGTCCTGCTTCCACAGATTTCAACAGATGCCAAAGACAGAGGTGTCCTTTGAGAGAACTCACAAATACTGCACCCTCCTCTATCCAAGACAAGCGAATATCCTTTTGGGAGAATGAGAAGGTCCAGAAACCCCCTATGGCTTGGGCTATCTGGAAGAAGGCACAAAATTAATCTCTGGGTTTGAATGTGAGAGGGCAGAGTAGAAGAGCAGGAGCTGGCTTTACCAGAGCAGACTGAAATGCCTCCAGCCTAGATCCAGGAAGCTTCCTCAGCATCAGGTTTGCATAGGCTCCTAGAGCAACCTGTTCTGGTTCCAGCACTCCAGCTTCTGGTGCAGCACCATGTTCACACGAGCTGTGCACAGCCACAAGGCCTTCTCCCTGCTCTGCTGCTCTGGGGTGCCTCCTGTACGGGCATTTCCTCTGGGACTGCTTGAGTCTCCTATACATTTTTAAAGGACCAAAGATCACAGGATCTGGAACACCAAAATGCATAAACAGCACTCAGTTCTTTAAACACTCAAAGCACTATATAAACATTAGTGAAGCCTCATAAGATGAGGCAGGTAAGCATTATCTCCCTCTCAAGGTGTGGTAAAGCGACTTAGCTGAGGCCAGAGGCTGAGTCACTAGCAGAGCCAGGTTTACCATCCACATCTATTTGAAATGGTGTCTCCTGGGCTGGCTGGCGAGAGCAGCATGTGGTCAGGCAGTGCAGGCAGCCTGGCACCACCAACAACCAGCATCGCCACTGCCACCATGGAGAAGCTGACTGTGGGGTTACCATAATCCCCACTCTGAGGGCCTTGCAGCTCACCCCAACAACACGGCTTGGAACCTCCATGAACTCGATTTCATTGCTAGTCAAAGTTCAGGGTATCTTCCCTCCCTGTTGGCTGTCCAACACCTCTGAACATCAGGACCTTCTTCACGTTTTTCAGTTCTGGCTTCTTAGTCCTTCCTTTCTAAAACCAAGGTCAAGAACATTCAGGAGCAGAAAGTGACCTCTGGAAAGGCCTGGTGCTCCCCAGTGGGGGCTCCTCAGGGTACCTGGAGAAACTGCAGCAGAGCTGCAGGGATACTAGGGGAAGACAGGGCAAACCCAGCCACTCGTGCACAGCAGGTGGTTTCTCGTGTCATTTACAAAAAACCCCCCTGAAACAACACTCAAGACAGTCAATCTGACAATGAACACTTCCAGATCAGAAATGGGTACCTGTGCCACCCTTCAGGAGGGCTGGGCAGCACATGGCCACGCTGCCAGCTCACCTAGGGATGTCAGAGGGCTTTTATAGATTGCCTTCCCATCTCAGAGAACACTGGCCGGTGGGGAAAGTGGAGAGAGCGGGCTCTGAGCGCCGCGGAGGGCAGGCAGGAGAGCAGAGCTCAGGCGGGCCGGGCAGCGGGCCGGGCGGGAAGCGGCCATGCTCGCCAGGCGCGACGCCACAAGCACGGAGCCCGGGCCAGGCCGGGCGTTCACACTGCGGCGGTGAAATCCCCCGGAGAACGTGACGTGCCGGTTTAAGGCTTTTTTTGTTTTGTTTTGTTGTTTTGTTTTTCAGGGCTGCCAGCCAGGCGAGGGGGGCCGGCAAGGGTGCGAGGGCAGGCGGCCCGTCAGCGGCAGCGCCTGTCGGGAGGGCGCAGGGTGGAGTCTCTTACTCACCCCCCGGAGCCACCTCCAGCTTCGGCGAAACCTGTCGAGCAGTTTCCCCCGGTGGCAGGGCGGAGGGCAGGAGGGCGGCGGGAGGAGAGAGGGAGGGAGGAAACGCGCCGCCTCGGAACAGGTTTGTCCTTCTCTACCTGCTGACGTTCGGCCGCCCCAGATGATGGCTGGAAACAAAACCGCCCCGTCAGTGCGAAGGCAGCCTGGAAAAACTGGTCGTGTGAGGGGCGAGGGCAGCATTCCTGGCTGCCGCGCAGGGGACGGCTCATCACCGCGAGGTACCGCGCGGGTATAAAGGGGCCCCGCACGGCCAGGCGCGGCAGAGGGGTGGCTGCGGCACATGGGTGGCGGGGAGCGGCTGCGGGCGCCTGGCCCGGGCTGCCGCCGAGCTGCGGCCCCTCAGGAGAACGGCTGGTTTTGTTTCGTTTGTTCTTTTTAAACTTCTTTTTTCCTTTTTTATTTTTCCTTTTTTATTTTTTTATTTTTTTTTCCACTTTGTAAAGAGAGCGTGTTGCCGTCAAGCTCTCCCAGCCGCAGCGCAAGGCCGGGATGCTCGCGGGACGGTGGCCATCAGTAAGTGGCGGCGCTGAGCGAGGAGTGCGGGACGGGCGTGCGGCGCCGGGCCGGGCCGGGCGCTGTCTCCGGGCGCTGTCCTCGCCCGCCCGCCAGTCCCGTGTGTTCTGTCTCGTCCCCAGGTCCGCCGCGGCGAAAGGAAGAGCCAAGCCCGGGGCAGGAGCGGGCGGGAAGCGCGCCCCCGCCCCGCTGCGCTCCCCGCGGACCCTCAGCCTCCTTGGTGCAGTGGTTCTTAACAGTTCAACAGTTCTCTAGCATAATTGTGAAATGTTTAGGACCACTTGACCAGCGAGGCCCGGTCATCGGCCGGCAGCGGCGGAGACCTGCAGCGCCCGCGGCGGAGCGAGCCGGAGCGGGGGAGCCGCGGGCCGGCCCCGGGAGGAGGAGCCGGAGCCGGGGCCCGGCGGGAGCGGCCCGGCCCGGCCCGGCCCGCAGCCCCTGGGACGGGCCCAGCACAGCACCCGCCGGCGGCCGCGGGTCCCGCTCCGGGGATGGAGGAAAGAGCAAAGACAGTGCAAGTGCTTAAAACAGACAAACAAACAAACGTTATTTCGTGTCCTGTGGGAACCGAGGAGTTTAATAACTTAAAAGGAACAGGTAGGATAAATCCTGCTGCTGCAGCTGCTGTCATCTGGCTGTGCTAGAGACAGGGTGATCCACTTACTGCATAACCATCTGTTCTCTCCTTTATCTGCACCATACACTCAGATGCACAGATTGAAAAAAAAAAATCAGATTGACTCTCTAGGCTGCATTCTCCAGAGGGCTTCCTAACTTTCCACTGGTAATAATATGCAAGATGTATTCAGTCGTAGCACTTCTTTTGTCTTTGATTGCCCTTCTACTTAGGGCAGCGTAACCTTTGTCTTGTGCTGTTTTATACTGTATTTTCCGTATGTATACTTATTGCAGGCAGCTAAAGGACATCTGGACTTTCTGTCCTAATGTGGTTGAATTACTTCAGAGGATGTCTGCTTTTAGAACTGTGGCAATGATGGCCTGGCTTGAAGGTCTGTGGACTTAATGAAATGGACCTTAGCAAAAATCCTGGATCTTTCAAAATACAGCTGAAGAATTTTGATTTTTTTTAAGAGAGGAGGGAAAAAAAGAAGTCTGAAAACTGTAATTCTGCCAACAATTTATTTTTCTTATAGAAGTGTAGCTTTGTAAATGAGAGGTTCTTCCTCTCTTCTACCTTGCGCTCATTCTTCTCACCCATATCCCAAGTACTGAATTGAAACTAGAAATGTAATAGGTTTCTTTTTAACTTTCTTAACTTGCATTTAAATAAAAAAGGCAATGGACTAATTCATAAAATCGAATTTTACTGCTTTAAATTTGACTAAGAAAACTTAGAGCCCTGGTTATGTGTATGTTTTAAACTTTTAAACCTAACAATTTGTATATGTGTATTGTCGCCATTGCTTATATGGACTTCCATTTGCTCCAAAAATTTGCCATCTGGCATGAACATGAGGTGCACGAGTAAATTTGCAGGGGATTCTGCCCTCACTGAAGTCAAGAAGAGTTCTGATGTCTGCAGTTGAGCTGTGATCTTCAGGAGAAGAGCTTCCAAGAATAACTGGAAATATTTGAAGAGTAGACAAGTCTGATACGTAAAAATGTTTCTTGGGTACAGCCTAGGAAAAGCATAATTTTTACCTGCTGCTGTAACTCAGAACAAGTTAGGCAAGGTTAATTACAGCATAATAGGGTTTAATTTAGCTGGGAATGAGGGTATGGTGGCTGCTAGCAGTGTTTCTCAAACTGCAAGGCTGGCCTCCTTAGGCAAGCTTACACAAGCCCAAGGCAAATGGAAAAACACACTTTGTCTGGGACTTGGCAAACGTAGAACCCCCACATTTATTAATGATGAATTCTCATTTGCCAAGGCAAAAATTGAAATGCTCTCCCAAGGAAAAGATTAATGACCTGTCCCACTTAAGGGTCTGATGATTCAATACCATTCTGTCTGGGTTCTAATATATGGTGCTCATTATCACAGTGTCTGAGCACCTCCCAAATAGTTAAAAAGTAATACTAGTGTTCTGCACACACAGTTCTCATTAATTTCAGTGGGTGTTGTGGATGTTTAAACAGAGCAGAGCCCTGAAGAGTTGAAAATAGACTTGCAAAACACACTGAGTTATATCCACAGCTGGCTTGAATCGGCACAGCCCTCTTAACTTCCGTGGAGTTACACTGATTGGCACTAGCTGGGATTTGACCCGATGCTTTTCCTCTCTTGCCTATCTGCAGTTGATAAAGTCTCATCCTCTCAGCTGGCTCTATCTGAGTTGTCCACTGCCTTCAGCAGGAATACTAGCTGTACAAAGTAGAATTTCGTGTTTTGAGGGAATCCTCTTCAGTCTTCTTAGTACAGCTCAACATGATTCAAGTTTCTTTTTTCCTGTGTCTGAGGGCAATGTGCCCTGAAAAAGGTTGGAAGAAACTTTTTTGACAGGGGCTAAGGAAAGAGTTTTGTATTTTTTTAAGGATAATGTTAATCATGCAAACCTGTGGGGGAGGCTCTGCCTACACAAATATAAGATCTTAATGTCTTGTACTGCGTTGTCCATGTCAAGACAAACCTCTCCTGATTGCTTACACAAACTGATGTTTCATTGTAGTCCATCACTGAAACTTGGAAGTGTCACAACATTACTGAAACATCTCTTCCTGTGGTTTATTCTGTGACGTTTTGGAGGTATGGTATCAGGTTGACTTCTAACTATTGTTTTTCCTCTCTCAGACTGGGTGAACTCCTGATGACAGGCTTGTAGTTTTCATGAGCTGGCAGTAAGCCATGTGGATGAACAAACAAACAAAAATCCCCAACAAATTCGCAATGAAAACCTCTGGGCAAACAGCCCTTCCTTGTGATATTGTCTAAGCTAAGCAGAAGCCTGAGGGGATGAAGGGAGGAGACTTTTCGGCCAAACTTAGTAAAATGTTGCCTCGCAGTTGCAGAGCATGCTTTTAGCTCTTACTATTAAAGTCCCAGACTATATTTCAGTTGCTTATCACTGGAATCTTGGCCTTTGGATAATAACATTTAATTTTTTTACTCCCTTTTAAAATGAATAGCAAAGGTATTATGGCCAGACTGGAAGGATAGGTGGATTAAACCTTTTGGTTTTTTACGAACCTCTGGACTAAGGAGGTCTTTCTTACTGTCTGCTCTGCCCAAGAAGAGGAAGTAGAAGCACATTCCTCCCTCCCCACCCTTTTCTGTAGGCTGCTTAATGCTTTGGCAGCATCCAGGAGTTTCAGTGCACACACAAATACATTGGGTGGGATGCTGATTGGTCAGAGATTCAGGTAGCAACACTGGGTAAAGTATGCATTCAAATCAAATGCACATTTGAATTAAGAAAGAGCAACTCGGAACACACCTTTCTTGGTGAATAACGCCCCTCTGCACAGAAGCAATCTAGATACTGGTGCTGCTAGCCATTGAGTAATGCTGCAATCAGGGCATCCTAGGCACATACTTAGGCATCATACTTATATTCGTGAAAAAGACAAGTTGCATCTCTGAACAAGGTAGTTGTATTAATAAAACTTTAAAAATAAGAGTAAAAGTTGCTTTATGAAAAAACTAATACCAAATAGTTTATACAGATATCAGCAGCAAGCATTCACGGGGGAGGAGGGGTTATGTTTAACTTCTGGGATTGTACTTGCAGTGTTGTTCACACAGTAATTTTCATGCTGAGAGACCACACATCTACCACTTTTAAGTATCGAAAATTCTTAGGCCTTATGTGACCATTTGCTTTATTCACCTGGGGGACACAAAAGATTCCCTCATAGCTGGAAGCTTCCAACTCTCTAGGCATGAATTAATGACCATTCTTTTAGCCTGTATAAATTGGTGCATGATCATCTATTTCTGTGTAGCTGTAACAGCTTACTCCAACTCAGGTGCAGGTCTTGAAATTATTTCTCCCTGCAAGTAATTTTCTGATCAAAACTGATGATGGAAAATGCAGATAATTTTTGAAAAATGTATTTTCCAAATACAGTTAATTGCCCATATCAACAGTAATAGCATCCCCATAAGATAAATGGGGTGACAAAGTCTGTTTGGTAACAATGAAGGCATGATTTCTTTGCTAACTGGTTTGTTGGTTTTGATTCTTTCTTTAACTAAAGAAACTGACAACCTGTGATTTAGAATTTTCATTATGCTCATTTTAAGGGTATTTATGGTATCCAGCAATTTCTGAGAATAAAATTATTCAGTTGCTACTGTGTTTGTGGGAGTCCAGGGTTAGAGGTTGTTCTGACTTAACAGTTGGACTTTATGGCCTCAAAGTCTTTTTCAACCTAAACAATTCTGTGATACTGTGTGCTGGTGATAATCTCACTAACAGAGACCAGTGATTTACATCTCCCTTTAGCTTACATGGCATTGTGTCATCTTTGTTATGTTCTTAGATAGATCCAGCTCATGGATAATGGTGTTTTTTCTCTTTTTTGTTGTTGTTGTTGTTGCTGTTGTTTTTGTTTGGTTTGTTTGTTTTTAATGGTATTTGGGAATACCAGCAAAGTAAATGGCTTTTGAAAGCATTAATTTCTGCCAAGCATATTGGCAAGGTGTAGTATCTACTGTTGGAGCTTGTTTTCTCCCCCTCTTTTTTTTTGTGACATATTTGAGTCCCATGAGGTGGAGGTATAGCTGTATTTGTAGGTGGAGTGGTGTTCTGCCAATTTACCTTTTACTGGACACTTGGATAATACTCACCTGAAAAAAAAAGTAAATAAAATTTCTAGTTCCCCAAACTAATTATATGGTTAGTACAGACAAATGGCTGTTGTCAGGTGTGATTCAACTCATCATCTTAAGCTGGGTGGCTGAACTAAGGGAGTCTCATCCTACCCTGAAAATACCTGTCTCTGTTAGTTTGCCAGAAAGTGGGGCAGCATCACGAAATCAGTTACAAGACTTAGACATTGTGGACCATGGCAGCTTAAGCCCCCTGGGAGTCCTTCCTCAGCCTTAGTCCAGTACAAACCCTGTAGCTGCTCTGCTCCACCAGTAAATGCCCATCTAGTTCCTCAGCTGCCTAGGTTTATGTGAATCACCTTTTTTCTTGCTTCTTGGAGTGCAGCAGGAAGCAATTTTTAGAACAACGGGCACTAAAATTAGAAATAATTCAGTGACACTTTTATAGTAGCCGCATGCAGGAGTACTTGTTCTGCAGTAGTTTAACCTTCACAGTATCATAAAACAGCTGTAGAGCTGGCTTGTGTGTCAAGATGAAATAAATTTATAATAATGTTTAGTTACCACATTTCGAGACTCTTACACAGAGCTATTCCTACCAGTAGCTTTTTTCCTGACTCCATAAGATATCTGGACTGGGAGAGCTGGCATAAAAACAAAGCCCCAGCTGGTTTTTTGGGGGTGGGTTTTGTTTAATTTTTTTTTTCCTAGGAGCATTGTGCATAGTTGATCTGGGTTAATATTCAAAATGTAGTATGTTGGCCCTTTTTTCACTTCAGGCATTTTAAATCTGTTCTAGCAAATGTCATATTTTCTGGGTTTTGCAACACAGCCAACCTTGGGAACCTGTTCAGTGTTGATGGTTCATTAATTGCTCTGGTATTTTCATCTCAAATACCTTCTTAGCTTATTTTGTTAGATGTTTTTTTTCCCCCAAAGGTTTCAGCTTCAAGATTTGTGTGATTTAAAGACAATGAGAATCTTTATTTAAGACAATTCCTAGCTCTCATTGTGGCAGAAGAGTCTGAAATAGTAATGTGACGACACAGAAATGTTCAGAAACTGGTAAACAAATGGAATTGAAGCCATTTTTACTCTCGTGATTTTTGTTGAAGGGTGGGGATGAATGATTCATTATGTCCTCTTTTTTTCTTTCATTTTCCTAACACTTGGAATCGGCAATATTGCATTGTAATAAGCCTCTAAAGATGTTCTCTATTAATATTATGACATCCAAACAGAAAGCCAAATCTTTTCTCTTTCGCATGGGCTAAAACCCAGAAAAACACCAGTTATTTGTGTACACGGATGGAACAGAATAAACAGACAGAAGATGCTAAAACTGCTACAGTGATCTGTGGATTTTTCATTTCAGGTAAAACCAGGGATTCCCATTCCCAAAAATTGTCTTGCCCAGTCTGTGTTTTGCTGAATTATTACCAGGTCAGAAGGCTTGTGAAGCTCAATTGACACATGGAAAAATTACTTTTGGTGAGCTGTTGAGAAGGGCAGTTGAAATTCTGACAGCAAGAGATATGAAAAGAGGTTCCCTTGATGACTGTTGCCTGGGGACAGAATTCATAAGCACCTGGCTCCAGGCAAAGGTGCATTTGTAGCAGGAATAAGTGGCTCTGTGCACCATACCCTTTCTCTTTCCAATGTCTAGAGCTTCCTTCTGGATTTTTCTTCCCTGAAGATTTGCTTCCTCAGGAGTATGACAACTTTTTAAATCTTCCCAATAAATGGGTAAGATCTAAAAGGCGATTTAAAATTAGGAGGTCAGACAGGATTTTTGTTTCAGTTTGATCCTTCTCCCCTCGCTGCAGCCTGTGTGTAAACTTGCCTCATCGGGCCATACTCTACTGTGCCACATTTACACAGCTTGGTGTGAACTCAGCAGAGCTGTGCAGGTTTCTTTGGGACCACTTTTGGCTTTGTACCTGAGCAGCACAGTGCCAAGTACAAAAGGTCAAAGTGGTGGCATCCCAGGGTCCCTCTAACCAGATTCAGATGCACAATCGTAAAAGGCTGTTTTGTGTTCATGTCAAATTAAAGAATAGTGTTTTATTGTTTTCATAGCCTCGAATTTTGTAAGGCCAGAAGAGGATATTCACATGACACCAATTTTAGATGGCATGTATGAGAGGCTTATCTTCCCAGACATTTCCAAAGGGAGGACAGAGGGCTGTAGGAAGGCTCCTGGACAGAATCTCCTTTGCTATGGAGGGAGTGTAGAAGATCCACTTACATCGAATGTAATGCAAGTCAGGATGCTTTCATAGCACTGCTAATAGGATGGATGTCCAATATTTATGGTTTGGAGTGGAACACATCTTTAACAAGGACACCAATTGAAAAAAATGGTCGTCCAATTGAAAAAAATAAGGCAATTTCCAGACTGTCTAAAATAAACAGGAGATTCATCACATATAATAATGCTGTTCACGTCTTCCCTCTCTATTTTTCTTTCCCTAGTAAATACAAACATATTTTTCCTGGCTCTTCTTATGCATTCCATTTGGTAATGAGGGTTTAAAGAAAAAAAACAGTGACCACACTACTTTGAAAACAAGCACTGGATTTTTATGTTTGTGCACACTGTGTATTAAGGACCGAATATTCCAGGAGAGGCCAGACTCCTGCAAATTCATGCCTTTCCAGACTCAAAGACTAAACTTAGCTCCAAAATTCATATTTAGACTTAATTTTAAGTGGTCTAGAAAGTCAACATGGAAGATAGTTCATCTTTCAGCCTGTCAGCATTCAGGAACACAGGCATTGCCAGTATTCATGGGCTGTCCAATACTCATCACATCTGGGCTGGTGTCAGTCTGAACCCTTACAACTGTGACTTTAGATACTATTTAGTGATGCTATAGTGATCAGTGAGCAGTGTTTCTGTGAGAGACCCTATGGGTATGTTCCATGAAGTTATTTATTATTATTACTTATTATTTATTGAGCAATAGAAACAAATTCAGAATGTGTTTGCATAAAACTGTATTTTTTGACAGAGAACTAACCTGGCTTCAGGTGGCTTTCTACTGAGAGCATCTATCAATAGTCTTCCATGTACCACAGGTTCCAGAAAGAGCAAAAAGATTATAGTCAGCTTTTTATATAATGTCTCTTGAGAAACTTTCTGAATATAATGGTAATAATAATAAGTTGCTGCCCATCTTCCTTTAAGAGCTGACTTTTCAGCGTGGCTGAGCATTGTGCAAGAGATACCCTTTGCTGTTGGTAGCAGCTGCTCTGTCCAGGGACAGAAGTTCCCTCAGAGACAAGAGGGGACACCTATGGGCCCTGTGTCCCTGGAGCTGCTTTGCCACATTTAGCTGTACCAGCAGTCATATAATGAAGTAGTTAAGGAAAAAAAATAGACTATGAGCTGACCTAATTGTAATGGCAAACCATCCACTCATGTGCCTCTCCTTCTCACATGAGGGTTGTTAAAAAAAACAAAGTAGAAAGGGCCATTTGGTGGTAGCATATGCTGTGTCACCCTATTTGTCCAAGCTGGAGAGAAGATGGAGCGATTGAAGTCCCAGTGCTGTAGGATCTAATCTGGATGCCTTAGGTCTTTCATTTGAATGCTTTCAATCATGACTTTTGGGTCACTGATGTTGATAAAATTTAAACTATGATCATAATCTTTGCCAGGGTAATCAGCAGTGTAACCAAAGACTTTTCTTTTGTCACCGTCCTGATAGGTGTGAATGACTTCTGAGTGGTTGGGAGTCTGGGGAGAGTACGTGCAACCTTGTATAAACCGGGGTTGTCCCTGACTGTGTACTGGAAATTGAGCAAGATCTATTAAGGAGCTGAAAATAATAGGTTGTTGTGGGGCCAGGAGAGCTGCTGTGTTGCCAGAGGAGCTGGAAGCTGTTGCTGTTTGTGGAGCAGATAAATGGTGGCCTGGCAGTGGGTGGATGGGTATCTCGCTGCAGGATTGGTGTGGGGAGGTGCTGGCCTAGGAAAGCAGCCAGGCAATGTGTTTATTGTGCTGTACTCAGCTCGTGCTTGTGCCTGCTTGATAATAGAGGTGAAAGGAAGGCAAGAAGGGGGTGGATGTCCTGGTATGGGATTTAGGATGAGTCTCTTAGGAAAGGGGTAGAAAAGAAAGTGTCTTAGGTACTCATTTATTTTGGGGTCTTTTTCAATGAAGGTTTATCTCTTTCCCCCAGTGAGGCATCTTCCTCTGTGTGGGAATGCTGTTTTTGCCCTTCATCTTTGCTTGCTCTCTGTTTATTTCTCTTTTCCCTCTTGTTTCCTTTCATCTTCATGCCTCTTCTTCCTGACTGCATTCCCCAAATCCTGTTCCACTCTAACCTCTTCCTCTACTCCCACCTGCCAGAAGGATCACCAGAGGAGAAAGTAACCTTTATTGTTCAAATCTCTTGCTAGATTTTCCAGGTTAGACCCAGTTATGGTTTAGTTAGCAGAATCAGTGAACCAGGGAGATTGCCTCTCCCAGTTATTGTTTTAATCTTCTGGAGATGTGTCTGAATTCTGTCCTTCCCCACTGGAAGCAAACTTTTCCTTTGTTTGAATGATCAATTTGCATCTGTTATGTGATGAACTGTTTTGTCCTGATGTGTTTAGCAGAGCTGGCTGAAAGCTTCTCAGCTATGCAGGAAAAAGAACCAAAATTTGACACATTCCCCTATAAATAAGGGTATTGTCCAGGTGTCTTCTGCAATAGGAAAGAAAAATACTCGGTGGAGGGAGATTCTGGCTTGGTGTCCCTACAGTTGTGGTGGAAATGTGCCTGTATGAGGTTCAAAAAGATCTTCCTTTTACCACATCAGGGTCCACACCTTCTGGCCTGGCTTTCTAGAGCTTTGGCAAAGGAAATAGAGGCACTGGAGCTGGTGGTCATTTGGCCACGTCTGGTTGCCTGCTGCTCTAGACAACTGCTTGCTTTGCCAGTGGCTGTAGCTGGTCCTGCTCTTCATTTCCCCCATGTATGTTGACTCCTGGCTCAGAATGGACCAGAGATACATTGGTAAGCCCATGGGAGCCTCATGTGCCAGTAGAGTATTTGTAGCTTGAAAATGTCTGGGTCACACTGGGTACAGAGGGAGTGCTTTTCCAGTTTAGGGAACCATTTGGAGTTTGAACTGTCATATTTTGCAAGAACCTGTCATCACTTTTTGTGTCATAGGCTCTCCAGCAATGTTTTCCATGTGCAGGACTGATTCTCTCACACCCCCTTTCTGCCTTGTTTCACAGAAAACTGCATCGATTTTCCTTTTCTTTCTCAGGCTGTCAGCGCCCTGACAGTGATTCAGGTCTTCACCCTTTCTATCCTAGGACAGAAAAGACAATATGTAGCCAAAAATTCAGTGCCAAAGATGAATAACTAGAAAAAGAAGGGTTTCATGAAGAAGATAAATCAATTAATTGGTTAATTAATTAATCTAGGCACTTGATTTTAAAACTTCCTTTGTAAAGCACCTTCACACAGGATGGGGTGGGGTGAGGTGGGGAGAGAGAGAACTATTGATGGTCTGCTGTTTATTTACTGGACATTGTGGATTGAGAACTGGCTGAATGGCAGGTCTCAGAGCATTATGATCAGTGGCTCAGAATGTGCTGCTATGTCCAGTTCTGGGTTCTCAGTACTGGGGAGACCTGGAGCTCCTGGGGTGAATCCAATGGAGGGCAATGAGAATGTTTAAAGGACTGGAGCATCTCTCCTGTGAGAAAAGGCTGAGGGACCTGGGCCTGTTTAGCTTCAAGATGAAACGACAGAGAGGAGACCTCACCAATGTATGTAAATATCTGAAGAGGGGGTATCGAGAGGATGTAGGCAGGCTCTTCTTGGTACTGCTGAGCCATAAGATGAGGTGCCGTGGGCAGAAACTGAACATAGGAACTGCCACCTGAACTTGAGGAATAACTTCTTTACTGTGCAGGTGACTGAGCACTGGAACAGGCTTCCGAGAAAGGTTGTGGAATCCCCCTCACTGGAAATATTCAAAAGCTGTCTGGATACAATCCTTAATAACCTGCTCCGAAGAACCCTGCTTGATCAGGGAGGTTGGACCAGATGGCCTCCAGTGGCCCCTTCCAACCCAAACCGCTCTGTGGTTCTGCGAAATGTGCTTTTTGTAGGGACCTTTTCTGACGTGCAGAGCGCACGGCCGCATTCCCGCAGTGCCATGCCGGCATTCCCGGTGCCGTGTCCCGGTGCCGTGTCCCGGTGCCGTGTCCCCGTGTCCCCGAACCCCCGCGCCCCGCTCGGCTCGTCCCGGCCGGTTCCTGGCGGGGCAGCGCCACCTGCCGGGAGAGCCCGGCACCGGCCGCGGGCGGCTCGGGAGCACCGAGGGGAGGGGAGGGATGGATGGATGGATGGATGGATGGATGGATGGATGGATGGATGGATGGATGGATGGATGGATGGATGGATGGATGGATGGATGGATGGATGGATGGATGGATGGATGGATGGATGGATGGATGGATGGATGGATGGATGGACGCTCACTGGTATATGGCTTTCCCCAGGTTTGGGAATCCAGCGCCTCCAGTGTAGTTCTCAGGATTACCACTGTCTTTCAATCAAAAAGTTCGTGCCTGTTTCAGCGAGTGGTATGTGTTCTGAGAAGCCACTTGGTTGATAAAATATAAACACCTGCCCTGTTCTGCACCTCTCACTGGCAAACCAGCCTCTTGTCAGTTGAGAGACACAGTTTTCTCTTCTCAAATAAATACATTTTAAAATTTGATTTTGGAAATTGAGTCTCTCTGCTTGGTTAAAGGATTAATATGTTGGCTTTGGTTGGGGCCGTTAGAAAAATGCACTCAAACTTGATGTAGTATAGGAAATAAAACCAGCAATTTCTCAGTAAGCTCCACTAATGTGAGTTGAGAAGATGAGGCCACACCGAGCTCTCTGTAGCACATTTTTTTTTACTTTGTTGCTTAGGATATAATCTTCATTGTGTGGAAGAGGATAAGGAAGGGGAGGAAGCTTTACTTCCAGGCTATGCATGGCCAGCAAAGCTGAATCTCTCTGCTACAACTGCTTGGATATTCTCACGTTTGTTGTGATGCCATTTTAGCTTTGATGGAAATATGGTTGTTTAGATGCTTGTTTTTAAAGTGAGCCTTTTGTCACAAAGCAGACCGTCCCTGGAAATGCCTCTATGTGCGCCCTACGGGGGAGATGAGGAACTCTTTGATTAAGGCTAAAAATCAGCGCTGGTTTGTTCCCTTTTTCTTTGCCCTCCTCCTGCATGAAGTCTTCCCTAGTTCTCGTTTGTTGCCCGGGATTCTCACAGCCCCGCCCGAGGGTTTCCCGGCCATCCAGAGTCACTCTGCTAATGTGAGGAAGAGGAGGACACAATGCCAGTTCACACCCCTGCAGCAGAGCCGAGTTAGCCATCCTGGAGCTGGGCAGCGCGAGGCTGCTGCCTTGTTTAAGGAACAGGTGATTTTCCTTGCTTCTCCCGCTGTTTGTGCGGGCTCGGTAACGCAAACCTGTCACGGGAGAGAGCAGAACAATCCTCTGAGCTCCACTTGTGCGGGAGCATCCGTCACCACCAGTCCCTGGCAGCCCGCGCGATCCCTCCGCCAAAGCCATAAGGACACTGAGCCACAGCACCCAGCTGCTGTCAATAGATTTTTTTCTTTGACGTGCCCCTCACTGAGGCGGGGTCGTGCGGAGATCTCGGTTCCCCCGCAGAGGGAGCGGCGGCCGGAGCGGGGCGGGAGCGGGGCCGCTCTCCAGGGTGCTGAACCCCGCCCGCCCCCCGCTCCGGCGCCGGGAGCCGCCGCGGGCTCCCGTCACTGCCGGCGGCACGGAAAGGGGACCAGCTTTTGTGCCCACCCCCTGTACTGCACAGCCGTGCCGGGGACTCCCCGGAAGCGTGTCCCGCACCGGGGGAAAAGGCGGTTCTAAAGTGGCAGGCAGAGCACGGAAAAAGTAATTCTTACTCCTACCCTTTCATTTAAAAACCACCCAACCAAACATTTAAAAGGAGGCAGTTGTGGGCTTTGGGATTTTTCGTTTTGTTTGTTTTTGGTTTGTTTCTTTGTTTTCCACTCTTCCTACGGGCTGTAGCTCTCAAATGCATCTGGGTAGAAGTCATTGGAATAGTATTAGAACCCCAAATCTGCAGTGCAAGCCGGACACTACTAATGTACCTGGGCAAGCTGTTTCACAGAGGAGGTGGTAGCTAGGGCTGAGCATAACACACACGTAGGCAAGCAAGTGAGGGTTAAACTGGCATGATTAGGGTGACAAGAAATTAAGCGCGAGACCATGGACGGCATACTGTCTCTCTTTATGACTTGCAAATTAGAATGGAAATTAAAAAGCTTGAACACGAAGATCCCCACGCCTCCCAGACACGGACAACTGAGCAAAAGATTGTCTGTAACTGTCTTTCATTAAGTGGTGTCAGGCTTTCCTTCCCCTGACCTTCACCAGTTGTTTACAGGAGGGTTTTCCATCTCCTGTTGGGGAGCAGGGTCACGAAGAGGCAAGAGACCAAGAAAGAGCAGACCCGAGATCAGCTCTGAGCTGCCAAGGCCAGGCGGGGACAGGAGAGCCATTGCACCAATGTGTTTTACCCAGCCCTCCCTACACGGCAGGTCACGACCTGGGGATTACTAAAGCCCCTGCTTTGCACCAGTCTGGTGAGATCCACGTTGTGGCCTGCATTGCCCTAAGTGCAGGTGGGACATGGTCTTGGAACCCCTTACTGTGGTGGGAACTGCAGAGGGGTTCTGTAGGCTGGGCTGGGCCCCGCAGGACAACAGGTGAGGTGAGGAAGCCCTGTTAAGGTGAGCAGAGGGCAGAGCTCCAGGAAGAGGCACCCGAGCCCAGAGCTGGAGGCAGAGCTACCCAGAGGCAGGACGGAGTTGGCTAGCCCGACTCACCTCGGGGACAGAGAGAAAATCTGCCTATGGGGATGAATTTAGCCACACTTCTTCATGTGTTTCTCCCGTCCCTTCTGGTGCAGGCGTATCCCGCCTGCAGAGTCACTGCTGAACCATTGCGGAGTCACTCTGGAGCTGGTACTGGTATCCTCCTAACTGGTGACCGGGAGAGGGCCGGGGGCCTCTCCGAACACCCTCCCCCCGAGCGCCAGGGGTGTCCCAGGCAGTCGCTCCAGCCCTGCGTCTTCAGTCGGGCACCCTCAGCTCCTCCGGGGTAGCCGCGTCCCCACCTGCATGTGAACAGGCGGGGGCCCGTGTCTGCCATTCACGCCGGTTTCACCGATACCATCGTTATATTCTCCGCAGTCTGCAAGGGCTGAAGTTTCCCTTGATGGTCTCAACTGCCCGCCCCGCAAATCAATTAAACCCAGAGCCAGCCTGATCAACATAAAGGGGAGGCCACACAGCAAACAAACAAACCAACCCAAAACAAACGGGCGCCCCCGCGGCTCCCAGGTCCCCCCCCCCCGCCCCCCGGGCAGCCCGCGGTGGAGAGCGCCCGGGAACGCCCCGAAACCTGCAGCGCCCCGCGGGGAAACAGCGCCCTTTACCCGCAGGGAGCGGGTCCGGACACCCCCGGAGTCCCCCCGGCTGCCCCGGGGCTCCCCGAGAAGGACGAGGCCGCGGGTCCCCGAGGGGTCCTGCTGCCCCCTCTAAATTCCGGGCCCTGCTTGGTTTGCCTCGGGGCCGGCTTTGAATCGGGCTATGCCCGCCTCCCCTGCCCACCCTCCTAGCCCGCTTCGCCATCGCTCTCTTTAAAGAACCACTCATTTATCGTGTTTTCCTAATTATGTTTTATTTAGCGATTCATGAGCTATTTGGTGTTCCACTGACTAGGGTTATTCCTGGTCTGCTTTCCTTTCTCTCCCTCCTCCTCTTCCCTCGCTTTGATGTCCTCTTGCATATTATACAAACAAGATCAAAAGCTACTTTTACCACCTCCGCCCACCTCACACAATATTTGTTACGGGAGAAAGTGTGTTTCGGGTCAAAACGCTGGCTTGTTAGAGAGAGGTACTAACCAGCTGAAACCGGGGGAAGGGAGGGGAGAACGGGAAGGGGCGGAACAACATCAAGTACATGAACTTTAAAGTGAGCCCTATTACCACGTTATTTAAAGGTCTGATCGTGTCAGGTATTATACTGATGAAAAATGTTATGTTGGACAAAATGCTTATATTTTCCTGCAGTATTAATGAGAAGTTTGCCCTGGGCTATTTCCCCATCTCAGAGGGCAGCAGATGCAGAAAGTCCTTGGGGAGTAGATCTTTGAAATTTCATCAGCATTCATGGGTGACCTAGCCTTTTCAAGCACAATGATAGACATGATAAATCATCTTTGCAACGAATTCTAATTATCCTTTATATGGCCAGGTTGCCTCTCGAAAAGCAGATATCTAACACTTTTCCATATTGCTTCCAGATTTCAGTGAGGGTGTCAAAAGTCTTGTGTAATCCTTCTTCCCTGCTGCTGACCATGGTATGTGACATCAACCCCAAACCCCTGAGTGTGCTCAAGTCAAACTATTCTATTAAGTTACATGCTTGCCTGTATTGAACTAAATTTAATTCCTTTCCTCTCTTAACCAATGAAATTATGTGGTGCAGTGTAAGATAGGATTAGAAGTATATCATTATAGCAATTAATACTATAATGCCTCCATGATTAGTGTGCTACATTGAATTTCATGGATTTTTGCTCACTCTTGCCTAGATTTCCCTTGGGTCCTCTAGCCCAAACCATTGTATTCTTAGTAAATTAAATGTGAAATCACAGCAATATACTTAATAAACCCACTATCACCTGTATGGTGTATTAATAAAGGGGTCCAGTGCAACCTGTACAGCATCACCTTGCAGCCTGGGATGCACACACTGGGAAGGCTGCTTCCCTCAAGGTGGGAGCTGCCTGCTGTGTCCCTCCTCTCCTGCCCAACTTTCTCTCTGCTTGCAGAGCAGGCCCAGGGGAGTAGAACTGTGGGAGCCTAGCACTGCTCACCCCAAAGCAGGGCACAGAGGGGATGGATTTGGGCTTGTGGCTAGCAGGAAGAATGCCTTGCTCCATGGTTATTTGTGGAAAGGAATGCATTGCAATGCAGTAACCCCACACCATGCTTGGGGATTTGGTTGAAATCCCCCACACAGGGAGGTTCAAGCCTTTTCCCACCTCCCCTCGGGGAAGAGGCAGGGGTCTTTAAAGAGAAGCCTGTTTGAAGTGGCCCTGATGGAAATGGGGTTATTTCAGAGGTATAGTAATGGCTGTCTGGTTATCTGCAGCCAGGGCTCTGTGGCAGGGAGATAAGATATTTATTAAGAGACCCATTTTAATGCTCAGGGATCGCTTTCAGAGGGCCCAAGAAAAATGGACTTTATCTAGTATATTATTATGTACAGTCACCCTGTTGATGTTTTACTTTAGTTTAGACACCATGAATAAAAGGTAATAACTTTCCCTTCAGCTTGTTTATCGGAAAGACACCTGAGGGCAGTGAGGTGGGGAGATATTTGCTTTAATAGGGGTGATTAAAAGGAGACTCTTCAGGATTAGGGGTGAGGTTGGGGTTGCACAGGGACCCTCAGTGCCTGACATTCAGGGCATATTTTAGACCCAGACCTTCCTAGGGACTTTGTCAAGTCAGGAAAGGGGGATAAACTGTGTTGGGGAAGGAAGTCATGGTGGGCTGTAGGTGACATGAGGACAGGGAAGGCTTGGGCTGTCTTTGAGCATGGTATGAGTGCTTAAATTTGGTTGGTCTGAAAATGTGGGGGATGGAGACAGATGCCTCAGGCCCTCTCCAGAGCAGGCAACAAGCCTTCCTGGCCTGGCTGAATTTTTCTCTATTGTTGAATATTTCCAAACCAAGGTAGGAAAGACTCCAGTGAATGGGAAATGACATTTCATGCTTCTGGTTCTGGTGATGGGCACTGTTCTACGTCATGCTGAACACCTGAACTGAGTGCCTGGGTGGGGACACTTTTACCTGGACTGTTGATGTCCATACCACCATTTTGCTTGAATAGTTTTTCCTTCTGCATTCCTCTTCACCCACTTCTTCCTACTCTCTTGGTAATGTGAGGCCTTCCAAGCATGGGGATCTTCTGTAGTAGAGGAACATCCCACTTCTGCAGGGGAGGGTGGGGGAAGACTTTGAATGCATAGTGGTGCACAGCAAGAGAGGAGGCTGGGACAAGGTTGGTGGGGGGTGAGAGGGTGAGACTGGGCAAGGTGGCCCAGGGATTGACCTTGCAGACACCATTCCCAGAGGGGTTCAGGGACCAGCTAACACATTGGCACATCTCTGGTCTGAGAGCTGGACATCAGGAAGGAATGCAGTGAGGAGCCAAACAAATCCTTGCACTTTTGCTGTAAGCATCTCTCCACTCTCATCCTCCTCTCCTCTCTCCCAGCGCTGCTTTAGTGCCTGTCTGTTACATCTGTACACCTCCATCCTACAGAGACATCCATTAACCCACTTCCTTCATCTAACACACAGCTGGGAAGCCCAGAACAGACAATGAGTATATTCAGAATAAACTACAGTGTCCTTTCATGACCATAGAGATTTAAGACTTCTCTCTTTTCTCTCTTCCTCTATTTCCTTTCCCTCCCTCCCTCCCTCCCTCCCTCCCTCCCTTCCCCCCTCCCTTCCCCCCTGCTCCCTTCCCTCAATTCCCCTTCCTCTTCTCTATGCCTCCTTCCCTCCCCGCTCCCCAGCAGTCGCCACCGTCCCGTGGCTCCCTCCCGACGTGCTGGGCTCCGGCCGGGGCCAGGCTGCGGGCCAGGACCTCAGCCCTGCCCCGGACGCAGTTGCGGGTGGGAGCAGCGGGTCCGGCTGCCCCTGGCAGCAGCAGCCGGTGTCCGGGCGGGGCGGCGGAGCCGGGATAAACAGATTATTCAACTCCCTTTCACTGCAGGCCATATGAACTAGATAATGCTTTTGTCGGGGGGGTGGGATTATTTGTTTAGCGGGAAAATACGCGGGAAGGGATTAGCGCTTTGCCCGGGGCCCCCTCCCCGCTTCCATCCATCCCGCCCGCCCCGACGGGCCGCGCCTCAGCGGGGACCCCCGAGCCCTGCCCGGCCCCCAGGCTGGGAGGAGAGGCAGCCTGCGGGGAGGGCTGCCCGAGCCGGGAGCAGCCATCGGGCACCTGTGTCTCAGCCCCTCGATGAGGAGGAGCTCGCTCCCTCCTGCTGTCCGCACCCCCTGCAAACACAATTAAACAGTGGGGAGAAAAGAGGAGGGAAGATTTTTGGAGGAGTGAAAGGCCGAGTGCCTTCCGGAAAGTGCTTTACTCTGCTCCCTCCGGGTTTCCTTTTTTTTTTTTTTTTTTTTTTTTTTTTTTTTTTACCTTCCCCTATTTTTTTTTTCCTTTATTTTTCTGCGTGCCTTTCTTTCCTCTTAAACTGACTTCACTGGCAGCTTTTCCCTCCTTGCGCTCACCCCGGAGGAGGAGGAGAAGGAGGAGGGAAAAAACAACCCACCAACCCAGCCACTAAACCCACCCAGCAGTGGATGGGGGGAGGCAGGAGGCTCGCAGTGCGGGCTCCTGGCCAGCGGGCGGTGGGAGCCCCCTCGCTCGGCGAGCTGATGGCCGGCGGCGGGGGAGCAGGGCGCTGCCGGCCCCGCGCACCCAGCGCAGCGGCGGCCCCGGCCGCGGCCCCAGCGCCTGCGGGGCGCTGAGGGCTCCGCGCCCGCGCTCGCTCGTCAGGCAAGGTGCGCTGAGGGGGGATAAAACGGGAGGGAGAGCGGCGGAGAGCAGCAGAGAGAGGCAGGGAGACTGGCGGGTCTGCCCGGCTGCTGGCTACCTCACCCCGGCGGCACATCCTGGCAGATGACGGAGTAACTCACCCGCGTCTGGCTTTTTTTTTTTTTCCTTCTTTTTTTAAGGGGTGGGAGGTGTCTGCTATTTTATCCTTTAAAAAAAAAAATCCCCTCTGTGTGCGTGTGTGTATACAAATACATCGCCTCCGCTCAAGGAGCAGGATATTTTAAACCCCAAACTATGGCTTTTCAAAAATCGCCCGATGCCTCCAACGCCACGAGGAAAAATCCCAGCTTCTTGGAGATAGGAGCCTTGTGCTTGGACTCGGAGATCATCTTCGGCTTCACTAGCCACCTCCTGCGGAGAAAAGCCAGGGTAAAGGGATCTTGTAAGGGGATCTTGCCGCGGTCCGCGGGAGCTGGGGCCCGGGAGGGGGTGGAGGGCCGGCTCACGGGAAGGGGGTGGCAAACTCGGCGATGCGAAGTTGCGGGCGGCGGTGCCGGGCGGGTTTCAGCACCACGAACAGTCCTGGCGGCTCCGCGGAGCGGCGCGGAGGGGCGCGGGGGAACCGCGCTGCCGGACCCCTCCTGGAGCTTCCCCGTGGGACCGCGGCACCTTATGTGACCCCGCTTTCAGATGGGGAGTGGTGGCACCGCGTCTCGCTATTTCCAGGAGGGTTTTGTACTTACTAAGAAAAGGAGATTGCTCAGCCCCGTAGCGCGGCTCAGCCCAGCGTCGGCCGGGGAGCCCACCCCTTTACCCCCCGCCCCGTCCAACCCGAGCCTTGGAGCCGCGGGAGGGTTTTGCAGAGGTTGTTTGGGCACGGGAAATTTCGGAGCAAGTTCCCGGAGAGCAGCATTGCCCGGAGCAGGCGGGAGAAAGGGAGCCGGGGCGCGGCGCCCTGGTGCGTGTGTCTGTGCCGGTCCCGGTTCCCCGCCGATCCCAAGACGGGTACACAGCAGCCCCCGGGGACCAACCCGTGTCCCCCTTTACTCCCGCACCCAAACTTTTCCCGGGCTGCCGGCGGGCGCTCCGAGAGGCGGGGGGTGGCGATCCCAGTGCAGGGGGGCTCTTTGCCCGCCGTGCGGGGCGCACCTCGGAGCTGTGCTGGTCGCCCGCGGCCCCAGCCCTGCCCCAGGGCATGCATCCTTAGCGGTGGGGCTGGTGGGGCGCTTCACACACGTGCTCGGGAGAGCTGGAAAACTTTAAGCGGCGGAGGAAAGGTGCCTCCTGAGGGGGGATTATTTTTTCCCCCATATGTACGTGTTTCTCCACTCTTTGTGCTCGGCGATGCCCACTTCACCACAGACCTTACCCCACGCGCCAGCAGCACCCACTCGCGCGGTGGCGGGGAAGGGGCCCAGAAGCGGCGTTGGCATCTCCGGGGGAGTGGCCGCCGTCACCGGGCGCGGCCCCGCGGGGCTCCGGCTGCGGGTTCGGCTGCGGGTTCGGCTCCGGCTCCGTCCCGGGCGGGCCCGCGGGCGCGGCGGCGCCGGCAGGGGGCGCTCTGGTCACAGGGACGGCGGCCGAGCCCGCGGGGCCCGGGCACGTCCCGGCCCCGCCACCGCCGCACCGGCCGCCGTGACAGACAGCGCGCTCCGCTCTCCCGGGGGAAAAAACTAAAAAAGGGAGAAAAGTGCTAAATATACGCGCCGGAGCGGCAGCCAAGTAAACAATTAGCTGCGAGCGTTAATTTCTCCATCTGTCAGGTCAATTTTCGCGTGTAGGAGCATCCCGTCGCGCCCGCCGAGCGGCGGGAGAGTCGGTCCCGCGGGGCCTGTGTCCCCCGGCACCGCGCATCTGCCTGCGGAGGGGGGGCGCGGCATCCCAGCCCGCGCAGAAGAGCAGCAGGAGCGGGGGGAGCGGAGCCCGGCCGGACCCCTGACCCCCGCTGGCAGCTGGTCCGCACCCCCAGCGCCGCTTTTCTGACTCCGCGCCCTGCGGCGGGACCGCACCCCGCGCCCAGCCCTTTTTTCTGACTCCCGAGGAACTTGGGTTTTAGAGTGTGAAGGAAGCAACGACTTAAGTCACATTGATTTTGGCACTATCCCGTAAGGTCACTATGAAACGGCATCTTTCTCCACCCGGCGCTATCCCAAACCTAAACCCGAACCCCAACCCGCCCCGGCCGAGGCTCCCCCGCCCCGCTTACCCCACCCCACCCGCCCCCTCTCAGCCCCTCCTCCCCTGCCCTCGGAGCACTTTTCTAGCTTTTTTTGCCGACGTGCTCCCGTGCTCTGGGTCCTTCCCCGTGCCGCCGAGGGGAGCTCACTCGTCCTCCCTCTCCCATCCCAAACTTCGTTCCCGTCTCAACATGGGAGGCAACATCACCTAGAACGGCAGCCCGGGCGGCGGGGACCCGGCGCGATCACTGTTGGCACCCCTGACCCCCGCCCGCCATGGGCGCCCCGGGCCGGCCGTGCCGCCGGGCACCGCGCCCGCACTAGCGGAGCGGGGCGCGGGGCAGGGGAGCATCCCCCGCTACCATGATCATAGCCGCCGGCAGGAAGGCTCTGGGACCTCATCCCCGGGCGCCGGGGGTAAGTTCCTACAACACTCCTCCCCGCGATTGAGCTTTTCTTTGGTTTTTCCTTTTTTTTTTTTTTCTTTGCTCTTCCTCACTTTTTTTTTTTTTTTTTTTTTTTTTTTTTCCCCGTCGCGAGGGTGGGAGCAGCATTGCCTCCGCGTCCCGCGTTGCTGAGCTGTGCTGTCTCCGCAGGTGGCGGAGGGGAGCGCGGTGCGGGAGCTCTCCCCACGGAAGAAGCCTCCGGCCGCCGCCGAGGAGGAGCGCTGCGCCAGCCGCCCGCCGCCCGAGGGAGCGGGAGCCGCCGCGGGGGCCGAGCCGCGGCCGCTGGAGCGGGCGGCGGCCGGGGGCTGGTGCCGGAGCTGCCAGGCGCAGCTGGCCGAGCTGAGGAGGCAGGCGGCCCGGCTGGCTGCCGGCGGCTGCCCGCCCAACGCCCCGCCGGTAAGTGCAGCGCTCAGCACCGCCGGGGGGTTTGGGTGGGGGGGGGTGTACAGAGCCTGGCATGGGGTCACAGGTACATCCCCAAAGGATTTGGGAGGGGAGCGTGACGGCAAAGCCGGAGATTTCCAACCGAGGAGGGTTCTTCAAAAGTTCAAGGATTTTTTTTAATCAAAAAGCGAAACTGTGCGGCTGGACGCTCACCGGCTGAAACAGTTAAAAATAAAATAGGGAGTTGGGGAAGAGGAGCAGAAGAGCCGAGGAGCGGCTGTGCAGGTGCCGTGCGGGACGCGCCCTCGGGGCCGCCCCGGAGCGCGGGTGCCGGGGGAGCTCCCCGTGTCCCCCCGCAGGAGCCGGGGCCGCCCAGCCCCGCTGACACCGCCCCGGGGATGCCGGCTCGGTGTTGTGACTGGGGTTTGCCTTTATCCTTACGAAGAGAAGCTGCCGGTGGCAGGCGTTCAGCTCCTCCTTCCGAGAAGCCCATAAAGTGCAGCTGGGAATCAAACACTTGTGTCTGTGGCGCTGGAGGAAACTTTGAGTGGGATGATTTTTGAGTGGGCTGTGATTTTGCCCTCTGGGTGCTTGAACGTGCCTGCCTGGCTGATGGGCTCACTCCTGTCCTTAATGTCTCTCGGGCAAGCGCTGGCTGTGTCATTTTCCTCCGGTTTGTGCGGCACGGTGGCACTTAATACCCAGTAGAGAATGGAGAAAGTTCATGAGGACGCAGAGAGGTTCTTCCTAACACAGGTGTAGCTTTATTGTAATTGTCTGCACAGTTTTTCCTTTCCGTGTTTGTTTTCTGTCTATCAGAGGCCTTTATTATCCTTGTCCCTTTTAATTTGTCAGAGCAGGCAGAGCAAAGCTTTTGAAAGCTTTCATATTTGATACAGTCTTGCCTAGACATTTAAAGTGATCCTGAGAATTAGCTGATGGGGCAAAATGCAACAGAAGACCCTGAGATTCTGTTTCAGGACACACAAAATGTGTGTTGGGGTTTTGATAACGTTTGGAAGTAATGTATTGTTTTCTAAACAATGCTTATCTGGATGTTTGCAAGAATAGGGGGGAGGGTCTGAAGAGGAAGCCAAACCCTACTGACCTTCGTTTTCATTCAAAGAGTTCCTGTATGATCTACAGAATTCCCATTGAATCTAAATATAGTTTTGTTTGGAAGTGCATTGTGGAGCAGTGTCCGAATGCACAGTGAGGTTTGCATTTTCAGGCCAGATCCAATGCCTTTTGAAATCGACAGGAGTCTCTCTTTTGACTTGCTGGGTTTGGAGCAGGCTCTTATTTCTGTGGTGTAAAAGGTCTCATATCTCATTGGATTCAGGACTGTTGGACCTTTTGTTTTCTGGATTGCTGCAAATGGTGGAAAGAAGTTTAATTTCCCTTGTGAAGTGCCTGAAATAGGCTGCTTCAATGAGGAGCACAGAAACCCCTGTTCCTGTTGTTGGGGTGGGCCTCTGCCATAAAGAATTGGGTCCTATCTGTGAGCGGATCTCTGCCATGGGAAAAAAAATTTCCCAGTGTAGGAGAGTCGGGGGCCTCAGCCAGGTGTTCAGGTGAGGAGACCTGTGAGCAAAGGCTTGTTTGTGTGGTCTCCTTCCTGCAAATCTCGGGGGACTTCCTTGATAAGCACTCGATGATGGGTAAATTAATCCCCCATTTCTGCAGGGTTTCAAAGCATGCCTAGGAACGTAATAAAATGGAAATCATCACAGTGTCAGAACCTCAGCAGACCTGAGCACGAAGTAACGGATATGTGGAGTTTACACACTGTGCAGCATGCAGTAAGGCTTGATGGTTGAAATTTCTTGAAAACTGCATTCTCTGACCCATGTGAGACCTGCAGCCTTATTGTAAGCTCAGATTCCCTCTAATCCTGGTGTGGTGAGCAGCTCCTCAGGAAGGAAGATGCAGTAAACAGTTGCACTTACTGCCTTGTGAGTGTGAAGTAGGTTAGTGGGAGATAACAGTCAGGGGTTCGGCTACTCAGCTGCTGTGAATTGGCCTTGCAGTGGGAATCTGATGCAATATGTTGGCAGGGTGAGCACCGTGTAATGTTTGTGCCAAAAAGGCAGCTTGCTTGATTCCCCCCCCTTGCTTTCTTGTTTAATTATATAACAAGACATCTGAAAATGCAGCTCCTCTCTGCCCATACAATGCAAGTCCAAAGTTTCCTACAAAGCTCTTCTAATGCACTGTCAAACTAAGCAACTACTGGATGAGTAAACACCAGAAGGCTACTGCTTGGAGCATGCTGCTCTCAAAGGATTTACCTCCTTTGCCATAATAATTAGGAGATCTTTCAGCACAGATTCAGAAAGGTTTCCACACCTGGTTGAAAACCCTTTGGAAAGGTGGGTGGGTGCCTCAGAGATGAAAGAAGGGCTAGTTTCCTGCTGTTGATATCTTTCCTGATGAAAGAGTGGAGGTGTATTCTCATGTGTGGGGCAGCTGACAAGGGATTGAATTCACATTAGAATAGAAAACCAACATACTGTTTGCAGTCTGCAGGGATAACAAATCTAATTACTTGAGAGGGCTATGATTCATACAGTTTGTGTTGCTATCCTTTCAATTAGATGTATTTAAAATATATAAATAATTTAAAGTTTCAGTGTTCAGATGATGTGCATTGATTACAGAATACTGTTAGTTGTTTGTGTCTCTTCAAAGTCCTCCAAATCTCTGTGGACAGCTGATAAAAAGATACACCTCTTTGCTTATGTTAAAACGTTTTAAACAGTCTCCCAAGCACAAGGTTTACTGCATCCTACACTCTCAGTTCCCTTCATACTACTGCTGCTGCCTTTACAGTTTTCCACCACAGTGAGGCCTGTGTGTGAATCAAAATGTGATTTTCATTAACTGTGGATGGAACCAAACAAAGTTTAATCTGAAATTATCCCAGATTAACATTCTGGTATTGCAGTTTTGGCATCAATCACTGCGTCATGTACTGAACTAATGCAGGAGGGAAAAACAAGGTGTCTTGGTTTATCCCTAATTGAAAGTTTTGCAGGCTGTGTCCCTGGGGAGTTGGTAATGGGATACAGGATCTCCTACTGCCAGAGTTCTGGCTGGAGTGGAGAGCAGGTTGCCGTGCCTGGAAGTTGTTGCTGTTGGCAGCTGTGGGACAATCCATGGGAAATGAGTTGGTGGTCTGTGTTTCACTCCCAGTTGGCAAATAGCCTTGTCACAAACCACAATTACCACTAATTGGCATCATTGTTGGCAGTTTCAGGGAGACACTGAGGACTGAATGGGATGTAGATTAAATTAGTAATAATATTACTTAGCACCTAAATTCTTCATTGTGCTTCACAAATGCTAATTAATCAATTTGTGTGATTGCCCCTGTTAGGTAAAACCCAAACATGCTGTCATTTTTGAGGAGGTGTATGCCAGAGTGAGGTGTGTGTCTCCAGAAGGAAGTGGAGGGGCAGGGACTGTTCAATATGAGAGATGTGCTCCTCTAGCTGCATTTCAGGAGGTAAACTCTTTGCTGCCTCTGGCACAGGCAATAGCCTTTAGGATATACAGCTACTGTAAAATGGTTTTAGCTAATCCCTTATGAGCAGAGGAAAAAAGCTCTGCTGGTGTTAGGAATACACACACAGATGCAACTACATCCACAGAAGGGATTTATACTGGTGTAAATATTTTGGTTGTAGAAAAGTAATGCTTGTACCCAGGTATACTGTATTAGAAAAAAATTTTTATCGGTAGTGAAAGGAGGCCAAGACCAGCAGAAATTCACTTTGAAAGTGATTAGCTTTGATCATGTTTTTCCCAGCCCAGGGATTCAGACATGGCCTTTCACTTGCCCCCGTCCACCTTCACCCCCAGCCTGAGCAGTTTATACTGTACCTACTGCCAGTGCAGGCAGGTACTAAAGGCAACATCAAACAGGGCAGAAACATTCATTTTGTGTTATAGCTTGAGTTCAGGAAGTTCTTGCTGTCTTAGTATTTAAGAGCTTCTTTTTTTCCCTGTTCTGTTGTTTTGTTTTAAATTTTTACCCTCATTGCATTATCTGCACTGTGTGTTACATGAAGCACACCACTGAACAGCTTCCAAGGGCCTGAAGGGCAAAGAAGAGAGTGTGGCTCTATTGCTGGTGGGGTGGGATTGGCAGTTTTTTGTTCCTCAATACCTGAAAAGTCTGTATTCCCAGTTGCCCAGGTAAACTGCACTTGGGTACAAAGGGTCACGCTGCCAGCCCTGGTCGGCAAGGAGCCTCAGTGACCAGGTTATGCCTTTGTTGCTGATGAATCATGAATCATTTGAGGGAGCCAAGCAAGTCCTAGCCTGCTTTTTCCTTGTCAGGGCTTGGTGTTACACCAGCCAGAGTTGGAGGAATCTCTGGTGCTCTGGGAAAAAAGGGAAGATGGCAGTGGCTTTAGATGTGCTGTTTACGTGCATGTGTCTTACCTGTGCAAATGCCAGGCAGCACTGCTGGACTCCCATCACTTCTCCTTCTGGTCAAAGTGATGGTGGCACACCTGTGTGTGCTGCTGACTGCATCACCTGAAGGGGAGATGAAGAACAGAGTTTTGGGATGGGCAGGCTCTTTCCTGTGGGTTTCTCCTGTATGCTAAATAACTCCCCCATGTTTCCACCAGCAGCAGAACTAGGGAAGGAGGGCATGGTAGGATGGATGTTCACTGCATTTGTTCTCCCAATCCTTCTGCATTAATCCCAGCTGTTCCCTCCTTGTCCCAGATGGCTCCATTAGAGGGAGCATCTTCTCTGCAGCTGCATACAGTTTGGTTGACAGCAAGCTAGTACTTGGACATCTGGCTTCTGCCAAACACATGGGTACTGCCCAGTTTCTCTCACAGTTTGTGGAAGTTGTAGAAACTTGTTCTGAGCCTTCTACCTAAATTTCATATAATTTGACAGGTTCATAAGCTGTTAAGGAGGGCTGTCAGTAACAAGGATGGGAAGAAGGGCCATGCAGTAGCTCTTGCTTTGGAAAACTAAGCTGAGAGGTCAGACATGGGATTGAGGACTGTAGTCTTGATGTGTGAGAGTCAGGGATGTTTGTGATTCCCACCTTGGCCACTCTGATAGCCTGGAATTGAGGCAGGGAGAGCTCATGTGGCCCCTGGCTGCCAGTACCTGTCTCCTCACTGTGCACTGTTGGGTGTTCCAGGAGCCTGTGCTGCACATGGAAGACCCTGGGAGAGGGCTCTGTGTCCTAAGTGCTTGCCTGCAGAGTCATGCTTCCCTGAAAAAAAAAAAAGAATTCAGAGCATATGGGGGCTTCTTGCAAGACTTGAGGTGCATGTGGAATTGGCCTAAGCTTTTAGGAGCAATCTCTGGCTTCACTGAATTTTCCTGCCTGTGCCCATTGTTTTCTGTTAGTGTGTCAGTCCTTAGTACTGGGGTAGCCCTTACTGCTTGGAATTTATGAGTCACAATGGTGAAACAGCTGAGTCTTGGCTAAGTTTGGGGTCTTCTGTTATTTAAGGGCTCTTATTTTCATGGGAGGTCTTTCTGCAACTGGGTTGATGTGGATAAGGGGAATTGAGTGGGAGAGCTGTCTTTTACAGATTGCTCTCTAGAGGAATCCAATTTTCATGGCTCTTTACAAGCACTAAATGTGCCTTAAAATGTTCTACACTTAACATTTCAAAAATGCGTAAGTGGAAAAGTAATGTCTTAGTTAATAAATATGAAACTACGGGACATTTTTTTAAGACGCACATTTAATATTTAATTTTGTGAGAGAGACTCTTGCAGAGACTTGGCTGTGGGGTGCTCCAGGCAATGAGCTCAGATGTGGATTTCAGGTACGTGTGCAGTCTAATAACAGGGTTAGTGACAGCACTGTGTCAAATGTGTTGACACGAGCAGTTCCCTTCTTTGACTCGCAGTCGTTCCCCATGTGACAGGACAGGCTGCAGAAACTAATTGTAATGAGTTTGCTTTAGACACTTAGGATTTTCAAGCATGCCCTTTTAAAATACAGGTGAGAGGAATTATCTTGCAGTTTGGATGCTGGAGGCAAGAGACCTTCTCACTGGGGGATCTGAAGTGGGGGAGTGGGGATTGCACAATTAGCTGAAGGTACTGTGGTCTCCTGGGTAGCTGAGGGTAATTAGTGTTTCTCTGGCTCTTTCTCTGGCTAATTCCTTCAGCACCCTGCCCTATTAGGGGAAAGGGAGGAAACACATGAACCATTTCAAAATCCCAGGGGGTGGGAAAGAGCATCTGCTCCTAACATCTGAGGTTACTTTGAACCTGTTGAAATATGTAGTAGCTGCTTTATTGTTTTTGCCAAGAGCTTCCACCTACAGTGATCCCAACCTCTGACTGGTTAACAATGAGGTTGTTGGAGGCAGTAGTCATCCTCCTCCTCTTCCCTGCTTCCAGCAGCTGATAGTGGCTGCTGCCCTGGACCTGGCACTGCAGGGTAGAGCAGTGGGGATGAATGAAATCACCAAGATTTTATTTCTTTTTTGTTTTTTTTCCCCAAGACCAGGATTGCTTACCTTGTTCACAGTTGCTGCATGTGTCTCCTGCTGCTCGGGTGCCCCAAAATAGCTGCACTCTGTAGGCCTGAGTTGTTCTTGCCACAGTGAAGATGCTGATGTAGGGAAGAGCCAGTTAGCCCCTGGGTGTTCAGCTGGCATAAGAACATTTTGTCATGAAAAGTGAGCAGAGATTTTGCTTCACCCTGGTTAGATGAGGAGAATCTCTCTGAAAGCGTCTCCATGTCTTAAGGAATATTTTTCCATGCCAATGCTGTGGCCTTTCTCAAAATTGGATTATCTTCAGGAACTACATCTATTTGGATATTGGTCACACTGAGTATGGCAGGCAGCTGTCCAGTTGGAAGTACTGTATCTGCTCTTTATTATTTACTGGAAATCAGTGGAATTTAACTTGTCTGAATTTGTCTCCTTGCCCTCTGGCTACAGACCTACAGCACTGGAATAACTATTTTGTATTTATGTGTCCAATATATCCCCAAATGGAAGGCATCATTAGTAAGGTGGAAATCTTGTCTGTTGCTGGCTGTGCTTGGGATTAGGACCTACCTGACTTCTACAAGAGTCTACTAATTTTGTATAGTGACTTATGGGAGAAAACTTGGGCCTTACTTCAAAGAGAATCATACCTCCTGCTGCCTCTCTTAACAGGAATTGTCCCACTGCAAGGATGCAAAATCTGAATTAATCCCTGGATCTGTCACTAAGTTTGTGAATTTGGGCAAGCAGCTTAATATCCATGGGCTTAATTTCTCCTTTGCTCAGCAAAGAGAAAATGCTTCCATCTTTAGTTCATTTCTACTTTTTTTGTGGTGAGGACTCTCTTGCTTGTCTCATTAAGCATCATCAACTGCTGTTAGTAGAGCTGACTGCTGCTATTAATGTGCATTATAAGAATATATCACACAGGGGCACAGAAAATAGTGGACTCTGTGACTTGCAACTGAACTTTCAGGTCAGGTGTCAGGGAGGAATTTCTGGATCTGGGGTCACTGCAGCAGCAGAAAGAGCTAAAAAGCTGGGGACTTCAGGTGAACTGTAAAGGTAGTAACAGGTAGTCCTGAAAATGTGCTAGTTCACCAGGAGTGGTGAGGCTGTGGAAGGAGGCTGAAGGTCTGTGCTGTGGGTCCAGTTGAAGTGGAGTTTTAGTGGTACCTAAAAAAGTTTTATCTGCATACTGCACGATGCCTCCCTGTGATGGAACTGGAAATCTGCCTTGTGGAAATGTGATGTGGCCTTGTGAACTGGGGGCTCTCAGTGGCTTCAGTCCCTCTTACTGCTGCTGGAGTTTATGCCAAGGTGTATTAGTTTTTTATTAAAATGTTTTACTTTTAAATGAAAAGAAAGCTAAATTTTATAGAGGAACTTAAGAGCAAAGCTTCAAATTATTATTGCTATAATTTGTAATATGATGGGAATATGTCACTTAGCAGGAGTAATGTATTCTTTTCTAGGATAATCTAAAGGGAATGTAAATCTTTGGCATATAGTTCTTTGGACTGACTTTGCTTTGAAGCTGCTTGAGCCTTTAAGACGTAGCTGGCAGATGTTCATTCTCATGTTGGAGAAAAAATGTATCCATATATTTTAGGCAGCATAATGCCATTGTTATGTGTTTGTTTTATCACCAAGAGTCTGACTGCTGTACACATTACCATATTGTACAGTGAATCAGAGAAATCTCAGCTCTTGCTCACAAAAAGAGGCTTAGGTGAGTACAACCCTTCTTCTTTGAGTCAAGTCTTGAAATCTGTCTTTGATCAGCGTTCCTGGAGTTTGTAAGCTGCTCTGAGTTTCAGCTGGGGCTGGGCTGCTATTACCAAACATCAGTACCTGTGCAGGATTGAGTGGAGCACTGGACAGCCGTGGGAAGATGATCAATTTTCATGTACTCTTAGCAAATCTTTCCCTGATGCTGCTGAGGGATTTTACACTGCTGGGTGAATGGGATGGGAGGCCTTCTGTACAAATCTGAAATGTGATACTTCTGGCTAGGCTGGGCATAGACTTGGCTTTCAGCATGAACAGTGAAAGAGGAGCATTAGTCCTGGTTCTCACAGCATTCAAAAGGTTATGTGTAAATGTGTTTCCTGTTTTATTGCAACATACCATTTGTTACAACACGGTTTGTGTTGCTGTCTGTGTGTGTATAAATTCACCAGTGCTGATTATACTGTAAATGGGCAGCGTTTGGCTTTGTGTTTGAAACTCATTTGGGATGTTAAATATACTCAGTTTGTATTGTATTCTGGTTTTATTACCTTATGTTGTTCTCACTGTATTGTATGTTGTAGCATGTATTTACTCCTTTTGGCATTGCCTCTTTTCTGCTAGATCTCAGACTATGGCAGTTTCCTATAGTTTCATATGGCTTTATCAAGTAAAAATTTCTTCTCAGGGGTTGCCCGGTGCTTTTGCATCTTATGTGACTCCTGAGGAGTTCAGGGATGATGTCTGTGCCCAGGGTACATCCCATGGCCTTCAGCAGAGTGGTGCTGCTGAGTGTTTTGGAGGAGGTGAGACTGCTGAAGTGGATGAGACCAATGGCACTGGGCCAGACTGGTGGCACACATCCAATTCCCACCCCAAAGCAGGAGCTGTCTCCAGAGACTGTGGAATGTGATAGTCATAACAATTGTCAGAAACTTGAGGACTAACAAGTGGTTTGTACAATCAGGAAAGCTGTTCATCCTTGTTTCAGTCACTCTGCTCCTCTTGGGTCACCCATGGTGCATGGCTCTGGGAAACCTGGTTCCAAGGAAACACTCATTAATGGTGGGAAACAAATTTGCTCTACAAGATTTGGCCTTTGGAGGATGGAGGTGAGGGGCAAATGTCTTTGCCACTGTCATCATTTCTAGGCAATGCTTGGTGCTACTTCTCTGGACAGTGAGCAGAAGATGGAAGGGCTGGTTTGTCCAAAATAACCTTTTTAGAAGATATGCCTTAGTATGATCTACAGGTACTGCAGAGCTTTTGTAAGCTATCTTGACAACTATGCTGTGGGCGAAACATGGGACAGGAATTGGCCTATAACTGTTTTGCCTGTAGCTTGAAATTCAAAGTTTAACCCAGAATCTGCAGTTAAAATGTTCAGGTGTTAGTGTAACTTGTGTAGCTGTAAACTGCGAACTATTTGTCTTTCTCTGAAGATTTTGATGCAAAGGCAGGCAGATACATTTGACATTCCTCCAACAAGCTCTCACAAGGGTAATTTTGTGAGGATGATTGAGCGGCATGGAAACACTGTAAGATATCGTCCTTTTGTGGATTTTGTAAAGAGGAGATGCAGTTGAAATAATTCATAATATGCAAAGAATCTCAGCAGACTGCTGAGAAAGCTTCTTTCAGCAATTACCTGTAAGAATAAAGTAAAAAGCCTTTATTATTAATACTCACTTTTTACATATTAAGAAATATTCTTTCTGATACTTTCAGTTTTTTATTTGTAGGCTCCAAAGGGGTGTACAGTAAGACAAATGTGTTCAAGGAAGAAAAAGATATGAGTTAATACGTTAAGTTTACATATTTTTCATTTGATGGATTTATGGTTTTTAATTACATCTTCATGTCTTGCATTGGGATCCCTGGGGGCCCTTTCTGAATTTCATACTTGTACTCTTGTGCACATGAGATACTTCAACCTGCCACCTCGTGCAGTCTTACTGCTGCTTCACTGACCTCTGGTGAAGTTACTTGTTATTCAAGTTTAAAATCTGAGATTTCCACAAAGAGCTAAATTATTAGAATATTTGTGTGGCTGAGAGAGTTTTTCATGCTGTCACGTTGTGAAACGCAGGCTGTGAATGGGTTTCTCTGATTTTTGTGTGGAAGGTGGAGTTTGTGCTCAGCATTTGCTCAGTTGATCACAAGGAGCAACACCCTGGCTCGGTGTTACTGGCTCCCTGAGGGCAGTTTGGCAGTGGGAAGTCGTCATGTCTTTGGTAACAACCCTTTGGGGAGCCATAGCTGGGTTTAGGGAAGAGTATTTTCAGCAATGCGTCATCCTGAGTGCTCATCTTCTGTCTCCAGTTACATGTGACGCCGGATCTTCATTTCATAGCAGTTTGCATCATGGTTCTTTTATTGGCAGTGGGGTCAATAACCTGTGTTAACAGGTGGAAAACGAAGCCTGTTTGCTCTGTGCAGTTTCAGTTGATTTACATGGGTGAATTACAGAGGAAGCCAGACTGCAGAACTGGTCAATGTCTGTATTCCAATCCATCCTTCTGTATTGGTATCATTACCTCCGTCTGCTTTTCTCCAGCCCATCCTCTTCATTTTTCTGTTCACTGGAAACATAATTACCTGTTCATGTGTATGTGTGGGGAAATAGTGCCAGGATCTATTTTTTATAGCTATGATTTAGCTTATTGAAGAGGAAAAAACTCTGGCTGACAATATTCAGGCTTTCCAAAAGATACTTGCTTTTGGGACTGACAGGGAGCATGAATATTCAGGCTCAACTTGAACTCCTGTTCTCAGATTTGTGCTGTGTATTCTTTTATTATTCTGGTCATGGCTGCTCATAAGCACATACATCTCAAAAGCAAAATAGCTCTGTTGTGCTGTAAGAATTTAGCTGGATTTCAGCTTCTTATTGCCAAATCTTTTGATGACATGAAAGATGTGTTACATACAGGGTTGGCTTTCCTGACTCACCCTGAGTTCTTCACTGAGTGTTTTATTCCTGTGGGAGGGTTTGGCTCCTGGAGGATTGGGTGCAGTGAGAAGTGTGGAGTAGACAGTTAAAGAACTGAAATGCAGAACACTTAACCCTGGGAAGTGAACTCAAGTGAGAACACAAAGGCATTGTCCTCTGAGGTGATTCATTGGAAGTCTCTACTTTTTTCTTTTCTTTTTGCAGTTTTTATTTTAATTTCTCTTGCTAGAATCATAGAATATCCTGAGTTGGAAGAGACCCAGAAGTCCAACTCCTGGCCCAGGATGGACCATTCCAAGAATCACACTACACTGGTCCAGGCTCAGTCTAATTTTTCTTTCTTGTCGCTGGAGCAACAGTCCTGTTTGCTAGTGTTAGAAAATTGTCCATGGCATTCTGTCCTTCCAAGAGGCTGTGTTTGTGCTTTCTCTGGGAAAGCTGTCTCACCAAGCATAATGGTAAGAAATGGTCCACCTGCTGCTAAGGAAGTGAGCTGAAAGATGTCTGGTTATTCAACAAGAAAAAACATAGATTCACTGAGTGAAAAACATACTTCTTTCTGTACCTGAACAGGATTCCTGAAGTCTGTGCAGCAACAGAGAGTTAAGGTAATCCTGATTTTACAGAGTGAGTTAACCCAGGAGATTTGTAGCTCAGCTGAGTACAATACAGGAGTGACATCAGTGAGAGATTAGAATAAGCTTTGTTATCTTCAAAGACTGTTTACTTAGTGGTTGGAGAATTGCTGTGTTTGTAGGCAGAGGTAGGAAATGTCCTGGGGCAGGTGGGAGCTGACAGCATTACACAGAGCATGAAGTGTTTCTCCTCATGCATTGCCTCCCAACCTGCTGGCTGCACTGCTTTTGTGTACACCACCCATACAGAGGTCTTTAAGAGATTGCCAAGGTTATTTTGGATGCTAAACACTGAACTCAAGCAGTATCCTTAATTTCTCTGAATCCTGGAACAGTATCACTTGTATTTTTCTTACATGTGTAAGTTTTCCTTGAAATATTGTTTGGAGGTATTTTAAAAATCTCAGACTTGAGTTCTGAGGATAGTTACCTACCCTTGGGTACTTCGGCTATTGCTTGTTGTCACATGAAAGACAGTTTGGATTTGGGTTTTTGGAGGATTCTTGTGCAGCTCTTGGGTCTTTTCTGCAGAATTCCTTTGGACAGTAGTTAAGTTACATCTGATCTCCAGAAAGAGGACAACCTGATTTGCAGATTTATGTATAAAAACTGCTATAAACTTAGTTTGGAGCCCACTGGGATACATGTCCCACATGCAAGTGTATTGCAAGTCCTTTTCTTCTCATGAAAACATCCCTGTAAAAATGCTCTTGAAAGTGAATTTTTGCCTCATTGGCATTTTTCAAAAGACAAAACACAGATGCAGTGTTCCAGGCAGATATATTTTTCTTCCCAGCTGTTTTGAATGCTCATTTGATGTTAAGTCTTTGTTCAATCCAGTCCTATGTCATTAATGACTCTGGAGTAAGTAGGTATGCAGAGCTGGAGGAAATCCTGTTTTATGCGTTCCTATTCTAGGAGAGCCTCAGAAAGAATAACAATAATGCAGCTCGGTGAGGTAATGGGTAAACACAGTAAGAAATAAAACGTGCTTGCTCCTTACTGAAGCAGAAAAATAGCTTATGAAGCATAATGTTGTCTTTGATAAGTGTAGATAATCTGACCTGCTTCAGAGTGTGGATTAAGACATTAACGGGGGAAGGTGAAACAGCTTCTCGTAAAGAACCTGTCCCTCTGGTTGTAAAGGAGGTGTCAGCAAATGTTAATGAGAACTAAGAAGGAGTAGGAGCCCAGTCATAACCCAGCAGAGTCACATGAAAGGCTCTCCCTGCCCTCGGTGGTCAGTGACTTCCCACCTGAGCTCGA
Organism: Acridotheres tristis; assembly: GCA_037013685.1. NCBI lineage: Eukaryota > Metazoa > Chordata > Aves > Passeriformes > Sturnidae > Acridotheres > Acridotheres tristis. The sequence continues at coordinate 9,358,223 of CM072892.1, read as the reverse complement.
GGGTTGTGTTGTGCAGTTCAGCCTCACCCTGACTCTCAGGTGGGTGATGCTTCCAGGCAAGGGGTGGGTGGTGCAAAGCAAAGGTTGGGTCTGTAGGTGTCCTCTTCTTGGTCCTCCCAAGATGCTGTAGGAAGGAGAAAATGGGAGCATCCCCCAGCTTTTCCTTCCCTCTGCTGAGTGATGCTTAAGGAAAAGTTTGCTTTCAAGAGGAACCGGGGTTCTTATAGGAAGTTCTTCCTCAAGTCCTTGAGGAAGTTAAGGCTGGATTTAGAGCTTTTGATCCTGGTCAGCAGAGGGTAGCAGGTAAAAAACAGGATGAAATTTTGTGGACTGCTTTTCTTTGAGAAGAAAATGTGAAATTGTGTAGTTTTTCCATCATCCAGCTTCCACAGCAGCATGTGTGAATACAGTGAAACATCTGAACTCCAGCCCACTCACACTGTGCTGCAGGCCTCCCTAGGGGCCCAGGGCAATTCAGCTAGCATTACATTTTTAGATAAGCTTACCCCATTTAGCACATGCATTTTGATCAGCCTGAGATTACAGACTAGTGACTTGCATGCATATGTACCCGAGCCCTGGTGTTGGTGTGCCTTAGATATGCACTAGTTTTATGAGCATTAATCTGGTGTGTGCACTTCAACTGTATTTCTCTTCCTCTACCTTCATCTTTTTGGCTGCAAAACAGCAGAGATCCCTTTTCTTTGAGTAGGCAGAATCATACTTGTGACATATTTTAAGACTGCTTAGAAGATAAAAACTTATTTAAGTGCTTGTGATTTATCTAGTTTTGCTTTATTTGATTCCTTAAATGTCAGCCACTCTGAACAGCTCTAGGATTTTCCTCCTTTCTTTGTGAAGTGTCAGTTGATGAGAATGCAGCTGATGTGCTGAAAGCATCATTCCCTTAGGAATTCGGTGTGTGAAGTGTTTAGCTGGGAAGAAAGCCCTGTGACAGTTACCCTTTTGTTTTTGTTTTCTTTTGCTTTTGTCCCCATCCTTCCCCCCACCCCCCCAAAAGCTTCGGTTTTGCCCTGCTGGTTTAATGGTTAAAGAATGCTGCAGCTCTGTTCAGCTGTGCAAAGCCTTTCAGGTAGTGAGAGGTATCTGAGGAATGAGAGGGATCCCTTGGGAATAACTGGCTGGCACTTGGTTGACCTGATCTGACGGGTCTATACATAGTCCCAGCTCCTGCCAAGAGAGATCTGATGCAGCAGCAGCTGCCGGGGATGTGACCCCTCCTGGTACCTGCGTGAGCTTGTGCCTCCCTACCTGTCTGGTGGGTGTGGCTGTCTCCAACACTTCCTGTGCTCCTGGAGAAGGCAGCCCCTTCAGGACACCTTGGCCCGGGTGGAAGGAGCTGTTGGAGCTCTGCTGGCAGGAGGGAACTGAGATACCCGAGTGTATCTTCTGTAGAGGAGCAGCTGGTCTGGCTCCCTTATACACTCAGTGCTTCCTGGTGCAGTGTTCAGGGGCAAGGAGTGAAGGGGTGGAAATGCATTTGGCATCATGAGCTTGTAAATGCCTGGTGGAAGGTGCAAGGTGGGAGGTGGCTGAAGCATCTCCCTCTCCCAGACCCCACCAGCTGTGTTACTGCTCCAGGAGGGGCTCCAGGAAGGATGGAAACCATCCAATTGCTGCTGCTTTCCAGAAACACTTGAGATCAGAGTCTTACGACTATGTATCACCTCTCATGTATCTTGCTTGTTTCAGGTTATGTTGTGATGGCAGTCCTGATCATTATCTCATTTTAATTTTCAAGAGCATGATGTATGTGGATACACCTACTGTGCTCAGAGATTTCACTGCGAGATTAGAGACATGTTTAGGAAATTAGTAATGAGAGAAAAACACGTAATTAAAAATGATATCAGTTTGGAAGCTCATCCATCTTCAGCCAGCTTGCTGGAAGAGAAAGAAGTCTTACACAATACCTAGTGGTGGGAAAATGCATTTGGCTCTCCACATTTTAAACAGGAAGGAACTATTTAAATGACAGACAATAGTAATTGGGGCATTTACTTGTGAACACTGGATAACATATTGTAGCTGAATAATATTGCAGTAAGTCTGTATAAAGTTAAGGCAGATCTTGTTGTATTTGTTTACTTTTAATGATGCCTTCACACAATTTTTTTAAAACTTGTTTGGAGCCTTTCTAAAACAATTGGGTAATTGTACTGAAAATAGCATTCATATTTTGAGGTAGTCATATTTACATATGCCAACTATGTCTGTAGCATTATGAGGATGCACACTTAACAATTAATTTGTTTCCTGAGATATGCAATTTTATGTGAAATGCCTTAAATTCAAAGTCTGCAACAGAATTTTAGCTCCTCATCCCTGATGACCATTATAAAATTGCCATATGTCTTAAAATATGCTCATCACAACTGCAGTTGTTTGGACTGTGAATTTCCTCTCATTTTATGATAAAATCCTTAGTTTAGAATAATTTTATTCTTTAGTAGGAGAAACACCATTTGGTCATACATGGTTCATTACAAAATGTGGTAACTTTTAAGCATTTCGAACACTACATGTGCTTCATTTGAGTTTTTATGCCATTTTTCATGGACAATTAGCAGTACTTTGTTGTCATTTTTGTCATGAAATGCCCATAAACTCAATTATCTTCTTGTTTGGTCCCACTTACAAACACACAGAAAACCTAAGCAGATGTCAGAGCAATAACCAGGTGTATGCTGTAGTACTTTGCAAACTTTTAATTGCTGCAGGGACGTTTCCTAGTTAATGGGTGTGTTTATTAAGTGTTCCTATCTGTTGTGCCTTGTTCAGGAGTGTACCTTACATGTGGTGTGCTCAGGCTGGTTTATCCAGTGGCAGCCTTGGAGTAGCCTTGCAGAGGGATATGCTTTTTCAGTTTTGTTTGTAGTGTAGTTAGGAAAATTGCTGAGTTGCTGGTGGTGTAGGGTCCTGTGTGATCAGGTATTCAGTGATCTTTGGGTGGCTGTTGACTGTCCACCTCTTGAGAGGTGATGAGTGTTGTTACCTGGGAGGATGGGAAATAGATGAGGATGGTGTGGCCAAAATGACTCACCAAAAGTTAGCTGTTCTTGATGGTGCTTGGAGCAGGGAGCCCTTAGCTGGTGGTGAGGGACTCTTTGTGTCTCAGAGCTGGAGGTCAGCAACTGTGGTGGAGAGGGTGGGCAGCTGCTTGGCATTCCCTGTTGGGCTTACCCATGGAGAACTGGCCTTCCTGCAGGGGTGTGAGGGGAAGCACAGTCTTTCTGGACAGCTTCCTTGGGGTCTGTGCTGTTGTGCATGAATGGGGAGATACAGATGTGGACTGAGGATACCTCCAGTTGCTCTGTGTTCACTGCCCAGAAGCAATGGCAGCACAGGAAAAGGAGACCCTTGATTCATGACCCTGTGCAGTCCTGCAGGTTTGTACCCAGACCAGGCCAGAATGCCAGGATTGGTTCTGAGATATATTATATATTGATGAAACAACCAGAGAGATCATCTTTTCCCAGGAATTAAATAATTGCTTCCTGGATGAAAGGGCCCAACATCTGGCTCTTGGTTTTCACGTATTTTATCATGTAGATGTAACTATTTGCTTTGTTCCTGCAGTAATGTTAACCTACTAATGTATGAATTTGTTTCAGGTCAGTGAAAAACTGCATATAAATATTTATTACATGTACTTGATTGTCTTTAACTCTTTATAAGATGTAATTAGCACCCTGTAATCATATTGTGGTGCTGTTTCTGTGATTACCCTGGTAGTTAGTGTGCAGTGCAATCCTTTTTTTATAGACTGGAGCTAATGTTAACTTGATTGGAATAAAGGACAAAAATCGGCCTGTGGTGTTGGCCAGGTAATTTTCTCACCGTTCTGCTGCCCAGTTCCATTGCCTCCTGCAGTTCTGAGATGTGGCTTCTGATTCCAAAGCTGTGATCTTCAAAATGTGGTGCTTCAGGGTGAAATGGGGCCACTTTCAGCGATGGTGTCTGTGATGGGAGGGAAGAGGAGGGTTGTGCAGGTCTTCAAGGATGATAACTTGGCGAAGCACTAGTGCCTAGAAATGTTTTGATCCTATTGTAATGAATAGCTGCTAGTTCCTGTTGTTGTTTCTGTTTTGATTGAGTGCCCAGCTGGTGTGTGGTGCAGATAGGATGTTGGGGCAGGGAAAGGAAGTAACTGTCAAAAGTGCATCTCCCTCAGGAAAGCAAGAATGTGGAGGCATGGTAGAATTGGTGTTTAAATAGCACTTATTTTTCCTTGGTTTTCATAGTGCACTGACCGTATGCAATTTTCCACATGCTGGGTAATGGAAAATTGGCCCCAGAGGAAGTCACTTTGTAAGTCAAGTTTGGGATTATAAAATCAATCACTCTTGGGTCACTAATTGATGTGGAAGATAGGAATTTCCTATACAGTATGATAAGTTCGTTGCTTTTCTGGCAGGGTGTGTACAGTGCACTGTTTAGCCAACGATATTCTTTCCTGATTCTGTTGTTAACTCAGGAAAAGCATCAGGTCATTTACAGCTACACCCAAATTGTGGGTTTGTTTCTGAGTAGTAAGGGGAGGGTGGAGGGAGTTTCTCATGCAGAATCTACATGTGTTTTATGAAGCTTGTTTTCATCTCTTTGTGGCATAATAGCAAAGCTTGGCAGCCATGTGGGAATCATGAAGATTGATTGCTCTTGGTGTTAAGCATCTCGTATCTCTGAGTTTATATCAACACTACCCTTTTTCCAGCAGCAGCATCTGGCTCATTGGCAAGCTCTGTGGACAGTTGTTTTCACCACTCTGGAGATGCCTCTGGCTGTCATGTGGCTGCTGCCTTGGCCATGCTGCTTTGTTATTCTAGCTGGTCTCATTTTCATTTATTTAGTTTTTTGCTTACCTTTGATTCTGATCAATTGCTCCAGAGACTGTAGTCTTGAATAAATCTTGCCTAACACTCTCATGCAGGGACTTCTATGAGACGCTGATGTTAATTTATTTCAGTGACTGTTTGCTGATGGAGCTTGGAGCAGTAACATCCCAGCTTGTGCCTTCTGTGCAGGTTTTCCCTGTGAATCACAGCATCAGGCATGTGGAGTAAAACACACATCTTTGAGCCTACCCTTCATAATGGCTTTCTCTGAGACCGGAGCTGCAAGCATACATCAAATATTAACAGTGCACAGTCATTGCCTGGAATGGTGCTGAGAGTCCTGGAATCAGCCACTTGGATTTTTCAAGTTGACCATTGGGAGCAGAGTTTCTGGCCCTGCTGATATAAACTGTCACAGGAGCAAAGAGTAGTGTGTGTCAGTTCTGGATTTATATCCTCACTTGCTGTCCCTGCCTGCTTGATTGTGATTTCTATTCATATACTGTGTACTTTAAAAACATTATTTTTTTCAGCAGCACTGTGGGTTTGGAAGACACATGGGCTTAAATAAAAGTGAGTGTTTCTTAAAATATTAAAGCGTCTATTTCCATTAAAGAAGCCTATCAGGGTCACTACTTCTCATAGTTGAAATTAACAGAGCTGTGATGTGCAGGAGGGGGGACAAGGTACTTATCTTCACTGCCCTTTAACTGTGATCTCTAGAACTGGTTCAGTGCTGTCCACAATGGGGACTATTTGACAACCTGTCAGATTTTATAAGGAAATTAAGAAGATATGATTATACAACTGGTTTTAAATGTGTATTTACATCTGTAATGATAATACTAAAGCTGCTTGAGTGGCAGGGTTTTTTTAGATTCACTGCAAATTTGACACATAATGCCAGAAAACCTTGTTTGAAAAAGAATGGGGAAATTTTCACACCTAGATATAACTTAAGTCATCACCCAACAACTACAAAAGTGCATTTCATGGGCATTTTATGAAATGAGAAGGCAGGTTGGTGAAAGAATTTACTGCTAATTTGAAATTAGGAACAGGGATGTTTCAATTTAGAGGGGGGATTTAGTGATTTTGCATTCAGTATGAACGTTGCCATGGATTTCTTTAGGGCCCAGGTCTCACTCTGGGGCTATAATTTCTATTCTTAAAAGAACCCTTTCTTCCTCTGTACTTGGCCTTTTCCAGCAGGTGATGAGGCAGCTTCTTTTCCAAGGTCCCAGAACACAAATTAAAATAAAAACATCCTTTTATGTAGTACCTTCAATTGAACGGAAACATAAATGTATCCTATGATGTTAGGCATTGTCTACAGTTGTGGAATTTCTATAGAGGTAACGTTAGATACAGTAAATGTTTAAGAGCCTTGTTAAGTGTGACTGGTAGGACGAGCTAGTGCCTTTCATCTCTTAGTTGCTGGTTTTAATAGGATCTGGCTCGAAGGGTTTTGAAAGTTGTTGCCAGGTATTTGATTGCTTCTGTGTCTTGGGAGACAAGGTTTGTTTTGTGTGTGTGTGAGGAGCCTGAAAGAGTTTGCAGAGTATTTCTGCCAATCATTTGTGGGCACGTCTACGTGTGCTTGTGTTATGGGCAGACATAAGCTCACTTTGCCCATGGGTTTAATATGTTTATATCCCATGCCTTAGCAGAGTTTATAAACCCTATTAACATGGCTTTTGAGATGCTTTGAGCATGGGCAGAGTGGGTTTTTGTCTGTCTGTGGGCATAGCCCCATGGATTTATGTTTGTAGAAGACAGACCTTAGGCAAAGGGAGCTGCTCCTCTGTGATTACACAAGTCCTTTGATGATGAGCGGTTGCACAGCTTGAAGTTTTCACAGGACCACTGCTGGGCTTCCTAACAAGAGGCTTACAGGTGGATATTGATCACCAGACTGTTGTCATTCCAGTCATATGAGTGTGATTTGTTGGGCTGATAAAGGCAGTTCTTACCCAAGCCCTTCTTCTGGGAGCTGCTCTCAGTCTGTTCACCCCCAGCCTGGATTGGTACTGGGGCTTGTCCTGACCCAGGTGCAGCACCAGCATTTGGTCTTGTTAAACCTCACGAGAGTCACATCAAATTGAGCTTGTCCAGCTCTCTCTGGATGGCATCCTGTCCTTCAGGTGTGTCAACTGCACCACTCAGCTTGGTGTCATCTGTAAATCTGCTGAGGCTGCACTCTGTTGACCTTAATAAAGATGTTAAATAACACTGGACCCATATGGACCCTGAGGGACACCACTTGTATCTGATGTCCATTGAAATGGACAGATAGGAGTAGCTGGACCTGCACCTTCTAATTTAGGCATCTCATTTGGTCCCTGAAGTTGTAGGAAATGAAGTGTAGCAATTCTATACTTTGTATCTATAAAGGAAGATTCAAAGTGGGAGATAGAATGTAGCATAATAAATGACAAAAGAAAGTTTTGGGTGTGCTGATGGTGGGCTGTATTTGACCGAATTTTTCAAAGTGTATAGAGGGGCACAACTCGGACAAGAGGTATAGGAATGATGCAATTTCGAAAACTTGCTGTGTGCAAGATAGACGACTATTAGTTACTATTAATAACCTACATTAAGTAGAGGAGTATTTTGAAGTCTGTGGCACTTGGACCCCAGCAGCAAGTCTGTGCACAGATATGTCACCCATCTTTCCAAAACTAGTATCATAGGCCTGGGGAGTGATCTTCAGGTCTGTAAAAAGTAGTCCAGCTTCCTCCAGTGGAACGTGGTCATCTCTCTCTTGATCACCTCCACAGATGTTTTTCACCTGCTCTTCAGAAATTCTCAAAAGAACAAGATTTCTCAACACCACTCTGTAGTAAGTGCCAATGCTCACTCACCTTTGATAGTTTTTCTTGAGTTACCTTTGCTTAAACGTAGAATGATTTCCTATTTTCCTTACCCAAGTGGATCTAGAAAGCAATTTGGCACCAGTCTCTTTGTAACCACTTTTTGTACTGGAGGACTCTGATTACTTTTCACTCTTCTACACTAAATAAACGAAACTCCTTTAACTTCTACAACATTCTTGTTTTTTAAGCTGCTATTTGTCCTGTAGACACTCCTCAAATGGTCTGCCTCCAGCTGTGTTTTATCTGGCTGGGATCATACTTCACCCTAATCGGATTCTGTAGGAGGGTCACTTGATTCTTTGGGCAATGTCCTCCACCTGCAGATATCCCTTGGAATCTACATATTTGTATTTTCTTTCTAATGTAAGCTGGGGTGAGCAGAATGAGATCAATTATTTCTATGCCCTGGCATCCTACCTGAAACTGAGGGACAGCAATGGACATTACTTCCATCCTATTCCAGAGATACTGAAGACACAGGACCAACAGGTAGCTGACAGCAGACATGTGAATTTACTTGCTGAAGCTGTGCTGCTGAAGAGTGGTATTGAACAAAAGTCATCTAAAAATTCACTTTGAAGAGCTGCTGGATGGACGGCTTGGAGAGGAAGGTGGTGTCTCATACATGCCACCTAGTAAGCAAAGGAACTGAAGCAGCCTCTTCAGGCAGAGTGTGGCCAGCTTGTGGTTGAGGAGTTGCAGATGCTCTTCATCCTTCCTCGACTATTTGACTATTCATCCCTGTTAGGTTATTTTCCTGGTTTTTTTTTAACTTGATTAAGTCCAGGCAAGGAGAAAAAGTTAAAACTCAACTCCACTACAGTACTCCCTAAATTCGATGTAAACCCACAATTTTTCAGCCAAGGAGATTTTTTTTTTTTTTGTGAAGCAGTCAAACGGAGGCAGTGGAAATTAATTAGGATGAAGAATAAGTGTAATCCACTTTTGTAATAATAAAAACTGCTTGGTGTTCTAACTGTGCACTGTATGCAGTAATTTGTAGCATGCAAGGGAGTGCACAATGGGCAGCCTTTTGGTTGTGAAGGCTAAATAGTTTCTGTACGGTCTTCAAGTATTCATCTAGCAAATAATTGATAAAATGAGCAAGTGAATGAGACACTGAGAGAGTGTGATCCAATGCCAAGTGCTGGTTTCCATAGTTGATTTTAAATCTGCATTATGCTAATGATGTTCATTTGGAAAATGTGTCCACTCCCTAACTTCTGCCGCTGAGCGTTCTGTTAATTGGATTCAGATGGTTGGACTGAAAAAGTGGTAGGGTTCGTATACAGAGGAGTGTTCCAAGCACTTTTTTTTTTTTTCCCAAGCAATCTTTCTAAGCTAAAGTTGCTTTCACTGTGGCTGGTGTCCAGCTGTTCTGGAACTCTCTCATCAAAGGTCTGTCTGATACAAATGGGCACGGTTCTGCTGGGACAAAGGAAGTTATGATCACTTAAATGTGCTGAAGATCTCATCTGGGGTGTGACTACTCTCCCAGGCCATTGGGCTGGCTGGGCTGGGTTGCTGGTCAGAGTTCATCAGTGAGGGAGTCCATTTCACCAGGCTCACAGTGCAATTTGTAATTCTGGAAACACAGGCTGTCAACTGAATTCTAATAGCAGGAGCAGCCTTTTGTTTCCCATGAAATGATATTAAGAGCTGGTGTTTCTAAGGCATTTTGACAAGGCAGCATGTTTCTGTGTAGTGGTGCTGTGCTCTGATTTTCATCCCTATGTGACATTCAGAGCTATTCCATTACCTGGGCAGCCTCACTGAACTCAAACTGTTTGTGGAGTTGGTGGCATTCGATGTGACATCAGACATCATCTTTTCCCAAGTAGCTGTTCTAACCCATGAGCACTTCGTTTGCTTTGAAGAGGAAAGAGAAGTTGTGACTTTTTATGCAGTTACGACTCTTAATAGGCAGAGTTTTTATAATCTGATTTACTGTGCTCATGGGCTAACCAAAATTTATTCCCTGGTTTCAAAGCAAAAATAATTAGGGATGGAAAGCTCTTTATCTTTTAAACAAAAGTGTTTAATTTCTGTAAGAGGTTTTTTGTCTGAATTTCTGAAAGTCAGCCTCATCCAAGTGGCTCTTTCTGAAAGTGGAATCAAACAAAGGCTTTTCAGACACCAAGTATTGTGTAGTGATATATATGCAACTATTTCTACACATACTTGCTGCTATTCCAAGATAATACTTTTCTGAAGGTTTATAAAGGAAATAAGAAGGAAATTAAAAGACATAACGTGTGTTGGAAGATGGTGTTTTCACATGAACAAAATCAGTACTGAATTCACATGGTGAAGTTATAGTAAGCCTCAGACCCAAGAGGGAAAATTAAAAGATTACTTAAAACCAACAATAAACATGCAAATTAAAAGTCATAAATTTTAAATGAAGTCATATGCTATTAAAAATAAGCATAAAATTGCATACTAGTTTGGATGTGTAGTTTATAGAACACACCAAATGTTAAAATTGGATGAAATTAAGAAAAACATTTTCCAAAGGCAAGTAAAATATCTGTTTAATTAGATTGTAAAGAAAGAAGATTAAAAGTAATATTTTGTGAAACAGTAATTACTGTTTTTCAGATGTAGTCAGGTTCCTGTGTGTTGATCTAAATTTACCGGTGATAGCAGATCTCTTTGGGGTCTTTTGTTTTGTTTGTGTCTTTTAATTAATTTAAATGGCAACCACTACCTTTATTTTGTTTTCTTTGCGCTGAACACACTGCATGGCTGTTTGCTCCAGTACTCTGCCAGCTCATGAAAGCAAATCTGGGAGATCAGCTCATCCCCTCTGGTTCTGAGAGGTTAAAAGCCAAGTCATTGCAGGGGACTATACAGCAAGATAACAGGAAAGGCAGCTGAAGCCATTGGGAGGTGGGCTGAGGTGCTGATGGGAGCCTGAGATGTAAATAAACCAGATTGCTCTCATTTCCTCTTTCCACTGTATTATGCATTCCAATAGCACTATTCATCTTTATGACAGACACCTATTGCTTTAACTTTACTGCAGGCCACTGAAGTACATTAAAGTGGGCAGGAAATGGAAATAAATAGAGTTCAGTGGAGCTGCCGAATAACTAAACACGGCGCAGTCGTTTTTAGTGCGGGCTCATGTGGTTTTGAGCAGATTTATCTTATTGCTTGGCTTTTGTTAGAAAGATGGGTGCTGTTTAAAAGAGATACCATGTAATTTTTTTTATAAGTAAGAAAATGTGCTTGGATCTTTTTTTTTTTTTTTTCAAACTCTTTGGGATGCCAGAGATGAAGAGAAATTGGGTTGAGTCTCAGCTGGGTAGAGTTAAGGGGATGTGTCTGTGTGCACTACCTCAGGTTGTGGCTGGAAACAGAATAATGGGACTGGAGATTTGAAGAAATCCTGCTAGGAGATAGAATGGGAGGAGGGCCACAGTCCATTGGCTTAAATTAACCTTCCACCTAAAGGTAGTGAGACATTATTGTAAAGAAACTGAAAGGAATTCAGCCTTAAAAATGTATCTACTCTTTTCCTAATGCCCGCACATTTTGCTCACTTTGGAAATGTGGAATGCTATCCTGCTTGTTCAGAGGAATATTTTCAAGGACAGTGAAGTAACATTGCAATTCCAGATACCCTTAACCCGAAGGAGATGGGACTTCAGGTGAATTCTGCTTTTGTGAAAGCTTCGTGTGTTTGTTTTTCCTTGATTGTTTATATTCTGATAAGATGAGGTCAGTGACTGAATGAATTCACAACATGGGTTACTTGAAGACTTAAAGCTCATATTTTCACTCCCTTGAGATTAGTCAGATAATTGGAAACTTTTCTTAAAAAAAATCTTTAGCTCTGGTTTTTTTTTTTTTTCCCTTGGTTACATTGAACACTCTCTTGAGTTTGCTGAATATAGTGCTTGCACTTTTAATTTTTTTTTAATTTTTTGTTTGTTTTCACAATGACTGCTGTATAGTTGAAAGCAGGCATCAGCCTTCAAGGTATTTGTCAATATAGAAGATATTAGGGGATATTTCACAATGTCATGTAAAATAAAAACTAATTTGTAAGCAGTGTGGCAGAGATCTGGAAGGACAATTAAGACAAAAAATCATTAACATTGATTCTTTTGCACTGGGATGGTACATTCCTTTCTCTAAAAGCATCCTTTTAAAATGTTGTTCACCTCAGTGTGTATTTAATTATATATTTCAGTGTGACATTCAATGATTCTTCTATCTCTTAAATTATATTTATATCAAGACTTTAATTCTATTCAGAATACCGCTCCAGATACACTCTCACTGCAGAAAGCAGTGCCAGGCAAAATTGCAGGTAATTACTGGGGACGGTTGTTGGCAATTTGACTTTTCATCATTTGTTCGTCATCGTTTGTTCACACTCTGTGCATAGTTCCTCGCTGAAAGGATTAGGTTACAGATGGGTGGGTATTACTTCAGGGACTTCTTAAGTGAGAATCCAGATGCTTTTCTGCCTCCTCTTCTCTTGCTTAGTTTGGGAGTTAGAAGTCAGTAGCTGCAGGTAAGATTCAAAGCTTGTATCTTTGTTTCTCTTTTGCAATGGAAAAAAAGCTCTCTATTCTTTCTTGTTAGTTGAACAGAAAATCTAACTGCAAACTCTAAGTATTTGGGAAATTACAGATTGAGCTACAATTTCAAAATAATTTAATTTAAGTGCAGTTATCACTGACAAACTGCTTCAAGTTCTCAGAATAGTTCAGGTTCAGGAAGGTCATTTTGTGCTTTGTGCTTTGAAAACCTGTCTATGACTTTGGAGCCTAAGCTGTAGCAGGGATTCTTGGAGATATTGGCCTTTGGCCACATCCCAGTTGCTTTGAGTTATGTCTGTAGTTTCAAGGGCAATGGTCTGGGGATGTAGTATTTTGCATTTGTGAACTGTGGGTTTTTTGTGAGCCCCACGTGCAGCATGTGGTGTTACCCCAATAACTGAGACCCTGCTGGTCCTCACTTGGTTTCATGGGGAGGCAGCAGAGCTGAGCTGTTGCACCAGAGAGGGAAGCCTGAATTACAGAGGCTGTTCCCTTCTCGCTGCTGCAAGTTGCTGGATCTGCTTTCAAATCTGTGCTCCTTTTCCCTACTCCCGCTTTCAGAGGTGATGCCTGAAGGCAGGCTTCGGGCTAAATGCTGAAGGAAATGGGTGTTTTGCCGTGTGTTCTAGTGGGAGCACAATCCTGGTTTTCCAAGTTTACCATCCTGCCCAGCTGAACTCGCAGACCATTTCTGCGAGCTCCTCTCATGTGGGCAGTTTGCATGTGTGTGTTTAATCTCCCAGCAGCAGTTGTCAAGCCTGCTTGTGTCTGTGAGAACTGCTTGCTGAAAAGCAGTGGTAAATTCAAACATTCAGAAAATTTGTCTTCATATAAGAACATGTAATTATCTCTTGCCCTGACCTTGCTGGGAGCTGCTGGGCTCCTCAGTTCCTAGGGGGACCATTTATTTTACAATTCTAACAGTCTGTGATGTTTGAATATCTAAAACTTTTACGCAAAAAGTTAACAAGCTGAGTCTGAAATTAGAGTTATCGTTTTTTGCAGTGGATGGGGAAGCTATGAATGTTACAGCATCACAGTATTCTGCTTATCCTGCTTGTTCAGGAGGAAAGAAGAGCATTTGGAAAGTAGGTGTGACAAAGACAGCATAGTTTATTTATGCTGTGAAGGAACAAAAGAATCATGTTCTTTGTAGCACAGCAGACTAAAGAGGTTTTGGAGCACTCTTTGGAACAGAGGCTTGTGTGTTGTATGTTTAATTTTTGTGCCATTCCCCTTAGTGATTTGCACACCCCTTTTGTTTGGCTTGCCTGTCTGCTGGTGGAGCTGCAGCAAGGATGGCTTTGGCTGCTTCACCCCTCCCACGTGTGTGTCACACATTTGGTCACTCAAGTTTTATTTCTTCCCTCTGTTAAACACCAGAGTGTAACTGCCACCCCAGCCTTGCTGAGCTGCAGAAGCAGGGGCTCCCCAGGAGCAGGCATTGTCACAGGAAAATCTCTTTAATGGGGCTGGCTAAACTTTTAAGTTATGGCTAATGTTTTTAACAGTAACTTGTGCTTCCTCTGGCCTTCAACCATTAGCCAGGTGTTTTTGTCCCTCAGAGTGGAAAAATAAAAGTAATCTAACTATCCAGCAGGGCCCTCCCTGAGGTGCTGGAGAAGGCTGACCACAATGTGAACTGGGGCTCACAGAGGCTGGATGTGTGGGCTAAGAGGCTCCTTGTAAAGCTTGGCAAAATACAGGCATTGGAAATGAGATGTCCTTTTTTTTAACTATAAATAAGTTATGAGGTTTAAATTTGGCATGCTGTGTGCCTATAAGCTTTGCTCTGTGTAATTTTCTAAATATATATATTTTTAAAATGTATTTTTGTTCCCCCCTTTAATATGACATCCACTTGATTTCTTTGTAACTGCAAGACAGACCTGACTCTGATCTGCCTTATGCTATAAACTGTGTTTATGGAGCTAGAATTGGGGTCATTAATTTTCTTTACATCAAAAGAAGTAATTTCTTTTAAATGAGAAGCCTGTTTCACCTAGTAATTCGCTTTAATTGCTTATTTGAAACTTTTGACATTTGATAGCAATTTAAACATTGCCAGATGAGGCTCATGCAGTTGGGACGTGCAGGTGCTTCCTTGTGTGCCCAACTTGGATCAAAGGAGCGAGCCCAGGGATGTGCCTGGCCGCAGACAGGGCACCCGGTGCTGGAAGGAGCTGTGTTTTGGGGCTGCTTGAATAGATGCTGTGTGTCAGCTCAGCAAGTATTTGCTCAGAGGGCTCTCCCTTGGAGAAGTTTCTGAGGAGCACTGAGCACGGTGCTGTTTGTTTTTCTTGGGAGATAGACTGCATGGCCTTTGTTTTGCCCGAGGCTAAATAGTGCTTGCAGCACTGAGTCTCTGTTTCTTTAAAGTCTAACAAATAGCACTTTCTGCTGAAGGGATAGAAAAAAGTTTCTAAAATATTAATTAATTTTTGTTTTCTGACTAGTATCTCTTAATTTAGTATTACCATCTTCTGGGAGGTTTGGTGGGAAAGAATTTTCTTCCTCATGAGGGTAAGCAAATGGTGCAACTTCAAAGGCATTTCTAACAGGATCTAAACCTCAATAAAGAGAAGAGAAAAATGAAACAGTGTCTTACCCTTCACTTTTTATGCTGGTTCACTAATGTGAACCGATTTATTGTTCAGTCAGTGGCAGAAGTAGCTTTACTTAGCCTGAGAAGTATTTTTTAAGTCAATAAACAATAATTTAGATTATTGCAGAAAGAGCAACTTTGGTTAATTGCTTTTGGCTGTGGAATAACGTGATGCTAGATAAACTTACAGTGGTTTCTATCAACAGTGTATTGTGTCTTGTGAGAGATTAAAACTATTGCAGGAGTAGCCCAACAGCTGAACATGAGAGAAATCTGGTGCTGCTGCTGCAGAAGTTAAGCAGTATTTTAGTACTTTCTGAATTCAGAGCAAAGCCAAAGCACCAGTGCCAAGACTTCTTTAAAGAGTTTTATTGATGTGCATTATAATTAAAACCAGAATTAGTTTTCTAATAGGACATTCATTTCCTAGAGAGCAATTGCAGCTTGGCATAAAGTAATACATTTTTAAAAACAAGTGCCAATCTGGGGATATCCCCAGCATATGTTGGATGGCTGATTTACCAGCTATGTGTGTCCTACTTATTAATAAGAAAATTAAATATTTTCATTTAAAATAATTATATGAATAAACCTTTGGCTGTGCTGTGATTTCATGAAAACCTTAATTGTTTAGAGAGCTCTGTGAGAGTGTGTGAAGTTGGGTCAGTTTTACAGCCTGATGTTAGTCTCGATAGCAGATTTACGACAGGGCTGGATTTAATCTCTCGACTAATCTTTACAGTAGCAGGCCTGGGATGGGAAGGCGTTTGTGTGTTTCAGGAGATAGGTAACTCTATCTCTGAAGTGGAAACACGGTGCTGGGTTTTAAAATGTCTTAGCAGCCTAAAAATGAACTAGCTGAGGGGTGGTGGGGAATTGCTCTGTGGAAACAAAATAGGTGTTGCTTTTAAATCAGCGTCTTAGCGTGCTCATTGTCACACCTTCACACATGGCTCTAGGCTCAAATCTATTTCTCATTAAAGCAACTGTAGCAGAAGGGAATATTGCCACCATCTGGGTTGCAAAGATCAGAAATAACAGTCCTGTGGGCAGCACCATGTAAACTGGCTTTTATGCCACTTGATTAATCATTTCTGAGGGTAAGGGCAGCAAGATGTTTACCAGGTCACGCATTAATTTTTTAGAATACTTTCAAGTCTAATTTTCCTGGCTTTCTCATGGTGGTATGCCTTTGAATCAAGTTACGATATTTGTAGGTTCAGCATCTCAACTGACATTGTTCCTGAGCATGGGAAACACGGGTGCTTTAGATGTCTCCAAAGGAGAGTTAATTAGAAGAATGAGCAGTTATTAAGAGCACCGCAGCTCCACTGTTTAATTCTGATGATAATTTTCATGCTGGGTCTAATACAAATGAATTCACTTATGGTTTATTAATCGACTGTGGGCCTGTTAGGGTATTCAGCAGGAAAAATGCTGAGAGTTACCAGAACAGATTTAAAGCACTTCCGTGAGTGGAGAGCAAATCAGAGAACTTTATTATTTCCTCTCCTTTTTATCATTCTGCACTGCTGTAACTGAGTACGGTGTTCTTCCCCCTTTTCTTCACTTCTTTAGGACCCACGATTATCAGCTTTAATTTTTGACAAGCTTCAAGTGCCTGACTATTTACAGAAAAACAGGAATGAAGGAGAGAGCAGATGCGAAACTTGTGCCACTCACTTGAATCAGCTGAAGCAGGAAGCCATTCAGATGATGCACACCCTCAGCCAAGCCAGCTACCCAGAGATGCCCGACCTCCCGCCCGGCGGCGGGGCAGTGACCAGCATGGTACCCAGGATGGTCACTGTGTCTTCCCAGAGAGACCTGCCACTCCTTGCTGGGCAGGTGGGCAGGCAGCCTGGAAAGTCGCCCAGTCTCTTCTCTGCGGCAGAGAGGAAGAAAGGACTGGGATGGTCCCAAGGCGTGGGCAGCTTTCCCAACTCCAGCGTTCAAGTGACAGTGGCCCCCAGCGGTCTCAGTGGTGCCCTGAGCTCTGTCACCATCCAAGCTCAGCAGTACCTCGAGGGCATGTGGAGTATCTCCAGGGTGAACAGCTTCCTGCCTCAGGCTTGTCTAGTAAGTAGTGATAATTCAGCTGCTTGAGTTGTGTTTGCATGTGTGTGGACATATGGAGGGATACAGATAAAGTTTGAGATCTATACATATTTATCTTTGTGGGGATCAGCTAATGGTATTCTAAGCCATGTTTCATGAGTTGAAGAGCTTTGAAAGATGTTCTATCAGATCTCAGGAGGAATTTGCTTTCTTATCTCACATGGTGGGAGCCTTTCTCAGATGTTCTTGCACCTATTTTAGCTTCATGTATGCAGGTGATGTTATTTGTCTGTCACATACCTAGTAACCCCTTTAGAAAAACACAAAAGGCCAAGTTTGTCACACCTGAAGCTCTGGGAGCTTCATGGGATTATATCAAAGATGAACTTGACCCTCAAGTCTAGTGCTGAGCTTCTGAGGCTGTGTGCAGTTCAGCAGTTGCTGCTGATGGACTGTGATGCACAGCATTAATCTGCAGCTTAGATGTGTTGCAAAACAGTTTGCTGCTGAGGAAGGGGCTCAGGAGGTTGCTTCAGATCCACATGCCTGTAAATGTCACTGCACTTGGATTTTAAGCCTTGATGTTGATTCCTTGTATTCTGCGTGCATTTTACAAACTCTTGTGGGAAATGGAAAAGCTTTATAGAGGTGCGTGTTACCTTTAAAGCAAGTTCATTATGTGGCTACCTATGGAACTGTGCTAAGAAGAAGAATACAATATGTGGCTGGTTTTGACTAAGATTTATTCCTGACCAGTTTTCAGGTAGGGAGTGGGGGAGTGTATGTAATAATGAAATGTGTACGATTGGAAGTAATGGTTTTCACATAAAGATGACATAGCAGATCTTGTGAGATCAGGTATTGTGGTGCCAAGCAGCTTTAAATTTAACATAATGCCTTATGTGCTGTTGTATGTAAACACTACCTAATATTGCTTGATAGCTTCAGCTGGTTGAGCTCCAAGATCATCAGAGATAAATATTTGAGTGCTGCTGTGTAACATTACTTTTCCAGGCTGACATGTGATTCCTTCCAGAAAAGGCTTTTGGAGACTTGATTCCTCCCTCCCATACTTTTCTCTCTTAAGGAAATTGGTGAATTCACATACATTCCACCTCTGACGGTTTCCACTTAAATCCAGTGAATCTCCAATGACATCAGGTCATTCACTGAGAAAAGGGAAAATGGCCCATTCAGCTCTTCATAGTTTATAAGGAACTTCTGCTATGAGAGCTTTTCTCTAAATTGTTGCTCCATGCATTAGGGATCAGTTTGGCCATGTAAGGTGTAGGATGTTACCCTTAAATTGCCCTCTAAGTTCTTTGTATATCACAGAAATAGAGAAGGAAAAATGGGAAATGTGCTGGTCTAAGAAGCCTGCATTCTGAAAGCAGAAGTATTTCAATTTGTCTGCTCATTCTTTGTCTGCCCTTATTCTTGTCCTAAATAATTCAGTAACAGCCAGCTGCAGATTTCTTCCTGCTTAACCATGCTGACTGATAGATGTGGTCTTCCCTAACCACTATGCTATTCTAAGATAAAACTGTTGCCTCATTTAACCCCTGTGAAGGAAAAATGTGTATAATGCAGCAGAGCTTAAGTGTGATTTAGAAATGTGCAAAGAAACTCAGTAGCCTGGAAAACAGTGACCTTTAACGAAAGGACAAACACTGTGAGTGTTGGAGGCAGCTTGGATATGATCCAGTCATCTGCAAGGATCGTTTAGATTTATAAGCAATTTTTGGAGAGAAGCTAGTCTTCAGTTGTTTTATCTCTCCTCTCTCTATTTATTTTATTCATTTAAACCCAAATGTAGTTACTGAAGACTGTGAGTGCATCTCTTTCCAGATGGTGCTTCTTGTGTCTGTCGGAATTCTTCCATTGCCTTTTGTATTGTTAAGAGCCTTGTGTCTGATGAAGTTGTTTGGGTGGGTGAGGCAGAAAGTGCTTCCCCTACGCTCTTCCCCTGAGGAATCGCAGGTGTTGAAGAAAATAGGATTGGAGAGATTTCAGGAAACAGCTAGTCTAGCCCTTGTCTAGGATAGTATCCACTGCAGGACATTCTTGTCCAATGCTTATCTTACCTCATTTTACAATTTTTCAAAGACTGGGATTTTCCGAGTTCTGTTGATTCTCACATGTGAACTTCCTTCCCTATTAGAAAAGTTTATTTGATTTATTTACTTTTTTTTTTTTACTGGTTAGAGAGGTAATTTTTTCTTCTCTTTCCTGAAGTTAGAGACAGGGTTTAGGTTTCAGATTAACCCAGAAGAGAACTGTGCATATACATACTTTTAGTGATGTCTGCCTTTAGTAATACTTCCTGTCTTGTGAAGCAAAGCTGGTCTAGCTAGAAGAATTCTGGAGCAAGAGCTTCTGCAGTAGAGAGAGCAGCATTGAATGTACTATTTTTTGTGTGTGACTGGATTTTGAAGATTTCAGCACCCATTTGGGCAACATGCTGCACAAATGCAGAAGAAAAAGATGGTTCTTTTTCCAGGGAGTTTCCATTCTTGGTTGTGACACCAGTTATTTTGACCACCCTGTAAATAGTCTTGTTTCACTGGGAATCTATACTTCCCTTTTTTCCTTACCAAAGGGTGCTGGAAACACGTGCTGAATTCCCTGGTGGGAGGCTCCTACCCAAAGCCTACCCTCCCAGTGATTTAACTCACTGCTGCACATGAAGTGGGCATGATTCATTTTACAAATTTGGGAAGACAAAGGTAAAAGCTGGGGTTCATCTCAACTATTTTTAATTGCCAGAACTCCAGATGTTTATTATAACATAATTACTGAGGCTTCCTTTGTGGCTGTGGAAGACCAACAGGCACTTCCAAGAGATTCTCTGTCCTTCTCATCTTGGATGTCTGTCTTGGCCTGCCTTGTCCACCAGTGGTGCCCGTGGCTTCCAGCTGGTGCTGGTAGAGCCCAGGTAGGTCATGTGGAGCAAATCCTTTTTGAGATGCAGGCTGCTGTGTCCCCAGTGCCTTCTGGGTGTGAAAAGACACTGCAGTGCACGTCTGCCAAACCTCAGGAGACTGCGCATGTTTCTCCAGGATCCGTATTTTTTATTCATGGTTAGTTCTAATAGCGGTGGTAGTGGAATTGTCTGTGGAGAAAAAAAAAAAAAAGATTTGATTTCTGCTCCTCTCATCTCCCTCCCCAAACTCGCATGTATTACCCTGTAATGTCACGGTTGTGAAAACACTTCTGGGCTGAACGTTGGGGGTCAGAAGTGCAGGACATCGTAAATTTTTAATATGTGTTTGGAGTTCAAGTGTGAAAAATCCATTATATAGATTATAAATTTTTTGAACAGGAACATGTGTTTGAAGCATAGTGTGGGTGCTGCTCAAACCGAAATAATGACCATGGGCTTTGGGAGCTGTGAAGAGGAACAGTAATTAAGGATCTGGAGGAAGGTTCAGGGAGGGGAAGATTAGGATTGCAACCAAGGTGCAAAAGGTGAAGTTGTAATCAGCTGCTTTACCCAAGTGGCCTGTTGTGAAAAATTACAAAAAATAATCACCAGTATCAGTGATAAGTTGTCTGAGCAGACAGTGAACACAGTGGAGGGGAGGGAGCTGGTATAACTCTGGGTAAAGCAGGTGATTTGTGCTGGACATCTGAGAACTATAATTAATAAATAGTTTTATAGTGATGTTTTTAGTTCTAGAACTGACAAGTGAATATAAGGTTACTACTCAAATGAAAGAAAAACATTAGCAGTGCTCAGCACTGCTACCCAGTTTAATGCAAGAGGAGAGGACTGAGGGCAGTTTGGGCTTCCCAGATGTGTTGGAATCTGGCTGAGAGGTTGAACATGAAAACTACTGAAAATACCTTGTATGCCTATTAGAAGTATCTGCATTTATTGTGTATTGTAGAAAAAAAGGAGGTCTTACTGTATATTTTAAATTGACTGTGTTATTATTATGCAGTGTTATGTACTGCATAAAAGTGCTAAAGTAGCCATGCCATGTGCTATAAAGACATCTCAGTGAAATAGAGCTTATTTGCAAATTGCTTTTTCTTTCATCTTACCCAAAATGAAATCCTGGTCACACTGTATTTCTTACTTGAATATATACAATTGGTACTGGTTATAAGGGAAAGCGTGGCTCCTTGAATACTTACCAGTTTGTAAGTGGATTTAAAAATACATTAAAAAATGCACCATTAAGTAATTGGAAAAGTTGGAGCACTAAAGAATTTGAAGTGCCTTAAGAAAAACTTTTAAAGCCTAGGTATGTAAAATTGTAAAATTATCAAAAGCTCAATGTATGTTCCTGAGAGTATTCACAAATTTAAATTTAGGTATGAGTTTATTGCTTGGGTCTGTGAAGTTCAGTGAGGGAGGGTTCACCCAGAGCACAGCACATGTAAATGACTGCATAGACTGAGGTTGAAGAACTTATGTTTATTTGTCTTATGTGAAAAACCTATGAGTTATTTTAGTCACAAATTCAAGCTTTCCTGTAGTTTGAGTAAGTCTTCTGCTTACCCTAATCTAAACCAGATGGATTTGTCTGAGAGTAGCTCAGCCTCTGTTGACTTGCCTTAAAGCCTCTTTGTTTGTTTATAGCCAGGGTGACTTACACTTTGTTTAAAAGATGCAATAAAAGGCTGACTGTGAAAAACAGAACAATGACAAGATTTACTTTCCAGCATTTACTTTTTTACTTTGATAAATGTCATGCCAAATGGATTTTTAAATTAATTTTTAAAACCCTTCTTGATAACTTTCTCAGTGACCTTTTATTAATACAATGTGGGAAATATATTTTGTAATGAAACAATTAAAATACAGTGCATTGACCATAAATCTTGTCCGTGAGACATATAGATGTCTTTGAGCTTTGGGACATTTCTCAGACTCCACATATAACATCTTGATCCTCAAGAAGTCAGTGCCAGACAGATGGTGAGGCAGGGACTGCACAGAGGCTTTTCTGTTTTCCCTTTAGCTCCAGTAGTGCCGATGTCACTGCTCTTATAGAGGAAGTACATAAAGGAGAGGGGGTGGCAAAAATGACTATTTTTCAAAGTTAGTGTTGGTCACCCTCCATAACAAGTCTCAACAGCAGAAGGAAACCTTTTTGGTCCAAGTTACTAAATGCCTTCTCATACTCCCCTAATTTATGTTCCCATGGAAAAGAGCTTTGCTGTGACTGCTGCATGTCAGCTGGGCAGTCATGCCTTGCTTTGAGCTTTGCTGCCTTGGCAAATGCAGAGGGAGGATGTGATGTGGGAGGACAGCACTGCCACTGCCAGTGAGACCCTGCCCAGCAGACTGGCTTGGAAAGAGTGGGTTGGAAATTCAGCCTTAAACGTGCAGCTGAAAGCATAGCCCTCTGTTTTGTGTAGTTGATGGGACCTTTGTTCTCTCTTATTCTAGGTTGTCCCCAGTGCAGGGTGCTGAAGGTGAAAACGAGGTTGCTTTTTAATGTATTTCCAGGTATCAGAGTGATGCTGGAAAAATATTAAGAGTTAACAGAAAGGTTATTAGCTACAAGATGGAAATGAACATTTTTTGGGTGAGGGTGTGGATTGCATTTCTTTTTACTGTGTTTGACACTTCTACCATAGTATTGGTTTTACAGCTGTGGGACAGGGTAACTATTTGAGGACTCAGACCCTCTTGTGGTTCAAATTACTACCCGAAACCAGTTCTTTTGATCTTTCTGCCCTCCAGGCTAAGCAGTTGTTACTACAGCTCTTATGAGGAAACAAGTCCATACTTGCCTCTGTTGACAATCGAAGTCAACAGGCAATAATAAAGAAAATGTTTGCCCAGACTTCACCTGTAACTCATTAGAGATAGATTCAAGACAAGCAGACTTTAGAGATTATGTGGAAATGATAACCCACTGGATTTACCTTTGGCCCACAGTTCATTCTCTCATCTGCCAAGTGTATCATAAGCTACACTAAATACCCCAAATATCTAAATTTTCTACTTGCCTTTCAACTTGTTTCTTTGGCCTTTTCTGTTCACTTTGCTCCCTTCATCTTCTTTTGCTTCCTGCTGGTCCATTTATACTCTGAAGTTGCTCCACTATAAATCCTCCAGGGAGCTGATAATCAGTGCATCCCATGTCACCTCAGCACTAGAAGTCAGTAGAAGTACAAGGAAGGTTCATCCTCTTTGGCTGAAAATCAGGAGTGATGGTGTCATCCAAGATTTGAGAAAGAACAGTTTTTATGAGGCTGCTGTTGCATGGGCTACATGGGTTAAGGGTGGGCTGCAGATGAATAATACCCTGTGGCTTCAGAAGTTAATGCAGCAGAGAAACCAAATAAATTCAGGCTGAGCTCAGACCTTAGTTGTGTGCAGGCTGGTGGAAGGGAAAGTCTTGCAGTGGTGTCTGTATAACACATGAAGGAACTGATTTGTACAGCTGTATGCAGGTAGGATTGCCCAGTTGTCCTGCTTGTGTAGAACAGTATTTGAACATAATCTGGTGGTGGTTTTTGTTGTTGTTTTTTTTTTTTTTTTTGAAAGTGCTTTGAATTTGACATTTTCTCAACAGGCTGTTTACTGCAATGACGGCATGTTGAGGGTATGGGCCTTCAGCTGTGCACAGTATGAGGATTGCTGAAAGCATCTCCTGTTGTTTTGTGGCACGAGTGGCTGAGCATGGGGCAAAAATTGGTGCTCTTTGTTACTTGCAGCTAGAGTCACTGAAGCACCCTGCCTGGTAGCTTCTGACAGGAGGTTTAAAATGCATCAATAGAAAATGATGTATCTATTTTTGTGTTTCAGCACTTAGGAGAGAATTTATGATGTATGGATAGAGTTCACAGATATTTCAAGCATTTCTTATGTGTGTGTTTAATGGAACGGATTGCCACTTTAGTGAACATAGCATCAAATCAGCTCTGTTAATTGAAAAAGATTTTTCACATTATTGCTAATGATGTGACACAGTTTTGTTAGAGATGATGCATAAAATAGCACTACTTCAAGTGACATTAATGTATGCATTTAAATTCCTTTTTTCCCATTTACGTGCGTTATTGATTTTATTTCATTGTTGAGCAGCTAATGGATTTATAATTTGAATACAGTCACTGTAATCAATGGTGGGATTATTAGACTTATAAATAGAACTTTAAAACTACAATGAGATAATTTCACAATGACATTGGAGAGAGTGTGCTGCCCAGCCAGGAAGACTGAGTGGATGAGATCCTCCAAAGACAGACAGGAACAATCTCATGTTGTTCCAGAAGTTCTGGTCCTGAGGAACTTCAACCACCCTGATACCTGTTGGAGGGACAGCACAGCAGGGTGTAAGCAATCTAGGAAGTTCCTGGAATGTGTTGATGATAATTTTCTTCTCCAAATGACAGAAGAGCCAGTGAGGAGAGGTGCTATGCTGGACCTTGGTTGTGAACAGTGATGCAGAGTGTACTCGGAGCCCTGTAGCCAGGGAACAGCAGTGCTGATTCCAGTTTAGTTCATCGTAATCATCAATGCCCTGGATGGAGGGACAGAGCCCAGCCTTGAGAAGTTTGCTGAGGAGGAATGGCTGGTACCAAAAACTGCTGTACTGCCATCCAGCAAGACCTGGGCAGGCTGGAGATGTGGATAGAGAGGAAAATAATGAAATTCAACCAAAGCAAGTATGGAGTTCTGCAGCTGGGGAGGATAACCCCACGTACCAGTACAGACTGGGGGAGGACCTACTGGAAAGCAGCTCTGGGAGTCCTGGTAGACAACAAGTTAACCATGAGCCAGCACTGCCCTTGTGAACAAGAAGGCCAGTGGTAACCAGGGCTGCATTAAAAAGAGCATTGCCAGCAGGTCGAGGGGGTGATCCTGCACCTCTGCTCAGCCCTGGTTGAGACCACATCTGGAGTGCTGTGTCCAGTTCTGGGCTCCTCTGTTCAAGAAAGACACAGAGCTCCTGGGGAGGTCCCATGGAGAGGCTGAGAAGATGATGAGAGGACTGGAGCATCTCTCGTGTGAGAAAAGGCTGAGGGAGATGGGCCTGTTTAGCCTGGAGAAGAGACAACTGAGTTAATTCCTGTGGATTTGCATAGCTCCTACTATTTCAAATCTGGACGAGTTTTTCCCTTTGGTGATACCTTATCTCGAGGAAGGATTTGCCAGGTTCTGTAGGCATGCATCTGTTGCTGTGTTTTTGGTGTTGCTGGGTAAAGATAATGGATCTGCCATGCAGAACTGCCTCTGTTGTGCTTCTCAAAAAAGAAGGTGATGAAGTTGTGCAAAGTGATGAAGTTGTACAAGGCTGTTTTAGGGGTCAGGTGCCAGTGGAAGGATAAAGAAGGGGAGCGTGGCCCTTGTGTTTCCTGGCTTGGGAAAGGTCTAAGTTTAGTTGTTCATGCAAGGTAGCTGTGTGGACATCCCCTTGAGCCTTGTCAACCTCTCCTAATGACTCTGAAATACTGATGGGGGATATGGGAATAGCACAACCTCCTGTGGATAGTTAGCCTAAGATTCTCTTGAAAAGACTGAATGGGAATGATAAGAACATTAGTAA
This sequence comes from Acridotheres tristis, assembly GCA_037013685.1. Classification (NCBI taxonomy): domain Eukaryota; kingdom Metazoa; phylum Chordata; class Aves; order Passeriformes; family Sturnidae; genus Acridotheres; species Acridotheres tristis. The sequence continues at coordinate 9,332,759 of CM072892.1, read as the reverse complement.
TATCCTGCTGAGTCTCAGCTGCAACCTGTCTAGCCCAGGGCTGTCTCCAGCAGTGAAGCTGGAAATGGTATTTAGGGAGAGCTGTGGAGCCTGGCTATTTTCTGCAGTCAGCTCATACTCCCCAGCCTGCTCAGTTGGAGAACTCACAGGGACACATACCTGTCTGTTCCCTTTAGGATCTGTTTAGGGACCTGATGTTCAGGAATTTATCCAAACCCTCTCTGACCCTGAAACACTATCCAACTCCACAGCCTTCTGTATGCCAGCAGGTTCCATGAGTTCACTACCCCAGTGCAAAGAAGTATTCACTTCCATTCAATTTATTCTGTACCTCCATAACTTTGTAAACCTCAGTCAGGCTCCAAGCAAGAGTCCCAGCCTATTTCATCTCTCCTCCTGGGGCAGCTGCTTTATCTTGTTGACTATTTATTGCTTGTCTCTGTCATTTCCCTTCCTCCACTACCCTGTCTTGAGATGCAGTACTAGATTCAATATGTGCTCATTATGGGGACACTCTTCTTTTTCTTTGTGCCCTGTCTTGTGATGTCTAAAATTTGCTTGCTGTTTTTTTTTTTTTGGCTGCTGCTACGCCTTGATTTAGAGGAACTGTCAATGATCCTTAGATCTTCCAAGTTGTAGCTGCAAGTTTTGAGCTCAGTATTGTTGAGGAGTCATTTAGGTTGCTTTTCCCCCTGGTCTTATCTGTGTCAAATCTTACCTGACACTTCTTTGCACAGTCACTCTTGGGAATTTCTTCTGGAATTCCTTATTTATTGGCATTTGGTTACTTGAAAGAGCTTTGAGAGGTCTGCAGGCTTGCAGATTTCACTTTAGTCATGGTGAATCATGTCTGGTTCACATGGCCCCAACACTGGGAGAAAGCAGTGGGGTCAGCTGGAACACCCACAGGAAAAGAGTGTCATCTACACAGCTCTATCCCTAATTTGTGACCTCGTTGTCCTTCAACAATGATCCAAATGATCACAGCTGTCCTTGTCTTTGCAAATTTAATGCTGCTCCATGAGCTTACCTTGGTCTCTAAATATGGGTGTAATAAAGAGCCAGTTTTCCCTTCATGTAAGGAGGGCTGGTACCTCTTCAAGTGAGCTACTAGTCAGTGGGTGTCTTCCATGTGGTAGCTGTCAGGCAAATTGATCCCAAGGGATGTTCTTTTTAAAGGAGCTACATCTAATGTATAAGCAGTTCAAGTGTGATTGAGATAGAAATTAGGTATGACAATCTCCGTCCACCTTTGCTTTATTTGATGACATTGTATGTCAGTCATTATAACAATACAGTGATTTTAATGAAATCGGGAACATGGTAATTTCTTTTGCTGAATAGAGAGTAATTGAGATATGGTGAGATTTTTGTTGAGTTGCCCAGATCATTGAGAAATTTGTGGAGTCAGGAAGGTGACACAAGTTCTCCCAATTCAAAGCTCTGCATATATCCTGTGTTTAGTGGCTGTTAGAAACACTTCTGGCCTGTGTAAGCCAGTCCTAATGGCAAAGGATTTATCTTGTAGGAAACTCAATTCTAAAATGACAGAAATTTGCATTATTATGAGCCTGTTAATGAATTCCTTTGCTTGCTCTTATCAGACTTTGACAAAAAGCAGGGATTTCTATTGTATATTTGTCCATTTGAGTAAATACCCCAGGGAAGTACCCAGCTAGATTTTTTTTTTTGCTTTGGAGGTTGTAGCTATTGTAATAGAAGTCAACAGGGAAGGCTCTGGGCAACACTTTATGATGCTTGCCTAGAGGCATTAGAAGAAACAGTTCCTCTAGTCTGGCTGTTTTAAATCCACTGCACAGGAAAAGTCCTGATTTGAGAGTGTTAATGTGCAGCAGGATCTATGTCCTTGTTGGTAGCTCATTTCATGACCTCCTGACTTTCCAGGTTTACAGGTGCAGATAGGAGGGTGTTGTTCGTGTCACTGGTGGTCAGATTGCTGTGAAGAAGGAAAGTGAAAAGAGAAATTCCTTGCTGTGTCTTTTGGTATGGGTGTCCTGAATAGCTGGAATGTGAAGGAATTGGTCTGTCACTGCCTGCTGACATCTTTGCACTGCCAGAACCCTGCCTGCAGGGATTGCCCACATTCTCAATCTGAATGAAGGGAAGAATGACATTTAATTTTGTAGATTGAGGCCTGCCCAGAACCCAAATAAATTTTTCAAGTACCAGGTAGCATGGTTTATGACAGATCTGGGTCAGATTGAGACCAAAAGCCCTTGGTGAGAAGGGAGAAGCTGCTGATTGTCCATCCTGGTACTGCCAAGGACGCCAGTGCTGGATGTAGCTGGGTGTGTGCCCTGCCCAAAAGGATGAGGTCCTTTCTGCATGGAGCACAGGCTGCTAATGATTCTTGGTGCTAAAACCTGCTTTAGTAATTCAGATACTATTTCAAAAAGCAAGAGCTCTGAGGTTGCCTTTGGATTGCCTATATTACTTTCCAGTCTGTGACAGCAGATGGGCCTCCTATTTCTATTTAATTCTACTTCTCTATAATTTTTCTCCTTCTGCCTCATCTTCAGAGATTGATCATAAGCCAGACATTAGCAATTCTTGTAGCTGAAAAACCTTTTTTGAGAGAAGGGATATTATGCTCTGCATTTGATTTACATTGAACACGAGATGCATATAAAAGTCTGAAACCACAGGTTTAGGCATTCTTATTACCACATCGCAGCTGCAGGTTATAAATGACTACAGTAGTGTATTGTAGTTATAAAATGCCCTACTTACTTTATAATGAGCCTGGCAGAAAGAATGCCAAATGGCAGGAAGAAGTTTATCCAGAACATGTTTCACTTCAGCCTGGCATATGCTGCCCTGTTAACTTTATGTAATGCTCGTCAGTCAGGAGGAGACATTTCTCACTGGAGACGCACGCAGAACTCATCCACGCTTATGGGAAAGAAGGGTTTATAGTGTGAGCATTATCCAGCTCGAGATTTACGTCATGTTTGTTCCAGTCAGTGGTAGTAGGTCTTAAGAGTCTTTGCATGAGTCATTTAGGTGGAAAATTATTGTTTTATCATATATAAACAGCAGGTTTAATATTTTGCAAAATCATTGCATCAAGCAGTTTTTACAGTTTAATTGACCGTGATGTTCTAGTCAGAAAGGGGAAAATAATAAGTTAGAGCAAATTCTCAAAATTCTCTGTCTGATTGCTAGTCAGAAAGGGGTAAAAAAAGTTAGAGGAGGGGGAAAAAAATCACCAGTACAGATTCAGGCTGTACCAGAGCACTTAGTGCTTCACCTGCACTGCCCTGTTAAGTGCTTTCATTAAGGGACCAATTTTTTGAAGTAAAATAAATTATATTGAAACTTGATTCTCATAAACAGATGTGTGTCAGATTCATACAGGCTCTTGTAATTTTCTTCATTTCCTCATAAGTGATTCTGTTCTTAATATTCTTTTGCAGCTATCCAACTTTCTGGTTTTCTTTTGCCATGACAGTATTATCCTGGGACTGATCTATTTTTCTATAGGTTTTTATAGTCGCATGTTTTTCTTGCCTGTTGCCAGATATGTATTTTGCATGCATTTCAGGGACCAAGTGGCATGACCTCGTTTGGCTTTTTTGGATTCCTGGACATTCTCTGGACAAAGGTCAATGTCCAGAGAATGGAAATACTCAGAAAACTGGAAACATTATGGCTTTGTTTTTGGCTTTGTCCTTAAAATGTGTAAAGAGCTTGTTAGAATTTTAATTGTCCTTTGGATGGTAATGGCCTGACAGAGTCCTGTGTATCTGGAAATTTCATCTAGGGCCAACTTCTTTATAGTGTGATTTTGGGCCAGTCTTACTTGCTTAAGCCTGGGCAGATGTTTCCTGCCATGTAGTCACAACAGTGAGCCCATGTGTTGGGAATCAGGGATGGGACAGGGGGTGCCCCTGATCTGCCCAGCACACCTCCACTCTATTGCCTGAGGATGTCAGGTCACCTCCATCTCAGCCTGCCCTCTCCCCCTTGGTCCTCTTAACTGGGAACAACTCACGCTGTAACTGCTTGATGTGGCCCTGCCACCTCCAGCTGTGTGTGTGGATGCTGCCAGCTGGGAATGCAGCCCCCATTTCTCAGGATGGGTGCTGGGACCTGGTCCCAAAACCCTCCTGTCCATGACACAGGCACTGACATGAAGCACCAAGACATTGCTCATTCCTGCACGTGCAAAATGTTTGGTGTGACATTTTCAAATGTCTTCCTTGATGTGCTCTTACTGATGCCAGTTTTCATGTGGTTTTGGACAGAGTAGAGGGAAGGGGTCCTATAGAGCAGTTTTGGAAATCCTTCCTTTGAGGTTTAGCCTCTTTCCAGAGGGTTTTTGGTTTTTTCCAATGGCTTTTGTCCAAAGCGAATACTTTATTAGAAAATTGAAGCAAACATTACTTTCTGGATGTGGAGCCCTATGACATTTTAAATATTCAGTGCAGTCAGTAACACTTTATAGTGACAAGGTTGTGCTTTCTGCATTTGATCATTAATGATTTATGAACATTCATTAAATGGAGAAGCACAGTTCCCTCTCAGCTGCAGTCTGGAGCCTTCTCTCTGTGCAGACTTGAACACTTGGAAAAGTCAAAAGTTGCTCAAATTCCTCTAAAGAATTCTGTTTTCCACACACAGTCCTCAGAAAAGTATTTGTTGAGATGAAGAGGTGCATTTGGTTAAAAAAAAAAAAGACTCTTTCTTTTTTTGTGGTGTGGCAAACTGGAGTGTCCAGGCCCAGGACGGTCCCATTACGTGTCGTTGGTTTTCTTGCCTCAGGGTGAATGACCTGGACCTGACAAATTTCCTCATACCTGAGCCTTCCTCATCACTTGTGAGATGTTGCCTCTCAGCGAGAGCTGCATATGGCTGTGCTGGAAAATCCTGCCACTTTGGATGGTGCAAACAGTCCTTGAAATTAATCCTAAACTTGGAAGAACTTTTGCTGCTTTTCAGCTTCTCACCATGCAGCAAAACTGATGTTACCTCTGTGTTTAATATCTGAAGACAACGAAAATGATATGGGCTGTCTTCTGCAGTAGTCTTCTGATGATTGTATTTTGTATATTTTCACTTTTTATTCCTTTACAAGAACCAATGCCTTCTCATTGGCTTCCCCTCGTCCTCTTTTTATGTTCACACCGAACTGAGAACAAAACTTACAGAAATTACAGTTAGAGTTTTCATATGTGTTTAATGTGGGAATAGCAATTTATCCAACTCAGATATGTTGGTTTGGAAAGTACATTAACCATCTGCCATCTGAAACACCGGGTTTGATTTGGATAGTTCAAGTTACATGCCTGATATGGCATGTACACAGTCACTGGTCTCTTAGAAATGTGGGCTTTTAACTTCTCATAGAAATAAAAAAGCAGTGTGAAAGGAATGTGTATTACACATGGCTTATATTTTTGCTAAGTGTGAATAGTTTTTACAGGAATTGATCTGTTAACAGATACCAGTCAGTTCTTACAAGTCTGTTACACTTTGCTCTAAGACTCAATGAAGTTTTGTGCTAGCTCTACAGATTTCATATTTAGCTTTAGATCATGCCATCATTTAGATTATACATTAATTCGTGTGATTGGTTAGAAACATGTTGCTGCTCCTGTCTTCTTTTCAAAATGTTGCTTAAACACAATTTCCTTTGTGTCAAGGTCTCTTGTCTAGTACAGCCCCTGTTGAAAGTGAGTGAAAAAATATGTCTTGAGAATTCGACTTGAGCCTGTAATTTTTCAGACACAGATGTTATCCTGCTGGTGGTTGCAGGTTGGCTCCTACTCTTGCTGGCCAACATGCCACTGCTGCTGGGCATGGCAGTCCCTGGTGTGCCACTCTGTAGGCTCCACGTGCTGGCTCCAGAGGTTGTAGTGTAGATTTTTTTAGTTTGTAAATTGCTGAATTCATATAAGCTCCACTTGCTGTTAGCCCTTTCCATCAGTTCATGTAACTCAAAAATTCAGATGTCCCACTGGATTTTACCCATCTGCATGTTGTTCCTCATGCCATATTCTTTCTGTGACTGCTGCAGGTCAAGACCACACGTTTGTTGCTTCAGTGCATTAATGATCAAATACCTGCTTTATCGACCCCCTCAAGGTTCATTACTCCATCACTTAGTTATAAGCAATTAACCACACGAGTGGATCTGATCCTTTTCTGAGCTTCTCTGTTCCTGGCTGTCATTGCCAGTAGATCAAGGACAGCATGGACAAACAAACTCCCTTTTCAAAGTACTTTTTCCTGCCACACCATTTCTTTGTGCCAGTCTTCATCTCTAGCAGTGCTTGGTCTTTCTGCTTTCATCATAGAGAAATCTGATGTCATGAAATTTCTGTGTTACAAGATGAAGGATTTTGCAGAGTGTTGTTCAACGTTTCCAGTTTGGCTTCTAGCATGAGCAACTTCACTAGGATTAAGTTAATCTGCATGAATATTATTCTGTGTCTTGCCTCAGATCTCTTTGGTAAGCTCTATAAAAGAACTTTTTTGTGTAGTACTCTATGGTAAAGAATTAGTCAGCCACTCCATAATACTGATAATAGTACTAATCTTGAAAGAGCAGACCTTCAAAAGAGCTGGGTGCATTTTCTTCTTGTTGACTTTGTTGGGAACTGGGAATATAGCACTCAACCTACAGGAATGAGTCCAGATGAAACTCCAAAGAGGTTTTCATACACTAGTTGAGCACTGCTTGGTTGGCAAAGTTTTTTTCCTTGGTACCTAATAACTGGGTTGCCTCAGTTCTCATGAGAAAATCTCTATTTGTATTGTCAGTGTATGAGAAAATTGAGGGCGTGTATGTAACTGGGAGTGCCCTATTGCCATGTCTGCATATCTGCAGTTGTAAAACACGATCTATGGCAGCTCAAAATTTAAAATTTGGTGGCATCCTAGGAAGTACCTAATTGTGCTTGTGCTTCATTACCAGGCTGTCTCCTTTCCTGAAGTCTATTTTACCTAATTAGTTGGAAATGTCAAAGTAGTATTTCAGATGACAGAAACATCATATATTATCATACATGAAGCAATTAACTCTTTTGACAAATATTTATTGTGGTGTCATCTTTAATTAAATCTTCAGGACTCCCAGAGAGCAGGTTCTTCCAAAGAGGAGGCTTCCCAGCACTGTCAATGAGCATTTGACTGATGGGGCTTAATTGAACTCGGTACTTGAAAGAGTTGGTGGCCTAAACATAAGTATATAGACCTGACATAATTTCACAATATAGACGTCTAAAATTTTGGCAAAATCTCAAAACAACTGCCTCCTTCCAAACTGTGTCCCAGATACTGCAAATGCTTTATGCTGGAGAAGATGCATCTCCAGTCTCTCCTGTTCTTCCACTGGAACAGTTTGCAGGAGAAAAGTGTTGTACACTTGTGCTACTAAGAAAAATAATACTGAAAAACAGGGCTGTATATATGTTTCTAAACAAAATCAATTTTCTTTTATTTAGTTCTTGGTGTTATTCATGTAGAAACATATCACAAGTGTGACTGTTTGGTTAGTTCCTCTTAAACAGATAGGTCTTGTAGGTGATGTGCCACTGATAAATAATTCCTGACAGTCATAACTGAACCAGATAAACAGTTCTGCCAGCTCCCAAATAACACTGTAAAACAAAAAGGGTTCTGCTTATCGTTTTCCATTTCTTCATGCCTGTCAGACTATTTAACTGTGCATTACTCCTCACAAAGGTACTCTGTGTTTTTTCTGCTCCTCCTCTGTGGTCATGGTTTTTTACTTTCTCTCTTGCTGAACCTACTGCGGTGCCCTTGTCCACCTGTATCACTCCTCACCTGCTGCCGATCTGTGCCTTCACCCTTGCAAAGCCTCTCTTTGGAAGTGCTGTGTGAAATGTTTCCCTGTCACGGGCGTGTATTGCAGTGTACTGACCTGCAGGTCTGTTTTTGTTTTTATCAGGCAGAAGCAGCACCAGAAAGTGGCCGAGATGCTCCCAGTGCTCAGGTGGGCTCAGGGCAGCACAGCTCGGAGCCCGCGGGCGGCACAGCCGCGTCCCAGAGCGCCGTGGCTCCAGCCGCCGTCTCGGCAGGAACCTCGGCTGCAGCTTCCTTCTTCATCAGGTAGATTCTCTTCTTTCTGGTTTCCATAACTGCCTCTGGGTCTTCAGACAATTGGGAAATGCTGTTCAGTGTTTGCCATGGTGCTGGGGGGGTGGAGTTGGTCACCGGGTCATGACTGTGGCTTTCTGCTGCCACTGGAGAGCAGGAGAGCAGGGATGGGATGGGGACACCCCGATTCTCTCTGGAGACCTGGAATCTCTATTGACAAAAACTCAAGAAAACACATCTTGGGTTTTGTCTAGTCCTTAATGGCCATCTTCACCACAAGGCTGCTATTCTGTAGGTTTCCTTGGAGTAAAAGCTGAAGTAACAAGTCTTTTTCACTCAGATCTAGATTTAAAAAAAGGTATTTTTTACTCAGTAGCATGACCTATGTGTCCAAATAAAAGTTTCTGTGGTTAGTAGAAGCAATTAAAACAGTTTGACATTGTTCTTTTAGCAATAGTCTAGAAAAATCTTTTTTTGTTCCATTCTGGTGTCTTATAACAAAAAATATGTTAGTTTTATTTGGATGTTTGTTGTAATTAGCAATGTTGATTAAATGTAATATGCTGTCAAGCAGATGGTATTTAAAACAACAAAACTCAGGGCTTTGTACTTGCATTCCAACTCCTTTTTTAATTCAGAACTGAACATATTTTGAGACAATATTGAAAAGCGTATGTCTGTGAATGGCACTAAAGTAAAATTTATGCACCGAGAATCCCTCGTAGAATGTAATCACAATGGTAATTGTATTGTTTCCTTTTCATTGGTCTTTAACATGTTTTGTACCATTAAATAAATGATGGTTGCTGTAAGTTACAATCTGACCTCAGAAAGAGCTCGAATTTCCAAGTTCTGTTTTTTTAAAAGAACATAGTACAATAGTTTGAAGTGTTAAATGCCTGTGTATCACAGTCTGTCTGTACACAAGAGGTTGGGAAATGACTGCCCCAAGAGGACTGCATGTAAGTTAGTGGATTGTCTCTGTGCTGTGGGTTTGAAGTCAATGCAGAGAAATGGTGGCCTGCAGAGGATGATTGGTTTCATTCAAAGATAGGTATTGGAAATAATCAGTGGGAATGGAGAGGAAAGGTAAAGGGAGAAGCTCAGATGTCTCTTTTCTTGTTTAGTTACTTCAGCAAGGACAGATGCATCCTTTCCAAAGTATTTAGATGGGACTGCAGCATACCTTGTGTTACTGGATTTCATATTGTGGGTGTGATTTTAGCTTAATCTATTTTGGATTTATTTCACTGTTTATCTGTGCGTCATGAACAAATGCAAAGATTTATCCTTTTCACTGGGGAAGCCAGAAAATAAGATACCTTCCTTGCAACTGAGAGAAAGAAATCAGTGCCTAATAGTATAAAATAAGACCCAAAATATTTTCTCTCAGTGATGCTGTTGTCACTGGTCAGCAAAACTCAGTTCTGTTTTTATGGTGAAGTGAGTGTCATTGGCTTAATTCAAAGATTCTTGAAGTCAGCAGCAAGACTGCAAATGACGTCATTGTATGTTGGATCAGGCCCTAATTGCTTCTCATGAATCTGTCTTTACCTTGAGTGAATCAGAATTTTATAGCTTTAGCAGCTCTGTGCTAGCTAAAACATTTTAAAACCCCATTAGTATGTTGCTTATTCCCTACCCGTGTTTCCTATATTCAAAATTGATTCTCTTGAGTTTTTTAACTGATGGACTGAGCTGATGGAAATTTTTGTGCACAAAGCACTTTTGTATCTTATTCTGTTGCTGTTAAAACACAAGAAAAAAGAAATCTCACAAAGGTTTTGTGTGGGAGAGAGATCCATCATGGATCCCTGGCATTTGTAAATAGGTTGAGCAGATCCTCAGGTGGGTACAAAGGTGTGGCCAAGCAGCTCCCCCAACTTTGGTATTGACCTCAGGAGTGGATCACTCTCCCATTGCTCCTTTTCTTTTGACTCTTCTGCCATTGGGCCTTAATGGATCAAAGTTTCCATGCTGAGTCCTCCACCTTCAAGCCATGCAATCCTCTCAGCAGGAGGGGAAAGGAAGAGGAGGAAATCCTCAGGGATGAGTGAGAGGTGACACAGATACTGGCAGAAATGACTTATCCAGGAACCACAAATATTAGGATATCGCCAGTTTGGGGGGGGGGGTTAGTTCAGTAAATGGGCTCTCAGGCTTCTTTGCTTCAACCTTTCCACTCCTGTCTGTTTCCCTTTGCATCATCCAGCCTTGAACATGTTGAGGAAGAAGATCATCCCTGCCTGGACTCTTTTGCAGCAGCATTCATTGTCTCTCCATCTCTCTGTTCAACTAATCCTCTCTCAGGAAGTACCTGGAGATGAAAGAAGAGTCGTGTCTGTAGTGTCATGCTGTAGTCCCCATTCATTGTATTTGCTGGTTTTTTTTCTATACTGAAACTCCTCAGCCACTTAAAATCTGAACTTCATAGCAAGGCCAGTGTGTGACTCACCTTATGCAGAGACTGGCAGATTTTGTTCTTGTTCTCTGCTGGAATAAATGCAGTTAATATATTCACAATCACACAGACACATATATATTTTTTTGCAAATAATTGGCCTCTCGTTGACCAAGTCTACTGAGGACCTTCAACTTTTTACATGAGCCTTTTGTAAGAGGAGCTGTGGTTGAAACTTTGGCTTGTTAAAAGGGCTGTTTTGCCTTAGGAATAAAGTGGCTAGGCAAAAATATGCATATATGTTAATGTCCAGTGTATTTGGGTGCAGGGTTAGTTACTTTGGAAGACAAAACCTTCATGGGGTGCTTGTGGGAACTGCACCTGTGATTTCATGAGCCACAGCAACACTAGATACAATTTTTTTTTCCCACATGAATAAAGTATTCCAATCTTATTTTTCATGGAAGAGCATTCACTGTGTTTGTCCAGGCACAATTAGCTTTTGGGTTGTGACATGGTTTCTTGGCCACTTATAAATGCCCTTTTCACATTAAAAATGGAGTTTCTATTTGCTGAAATAACACCCTTACACTCTTGGTTTTGGACTGTTTTGTGCCTGGGAAGGGAGATCTGTGCCGGATTTTTTTGGTTGGTTGTTTTGTTTTTTACTCCAGTTTGGTCCCTGATAAGAATCAGTTTTGTGTTTGTAAGGTCACCAACTCTGAGGACAGGTCAGAGAGCTCATGTCCTTACCTGGAAAATAATAACTAAGAGATGCAACAAAAAGGATACCTTGTCATAAGAAGTCCCCAGGGTTAAAATGAGTATCTTTAAGATACTCTTTGCAGGGAGTGCATTTATTTTGTTAAGCATATGTGCAGCCTGAATCTACATATTCATCCAAAGCTCTTTCTCATTTGAATGTCATATTTAATTTCTTCAAGCTTAATTATGTTCTTCTTAAAAAAAAGTATTTTATTCATTACCAAGAAATGCAGAGAAGCGCTAAGTATTCGAAATCAAAGCCAAATATTAAAGACAGCACACAGAAGTGTATTAAGAAATTAAATCAGTTTTAAGCTTTTTTCCTCACTGTGATCTGTCACAGAAGGAGGAAAGCTTTGATTAACATCTGACTTTGTCACGCAAGCAAATTGCCAGACATTACTCAGTGGTTGTGTTACCAGAGGACCAGAGGATTTAGCAGAAAATGGAGCTTCTCAGTAGGTCGCTGGCAGAATGAGGAAGCCAGGGTAAAAAGTACAGCTTATGTTCATGGATGGCTGTGAAGAGACTCCCAGTTCACCCTTACATTTCAAGAGAAGTTTATTCCTGCATTCTTCAGTTTTAAGAAGAATGCAGCTGGCTTTGTCCCTCAGCGTGGCGTGAGCTGTGCCTTGCCTAGTGCTCCACACTTCATACCAGTTTCCAGGAGGGTTTTTTGTGTAAGGAACCTGAACAAACTTTATATTACTAAGGGAAAAAATGTGAGATGTAGGATCTCACCTTCTGTGGGCTATGCTTACAGCTAAGTAAATATTGGCATATTTTGTTATAAAGCTGTAATAAACTTTTATAACAAAGTTGGGTTTTCTTGTCACGCGAACAGCGAGGGAAGAGAGGAAATGCTGTTTCCAAGATCAGGCAGGAGAAGGGCAGCAGGAAGGAGAATGGGCATGCACTTGGGAAGAGGTTAATGGGCCCTCTGACAAAAAAGAAAATACCACTCCCTTGGGAGAAGAATGAAGACCCCCAGTAAATCAAAGCTGTCCCCATTAAGGTGCCATTTCCGCCTGTTGGTGACAGCGGTGGCAGCAGTGGCTGTGCAGCTGGGTGGGGGTGTGGTGTTTGGAGAACAGGGATACCTGCCCTCAGTGCCCAAGCTGAAAGGAAGATTTGAGAAGTGACAGGGCAGTGAGGAGGAATTAAAGCTGTTTTGAAGAAAATCTGTATCTCAGCAAGCAACCCTGAGCAGCACTGAGCAGAAGACAAACTGCATTAATTCCCTCATCTAAAATTCTCGTCTTGTTTGATGTTGTTGATCTTTTCAAACTGGTTTGCTTACAAGGTTGCATTTGCTGCTGTGGGACTGCTGCCTTTGAAGTGGGGAAATAACTGTATAGTTGCAACTTCCTTGCCTTGTATCCACCTGCTTTTGTTTGAAAAATTAATTTTCTAAACATAGCACTCACTAGTTTTCAGGTTACTAAATTATTTGCAATGTTGCTGGGCTTTGCTAGATAAAACCATTTAAGATAATAAATCTGGAGAATCACAGTGGTGAATCACACCCATTATCTTTCTGCTCTCCCCATACTCCTGCATGTTTGGGAAAGCTGTGTCAATTTAGGCATGATATAAAACATTGCACATGATATGCTTTTTGCAAGCAGATTTTCTTAACAAAATATATAATCTCTGAGTAGTGTAATTGAACATCTGAAGAGTTAAAATAAGCGTAGTTGTCTTTTTATAGAGTCAGGATATTCCATCATATTTTAATGCCTGTGAATTTGGATTAAAGAATCTAATTATTCACTAATGAGCAGTAATGGTACATATAAACTAAGGGTCACTATCCTATTACAGGCACCTGATGGTTCACTGATAAGCATTTGGCCATTAGATTGACCATAAAATATAGTCAATAATTGAGGTTACTCATAGAGCAGACACCTTATCAGCTTTAGGCATGGTGGGACAGCTTGTCAGTACTCTGTGTCCTGATTGTGCTGTGACTGAGCATATGATTAGGGTATTGAAGCAGCCTGTATCTAATGAAACTGCAGGAAAGGCATAGCAATATTAGCACAACCACTAAATGACTAATGTGTTTTTGTTCCAAGCCTTAGACACTTCAATTAGTTCCAATAAACTCTGATCTAGTGTAGTGGTAGGCAGAGAATTCAGATATTTTTTGTACAAGCTTTTATTACACTAGTCAAAATTTTTAACATTTAGGGGACAGATGAAATCTGTGTGGCTTTGAATAGAAAATGGTGGAAATAATAAAGCCTGTCATTACTGGTTTTACTTCATGTTTTTTCAGTTTTGTTTTTGCATCTTTTAAATTTAGAATACTGAAACAATGCCTGATGCCTGATTTAAAAGATGAAGCTGAGAGCAACAAATTAGATATCTACATTTTGCTTTAAAGTCCATTAATGCAGTTCATGTAGGTTTGTGCATATATATCTAAACTTACAATGTATTCTTTAGCGTTTTGTAACATGTGGAACATTAGTCAAATAGTCTAATCTTGAAAGCTTTTGTAGAGATATTGATTTTCCTATGCTTCAAACTGTTGCAAAGAAAATAACCTCAGAACCTATTCTTTTATGATTTTTTTCCTCGAGGATGCCTTAACTTTCATAAATTATTTAATATGGTGAAGGATGCAAAATGCCTTTTGTCTTTCTGTTCAGGCTTCTCTGATGCGACCTTGGAAAGTAACCATAGAAACATGTTAAAAGCATCAACTGAAAATCAGTAGTTCAGTTTGACAGTGATGCAAATTCTGTGAAAGAAGATTATGATGTATTAGGAACACTTGAGGCATATATTACTGCTAACCTGTTAAACCTGATTATTCCGTGACTATCAGTACTTTCAGAATTTAATTCAGGGAAAAAAAAGAGAAACATATTTTTTTAATAAGTTGCCATGTTTAAGATGTTGCTAGGTAAATCACTTCAGCCTGTCATTCTCTGTCCCGTTAAAAGCAAGAATTATATTTCTGCCAAGCTCATAATGTAATTCACAGTTCCCTGTATTTAATAGCTGTAAACTTCTGCCCAGTACCCTGCTGGGGTGCATGGGTATCCTGGCTTTGTGCAGAGCTGACAAATGAAATCTCTTTGACAGATAATATGAGTAACTGGGTTATGAATAAGTAGTAGTTCATGAAAAGGTGAAGAAAATCTATGATTCATTGGATCCTGAGTTAGAGATTTTTGTGCTGACCTGTGATAGTTAAGCTAGTCTGTGAGGCTGAAACAGAAATCCCTGCTGTAGTTGCAGGTAACCACTGTAAAATCTGGATGAATCATGGGTGAAGAGAAGAAGCAGAGTCACTTGTTAAAGCTTCCTCAACCCCCACCCAAGAAATCATGTGTTGATGTGATGTCGGAAAATTCAGTTTGTACTAGTCACCTCAGAAAAGTGGGGTACAATTCCTTCCTGACTGGGCTGCTTTGCTGGCAGATACATCCAAGCCCCATGCATGGTTTGTCCCTGTTTCACAGTGCCATGGCAGTATGATAGGAGCTGCAGGGCTCCTCAGGGATGTGATGGCTTGCTGGCATTAATGCCCAGCAGCCCCTCAGTACCATCCCTTTTTTGTTAAATGCCCCCAAAAGCCCCACTTTCTCTTGCTACAATTTGGTCACTGCTCAGGCACAGTGGCAGAGGAATTTGCAGCTTGAGGGAGAGCTGTGGATGTGCAGATGAAGTGGAACATCCAGCTGTTTCAGTGGCAGCCAGATACATAATTCATGTTTTCTCCTTTATGAGTCCCTACTCTGGATTTAGAGTAGAGGACTGCAGCAGCCTGATCCCTGTGGTGTCCTCCCCACTGCGTGGGGCTGGAGAGGGGATGCCCTCCTGTCCCCCTTTCCCTGTCTGACTGGAGCCAGGGAGAGAAGGACAGCCCTGATGCAGATGTGCAAATGGAGAAGGAGCAGATGTCACCACGGGCTGGCCTTGTCTCCCGGTGCCATGCCACGCTGCTGGAATGTGGCTGCTCCCTGTCCCCAGAGAGCAAATGTGACCTGCACGTCTCACAGCACAGTGGGGACAGGAGATGGGGCAGAGTGCAGGCTTTGTGCAGTATCTTGTATCACTTAGGGCAGATTAAGCTTTCCTAGTTGCTGTGGCAGCATAATACTGCCTGTAATTAAGGACAAACAAAGAGTGTATGCTTTAGGCATATCCCATTTCACGTTAGCCCGTGAGGAGGATAAATTAGGAGATAAGCCTGAATTTATTAGGCTTTGTTCTTGGAAGCACAAATGACTCTCAGGACAGCGTGTTTAACAGCAGAACATCATTACTGGTATCACTGCTAATACAGCATCATGCATTTACACCCTGCATTGTTGGTGTGTGGTGAGCCAGGCTCCCTGCTAGGAACAGCTCATCCGTGATACTGTGAGACTGACGGGGCAGGAGAGAGACACTGAGCAAAGGGAAAGGTGAGGAAATTGGAGTAGCTGAGAGAAGAGGGAAAGTAGAGTTTGGAAATGAATAGTGCTGAGCTAGAACGCTACACGACGCATAGAAAGGTCCCAGAGGCCAACAGATCAGTTCAGGTATGCCTGTTGATTTAGAGGGGTGAGGCACTGATGATCAGCCAAGGTGGAGAGCCCATGGTGAGGGTTTGACAGAGTCTCAGGGGGAGCTGGGTGGTGACCAGATCAAGCACGACTGGGCATCTGTGAGTCATTGCCTTGGAAAATGAAGCTCCTGTATGGAGTGTTAGGGGTCATGGTATGGGAGAGATCATGCAAGACAGAGGTGCCAGGGAGATGTTTGGAAGGAGAAGCCTCTGTTGGATAGCACAGGCTGCAGGACTTGTATGGGAGCAGGTTGGACTGTGCAGGAGGTGGTGGAATAAACAAAAGAGGGAACTTGATGTCAACCAGATTGACAAGAAATAAGAAAAGGAAGAGGGAGTGGAAGAGAGGGAAAAATGGATCGAGTAATGTAGGGACCATGTGATGAGGTCAGCATTTTGGAGAGAGTGTTCCAGGTCTTGACTCCAGTTTGAGAGCAGAAGCAGAATTAGGGCACAACAAAGCACTTCCAGTGTCTTCTGCTGACCGAATACCTTAAAGATCTTTGTAATTTGAGGCCATACCTGAGGAGGGCTGATTTTTGTCAGCCCTGAGTGCCTTGATGAATGATAGTACAAGAGGTTCTGGAGTGGCAGAGGCAGCCCTCTCAGGAGATATGATGACTTTTTGAGCTGCTGTAGGTGGTTCAGTACAGACAGTGGTTGCAGCAGCTGGGTCTTGGATTAGCTCTATATACTGAGGCATTCTTGATGCCCATGAGGAGAAGAAGAATAATTTCAAACAGATGTGCCCACAAGTAGGGGAGAATCTATCTCTTCAGAGCTACCAAGGTTCACATTTCTTTAAGAGGGTAAATGGTGGTCAGTGGATTTTAAACTAGGAAAATATCTGAAGTACTTGACTGGAGTCGTGCAGATATTTCTTCTTACTTTGTCCTTTCTTGGATCTTCTGCTCACTTGGACTTAATATTTTCTCCCTTAATTTTAGTTGGTGTTATTTTTGTTTGTTTGTTTTTTTTTTTTCCTATATGACCCTTTCTTTATTTTCTCCCTCCTCCCTAGCTGAATGCATTTGATTATTCTGTTTCCCTGAGTGTATGGAATCTCACTGCTGCCTAGCTACCAGTCTCTCTTTCCCCTTGGATTTTTCCTTTCTTTCTGCCCTTCCTAGCTTGTCAAGAGGAGCACTTCTCCTGCCTCCCCCTCAGCCCAGCCCTCCCAGTCTGCCTGCTTTTTTGGTTCCTGGACTCCTGAACATCAGCGTTTGCTCTGACTCCGTTATTTGGGGCTCCTCAGCCTGGCAGCAGTGGCAGCTGCACTGGTGGTTTTTCTGCAGTGGGAACGGAGCATTCCATAGGTAAAATGATAATGGTGACTTTCCTGTGGGGATGTAATTTGACAGTTTGCACCTGTTTTACAACTTTATTAGTGACTTTCAGACTCTTCCAATAACATATGTAACTATTTTAATACCATTAGCTGGTGAAATAGTTTAAAATCAGACTGATAGTTAATTGAATATTTAGTTTTCATGGCTAACTTGGAGTCACTCTAACATTCAGTTTATGGTGTGCAGGATGTGGTTTGCAGGGCAGATGGACTTTGAAGTGGCACTGTCTCTTTTCAGAGCTAAACTGCTTTGCTTGCTTGTGCTTGTCACAAAACAAGACATCTCACATTATCATTTATTACAAAAATAAAATATAGTGCACCAGCACTATAGCTGCAGTGCTTGATCAACTGCAGGATTACTGATGCTACTTTTAAATTCTCTATGAATTATTGAATTTTGGCTTTCTAAAACTTCCTTCATCCTTCCTGCTGGAGTGTGGAAGATATTTCTTTTGGCAGGATATTTGAAAGAGTTTAGCCGGTATCTCACTCATCATTAGTTAGAGCTGCTATGTGGTTTGCTTTCTGCTTTCTTTTTGGCTTTTTTGTGTCCTCAGTGTTGGAACTTATTTATTAGGAAGGACTTGCCTCTGGAAGAAAGGTCTCAATGGATGTTAATCAGCATATAATAAATCTAATCTAAATGTTATTAGTGAAGCTTTCTGGACTTCAGGGTAAGCTTCAGAATATGGTTTGGTAATGCATCTCAAGCAGGTCTTCAGGAGTTGCTCATTTTTGCTTAAATTTGAAGTTACTATCTCTGGGTCAGAAATAGTCAGATCTCTCCATCTGCAGTGATGGAAAAACATGCATCTCAAATTTTCCTGCTAAGTGCTATTTTAAAGGGCGCTGCAGTATCAGCCTGTTATACCTCTGAGAAGTATCACTTCAGAACTGATGTCAGTTAAATAAATCATAGTAACCTTGGGTTTAGAAGCCCATGTGTCCCTCCTCTGTTTAAAAATACTCATTGTGTAGGCATGCCACTTCTGTACTTGGATGATTTCCACTGCATCATTTAGTGCTGTCAGTGACCACTTAACTCACTAACAGTAGGAATAAGTAAATGCCCCCCTGAGAAGTTATTTGCTTGGCAGTATAGGTGTCAAGCCTTTAACTAAGCGTCTGAAATAAAACCCAGCTGAAGTGGGAATGGATCCTCTGTGGATTTTCTAGATGTGCAATAAAATACGGAACTGAGGGAGCTGGAATTGATGAGAAAGGTGTATCTGTGGGGATGGTGTGTTGGGTCAAAGGGAGGTAACAGGAAAATGTAACCCACCTCAGAGCTTTTATTGTGAAGAAAGCATTATATTCAAAGACGCTAAATTGTATTCAGACTGCTATATGCAATCAGGAACATGGAAATACTGAATTTCCCCCTCTTTTGGTCCTTCTCTTTCCTGTTAGATATTTGTCTGAATCTGGTGTTCCAGACAAACGCTTGTTAGCCATGTCATATATTTTATCTCTCATCTTTTCCACTTACAAATATATCTACCTCTTCCCTGGAGCAGCCTGAATGAGCAGAATGATTTTTGTATACCAGGAGCTGATACTAGAAAGAAAATTTTTAAGTAATCAATTTAACTGATACTTCAGTAGTGAAGGGCTAGTTAGCACCATTGTTTCAATTGCATTACTTTGTAGTTTTAAAAATGTCTTTCTTACTTTTTCTTGACAGAATACAAATGAAACTAGAATTCTATTTTGCTCAACCTGACTGTTTCATGCATGTGTCTTGCTGGCAAATAAGTCCAACTTCATTTTTGCCTAAGGAGTGAGCTTAGATTGATGTGGTTCTGCCTGCTTTAGCTCAGTTAGCTCATGAAACAGAGTGGGGAAATATTGCTGGCATTCAGGTAGCTGTATTTTCAGTACATAGCTATCCATGCAGTGTGCAGCCTGGGAACTGACATATTTCTGTATTAGGTGTTGACAGTCTTGCTTACTTAAAGATTAACCTACACAGGTTTTCAGCAGTTTGTCATATGGTACAGTTGTAAACAGTGAGTGTGGAAATGCAGCAATATGTTCATCTGCTCTTGCTTTGTTTAACATCATTAGTGAGCAGAGCTGGAAATGGTATGTGGCAGGCTGCTGTGACTAGCTGATATTCTGATATATATATATATAAAAGTCAGTTCCTGAACACTGGTTCTGGCTGCTGAAGCAATGTTCTTTGGCCAGAAAAACGTCTTAAGTCTGCAAGCTGAAGAGAATATGGAAGTGACAATTTTGTAGCAGCAACCTCAGAAGCTGCTGGTTTGGGAGAGCAGGAAAAATGCTTGGAGTGCAATTGTCAGTGCTCGTGAGCACTTTTGTGGTTCTTACAAAAATTACAGAGAAGTGTAGTGAAAACTTCTTCTTGGATACCTGTATGCAAATTGCTTGGAATGCTTGAAGATGGGCTAGACTGGTTGCTTCTGTTAATTTAATAACCAGCTGAGTGGAGGGACCAGCTCTTGAGTCTCTGTAGCATGAGGGAGCTCTTCTGATGTCAGGAGTACCTTGCAGATTTTTAGCTTCTCATCTTCTGGAGATTGTTTGGAGTTTATCCCAGAGTGGCTCTGCCTGGCCTTTCTGTACTGTGCCTGAATTCAGGTGAGCCTTGATTGTTGATCACTGATGCATGCACAAAGCCTTTATTCCATAAGTTCCATAGTTTATGAAGTTGTGAACAGAGTTGGGGGCAAGCAACAAGGATGGTCAGAAATCAAGGAAACCTGACCTGTGAGGAGAGGTTGGAAGGATTGGGACTTATTAAGGTTTTCATCCAGGTAACAGCTGTGGCAGGAGAAGGAAATCAACTCCTCTGCATGTCTGCTGGTGAGGGGGGGAATATAGGAATGGGAGACATGAGATGTGAATTTTCTAAGAGTAAGTGTAGTTAAAAACTGTCTAGTAAAAAACTGTGAAACGATGATGTTCCTAGTTTGTCAACACTGCTGATTTTTATTTTTGCCTTGCTGATTTTAATAAGAGATAGTAAGAGAAAATTACAAGGTTAAAGTGAGAGGCTGAAATTCAAGTCTGAATTGCAAGATTATGCTGTGTGCACGAGGCAAGGCATGAACTTTGTCTCGAATTGGAGATACTTGCTCTCACAGTATTGGTGAGGTAACATCCTCGAAATACTAAATGTGGTTTGACATTTTGGAATGTTTCAGAATAATGAGTTTCTATTGAAACTTTATTACCCTCACCCATTATAAAAATGCCATTGTTTGAGGCTGTGCATTGTGATCCAGATGAACTAATTATTTATTGAGGAAGTCAAAACACAGAAATAAGGAACATTAATTGTTTGTTCTTCCTGGCAGTGATTCTCAGCAGCATTGCTGGGACAGCTAAGCAAACAAAGGTTTGGTGCAGAATTTGTGTAATGGTACGAAGTAGGGAAAGCTTCTATATCTTCCAGAAGTTGTACATCTGTCACAAAAACCTAGCAAACTTGAGGGAGGAAGGGACCATACCTTCAAAGTTTATCATATGTTTTATAAGTGGCTCTTTGGACAAAATTTATTCTAGAAATACAGATGATGTCTGTCCTTTCCAAACCTTCATGATGTATTTAGGCATTTCTGGTTTTCTCTTTAAGAATGTGTTTTCTAAATCACATTTTGTTTTCCAAGATGAATGCTGTCCGTGGAGACAGATACCTTGTTGGTTTTTAATTTTGCTTGGGGTTTTGGGTAGCAGCTGCACTTTTTTTTTTCATTGTGCTGCCTGATTTTTGAACCACAAATCAAACAGCAATAGCAATAATACAAATAATAATGCCAACCAAGTTTATCCTGTGAGTTGTGGAAGGCTTGGGACAGGGTGCTGGAGGATGTATTGTAGGACATCCGTCTATTTGTTGCCTATTTTGATGAGTGGTTAAGGAAACAATAACTGGAACTGCAGATAGGATGACAGGCTGTGACTTTCCCACTGCTTCCTTTTGGACTGGGATATAGGTTGTGTGAGGAGATTTATCCCTCGTTGAGCTGAGAACTGGGAAAGTTTGGGAAAGCTTTTCTTTAAAGTTGACTGGTTCTCAGTGTAAGCCTGAATCCATAATTTTGCAAACTTTGGAGATGGCTCAGGATCAGGATAAAAATCACTTCCGTGATGTCTGTCAAGGTCAAACCAAAAGTCTTGAGTAAGCACACTCTTGTGTAAAGTCCAAAGTTCAGGATATTTAAGGCTTGGGCTGTACACTTCTTTGGCCTTGACCCTTTCAGTGAAGCCCTTCAGCATTCTCACAATATGAATAATGATAGTGATCTCTGAAAGATAAGACTGGCTAATAACACTAAAACTGTTAATATTTAATGAGTCAAGTTGAAATGAATGTGCAGAGGTTTTCTTTTATTATTCTTGTCATTGGAGATTAATAATGGGAAGCAGGAGTCCCAGTTCTATTTCTGACTTGTGGCAGTTTGTCCATAAATGTCCTGTGTCCATTAAGTCTTCTGCCTTTATCTCAGTTGACCCATTTATAGTATGTGTCCCAAAGTATATTTCATATACATTCTTCCTTCTGAAGGTTAATAAAATTCACAAAGTTTTAAGCAAATATTTATAACTCTGCATAGTTATGAAAGTTTCAAATATAATTTTCCTTTTTTTCTTTTTTCTATTTTTTTTTGTTGAGAAATTATGCTCAGAAAGAGTGCTTTAGGGATTTAAATTGTGCTGTTTACTTTCACAGCTATAATGTGCAGCATGTGTGCGGGGAGTGTAAGCCAGAAGCAGCTTGCTGTACATCAGAATATCTGAAATGTCATGCTAACAACATAGGCAGAATTTAAAATTAAAAATGGCATGGCTCTTTCAATGAGCAGGCTTTGTAGCTACTGTTGTTGCACAGCCTTGTTCCCTAGGTGCTGAGCATTATGTAATTGATCTGGCCGTGGTTTTCCTCACTGGTCTCATCCATGCATGGCAGAAAACCCAGTAATCTGTAAATTGTGTGGGGGAGAGAGCAGGTTAGAGACTGTCCCTTGTTATTTGATATTTGAGTGCCCCTGCATGTGCCATATATTAGTTTTATTTTCTAACATGACACCTAGCTATGAGGAAAGAACTCTCCAGAGCGTCTTAAAAGACATCTTCTATTAAAGAGGGAAAGAGTTAAGCAAAATGCAGACAGTAGATCTCACAACTAAAAGCAATATACATGGATGTCTCTCGTGCTTTAACTGGAAGGGAAGTGTAAGAGTGTGGGCTTACTTTCCCTGGAAGAGTGGTTGTGAAGGCTGAATGGGGAAAGAGAAGATAGGTGGGAAGTGTAAAACTCTGTCAGAGCTATGAGAAATGTTTGGCACATTCTCAGAGAAACAAATGATGGTAATGCTTAAGCTGTGTGTAGAATTCCCTAAAGGTCATAATTTTCCCTGTGAAGAAGCAGAAGTTGATATTTAACGAGGTCATTGTGGTGCTGAAGGTATGTGTGAGGGCCTCCTATGCAAGAGTAAATTTGAGAAAAAGAAGCAGGTCAGGCAGTGGACATGGCACCAAATTAGGCTCCCTACAGAAAGTGATCTGATATGAGCTTGAGTTCTGTCTTCCTGATGCTAGGCAAAAAGGGCCCAGTTTAGGGGAGCTTTTCCAATCCTGTCTCCATGGAACAAATTCCCCCTGAGAAAAGGAATTCTGGAGAAAAGACACAACTGAAAACTTAAGTGTAAATTCAGAAATGTGTTGTTGGATAAGGAGTGCAGAATGTCTGGCACTCTGGAGTGTCTCAGGGCTGGCTCCATGTAAATGCATCCTCTCATGAATTTTACTGAAGTAAAGCGGTTTCTAAAGTTAGATTTTGTTTGATTTATTTGGGCCCATGTCCAGACCAGCTTGGCCTATATTTTGGCCTAATGAGTAAGTGGCTGGGATGCCACCAAGTGTATTGTTTGTTCTGCAAGAAGCACAGAAGGATTGATGAATATTTCTGTTGTGCTCTTTGCCTGAACCTGCCCAGGAGCCCAAGCAAAGCATGTGAAAGGGACTGCCCAGCTGGCTTTTTGTTAAGAACTGACTGTGCTTTTTATAGGAGCTGGGGATGACAATTACTTGAATTCATATTCAGAGTCTGCACTTTGATAGCGATGTTTTGTTTTGCCTAAATTGCCCTATGCTTTCAATTAGATTCTTACCCTTTCCCTTTTAGAAAAAAAACAAACCCAAAACAACAAACAAAATCAAACCCAGAAAGCTGTTTGATACTGCTTTTGCAAGTTGTCTGTGGTGTCCCAACTCCAGAAATAACCTTGTTTGAATGTCAGGCAAAGCCATTCTTGCATTCAAACACAGAGAGGTTGTAATTAAGCTTTGTGCACTGTTACCTGACAAGAGATGCTTTTTAAATGTGAACCACACGCATCATTATTAGTGCAGTTGGCTGGTTGCCCATCAAAGCACTGATTATTTTCTACAACAGATACTCCAGTTCCTCTGTTTTCAGTTTCCTGTTATCTCACATGGACATTAACAGTCCTTTTGCCAAATTTCTTAGTAAAATCATCACCCTCCAGACTCACAGGAAGAGGATTTATCAGCACTACAGCAGTTAATTGCTTTAGGTAGCATATGCCACTGTCCTTTGAAATGTGGAGGTGCAGGAAGGTTATGCATACTGTCCAATGTGAACCAGTTTGAAAGTGGTTCTGGCTTGGTGCAGAAGTTAACACAATTAGTAACAGATTCAGTGTCTTGGATCTGCTTATCAAAATGTCCCAGAAATGTGCTATGAGGTATTTTGAGAAATGCTATACTTCTAAAAAGTGGCATTTTCTGTTCATTGTTTATATATTTTGCTTAGCTTGGCCTTTTTGGGTGCAGTTACTCATTGGGTGTTAATGCTTAGTTAGCTGCTTGAACACACAATTCCTGAGTAAATTTGTCCTTTGTATCTCATTCTCTTTCATGTATGTTTCCCAGAGGAGCTCCTTCAGCCAGATCTGTTGCAGGAGTAATTATTTCATCAGGATTTAATGTATATCTTGATTGCACTTTGAAGACATTCTCTTGAGGAGTTTTTATAATTTCAACAAGGGATCATAGCATGTAAACAAGAAAATAAACATTATCTTTCATATTAATCAACAAGGCGATTAAATAATAAGCAGGATTGTTAATTGGTACTTGGAGAGAGATGCTAATGACTGTCTTGAGTTCCACAATGACAGTACCAACAGGTAGAGACTCTTTTCTGCACAGTAAAGCTGCATATAATTTAGAAGGCATTACGGTTTTAATGTGCAGCTGCAGCCACAGTGAAGTTGTGCAACTGTGTTTCTGGTGTCCTATTTCAGCATATGTTTTCATAGTGAATGAAGTATTAGCAAGGGGATTTGAGATTTAGGCAGTTAAATCAGTTCTCATTGCCACCAAACCCTTGAGGTTCTGTATAAACCCATGCTTGTGGTATTTTGCTTCACTGTGGGATGTAGCTCCTGCTGGTTTCAGGATGCAGTGCTAGTCAAAAGCTGCTTCTTTCCTCAGAGGCAAAAGTCCAACTTGCTCCTAAAAAGACAGTGGCTTTGGGCTCCCTCTGAGTTTGGAACTAGAGCCTCATTTTTTCATCACATGACTCTTTGTCTTTTTCTAAATACTATAGTGTTTATAGAGGGAGAAGGAAGCATGTAGGGGGTCTGCATCTCTAGAAGTTGAAGTAAAAAAGTTCAGGAGTTTAACACACAAGTTTAGGAATATAGAGAAAAGAACTGGGAATTTTGTATATCTGTATTGAGAGTCTTGTTGTTGTACTAACTAGCTGTCTAATTTTGACTCAAGTGTCCAGTTTTGCTCCTCAGACACAGCCAGTTTTTTGTGCTGTTACTCATATGAAGTCAATAGTGTAGCTGGAAGAAACTGTGCAGCCCTTCTGCTCTTGGTGTTAATTTTTATTTCTAACCTACAATAAATAAAAGGAACAGTTTCCCTCTCTGATCACCTTACTAAGTGACTAAGCCTGAAGCTGCCTGACAATGATGACAAGATTTGTAGCAAGGCTGCGGTTCTAGATTTACCCGTAGTTCATTATGACAGCAAAACACTGCCTTGGTTTCTTCATAGGTTTGTTACTTATAATCCTTCACTGATGCTAGTGCCAGTTTGATCTCACTGCAAAATACTTGGAGATCTTGGGCTGAAAGACATGATGAAAATATAAAGTAGTCATTATCTGAAGATACTTAATAATTTGTTCAAAGTGACAAGCCCTTATACAGCGAGCATGGATCAGAATAGTGGTTTGTCCCCAAAGACCTGCTGGCATCAGTAGTGTGGTCTCAGCATGTCTACAGATGTTGGCAGTAGGACATCTTGTGCTTTTGCTGCCCTAACAAAAGGTAGCAATTTGGATGCTTTTTTGATATTTATGTGTCAATGGACTGTCTGCTGACAGTCTCAGGGTCGCATTACATGTGTCTTTTTCAGGTGGCAAAGCTCTCCTTGACTTTGAGAGAACTGACATTTCACCCTCATTGCCATGCCCAGTTGCTCAGCATGTGCTTGCTAGTATATATTTTATTCTGCTTAAAATAATCACTCTGCAGGGTGACTTTTATTTTCCTATATGGGTTTTGATGTAGGGAAGAGCTTCTGCTTTGGTTTCTTGCTATCTTGTTTGGTGCTGCTGATGGGGAGTAGCAGAAAAAACAGATTATGTTCCTATTTTTATTCACAAGGAAGAATGTTACAATTTTAATTGTATGTTCTAATTTTTCCTCTTTCTTCATCTTTTATGTTTTGGAATTCTACATTTCAAAAGCAGGATCATTATCATTCAGCACATTAAAGCATGTCTTTTTAATAGCTTTCCATTTTAATGTGAAAGAATGGAGTTGGGGAGGAAAAACCAATCTGTTTTGAAGGAAATGTTCTGTTATCTAAGGATTTTCTGTGCAGCCAACAGGAGAGGATCTTGAGTTCGGCTGACTTGGAGTGCTATTCCCTGCCTTGAGTAACTCGTAGAGTACAAAGAACCATTTTCATAATGTTATCACCAGCAAAGTCCATCTGGTTCTGCCAGTGACAAGGGGGATTATTTCAGCTTTTTATTACATCAATGAGATGTTAGTTTTCTAGAATTCAGATGTCAGGCTGTTGGGGGAAAAAAGGGCAAGTTAGATTATAATTGAAATTCTGTTGGTGGAGAAAATAACTGAATATTTTGCCAGTAATTTTTCAACCCATATTTCCTTTATTAGTGTCCTGATGGCTTGTCCTTATGAAATCAGATTAGAATGCAATGACTTGATTTGTTAAGCAGGCAGTGATGACAATGAGTATCTGTTTGTCTGGTTCAGATTCCTGTTAACACCGAAATAACATTGTCTTTTCTTGCTATTACTTTTATACAGAGCAGCACAGAAGCTTAACTTGTCTTCGAAGAGAAAGAAATACCATCCGCCCCTGCCACACACACACGACTTCTCTATTTATGCTACTAACTTTAGTGGCATCCTGCAGCTCTGCCCTCCCCCAGCACCACCATGCCTTCTGAGAGCTGTGTCCAAAATCAAGGACAACCCTGGCATTGGAAAGGTAACTTTGCATTTCAATATTTTGAAATATTTTTCTAGACAAGTTTTAACTGGGCTGGAAGCTTCTGGCTTAGAACAGAGCTGGACTCAAGAATGGGTCTTGGGATAGAGAGAGAGCCACATCAGTCTGAATGTCCCTGAGTGCTGTTCGTCCTGTGGGCTTTGCAAAGAGTAAGAGGCAAAATTTCCTTTGACATGCAAACCCACTGGTCCAAATCCAGTGGCCATAAAGGTTTCAGCTGTGGAAGGAGGAGTCTCTGTGTTGGCAGCAGGACTCAGGCACTGGTGCTGTCTCTCTGCTGAGGTTAAGGAGATGTGCACAGGGGGCTTTGTTTCCCTCTACTTCAGATGTCATTGTAAGAGTATGGAAATGGAGTAACAGTCTCGCCAACTTAGGAAATGCAGCACCTTTGAAATTGAAAAATTCGTGATAAGTTTATCTAAAATTAATTAAAATACAACCCAATTACTTGGAGCTTTATTCATATTTATAACTGTTTAATCACCTACACAACAGAGTCTGAATACTTATTTACATAGGCTACAAGAGACTAGTGTTTGAAGATAGAATTGATGTATGTAATGTTCACAAGAGAGCTAAAATATGCACCTAGAATAACTATACAAATCAGCATTAACATAAAGAGTTTGTCAGCCTAACTACCTGGATCTGACAATTGCTCACAGAGAATACTCTGTATTTCCTGAATTTGTGCTTACTGGAAAATAAAGAAATAGTTTGGACTATTTTAAGTAGGTGAAAAGTCACAGAGGAAGATGGATTGGGTTTTTTTTCTCCTGCTTTTCCAGTGTCTTAGAAAAGGGGATGTAATGATGGAATGCAGTAAGCCTGGCACAGTAATTTAGACATTCCCAGGTGGAGGAGGGTTTGCTAAGGAATGTCCTTTCTATGTGTGAGTTTTAACAAAACCCATTTGTTGTGCCTGTTTTGTTTTTTTTTTTCTGTGAGACTTAGCACTTGGCTATGGCACCAGGAATAACAGGGAGCATGGCATTTCTGAGGCACTTTGCCTTAGGAAGACCTTTAAAGTATGTTTGTATATCTTTGTGCCTACAGCTCAATAAACCTGTCTCTGCACTTGTGTGCCTGCAGCTATGTGTAGCCAAGAGGCTACAGCCTTTTTCCTGTGCTTTGAGGGTGGCTGGTGGAATTTCCCAGCGTGACTTGTACCTCATGGAAAGCTCTGGTTTATCTGGTGTCTTCAAACAGATTAACAAAGTCTGAGATCAAGTGTGTGATTCCAGAGGGCAGGAGATTATATGCCTTGGGTCATGTGCTCTACCATCATTAGTGAGTAGAGCAGAGAGCTTTCCAAGGGAAAAGCTCCACCAGAATTCCATGGATATGGCAGGACCCTGATCAGCTCAGCTGTGGGAGCTTCTCCTCCAGCACAGGATATGTCAGTCTGTTGACCCTCAAAATATGTTATTTAGCTCTCAGCTGAAAACATTAAAAACATAGAATCACAGAATATCCTGAGTTGGAAGGAACCTACAAGGATCATAGAGTGTTGAAGATTCTGTTTGTTGTGATTCTTGGAAATGGTCCTCTGCAGGGCCAGGAGTTGGACTCGATGATCCTTGTGGGTTCCTTCCAACTCAGCATATTCTGTGAATCTCTGAGGGCTCCAGCTGTGTCCTTCTCACCAAATACTTGTTGACCACAATTTGGAAGAACCCCATGCTTTGCTGGAGAGGATAAGAACTCTCTGCTAATTGAATCAGCCCTTTAGTAGAGATTTAGAGCATCAAAATGGTGATGGGGTAGGCTAGTTTCCAGTTTTAATGCTCCTCAAAACCCAAAGTAGCCATCTCTGAAACACAGTGTAAGATATGCAGTACCTACTAAAAGTAGTACCTACCAAAAGTTTAGTACCTATTAAAGTTTGCAACTTTATAAATATTAGTGTTCGCCTTAAAAAGACCCTCCAGCAATATAGCTTTTTCTAAAAATTATGAGTCACAAATGAAATATTTCACAAATGAAATTTCATATGTCTGAATTC
Organism: Acridotheres tristis; assembly: GCA_037013685.1. Lineage (NCBI taxonomy): Eukaryota > Metazoa > Chordata > Aves > Passeriformes > Sturnidae > Acridotheres > Acridotheres tristis. The sequence goes on along the minus strand of CM072892.1, from coordinate 9,304,027 downwards.
TTAAAACTTGTGATTCAAGAAGTGTCATTCCTCTATAGGCGTTCTTTAGTACTAAAAATTAATAGTTTTACCTTTTCTGAGCAATGCCAAATGGTTTTTGGAATCATTTAGCTCACTGTGTATTAGCACTCTCCATTATTTCCTACTCAACAGCTTCTGCTGATCAAGATTTACTCAGCTAGTATCTCATGATGAGGGTGATGGGAATAAAGTAATTACTTTTCTTCCTCACTGCTTTAAGTATCACAGCAATGGAGAGAGCAATCAGTAAACACTGGCAGTTGTGCTGTGGTCCTCTGTCAACATCAGTCTATCTTCTAACAGCTTTTTACTCTACACTCCTCCTGCTTATCATTTTCCTCAGCTTTTTCTTGCAGCTTGTCCAATACTGAATATAAGATATACATATGGAACAGAATCAGCGGTGAATTCTGGAGTCACTTTTTCCTACCACAGCATCTGTGGCTGTGGTTGGTACTCTATGTGGTTTGGGTAATCATTCCCATTTCAGCAGTATCCCTCACAATTACTGTGTGGTTACAGTGGGTTAAGCAGCTGGTGAGGCAGCCTTTGCCTCACTAACCTCTGAGGAGTTGTTGCAAGAATGAAAAATAGAAGTAACAAACTGGAAACCCATGCAGTGTCCAGGATGCTTCAATGAGAGGAATGTGCCTCCTTTTATAAAAAAATGAAGAGATGAATTATATGCCAGCTATGCCAAAATACTATTTATTCTACATGCGTAGTGCTTGAATACTACAGTGACTAATTATTGTTTGTCCTGACACATTCTGTGCAGTCCCATTTCTCTCATAAATCCACTGGAAGCTTAGAGTAAAGTACATGTTGAAACATTTACAATGGCAGATATGAATGGCATTCTTTATTGTCTCTGCAATGGTAATAACATTTCTTCCATCCACTGATACTCAAGGTTGCTTCAATATATTGTAAGAGACACAGAAACAACATGGAAAATGTGACATAATTTTTAAGGCCAACACAGAAATAAAAGTTATTCTGAACTGGGTGATGGGACAGTTGAATCTAAGGAACTGACTGAAAGTAGCATCTAGACTATCTTGTGTTCTTTGGGGTGTCAAGAACTGAACAGGTCCTGCCACTGGTAGTGGGACCTTGTCTTGAACATTTGAGCACAACAGACATTTGGGGAAAGGAAGAGGCTTGAATTCTTGCTTTTGATAATGCAGTTACTGTGCATTGCAAGCACTGCTGGGCGAGGCAGGAATGTGGAGAGATCGTGATGGCCAGTTCTAGCACTTACACTCAGTTATTGATTATTTGAGCCCAAGATCTAAATTTATTCTTAATGTCACATCATCATCTCCATGGATATCATCCCATTCTTCTGCGGTGAAATTGCTGTACAGCTTTTACGGTTGAATAGATTTGTTATTAGATACTTACTACAGCAGAGAGCCCTTACATATCTTTTGCAATTTGTATTTATAATTTCTCACTGTTTCAAGTATTTTTCTGGAAGGTGGAAAATAAATCTTATTAATTTCTTTTACATTTCAGAAATATCAATTTTTTCTGCTTATAATAATTTCAGCAGCAGTGTGTGGACTTGTCCTGTGATACGAATCTTTAATTAAGCCTTTTGCTTAATTTTCTTTAGTAAGATTGCAAAGTGTTATACACTCTCTAAGGTGCTTGCTGGGGTTGTCAACACACAGGAATACCAATCAGGGAAAAGTTGAAAAAACCAAAAAAGGGACAATTTAGAACAGTAGGTCTGCCTGGGACCTGTGTTTCATATAATCAACAGTAATCAACCTAATGCACAAAGGAAGAGATCCCACTATCAATTCAAACTGGATACTGAAAGGAATTTTGCACACTACTGATAAATGTTACGTAGCAAAATTCAAACCTTTCTCTTGAATGTGCCAAAAGCATCAGAGTCCAAACCATTTAGTTGAATCTTACTTAAAAGGCAATGATCCAGTGCACCATGATTCTTGTAACTGAATCATTTTTGTGGTCTCTCTGGGTGTTATTAAATTTAATGTCAGAATAGTAGGAAAGACGTCTGAAAGCCATTTAATATTGTCACTGGAAAGAAGTTAGATTATGCTCAATTTCTGACATTAATGTGCTACTTAAGATAATTTATCATATTGTGGTATTAAGAAAGACATCCTTTGTACAGTGGCTGCTGTATAGCATTCTAATGTGCTATTTTTCTTTAGCATGGTGGGAAGCCTTTTTCATGCAAAATGTTATTTTCTGGGGTTCTATTCAGCTCATTCTTTATAATACTGCATCACTTACAACAGCAACTTTAAGTGCTTGTCTCTTCCAAGGATTCTGTCATTTTTTTTTTAATGTTAGAATGACAGAATGCTCCTATGTGAGACAATTGAAGTGGAGCATTTAAAGAGAACCTGAATCGTCAGACATGTTTCTTGGACAGGTATATGCATACTGCTCTCCATTTATGAGTTTTAGACATTTAGTTCCGTTTATGCTTTACTAAGCCATAGCTAAGGTACTGCTGAGATGATTTACTGATCATGCAGGGTTGTCTTAAGTGTGCTGTGTAAGAACCATTCACTGGTTCTTACGATGGTTTGATGACAGCTAACAAATAGGTACTTAATTTTGTCATCTTTACTGCTCCTTGTTCCCTAATGACTGAAGCATTATTTCTGATATAAGTCATGTATCACAGTAAGCGCTCACCTATGGATGCAGGTAGCTCTGTATCATCCAAGGTACTTGCCAAAACACCTTGAACTGCTTAAACAAAAACGTGAAAAAGTGAGATAAAAATACATAAGTTCTTATACTTTGTTTTCACCTTGAAAAAATGAAATAGTTTTCCTTCATGTTTTCTGAGAGTACAGAAATAATTATTATTTAGCAGAGTACAGTATAGAAATGATTTTTTTTCTTTTTGTTTTAGGTTATCCCAGGGGAGCTAGATGGTCTCTTCTAGTGTGGCAATTTTTGCATATAAATTTGCCATCCATTGGTAATGGCAGTATATAAAAGGCCTGTAAGAACCACCCACAGTAAAACAATTTAGCAAGGGTTATATATCTGTCAGTTACAATTAAATCCATGAAAAATATTGGCTCTATACTAAGACTTTTGTAATTTGATTTATACTGTAGTTGAAAAATAAGTGATTTCATTGGAAAATGGTCTTTATTCAATGGAATGTGAGTTCTTTGTAATTTCTTGATGAGAAATCTTAATTCAGAATGGTGGGTGTCTAAACACAGTTATTTAATTAACCTGCTGTTATACGCCATTTTGTGAACATTGGACAAAATTAACTTCCTGGCTGCACCATGCCTGTCAAGGATGTGTGTTTCTAGGGAATATTTAGTGTCCATTCAAATTTGTTATAATGACATTTATTGCTAAAGACCAAATTGCTTGTTCATTTAGGAATTATCATACTGCTGTAATGCAGAATATGACCAGCATTTTTAAAATGGATTCCAGTATAGTGCCAGCACTTTCCCAAAATACAGACAGACAGAGTTTATTTTAGCAAAAAAGGCTTGAGCACATGTATTTTAAAATTTTTTCATGCTTTTTAATCCATTCCTTTTACTTTTTTCCTTGTAATTATGTCTAATATGAAACTTGACAACTATATAAGCATCAGATGCTAACAAAGCATCACTACAAAAACATAAACACTGCACATCCATTGATTTCAAAGGAGGTACCATATGTTACAGTTATGCCTGTGCTAACATACTTGGCTGGGTCAGGATCCTAATTTCCTCAACATTCAAAATGCCATGGAGTCTAGTCATTACCTAGTGAATTAGTGGAGTCTTCTTTGTCTACATGTCTGTCCCTAATTAAACTGTGTAGTGTTTGGCACCCTCCACTGAAAGATGAATGACCAATTTTCTAAGATAGATAGATATATATATATAAATAAAATATTTTTTGTATTTGTTGTCTAAAACATGTAGTAGAGGTCCATGATAATCTTAGGAACAGAATTCAAATCATCTGGTTCTTTACGTGTGAGATGGTTCTTCCCCTTTCTCTGGTCTCAGAGTTTAAAGCCTTTCCATCTCTCTTGCTTAGGGGATAATAATCTATGAGAACCTGATTGTCAGTCTGATGGCTATTTCTGTCTAGAACCATTATATGGGATTGTGTTATTCTCTCTTTTGGCTCTTCTCTGTGCAAATTCAGGCTTGGACATGATTTCTTCTGGGACAACACATGCCTCATTGGCCTTGGAGTTTTGTATTCTTGGATGTGTGGCTTTGCAATAGCTCCATTCAATTCAGATCCAAAATACATGGACCTTACTAGATAAAATTGCTAGCTTGCTTCTGACCATCAGTGTCACCTTCAGCTGTCAGTTGCTTCAAATTTTGGGTTTCATAGGCTTTTGGTCTGTCTCATCTTTTTCCAGCCCTGCTTTCTGGTGCTGGCATATGCTTGATGCTCTGTGCTGTCTTGACGAGTCCTGAAGCCAGCCCATTATTTTGTTTGGTGTGGCTCCTCTGTCCTGTTCTCCTCAACTCCTGCTGCTTCAGTGTGTTGGGGACATCTGGAAATTGAGAGCCCACACCAGTGGGTCATGTGGCAAAGCTGGAGAAGATCACAGCATGGGAACAGTGACTCCACATGGCAATGGGGCAGAAGGTCTCTCCTTGTGGCCCTGTGCTGTGAAATGGGGCAGCCAGTATCAAAGGAGGAAGGGCTGATGCCATCACATCATGTACATCCCTTAGTTTCTGAGGTATTTTGGTGTTTAGGTGAAAACTGTTAAATATCCATCTAGATTTGTTTTTCATAAAGGATAAAGATCTCAAGGTCTAGAGTTTTGTCTCAGGACTCCAACGGGTTACTGATATTTGAGTGGATCTGTGATTCTCTAGTGATCTCATCAGATGTTTCTAAAACTTTATGGGGTTTGGCCCCAGAGTCCTCCATATAGCCTTGTCTTCCACAAGGAGGACTTTTCTTTTTTTCTCCTCATTTATTTTTTTTTTAGTAATCTACCCTTTTGCCGGTTCATCTCCTTAAAATCCCATGTGATTTTTGTTTTTATTCTTCAGCATACATCCCTTAGGTTTGTCCTTCCATATCTGGAGCAAATGGATTATAGTGGCTTTTTTGTTGCCTTTCTTTGACCCGACTTCCACTGTAAGCTGACAGATAAAGTTTAAAAAAAAAAAAAAAAAATTCTTTGATTGCGCAGAAACTCTGCCAGTGAAGGTAAAAATTACACCCATTGTTGTGCTGGGTGAGGGGCCTCTGACCTTATGCCACCCATTTCTAACGCTTTTCCAAAATTAGGTGCTTGTTTATTTATTTTTTGAATTCTTTATCTTGTAATGACATATTCAATATATATTTACCATTTTCTTTTCCTAAGTACTTTTGCTTTTAATAGTATTTCCTTCAGCATTTCTGCTGACCTCCTGGTTTCTGCATATACTCGAATTTGGAAAAGTTCAGTAATGGAGTGTGAACCCTCAGTGTTTAAACCCCACCAGATTAGAATCAGTTAATTAATGAGATACTTCAGTTGTTTCCATGATTTAGTCTGTCTTCAGGCACTGAGAAAAATGTTAATAATGTGAAAATATTGTGATATTTATGTTTCTTTTATTTTTATTTGCAGAAATTGAACTCAAATACAAACCTTAGCCTCTTTTTCTATCAACATCCTCATTAAAATAGAGCTTCTCTCTAGTATCCAATGCCTGCATGAATGTCTGTGTATATCCTTCATAATTATAAACTTCTACTTGCAATTCTTTTTTACTTTGTGTCATTCTCTACATTGAAGAAGAAACAACAAAAGGGGGAAAAAAGGTAGTAATAATACTGACTTTTAGCAAAAAGGGTCATTCCCATCACAGGATGGATGTTTGTGTTTGCTTCCTTAAAGAATATAAAAGATGTGGAGTGCCCTGAGCCTGAGATGACTTTTCTGAAATCACCAAATTTGTATTGTCTTTCCTTTTTTGTGTTCTCTCTCTCTTTCTCTCCCCCCTCATCCCCAGTCCTTTTAGGTCTCTTAGATTCCCAGCTCCCCGACCTGTTATTTTTCCTTCAGACCTGTTTTATTTTTCCCTTTCTTTATTCATTGTCCTCTAAATTTCTTTTCTTTTGTTTCCTTGCTTTGTACAGATGTTAGCAGTAGCTGGTACCACTGCATTTGGAGTTGACCCCAGTACATTTTGTCAAACCTGTACATATTGTCAAATAATCACCCACAAAGAGTGTAATCTTGAGTGAGAGATTAATTGTGCTTAATTCTAATAATTCATTTTCATAAGCAAATAAAAACATTTGAGTGCAGTCATTGCTGATTTGCTCCCTAGTTATGGGCCAAAGTTGCTTCCAAATTTACAGGCCCTGTGTTACCCTGAATCCTCCCCTCCCTGCAAGCCCTTGTTTCTGGATGTTTTCCTGCACATACTGCTTTCTCAGGTGAGCATGCCTTTTGTATGAGAACTAGATAAAGAGACCCAGGAGAAGGTCAGTTAAATTGATCCTTAAGGCAAGAGCCATGCTGTCTCTGTAGTACTCATACTGTACTGTTTTCCTGCAGTATTAACTCCAGAAGAATACTGGGATGAACTTCGGAGCTGGGAATATAAACCTGTCACTTAAGATTGGTCCTCAACCGCAGGCATGCAGGAAGTGTGAGAAGAAGAAACAGTATTACACCAAACCTTTCCTTTATACACACAGAAGCATGTGCATGCACCCAGCATTTGCCTGCTCTTAGTTTTTGCTCCTGTGAAGGGATATGTTTGAGCAATCTTTGTGCTTGATGGTACTTCCATGAGCATTTCTGCTTTATTTCTGAGTGAAATCAGTCTGGCTCAGCATCATGAATGAGTGTGGCACATTATAACTCTGCAATTACTGATAGATATCACTTATAGATATATTTACTGGGCAGGAAAACTAAATGTGAAATCAGTATTTTTCTACTCTGCAAATCAGCTTTTATGCACAAAACACTAAAAGAAGTCCCTCAAGCTGCTTTTCTCTGCCCCCTCACATTTGTCTTGAAAGCTCACTTCCATTGTAAAAATGAAGATGACCTTTGAGACCTGTTAAGTTTGGGATCTGTTCTATTATGGGAAGCTATTGTATTTTTTTGATTCAGAGAGGTGGTCTTAAAAAACTAATTTGTCACACAAAGATTTTCTGTGGGTGAAGCCATCATTGAGTTTACGGGGAGCAATGCTCTGATAGGAATAACTTCCTGTTTAGGTCAGGAGGAAACCAATTTTCCTCTTATCCAAGCTCTGGCTGCTATAATCTAATAATAGATGGAAGAGAGAACAGAAATGACTGTTTAGATAAGTGCTTTGAAAACAGCATATATTTTAAAATTCATTTTAATCAAGTGACCCTGAAGTGGGCATTTATGCTTACATATTTTGATATATTTAGGTTTTGTTTCTTTTTTGCCCTGAGGGAGGTTATTTTTTATGAGCACCTTGGTAGCATGTCAAGGTTGAGCTAGCAGGCTAATACACAAAGCTGGCTTCATGCAGCTTTTATGGGGAAACAGCCTTGAGTGTGTCACCTCTGATGCACTTTGCTTTTGAGGCAGCTGTTTCATTTATTCTAAGGTTTGCTTGTTTTCTGGGACTGTATTTTCATATTTATATTACTGTGAAAGGCAAAAGAAAAGAAAGTGTTGAATCAGGGGACAGCTTGAGTCAATAGGTGGAAGAATTTGCTGATATGTTTGGTGGAGCCTCCTGCAGTGTTTATTGATAGGGTTGGTTGTTTCTTAACCTTTTTGTTTGGAAGAAATGCTTGGGAAAAGCTTTTAGAGCTGCTTTGTGGAAAAGATTTTCTTTGAGGGTGCTTGAAGAGTTGTGTAGGGATGCCTGTGTGCAGCTTAGCCCCCATAGAGAGAAGGAGATGGAAGAAGGGACAGTTGAGAACTTAAATGTTAGAATTACCTGCCCTCCCCAGCTGGTAAGGGCAGGGACAGTTCAGCATGGTGCTTCCTGCTGCTCCCACATCTGCTCTGGATCATCCTGGCTTGGCCACTGCATTTCACTGCACACAATGGGTGCAGATGTGTCTGCTGTCACCTTTTCATCTGGTCTGGTACGAGGGGCAGTCCCTGAGGGTGGCTCAGCCTGCTCTGGTCTCTGCTTGTTGTCTGCATTTCACATGCTGTGCTTTGCTGAAGTAGGTTTTCAGCTTTGGTTCTTGCTTTGCCAGTATCTCTATGGACACAGAAGTGACAGGGAAGTGCTGACTGCAAAGTCCATTTTTTGGGTGAAGACATAATGTGTTCATGGAATAAGTGCACACCATTTTAATGACATAATGTTCTTGAAATGAAGTAAGTAGGAGTCAAATTGTTCCAGCACATTTAAGGTTACATTTAGCAAAAAACTCTCTGAAATGGAGAATCATTCTTTATCAGAGACAAGTGCTTTTGTACCCTGCTTCTACATGCAGTATCCAGCTCAGGGCTAAAAGTGACCCTGACTCATAGAACCATAGAATTGTCTAAGCTGGAAAGGATCTTCAAGATCAAGTCTAGCTGTTAACCCAGCACTGCCAAGCCCACCACTGAACCATGTGCTTTAACAGGAGTGGGTGTTTTGTGGCTCAGTAGCCATGCTGCAGAAGATGCAGGTGCTGATGGGTGCTGTGGACAGTGCATATGTAAATTGTTCCAGTGGTGGTGTATCACAGCTGTGGAGGCTCTTCAATCACCTGGCTAACTCTGGTTCTGTGGGAGCTGTTTGGTAGTTGAGTAAGGAGGTTATACTGTTATTCAGCTTGTTGCTGAAACGTTTCATACACTGTGGAAAAAGTAATTCTCACGGAACATTGCTTTTCTCTGAAGTCTCATCTGCGGGGCAGTTCAGAGTTGAAGTTGCACCTGTAATAGTAATTTACTTCAGTGCAAGGTGTATAAAACATGCTGGTTCTGACATGGGAGCATTTCATAAGGATAAATGGTTGTAAGTGGGTGTGAGGCAGTATTTCACAGGTTTTTAAAGTAAGAGCATGATTTCCAGGAAGCTTAAAAGAAGCAGGTGTGCAGCTGTTGCTGGATTTTCCTGGGACCCAGTCACTTGGCTCCCATAAGGTGCTTTGGAAATCACAGCTAACATGTAAGAGCTTTGTAAAGATACATCTTAAAAACCTGTGTGTAGGATATCATAATTTGTAGTGCTGCAATAGAAATGTACCTTGTGAGAGGTTTCTTTTCAAACTTTTTGACCTTTTAGTGGTTTGTGGTTTGGTTTTTTTTCCTTCCTTTTTTTTCCTCCCATTAAATCTGAAACTAGCCACCGAAGAGCCTAGCAATGACAGCATAAAGGCAACTGCCTGGGACAGTTGTAAGAGAAACACCTTTTTATTAGAGTAATATGAGTGAGAAATTGAAAGTTTCTAGACATATTTCAAATGCAGTAGGTGTCTGAGCCTTGTGTTATTCAGACTGGTTTTCAAAGTGTCCTTTTGGTCACATTGAATACTTGAAAGGCAGGAGACTAGAATCTCTTTCTTTGGCAGTGTGTTACATCTACAGTGGATCATACTTGCAAATCAGACATTTATAAATTGAATTGGTAAAACTGGAATAGCATCAACTGAAGAGACAAAGTGCACCTTTGAAATCTAATTAGTTCAGTGAAGACCCCAGGCTGGAAAATCTGGCTCTGTTTTTGTCCCATGGTTGTTCTGACACACCTAAACATCGTGAACAAACACATCATGGGAAGGGGAGTGGGTTTGGGAGGAATGCTTTGCATGTGTTTATCTGTAGCTGGGAACTCAAGTTGTTGCTCTCTTCTGAATCCTTGCAGGTGAAAGTGATGGTAAGGATTTGTTCCTCTCAAGGAGCACACGAAACGTCTGAATCCATGTCCTTCCTAAAGGTAGATCCACGAAAAAAGCAAATCACATTTTATGATCCAGCAACGACTGGGCCTTCCAATGCAGGTCACAGAAGAGGTGTTGTTGCTGTCCCAAAGATGTTTGCCTTTGATGCAGTTTTCCCCCAGGACGCTTCACAGGTACTGGAGTCACTCGTAAACCTCTTGAGTCTTCTCTTGGCCACTGCATTTGATTGCCTGAAGAGTTCCTTCTGTTTCTGGGACATTTTATTTAAATGAGTTGTCTTAATGCCTGGAAAAAAACATGGTAATTAATAGACAAGTGGGTAAATTCTTACATCTTCTGTTTAGCTGAGAGGTAGATTTCCTGACTAAATTACTTTCTTGTGCATTTTCTTGTTAGAGAAGGGCACACAGCCAGCTTGAAATCCAGTTTTCCATCCAGCTAGGTTTTAACCCATTTGATGGGACTGAAATAATGTCCTTTCCCACTGCTTTTAACAGGAAATAAACATGTGCTTAATGTTAAACTAAATGCTGTTAGGAGGAAAGATAAAGCTAACCCTTGGGACTGTTATACTGAAACAGGGAGCTTTTACATTATCTGCACCTTTTCCAGTTTGTTTATACTGTGGTTTTGACTGATTATTTTATGTTGATGGTTGTGGTGATGGTGGTGCATGTCTTTCTTTTGGCCTGCAAAAGGGAACATTTATTCAGTAGTGGCGTCAGACCTGAAATCTGCTGCACAGACAGGATGGCTGGTCTGAGAGGACTGGGGTCTGTAGGACATTCAGTGAGGTTGCACTCATGGACATCTGATAATTCCTTCTGTAAAAAATCTTTGGTTCAGAAAATAAAATCCTAGAACAGCTTTCAAAAGAACTAATTCAACAGCATTTGAAGAACTACACCAAGTCTGAACTGCTGAAAAAAAATTACAGTGAAAAATACAGTGCAAAGCATCCAAGGTGAAAACAGTCTATTAATGTTGAGAAGATATGACAAGGTCTAGTTCATAATCCCTCCTCTTCTCCTTGTTTATTTTTTTGGGGTCTCAGGCTGTAGACAGGAAAATATCTATTGAGTCTAAGTTCTAGACAAGCACTAAAGATGAAGAATAACTTCCCACACACATCAGTTCCCAAAGCACCCATAACCACATCCAAAAGCTGTTTTTAGATCCTGCATGAGTTCAAACAGAGTCTTTGTACAGAAGTGTGCAACAGCAATCTCAGCATTAGGCTAGAACTGGAAGTGAGGTTTTTTCACTTGTGCTGCCAGCCCTGCTGCAAGGTGTCTGGTCATAGCCTGTATGTCTGCTGGTTTTGGCACCAGTCCTTCAGGCTGTTGACCCTGATTTAGGATGACTTTTCAGTTCCTTGTAGCAGGCCTGTTGGATGGCCTATTGTGATGTTTTTGGGTGATGTTGGCCACTGCAGCCCTTTCTGTGGAGGCATTACTGCTGGAGGTATTATTGCTGGAGGCAAGCTTGCTGCCATGCACCTGCAAACAGAGCCTTATCATTTCACTGTAGTTACATATTTACAACAGCCCCCTCCTCTGCCCCCAGTTGCTGTACTTAATAGATCATCTTATTGTGTGTTTGAAACCTTCCCTGACATGGATAAACTGGTTTTAGAACAATCAAGTATTTTAGCAAGTTGTCTTTATTGATGATGATGTTTCCGCTGGAAGAGGAAAATGTGATACTATGAAATCTTATTCAGGGATCTTAATGCATTTTCTCCAGTATGGATGTCTTTTTAATTCCTGTGAGCACTCCTGAGTAGCTTAATTTCAGTGGAGTTGCTACTATTACTGAATAGCCTTGGCTAAGCTATTATACCAGCAGGAAGCCTGGTTGGATAGCATTCAGTTTGCTACATTAGTCATAGAATCAATATTCCAAGAGAATAGGTTTAATAGAATTGAAAACTATTTTAGGCTGTAGTAGCATATTTTATTATTTTTTTAAGATAGCATAGTTGCTAAAATAATAGGACTGATGCCATAAAAGTGGGGAGAATATTATGCCTCAAAAATATTGAGTCATTCATTTCATTACAGAAGAACAGTAAAAACCACGGCAGTATATGCTCTTTCACTTATTTGTCTCCAATTTTTCTTTCAGGCTGAGGTATGCTCTGGAACAGTAGCAGAAGTAATCCAGTCTGTTGTGAATGGTGCAGATGGTTGCATATTTTGCTTTGGTCATGTCAAGCTTGGTGAGCTCCCAAATTCGTTACAGTTAATTACTATGTCAGTCTGATAATTACATGCTGTCAGCTCCTGGAACAATAAACCTGGAGTATATGAATAGATTAGAATTTCTTTTTAATTAGCTTTGCAAACTTATCACGGTTTATTTCTACACTGTGATTGTAAGTTTTAATTTGAAAAGGTAAAATGTAGCATCAGATTAGCTTATTCAAGAGCAAGTTTATGTAGGTGAACTGTGATGGAAATCAAAAGATCAGAGATGTTTTTAACATTAATTTGCTCTGGGTCTGGCTTATAAAACTTGCAAACCTAATTGAATAAATAGTAATGGGTTATTAATTACATACTTTGAATTTTTTCATTTGTTCTTTCCCTTATCTGTGCAGCACATGGTACACGTAATGTACCATGGTGATATCAGGTGGCAATATGAAGACACATTGCCTTGTACAAGAAAGGTTAATTGTGTTTATATTTATCTTTTCGTTCTAGGAAAATCTTTTACTATGATTGGGAAAGATAACTCCACACAAAGCCTTGGTATCATCCCCTGTGCAATTTCTTGGCTCTTCAAATTGATCAATGAACGTAAAGAAAAAACTGGAACTCGTTTCTCTATTAGAGTATCTGCTGTAGAGATCAGTGGCAAAGATGAAAACCTTAAGGATTTGTTAGCTGAAGTAGCCACTGGCAGCCTTCAGGATGGTCAGTCTCCTGGGGTATATCTGAGAGAAGATCCAATATGTGGAACCCAGGTATAATGAATATCACAACATAGATTTTTCTGAGCTTGACTTTCTTCTACTTTTTATTTCCTTTTATCTGACAACAATGATGATAACTTCTAAGCCAGTAAAAAAAATTTATTGCTTTTAATTTATAAGCCCTTCTCTCGTGGTGTATATATTTGTTTCTCTTAGTGCCCTGGAGATTTAGCATGTTCAGCAAAAAATAATTTAAAAAATGCCCCCATGCTAATTTGTCATTTTCTTGTTTATATTCAAGCTTCAAAACCAAAGTGAGCTAAGGGCCCCAACAGCAGAGAAAGCTGCCTTTTTCCTTGATGCTGCAATTGCTGCCAGAAGCACCAGCAAGCCTGAATGTGAGGAGGAAGATAGGAGGAATTCACACATGCTCTTTACTCTTCACATATACCAGTATCGCATGGAGAAGAGTGGCAAAGGAGGAAGTATGAATGTTCTTACCATACTGTTTATTTTTAAATGATGTGGTCTTGCATTAGTTTTAATAATAATTTGCAATTAACTTGAAAAGAAGAAAATGAACTCTTAAGCCATTTGAGTCACCTTTAACTTTTGTAGCTGTGACTAATATCTGGTTTCCTTACAATTAAATATTAATTTGGTCATTATCTCATGCTGTATTCATTATTCTCCTCATTTGAATGCCTTTTGAATACCAGGTTTGGCTTGAGTCCACACAAGAACGTGATGTACAACTGTTTTTCCCCTTTTTGTTTTAGTGTCTGGAGGACGCAGTCGTTTGCATCTCATTGATCTAGGGAGCTGTGAAAAAGTGCTGAGCAAGAGCCGAGATGGAGGAGGCTCTCTGTGTCTGTCTCTCTCTGCCCTGGGCAATGTAATTTTGGCCTTAATTAATGGTGCTAAGCATGTGCCATATAAGTAAGTGAATTCTAGTCTTCATTATCTTAACTTTGTGGCTGGTGTTATTACCTGAGAAATGGATTACATCAGCAATTTACTGTTTACCTAATATGAAGTTAAAGGAACTTCTGTTAGAGAGGGGTCTGTCTTCTTTTAAGGTCACTCCTACAGATACATGGATCTGTTCATCTTGTTTTCCATATTAACATACACACAGGTTTTTAAATGTTAAAGTAATGTGAAATTCTTAGGTAGATGGCCAAAAATAGTATATTGGTGTATGCTGAGTTTGAGTAAAGGGTTGGCGAGGGTTTGATTGTTGAAAAAAAGTGAGGGAAAAATGGCTAAGATGTTTTCTTCTCTCTCCTCTTTGTTTCCTGGATTTGGAATTTTTGGCTGATCTCAGCCAGCTGGACATTAATGAATAACTGAACTCAAATTTAATAGGATTTTCTCTTCTTTTTGCAATGTAAAAATTGTACTGAAATTCTGGAAAATAATTGAGTGTTGATCAACTATGGTCATCAAAGGTTGTTACTTACATTAGTTTAGCAGAATTGAATGTTTAGGTGTGTTCCATTGTGGAGTGTCTGTGACAACAATTTTGTGTCAAACACACCTGTGGGGAGCTCAGCTTAAAGACAACAGCCACACTGTAAGCACCCTTACCAGAACTTGGCCTTCAGTCCTTAAATTTAATTGCTGCTTGTCTTAACAACAGCACAAAGTTATAATGCATTATCAATCATGTCATTTCACATATTTATCTAGTGATGCATCTCAAACAGGTGTTTTTTTCTTTCTGTATTAGGCAGAGAGATATTTTCCTCAGGGTACTTGCTAGATTTGTGTATGGAGTAGAGGATGGATGGGTTAGAATAGAAAAGGGCACATCCTCAACTTGGTCACCTACTGTGGTTTAGTGACCAGACATGACAGGAATTCCCTCAGGCTGGAACTGCTCAGCAGGGTAGCTGGAAGCAGGGAGTTTCCTACTCCTAGGAACTGTGGGGAAAGATGTGTTGGAGACCAGTGGAGGACAAAATGTCACTTGTCTTGTCAGCTTTAATGTCCACAGTGGAGGCTTTGCATCACCAGGAAAGCCTCCAGAGATAAGTTCTCCTTCCCTTTTGCTATGTCAGAGCAGACCACAGGTGGCAGAACAGAAAGTAGATTAGTTGGGATGACACATTTCTGGTATCTAACATTGTTGTATCTGTTTAGAGATCTCTTACCATTTCTGTCGATTTCTTTTATTTCTAAAAAAAGTGTTTGCATAGAGCTTACAGAATGTAACTGTTCAGGTACTAAATCTGTTCATCTAAAAATACAGCACTCGTGAGCTCTTTTGGGTAGTATGACCTAAACCTGAGAAAACGAGTTATCAGTCAGTTGGTTAACAATTTTCTAAGCAACAAAATGACTTACCATACTGTAAATACACAGGCAGATAAATTAAAATATCGGTACATTTGTACATGCACATTTAGACGCATTTTAAGTGTGATCAATAACAGGAGCATATTTCTTATCTACATGTACCATGCATGCACAAGAGTGAAAGCACAGCTTGTGGTATAAAATTCTGCAAAAAAAGGTGGTGGTTTCTTTAAATAATCTCGTGATTTCATTTTTTTGCACAGGGACAACAAGTTGACAATGTTGTTGAGGGAATCTCTTGGGAACATCAACTGCAGGACTACTATGATTGCACACATTTCTGACTCCCCAGCCAATTATGCAGAGACTCTCACCACAGTTCAGCTTGCATCGCGAATCCACCGCATGAGAAAGAAGAAATCCAAGGTTGGTTCACAAACAAGCAGAAATTAATTCATTTGAAAATGAGTTTTCCTAACCTCTCAGTAGGGGAACATGGGATTTCTCGATGGTAGGAAGTAATACAAAATGCATAGAATCTCAGGAGAGGAACTGACAAATGACTTGGCACTGAGCCATCATTCTGCCCCCAATCCTTAATCCTGAAGTTCCCTTCTTTTTGTTTCAAACACGTATTCTTTCTTTGCTTACATGTGGAACTATCTCAAAAGCTTCTATCAGTATTAATTAAAAATCAATAGAGGAGGAAGAGAAAACTATTGAGGAGAAAGACAATGCATAATATTTAATGGAAATTATCTGAAAAGATATCATTGTTATATTATTACTAAACAGTAAAATCTATGTAGCATGTTATTTTAATTTACCCTCCCCTCTAATATTTTCCCAATAGATGTAGTTGTGATAGTATACACAAAGCACAGAGTATATTCAACCTGACCTTTTAATCACTTACTGTACATGTATATACTTATTTACAATTGATACTAATAACGTTTCTGTTACTTGTCATTTGCAGTATGCATCCAGCTCGTCTGGAGGAGAGAGTTCATGTGAAGAAGGACATGTCCGGAGACCACCCCACTTGCGGCCATTCCACCCACGAACTGTTGCCCTTGACCCTGACATTCCTGTCCTGAATATATCCAGTGATCCTGACTATTCCTCCAGCAGTGAACAGTCTTGTGATACTGTCATCTATGTTGGTCCCAACGGTGCAGCTTTGTCTGACAGGGAATTGACAGATAATGAAGGTCCACCAGAGTTTGTTCCAATTATCCCATCCCTAAATAAGAAGAGAAATAAAGACAATTCTGCTATTGGTAGGAGTTCTGACAAGGACCATTTCAAATGCAACACTTTTGCTGAACTGCAGGAAAGGTTAGAGTGCATTGATGGAAGTGAGGAACCCATGAAGTTTGCCTGTGGAGAAATCTCTGTTGGGTCCAATTGTAGTCCTGTTCCTGGAAGTACAGAAAATGCACAGTCTAAGTTGATAAAGGAAAAGGTATCCTCTCCTTCTGGAGGATTTAAGAAACCAATTCTACAAGAAACTGCATCTCCCAAAAAAGGACATAACCTTCCTTTCCAGGCTGTTGCACCAAGGGTTGGCAATGGCAACTGTCAAGAAAATGGCACACCTCACTTGAAAGCAGAGCTTTCCAAGCTGCAGAGCAGAGTTGACAACAAAATAATAGACTCTGTCCTAGAGGGGGAGAGAGAGACAATCACTGATTCTCTGCAGACTTCAAGGTGTAGCCCTTTGAGGAATCCAGAGCAGAATAAGGCCACAGCTGAATGTGTCACTAAGGAAAAGTCCTTGTATGTGAAGAGACCCCTGCCAAGCCCAGCGCCTCCCCCTCCACAGCAGAGAGAACACTCCCCAAGCTCCAAAGCTGAGAATTTGGAGCTGGACAATAGCAATGCGGTTCGGACTCCTCCTGTGGGAATGAGCAAACAGATGGGAAACAAAAGTGAGCAGAACCCTTTAGGAAGCACATTCCTTGTTGGTGGCAACACCCAGAGTCAGTCAGGTGCGATAGAGGTACACAGCTTCAGGTCAGCATTCAGAGGGAAATGTTTTGATCGGGATATACTGACCACCACAGTGACTTTGCAGCAGCCTGTTGAGCTGAATGGAGAGGATGAGCTTGTTTTCACAGTGGTAGAAGAGCTCTCTATTAGTGGAATTATGGATAATGGGAGACCTTCCAGTATCATTAGCTTTAACAGTGACTGTTCCCTTCAGGCCCTTGCATCGGGTTCAAGGCCGGTCAGTATTATCAGCAGCATAAATGATGAGTTTGATGCTTATACCTCACAGGAGACTTCTACTGGTGTAAATATTGATATTGTTGTGCCCTTTGCTAAGGATCCCTTTACCAGCAGCAGACGTTCCTCCATCAGTTCATGGCTTAGTGAAGTCAGCATTTGTACAATTGAAAGTGATGGAGCCCAGTCTAGTGACAGTTTTGTCGCACAGACATCTTACAACTGTAATAACTCTGAGGAACCCTTCAACTTGGACTCATCCCATTTATGTGTCCCCTTGAAAAGTGCTCTGAATGACAGTGGATTTTGCTTCTCTGAGCTGGAGAGTGAGAGCTTGAGTTCCAGCAAGCTTTCCTCAGGCAAAAGCCCTCAAACCTCTGAAACTACCAAAGCATCTCAGATAAAAAGTGCTTTTTGTGTTACTGATCAGCCAGTAAAAATTAAATTTAGTAATTCTTGTGATGCGCCTGTGATAGAAACAATACATTCTAGTCTTCCTAGGAAAACAAAAACTACCTCTTCTCCAATCCACAATAATACTGTCCTCAGCTATAAAGAGCTGCAGAATCCACATGGTATATTTGAAGATCCTTGGCTGTTACGCTCCGATTATCACTTGGAAGCAAAACCTGCAGAGTCACTGCTGTCTCCAAAACCTCACACATTTGGTACTGAGAAGCAGCCAGAAAAAGCTGCCCAATGTTTTGGCACAGCATCCAGGCCAATGAAGTCACAGACTATGCTCGCCTGTTCACAGAGGGTTGTGGATGGTTGTGAAATGGCCTGCAAATCCTCCAGTGGAGCTGCAAAGAAGTCAGAAGCTGCAATGAAGATGCCACAGCTGAAGAGAGGAGCCACCACACTGGGAGTGATGCCAGTGTCACACGCTAACAGTACTTTGCCAGAGTCTGTGACCCGAGGGAATTCGGATGCTCCCTTGGCAACTGGCAGCTTGAAATCATCCCTGGGAAAGAAAAATGCACCACAGAAATCAACCATGTTGCCCAGACCAAGTGGGCCAACACCTCCAACACCTCCTGTACGTAAATCGAGCCTGGAGCAGAAACCTGTTGGTCTGGGTAACGGTGGGGGGAAAGCCTCCAGCCTGGACTTTGCCAGAGCTGCCACGCCAAAAGCTGAAGACGAAGCAGATTTGCGGTTGAAAGCTGGCTCTTACTTTAGTGAAAGTGCCAGCTGCAAAATGAATTTGAAGGGTGACCACTCTTTGCCCAAGATGACGTCCAGCTTAAAGGTGAAGGCGTCAAAGAATGAAACTGTGCACCGATATGGGAGCCACATGTCTCTGGAGAGGTGTGACAGCCTGACATCAGTTGGATCCAAAGCAAGCATGGTGAGGGACAGCGGGAGCACTGGCAGCAGCCGGGCAGGGCGCTCTGTCCCCAGGCTGGGCGTCCCTCCTGTTGCTTCCAGTATGGGCTTGCCACTGCCCTTCAGCGCCCCTGCACCGGGTAAAAACAACCAGGCAAAACCCACAGCTAACCAGAAGGTGCAAGCCAGTGGGAATAAAAGCCGGGGCCTCTCTGCCAGCGGGTCAAAGTCTCTCAGCTCCTCTGTGAAGTCCCTGGCCCAGCCTGCAGGGAAGGGCTCTGGCATGGCTCCCGGCGGGAAGGCTGCCCCCCGTGCCGTGCAGCCTGTCAGCGGCAAACCGGGCCGCGGCACCATCATGGGCACCAAGCAGGCCATGAGGGCGGCCAACAGCCGCGTGAACGAGCTGGTGTCGGGCGGCTCTGCCAAGGCAGGACACTTCCGAGGCTCCACCGACTCTGACAGCGGCAATGACAGCGGCATCAACCTCAGCGACGAGAAGTCGCAGATGCCGGTGCTGCCGTCTCCCTACAGCAAGATCACGGCACCGCGGCGGCCGCAGCGCTACAGCAGCGGGCACGGCAGCGACAACAGCAGCGTCCTGAGCGGGGAGCTGCCGCCAGCCATGGGGAGGACGGCTCTCTTCTACCACAGCGGGGGCAGCAGCGGCTATGAGAGCATGATTCGGGACAGCGAGGCCACCGGCAGCGCCTCCTCGGCACACGACTCCATGAGCGAGAGCGGCATGTCGTCACCGGGTCGGATGAGGAGCCTTAAATCCCCCAAGAAACGGTCGACAGGTAAGACATGGAGGGGCAGGCGGCCTGGTGCTCGCTGGCACTCCACTGCATCCTGGGGATGGAGGAGTTTTGTGGCATCTCAGAGAGAGGAGTGGAGGAACTCAAAGCAGGGGGGTGAACTGACTGCATGCGCTTGTGTGTGCATGTGTATTGCTGTGACAGCAGCTACTTGTCATTTATTTTACTTCAAAGCTGCAGGTGTGACACAGGTGGTGGAGAGGGCAGGAGAGGTGTGGGTGCCCCGGGGTGCCGGCAGCCACCTGCTGCCTCCTCCCTCGCAGGGAGGCTGCTGGCAGGTGGGGGACATTCCTTCATCCCTCAGCAGGGCCAGGACCAGCGTGGCCCAAATAGGAGGGTGTTATGGGTGGGTTGGGAAAAGTGAGGTGCTGATGAGTTTTTGTGAGGAATGAGTGAGTGATCCTTGGAAGACTGGTGAGAGAAGGGCAGTGAGGAGAGGAGGAGCTCTGCTGCTAGGTGCCAGAAAGACCAACTAGGACTGCAGTTTAGAAACAAGGAATAGGCCAGGAGGGGAGAATAGTGTTTGTGAATTAATGGGAATTGCCAAATATGCATTAGATTACCCAGAGGTAAGGCTTGGAGCAGTAAGGCATGTGCCTAAGATGCAGCAACTCTTAGGTTAATGCTACCAGTGCCATGTAGATCATGATCAGCAACCTGGGCATAATGACTGTTGGAGATATAGTAGGAACTAAAATCAGCAACGTGCTGGATCTGAACTTCTGGTTGGAAAGTGGCAATTACTGCAATCCCTGTAGATACCCACAATGCTCAGTTCAGGCAGTAAAACCAAAGGAATGAAGTTGATCTCATGGTTCTTTCTGATCAACGAAACTGAGTTGCTTCAGCAAGTGATAAATTATTTTGGAAACTTAGTGCAACATTTGCTGCGCTTCTCTTTCCATAGCCTTTTAAACCTTTCCTACAAATCAATATTAACAGCTATATAAGCTGCACACATATTGAGAAGGCATTACCCACTGATGGATTTGTATTTGTTTTTGCCCCAGGAAATACTTATAAGGTCTTTAAAAATGACAAACTATTTCTTTTTCCAGTTGTAATTGCTTTATATCAGTAAATTATGTATTACTTTTTTGGAGTGCTGTAGACTTTGAGAAAATAACGTGTTTTATGCATGAAATGCGGTTTACCAGGAAGCGCATCAAGTATTTCTTACGAGAAATGTTTGGTTCAGACCTATTATTGTTCTAAAATAACCATAATCTTTGCACGTTATTAGATATTGAGTAGCTTATATAACACCAGTCTATGTTGGAGTCTCTGGATTTAAGGGCAGATCCTACTCCTATGTATGTCACTGTAAACCTGTCCCCTAATCCTGTAACTTCATTTTTGGAGAAATGATGTTGACTTCGGCTAATACAGTGGAAGGAGATGAAGTTTGCCTGCTTACTGCATGTGTTTGACCACATCTGTTTGGTGTCCTCCTCAGAGGGATCTCCTGTCACCAAAGCAGGGACAGGATCAGGGTTGTAGTTACAGGATCAGGGTTACAGTGTGTGGCTTTGTCCAACAGGACTGTAGTGGTGTTTCAGGCTGAATGGATCAGTCTTGTGAGAACGGTTTTGTAGAAGTAGAATCAAGACTTCCCCTTTTGAAAACATTCCCATTTTATTCTTGTTACTTAGAAAGCAGCAAGGATGCAATTAAGAATGAGGTATGTTTTTCTTAAGAATATGTAAAGCAGGTAACTTTTGGGATATTAATGGAGGTGTGTTGCTTTGGGGATGCCTGATGGGATTTTGTCTTCGTGTCATGTTGAAGTTCATGACAGGGCTTATCTGCCAGCCTTAACTTGAGTTTACCTCTCCTGTAGAGGTCTCAGCCCAGAAGTTATTTTGGCAGCATTGTCCTTTGAGCAGAGCTGCCTCATTTGTTTGATGTGCTCCCTTTTGTAAGAGCAGAAGAAACAAGATTTCTTCACTCTCAGTTAGTTTTTAATAAGAGGAGGCAATTAAGTAGTTAAATTTATTGTCACCAGTTACCTTATACTTACTGCTACCTTGTGTCATTTCAGCTTGTTTCTGGTGGCCTTCAGCCCTCCTCTTCCTAGGGATTGGACTGCAGGCTTGTTAATGTTGCCTGACCTAGCTCTATGCATGTGCTTATGCTTGAGACATGTACTGTAAAGGTCAGATTTTTAGAGAATGGTGAGAGACTTAATAATCATCAAAAAACGCTGGTCACCAGAGTGCCAACTCTTGCAATCAAAAGGATCAGCATTTTTGAAGGATATAGCAGATTCTGCTTCGTGAAACTTGAACCCTAGCAGAAGCAAAATGGAGCAGTATGATTTTCTTGGAAAATCTGTGAGCATTCTATTGAAGGCTCCCAGAATTGCTGAGTTTTGTCATGCACTGAGCTGCTGGGTGCTGGTGCAAAGGTGTGAGATGCCTGAACATTAGAGGTGCTCAAGTTGCAGCTTGGTTGGTGCCTTCTGAGTACCTCTCAGTCCCACAAAGTCACTGAAAACTGCTGGTATTTAGCACCCTAAAATAGCAGTAGTGGTTCTGGAGGGAACTGTTTGAGCTTTACAAAGATGTAATGCAGTGACAGGGATCTTAGATAGCCTTGCTTGACTTTAACTGGGGGAGCAGAAGATTTCCAGATAAGTAAGCCATTATCAGTATTCGTTTTAGATTATTCACTGTCTCACTGCCTTTGCAAGGTAATGAATACCATTGTAGTCCACCAAAGAAAAATCAATCCAGGCAAAATATTTCTTCAAGGAGAGAATAAAGCACTGATGTTCAGACATCTGCTTTGGGAGAGGAACTGCTGTTGCTTCCATCTGGGAACCAAGTGAAACCTACTTTGTCAAGGCAGTAACTAAATTAGCAGCCTGAGGGTATTTTACTAAAAGGAAAAGATCAAGAAAAGCATTTCTCCCTAAGTATGCTGAGAACCTAGATCCTTCCTTAATTCCTGCAGTAAGTTCTGCAGCGTGTTAGTCTCTTAGATCCTGAGAAATGTTTGTTTTTGTATTTTAGGTCTCCAGCGTCGCAGACTGATTCCTGCACCATTGCCAGATGCTGCCTCCTTAGGAAGAAAACCCAGTGTCACTGGCCAATGGGTTGATCTACCACCTTTGCCAGGCACTTTGAAAGAGCCATTTGAAATTAAAGTTTATGAGATTGATGATGTGGAACGATTACAGCGACACAGACAAGAGGAAACTGAGGTCAGCACATATTTTACAACTGTAGACAACTTAAATTATAATATACAGACAAAGTCCTTGCTTGAATGCCAGAATGGTGTTCAGGAAATTGAGTGTAATTAAAGTACTATAATTATTAATTTTACAATTCATATGTTGGGGTACCCTTAACACAGAAAATGAAAATGATTGCTGTCTAAAATTAATTGTGGCTAACATGACTGATGGTGTAAATGGAAGTTAACCAATGAATACATTATGGGAAGACTTCATAATCCCAGCCTGGCTGATGGAACCTTACAGCCTTCCTCAACGATAGGGTCATTAACTCTTTATGTAAATGACAGGATTCTATTAAATCAGGGATATACCGAGTTTAACTTACTTGTAATTGGAAAACACTTCAGCTAATTCTATTTTAGAGACCAGAATTCTATGTTCTACTGATGCCTTTTTCCCCTTTCTTTTGTAATAGCCTTTCCAGGATGTTGAGAAGGTAGGAATGCTTTTTAGAAAATAAGAATTCATGTTTTAATATTAACGGTAACTCTGACATTACCATTAGGCTGTGTTTATAATTTTCACTACTGGGAAAAAATCTACAAACCATAGTCCTTTCAGAATGTATTAAGAGATGTTTGCTAATTCAGAGAAGTGCAACAAGTGCCCAAGTGATGTAGCTTGCAGTTCCTCTAAATTAGAACCCATTAATGTAAACTTCAAATAAAAAGACCCCCCAAAAACCCGTAAAAACCCCACCTACCCCACATCCAAATAAAATAACCCACCTGCTCACTCTTACAAGTACTGAGATGGGAGCAATTTTTGTCAGACTGTTATGGCCCAGCTCACAACAGGAAAATTCATGGAATGGTCTTTCTGTGTCTTAAAAGGGTCTGATGTATTTCCATACCAAGCTGAAGATACTGGAGAGGCGCCAGCAGCGAATCAGAGAAATAAAGGCAAAGCACGAAATTTTGAAGGAAGAGTTGGAAGAGACAAAGTGCAGGTTGATGATGGATCCAAATAAGTGGAAAGAAGACTGTAAGTATTTTGCAATAACAGCAGTATCATCAGCCTCTAACAGATTTTCAGTATGTCATCAGTCCTACTGAAAATTTTAATCACTTGCTAAGATATTTTGCTGAATTGAGTGCTAAAATACTCTATGACTCAATCTATGTTTCTGTAATATGCTATTTGAACAAAAAAAATCTAAACCAGCCAGAAGAGAACATCGAAATGGTGCCGTTAATATTAAATGTGATGTTTTTAATATTAAATATATACTCTTCTATTATTCTTCTTTCCAAAGAAGGAAAAAATTGTTTCCATATCCATATTAAAGCTGGGAAATTGAGGCATGAGATTTGTTCCCAGACTGAGTGTTGTGAATAACTGGAGCCTCAAGGTAGAGTTTTGCATCTGCTGAACATAGGGGGAAAAAAAAAAAATCTTCATTCAAGAGAAACTAAATTTTACTCTACCATAATGCCTCCTTTGTGATAGAATAATGTTTTATGATAAGCTGTTTCTCTTACTTGGTACTTTTTTGTCTGACAGTTGAAGTGGATCCTGATCTCGATAAGGAGTCACAGGAGTACCTGGAGGCACTGGAACAAGTGACAGAGGAGCTGGAGCAGTGTGTTAATCTGTGCAAGTCACACATCATGATCGTGACGTGTTTCGATATCGGGATAACGGATGTGCAGGATGGAGCGAGGGAGGTGGAGGTTTGAGGAGAGGTTTGTCAAGGGACTGAAGGAAGTGAAGCTGGGTCGTCCGACATGAAGAAGTAAAGGGATAAAGTAGCTGGGAAGTGAAGGAGGAAAGGTGAAGACTAAAAAGCAACAATGAATGTTGTAAGAGAAAGAAACAGCTGAGGAATGGGAATGTTCATAAATCATTTGGTGCCTCAACGTGACCTGAGCTGTACAAAGACAAAAGTAGGATCAAGTCTTGCTTCTACCAGAGGGAAGTGAAGAAATTTAGTACAAACCCTGATGTTAATTAACAAACAGACATGAAATGGAAGTGCCTTTAAAGTTCATTTGATTTTCATTTTTGTATTTGGTGCTAGAATTAAAGCCAGCAAACCTAAGCAGACCACAAAATGTATTCCTATGAAATATTTTATACTGTATAGTGTATTTATGACTATATGTAAAAAAACAAACAACACTGTAGCAAAAGCAATAAGTAAATTATGTTTTCATACCTGAACTTGCCTTCTTGTTTCATAGAAAAGCTGTTTTATGTAGCAGAATTAAAATTGTATTATAATTGTTTTCTTGGTTAGGGTTCAAGATATTTTTATGAACATTTATCTATTGAAAAGGAGTATTATGGCATTTTGAGATGATTGTTTTACCTTCAGGTTTTGTATTATTACTTTTTCAGATCAAAATAAATGTTTGTTTTCCATTTGATATATACATATATAGATATATATTAACTGCTTACCTACTTTCTTGGTTACTAACCTCACTTTTCACAGACCTGGTCTTTTTTGGAGTCGTAAACTTAATGTGAGGAAGTCTACAAAGGGCACTGTGGTTAGTTTTGGTTTCCTTTTTTCCTCTCTGACTGCAGGAATTGAGAATTATGTTTATTACCAAAACCATAAAACAAGCAAAAAAAAGGAGCAAAAAGTTTTTGTAAATGTTAAGTTAGGTCCATATTTTTATATAGTTTTGACTATAAATATAGCATTTGCATTTTGAACTTTTAAGACAAATAGTATATCTTTTTACAGTTTTTCTAAGGAAGGCAAACCCTCAGGATCAAGTTTATACATGCTGCATGAGATTTGTGCTTTTTTGAAGGAGGCCACTTAAGTGTGGAAACTATTGATAAACTGTTGCCAAACAAATACTTTTGAAAAGGTTTAATAGTGTATGTAATACCACATTTCATAATGAATCATATTTTCTAATCATCTTCCTTTTTATGGTTTTTTCAAATCCTTTGTATAAATATGTATTATAACAGCTTGCTTCAGTTTTTATCTGTGAATAAAAGATACATCTATTGTTACCAGTGCTTTTTGCTGTGTATGTGATTTTAATATTCAGAAGAGGGGGGATGGTCTCTGGTATACTGTGTAAAATGTCACATTGCATTGTCTCTTTGCCCATAACTGGGAACAGAGTTCTGACATTTGTCATCCTAAACCAATCAGGAAAGAGAGACAAAACCCCAAAGGGTGAAATAAATAGTGGTGATAATACTTATATTCTCTTAGCACTTGATAGTTTACAGAACAAAGACCTGTGGCTCGCATACTTGTTTTCCCTGATGAGAAAAAGCAATTAAAAATGAGTCTGAAACCACAAGAAAAAAGTAAGCAGTGGAATCAAGCCCTGGGCTGCCTAGGTCCATCACGCTGCATTCATTTCTCTGTGGCACTGCTGTGTTTGCACACTGTTTGTGACACTGTTTGTGTTTGTTTGTGGCTGGACAGCAGCTGTGCCTGGTCCTCAGCTCCTGCTGCTGGCTGGAGCCTCCTCAGGCAGAGTTGATGTAAAGCTTGTGGTTCTCTTGACACCATCTCTGGTGTTTTCCAGCCATTTGGCCAAAAGGCTGATATGTGGGAGGTTTTCCCCTCCCTCTTTCTCTCTCCTTAGGTAGGTCTAAGAGCATGGCATCCATGCACTGTTTTCTTACCCTCACAAGAGGCCAGTGAGGTGGGGTAAATTCCCTCCACCTCATTCTGCAGCTGGAGAAGTGGGAGAGTCAGAGCAAGAGTTTGATGCTTAAATGGCTTTTTGACTGCATGGGTTACAGATTGCCCTTCTCTATCCCTCAGATTTATCCCTGGAGAAGGGTGCACCATATTTGTTTACTGATACTTGGCACTGTGTCTGGTTGTATGCAAGGGAATATGGCATCTAGAATTTCTGGAGGATCCCTTTGCTGATACCCTGGAATACCAGCTATATTTACTAACTTGTAAATTCCATCTAAATTTACTTTCAATGTGCAGAAAGTCACAGCTCTTCAAATATAGAATCAAAGCCATGTAGTGATTCAATACGTTGTGGGTTTTTCAGAGCAAGGATTAGATAAATAAAAACAACCAAAATAAAAAAAGGAGCAGCATGCCGAGGAACAAATATTTATTAGCAAAAGGGAAAACTTCCACAAACATGATGGCAAAAAGAGAATGTATTCATGAGGAGCTCTGCACTTGGTGTTGGGTTCTGCACTGGTGCCGTTGCTCTCTCCTCTGGAGGTGCACATCTCAGTGGTGCTGGATGAGTTGACCTGTGGTACCTCTGAGCCCTGGGCACAGCAAGGCTGGGCACAGTCTCTTTTTCAAGGTAGCCTCTAACACCATCTTGAACGGACCCAAGGGATTTTGTTTCTTTTATTTATTTGCCAGCCACCTTATCCTCTCCTTGGAGGTCTTCATTGTTTCTCCCCTACACTTTCAATATTACTATCCTCTGAAATAAAAATCAAGCTGCTAATCATTCATCCCAGTTTTCATAAACATGATAATTTGTTTAAATATTCCCCTGTACAGTGTTTGCTGATCAGAATTGCATCCTTTGATACTTTCTCCTTACTCTCTATCTATGGTTATGTTTGCCACAATGAAAAAAATGAGACATTTCAGGGCTACTGAGTTCCATGTCAACATGGCAATAATAGCATATTAAATTAATTTAGCCTCTGCATTGGTGGCACAAAGCAAGCCTGAGATGCAAAATAAGGTGAGGCACTGATGGATGAAATACAGAGTTCTCCCTATGCAAATACTGTTCTTTACTGGTAGTTGTGGGTAGTAATTATCTTTCATATCTCAAGACCTGAGATAATCTTTTAGTTTACTGTTTTAGCTGTTGCAGTTCTGTCCAGCTAAAACTTATATAAGTATATACTTGGTTTATTATTTGAGTCTATTTTACAAAGACTTAATTATATCAGATTACAGATGATAATTTCAAAATTTTACTGGGTGCTTTATTTCATTCTTTGTCTATTTGAATTTGATGATTTAAAATAGTCATTAAGTTGCACACTTAAACACCTGATTGTGTTGAGCTTGTTATGGTATCAAAACTTAAGAAACCCACTAGCTTTGGAGAGCTGCCTGAATAACTTTTGGCAGGGATAGTTCACACTGGAATCCTTTCTCCTTTTCTTGCAGCTCTTCCCATGAAATCCCTCACTTTTTTCTTGCTGGGGCAACATTTTCTAGGTCCCTTGATGGCCCAGTTTACCAAGTAGCTTAAACCACACCTATTTCCCAACAACAGGAAAAAAAAGTATTGACAGGTGCTGGGTTTTCGGAACTAGTGCATTGGTGATTCAAAGCTTAAAGATTAAATTTCAGGGACACAAATTTGCTTTTCCTCAAACCTCACATCTCACTGTTTCACAAGGAGGCCAGAGGTGAGCTTGCCTATGTGTGAGGCAGAAGAGGAGAGGTCCCCACATGTCAGGCCTGTTTCAGGAGGAGATGAAGTGTGAACTGGAACAGAAATCAAGTGAGAAAGCAGGACTCTCATCTGGTGACCAGGGACTGGAGAAAGTGAGGAGGAACTTGTGTTGTGGACATGGCCTCCAAGCTTACTTTTGCCTTTTCCAATTTAATGGTCATGGCTCATAATACATAAAACTACTCCTGAGAGATGAGATTTCAGCTGAGGACATTGCTACATCGCTACAAGTGTTTGGAATAGCAGTTAGTTCAAACATAGATTCCCTATAGAGAAGTAAGATGCTCTGTAGACAAAAACTTGTTTAATATATATGTAAACTCTTTTCCCATACAGTGCTTCTGGTCTAACCACTTCCAGCTAAGGCAGTTCTAGGACACTGTAACTGCAGTATTGAAACATCAGTACTAAAAGAGAATGCAGTAGAAATACAAGATTGTGAGTTCTTTTCTCAGCATGCAGAAAATGTTTCATTTATTTCTATTTCAAGGTATCCTTATATTCTCTTTCTAGTTATAAATGCACCTTTTCCAGTCACTTGCATTTTATTTTTAAAGTTATCTGTGGAACATAACTCCACAGGCAGCTGTTCTATAGTGTGGCTATAGGCAGGGTTTAAGACAAAAATGTTAGCTATAAGATGACCTCTGTATCAGATGTCCAAGCTGGAAGAAGTGGACATAAATAAAAAATGCTTTCATATTTGGAAGCCAGTTCACTACAGCACTTAGGCACCTGTTTAAGCAAGCAAGTAAATCTGGTTTGTATCCAGCAAAACACTCCAATTTTGGCTTACATCCCATTGACTTGGATTTTTTTTTTTGCTCCAGGGCTCCAGATGGTGTAAATTCCTTTAGCAGTGGTTCAGAGGAGCTACCTTGACTTTCACCAGATGAAAATCCTGCTAAAAACATTTTATTTATCAGTGGTATTTAAGAGAAAGGAAAGATATTGATGTGCAATGATATCACATGCACAAATTAGAAAGCAAAAACTGCCTTCCAGGCTGCTCCTGTATGTAGCATCTCATGGCTTCGTGCAGAATTTGACTTGCAGAAATACACTTGTGGAATACACAGAATAAGACATAACCCTTGACAGTGTAAATGCTCAGAGATTTATTACCACACCTGAGGGAAACTGCTGGGGTGTGTTTGGCACGACAGTGACCTCAGAGCAGCTTACAGGGAAGCCAATGGCTTCACTCCTTGTTTCCCCTCCTCAAGAGCCTCCCCACAAGTGGAGGGTGGGTGGGACAGCTGGAGCATGGAGCCAAGAGGAGGGGAATATTTCAGAGCAGCCCACAGAGGGACTCCAGGTGAGGCACTCCGTCAGCAGCCTGCTTTTAACCTTGTTTATATGTCTTCTGCTTCTGAATTTAGCTTGAGACAGGTCGTTCCTGATTTTAATATTTTCCTGGGACCCCATATGAGAAGAAGGGCAGGTATCTCTAGACTGTATTCCACGGGGGGGGGGTGGATAGTAAAGGAATGCTCTTACAGCAAACACAAAAACCATTTCTGCCATCTCTCCACTGCATCAACTCAGTAGCATAGTTCACATGCTGCACTTTTATATTAATATTCTCTCTTGAGACTAGGACCTTTCAAATCTTGGTTGGAAGGAGGTCTCTCTGAGATAGGTTTTGTTTGTTTGCTTTGTCTTCCAAGTGGACAGCCCAGGCCCTGGCATGAACCAGTACAACTTCACCCTCCCAAGGTTTTGCTTCATTTATTTCTTTAATGTAAACATTTCTTTGGGAGCTTCCTATCAGGTCTGGAAAAGGACAGCAGCAGCTGTCCCTGACTTTTCAAAGACTTGATTTTGGAGTTCTGCTGTTGACTTCAGTAGCAAAAGAACCAGGTCACTAGTTAACTCCTGGCATCTCTGGTATTTTCAAGCAATATTAGATGACCAGAAGGAGCAAAGCCTTCAGTCCCAGGGTAGGGAAAATGCAGGTCCTGCCTCCTTGTTATCTGGCTTTCCTACCCGAGGTCAGCAGATTGTCTCAGACTCTGCCCTTCAGTGTGTCAGGGATCTAATCAGACTGTGGAACTCCTGCACACGGCTCACGTCACTCTATTTAACGCACGTTTTAATTGATCTGACCTTGTATAGGAAATACCTTTGGAGTCCTCATGTGCTGCTCTCTGGGAGGCAGGCACAGTGCTTCCGGGCAGAGGCAGTAGAGAAATAAGCAGACATTTTAGAGTTTGGTCTTTGAATGGAAAAACTGACTTTTAAATACTGTCTAACCGAGACCTTTCCCTTTGCCTACAACCATGACCTTCCATTTGTCAGCACCTGGCAGGGATACGCTTACAAATGCTGCTTGTTTTGAAGAGTGCCACTCATTTTGTTGTATATTACCATTTAAATGAGTTACATTTGTACCTAAAGGCTTCAGTCTCATGGGGCTAAGTGCTGTACAAACACAATTTTTTAGCCTAAAAAGACAGGGAACGAGAGGGAAGGACAAAGTGGACTGCTGTGTTTGCCTTCAAACTGAGCATGTAAGAGTTCTTAAAATACATCTCTTCCAATGCCCTTTGCTGAATACAGAGCAAAATATTCAACTGTGGCAGCTGAAACCCTGCAGACAGGCTCCAATGGGATGCCATTTTCAAACTGCTCAGTTTTCAAAGTGAAGATAATGTTATTTATTATGCAACAGGAAATGAGGGAGTGATTTGATTCGGCTTTTGGGGAGAGAAACAGAAGGAGGAAAATGTAATACTGTATACAAATACATCCATAATGGAAGAAAATGCCAGTACATGCATTGTGCACTTCTTTGCAAAGCTGTGCATTCTGGGCAAGCACAAGGGAGTGGAGAAGATTGAGGGCAGCTGTGTGTTGTTCCCCTGTTTATATCCTTGCTGACATTTCTGCTCAGCCTCATACCAACCAAATAATTCACAACTCCCCTATGTATTCATCAGCTTTGATGTAGAAATTTTCTAAAACACTTTTGCAAACACAAGGTTTCCCTATTTTCTCCTTTTCCCAGTTTTGTTCAGTAGGACATTGTCAATTCTTGCTGTTGCCTCTTTGCATGCCTCACCTGGTCTCTGATCAGCTCTCTAGTATCTAAATTCTCTCTCCCTTTCTGCCCTTCTTTACTAATAATCCTGCTGTAGATGCAGTTTACTATTAGATGTTGTGAAATGGTAATGAAGTTGCTTAATGGGGTTGTCCTTGATAGACAGGTGACCCAACACAAACCAAATATAGCAAATATGCTGAAATAGCATCAAAGCATTAAACTTCAATGACATATCTCACTTATTTTTCCTCTAAAATCAGAACTAAAAAAATCTATCTACGTCTAGGTAAGGAAGGTGTTCCAATATACTGAAACAACACACTAACTAGTTTACCATAGCAACTAAAGATCCCTTTTCAGGTGTGTAAGTTGTAAATACAGGATTGAAAGTTTTTGTAAAATTAACCCCTCCATGGTGTGGATGTGATGTTTGAATCACTAATGTTATAAAATCCATTAATGTGGTAGATAGGTCTGTATATGTTGGGAACACGGCCAGGAATCTTGGCTCTGTGTGCACCAGGCATGCAGCTCTACAGCCCTTGTCCTCCAGGGCCTCTCCCCATTAGCAGTGTTAATAATCAGGCTGGAAAGGAGCACAGCAATATGCAAACTAACATTGGAAACGCCAGTGCCCTGCCTCCCTCTCCCTGGCAAAAGCCTCTCTCTGCTCTTTGCATGGATGCAGCTGGTTAATAGTTTTCCAGCTGATGGTAACTGAGGTGCAAGGCTGCTGGTGGCACTCAAACAAGTTGTTGCATGCATTTCAAGTGGCTGCCACTTGTGTTGCTGCTTACACAGAGCCCCTGATGCTTTGCAGGGGGTGATTCAGCTGCAGCCTACCCCAGCAACACGCTGCAGTAGTTCTGCTGTTTGTATGTATGTAAGTTGAAAATGTGGCAATACTTCAACAAAGCCAGCGTGGCTCTGTGTTTACAAAGGTGTTGCATCAGCCTTGCCTTTGTTGTGCTATCATCTTATCAGAGTGAATGAGTGATGAGTTTTGCCAGCCTGCAGTGCACTGGCACGAGCTCTGCTAAGGAACCTGCTGCTCCTTTTCCTTTCTGAAGTGCACCCACGTAGGCTGGGGAGGGTCAGTGCATGACCGAGCAGCTCCACTGGTTGACAGAAATATCTGTGGCAACCAGACTATAACTCAAGCTCTGCTGCTAGTTCCCAGTCTTTGGGAAATCCCAGGTCTAGTTTAGCAATGTCACAGATGTCATTGCCAGCATGGCAGAACCCTGTAGGCCACCTGAAACCTGCCAGTTTTTGTCATTGCTATGCTGCATTTGCCGTTTTATAGGTTTTAAACCTAATGTCAAGATGGGAGTTTTGTTAGCATTTAGATGCATCAGATGATGAGCACTCCCATTGCCCAGGGGGATGCGAGACTGATGAAGAAAGAACAGATTTCCCTGTGCATTTGGAAAAAGGAGTGAAAAGGCTGTAATCTTTATTTGCACGCAGAGAGGGGAGTGGTGACCATGTGGAAGGACTCAGCTTTGTACTGCAGCCAGCTAAAGTGACAACTTGACAGCCCTGGCAATGTGCTGGTGACTCACCACACCTATGAATCCAACAAGAGCTGGAGATTTGCTCTGTATAAAAAGAAACTGCTCTTTTTATTTGCTTTATGTTGATTTTTGCCTCCTCTAAGATGCATGATGAACCAGGGACAGTGGTAAGATGTTTCATACCTTAGCAAACAGGCACCCATTTTGTCCAAACCTGAACTTGTCCAGCGGCCTTTGAATAGAAACACAGTTTGCTTTGTAT
Organism: Acridotheres tristis; assembly: GCA_037013685.1. Taxonomy (NCBI): domain Eukaryota; kingdom Metazoa; phylum Chordata; class Aves; order Passeriformes; family Sturnidae; genus Acridotheres; species Acridotheres tristis. The sequence goes on along the minus strand of CM072892.1, from coordinate 9,271,113 downwards.
GCTGGGTGTTTCAGACATGTTCTGACTGCATCATAAAATGACAGTAGAACTGCAGAACACTAGAGCAGAAGAGAACCTGCGGCTATTAGCAACTCTCTGAGTTGATTGTTCTGCACTAGACCAGCACCGTTCCCACACACACCAACAATAGGCTCAATATTAATATTAAAGCAAGAGAGCTTTGTCCCATGGTTTGCACTTCAGGCTGTGCATGGTGTCTGGCAGGAGGAGCAGGGAATCAGAGTTTCTTATGGACTTAAAATCCCCTCCTACTAAAGTTGATCTTCTGACACGCTCCCAGTGACAGTCCCAGCAGACAAAAGGCAGCGTGTGCCTTGGCTAGTACAGAGCAAATTGTGTTCTGGCTGCCTGGCCAATTGCTGCCACAGGGATAGTGAGATGCCTGACTTGCCTCCCCTTGGTGGAGGAGTTAATTTCCTCCTCTATCTCACTGCCAGCTTTCATGAAACCCTGTGGGAATGTAATTATCACTGAGATTTCTGTCCTTGGTCAGATTTGTTTGATGTTGGCCAACCCTTCTCCCAGTTACTGTGGAAAGGGGGAGAGTGGTGAGATGTGCAGTGCTATTGAATAATTTGGCTCAGCAGTTAGATGCATTCCTGTGTGCAGTACGTATCTAAATAATTTGCTTTCAGAGCTGAGCATGGTATTAGAACAGAAAAACACACAATGAAGCTACACAGTCCTGAGTGATTCAGTGACTTCTTGTCCTAAACCTGAGGTCATCTGCCTATAATGAGATCTGCCTATAATGAGATACATCTGAAATAGGGTTTTGCTTTTCTCAGTAAATAACACTTTTCTCTGCTTTATTCCCAGGAATGAATTGTAAGTAGCTGAGGAGAGAGAATATCAGTGCAGCCAGTTGGTCTGTGCTCTATGGGGTTAGAAAAGCTGAAAACAGCACTCCTGGCATTTGCTTATGAGGATTTCTGACAGCTCCAGATTCTGGTTATGGATTACACTGGTACAGGCTTACCTGAGGGTACACTCAGGTAAATGCAGTTTGTTTGAACTTACATCAGTACTGATGAAAAGAGGATTTGGTCCTCAGTCCTTCATTCAGGAAATCACCTGTATTTTAGAAAGGATGCTCACACACTGTCTCAGCTCCCTGCCATGCTTCAGGAGGCACTTCTCTAATTTACAGGCTTTGTGCACATTATTGAATGGTACCGAATTAACTGGAGGTGAAAACAATTCTAGCACATTTCTTCTGCTGGCAATACATGTAACTCCATTGTCTTTAATAACAAGTGCTAATTTTACACCTGTTAAGGACTTGATAAAGAGCAGCTTGGCAGTGCTGTGCCTTCTGGGGTAGATAATGAGCCATTTTGTATCTCTCAGTCCTGGCTTTCTCACTTGCTTGTGCTGGCTGGAGTGCTAGGAGGGTGAGATGTGGATTTTATTTGCTGCCAAGACTCTTATGTTATTATTCTGCCTCTCCCTTGCTGCTGGTAGCCATATGGGTGACTCTTCTGGGAATGTGCAGGCACTGTATTTTGACTTACAACCGTGTGTGAATGGTTTTCTTTACCTGCATGATAAGTCTTAATGTGAGGAGAACATTTGAAAATAGTGTTGACTTGCACATACCTTTGTCTTAAAAAGTGAGGGGAGCTTTGGAGGAGTTCTAGTGAGAATTTTTTGAAGTCAGTAATTGTATGGGCCATCTGCTGTGAGGGGGAGAGCTGAAAAATGGTAGGTATTGTCTTAAGTGTGCGTAATCCAATTTTTTTTGTGAATGCAGCCTTTAATCACCACTCTTGCAAAGTGAGGCATCTGCTTCTGAATTTAAGTAGCTGCGACTAATCACACTAATTCAAGTCTTTCTGCAATAGGCCTAATTGATCAACCTAATATCTTTGCAAAAAAAATAGAAAAAGACTTATTTGTTACTCTTTATGATAACTAAGATGAATATTTTAATCACTTTGCAGGGTAGTCTTGAAAGTTGATATAGAAATTTGTTTACAAAATACACCTGTTCTTATTTGCTCCTACTTCAAAGTCTGCACTGTGCTTAAAGGGAGAAGAAAGTGCTGATGTGTGTACTTTCTACTGGAGTCCTCTTATTCTTGTCATAGTGCAAAAAGTTATGTTAGTTTGAAATACAACTTAGCCTGAAGTGGATGTGAAGTATTCTAATAGAAATTGCTAATTTGAACTGAAGAATTTAGTCTGAGTAGAAGTTTTCAGTTAAGCCTTTTCTCATGTTTGCATGCCATTCCAAAATACTTTTGAGAGCTGACCACCCTGCTGTGAAGTCATTTGTATATGTATTTATGTGCATAGGACGTGTTCAGTATGTTTTGCAAATATTAAACCAAGCTGTTATTGGAAGAGTGCTACTGAGGGTAAACTGAGGAAAAGCAAAGGCACACGAGTTAGCAAGACAAGTATATCCTGTCTCCTTGTTCCTCACTCTGGCTGTTGGAAGATGCACCTCATCCCACAGCTTCCCTTGAAATATTGCCTGGACCTGCCCAAAAGTTTTTGAATCAAATACAGAAATGTTATTTACAGGACAAAAATATGCTTCTGAGAAAATTGTGCTTATCACTGTAACACTAACAAATCTGAATTCTCCTCAACTTGCCTCAGGTAGGAATTCACTGATATTTTTACAATTGGATATTGTCACATTCCTGAAGTAAGTTGATGTGGATGAAATGATTAATTTTATTGTACACATAGACACACATTCAGGCCGAAAATTGTGGTAGCAACAACATTGCATTGCACTGCTTTGTGATCTCGTTAAAATAAGATGTTTTATTTGCTGGTGTTGAAAGCTAGGACAGACCCCCCCTTACAGCTTCAGATAAATTCTGACATTTCACACAGACCTCAACGCTGGGCAGATTATTAACCCTTGAGTGAAGTCTAATGCATAGTGAAAGTTATTCATATACCTAAGTCTTTATCTTAATTATTGTTTGTCTACTGTATTAGGGAATGGCTTAATGTGCCAAGGGCAAAAAGCATTTCAATTCAGCAAGTGCCCATGGCACCAGAACTTCTTTTTAAAGGTAGAGAGAATAGCTCTCCTCTCACTGTCCTTGTGATGGTAATATAAAAAGAGAGGAAACAATAGTATTGAACATAGCAATGAGATAATGTCTATTGGTTTGTAAGGCTTTAGTGGAAAATAATCAAGGGAAACAGCAAGAGTAAGCCAGTGAGACTTAGAAAAACCTAGCAATATACAAAGTCAGAAACATATGAAAGCTTCCAGCTCGCTTTCTTTCACTTAGTTAATGTTTTGCAGAGTGTTCACATGTGTGGTGCTGATCTGAACTAAGATCTAGTCCATGTAAGCCTTTTATAAGGTAAATAAACCAACGTCCTCCAAAGAATATTTGAGCATAGATAATCATCTTGGCTTAATATGTCATGAACATTTGTTACAAGTGTTCTCATCCTTTCCCCTCCTATCTTTTACAAAAACAGCCTAATAACATTTGTGGGACATATCTGGAATGTTAACTCCCAGAAGTTGTAGCATAAATATTTTTACTAAATGATGTTACTTGAACACTATTTTTGACTTGTTCTTTTCTTTGATGTAGCCAGGAAGCACATTGCTATCCCTGCAGTGGGAGAAAGGGATAGCTTGGTCTCACAGGTGTTGCCACAGCTCAATATGTATTTCATCAATTTGAAAAATTAAGTCCTGGGACAAAAATTAAGTCTTGGTCATAGTCATGATGCTTTCATGTGGTTTGCTATTCTATTGGTGGTGTTGTTGGAAGTCTATTATATTGTAATGCTGAAAGGAATTTTTACTCTCAAATGTCTCATCTGTTAGTAAGTAGTGATCCAGTTCTGTTTAACATCTTATCAATGCTTGGGGTGAGGGGATTGAGGACATCCTCAGTCAACTTGTTGATGACACCAGGTTAGGTGGGAGTGTTGATCTGCTGGAGGGTAGGGAGGCTCTCCAGAGGGTTCTGGACAGGCTGGATGGATGGGCCCAAGGCCAGGTGTATGAGGTTCAACAAGGTGAGGTGCCAGGTCCTGTCCTTGGGTCACAACACCCCCTGCAGTGCTGCAGGCTGGGGCAGAGTGGCTGGAAAATGGCACAGTGGCAAAGGATCTGGGGTGTTGTTGACATGAGCCAGCAGTGTGTGCAAGTGGCCAAGAAAGCCAGTGGCATCCTGGCCTGTACTGTGGGAATAGTGTGGCCACAGGACCAGGACAGGGATTACCCCCCTGCACTCAGCACTGCTGAGGCCACACCCCAAGTTCTGTGTCCAGTTCTGGGCCCCTTATTTCAATGAATAAATTGAGGTGCTGGAACAAGTCCAGAGAAGGGCAATGGAGATGGAGAAGGGTCTGGAGTACCATTGTTATGAGGAGCAGCTGAGGAGCTGGGGGTGTTTAGCCTGGAGAAAGTGAGACCTGGGGGATCTTATCACCCTCTACAACTGCCTGAAAGGAGGCTGCAGCAAGGTGGCCTCTTCTCCCAGCCAGCAAGCAATAGGATGAGAGGAAACTGCCACAAGTTATGCCAGGGAAGGTTTAGATTGGATATTAGGAAAAATTTCTTCATGGGAAGGGCTGCCAAGCATTGGAGCAGGCTGCTGAGGGCAATGGTGGAGTAACCACCCCTGGAGGTGCTCAGAATATGTGTGGATGTTGTGCCTAAGGACATGGCTTGGCAATGCTGGGTAATGGTTGGACTGAATGATCTTAAAAGTCTTTTCCAACCTGAATGATTCTATGATCTAGAGAAATTTGTTAAATTAAATCTCTGTAGTGTTGTTACCAGATACTGCTTGAGCACTGGGCTGGAGTTGATATTGTGATCAGTGATACTGATGGGTCCCTTCCAACTTGGCCTGTTCTATGATTTCAGGTGATGTTTTAAGCAGGGGGCTCCTTATGAGCTGAGAGACTCAGAGGGGCTTTTCTGGAAAACACGGGGACTGGAGAGGCAGTGAGTTTTTCTTTCTTTTGCATATGCAGTGGCAGAAAGTTAAGGAAACTGTTGTGAAAGTGAAGGAAATAGTAGAATTTGGAGAGAGAGTGAGAAAGGTGAACTAGGCAGGGCTGTATCAAAGTTGTTACTGTCAAGTAGTGGGGTTACACGGATAGCAACTAATGGGAGCACTATCTGTCTTGCTATTTGGTTGCAGTTTCTATCATGATATCTGATTATCATGAGTGTGGTAATGAAAAGGATTCTTTAATATGTGAGAAGACCCTTCTTACCCTCAGTCTGATGTTACAATCCTTTCTGAAGAGGAAATCATTGTATTCTCCTCACCTCAGCAGTTTCCAACAGCAGGAGGTAAGAAGGTATTTTCACTCTGAATAAATGATTATGTGGTTTGAGTCAGCTCTGACTAAACTTACAATTTCCAATCTTCTGGTGTGCAGCCACTTGCTGCAATGAAACAGCATTTGAGAGACAGAAGCTATGAGTCTTCCTAGCAAGAACACGCAATATAGTCCTCTTCTACTTTAATACTTGTTTAATAATCTTTCAAAGCCCGGTTCTGACCTCTGACCCAGAACTGCCAAGATTGGAGTAATTCTGGTGTTTTCAGAATAGAAGCAGTTTATACTTCTAATTCTTCTCCTGTAGGCATTTTTGCTGTCTCCCTTAAAGTGATTTAAGGTTGCTAGGGGTCTCTAGAAGAAGTGAGTTTTAATTTAAAATGAAGCTAAGTTTTTATTTTGGTAAAATAAATAGGCTTTCATGCTTGATTCAGTTTTATTAATCTGCAAACATCTGAAGTTATATAACTTCACAGGAAAAATTATGTATTTACTCTGTATCCTGTGTTGTGCAGGAATGTTTCTCTCCCTGCTCCATACTTGAAGCTCAAGTCCACCTGAAGCAAGCCTAACAGATTTGAAAGCAGCATTTCAAACCCTGCTTTGCTAAATTCCTTTTTGAGGAAGCTGTAATCTAAGCATTGCTTCATAAATGTAGTACTGTCTGTAAGAGTTCATGAGGTTCTTCTTGCATATACTTTTGCTCATGGATCATAAAATTAAGTCCTGGCATTTAGTTAGGGTGTTGCAAACAAAGCCTGCTCACCTGCACGGTGGTTTAAAAGAAGCTGCATAATCCATTCACTTTTGTCCATGTCTTGCAATTTTCCTTGCTGGTTAAATCCATTTCTGTGCTAGTAGTTCAAGTCTACAAAGGCTAGAGTAGTCCATGTGTGCTTAAAGCCAACATTACTTCTTTCACATTCCATCCAGGTTAATCCATTTCAGCCAAATTTGTTAACTGAGACATTTAGAATTCTTCCCTTATAGACCACCATTTGATTTGGCAAATGTCTTTGTAGGGATTCTGATAGATGAGCATCTGGCTAAGGGATAAAGTGAAATCAAGACGTCCTTAAAACAGTTTTAGAGATTCCTTATGTTGGAATAGTTCTGGTGTTGAAAAGCTTTGAAAGCATTAGACCAAGTGGGGAAGACTGGGGTGTGAGGACACACAATTATGTTGTTTTGTTGGTTTGTGGGTTTTTTTTGAACACAGACACTTCCTGAGATTTTCCTTTATGGGAGAAATGTAGATACTTAGGCTGTATCCTTATTGAAGATAAAGCAGAATGGTTTTACTGAAGTTAGACTGATACTGCCTCTGTGTTTTAGCTTAAAGCCTTTTTCATCAGTTTGCAGAGGAGAACAAGTGTACTTTCTTCTAAAAGACATTGTGTTCTCTGTGGAGCTTCAGTGCTGAGCAAAGAGAAGTCTTTCCATTTAAATAACTATAATTTATTTTGATGATAATATGCTGAATTCCATAACCCCTTCCATCTCTCAGAAGGATCTTAATACATCCTTGAATTTTGGGACACTGTTTCATCTGGGTGTAGTAGATGGATATAGATGTCATGGGGTCTTTAATTTTCACTCTTTAGATTCATTCCCCTTGTTTCTGATTAATTTCTCTATGGGGTGTCTGCCTTTTACATCACGGCAAATGGAGTGCTGGGGGGAGGGAGATGTAATGTTTTATCAGCAGCCTCTGTTTAATGTAACTCTGCTGGTCCTGTGAACTAAATATGCTATCACATGTAATTCCCCTGAGATGAACAGACTTAGTGATACTGGGAGAGCTGCAGAAGAACATATACAGGAAAGTCTGAAAAGCCAAATCTTTCCTGTACCTTTTTTCTAAGGGGTCTTTTCTGTTAATCTTAAATTTTTCTTTCTTGTAGACAAGGAAAGGTATTTCATTGTATAGTATATATGTAATGTTGATTGAATGAAAAGGTTGAATCTAATGTGTGACATGTACTGCAGCAGCCCTGTTAAGGTATGAAAGACAAGCTGAAACCAAAACAGTGCCCACATGCATGAGGTGTGTTCTCTTATTGAGCAAGTTTTTGAATAAGTCTATTGATAGCACAGAACTGAAGGAATTGTGGAGTCAAAGTCAAGATCCCTCTGTTAGGTCTCTGCTTTCACATCTTTAATTCAATAAGACTAAGTAAGATCTATATTGCTCCTTTTGTAGATTGTTTCCCCCATTAGTGAGGTGAGGTGGTGGCACTGCTGCTGAAGCACACGGGAATGAACATTTATCCTAAAGCTTCTCTCTGCTGGAAGAGGTTAGCTGAGTCCCACCAGCATTTACAAGTCTTCCTGCAGAGCCTTCTGTGTATTTCCCTGTGTGTCTCAATGCCTCTGCTGCCAAGAAGCAAGGGGTGTAGGACAGTCCACATGGCACTGATAGGCATGAGCAGCAAGTCATGATGTGAAGTTACAGTGCACTAGCACAAACTTGCCCACATCCTTTGGGCTCCCAAACTGTCTCGATGTGAAGTCATTTTCTACTTTGAAAGGATAGGTGGAATAAGCTGCTTTGTGTACCTGCACTGGGGGTGGTATGTAATCTCCTTGGATTAACCTGTGCTTTGGTTCCTATTGTCTAAGACTAAGCAGTTAGCAATTAAAGGAGGAATTATTTTTCCTTTCTTACACATGAACAACAACACTACTGCACAAACAGTACAGGCTTGGGCTGTGTGTGGCTGGGTTACTTTGATGCTTTCTATATTTGTCTAGCTCCTATTTAATCAGTTTCACCCACTTGTACTAAGGATGAACCTGGAGATATCTGGAAGCCTGCCAGACACAAAACAAAAGGTGTATGGGAAAGAAGTGACTGCAGATCTCCCAAGTATCAATCTGGTGCTTAGCTATTAAGCTGCCTTCCTTTACTTTGCTATAAAGAACACTTTGAATCTGCCACAGACTGTTTAAGAGATCTGAGGGCAAGATACTTGGTTTCTCAATCTCTGTTTACTTCTGCAGTGGTACAGTAATAGTAACTGGAATATTTTGAAGCTTGTGGTGATTAATAAGCGTCCTTGAGAAACCCAGTTGCAATATAGCATAGCAATGATGTAATAATGGTATCTCTACTGATCAAAAGGTGATAAACTTTATTATATTATGACTAGACTCTAAATTTTTGTAGCCAGTACTGGCAGAGTTCATTGCACATAGACCTTCCTGCTCTATAAACCAACAGTTTGGATGCTACAGTTGCAAGCCACATTTATATTAACTAGAAATATAGTCAAGAACTTAACACATCCCTAGTCATGTGTAAATAAGTGTTTTTAAAAGAAGGTAGCATTCTAGATCTAGGAATTTTTCTAGTATCTCTTTTCCAGTTAGAAGAAGGGGAAAGTAATGCATACAACTGCAACTTCCAATTGAAGTTTTGAAATTTAAGTTCTGCATGTGATGTTAGAGCTAAGCAAGTGACCTTTTGATGCATACCTGCCTCTCATGACAACTGTTCCAGTAAGCACCCTACCCTGCTTCAATCCGTGATTTAACACCATGGCTTGTACTGATCTCTGCTTTCCTGAACCACGTGCTGTGATTGTGGTTAGCAGGGAAACAATTCACTCATCAGGACAGTTCTATCACAAAAAGACCTTATTCTTGAATGGCATTTTTGTAGGGTTGTTACAGGCACTCTACAGAAAAGCTACTGTCACGCAGAGGCATCTGTGGTCACTGACACTGTACCTGGTTTTCATTCTTGTAATTTTTATCTGCATTCACTATCTCAGCCTTTAAAGCAAAAAGCCAGGAAAAACTTGGGAATAGTTGCTAGTTTCTCTCACGGGCTGTGATTTTTTTCTCAGTGAATGGTGTTTTTTAGGCCCTCATATATCCACTCAAGGGTTCACAGAACCCATTCTTATTTATTGTTGATGTTCCTCCTGGAAAAGCTGAGGGGACTTCTGATGCTTGATTTCTAGTTCCTTTAGAGTTGAAGAAATGAGTGCACCTTCTCCTGGATCCAAACTGCTGTTTTGTTGTCTTGGGGGACAAATCAATTGATCTTCTCAATAGCTTTGCCTGTGGCAAAAGTTAGGACATAAATCTGGAGTCATGTTTAGTAACTGCTTTGCAATAGCACCTCCTGACACACCGTACAGGGAGTGCTTATTTCACATGGGAATGTCCACTCAGTTTGGGGGAATTGGACCCTTAGTTCTTGCACATCCACCCTTAAAGACACAAGATCATGCACTGCTTTTTCTCCCTGTAGTGACAATGTAAGGGACACAAGTCACCCGGTTTAAGCAGTGAGGGTTTGCAGTGACTGTTTGAGTGGGTCATTAATTATTCTGTGATGGTGACCTCTGCTGCCATTGACCTCTGTGGCAGCTGAAAACAGCTGAAATAGTGGGCACTCACTATGGGCCAAAACCTTAGCCACTTAATTTGTGTGGTTTTCCTGCTCAAATGCATTTAAACAAGAAATATTTCTAATGAAAAACTGATGGTGCCCCCTAGACCTTCTGTGCTACCTATCACCTCACTGGGCTAATTTTGACTGAAAATAAGGCAAGTTGAGACTGGAAAGTGGACACAATTTGTGCTTCATTTAAGAAAAAAGTCAAACCACAAACCAAAAACCCTACTACATTGTTTGTGTATGCATGTCCTTTTTCTCAATGCCCAAATTAGTGTTCAGAAACGTGTATCATTTAGCAAGAAATGAAATAAAATTCTCCTGACTTGAGTGTTTCTGATGACAGCAGAAAGGTTAAAGCTGGTAAACTTGTTTTAAAAGCATGCTACCAGATCACAAGCCTCTGAAAATGAGTGTTGGGTGCTTAGATGAGCTTTATGAGCTTTTGTTAAATAGCTGCTCTGATCTTGCTTATTCAGTCTTTAAATTAATGTGTAAAGGATGCCCATAAGCAACCAGCAACTGAATTGACTGTGATTAGATGGATTATTACTATTACTCAGCCCAACAAGTTGCTATATGTTTTGTGTACTCAAGCAAATTTTGCTGTGCAGGCAAGTGGAATGATATGCACATGGGCTATCATAAAAGCCCTCAAAATATCCCAGGATTAGACAAACAGATTTATGGTGTTGAAATAGAAAGGAATTGCCTGTGTTTCTAAATTAGAGGCTTTCTGGCATTTACGAACACAAATAGCTTCTATCTCAAAATACTTTGTTTCAAGCAAACATCAACTCAGTTGCTCCTTTTTTCTCCCTGTTAGGAAATAAGAGTTGATTTATCAGAGCATCAAACTGACTTAAAAAGACATTATCTGTTGTAAGGGCTCATTTAAGGAGGTCTGGAGCTTCCACTGGGTTGCAGTGTTTGGTTGACTTCATTTCACACAGTAAAACTCCAATCTCCTGGCTTTAAAATTCTTTAACCCTTTCTTTGGGTGAAATAACTAAGAAATTCTAAACGTTTAGAAGCCATGCAAATTGCAGGGTGTTGTGTGGTGATAAAGCAGCCCTGGAGGGTTTGCATTTATATGATGAGGAAAATACTTGGCAATATGGACCATGAGCCAGGTCCCACAACCAGGCACTTCTTCCTGTGGCTGAGTGATCCAGACTGAGATTTCCTTGGGAAGGACTGGGAGCTGCTGCTGATGGCCTGGGCTCAGGAGTGCTGTGACCTGCCTGCTTTAGACAGTCACTCAAGGGATGGTCATGGGGGTAAGGTGGAAAACCTTCCTTAGTTCTGTAATTCCTGGAGAGTTCTGGAGCTCTAGCTGAGGTAGGAGACAAGCACTTTGAGAATGGGAATGAAGGGAACTGACTTCATATCCAGTTCCTTTCCAGAGCCTGGGGTTGGAATGAAATGTCTAGGTGTTATTCTTATATACAGAACGTGTTTTTAATAGCTGACTGGATTTTTTAGATACCAGTCTATCATGTGTTTTCTAGGAGAAACTTGCCTTACTGCAAGACTCGAAATGGCCATTAAGACAAATTCTTATTTCATAATTTCCAGGTGTTCTTTGGGGAAACTCTATAAGGCAGGGAATTCAAGCCATGAGTCAAACAGTTATAACACAAACAGCATTATTCTAATCAAGGAAGCCTCTTCTGAAATAATGAAAATAGAGGAGAATATTTTATTTCTTCTTTAAGCTGTTGTTCAGGAAAGCATTTAATAACTTTATGGCTCAGTGACTGCAAGGTGTCTTACATATGTTAAAATGTTTTCTTGACCACAGCCATATTCCCAGTGAGAGGCAAGCACTCATGGGCTATGTGCCTTGCTCCACAGGCCTCCTATTTGGTCTGAATTTGTATTTGCTACTACAATACAGTTATTTTTTATATTTTTTTCATTGGTCTGTTGGAGCCTGATGGGCTGATGCTCTGACTGCTAGGTTTGGGAAGAGAAGGAAATTATTGTAACCTACACTTCCCCTAATCTCTCTGAGTCTGGGAGAATGTATTTGCTGATGGTAGTTTGGGTAGGTGATAGCTGGGGATCAAGAATGCATACATTTTGTGAGAACACAATAGCAATACACTGAAATGCTGTGGTGTTTTTTGTACAGCTTTATATCAAGGCTGGATCACATTGTCATTAAAGTAGCATCTGCTGAATCTGGAGGGGAGGGCACCAGTGTAATGGTGATTTTTGTCCTTTGCAGTGATTTATGACCAACAGCTTACAGAGAAAATACTTTCTCTATATTTTTCTAGTCCTGTAAATCCCCTGCAGGGCTGGTTTTATTTTTTTTTTCACATTATGCTGCCCTTGGGAAGACCCTTGTAGCTGAGACCTCCCTGGTGTCTGTTGTGAGAAGCCCCAAATAAGTGTTTATAATCAAGGTAGGGCAGGCAGAGAAGTGGTGGGAGCTGAAAGACATGGGACAATGAATTCAGAAAGGCAGGTCACCTCTAACTCTTCTGGCAGCACACACTTGAGTCCCTCTGCACAAACTCTTTCCTGCCGATTTCAAAAGCAATTTCCACTGCATGCTGCATAAATGTGAAACCAAAGCCTAGGCAAAAACTTCTGACTTGTTGGCCCTGAAGAGAGTGTGGCAAGCTGAAAGTGGGACTTTTTTGCTTTCTTTTATCCTTTACCACCCTATTGTGGTTTGCCATATCGATAAAGATACACTAAGGTGTAATAAAGTCAAGTAATGGCACTTACGCAGCCTGAAGAATATCCACTCAGTTGGTAAAACCTAGCTAAGTGGGTCCAATGTCCAAATGAATCTTCAGTCATCTTTTTAAAGCTTGGAGATCAATGTGTTTTAATCATATTGCATGCTATCAGTCAAGTGTAAAAACAAACTTCCTTCTTAAAAGATTAATTTACTTAATTTGCAAAATCCATACACTTAATGTTCAGGAATTTTGATTTTTTTGAGAGCTCTTTGAATGTAAATTGAAGTAAGATTTCTATTTATATTTTCCATTTATATTTTATTAGAGTTGACAGAGGGGGAAAAATGAATAGCCATCTGCTAATCAGTTTATTTCCCATAATGAAAACAAATCTGCAGTTTCCCTAATCTGAAGGGCATAGAGCTTTAACTTTACAGGGAGCCAGTTACTCTCTGTCCAGGGAGGCTGCTTTCATCTTGCAGGAATAACTGTTTGTGCAGGACCTTGATTGTGAAATGCTGCTGCTAAAATCACCATGCCTCTTGTCTAAAGTCAGAACACCTCGGTAGGTGTTGCAATGTTCAAGGTCTATAAACAGATACCAGAGGCAGAAGGCTCTGGACCCGTGTCTCCAGCCTAGTGCTGCCTAAAAATCATGCAGTGGTTACTGCAAATAACCCAACAAACCCTGCTGTGAAGTAGTGTACAGCACACTAAGGGATGTGATCGTGTGAATATGGAAATTTTGAAGGTATGGACAGGCTTAGCCTCAGTTTCTGGGTCAAAGATGAGAAAATATTGAGACTCGTAGTTCCCTCTTCCCCTGCAGCTTGTCAATGCTACAGGAAGTATGGATTGCAAACTAGAAGCTGTGTCAGGTGATGTCTGCATAGTGTGAGAGTGAGCTCTTGCAAATCCTCCTTTATTTCAAGTACATTGTAAAGTGGAGGCTGTTTTTCTCTGATCTAGCAGCTTGTAGTGTGTTAGCAGGAAAACTCAGAATGTTCTTGCTTCAAAATTGAGTTTGGGATCTGGATTAAGGAGGAAAGTTAATCTGAACAGACAGGATGTGTCAGTGATAGACCCTGTACAAAATTAATCTCTCTCCACAAGTACTGCTCCTAGCCTCATGGTAGAACAACTCATATACCTAAAAATCTGTCTCTGTAAAGGTGATAGTGAGACAGGTGAAATTTATTGAAAATAATTGTGTTTATTTGCAATTTATTGTAATATTAATTTATTGTAATTTAATTATAATTAATTTATTTTAATTTTTGTAGTATTAATTTATTGTAATTGTAATTTATTGAAAATAAATGTATTGAAAATAATTCTTTTTCATGTTTGCAGTGAAGATGATATTGAAAGATTTTAGTGTTACTGTCAGGCTAATAAAAAAAGGACAGCTTTAGGATCTTTAGGATGCTTGTGGCTTGTGTTAGTCTGGCCAGCATCCTGTTGTAGGGAGAATTTCCAATATGAAAGTGCTGGTGTGAGAAGGGGAAAAAGGAAAAAAATTCCTTGCCAACATGTTGGTAGAGGGAACAATTTTTCTTGCCAGCATCCTGGAGCAGGATTTTTTGTTTTCTGTCTGTAGTAGCTCTTGCAAAAACTATTTCAGCATATAAAATGTGCATGCTGAACAGTGGCAATTGTGACCCTTTTTGCTGCTGCTGCTCTCCTCAAGCAGAATCAAGCAGAGGAGCTGGCAAGGTGTTCTCAGATTAATCAGTCCAGGAGTCGTGGCTCAGATGCTGAAAAGCAGCAGTAAAACTTGGTCTGTGTGGAACTGGTGCTCATGAGAGCTGTGCTGGTCCAGGGTTGAGCAGATGGAGGGGAATGGAGGCCCAGGAGCCCACAGAGAGCTTGGAGAGGGGAGGTTTGTAGCAGCTGGGAGGGAGGTAACAAGAAACAACTCTCTCCGTAAAATTTTGGGTGCAGAAGTTACATGATGCTGTTGAATTTCATGTTGTGCTGCTTCCTGCCTTTGAATCTTCCTGCTGTGGGAATAAATCAGCTATCCCAGTTTTCTGTCAATTTAGCATGATGGCTGTGGTTGTACCAAATAAATGCTTGACTGATGAATACTGAGGAGTGGAAAATAAAATCCTTCCAAGCAGATTGGAACCCTGCTATTTTTCCCCTGGCTGCTCAGGCAGAGAGGAAGTCTGTGGAACAGGGACAGAAACTCATGTCAGACTTGGTAGCTTCTGCATCAAACCCGTGTGAGCTTAGCAGAGCCATTTGGACTGGTCTGCTGAGAGACTGGATGAGACTTTTGTCTTTTGACACAAACTGAGAAAAGAACCATCAAATTGGAATAGAAATATGGAAGCTCATTTCTGTGTTGAAAGCTTTTGGAAGCTGCAGCTTTGTGACATGCCTCTTTCACAGCTTTGTGCTGTGTTGACGTTTCCTACATGGAACCTGCAGTGAGGAAACAAGGAAATATATTTATCACTATGAGCACAGAGGTATTCACAGTAGTTTGTTAAGGCAAATTTGTAGCTAAGTGGAAATCTATGGGCTTGGGAAAATATTTTACAGCTTTTGAGTACTGAGCATCAAAGAAACTCCTGAGTCCATGGAAGGAAATGTCTTTATCAGAGATCTTTTAGAAAGATGGTAGTATATTTTCATATTTGACCTCTCCATGTTAATATGGAGATTACCTGGACTGATCAACAATATGACATTACCTTAAAATCATATTGTTTATATAGCTTTTGAAATGTTTGCTTCCTTTTGAAGTAACTTCTCAGACTCTTCAACTCCTCTAGAAAAAAAACCAACTAACTCTTCATTCATAGTTCCCATTAGCTGCTTTAGTTTGGAAGGATGTAGAATAATATTTGAAAATGAATGTAGATCATTGTCTCAAACATGCCAGGGTTTGTTCAGCCTTTCAACATCAGTGGATTTTTATGTGAACTCTGCTTTAAGTGCTACATAAGCAGAAAAATGAGCTTTGTGTCAGTTCATATAGGAGTAAAACGGGCCAGGACATCCTGAACTAAAATAACGTGACGTACCATGGATTCATGCTTTAGCCTGCCTGGACTGGAGTGCTTTCTAGTCTTTCTCCTTTGATACCTAATTTTAAGACTTCTCTCATGGTTGTCCTGATGTAACATGAATGCAACCATTCTTGTGAACCCTGTCAGCTCCCCAGGGGTTTCTCTCCCTTTCCTGTATTTTAGGAAAGTGCTGATGAAGGCGCTATCACAGAAAAGAGGTTTCCTGTAAAGTGCTTGGGAGAGACACTGAATCAGATTGTCTCCACATAACTCTGACATTTAGAGGTAAATCTTCTAGAAAACCTGCAATGCATGGCTGTTTTCCCCTCAGTGAATGAACCAAGTGCTAAATTCATGTGCAGTCTAAGCTGGCCTGTAGCTTTTGATTTGAACTACTCAGCTGATGCTGACATTTGATTTGCCTCTAGCCTATAACACACTGCTACTCAGGTATCTGTGCTTCACCACAAGCACAATCTGAGGCTCACGAGCAAGGACACAGATGGATGCAGTAAGCCTTTCCACAGAGGAGCACACCAGCAGTCACTGGCTGAGAAGTGACCTGTGTAGGTTGTATGCATAGACGTGAATTCAAAGTTCTGCATGCAATTCTGGCTCAAGCACATGCTCCGTGTCCATGTGCTTAGTGAATATTTTTAAAGGTTGATTTTGGCCCAGGTTTACCAACTCTTTTTAGAATGAGCTGGTAGGTGAAATTTTGGAGGTCTTTGAATTGCAGCTCCAAGAGAGTTCATTTTTGCATCAGTTAAATCTGGTAATACCTTTAGCTTGTAAAAAGGAACCTTGTAAGAAGAGGAGTGAATCAGTTTAATGTTCATATGGTAATTACCTATTTTGGGGTGACATTTAGTAGACTGAAGTTCAGTGCTCTTCATTTTATCCTTTTGTATGGAGATTGCTGCAAAAGAACATGTACTTAACATTTTGGGATGTGACAAAGGAGAAGAAAATTATACCCTTTGGCTTTGCTCTTTTGATCTTGTATTTTACCAAGGTGAAAATATAGTGTGAGTCATATCTAGCTACAAAGTACATCTAGGCTATTTTTGGGTGGGACTTGCAGAGAAACTGGTCATTCAGATAGCAAAAGCATTTCTTTCATGGACTAGAACTGTTTTGTCCCACCAATCAGTCCTTTGAACATTTGTGGATATTCAGACTATGCAGTTCCTGCTCCTTTGCAGCAGCCAGGGACTTGGTTAAGTTTGATGAAATAGAGTGGAGATATTAAATCTACATGATGTCAAATTATACCTGAATGTCAATTTCATATTTTCAGCAAATTGAAGTATCTGTGACTTGTTTTATTTTACTGTTACATGTGAAACATCCATGACTTTTAAATGCAAATAATTAACATGTGTCCAAAGAATTATAATAGCGGTACAAACCTCAGTTTCAACCAGTGAAAATTAAAACCAGTAGTGTTTACCTAAATTTTTATCCCTCTTCATTTTAGTGTTTGAGATCGAGCAATTGGACATTGAAGAATTAGTGGTTTTAGTAACAACCAAAGTTAAGTTTTCTGGCACTTTGGTAAGATATGCTGTGTTTGAAACAGACTAAATGTCTCTCAAGGCTTCATGGGGGCTACCAGCAGGAAGGGGAATTACATGGAGCTTCACTTCCTTACCATGAGTCTGTCCACTGTAAAATGAAGGCGTGGATATACAGAAGAAAAGTGAATCCAACATGTCTTCAAGTTACACATGTAAAACTTGTGGTGACTTTTCTCTGTATTCTTTTTTCTACCTCTAAATATCCTCTCTCATGAAGTAGGCAGATACTTGTTTTCAAAAAAGCAAGAAATTTATGCCTGAGGAACTGTAAGCAGCAAAAGGTGAGAGGAAAATAGGCAAAGAACTTAGATGCTGATAACTGAGCCTGAGAGGCAAATTTAAAGCAGTGATTCCCCTTTTCAGACATGCTGCAGAATAGCAGGAAGCTTTTCTGGGAGATTTTCTTGTGTTGCTGAGAGAAATGGAGGACTGTTTCCTTTGAAAAAGGCCCTTTCTTGGATGGGTGTGTGAGAAGTGAAGTTTTACTGTTATTCCTGTAGTATGTTGAAAATAAAGATACCCAAATAATTAAAGAAATTCCTAAATGATAGACTTTTAAAATGTATCATAGGTCAAGATTTGTAGGGAGGCAGAGAGGGAAGAATAAGATTGTTGGACCAAATCATTGTCTGATCCAAACGAATGGGGAGTGATTTCCTGAAATCACCAATTTTGCTGCTGGCCACAGGTTTGGTGTATTCATCACTGCTTATGCTTGAGCCTCCAGTGTGTCACAAACCCCACACAATTGCTGATCAAAATGAATTGGATTAGTACACTTGGAAGAATAATACCAGACGATCTGAACTAATCATAAAAGCAAAGTTTGCTGCTCAAATGAAACACCAGAATCTGTCTAGTGCAAATCTACCAGACAGAGAAGTTACTTTAGATTATACCAGTTTGAGAATCTGTCTCAGTTTTTATTGTTCTGATAGAGGTAGTGTCTGAAAAGAGAGGCCAGTACAATTGGCTACAGTTTAAAGCAAAGTCTGCAAACAAAGTTTTATGTAAAGTTATATTAAGTGAACTGATTTGCTTAAAAAAAATAAAATCTACTGAAAAGTTTAAACCAAATTTCAACCAAATTCACCAAAAATTTGGATTATAGCTGGTGATTTTATCTAGCTGAGAATTTTTACATTTAGAGCTTTTTCCAATTTGTCTAAAATTGGTGTTATTATTTTTTAAATTAACAACAATAACAAAGAGAATCTTCACAGGGTTGCATTCAAATTTAAGTAGAAGTGTTCACTTTGAAATTGAACCAGAAGTACTTCTAAAACTTGTTCTTCCTCTAATGTTATGGGATAGTTTGTATTGAGTTAATTTGAGGTTCTGCTTTGATTTTTCTCGTTATGGAACTGAGAACCAGTTGTTCACTACATTTAGCACATCTGTCACAGTAACTTTCAGATGCAGTTTCTTTCAGACTCTGAAACACTCCTGTTAACTAAAGAGCAGAAGTGCAACATAAAGTAGAGATATTTGCTGAATAGAAATGTACCACAGTCTCATCTCTAGAAAACCTGCTGTACCAGAAGGGGAAGATCAGACCCTTTCTTCTTCCCTAAGAAGAGGAATTTTATTATTAAAATGT
Source organism: Acridotheres tristis (assembly GCA_037013685.1). Lineage (NCBI taxonomy): Eukaryota > Metazoa > Chordata > Aves > Passeriformes > Sturnidae > Acridotheres > Acridotheres tristis. The sequence continues at coordinate 9,252,496 of CM072892.1, read as the reverse complement.
TTCTTCAGAGTGTCTTGCAGTGTCAGAAATCAAAGGTCATGAAAGTAGAAGGCAAGCTTTATTTATTTCTACCCTGCTGCTCTAATTAAAGGGTCAGAAGTAACTAGAGTCCCAGTTCCTTTTGGTTCTCAGTAAGCCTCTGCAATTTATTCTGGAAAGGGTGGAGAGAAGGGAGGATAAAATAGACATGTACTTCTGTCTGCTGATATTTTAAAGTCTTTGATCACTGTCTGTTTGATTTTTGTCTCCTTTGCAAGAGGAAGGAGCAGTAAATTAAATAAATACATTTAAATAATCATCCATCTGATGTAGAGAGGAGTTCTGGAAGAGGAAGGAAAGAGTGCTCCTGCTGCTGTGAGTTACAGAAAGGACCATGTAGCAGTTTTGTAATTGTCTGTCTGCTCTTGCTTTAATGTTTGTCTTTAACATTACTCAAATGTATGCATGCTTTTAAATTTCTTTGTTCTTGTTTTTCTGTCAAAAAAATGTGGTGCAGAAATAAAGTCAGCAGGTGGCTGAACCAGTGAGTGTAACTGCAGCTGCCCTCTGTGCTGTGCATGGATGCAGTTGGATCTCAGCATCTGAAGGGACTGTTCATGGACCAGAAGGTGTTGTGTGCTCTGCACCAAGGCATTTGACCCAGGATGTCATAGGGTGCCTTTACAGGCTGATGTGCTGCAGGAATCTTGGGGCTGTTCTAATGTGCAGAGGAATTGTGCCCACTCTCCTTGCACTTAGTGCTTGGAATTTTTTTGCTTATGATGGAGGCTGTGCTGTTGTGTTTCTGTATATATACATGTACATCTTTATGTATATATACATGTATATCTTTATGTATATGTAAGCTTGACTAACTGTGGTAACTAATTGATTTACCTCACTCATTAATTTGCAGAATCCATTGCCATAAATACTGAGGCTGAGGGCTTACACATTCCTGAAACAATTACACTGTCATGGCTAAATCTCAACTGTATGTGGGTTGAGGTTGGAGAAGAAGCAGGACTTTGCTCAGCTAATAGTGAAGTTCTGCTTCCTGGCTGCCAGCTTGGGATGTTTGGTTGCCCTGTTTTGTATTTGCAGAAGCACCTGGGTAAATTGCCTGAAATGAAGGGTAAAGAGGCAATTAATACTTGATTTTCTTTCTAATCCCATCTTCAGAGCATTGGATTGCAAACATTACTTTTTGACTGCAGAACTGGTAACATGAGTTATGTTTCAGTGAAGTCAGCTCTCTTGCTCTTACAAGGAAGCACTGGTGTGTTCACTTTTTCAGCTTTCATTTTGGATCTTAATACCTGATGTTAATCTTAAAGGCCTCACAGCCTTATTTCAAGCTACTATTTGAGATCCTTGGTTAAGCTTCTTGGTAAGAAGTTTGAAAAAGTGATTCAATTAATCTAATAATGTCTCCATACACATGTGAACAATGATGGCATTTCTAATTGCTTCCTGAGTGTTGGAAACACTGCTCATTAGGGTCTGGTTTTTTGAAGGTGGATGATGCTAACTGTACCAGCTGTAGAAGACCTGGCTTTCAGCCTATGGCTAATCTGTGAAGATTGTCTTAAATTTGATTTTCTTTTAAAAAAGATTTAAAATAAGTATGTGGTCTGTGTCTGCTTCTATTATTTATCAAAGTTCCTTTTGAATAGTGCAAGCACAAAATTATACACTAAATTAAACTCTTTACAGTTGCCAACACTGTCAAACCTCTGAAACCATTGTTTGGGGAAGGAGGAAGATAGTATGGGGAAAAAATTGATCAAATATGAGGTAAAGGGAAACTTGAATGGTGGATAGAAGGCCTGAAACAGGCTCAGGTGATGAAGATGATTAGTGTAGGAAGTGATGATAAATGATGCTACACAATGCACAAAAATATTTACGGCCAGGCTGGTGGCTGATTACAGTCTCCTGGAAGCATTAGAGAATTCATCTTTTATTCTGCTCTAGAGGAACCATTTTATACAGAACCACCTGGGGACAGTGGGGACATCACCGTGGTAGCAGTTGGAGTGCAGTCAGTCCATGACCAGGTAGCTGATGTAGACATTGCATTGTATCACCCACTATTTTAATTTGTGCAGAAATTATGTAGAAATGCCAGGTCCCTCAACCACAGTGCTGAAAAACATGAGCTTCATGTGTGGTATGGGATTCTTGCTCTGTTGTAAGTTTTGTAAGTTGCATATTACAGAAAGAAAAATGGAACTTCTCTCTCAAGCAGTTTTTTTAAACCTTGTTGAATGCTGATGTTCCATCCTTATAATTGAAACAAGCTGGCTTTTGAGGTTGTATACAATCAAGAAATGGAAGATTTTATAACACCTTTTATCCCCTGACATGTGGTGAGGGAAAATACCAGTCTCTATCCATGTGCTTCATCTGTCACAGAGCAAGGCTTGTCCAGTTTTCCCATGCACGTAGGTTTTCATTGCTTGTGCAGTTTCTGTGCACATCCACATTGCCCGTCTGTTTTTGTTTCTGAAGTGAACCTAATTGTACATTATTAGGTGATATGTACTAATCTACTGGCCTGTGCATAATAAAACAACTGTGCATGCATTGTAATGGCATATTTAGCTGAGTGGTGTTGCTCATTTTGTTGTGCTTCTGCTGTTGCCAGTACTTCCAGGATGCTATTACAATGTATTTGAATCGTGCCTGTTCCCAGGCCCCTATCCTTACTGCCAGACTTTGTGTGGGGCTGGGGTGACAAGATGTGGTGATTAATGCATGATAAGTTACTCTAAATAGTTTTCATTACCATTTAATATCTATTGTAGAATGGTCTTTTCATCAATTTTTTCACCCCTTTGCTGTACACCTTAATCTCTTCCTCTTCATTTATGAACTAAAGCCCCCCCCCGAAATGCTCAAGCTTCTATGCTGTTTGTACTCCAGGATTTCCAAGCTGAAAAATCAAATTGTGTTTCTTGGTTTTGTGCCAGTGGAGAGTTTTAATGTCACAGAAGTGGTATGTTCAGACTTTAAGGGTAAAGCTGGTCTACTACTGATTGTGTATTCAGTGCTGATTGTGTATGAACTGTTAAAAGCTCCGCTTTTTGATTGAAACAAGAATTGAAAGTAAAGAAAAAGGAGACCAGTTAAAAGCACAACAGGTAAAATGTCATCTCAGTAATTTGTAGCGTAGGTTTTAACCTGTACTCTTAGATGCAAGAGACTTGTGTTCCTTAGAGTTTAGGGATAAAGCTTCTGTTGCTGGTATTCAAAGCAGAATTAATTAATTTTTATGAATTTGTAAAAAAGGTAGATACTCTAGACATTCAGTCATCCCATTTTTATATTTACCAGATTGACTTTGTTTTGATTTGATTTTGGTTTTGGGCTGGACCCCTCCCACTAAGGGTCCAGTTCCCAAAATTCCTCTCAGAAGAAAATCTATAGATTCTATAGGGATTCATGCCCTAAATTTACAGTAATTCTTTTCAGAGGTGTGTCCATAAAACTTTGGGGTGAGATGGTCTTTAAATGTGGGTCTCTAGACATTTGACCCTGTCTTCAGGTGAGATGGACTCTAACAGGTTTAATGTGCTGTTTTCCCCTTTCCATGACAGCTGCTTTCAGGAGCAATGTTACAAGGAGAATGTCAGTCATTGCTGGGGCTGAAAGTCTTGTAAAAGGTGAAGCAATTCTCATTCTCAGATAATGGGAATGAACCATAACCATCCTGTACATTTTAGCTATCAAAGGTTTAGTTGATTGTAGAGGCATCAAGTAAAGGAATCCAAGAGCTATGACTGCTGTTTACACAGGGTTGTAAGTGAATGAAAAAGTAAGTGTGTGTGAAAACTCTTGATTTGTTTTACACTTAAGTGATGTTTCTTGCTGGGCTTTGAACACCTTCTACGGAGATCTGTGGATTCCCACACTGTAGAAAATCTTTCCTGTTTTTTCAAGGCTTTTTAAATTAGAGCTTCTGATTTCTGCACACATCCTTCTGTTTGGCCTTGAAACTACACAATGCTATTTTGCTTTCTTCGGGCAAGAATTCTTTTCTGTTTATTCTCACACAAAAGAAAGAGAATGTAGTGATAAAATACAGTCAATTTCTCAGCTGGCGTAGATCGGCATATTTCCACTGGTTGCCCTAATTTAAATCCAAATGTTATCAAATAGTTTCAAATAGGCTGAATGAATAGAATGAATTAAGTTGATAGGGAAAAAATCCTTAGGTGCTTAAAACCCAAGTCTAATTTTCCAGTAGAAGGGCATCAGCTGCTGCCTTGTGCAGTCACAACCTCATGTTGGCTGCTTATGGCTCAGTAGCTGATATTGGCTGCAAAGGAGACACTTGGCTGCTCCTTTGGCCAGTGGAGAAGAAATGTTGGCTGCTGGCTCTTGTGAAAAAGCAGAGCTATAAAATGAGGAAATAATAAAACATGATGAGTAGGTTAGGGTCACAAAATACTGTAAATAGAAGCATATTGGCCTCTGCTCTTTTAAAAATACTTTGCGTGTTGGCTAGCCAGCTTCCTGGATGTCTGCCTTCCTTTAACTCTTTGGTTGTCTAAAGGTGATATATAAGGGAGTGTGGGGGGGAATAAACTGTTGGTGACCTTTTGTGTAAACTAAGGTTTGAAACAACTGTTTTCTTGAAATACTTTCCTTTCAGACCTTTATCTTACTTTGGCAATGATGCCAATGAGCTCTGTCCAGCTCTCATGCCCAGAAATCTTGGTAGTGTATAAAGCAGTACAGATGAATTGCAGTAACCAGTACTTCTTTTAACATGTTTAGACTGGAACTTCCAACCTGTCTAATTTTGTGCAATTTCTAGTTTGTCTGAGAATTACAGGAAAGCAAATATGAAAGAATAGTGTAGCTTGTCAGAGGCTGCTGTGCCAGGAAATGTGAGCAATTGCCAGCAGTGATGCACAGCCATGACTCGGTGTTTACATGTGAGCTTTTTGCTTCACAGGGGTAAGCTGGCCTGGCTTTTATAAAGTCCTGAGCAGTCAGAAGATATGGAATCAGCAGGATTTCTGTTACCAATAGCTTTGAATATGAGATTGTGTAAGCACTGAGCAATGCTGGGTGTTCCAGGGTGAGGGAGAAGAAAGAATAAATGTAAAACTGCAAGCCAGGCCCATTGCACTGTAATGTCTATGTGGATTTCACAGGGAAGATGAACAAGAGTTTGTGTAGGGCTTTATTGCTGAGTCTTATATGGATGACCTTGTGTGAAGGATTTGATTTCAAGCAAAAGCTTGGAAGTGTTATGTATCACTATCCTTTTTGCCCCAAAGCTCAATATTGTGGATTCCACATTTATTTTTGTGGATTTTTCCTGAGCTTTTACAAGCTAGTATCTTGTAATTTTTCAGGGGTAAAAATAATTTATGTTTTTTCCTACCCTTTTGCTGCTGCATGCAAATACCAGGGTAATTATGGGATGGTATAGAGAGCTGTAACATGAAGACATGTTTGGTAAACTTAGCCAGGAAGACTAAGCAGCTTTTGAGCTTGGTGCTCAACACCAGTCAGTACCTGTCCAGGTGAGTTGGAGAGATGGGTAAAAGTCTTTCTATGGACACAGACTGAGAGAATATTCTGTGTGAAAATTCAGTATCCTCTTATTAGGGCACAATAGCTTTATGAGCCATGAGAAACTTCCCACCTAGGAATGTCCACCTGTGTGCAATTCCACCAGGTCTGTGGCCTAACAGATGGTCCTAACTAATGAAAAGAGTCATTTTAATTAGTCCATCTAAAGACATTTATTCACACTGGTGGGCTCTCCCAATAAAGTTTCAGTGACTAGGATCTGTGTTGCTGGCTTCCAGCAGTCACCATCTGTTTGGTGGCAGAAACTGGCTGTGGTATCACTGCACGTATTTCCCACTCCAGTGGGCTGGAAACAGGTTTAAAGCGTGGGGAAGGAGGGGGAAAGGTCTCCTGGTTGCTGCCTACAGCAGTTTGAAAGATGTGGTATCCCTGCTTCCAGACCTTGGATTACAACAGCTTATCCTGCTATCTCTAGCAGCAGTTTCAGAAAGCAGCTTTGGAAATCATGCTCATTTCCTCTGGCAGCAGTTTTTAAATATTTGAGAATACCTTAAGTGTATTTGCTAAGGCTCTTTCTTAGGCTGTTGGCCTATTTCTTAATTGAATATAGAAAATCCCTCTATTTTTAATGACTGTTAGAAAATAATCTAAAATAATTAGAATTAGAAATGTCATGCAAGTAATGCTTATTCTGGGAGTACAGTAGTTTGCATGTTAAAGGAGCCTTACTGGCTGCATATTAAAGGGAATCATTTAATGGCAACATTCAATTAAAAATTGGAGGGATGGTAGGGAGTTGGAGCAGTACAATAGAAGATTTGCAAGGCTTTATTGCCCATGACTAGTTTATTTGTGTCCTCTGCATACTGACAAACTAGTTTAGTTAAAGGGATAATTATGCCAGGGGGAAATTACAAAATTTCTTGGAGAAGAAACACAGCCTACGGATGAGACAGGAATTATGGGAGTTCAGCATCCTTCAGGATAATTCTGACAGTAAGTGTTGTTTATATATGTTTTATATTATATATACAGCCCTTCCCTGCGTGACTCCTAGATCCTCCTTGTTCCCAAACCCTACACAAACTCCGTTTTATTTAAGCTTTAATTTTCAAGTCTGTTTTAATGAAAGCTTTTTACAGGAAAAGGATATAAGTGGTAATATTAGATTTAATAGACTTCTGGATAAGCTTTGATCAGGCAAAGTCAGAAGTTTGAACTGTTGAGAGACCTTCCAAATCAGTGTGCCTGACATCTTCCAACTGCAAGTAAATAAAGGTATATTCCATTTGTTTTCTGATTGATGTGGTTTGATTTTCATGTCTTTCAGCTTTTGCTGAAATTCTTCTTCTATGTAAAAGCTAAGGCACTGATGCCAATAACATTTCTCTAGGAGATATAACTTACATAATGAAATCATGAAACATACTAAAATAACAAGGTTTGGTGTTATTTTTTATAATAGTCAAAGGCAAAGATCTAGTATAAGCAGTGATGCCCATTTTGGATTAGTAAAGTTATTTTGATATCCCCTCCCTCCCCTGTGTTAATGTGATCAGATTTTCATTGTTAATCACCTGCCATTCTCAAATGGCCTGAAGGGCAGCCTTGAGGTCATCTTCACTGCAGCTGTCAGTATTACTTGTGGAACTCCTCCTCCTTCAAACCACATTTACCTGTTGTTGTGTGGATAGTTGCCATTTTGTTGACACTGAGACTGACTTTTGGTAGATAAATGTGGCTGACCTTTCCTTGGAAGGACCCAGAATTTTTTTCCTCAGAGACAAATTGGTTTAGAAGGCAGCCTCATGCCAGGATGTGTGCAAACCACTTTACAAATGATGTTTCCCACTCCCAATACCCTACAGCTTGGCTACCCAAGCTGTAATTTTTTTGTTGCTGTACTGTCGAGTCATGGGACAATTCTGTTTGTCAAACACAGATGCAGGGTGTCCTCATCCTAATGTGTCTGTTAAGTACAAGATGTCAACAGACTGGCAAACAACACGATGATGTAGCTCTGGGCAGACCCAGCTGTAGCTGCAGGCTATTGTCAAGCACCACACACAGTCAAGGTCACAAAAATTAAAGGATGTCCATGTTTGCCATGAGGATCCTCATAAGGCAAAACATAAGGATGTATCTGAGAGCTCAGTAATGAGTATTAGATTGGCTTGTGGGCTGATTGCAGGTAGAACCCAGGTGAGAAATGACATGTAAAAGCTTCAGAAAAATAAAATTTGTATAAATTAATGGGAAAATATCTCATAGGAACTCTTAAATGAGAAAAGAAATCCCTGGTTCAGGAAACAGAACAGTAAAACTGCAGAAATTTGACTATAGATTTACTCAGTTCTAATATGTTTCCTGTGACATCCACTGCCAGCCATCACTTGAGATAGATTTGCTTGGCTTGGTTTGTTTCAGAGTAATCTTTATTTTTTATTTATATGCAGGTAAAGTCTGCTTAAGATGCCACACTGGACCAAGGGCTGGTGTCAGACGTGCTCCATTGTTCATGCCCAGACTGGGACAAAGTTCAAGGTGACACTTTAAAAGGAGAACTCAACAGAAGGTATCTCTCTTGGGCTACCTCCTCTGCCACTCATACAGAGCCCACCAAAGCCAGTCCCATGGTTCCCACACAGTGAAGAAATTCCAGGAGCTAATATGGGGTATGACTGGAAAGGAGAATGTGAGAATAATTTGGACACAGTCAAAGTTGCTTTGTGAAGACCAAATAAATGGTTAGACTTGATAGTTATCTTCAGGCAAGCTTTAGCTGAGAAGTGCTGGAGACACTTTTGGGTGGAGAGGAACTGTATGGGACAATTCAGGTTAAAGCAGTTAAATGGTTTTCAGACCAATTTCTCTTGAAAACTTATCTGTTTGAGGCCATGTTTGTCTGAATGAAGCATTTATGGAAGGTTTTTCCCCAGCTAAATTTTACTTTTTGGGAGAAAGGAAGTAAAGTGGTGCTGGGTTCCTATTTTAGCCCTGAGCACATTATGAAAATCGTTAATCTGGGTGATCCTTTGAAAAATTCTCATGCTAATTAGGTAGACTGAGATTTTCCCATATGAGTACCTTTGCAAGACTTATTGTCTAGTCTGAGATAGATATCTCTGTCTCTGGTTTAATAAAAATATCAAATTATGTCAGTTTTATCTCATTGTGAAAGCAAAGAAGAAGGCAATTAAAGCTCAAGATCTTTCATGGCATGGGAAAAGTGATTCACATCCAATTCTACTTCAGGCAGACTAGACAGCACAGTTATGTTTTGAGATTAAAAACAGTACCATGAAAAGAGTTGGTAGCTGGATAATAAACTGGACTGAAGGGTGGATTTTGTAAAGGCCAAGATCTTAAAATACTTGTAACTTGGGAAAGAAAATCCTTATAGGGAGAAACAGGAAAAAATAGGTGAAAATAGACATGAGGAAGATGGGAGTTTACTGGGAAAGTAATGGGCTGAAAATTAGGAAGCCAAAAGATATCTGTGTGATGAGAGAAGCAGTAGAAGGTGAATTACAGATGGGTCAGATTTCAACAAGATCCTATGGGAAAGGAGATGTGATGGCAGGAGGAGAGGCACAGCAGAAGAGATCCCTGGTTTGAAGACCTGTCAGTCCAAACCCTTGATCCAAAGGTCATAATAGTGTGAATTTTCACATAGGGTTTGTCTCAAGCCTTTAGGCTTCTGAAGTTTCTCTAAACCAGATTGATTATTTATTTATTGAAAGGCAATGCAGTTACACCTGTCATCAGTTACTTTTCATGGTATTTAAGTGGTTAATATTCTTGCAGTTGCTGCTATGTTGTTGTTGCATTTCTTGTACCATATGTCCTCATTGGGATGTCCAGCTTGTATGAGCATCCTTGAATTTCTTTAGTAATCTGTGTTGCCTCAAATGCATAGACTGAGTTCAAGTGAAGCTGTTGCTTTCTTTCCTGATCACATTTATGGTCTAGATTAAGCAAAGGTGAGGTATGATTTGGGTTGGTCTCTCAGGCTTGAAGCTCCATTTACAAATTCCCTGCTGAGGAGGGTTTGTTTCTAAGCCTTTTACAAGGCAAATCCTGTGTTGTTAAAGGAGAATCTCATTTTAATCCTTATAGTAACTGACAACTGTGAGGATTCTGTATATCCACAACAAAGGTGCAGCAGTAATCCTGACCTTCACTTATGCTCCCTCTGATACACTGGAATAAGTTTGTAGGCTTTTCTCCTAGAGTAAATTTCTTTCAGTGCCTTTGGCCACAGAGCTTCTTTCTACAGAAAATATGCCTGGAAAGCCTGACTGTGTTGATGCTCTTGTTGCATGTGTTTGGATTTTCTCTGTCTCTGTCACTATTTGAGCTCTGAAGATTATAGCGATTTGGGGAGGTTTTAGTTGAAAATGCCTAAAATTGAGGATGATCTGAAGATATGAGGAGCAGAAAATCTTCTCAATAAATCTTTATGAGAGATGCAGCAATGCACATTTGCTCAAGTTCTTGGAATATCAGACAAGGATTCAACTCTGTTCCTCTAACTGCTTCAAATAATCGAAGATGTAATCTCTGGTGCTTTTAGCTCAAGCTGTAGGCATTTATGTTAGTGATATCTGAGTAACTTTCAAAGTAATACAGGTTTCTGAATTTTCCTCTGCATTTCACTGAATTCCTGTCGTGCTCAAGTACCCAAGTGTTTGCATTTCAAAAAGCAGATTCTTGGCAAGATAGAGACAGGTCTTGGTTAGAGAACACATTCTGACATTTTAAAGTTTATTTTACTTTATAGCAGAGTAAAATGTATCTTTTTCTTGTGTGAATTGAAGTGTTATTTTTCAGGAAAAAAAATAGAGATTTTGAAAATTAGAGAAAATTTCATCATGGACCTTGCCAATTCTATTATCAAAAATTTCATTAAAATCAGTAACATTCTATACAACATCTTTTAACAGAAATTGCATGGTCAGAGCTTTCTTGAGCAGAGTCATTCATTACTATTCCAGCCTATGTACCTAATTTTTTAGAGTTTTTGTAGTTTGAAGTTTTCCAAATGATTAAGTTCCTCTGTGAAGGAGCATAAATCAGCAACACACAGAACAAAGAGGAGGGAAAGAGGATGTGAAAATGGGTTGCTGAAAGAAAAACCTCCATCATAATTACAATCCAAATTGAAAACCAATGCAAGGATATATTTTTCTCTTTTTTTTAGCTGTCTTCATCTGGGTTACCCTTCCCTTTTCTTTCATGCACATTGTCTGAGCTTTAGTTATAAAGCATGAACAAGAGAAATTAATTTTAGCTTTTGTGAGTTGTGGTTGTGCTTTTCATTTTCCTGCAGGTGTTCTGCACAGCACGACAGGCTTGTTGGTCTGTTGCATGCTGCCCACAGAACATTACTAACATGCAGCTGTGCAGAAACATCTGGACATCTTGACCTGAAAGCACTCAGAATGTGTGCATGTGAATTTTTCCCCTAGCCATGTAGGCATGATATGTAGTATATTCCATGGGCCACTGCTTCTCTGGCCTGAGCAGTGGAGGACTTTGATACCTTCTTGTTTCTGGTTTCTTACTTTTGTCTCTTGCAATTTAAAAAAAAATACTTCTTGCCTCTTCCAGTAAGGCTGGAGAGCACATGACCTTTATATCTGGGATGGAGAAATGGGAAGCTGCTTGTTCTCAGCTGTCTTGTAAGCTTTAATGTAATTTGAAAACTTTTTTGCGAATTCAGCAATTCCTGAAGCTGCTCTAGGTAATATCAAAATTAAAGGTATAATTTTTTTAATTGGATTTGCAGCTTGGAGCTACAACCAAACCCCAAATACCTGTGTTTTGGATCCAGAGGTTTGAATCAACCCTCAATCTTCTTGTCCAGTATCTTGGAGGAGAGTGTTTGAAGTTATAGTTCATTGCTAATATATTGCTTATTGTTCTTTGAGAGTGGGCTATCAGTTATGATGAAAGTTTATGCACATGGACAGCCCATGCACATGGAGAGGCAGTTCTGGGTTAGCAAGGTTATTGTTATGGAAATGTTTGGTGTAAGATAAGCTTTATCTGTTTAAAGCAATTTGATGGTTGGCAGTACAATGTACATAAATTATTTCCATGAGCTTCTGTTGCAGGACAAAGCACTGTTATCCACTCTGGATTCCTGTGCCATTTTAGGCAAAGACACTTTTTAAAGCCCGAGTCTTTCTGTCTTGTTAATGGAGCAGAGTTTAAATCCTGCTTGACCAGTGAAAATCTGAAGGCAGTCCTACATGGGTTAGTGACATCCAGATTGGATTAGTGTAATTCTTTGTTTGTAGTTCTGCCAGCATCATCATTCAGAAATTACCACTTCAGAATACAGGAACGAGAATGATCTCTGGCCCTGCAGAAATAAGCAAGCTAAACAATACAGACTTCTCTCTTCAGAGTCTCCCAGCTCTGACAAAATTGGCTGGAATATCTGTTTTCTGTCTTAAACTCTTTAATGATTAGTTTCCTAATTGTTTGACTGGGTGTCTGTGTAAGCACAGACCCAAGCATTCTTGAGTTAATGCTGGACTTTTGGCACTAAAAAGCAATATTGAATAGATAAAATACAATCAATTTATATGAAACACTTCTTAAATAATGCCTTCTTTGCTGTGGATTTTCTGGGAGAGTTTTTGTTAAATTGGTTTCTTATTAGTTGCAGCCAGTATGGTTACTCAGCTAATGGTATATTACAAATTTTAGGATTAGTGTTTTAAAGAGTTGCAGCCCTACTTTGGGATACCTTCTCAGAGGTATTTGATCTATAGAGCCAGTTGTCATAGATGGAATAGTTTGCTGTTCCTTACTTAGAACACATGAAGACTGAAGAGTGTCTGTTCATTGCTTTGTAGTTTGGGAAAGAACAAAAACAAATGCTTAACTTCAACCACATGTTCTGCTAGAACAGGAGAAAGTGTTCAAATGTTTTCCTGTGCACGTCTGCATTTAGGTTGTATTGAAGTTATGCTTTGCCAACCTAAGTGGGATTTCTGCATATTGCTTTGTGCTGTCCCCTCCTAGTGAGAGCTTGGTCTGAAGGAATGTTTCCTGATCTTTCTCTCAGCCATCGCATCCTTGCAGGTGAAGACTAACCTATAAATTTCTATTTCTGAACTGAAATGTGGAAAAATCACCCACCAAGGAGGATATATAGCATGTGTTTCTAGTTTGTGTTGGTTCCACCCACAGACAACTAACTTATTCTCTATGAGTCTCTTTCTCTTTTTTTTTTTTTTTTCTTTTTAAACAACTGATACCAGAGGGTAGATCAAGAATAAGCTCAGGGAAAACCTCATTTAGTTTCAATAGTATCATTTCTGGTTTTGTTATCAATATAATTCTAAGTGTCATACAGTAAAATGAGTCAGCAGAAGCTTTTTAACCTTCCTGGATTTAAGTCTGGGATATTTGTTTTGAGCAGACATAACACGCCCTGTTTACTCTCAGTAAAAAGGTAACAGAGGTGTGTGACATGGGAGGCTTCCAATGGGTTATTTATTCCCTCTCATTTGAGGTGTATCAGGCCACCAATTACTAGTATAAGTGTACTCCTACTTTCCTATTTCTAAAACATTTCCTCCCGTGAAACTGGAGGATTTTAAGGCTGCTTGTGTGCTGTTACTTTTAGTGCTGCTTCTGTAATATCCATTCTTTTGTTCATCAGTCTTCTACTGGAACGTTTCATCTCATTCATTGATTAGTACTTAATTTTTTTTCTGCAGCTTTTCTGTGTGGGTCAGATAGGCATTTTTGTCAAATGTCTTTTTAAAATTAATTCTGATATTCTAATGCATAAGTGCTTTGCACAGAAAGAAAAGATTATTGGAAATTTGAGTAGAAAGAACAAAAAAACATTTTATCTAAAAATAGGCCTTACTTATGTAATTTCTTCAGTATCATCATGCTTTCATTTCCGTGTGCTACACTCCTGAAGAGAAAAGCTAAGTGTTTCTGTAAGATGTTTATCCTTAATTTGCAGTTACAGAAGAAACTCTAAGTGCCTGAAATATTTTGTCTTTAGGAGCATTTAGAAATTTTAGATAAAGTGCTCTACATTTAAAAAGTGTGAATCCATCAAAGTAGTCTATGTATAGGATCACAGAGCAGAACAACTTCAGGGAAAATTTCCTTCATTTAGTTTTTGTGAGAACTGGAGTTTGAGCCATCCCAAAATGTCCTGGCATCCAGGAAAGTCAAGTTCAGCAATTTCAGGGAAGGGACTAGAGCCATATCATCATTATCATAAATTGTGACTAATTTAGAGCACTGTCTGTTTGCTGTGTACACCAGACCTGAGAAAATTTGTATTTGTTTAAGGTTGAAACCACAGATATTTTTAGTAATCTGTACTTGGCTGTTCATGTGGTCTGGGGAAGATTGAGGACAGAGACAAAAGCAGGTTACTTAGCATGCACCAGGCCACATTAACTGCTTTTAACATGTCACAGGACTCAGAAAAGCTTGAATGAATTTAAATCCTGCTGAACCAAGTTCTGCTTTCCACAAGAGGTTCCTCCAAAGCATTATTTCCAAAAGGGAACTCTGCACTTGACCTCTGACCTTGTGCCCAGTGCAGGCGCTTGCTGGTCACGGATTTTTACACAACATCTCTTTTGCCAATGTGAGTCATGCTGAGTGGCTGAGGTGGGACCTTGCTGAAGCACAAACCTGAGATTTCTCATGGTGGTACATCATCATTCTGCGTCCCAGCACAGTGAAATACTGTGCATAAACGACCATAATTGTCAGAAAATAGAGCTTAGAAAAAACATGAGTGGCTGTGTGTGGATGTGGCTTCCTCACACATTTTAATCTCTTCATTTTGTCTCTGATTTCCTTTAAACGTGTGATACCCATTGACAGCCTTTACTTAAAATTCTATTCTCCCAAATGATGTTAATATGTTGCAAACTATTCAGCTGGGAAATGTGCAGCACAATTTCATTCCTTTTAAGGGTTGAGAGGTCCTTACCTAATGTTTCTAACAGTTCATCTGTGAGGTTCTCACTACCTCAGACTGTGCCTTTTATTTCAAAAGAAATTGCAACAGATTTAATGAAGGGAACATTTTTAAACCAATTTCCAGTATTCTTTTCCTAAAGGGATTAAACTACTAATGTAAATGTTCACAATAAAGCAATACTCACACATATGATGAAATCTGAGATCCAATCATTCTCTGGCATTCACACATTTGGAAAGACTTGATTGAAATTAGTGCACCTTTCATGTGCCCCTGCCTTTTGCCTCGATTTGTCACACTACTGAGTGCATCAAATAGAAATTCCATTGGATTTTAACTGATTTAACCCCTGCGGTAGACAGGATGAAATTAACCTCAGTTTGGGGGATGTGTTGGAGGTCATACTGTAGACCTACATCAAGGTGCAGAATTGAATGACAGGATATATTTTTGTGGTATAGTGCACTAGAAACACTTATTAAAATCAGCATTTCTCCAAGCAAGGAGATGGAATTTTTCTCCTGAGTTAGGGGCTCAGAGACCAGAGATTTTCTTCCTGTTACAATAGTGAATTTATCCAAGTAAGGAAATGAAATACCAGACTCACGATTAGAATCAGACTTACACATATTTTTGGTGGGGAAAAGGCATTTTATTTTCAGAATTAAAATGTTCTGAAATATTTAATACAGCACTGAATTTTGTTTGTTGCTTTTGGTGTTTAAAAGGAACTTTTGTCCCACATGGTTTTGAATGAGCTATCATTTTCAAGGGTGTGATATCAAGCCAAACAGCCAGGAAATCTCTAGAGCATTGAGATTTAGGAAACAAAACTGACTCTAGCAAGAATTAATACTGTAAGATGGCAAAGAATTTCCCAAGAGATGTGTGATATGTCCCATAAACCAGATGCAGTATGGAAAGAAGTTGATGAAAAGGCAGGTTGTTGTTATAGACCCTCAGGGTGGTTCAAGAAAATATTGGTGTAATGTTTGTACCTATAAGAAAAGTACCTTAAAGAAGCCTTGGGGATTGATCATGAGGGATTTGAATTGCTCCAATATTGATTGCAATAATAACCATGCAAAATCCAAGGAAAGCAGGCTTTTAGAGCTACTCTGGTGTAGTGCTGCTTTCATAATGCAATTTGTTGAATGGTCAATATAGCCAGAGGATATTTTGGACCTAATCCCTGGAAATGAATCAAGTGCTTTATGATTTAATAAGGCTGGAAAATGGGCACTATTTGTATCTGAGTAAAACCTTCTAGAGCTATCATCCAATTTGAAATACTTGTTAAGATAGGGCAGTAGATGAAGCAACACAAAAGTGACTTTGAGAGACTGTAAAATGCCCTGAGATACCTTGATTAGAATTCATCAGTTTACAGCACAAGAGTGGAGTGGTGGTCAGAGGGATTGCAGCTGTTGATCCCAGCTGCAGGAATAAGTGTGTGGGCAAAGGGGCAGCAGGAACCTCTGTGGGAAAACAGCTCAAGGCAGGATGCAACAACAACTGTGCAGCTTCCAACATACAGCTGGCTGTATAAACACATCTGTCTTAAAGACAATTGAGAGTAAATATGAATACTGAGCACGGAGAGCTGTGCAGTGCATTCTAACCTGAGGTCAAGGGTTTTCCAAATATACTGACAGTGGTGTGTAGGTATGCAGAGGGCTGGCTCCCTGGTGAGCTGGGACAGAGCTGGAGGTGGAGAATGAGGAAACAGCTGATACTTGTTTTATTTGAAATAACAAAATAAAGCTTGCTTATTTACTGTTGGATTTTTTTGATCTTTAAGGGGACAGAAGAGGCTTTGACAAAAAAAAGGGCTAAATTTGCTAAAATTTGAGGCAGCAGAGCATATTGCATCGCTTTTTGAGAAAAAAATTTCATATCTTTTTCTTGGAAATTTCCTGAGCCCATTGTCCATATTGGCAAAAGAATCTATTTGTGCCTCTATTCATTTTAGGGATAAAGTTTGTCCAGTCTTTTTGCTTTTCTCTCATGTGATTAAGGAAATAATATAGTGTGTGATGATGCTTATTCTTCTATGTGTAGACTTATGGCACCAGCAGCCTACTTTTGGTCTAAGAGTATTTGTAATCCTTTGTGTGAATGTACAGAAACAGTGACCATCAAAAATTGTTTAACATATGCTTTGCAATAAGTGAAAGAAATACAATTTGCTGTGGTGCGAGGGAAAAAAGGAGCCTGTAATACTGGGTCATGGATAGTCTGAAATTGAGTTCAGGTGTATCCATCTGTGTTTAGACTTTAATAAACCAGAAGTTTCATGGATTTTTATGTTTTACTCTATGAAAACTAATCTGATTGTAACATCTTTGAAGAAATTATTTTCTTTTTAATGCCTGTCACACTTGCCTAGGTCTTTTGGCATGATTAATATTGGCAGGATTTCTAGTTGAAATCCTGCTCATATGAGCTGTCAATAGAGAGAAACAAAACTAGCCCAGAACAGTTGTGTGACATGTTCAGTACCAAACCATGTTTCAGTATTGATGAGAGATAAAAGATTGGCAACTTAAAAATAAGTTTCCCTGATGGATCTGCTACCCATGTCTGTTGTTGGCAGACATTTTTCAGAGGAGAAAGAAAAAAGAAAGAAACACCTGGAATCTTCAAACTTGAAATGCTTTTATTTCAGATGGGAAATTATGCTCCTGGTACTCACCCTGCAGATTCTGAAATGATTGAAAGTTTTTCCATTTTAGTGTCTCTTGGAAACACTTTAATTTGCCTCCCTTGGCCCTTTATGTTTTGTGTACACAATAAACAAGCGATATCTTTTATTTCTTGAGCATAAAAGACTGGTAATGTGAAATATATTTTTCCATCAGATCTCATGACTGGTACCTGATTTTTATCTCAGGCTAGTGGAAAAATGTGATTTCTTGGGTAATGGAGCAAACTAGGGAGTATGTATTGAAGGGAACAGTCATGCTATACTGACCAGGAATAGTATTAGGTGGGCCAGATACAGAGATCTCCCTGAGGGCATCTGTCTAGTTTATGAATGTAGTTAAAAATAAAATAACAGGCAAACTGGATACACATATCAATTTGTGAGGCCTAAAATATGGCTAAAAATGTGAACATTTCTGTTCCAAGTACGATTTTCCTATTTTTTTATGTATCTGCAGATTGGGTCATATTAGTTGTGGAAAGATTTTTGATTTGTGAGAGGACGACAAAGTAGAAACCATCATTATACTTAGTTTTGACTATCTTTTGAAGCTAGATTGCACTATATCATATATATATATTTACTTTTTTTTAATCTCTCATAGCATAACATTTATTGTAATTTGCTTTTTAAGTAACAGCTACCACAACTACCTATTTTTTCCTTGCTTTAGTAAAATAAATAACTTTTTACACCCCTCTTTCTATGCAGCTGTGCTCACCAGGAATAAAAACTGCATTTCATATTACTCAGGAAAGTCTTTTTTTGCAGCTGACCAGTTAATAAAAATGATGCTGTAATGACCTCAGGAAAGTGAAGTGTGTAGAGACTTCATCCATGTCTTAATAATGAAAAACCATGGAGTGTTAAAGAAAAGCTCTGGTTCAGCATGTATTAGTATTTTGACAGCACCCTATACTTATGCCAAGCCCTGTCAGCTTCATCTGTATGAATGCAACAGCCCAGCAATGTCCTTATAGAGCCAGGGTGCATGTAAGCAGAGAATAATGGAAATTGTCAGGCTGGAAAGGACTTTGAGAAGTAGCTGAATCCACTGCTCTGCACTGACACAATGTGGGTCTCTTCTGGAGCTGTCAAAAATCTTCAGGCATGTGTAAGGGCAGTAGAGGAGATTGCATGACCTCTCTTGGCAGCCTTACTCTAGTGTGTCATGAGCTTTAGTGGTAGAAGGTTTTCCTAGTCCTCATTCTGGGTTTTTTTTAGAATCAACTAAGCTGATTTTTTGTGTTTGCTCTATAAACACGGGAATATGTTTGAATAATTGACTTTTCTTAATTTTTTTAAAACTACTTTTATTTTTTTCTGTAACATTTG
The DNA here is from genome assembly GCA_037013685.1 of Acridotheres tristis. Lineage (NCBI taxonomy): Eukaryota > Metazoa > Chordata > Aves > Passeriformes > Sturnidae > Acridotheres > Acridotheres tristis. The sequence goes on along the minus strand of CM072892.1, from coordinate 9,233,942 downwards.
GGAAAAAATTTGACTTCAGTTAAAGGGCACAGATGAAATATGTCAGAGACAAGCAGTGAAAACAGCTTAGTGACCAGAATTATTCTTCATTCTGTAGTTGAAAGTGGATGTTTTGTCATGGTATTTTTAATGCTAGTGGTTCATTTCCTTAATAGAGCAAAGTCAAGTGGTCAACTTGCACACAATTTTCTAATTACATATGGGAATATTATGTTGACAAACAAGAACTTATTACTCCACCAGCATTTTGAAGTACCATCTACTCTTCGCAAGGAAGCATTTATAAAGCAGACCCTATTTCTAGAGCATTTCATTTTTGCATGACTAATTGGACGTTATAAGTTACAATGGCAATTTGTTTCTCTTGAAAGATGCTGCCCCCATCTCTCACACAATATATTGATTTGTCTGAAGGCAGTTAATGAAAGAAGACCATTTGAGACATAGTTTTATTTCAAAGATCTTCTGCAGGCGTGGCAAGAAGAATATAAATAATTGTAAGACAGTGGGGGGGGAAAAAAAGACAATTTGATAAATGCACTTCCAACTCTGGCTTCTTCCAGAGCAGCTCTTAGCTGGTTATGCCCTAACTTCCCCAACTGCCAGATATTCACTTAAATTGGATTCAAGAGTATCAAGAGCTATGTAGTTTTCTTACCATTGGATGGCTGGAAAACATTAAACTGAACTCAAAATTGATAGTATATAATAAAAAGTAGATTTCTGAAGTTTTCAGAGAAATAATCTACCTACTAAAATTATTCAGCTCTTCAGCATTTCAAGATTCTTTTTCTTAATAGTAATGGACCACTTGAACCTTCATAAATGACTTGATAATACAGCCTTACAGAAAAGCAAGAGCTGTTTTGTAACTGCACACTCATTTCTGAGTGATTCCTCTATCTCCGCCTAATTTTTCCTCTTCTGTTGGGTTCTGACTTTTTTTCTGTTTCAAGCAAGAAACCGTTTTTAATTTGATTTCCAGCAGTAATGTGTGATTGACTGGATACACTGCTTTATTCCTGCAGAAATGAGTAGCCCTCTCACAAACATACACAAGGGCATACAAGCCAAATAAAAGAAACTGAAATGTCTGATTTAAGTTTCCTTCCTATAACACTGCCCTATGGTTTAATGTTAGATTTATTGTCCTTTTAATCACACTTGAAGAAGTATTTGCAAGTCTAATTTCTCAAGAATGCCGTCTGACAAGTCCAAGTCTAATGTATTCTTCTTGGACAGAAATCTGAGTCATCAGCAGAAGGAGTTTATATTGTGTTATGATGTAATGTAGCAGAGAGTGTGGAATATTCCTTTTGGGGCTGTGTTTTAAGAAAGAGGTGACAAAACAGGAGGTGAGAACAGTTCACAGAAATCAGCACAAAGAATAAGAAAGCACACCTAATGAAGGAGGGATGAAAAATTTTATTTAATTTCTCTAAGGATGAGACCGAGATGAACTTTAACACACGGTTGTGCACTTCTTTAGGACCTCTAGCTGGGGCAAATTATGTAACTGGCTGAAGTGAATTCATGTAAGAAATAGTAAGAGTCAAATATTGCATATAGGATGCCTCTCACCTTTAAGAAAAAAATAGTTGGTCTCTTTCCTGATGTGAATTAGCATAATCCATGAAAATACTTTGTTTTTACTTTGGGCTGAGAATTTCTTTCTGAGTTTGAGCTGAGAAATGTCCTTTACCTCTTCATTGTTTTGTCTTGAAACTTAATTTTGTACTCCTACTTGGAAGTCACCACTGGGATAAAGCCATTGTGTTGGTCATTGTACCTCTATGAAGAAACACATGTCCCAAAGGTGATTCCAAAAACATAAGAAAGAAATTGAGGGTGCACAAGAAGACTGAGTGTTGTACTGGGTCAGTGAGAGAAGAAAGATAAATTTAGGATTCCTCATTTTTGGCCTTTTGGAGATCATAGCAATTTTCAAGCTGAAGGTTAATTTGTCACCCAAATGTGTGTATTGTAAATTGGGGGATCAAAAGTGCTGACACCTTGGGTGTGTGTTTAGTGTGACCATGACAGTGAAGCACAAGGGGTCTGCTCTGGGCAGCACTGCTGTAGGCATCAGTCATAAGTGAGCCAATCCCTTTTAACAATTGACTGTAAACAATTTTTTCTGAATTTACCTTAGCAGGGTACAGTGTTACTTTATTTATTTATTTATCTTGCTGCTTAGTTTTTATAAACTATAAAACAATGTGAAAATCACGATATGAGACCTGATTGGACTAATGCACTGAAATGTGAACTCTTGCTCCTAGTCATTAATGGAAGTGTTAAATGTGAGAGGAAAATGAGGTGATGTTTAAAAATGACTGTGTTGGAAGAGAATGGAAAAAGCAGGCATTTAAAGAGCTTTCCCTGAGCATGAGGGAATATGGTGATTCTCGTAGGAGCTGATAGTAAGAAAGAACCAAAGGTATGCCTGGAGCCATATTACAGTTATCCAGCCTTGTAAGGATTTGCATTTATTTTGCGAGCAGATGATGGGGCTTTTCTATTGAGTTCTAACAGAAATCTCAGAAGAGATTCAGTGTTAAATATTTTAGGATGATTGTCAGAATTTAGAGCTTTGTTTTCAGAGCTACCATGTGCTGTTCTGTTGAAGATTAATTGCTTTATTACTTGAACTCTGAGTTATGTCTTGCTCTTGAAATCGGGATATTTTACTGTCCTATTTCAATAGTTTTTTCTTTTGAAAAGACCAATTTAAACCTCATAGTCATGAGTATTTAATTTTTTTTTCTGAGTAATGAGCTATCTAGAAGCTTAGTTATGAAATAGAAATTAATTATGAGAAAACAAAGCACACTGTTCTGTGGATTGGAGGGAGTATTGTGTGCTGTTCAGTGACCTTCAGCACATCAAATTCAAATGTTTATAACACTGTTTATATTTCTATATTTGTGTATGTTTAGAGGGAAAGAAACATTTAGGAATTGCTGTACTAGGTTAGATTAATTGCCCATTTACTCCAGTATTCTGGGCAGTACCAGATGGATTGAAAATACATGAGAAATCTCACAATACAACATGCCCAGCTTCTGTCAGTTGATAGGTTAAGCCTTGGAATGTGAAGCTTTCTGTTTATTATCAGTCTTGAAAAAAAAAAAAATCATGCTTAATGCGAATGTTTTCTCCAGACTCTTGTCTTGAAGATGGAAGCAGACTGTGGTAATAGATTTATTCCCTTTAGACCAGGAGGCTGTATTTTTCTGAGACAGAGTGGCTCTCAGCTGCCCCATGGGAAGGCAGAACTCTCTCCCCCTTTCTTGGTGCACCATCACAGCAGAGTGGAGAGCTGCTGCTGATTGTCTCAGCTTTACAGTCAGTATTTAGATGAAGCCCCTTAATGGATGTCATAAAAATCCCAGCTAAATAGAGAGGGTATGTTTTTAATAATATCCTTGTATTGGCTGAAACCTAGAATTTTGAGAAACTTGTTTTATGAGTAGCAATTCTGGAGTTTCTGGTAAAAAGCAAAATAAAACTTCTAAAATGTGTTGCACTTAACTATTTATTGAACAGAGGAAGACAGCTGAGTCTCCACTTGCATTGTGCCAAATATCTAGAATTAGAACAAATACTGAGGACTGAAGAACCTCGAATGAGTGGCCTCAGAAGTTCTGTCCATGTAGCTTAGATAAAAGCTGAGCTCTGCTTCTCACCTTCTTTGGTTAAACTGGACATGTTGGCTACCTGTCACATCCATCCTTGGTGTACAAAGTACATTTCCACACTGCTCTTAGAGCAGAATTGGACACATTTACCTCAGTAATGTGGTGTTTTTTTCCCCCCAAGACCAATATAACTACAGTGAGCATTTAAGGGATGCTTGCAAATTTTTTGGTGGAGACAAAAAGCAAATTCTAAGTTCCAGAGATAAAGTTTTTACTATTATAGAGAAGCTGTGGAAGGAAAAAAAGTAACTTTAATTTATGTTTTGTTTTTACAAGGCCTCTTTAAGTAATTTTTTAGTCCTTCTGCAATCAGCCCATTCAGGTGAGGACTTCAGGTAGAATTTCCTCACTCTTCATGAGTGATCCTGAGAGGAGCACCCTGTTTTCTGTGATCTAGATTAGAGTAGGATTAGTTATGGAGAACTTTGCAACTTGGGAAGAGCTGGTTCATATAGAGGTGCTAAATAAGTGAAAGTACTTCCAAAATGTAAGAATTATGTATCATCCAAAGTAGAAAACAGTAGCTACAAACTAGTTATAAAAGAGAAACAATCACTGAGTTAAATTAAAGTTAATAGTTTATTATTATAATACTAACAAAGACAACACAAAAGCACAAAGTAGATACAGAAAGAAAAAAGAGTAGATGAGTTAAAGTACAAACAGATTAAAAGAATCAAATTGCTCCATAGGATTAACTATATATGCTCAAGAATGTGTATGTCTTAAGATGAGATTTGATTGAATAGCTGCATTTCTATTCTGTAGAGCATCCAGAGTATGCTTAGAACATGGTCCTAGAAAGCTGTTTTGGATAGGCTGAGACTACAAGGACCTGTGATTCAGTGCTCTAAAGTTAAATTTTCTTCTCACAGAGTCAAAGATGGTGATCCTTATACTCAAGTTTCCCTGAGACATGCCATAGGGAATGACTTCTGCTCCCTTTTCCTCTTTGAAAAGTGTTCACAACTTTGAAATGCAGCAGAAGAAGCCTTTTAGCTGTAGGAGTCTCTTGCCCTTATTGCAGGAACTGTTGAAGTTTGATTAGAAATGGTGTGGGTTTTGTTAGCTGTGCTGGTTAACTTTGTTCAGCCTGTTAGGTGACAGCCAGGTGACTTTTCCAGAGAAATCACATCTTATCCAGCAATTGTTGGGACCTGAACAGTTACTCAAGCAAAGGAAGTTTCTGCTGGAATATTGACAGGCAAATGCCTTCAGCTGAAGTCATGTCATTATAATAGTTTTTTAAGCAAGTAGCTAAAAAAGCAAAGACTAACATGATTTTGATGTGCTGTTTTAGGCCATGGAGACACTTGCTAAATATGATAACTCGAGTTTGTAAAAACACTAATAATTCTCTGGTGATTGCTGATATGTGCTAAAGATTCTCTGTCTTGTGCTGATAGAGGCCAGAGCCTGTTTTTCTCAGTGCTTGCAGGATTGTCTGTGGCTGTTTCTGGCATGGAAGCATCACCAGGTTCTGAGTTTAGCTGATTGGTACATACTGCTGCATGAAAAAAGTGAGCAACAACTGAAGGGAAAATATCACAGGACTTTTAGAATTCTGTTTTGTGTAAAACTCAGACTGAAAGAGAGCATTCTTGTGGCTTTGCTTTAGGTTTGTGAGATGATATTTATCTGTCTGGTCATGTAGTACATGCTATACTCCTTGGAAGGTCTGCCAAGAAGGATTTACAGTAATGTTTGGCAGCATGACACAAGGATATGGAGCAATACCTCTGAAGCCTCCTCCAGAATGATAGACTGCTTCTCAGGTGTTTGCTGAGCAGTTTTAATGATTGCTTTGGTGTGATCTTATTCTGAAGATGAGTATGGATTCAGTTATTAATTTCAGTGTACTCCAGTTCCTGGTTTTACTTCCCTGCTGTGTCACACATTGATAATGTGTGTTACAGAGATAACAGAGTAATAATAGCTAAATTACCCAAAGGTGTCACAAGCCTTGAATTAAGCCTAATCTTGCAGAACACTGGAGACTATTCTGAATGTTGGCTTGAAATATATGAGCCAGAGAGCAAAGGCATTAAGCCCCAGATTAGGTTGTGATGTCCAGATAAATTCAAGTGATGTCTAGCAGTTAAAGATGAAATTTCAGAAAAGATAGTCCTATGTTATGTTCTGTACTGAACAATGAACCCAAGAAAATTATTCAAAGTTCATGGTTTCCAGCTCCTTCATTCTCCTATCTGTAAGGACTTGCATGTTAACTGATTGAACTCCTCTTTTTCTTTTCCAGACACAAGTACCACAAGAGCCAGAATTATTCAAGTATGATTTGACAGTATGTTTGTGTAAAACTGTTGCATTTTTTTTTTTCCCTGGAGTGTACTGCATTATTCCTTCTTTGGGTAGCAGAAAATGGATTCTTTTGATTAGGCAGATCAGATGTCTGCTGAGACCAAAAGAGCATAATGCTGACTGCAGGCAGGATTTACCTTGGGAGCAAATGGGATGAAACATCCCAACTCCTGCTAATTGGCAGAGCCTGCCCACTCTGGGCTGTACAAAGTGATATTCACCACATGGCTCTGTAGTCCTTGCCCTTCAGACTGGGGCTGTTCCCAGCCTGGCACACAGGAGGCTCTTGGGGCAAAATGTTTGCATTTATAATTCTTGTTCCATGAGTGGTCTGTAACAGCCTGTGCTTTGGAGAACAGCTTTGTCAGTGAAGGTTGTGCAGGCAGGATGCTTTAGGAGAGTGGGCAAGGTTAGAGCAAAATTAACCAAGAACAATTAAAATCTCATAAAAAATTATTAGAATTTGAATGGCAGTGTGAAATACACATGGAAAACACCCCTCTGAGTGCTGCTTTTGTATCTTTAGTCTGCTGTTTCAACATCAGGTTATCTAGTGCTGGGGATGCTTTCATATCACCACACTTCTCTTACAATGGGGATAGCATATAGCACTGTAGCTATAGGAATTATTTCTACCAGGACACAACTAATGGTTTACATCAACTTAGTTTCAGGAACACACAAGACATAATTTACATGGACTCTCCTGACAAATAGAAAATGAACTGTAGGTGCTGTTCTACTTATGCAAGCTGAGACCAGACTGGAATCTCTTTTTAGTGTGAAAAGACTCTGTTAAAAAGTTTCTGTGATTTGTAGGCTTTCTTTGCAGTTTAGAGTTGGCATTATTTACTTTAATATGCCAACTAACTGGATCGTTTGATTAATTAAAAAAAGATGTCTTAATCCTGTAAAAATTTAATTTGTGGTAACTCCAAGGGCAGTTATAGTACATAGTAAGTTAGAAAGGTCTCACGTGGCCCCAGCACCTCAGCTACCATGCAAGTGATGTGATGGAATTAGATGCTTGTACAAGTGTGAACTGAGTTGTTATTTCTGTCTGTTTCAGAAAACACCATGGATCTGGTTGAGAAGTTTGTAGCAAGATTCAGTCACAGGCTCATGTCAGCTCTTGACTGAAAATTACTACAAACTAACATAGTCATGAAAGGAGATGTCAGTGAATGACAAGAATTTTATGAAAAATTTCTTTGAAATGGTCCACATATTCCAGGGTTACATGTGTTCAAAACCACCGGATCATGGAGATGGAATTGCTACTTGTATGCCAAGAGCTTTAATGGAAGCCTGCTGAAGTGCTTTGGTTTTTCTTTTTGTTTTGTTTTTTTTTTTTTAATTTTAAAATTTCAGTTGATTTTGTCTAGAGATGTAGAGGCACAGGAAACAGAACTTTTGGTGCTTCCTTCTGAATCTTTGTGTAGAAATATAGATTCAAAGAGGATGAAAACAAAGATTCTGGGTTAATCACTTTAGGAGAGGTTTAAAGATCCAGTCTGCTGATGTCTGATCAGGGGGGGTTGATAAAAGCTGTGAAGATTATGAGGAAAATCTACACCTGTTTATGGAGACTCCTTGTATGGAGTGTTTTCAGGAGGAAAAACAACCCCTGACAGCAGCATGAAGAGGTTTTTTGTATCTTGGAGTAAAGGTGGAAAAAGCCCCAACAAACAAAACTGGAACAGCTAGCAAGAAAAAGACTTCAAAGTGAGAGAGACCAAAAACCATCCCACAGTGTTTCAGGAGGAAATACCAATATCCTCATCCTACATGATATTTAAAACCCAAAAGCTGTTGGAATCCACAGTGGAGAAAGGTTGTGGCTCTGATGCAGAGCTGAATGAATCCCATTTGTTTAACCTGTCTGGAAAAAACAAGCTGCTTATCTGTGTCCCAAGCTGATGGCACAGAGCCAGCAGACCCAGTAGAAAACGTCAGTGACTTTGTGTGATTTGTTCAGTGATATTTTAAAGGAGATCTTACAGGAAGAAATTGTTTCCATAGAAAAGCTCTGTAAATAAATACATGGATCTGCTTCATTTCTGAAGAATGTTTTCAAGACTTACAACTTGGGCATGTGTTGTGGCTCTGACTGATGGAAATTTTATCTACTGTTGGAGTAACGTGGTGCTGGACACAAGGTCATCAGTTTTTGTCATTGTCACTTGTAAACCTCAGCAGCAGATGAGATTCAAATGTGATGTCAGTGAACCTACAGCTATGGTTCCCAATAAACTTATAATTTGAAGGCTATTAGCAGTTTAATGAGAGCAGGAGTGTAGTACAAAATGTAATATTGGAAAACTTTATTAGAGAACCAATTTTGTAATTCATGGTGAGAAATGAATTTGCTTGAGCTGTGATGAACAATTTTTAGCATCTGCCTGAAATTCAAAAGGAAAAGAGGAGTGATACAGCATGTGCAATTAAAGTCATGTCTAGTGTTTAATTAAATTGTTCAGTTATAAGGTGCCACACTTCCTAAAATCTCAGAAATAATTATTGATCCTCAAATATTCTGCCACTTCTGTGTTTGTCATCAGCTGAAACTGGTGAATTATTCATGGGCTTCAATTTAATTCAGTAAATACTCTTTCTGGTGATCAGTATCTGTGTCAAATGTCTAAATGTAAGTTGTTTTATTTCTTACTGTCTCAGTACAAGCCTTGGCTTGCTCACAGGGCATACTAGTCACTCTTTGTCACTCTAGAGTAGGACAAGTCCTGCATATTTTTGCCCAGAGAAAATACACAATAGCTTCTCTGGAAGATGTTGCATGAGCAAAGATGATTTTAGGGTACAGAAATTATGACATAAGTGAGGTTTGTTTTTGTTTTTTTAGTTTGGTAAGCTAAGCAGGAGAAGGGGAAAAAACCTTCACAGTCAAGTTTTCTCGGAAAAGAAAAGCCAACAACTGCTCTAATTTACCACAGTATTTGCATATTTTGCATTATAGTTGGGCAAACAGGAGAGATTTAATCCTGCCTGTAAGCATATCTTCATAAATGCATTATAAAGCCTTCCAGAAAGAATAAAATTGGCTGGAAATATATAGTCCTTTTTAGGCATATTAAATTTATTTTAGTCTGTTCAGTGAATATTTATAATCAGCACACATTTTCACTTCTTGGTAAGAGCATTTTAGCAAACTTTACATTTAAAGAATTTTTTTCCTTTTGTCAATTGGCATTTTTGTGACTGAGCCAACACACAACTATATTTGTGTCTCCCCATGAATAAATAATGAAACAAAAAAGAGCAATTATTTGCTAATGAACTAACTTTATCAATGATTTTCAAACTCGCTTGGAGGGAGCTTCTCTCAGTGTTTGGTGTCAATATTAAGGTATAAATAATAGTTTCTGTGGTGGTTAAGAATGGTTTATTTTAGTACTATGACATTACTCCTTGAATTAAAGTGGCAAAACAACTATGCTGAGACAGAAAAAGGGCCTCTTTCTTTTTCCCCTCTTCACTGTTTCCTCTAGTGCTGCAATACCTCTGTGAATGATGTAACTCCTATAAAACTAAAGTTCCAGGGTAATATTTTTCCTGTTAAGCAAGCCCTTTGATTTTTGGGCAGACAGATGAGGCTTTTGGCACATCCATGCAGCCTGCAGATACTTTACATGGATATTGAGTTTGTGAAATTCCCTCCACCTAGGCACTGAAATGATGTTCTTGTAAGAAACTCCCTCTCTTCTACCTGTGAAGCTTGAATGGGTTCAGATGTAGCTAAGTGCAGAAACTATAAAACTATTCATTTTGAAGCGTAAGAGGAAAACATGAAAGATGTTGCTCTCTCCCCTGAGTGCTCAGAGTCTGTATGGACTCTTACAGTGCTGAAGTATGAGATGAAATGAAGACATGAGCACACAGAGTCAGAATATCCTGAGCTGGAAGAGACCCCAGGGATGATCGGGTTCAGCTCCTGGCCCTGCACTGGCCAACCCCAAGAATCACATAATGTGCCTTAGAGCATTGTGCAAACACTTCTTGAGTTCTGGCAGACTTTGTGCTGTGACCACTTTCCTGGGGAGACCATTCCAATGCTGATCCAAAAAGGAATTAAGATCTGGTCTGAGTTACAGGTTGTTGCTTTATTTCTGCCAGGGAGGTTTATGAGAAGGTATCTTTCTCCTTTGGTTGCAGAGTTGGTTTTCATAGCTGCTGCCCACTGACTTTCTGGATGTTTGTCTGCCTGTTTTGTGCCCAAATCATGTATCTATGGTGAGTCAAAAGGCTGGACAGAAAGAAAAGTGAAGGATCAGTTTAAACACACCACTCTTGAGAAATACCTTATTTTTTGTCCAAATCTGTGAATGTCAATATTGCCCTTTGCACAATGGAGGCACTCTAGCACTGCTGTCACAGACCTCCTGCAGCTGCTGGGATGGGGCATAGATGACTTTCTTCACTGTAATCTCCACAGGAATTTCACTTTTATGCACTTTCCAGATATGCCATGTCTGTGAGAGCTGAGGGGATGAGCAGCTCACATGCTGTTTGTGAGGAAGCCAGGGCAGAAGGTAACAAAGCCAGCTGCTATACCATTAACATGGAGCATAAAATACAGCTCTGGGATACGTGCCTGCCACTTTTGCAATACACTGACGAAGTAAGGTTTCTATTGATTTAACCTCCCTGCTGCTCTAACCTGCAATTGTGATGAAGTTCTTCTGCAATTTCGAATTATGAGTGATAGAGCTTAACTATTGTCAAAACAGAAAAATGTATCTTAACCCCCCCCGCCCCAAAACACATCCAGATGCTTTTTTGCTTTGTTTTATTTCTGCAAATGGGAAGTGTGTTTGTCATGAGAGAGTGTGTCTAGGCCAAGTTACAGCATTTGACTTCAAGCTGTCATTCCAAAAGAGACAGTCATTTGTATGTTTTCTGTAAACAAATAGGCAGAAAACCAAGATTTTTCTAAGAAAGTCATCACAAAGGAGAAATGGCTTAGACATTGCAGTAATCCAGGGTGGTATGTCTGCTCTTCCTGTGGAGAACTTTATAGCTTGTTTACTAAGCTGAAATCTGTCTCTCACTATACCAAATGCTTCCCAAGATGCTGACTTTGTCTAACCGTGTCCCCTTCTTTCTTCACTGTTTATTTCTCTTCCTGCCAGGATTCCAGAGTTGTTTGCATGTTTGCAATATGACTCCTCTTAGTTTATTTCCAGAGGAGTTTTCTAGCTCTGTCTTCTAGGCTAAGTGTTCATTGTCAAAGATGGCAGGCTGTGCAAAATTTCAGTCTCACTTCCATAAAAATAGAGAATATAATTGCACCCAGATACTGGCTCAGTGGAGAGTGATGGTTCAGATATTTAAGGCCCAACAGGTGCCTCAGGGTTGACGGATCAACAGCAGTGATGAGTATTGTGACCAGTGGAGTGGTGAGATAGATATATAAATATGCTCTACCTGAAAACCACAAAATACCATAAATTAGGGTGATGAGATGGAAACAAACCTCTGGAAAGGTGAGCAATGGCATGTGCTGTCTCCCAATACTGTTTTGCAACTTTTTTGTGGTTAGCCTAGAGTGTATATAGAAAAAATGTTATTATGATCTTAAATGTATGGCTAATGAATGGCTTTGTGAGAAAATAGACTCTGAGCAGATCTGTGTTGTTTCTAAATCCATCTGCCTTGTGCTGTTTAAAGCTCTAGAGAGAATGAAGCTACATTGGTTTACAAAGGAACTCCAGATTATTTTAGGAGCTTCAGTCTTATGTCCACTATGATACTCACAAAAATTATTCTTTTATGCCAAGGTCAGTAAGTTCTTGTGATTATTAAACACTAATTTCAGAAATTATTATTTGCACAATGATTAAAGTGAATGTCGCTAATTTATTTAAGAATGGATTCCAGCTGAGGCCTCAGTGTTGCTGGCTCACCTTTGCTTACAAACCTGGAGTGCAGAGTGACTAATTGCTGCTTTCTGGAAACGCAGGCATACTTCAATGTGATGGGTGTTGTGCAGTTGATTAAGGAGTGAAGACTGCTGATGACCCCAGAAACTACTGATAACACACTTGAAAGATAAAAAAAGACTTGTGGTTCCATGTACTAATATATATCCTGTCTTAACACACTTGAAAGATAAAAAAAGACTTGTGGTTCCATGTACTAATATATATCCTGTCTCTTGTGAATGTAGTCAGGATTGCCTGACTTCAGGGGAATCCAGATTTGAGAAGTGCACGACCTTGCTGCTCACAGCAGAACAAGTCAGAATACAAGGGAGCAGCTGAAATAAAATGCACACAACTGTGAACTGCAGACCTGTGAGATCAGTAAGAGGCTTTGTTTCTAAAGCCTGTTCTTAGAGCAAATGTCAGCTATAAAATAAAAAATGGGCTTAAAAAAACCCTCCCCAAGATATTCCAGAAAACTTGTTAATATTAGAAATTAGCAAAAAGTAAAGGGGTATGAAACTATCCAAACCAAAATGACACAAAAGTTCTAAATTCAATTACAGCTTGTCACAATCTCAGGCCTGTCCTGCCAAGGTAGCAAGGCCAAGTCATGTGGCAGCTGCTGAGCCCACAGCTGGCTTCTGCTCTCCAGCTGCTGGTTCTCCTCTACACCTTTTTGACTTTTCAGTGAGACACCTCAAATCTTCTGGCCCTGGAATTCAAAAAGTTCTATTTCTACTTTAGCTCCATGATGGCTTCAGCTCGCCACTCTTCTCTGTGTGTCTGGGCTTGGAAGCCAACTGCTGCCACTCCCTCTCCACACCTCAGCCTCCCTGAGTACCCAGGGATGGGCATGGGAATAATAAAGTTATTAATTTTAATTTTAATTTTAATTTTTAGTTTTAGTTTTAGTTTTAGTTTTAGTTTTAGTTTTAGTTTTAGTTTTAGTTTTAGTTTTACTACTTGAAGCTCCTCTCCAAGTCTAGTGTATGAGGAAATGATGGGACACTGCCCATGACCTGACCCTGGGCATGGCAGCAGAGCTGATGAAAGCTCCAGCAGTCCATGCTGTTTTATAAAGGACAGAATCTTCTTCCTTTCCTGAGAAAATGGATGTCCTGCATGCAGTGCCCTGTTCTCTCAGTTTTCTTGCCAGCATGGCACAGTGAGTGCTGGGGCAGGGATGTAAGCAGTTCTCAGTCCTTAGCATTAGTCTTAAAAAGCAGTGGTGCCAACCACTTTTTAATTTTTTTTCCTTGCGATTCCTTTTACTGATTACTGCTGAGTATTAGTGGTAGTGTTTTTTTTCTTTTCCTCCTAAAATATCAAATCAAAGCAAAACCAAAATACTTTTCAGTGGGAAAACTGTAAGACTGAAAGCAGAAAATATTTGAATTTCCCCCCATGTAAAATTGAAGAATAAAATCTATTTCATGTTGAATTTAATAGAATTAAGATATTTTGCTGCAGTTGGCCCCATCAGGATGTGGCAGGTCAGTTCAAAGCACATTTGCATCTGCTCAGCTCCCATGGTCCCACGTAGGAGTTGAGGTTTTGCATCTAATTTTACTGTTCTTTCCCCAGGTCCTTTCCTTAGCTGGATTATATCTCCTGTGAGATATAATCTCAATATATAGCTTGAAGAACATTTGCCAGCTGTGACTTTGTGGGAATCCCATGATTATTGTAAAAGGTGGGCGTTGGAGATAGGCAGGGCACTCTCTTCTCAGGATTAATCCTGAGGCTCTGATATTGCAACTCCCAGAAGGCACTTAGGTGGATGTGGCTCCAGATAAACCCTTCCCCCCTCCCCCAAAATAGAAACATTTGATTTATTTTGGGAGTGCAAGGGTGTATTATTTTCACTCTGTAAACTCACATTTTGGGGTTTTTGTTCCACTTTGTCCCAAAATAAAATAAAGTAATAAAAAATTTTAATATGTTACCCGCTAGTAATCCTAGTTAATATGTAAAAATCTGAGATTATTGCTTCGGGTCACAAGCTTGATTTTAATTAGCATTCCACTTATTAAAATATTTTTCCTAAGGTATATCTTTCCATGTAGAGATATTGTAAAGAATGAGGAAGAGAATTCTCAAAGCACTGATTAGCAGGTAATGTCAAATCATAATTCTGGCACAACTTACTAAAACTGGAATCAAGGGTCTATTTAGATTTTTCCCTATGCATTTTTCCCATTTATTTCCTGGTGGTAAAGCTTGGCATGTATAGTTGCAGCTTGGGAGCAATGATTTTGCTTTTTTCCAGGATATTGTTTGGATTTTTTTGTGATCCTTTACAGCTATGTGACTAAGCAGCATGACTACTGCTGCCTTTGGGCTTTTATAAGCTTTCTGGCAGTTCTATGGCAAAACATTTGTGGGTAAGTAATATTTTTTTTAAAAAAAATCAGATTATAAGATAGTGATGTTACAAAGTTGGTAAAGCCCGAGCTGCCGGTTCCACACCACACTGCTGTATCTGGCTCCCACAAACTGCCCTCTCTCAGGCTGCCTGACATGAAGCAGACTCCAGGCAGCTGCATCTCACCTTTGTGGCTGCAATCCAGAGGTGCAGGTCCTCTGTTTAGGACTTTCACCTGTGACTGAGATGGTGCCTTCCACAGCTGTGGTAGCCTTACTGTCTCTAGATGCTCCAGCAGAGAAAGCACATTAGCTAGATGGGAATTTGAGTTGCAGCTAAGACACTGATAAATATTGAAACAGGTCATCTAGAAGCTTTACAAAGGCTCTGATAGCAGTCTTTCTGTACAGCATAAGAAATAACCTGTCTATATTTGGTTGCCCAGTTTAGTGGTCTCTGTATTTACTCCCAGAAGCACATGAGCAATATGCTGGAGATAGTTGATCAGGCAGGACTGCAGGGCAGGACTGGGCTGAGATGGTCAATCTACATTCTGGTGTGCTGTGGTGTGTGGACTTCAGGCTGGTTGCAGCCTTAAGAGGTCTTCATCCATTATGCAGTACAGATGCTCTTGCAGAGATCAGAGGAATAATCTGTGTAAATTTTCCTGCCTCAGGTTTTGGTGTTTTTTGTTTTTCAGTGTGTTGGGGTTTGTGTCAGTCTCTGCAACAGTCTGGTTTTGACAAGGTTTCTTTAAGTTTTGGAATTCAGTCCCTGAACTGTGAATCTAAATCAACTGGCAGGCTTCCCTGTTACACAAGCCTTTTTCCTTTCTTGACTTATGTGATGAGGATGATAAGCCACAGAAGATTCCCAGCAGACCTGCATTGTTGCCTAACAATGAAGGGCAGTCCAGCATCCCGGTGCACTGGATGGCAACTGCCTTATTTCCCTGTAAGCTTTCCAACTCAGCTCACCATCAGCAGCAGCTAACACACCTCCTTTGTTAGCCTTGCCTCAGATGCTGGAGGCTTGCTAGTCATCTCCTGGGGGGTTTATCTCAATATGGAAGCACAAAATGTATTTGAAATGGAAAAAGAAGTTTCCAAAGCAGTTGGTAGTCTAACACAAGCGAGGGGATAAGGAGAGACAATCCCTGTGAACAGCCATAAGGCTTAGACATACAGACAGACATAGGCAGATTTACCACATTGGCACTAATGCTTTCAATCTTTTTACAAAAAGAAAATATTGCCAAGATGCTAATATATACACATGGTAGCAATATGTTCATGAGGAATTGTAGTTAAGTTAATTGCTGGAGCTAGGCTGTATGGACTGTGTGTTACACAGATGGACTGAACGACACACAGGCACTTTTTAAGCATGCAGATTCCTACTGAAGTGGCACAGCTTAATGACTCACTTGGAATTAAGCTGCTACAACCTATTGTCCCAATAATCCAGGATTTAAGCATGCTGTAATTGTATGTACCATGCATGAAAGAGCAATTTGTAGCTGTGGAAAGTTTAACACTGCTCCTAGCTACTTGGCTTTCTGTTTTCTTTGCACTCAAGAGCCAAAGTTTGAGTCTCAGCTATGTTTGTGGCACACAAAGGCTGATTCCTTTCCTTACTCTTACTATTGCAAACTAGAAGTAGCTCAGCTGAAGAATAGGAAAGGGGAGCCAGCTTGGGTCTCTTCAGCATCAAGATACTGCAAGTCAGCGGGGTCTGCTCTGTGTCTTGCACTGCAGGTTGCCACACATGAGCCTTTGCTTGTTTTTATTCTGTCATAGAATGATTTGGGATAATAGGCAGACCCCATCTGTTCCCATTTTAGGATGCTTTGCTTTCTTTTTCAAAATCTGCCCATAAATAAACACACAGAGAAAAATACTGGGGTGTGAAGCACACACCATGAGATTAGCACAGAAGTCCTGCTTCATGTCTACCAGCACTGACCTGCTCAGCTATTGCAGCATACTTCATACCTGACACCCAACATCACCTATGCAGCTCATCCAGGCCTAAATTTGAGTTTTACAGGAACATGCTGAGTGAATGGAAAATTAATCTTCTCCAGTAACTGCTCACTTCCTCTCAGGTTATGTCAGGGCATCTCTGTTGCTGCACTCTTTTGCTGTGCCAGGCTCATACTGAGATCTCTGTGGGTTGTGCATGGCTTACAGGTGATGTGTGTGATGAGAGGTTGTGTTGTGTATCTTCTGGCACGCACACAGCAGCTGGGAAAGTAGAGTTGCTTTCACAGTGCTGAAAGGAACATTGCTTCATCCTCGTTTTTGTCTGTGCTAGAGAGGGGAAGGGACTTTCTAAGGGGACAGTCTGCTGTGGTGCAGCTGTCATTGAGAAAGGTTTCAGCAAGGCAGGGGAACAAGGCACAGCTCAGGGGGATGTATTTACAGCTGCCTTCATGCCTGTAGCATAACCTTTACTCCACCATGAATTCTGCCCTGTGGCATTTCAGGGTTCTCCTTATCCTGAAGTGAAACTGATTATTCCACAGAAGCTGTCTGACACTGCTGCTGTGCAGCCAGACTTCTTGTATCAGATTAACATTCCCTGTAAGCACCCTGGAATGGAAGGATGTGAACCCAGCCCGGTGTGAGTGATTGTACATTGGTATTACCTAATTCTTACAGTATTAAGGTAATTAGGAAACATGAGACTTCACAAAAATAGACAGCTCGTTGTACTGAGAGTATCAAAGGCGTTTGTACTCCCATGCCAATTTGAACAGTGCTCTTGGCTACTCCATTACAGTAATCAGCTTAGCTAAATTTGTTTTGCATGTCCGATGTAAATGAATGACTGGTTCCTATTCTTTTAGGTTGAAATCCCCTGCATCTGCATAATTAGGGAAGTTAGCAGTCTGACTCCAGAAGTTGTGAGGTAGAGGGGGAGCAAGGATTTGAAATCTGCAGAGTGTGGGGCTGCCAGGGAGCACTCCAGTGTCACTTTGGGATAGTGCAGGAGATGCATGTCTATCACATCCAGGTCTGAAGATTTGCCCAAATGTGGATTATGGCCTCATTAAACCTTTGAAATGGTTCCTTTCTGTTCTGGGTAAACACTGGAGATATAATAGTTGTATATTATGGTGCCGATCATTCCTCTCCCCTTTCTCTGTGTTCCAGGATGGGTCTTACAGTGTATAGGACTTCTGCTGTCATCACTTCTGGGTCTTTTCCAAATGTGGTAAAATGAAGAAACAATGGAAAAGTGAAGTCTCTGGTTAGAAACCCACTTCATCTGGGTTGAGACAGTTCACACAAGATGGAATTGTACGCAGGCCTTTTTTTCAGATGCTTTTCTAGTTGATCCAATTTATAATCTGTCCCTGCAAACATGCCATTTCTAATGGGTTCCATATGCCTCTAAGCTTTCCTGTTATTTCCTACTTCAAGGATTGCTCTGTTCAGCAAGAAGTCTGCCACTCTGCATCTTGTCTAAGAGTGGGTTTTTTTTAAACCCAAACAAGAACTGGAAATGGGCCTACGGTTGGATGCCATGCTTACAGACATTCTTCACAGCTACCCTTGACCTTTGTTCTGATGCTGCTGGTGGCAACACAGAGTCTGTTTAAAACACATATGCTAATGCAAACAGGGGAGTTTGAGGTGTTTTGGCAGTCAAAAGTAGCCACAGCAAAAGAGACAGTATGAGAAGTTCAAGGTGCCTACTTGCTGGTACTACTATACTGCTTAAAATTTTCCTCATCTATAATTAATTTTTTTTCTTACACAGAGTCTCTAAACTGCTGTTATACTGAATTATTTCACTCCAGTTCCAGAGAATGGTTCTGTAAATACTCCTCTCAGCCACTTTTTATGGTTTATGTGCATGGAAAGGCTTTGAAAGCTCATTGCTACTTTACTGCCCACACATTTCCCCATCTATTCCCTATTTTGCTGCTGCCTCCTCCTCCCTATATTAATCCTCCATTAGCATCATAAGGCACTGATGAAGCATGCCAAGGTCACTCCTGTGCCAGTAAGCTTTTGCATTTATGGATAGCCACATTTTAATGTTAACTTAGATGCCAGTTTTTGTTTTCCTTAAGAGGTGATTGCCGTGAAAAAATCAAATAATTGCCTGCTGAGTTTCTGGAATCCCTACCAATTGCTACTGAAATGAGAGAATTCTGTAAAGCCGAACACCCTGGCCAAGACTAAAGTCCTCTCCCTCCTGTGCCATTTTCAGTGTCTAACCAAAAATGTTTCTCTAGCTACCAAGCTGCTTAATTCCTAATTAATGCAACTACAGTTTTAGGTAGCTTGATAAGATGGAAGAAGTGAGGAGCTGAACTGCCTCCAGTAATGTCTTTCCATCTTATGTGATCTGTCTTAATTCTTTCACCTGATACTGTCTGAAAGAAACATCTCTACTTAAGGCACCTACATAGTCTTATGATGGGAAAAAAATCCATATGTTGACATATGAATTACTATTTTAAATTTGTATTAAATGAGCTGTTACAGCTTTTAAAGTGCTATGCTAGGCATTTTACAAATTGCAAAAGGGAGTCCCTGCCAACATGGAGTTTATGACCCAGACAGACAAGAAACACAGGAGAAGGTAAATGTCACCTTTACTTTTTGTCTGTGGAAACTGAAACCCTGAGAGAAAGTTTTTCAAGGTCAGACATAACCTCAGTGAGAGCTGCATGGGTTGAATCCCTATTTCCCAAGTACTGGCACAATACCTAATTCATTAGACAAGCAACTTTCTTAAAACACTTTGAGTTGCTTAAATTCCCCACAGAAAGTAGAAGTTTGAAGAAGAGCTGACTTTTTTTTTTTGAGTGACTTGCAAACTAAGAGCAAGAGACCTATTAAAGAGCTGTTAAGAAAATTAAGTTAGTATCCTGAGGAGGATAGTTTTTAGTCAACATAGAGCAATCTTGATTGGTTTCAGTGGGCCCAATTCTTTACTATATTTGCATTTTGTACATTCTGAGATAACTAGGTTGTACAAGATTATTGCTGTCTAGAGCTGGGTAGACTTGCTCTCCATGAAATTCCAATGTCTAGCAGCTGGGACATTAATAAAAAATGGAAGAAATACAATTTTGCCCTTTCGAAAAGAGAATCCTTTCTCCTGCAAGCACAAGAATATTAGCATACGATGTGATTTCATTTGGCTGAAATATGACAAAGGAGAATCTAAGCTTCCATGAGCTACCTGCCAAAGTACTTGTTCCCAGGCACATAGAATATGAGCCTGTCACTTTTCTTTGACTGACTTGTACTCAAAGGGAACAGTAAAAGAGCTTAATTCTATATTTTGCTGCATTAACAGCAGTTAGCTTGTTCAGACCACAGAATTATCCAGCTGCTGTGAATCAGGTGGGAGGGGAACAATTCTTGTAAGAGGCCTCCAGAGATTCATATTGATAAATTCCCTCTAAAAGATACTTTATATCAACAAGAATAGGTCAGGATTAACAAATGACAAATTAGCGCTGGAATATAATGTGTTAAATCTTATGTAGCCATCACTGACTAATGAGGACTGACCTTTGCAGCAATATATACAGTCAGTTTATTAAAGCAGGGACAGAGCAATCTCTAGGCCTTTGGTCAATCTAGGTTGCTTGGGGCTGAGGAATTTCCATTTAAAATATCTCTTCAGGTGATAAAGACTGATTCAATAGAGATCGGCTAATAAAGAAAGTGCTGGAAGCTACTATTAAATTCTAGCTTCTGTCAGCTTAACAGTGAAAACTTTTAATGAGGAAACCATTAAAGTTGACCTAATGAATCAGAAATGCTTTTCCTTGCTGGCTAATTATAGAGTGCCTAGAATATCTTTTGACATACGTAATTTAGAAAATACAGATCTATTGAGTCCCCCTGCTCTCAAAGAAAACCTGTTGCGTAGCAAAAACCTGGAAAACGCTCATCTGGGAGGGGGCAGATTTGACCTGGATTCACTGAGGAAATCTCTGGGGTCAGATGGGCTGGATGCAGAGGACATTATATTAAATTAGTGGTTGATATGTAAAAATATTGCTTTTTATAAGCAATGTGGTTGTGGAGGAACAGAGTAGGACACATGATGGATAAAAATTATTACTGCATCCATCTGGTCTGTAAAAGAGCATTATGATAATGTCCTAGTCAGTAAAGTAGAAAATATAAAAAGTTATTGGGTTTACAAGCACAGTGTGATGTAAAACATCAAATGATGTCCATGGAGCTGATGTTTGCCGTTGGCTTAAAGGTTTTCTTCTACTAGCAATATATTCTGGTAGCAGCATATCTTTTTTTGTGCCCTAGGGAAAATTCATCAGTATTAGAGTAACATTCAGAAGTCCAAGCCTAGATGAGACTGGGCACTTAAGAACCGAGCTAAGAAAAAATTTCCACTAGTGTTGCTATTTCTCAGATTCCTTTCCACAAAATCTTAACATGTAAATAGGGAGGATAGTTAAAATAAAGGCTTAATTTTTGTTTTGCAGACATGAAGCACAGAGAAATCAAATCATTTATCAAAAGTTGCAGTGGAAATTTGCATTGAGCTAGAAACAGAACTCAGATTTTAAAGTCTTAATTTGGAAATTGAACTGCTGTCCCTGCCTGCATGTGGTGGGTGATTTATGATTTTTGCAATCCATTTTCATTTTCATATGTAACTTTCTGCATTCCTAGGTCCAGTCTGGGTATTTCTCTCCAGTTCCTACTTTACAGAGCTCTGACATAGATAAAACATTTCTTTCTGGGATATTCAAGGTCTCAAAGAACCTTGAATAGACAAATGTAAAATGTGGTTCATGGTAAAAATCACAACCCGGTTTACGGAAGTTGGCAGTTTGAGAGAAAACCCAGATGTGCAACATACTGTAAATAAAGATCTCTGTGTCTGTGACTCTCATAATCCAATTTCTTCCCTCTGTGATTAAGAAGCAAAACCTTAGGTTGAAAAGTGAAAGGTGCACAAACTGGGGATACAAACTAAGTGAGATGAGGTGGAAAGGGCACTGCAATTTTAAACTGTAGCTAAGTACATGAACAGTTTGGAACAAAAGCTTCCTGTTTCCAATGCATTGACATATTTGTATTTGAAGAGTTTGAAGCCTTTATTTAAAACAATAAAATATAAAGTAACTTCTTGCTTGATTTCTCCTATCCAGTTAAACTGAGCAAGGCTGCCATATGAGTTCCTGAGGTGGTGACTGTGCTGGGGTGAGGCTCAAGACTGGTGAGTTCTTTAGAGTAGCTACATCTTCAGCAGGAGTGGTATTATACCATGCACTAACTGTTGGCTGTACCACATTCCCTGGGGGCCTGCTGGTTTCCAGGCAGTGAGCATTTGTGCATCTTTTGCCAGGCCTTGGTTGTCTTTGCAGGGCTGGCATTTCTAAGCCAGATCCTCCTTCATAAGCCCAGCCTGCAAACGCTTGGACTTGTTGCTGTTGATGCTACACTGCCCCTAGGGAGATGATGCACCTCATTAAGACCAGACCTTTTTTAAAGATATGCACAAAGCCAGCAGCACTGCAGTTTCTCCCCTGCTGTGGCAGATGCTCAGACCCCAGCAGCTCCAGCTGACGACATTTCTCGATATCTGTGGCTACCAGACTAGGGTGACAGGCTGCCCTTCTGTGCTGGGCACACATGGAATATGGCCCAGGCTGCCAGGAGGGGTGGGAAGTGGAGCTGACTGTCTGCATTGCTTCCTGTATGTGAGACTTGAGAGGCCAGGCTCCATGTCAGCCTCCTGGAGACCCCTTGGCCAACACAGTCCAAGGGAGCACAATGGAGGGTGAAGAGGTTATGTCTTTATATTAAAGTAGGAGCCAGTGTCAAATGAATAAGGTGGCCATCATAAGTCTTTTACTCTTTTACTTTTTCCAGTGCAGTGCTAAAGATCCATCTGTCCTTAATTTCTTAACATTTTCTTCGTGTTTGCAAGTGCCACGTATCCTATACAAATAAATTTCCTAAGTCCACTTTAGAATTTCAATGATTCAAACTTGGGATGTTCTTCTTTTGTTCTCTGCATTTTGAATGTTGAGGATTATGTGTGCCCTGAGTTTCTTTGTTAAGAATTTCTTTTCTAATTGCATAACTCTGTATTATTAGCTCTAAATGTCACGAGTATTCACAGTAGTTTCCCAGAATTTTTCATGCGGGGTTACACTCTGAGGCTTCTGCAGTGCACTGTCTTAGAAGCAACTTCTCTCTAGTGTTTCTGTGTGTTAGAATTTCAAGTGAATACATAATGGCACGTAGAACTATTAAGAAGATTTATGGTTCTGTGTATTTAACATCCCAGAATTTTGCACTGGGCCTTCTGGTACTGTTTATTTACTTAGGGCTGGTTTTAGGCTGTAGGCATTAATAATTTTATGACTGAATGTTCCTAACAGATGGCTTTATGGGCTGTAACAGCCACCAAAGAGCAGTGCCAGGGAGCAAAATGAAACCATATATAATACAAACAGTTGTGTGCAGGCTTGCTGTAGGTCACAGAAATACCTCATTTATTCAATATCCTTCTGTAAAGGAGGGTTAGAAACACCAGCTAAGAATAGGGCCAAAGGGACTCCCTCTGGATAATATTAGTGGTACATTATTGTGACTTGGAGAAGTGTGTAATTGGTACCAGTCTTTCCTCCCCTCCTCCCTTTTTGAGTGTCTCACCAGGAAGGCCCAGATCCATGGTTTGTTACAAGTTCCTGTGTGTGTGGGGACAGTGTATGGTTTGTCACCCCTGAAAACAGAGCTGCCTGTTGACTTTCTGGGGCCTGTGCAAAGAGGAAGGGAGGGTGTGCCATGGAGAGAGGTCTGACCTATTTGTTGTGGAGTCACTGGGGACACTGGTACCAGCCTGTTCCTCTGAGCCCTGCACATCTGCAGGCCCTGCACTGGTGCCTGGGAGGTAGTTATTTCTCATATCTGTTCCTTGTTAATACTCTTCTGGATGCAGGGAAGGAATCCAAGTCTGTAGGCCAGTGAAGGCTGAGTGAGACACAGATTCACCATCCCCTTTAGATAATTATTTAAAAAGAAATCTCATGCGTGTTGACATGAAAGAAGTTTATGTATATCAGTATGAAAGAGGCACATTATAGACTTGTAATCTAGAAGCCCTTTTGGGTGCATGCCCAACTTTTCTGGTGGAACTCAAAGATTCTGTGACTCATTGGCAGCCTCTGATACTCCACATCAGGGACTTATCATTGATCCCACAGAAGTAGTGCCAAGGCTTACCTTATCTTGACGAGACTGCATTACATTCGGCTGCATCTCAATAACTTACAGAAATTACTGTAGCTCTTGCATAAATGGAGATGTAACAACTTGTAGCATGATTAGGGGATCTCAGACTATAGCCCACTCTTTTAATTACTGCAGAGACCACAGGAGGAAGAAAAAAGAAACCACTGGGCCTCCTAGATAACTTTACTGGCTTAGTAATCTTGGAAGGAATTTATTATCTGTTTGTGTTTCTCAAAATACCACAGGCAATACCACAGAGAGGAAGAGAAGGAAAGCAGAGAAAGAAAGTGTTATGTGATTCATTAAGGTTTTACTTTGCTGAGCTGGTCTGTAAGCAATACAATGAGGATGAGCCACTATAAAGATGCAGCAGCATCTTCATGACTTGTTGCATGATTAAGAAAAAAAATGAAGGCCGATTATGCCAATATTTTAGTGAAAAGGAATTCTTCTAGTAAAACTGGTGGTAACCTTTACAGTTTTCCAATTGTATAACGTTTGAGAAAAAAAAAAAAAAGGTTATTTTTTAATCATTTGGGAACACCTTGGTCCAAAGGAGTGTCAACTCAACTGAGTAGTTCTTATGGAGCACCTGTGTAAATTGACTATGAGTGAGTAAATTCACTCACCTTCTTTCATATATGTGGCATGAGAGAGATAGAGAAGCCTGACAGTGTAGTTCAAAATGCTATATGTTTGTATTAACTTGACTTTTTCTTATACTGTATGAGCAAATATTTGAGGAATAAAGGGAAAAATTCTTTCTTTCTTTTTTTTTCTTTTAAGGGTAGTAAAATAAATCTGAGCGCTGAGATTAAGCCTTAGTAGTACATGTCACCATGTATAGGAATGTACAAGTAAGAAAAACCTTAATAATCTGACATCAATATAGAGGCTAAATTTAACTTTTCATATTTCACTGTAAACCATACTGTCACTGGGACCCAGTAGTTCTTCCTTTATCTGGTGTCTTGACCTCTTCTGAACCATTATACCTTTCCTCTGCAGTAGCATGGTTTAAAAATGCCAGTCATTATGAATTAGGTTCAAAAATATTCCTGGATGGCAGGTCTTCAGTGCTACTTCTGAAATGTTAAGTGATGGTTACATCAGAAAGCTGGAGACTGATTTCCATGCAGATGTCAGCAGGAGCCCAGCCACAACCTTTTGGTAGGATTTGAAAGGCTGGTACACTTTACATCATATGCTTTTATGCTTGCTCAGGGCCAGAAGGATTGTTAGCAGTTCTGTTTAGTCTATGCAAGCCACACTCTGCCCAGATGTGGTCCTAGAGAAACAAATCCTCAAAATACTTGTTTGGAGCTCCTGAATGCAGCAAATGTAAGGAGATTCTGGTGATGATGAATAGGCATGTGCAAGCTTGCAATGTGTAGAGCCATTCTGTGATGGGGAAAATCTGGATTTGGGAGTGTTATTGGTCCCTTAGGCTGGCAAGGGAAGCCTATTAGTGACAAACCTATGGAGCATTATCTCCTAAAATCTGTCCTCTGAGTGTTCTGTAACCCTGATGTGATCTTTGTGCAAAGAGGGATCCTGCACAGGCTGTTACCAGGTGATTCACCCTAAGAAGCAGACAATCCTCTGCCATTCCCCTAATGTCAAATGAGCTGATGGGACGACAACAGGCTCAGGTCTGCTTTCTTACCAGGAACCCCCCAGTACTCTGGGGTGTCTTAAAGATCCAGCTATTCCTTGAGAGGCTTCAGCATGTCCTGAAAGCAAAGAACGGAAGTAGCAAGCTCTTAGTTTTAGGTTTGAAGTTTTCAGTGCTCTTCAGGGAAAACATTTAGCATTTATAAATTAGGTACCTGCTAATTCATAGAAGCTAATTTATAGTTGAACACTACTTGCTTTTGAATCCTCTCTGTTTTTTCTCTTGATAGCAAGTGATAAGAGAGTTGCTGAAGAAAGAACATTAGCAATCTTGATGTGTCAGCTTTTGTAGATGTTTTTATCAAATACTGCTGTGATCATTTGGGATTAAAGCTAATAGGACTGCTTTCTCTGGGGGTCATTTCCACACTGCCTAATAGATTCTGCAGATTTGAATGGACTCTGTCTGAATCTCGGTGCTGTTTATCCTCCTTCCCTCCTGCCCTGTCTCTAATTCACAGCTAGCAAGGGCCTTTTCTTGCAGTTATTTGTGGTAGGTAACTTACAGCGTGCTGTGGGTGTTGGATTATTGGATTATAAGGTTCTGTTTGTCTTCTCCCTAGGCTGGCTACCTAGAAACCCTTTTTATCTTTTTTCAACCTGCTGCTGTGTGGTCCTTTTGAATAACTTTATGTATGAATTAAAAAGAAGGAGGGAGGGAAAGGGGGCTGTTTACAAGAAGGAACCGTTTTGCTGACATTTGCAGGTTAACTGTAAACATGAATAGTGCTGCTATGTGAACACCTTTCTAGTACAAACAGCTCAACTTGCTTTCTGACAGTTAGCATGAATATAAAATATTCATATCCTATTCAAGTATGCAATGATGAGCTCAAAGAACATCACTCTTTCACAAGCTTGTCAGTGTATGATTCATACTCTGTACAGTTGGTATCTTTACACAGTTTTTAATGTGCACATTATATACTCAGAAATATGTCTTATTTGCACCTAATTTTTGTGAGACTTGCACCTAAAATGGTGCTGATCCTCATTTTTTTTCCTGTGCAGGAGAATTACAAAGTCTAACCCTTTCCTTTGAGATCCTTGTATCTTGATTCAGATTAAGCATTGTTTATGTTGCTTCTTGCTAAGGTGTTTTTGAGTGACACTAATGCAAACTCATAATGAGGTGACATAGGTGTTATTAGTATTCTTTATCGTTGTTTCCATGTTCAAAAAAATTACCTGGATTTTCTAATGGGCAAATCAGTTCAGAGCCTGAGCTAGTGTAAGGCTGCAGAGTCCAGTGAGTAGGTATTTCCCTAAAAATTTTTGTTTGGCCACCTGGGGAAAGTAAACCAATATTTATTCAGTTTAACTGTGGAAACAAGATGTAGGAAGTCACCCTGTTAATATAAATACATGTTCCCCAATTCTCTCATAAATGTTTGAACCTGTTGTATTATTTCAACAAAATAGAAGATAATAGGAAGCTGCTAAGTACTGGATTCTCATGAAAATCAAGTACAATTTTTGACCTCCAAAATCATTAGTTCATCCTGCATCAACTAAGAGATGGTGAATAATTTGCTTGGTCCACTCCCTAATTGCTGGTTTCCAGCTGAGCACTTGGGAGGCACACAGTGCTCAGACTCCTGGTCAGAGACTGTGTGTGTAGCTTGGGGCAGACTGCAGCTCAAGCCACCTCTTGGCCTGGAGGGAATTTAAATAAAAATAAGATTCTGGTGGTGAAATGGCATTCATGGGGATCTCATTTTGTTACTTTAGTTAAATTAATTTTAAAAATCCCAAATAAATCAGTCAGTCATGAGGAACAAATGAATTGAAAATAAAGCATTATTCATTCCATTACTCATGGGACTGTTGTCACTCTTTTGCCTTTTCTGCATCCTGACTTTATCTTGCAATGATTTTTTCCTTTTTGGTCTGGAATCAGTGTAATCCTTAGCAGCCTGATCCAGGTTAAATCAAATGCAGACCACACACTGATTTCTAAAATGCTGTGATTCCATCACCTGTCTTTCAGCATGTTTGCACAAGGCTTCACTCAATGGGTCTCTGATTTTTGACTCAGGCTTGTGCATACATGATTAATACACATTGCTGTGCATTATTTTTCACTACTGTCACGTGGAAAAGAATTTAAAAGGGGAGGATTTAAAGTTAGCTGTTCTGACTAAATATAATTACAAGGAACAGCTTCACTTTTGGGTATGATCAGCGCCCTCATGTTCTGGGGGTGTAAGAGCTATAAAAACCACAATAATACTCAGGGGTTGGAGCGCTGATTTTTTGCTGAGCTGAGATTCCTTCAAGATGGGAGTCAAATTCCATTCATAATTTTTTTTTTCCCCAATACATACAATCTTCAAGCCCCACTAGATTTGCATAATAAGCAGACAGAAATCAATATGATTTTCACTACTTTTGAAGATGTATTTTTATTCATATTCATTCTTTAATAATAATTTTTTTTTCATTGGGAAATCCTTTTAACAGTTCAGATCCAACAACAAACGATAGTTATTAATGATCTTTCACAAATAAACTGGAATAGGATGTTACCATGATAAAGAAATTGTAACGTGCAACTCTGTAATTTAAACTAATCTTTTGTAGTATCTCAGATAGAGCTTCTGTGCAAGTTTATTGAAAAATAATAATTACTACAAAAGACAAATCGAGTTATTTGTTTTGGCTGTTAGATTGAAACACTACATGATAAACTTGATGTCAAAGCAACCTAGGGTTCAAAAGAACCCTAATACATCAAATGGTCTGAAATTGGGTTAATGTCACATACCACAACTAGATTCCTTAACACTAGAAAAGTGTAAAGTCTGTCTTCAAGGCACCTGGGTAATAAGAAAGGAAGCTCTCTACATTTATAGAACAAGACTTGGTAACTTCTAACTCACAGAGAACAGTAAGTGTAGGTAAAGGAGGCACCTATGCAGTGGAAATGTAAAGAGAGGAAAGATTTAGAGATGGTCCTGGAATTAAATGTTTACTTGACATCATTATTTCAGGCAGGATGACAGTGCTGACCATGGACTCGGAGGCAAGGGTTGCAGAAGTTGAAATGGTTTGTGTGTTGAAGGCAGTTGCAGGTGCTCCATATGCTCAAGTCTGAGGACTCAAATAATCTCCACCTTGGCCTTTGAAAGAGATTGCTTCATAAATTTGAGATTTTGACAGCAAATATTTCTGTTGAAGATATCTAACAGTGAAAAGATAAATACCAAGCCTGATACATAACCTGAAGAAATGGTGACAGGTTATACCATACTATAGAATGAAGGCAAAAATATTTGAATATCTGAAGATAAGTAGGAAATTGAATAAAATCGATCATTGGTTTATCAAAGATAGATTTTTACCAGACTAAAATAATGGTGTTTCTTGCCTAAACAGTCAGTTTCTGGATAAAAATAATGCAATATTTTTTTCCGTGACATTCGGTACAATGCCATTTGGGTACAGGTTGGGCTAAATGATTTTGAGACTAAAAACAGGGGCAAAGAAGATAAACTCAATCTGGACCAGCTGTTGGGAAGGGCCCCTGGGTTGTCCAAAGGGGGAAGAAACATTTATTTTACTGAATGAGCATTGTTTACCCTGCCAGCCGGAGTCTGGGTTAGTAGATCTGTGCTACCTATTATAACATCAGGACACAGCACCAGGAAGGAAGAACAATTTTTGAGTGGAAGTGGTCTCTAACAACCAAAATAGTGTGCTTCTGGATCAATCTGCTGAACAA
Source organism: Acridotheres tristis (assembly GCA_037013685.1). Lineage (NCBI taxonomy): Eukaryota > Metazoa > Chordata > Aves > Passeriformes > Sturnidae > Acridotheres > Acridotheres tristis. Next base: position 9,204,969 of record CM072892.1, on the reverse strand, counting down.
AGTATCAAGGAGAAGGAAAGCCTTTTATCCTTTTATGATGGAGAGGAATGAGATTATTTCCATGTTTATAAGCCATTTTCCCTTAGTGAAGTTGTACTCTCCTGCTTGCAGCCTAGAAGAGGCTGAGGGTATGTTCCAGGACTCTTGCTCAGTAATGTCAGAAGATTCATAAGGCATTTCTTTTGGGCTGTGGGAGAACTTGCTTCATCAGGATAGTTTCTTGAGTCTAGACTGGCTCCTAGTGCAAAGAGAAATGGAAAAATCTTTCAAAAGAATAACAAGCATGAGGTTTTTTGATGACCTGATTTGCCATTTTGGGCCTGGGCAGGCAGTTCTACATATCTTTTTCTCTCATGACACGTGATATTTTTAAAATAATAAATTAAAAACAGTTTAAATATTGTTTCTCATTACATGAAGCCACATTTGCAAATACTTTGGTGTTGAATGATATTTTGTAAATTTATTCTTTTGCTGATACTTCAATTGACTGGTTTTATGAGAATTTTATTTAATATTAAGAACTGTCTATTCCAGTGAAATTTCACTTTTTTTTTTTGTGAAGGAAATTCAGCTCAGGCTAGTCAAGCCACCTCAAATGAAATATATGTTGCAGTTGATAGCAACTGAATCACCCTTCTTTGCTCACCTGGACCATTTAAGTAGACTTGAGAGATGGTAGAACCTTCAGTGTTATCTTCATGTCACCTAAAAGCAAATGCTGCATGTCACTAAAGCAAAGCTGAGTAGCTGTTATACAATACACATCTCTGTCCAGGATGGAAGGATCTATGACAGGTGTGACATATTCTGCACATGAGCCTGTTTACCAGTGATTAAAATATGAGACTATATATTTTATTGATGTTATACTTGATCTGATTTACTCTATTTAATTTACTTCAAAAGGAGGAAATCTTATTTTTCCTCATAGTCTATGATCTATCTCTACAAACGAGATCCTTGACATACACTGAAATTTGTGGCATCCTCTCAATCAGATGGGAATGTTAGAATGATGATAAATCTGTGAAGCATTACTATAATTTTGATTTCTGGCTTATTTTACCTGTGAAAGCAAGTAGCAGAGTAGAAAAATGAACAGAGACTCCTAAACGAGATAAAAATCTGATTACAAGTGATTTCCTTTATTTTATTTTCATATACTAATTTTCCCATTCCTCTTGGCTCTTTTGTCCTTGTGATGGCACCAGTGTCCCTGCAGTACTGCCTTTCCTTTGCTGGTTATTGCTACTGTGCTGCTTCCCCCACTGGAGAAGGTCATTCCTACTTGGCACACTGGGGCTGAGTTAGGAACAGGGAAAATAGGCTTTGTTGTTTGCTGCTAGATTTGCTTTTATTTTATAAAAATATTTTATATTTGCTTTTATAAAAATTTTCCAAATTTTTCTGCATCAGGTTATTAATGATAAATTCCAGACTTTTGAGAGCTTCCTCTGGTGAAACCTGCTTCACTTTCCCATTCCTTGGGAATACTGGAAGTATTTGGTTTTATCCTGCCTCTTATGTACCTCCTTACTTTGTGCTCTGCCACTAAACCCAGTTCTGGGATCACAAGTTTTGATCCAAAGAGAGAAAATTGCCAAAGCTAGCCTTGAAGAGAGAGTGGCCCAGAAAATAACTTAGCCTCTTTTTCCTTCTGTTAGTCATAATTTGAAAAAGATAAATTTCTTTTTGCATTGGAATTACCAGTTGTGCCATTAACAAGCTAGTGAGAGGACAAAATCCCAGGATTCAAGGGAATGAAAGTGAATTTTGACTAAAAAGCTTGGGGCTTCATCATCAATGTCAACAGTGGGGAAAGCAATCCTGCTTTCATTCCTTCCTCCGCCAGCTTTTCACTGGAATGAATAACAGCTCAATGTCTTTGTGAGGCTGCTTCTAATGCTGAGTCTCCATCTCGTGTGGCACCTTGGGCAAGACGTGAGAATAGTGGGAATTCACTGCTGGAATGACCTAAGGGTGGCATGTTCCTCTACCATGTTACAGGAGTTGTGTCCTGATGGCACATACCTCAGTCTTGGTGAGATAAAGCTCTCATTGCATATCCAGCAGGTCTTTTGGGAAACATCAAATTCCATTTTTGGACAAAATTTGAATATTTTTTGAGTTTCTTGCTATTAAAACCTTTAATACATTTTACATCAGCGAAGGAGAGTGTATAGACAGAGTTTATGTAGCCTTTTAATAACATTTTTAGAAAGAATTTTTCCTCCACTAAATCTTTAGTGTTCCAAGCTTGTTAAATCATTAAATAACTTTAGTCATCCTTGAAATATACTTTGAGTTTTGGGAATGAATTCACCTTTCTTTTGGGGAAGATCTGTGCATCAGAGGTGTAGAAGGAACCCATGGCTTTCATTTGATTGCTCAGAAATTACTTTTTAAATTGGAGACAACCTCTGTGCAGGAGCTGAGACTCGGCCCTGCACCTCAGCTCAGCCCAAGAAGAATGGAGCAAAGAAACCATGCAGGAGGGCTGTCCAATCTCCTGGGAGCCCTGGAGAAATGTTATCCCGCTCTGCATCCCCATCTCAAGGGTGCACAGGAAAGCTGTCCAGCTGATGGGGCAGGTTTTGATGGGCTGGAGTGAAGTCTGAGAAGAAGAGGTGCAACATCTCATGTTTTTAATTTCTATGCTCTGAGACTGCAGCACAGTGAAATGCTTTGTATTCAGAGGTAAAGAGCACATTTCCTATGAACAGAACACATAAAGCTTTCTCTGTTTTGTGCTATTAAAATAACTCTTAATGCTTTTGCTTAAGAAGTAGATCTCTCTTGTACACACAGAATTCAGATCACTCGGGGAGATATGTCAGCCCTAAACCCCACAGAGATGGACAGACAGGTCTTTCTGAAGTGCTCCCTCAAAGTGAAATAAATAAGGACAATACAGCATTGAAAACCTCCTATGGTTTCAGAAAATAGATACCCATATTCTATTTGGTAAAATACTACAGATAAGCATTACAAAGTATAGCAAAGCCAACCTAATTATATTACCTTCCAATTCTAGTCTGATCTTTTTCACTAATATTGATTTCACTTTGTGTCCCATTTGAGCATACAATGGCAACTGAATTAAGCCAATGTACTTAATTTTGATGTCTATCTGTGCGGAAAAAAAAAGAATATATGCCTGGTGGAGATCATTGCAGGGAATAAATCCTCCAGTAGATTTTTCTTGTGCTATGGTGCAGCATTAGTCAGCCATTGTATGTGTCTCTACAACTTAGGAAAGAAAAATTAGAGATGATTTGCAATTAGAAAAAAAGAGCTCAACACAGGCTATTGAAAAGCTCATTAATTTTACAGCAACATCCATATATTGATTTCACTCACTGTAGGTAGAATTTTGATAAAGATGGCATTTTGAAATTGGTTAGAAATTACACTCTTCATTTCTCAGGATTATCTGTTACTATTATTATTTTTTTAAACAAGATCATGTACATGGGTATAATCTATACACATCCACTGTAATTTGTTTAACAATCTTGTCTCCTGGCAGCAGTGTTCACTCTGCCCTAAATGGAACAGAATATGAGAAGTTGACTTGATAGAAAGACAAAAAGAAAAAAAAAGTGTTTTGTAGGTAGTTGGAACTTTGAGAAGCTGATTTTGCTGAAACAGAAAAAAAAGCTTAGAGTTACCTTGTGAGCTTGGAAGATTAAATATCATGGAATTGAGAATCTTTTAGGATTAGAGACAGGTAAAACAGATTTCAAAGAGCAAATTGACTGAGAACAGTTTGGCAGCTCAAACTCAGGACAAATTAGACATATTGCTTCATCTACAAGATAAAAAGGAGGACAATGACAATAGCTGGTTTCAATACTTTCAAAAGGAAATATTTTGGTTCTGTTTTGAAGGTGTGCTTGCATAGAATTCTTCAAAGCTAATAAGTGAAATTTAGGGCTACATAAAATTTTTAAAATCGGCAAGTGAAAAAAACAAACAAAAAGGCTTAAGTTCACCTTGAAGCACTGGGCTTTTTCTTTTCCTTTAAATTCTTGTGCTGAGCAAAAATCCATTATTCACACAGTGGCAGCAAGACTTTCAACTGATTGGACATTTATGGCTGACAAGAATATCCAGTGTTTTAACCCTTGGGCTCCAGGACACCTTCTGTAACTTCTGGCAATGGATCTGTTAAAGGGAGTACTCCTAGGAAGGGAGTACGTGATTTCTGACTCTGAAACTTTGAAACTCTGAGGTAGTTACTAGATTTTGTACTACAAAGCAGGGGCTGCACAGCTCCTTCAGACAATTCTAGTTTTCACAGGAGTGCTGGACTCTGGTCCAGAGCCCTAGACATGACTTTGCTGCAGGTAAGCAGTAAAGGATGATAATGAAGGCAGGATGCTGACAGACAAAAAGTGCACCCTCTTGATAAGCGCTATATAGACATTTGTCATCCAAAACCACAGAGGTGTTGCACCTTTTACTTTTGGAAACTCAGGTCTATTTGTGCAGCACTGAACTGAAAGGAAAGTAAAATAATCCACTGCAATGTTTAAAATTTACATATTCATGAAACTTAATTAACTAATCATAGGGCAGCTAGAGAATTGGTAGGCAGAGTTTTGCACAGACCATTTTTTTATTGTTGGAAAGCAATAAACGGCAACACTCTAAGGCTTCAGATTTTGCACTCACTTCTATATAATATAATAAAATACTAAGCATAGTAATACAGGTAGGTGACTATTTGAGATGAGTTGTGTGAGGGGTGGGCAGGCAACCTAGAGACCACCCAGAGTTGTTTGAGTTTGCCTCTACTGTTGACAGTCACAGCTATGACTAATTAGGGGTTACTGTCAAATGCTCAGCTTTGGCAGCAGAGGTGGAGCTGTGAACATCTGTAGACCTACAGTGTACATGTTACAAACTCAGTGCTATAGATTTAATCCCACCCTTTTATCTCTCTTCTTCTTTATTCTTTTTTTTTTATTTTTAACACTGATAAGGAACACTTTGGATGCCATTGTCCTTGTTATGAATTGAGCTTGCTCTTCAGTCTGATGGATTTTATTCTCTACCTTATATCTTGCTGGCTCTGCATATACAACTTTTTTGATAGGGACCTTATCCTTTTGTGTTAATTTGATATCTGACATTCAGAAAATGACCCTACTGCAACAATGATGATTGCTTTTTACCAATTAAAATATACCCTGACATGGAGTATTAGGCCAGCTATTTATGTTAGCATTTTAAAAGTATCTGTCAGTCAATGCAAATTGTAGGACTGGAAAAGGCAGGAGTTGAATAAACTGGTATGTGAATTCAGGCAATTAATTTTCAATTTTTCAGAGAGAAAATAGGCAGGGAGTCTTTGATCTTTGTCATTTTCCAAGAGGGAGACCCCAAGCAGTGTGCACTCATTTATTTTACGGTATCCTTACCGTATGGAAGTATTAACTTGCGTAAATTAAAAAAGTGCACCTGGATCTCCTTAAAAAAAAAAATCTCTCAAGTATTTACTTTGTCTGTTCATGGGGTTCCTTAATTTCCCAATTTCACACAGCCTGTCCCTCTCTGAGGATGCCCCTCCTCACCCAGGGGCTGCCCTGGGCTCCTCAGTGCCGTGAGCCGTCCGTGCCGCAGTTGCTGCCTGGGACATGAGCGGTACCTCGGGTGATGAATATGTAAGATGAGACACCCAGCCTGGCTGTCTGGAGCTGTCAGCTTCCCCCCTGACAGGTTTCCTACGTGGTGGTCTCAAGCTAATTTAGGCCAGTCAAGGATTACCATTTCTGCTCACCCCAACAAGTGAGTGGAGGCTGTTATTTAGGAATTTCTGAGCATGGTGATTATATTTGGAGAGGAGCAAATGCCTCTGCATTCCTGCCCTTTCTTATCATTGCCATGACAGATAGAGATGGACACACACAATATGTTGTCCTAGAATTCACACTGTTCCAAAGTCTCTCATGTCACTTGGAAACCCAAATCCTTCACACGACATCTGGTATATAATAAATGCTTTGAATTGTTGAGAGATGGCGGTGACAAAACCACTTGTATTACAGTTTTTACAGATTTACTAAAGAGGGCAAAGCTTGATATCTAAGTTATGTGTACCAGCGTTACCAGGTTCATGGTCTTGAATGCCTTGTGGCAGTCAATTGGACACATTTTAGTTGAAAGCACTGGGCAGACCTGATTTTCCCTTTTTTTTTTGTTTTTATTCTTTTTTTAAAATGCCTAACCAGAAGAGCAAGATGTAAACACAGAAGAACGTCAACTTTGCCTTCTGTCTCCATGTCACCCACCAGCATTTTCTGGTTTTGGAGAGAATATGCAGAATCTACATCTTACCTGAACTTCCATTAATTGATTATTCCTTCTTTGTGCACAGACATGACACTGTGGGGTTGCTGCTGGACTGCCTTTGCTTTGTTTTACATACATTTGTCTGTTCAAGAAGAGCTAAGCTTTTGTAATAACTTTCTGCTGTGTTATTCTGGCCTGTGGTTTCTAGACATCGGCTGAATTTCAGATACTTGTTTTTCAGTGTTTATTTTAATAATATATTTCATGAAAAAGGTTATCTTTGTGATGGTCATTGTGAGTAAACAGGGACAGTGCAATGGGTTTAAAGTAGTACAAAGCTGGACTGGAGGGTGTGATTAGCAGGTAATATTGACAAAGGATTTTAAATAACAGTATTTTTATCTAGGACGGCACTGTTATTTTGTGGTGTTGGATTGCAGTACAAATTTTAAAATGGATGATCTCTTTCTTGGAGATTACTTTCACTGGAAGTGCTTTTTGCATGGACCTGTGAGAGATTTGGCTCAGCCCACTCACAAAGAGAATTTTTTGCAGGTGTCAGTGCTGGGTGGTAAGTTGGTGTTAAAGTCAAAGACATGGGAAAATACATATTAGCTTTGCTTTGTGCACCATGCTATCAATGCAAAAAAAAAAAAAGATTATAAACAAGGCTCTGTTAATGGCCTGCCAAACAGAATCATCACAATGAGAAAATTTGTGCAATGAGAGAAAAAATGTGTACCCCTTTTCTGGCTGAATGCCAGGAAAACATAACTAAGTGGAATTTTGCAGTGAAGTGCACACATGCCACTGAGTTCCCAAAGCAGGTGAGTAGGCTTGAGCACTTGTTATCATTATGAGATTTAAATTTTTTTCTTTTTAAAAAGACTGGCTAGTCATGGCAGTAGCATCTACCATCTCTTTTGAAGAGTAGGAGAGGGGAAGGACCTTGATCCCTGCATTTATTCACCCTCAGTTCAAGAAGGATTATTTCCTCACAACAGCAATTGCTTAAGTAGGAAATATGCATATTCCAATTCCTTTGTTGCATGGTCATTATTTTTAAAAGAAGTTTGTCTTCTTTAGTTGTCTGCACAAGCCTCCTAGTGCTTATAGACTGCAGAGTGCTCTTCAAAAGAGAAAATAATAATGAAAATATCCCTGGGATAATAATTCCATGGTAAATTCTAATATTTCTTTAATTCCTTCAAGAAATTACAGAGAGAAAATATAAAAGCAGACAATCAGAAGAGGAACTTTCCTGTCTGTAGGATTAATAATTTGCTAATGGAAGGTTTCTTTTGGGTCAGTCAGCTGTGTGTTCCTCCACCAACAGAATCGGTGGTTTTTTTTTTTTTTTTTTTTTTTTTTGTTGTTGTTGTTGTTGTTGTTGTTGTTGTTGTTGTTGTTTTTTTCTTTTTTTTTTAACTTTTGATAAATGGCAGGGATATTGCTGGAATTGTTCTCTGTTATCACCATTTTGTGAGTTGCTAATTTTCTTAGCCTTGATGATTAATAGCAGATGATTTATCATATTTATATAGGTGGCAGGGGAGAACAGACACCCTAATAGAGTTTTGTCCTTGTTACAGTGGCTACTGTAGAATTATGCATTGCGATCCCCACATTCCTCCCACTGCAACCTGAATTCTGAGCAGATGAATCAGACAAAGGATATGATAAAAATACCATTAACCTCATTTTACATTCAGGGAGTTGAGTCAAAGAGGAAAGAAATTATTTCTCTAAGGTCTGTGACAGAGGTGTGAACAGAAATCAAAGTTCCCAAGTCCTTGACTCAGTTTATTTCTTATTGGTATTTCTGCAAGTAGACACACGTCTCCCAAGGACCTTCCCTTCTTGATAAACTATATGCTTGAGCAGTAAAAATCTTCCCAGTTCCTCTCCAGAGGCTCTGTGGTCCATGTACATTAAAATGCCTCTGCCACAAGGACGTCTCACCAAACCTGCCTTGGGAGATGCTGCTGCCACAGTTTTATAATAAGGATATGTGTGAACTCGCCTAATCAGAAGGGATGGTTTTATTTTGTGTGTTAAAGCAAAGGACACAATATGGTCTCCTTTATTGTGAGGAAACTTGCCTTTACAAATCAATGGTTTATGTACAGAAAAGATGGCATCTGCTTCTCTCCAATGACAAGAAAAGGTGTCACCCGAAAAGAGAATGAGCTGGAGTTTTCTGGGATTTGAACTTTCCTTTTGAATGCGGCACATTCCAGTGAAATGTGAGGAGCTGTGAAGATATTCAGCAGTAGTGTTGCAGCAGATTCACTTGCTTGGGAACCACTTTTTGCAGAAGGTGATGTGTTTCATAAATAGATGTATATATCTGAAAAGGTTGAGAGGTAGCTACTCTATAATTAATTTTCTTCATCAGGCAATTAGGTGATCCCTTGATATTTATACAGCACTCTTTGTTAATTGCCTTGGCTTTAGAGAGGATGGACACCCCAGGACACTGGGCAGTGGTCAGATGGACCCGATGAACATTCAAGGTCAAGAGTATATTGCATTAGGAGTAGCCCTGGTTGGACAGAAACATACGTTCCTCATTAAGGCAGCCATCGTAGCAAATGAAATTAGAGTCCTATAAATCTGATTGTGTCTGGGCTGGAGTGAGGTAGTGTCTCAGTGCTCAATTTCCCAGTGTACAAATGCCATACGCTGCAGGAATGCAGGAACAACTTCTGTGGCAGAGAGAAAGGGAGAGCCTAGGGCAGCAGACGTGACACTGAACGAGAAAACTGTGAATATGTTGAAGGATGACAGAGGAATTTCTTTTGGCGACAAATCTACTTTTCTAGCCTATTTCTTTGAAAGAAATTGAACAGGGAGTGTCTGCCACCTTTTGCTGTCTATCAGCCTGACTGTAACATTAATTTAGGAGAAGTCATCTCAGCAGCAGGTTTGGCTAGGAAAGGAAATGAAAGACTGTATCCCCTGAAAAACACCTCTTTATCTGCCCATGGTATCTCAGCAGTTAAAGAATTTCAGTGATGTTTCATCATCTCTCCCTTCATTAATGCATTTTTCAGAGAGACAACAAGAAGGATAGTTTAGAAAGATAAATGCAATTGATGATGTAATGAAAAAAATCAGGAAACAATTATAAAACCTTTCTTATGAAATGTTTTATGAGTCTATATTTGCATCTGGGGAATATTAGAGTAAATATTGTGCAGGGAAATTAGTTTTAATTTCATGCTAACGGAAAAATCAATTCGGTTCTAATTAGGTTATGATTTTTAAAATACAATCAGGCAGTCATTTCAGTGTTTTGATTAGATTGTCCTATCATTTGTTTCGGTTTTGATAAATGCTACTTCGGAAAATGCCTTTCAACACAAAAGCCTATCTGCAGCAGAATAGGTTTGATTTGAGAGAGTTATTGTAAAGGCAGTAGTGTAAAAATTCTTAAAGTGGGTTATAGGCTGCAAGCAATTTGAATGTAGTGAGTGGACCTGTGGCACTTCAGTCTACAGTACAATGCAATGCAGGTGTGGATTGGGGGAGTGAGAATGGTTGTTGATTTTTTAATTCCTATCTGTTCAATATGGTCTTGTAACTTCTCTGCCAGAAAAATTTCTCTTTATTAATTACTACTTGCAGGGAAATGAACTGAGGGCAGTACTGCTTCCCACACTTGCATGCTTAAGTGTTTCTTGACCTTGCAACATGAGCTGGTAAGGCTTTCCATGACTTTATATAAAATAGGCCCTGAGAGAACCAAAAAGTAAATCACAGCAGCATATTAAGATTGTGATCTTCAAACTGCTTTTGAAAATCTCAGTCAAGATCATCATGTGAAGTTATCTCAAAACTTAAAATTGACAAATATGTGGATGGTATATGTGTGTAGTATAGACTGTATATAGTCTATACTATATAAAGTCTATACAGTGTTAAATCTACTTAATAGAACATTGCAGCTATTTTGAACTGCATTAATTATAAAGACAAGACATAAAGAAAAAGGGCTGAGGACCCTTGTCACCACTACTGTCCTGCACAATTTTCTTCTTGTATCTTTGGTTTTTATTTGAACAAATAGACATTGTTGTTCTCTGAATGGCACTGTAGTTGTTTTGCCAGCTCAGCTCCACAGATTGGCTTCTGTGATGATCCATACTGGGACATGAAATGGTGATGAATACAGAGAGTTTTCACTTCTCTGTATTCTCAGTGTGCCTACTCCATCTTCTTGTGTGTGTTTTTCTGTCCCTTTGAGTGACAAGTGCCTTTACTGAACAGTATATTATAATCAAAATGTCTTGTGCAAGAGCTAAAAGTGAAAATACTGGCATTAAAAATTAATATGGTTGTCAATCAGATGTCCACTTTTGCATGTGGCATTGCTTGAGGTAAAGTATGGCATTACTCTTACAAGATCTATGATTTAGATTATTTCTTGGGACATGCCCAGACTCTTTTCTAGATTAGTTGGAAGGAACATTATATGAAGTTGATAAGACAAAAAAAAAGAAAAAAAAAGAAAAAGGGAGAAAAAAATGGCAGGGTACCTTTCTATCATCTTTGAGGAATATAAAACCATTTTTAAAATCACCATGAAGAAGAAAAATTGGGGGAAGTGTGAGGCTATGTCATTTCTTAAAAAAATTTCTTAGTATGAAATCTATGCAAACTTTAATGTAAAAATTAGAAATTATACACTGAATAAGCTTTGATGTTTAATAGAAAACATCAGTGATTTGCAAGAGTTTTATTTGTACAATAAACTATCTCCTGAGGCTTTTTCTGAGGGATTTTTTTCCCCTGGATATTTGAATTTTTAAAAGCTGTTTATGATGTATTTTTCATGCTGCATGATTTATACTATGGCCAGTGATTGGAATGGGTGCTTAAATAATATATTCAAGTTGTATCATACACTCAGAATTTTTAATTGTACTTCCTGCAACTTCTGGATTAATGGGCATAAATTCATCATGGGTTATTAATAAGATTATTAAAATCACAGCAGTTAAATCCTTTTGAGACTTCAAGTTTGCACACTTAAGCAGATCAGAATTTGTAGTCCTATTTCAGATTGCTTGGAGGACTTCCAAACAGGGTGGTAAGTTAATTAATAATAGCACACCAAGCCAGTGCACTCAAAACATGTGTGGGACAACAGGTTGGGGAAATATTGTTTTGGACCTATTTCTAAATTTATGTGGACACTAATGGAAATTTCAGAAGTCATGTGTCTGTGGAATTGGCAATATATTCATAAAAAGTCAATGTTGTCTTGGAGAACTTTCTGTCTTAGGTTTTCTCCTAGGGTCAATACAAAAAGAGAGAAATGCTTATTGGAGGATTCTTTCCATAAAGAAACTGAACTACAGCCTGTAAGATTCTTTCTTGGCTTGAATAAGTGTTTTTGAATATCTGCCTTAAGATTTAATTTTTCTGATCACAAAAGGGAATTCTGACTTCAGTATGAATTAGGAGCCTCTTTAGCTCTTCAGTCTCCTGGAAGGTTGCAATGTGATATGGCAAAGTGCAGCTTCCAATAGAGGAAGACTAAGGTGAAGACCTGCTTATGAAACTTAAACATGGTTTATAATCCATGGCCTCCTGTTAAAATACTGCACACTTTATGATCAGCATTGTAGTCGTGCAACAAAATAGAGAAATACAATTCTTTGACTCTCTTGCAGGAAAATCTGTCTTTTGTGCTAAGTGTGGCAAAGTGGGTCTCGTCTCATCTCAGTTGTTAAGGAAAAGATAAACTGAAAACACATTTTGTTTTCTAGCCTTATTCTCAAAGTAAAATTATAAATATGTTTAGTTTTTTTTTTTTCTCTTTCTTAGGAAGAAGTGACAGTTTATAATCTCTTTCTCATTAGCTCAGAAACCTGATAATATTTGTGTGATTGGCACGTGTACTGGGGTGATTGGCACAGATGAAAAATGTGACAGAGTGAGAGCAGATACACACAGGTACATGAGAGCAGTTGGATGTGCTTAATGCCATAAGGAGGTTCATTACAGCTGAAATTTTAGCTCTACTCATTTCTCTAACAATAAATTCAGGCTCAACCTGTTCACATCTTTCAGACTTGTATATTGCTGGTACAAAATCTTGAGAGGCAATCTTTTTTACCCCCATGGGATTCGTGTTTTAGGCTTTGCAAAGTCCAAGGCAGCACATTCAGCAGTTGGATGCTCTGCCCTGTCTGACCTGTGCTTGGCTCAGAACTGGTGAAGAATGGGTTCCACAGCTCTCAAGCATCCCTGGTCTGAAAATGGCCCTGGTATAAGTTAATGTTTACTTCAGTTAATTATTTTAGAACATATATCTAAATTTTGCAGTGCTGTATGACAACAACCTCTTGAAGAGGTATCTCAAGTCTTGATGAGAAAGCACATTGTTTTCTGAGCTTGCTTACTTTTCTGCTCAAGGCTGTACCCAACGCTGGGTATTTCAGGCAGCCTGAATATTTCTAGGAGAGAGGAATGACTAAATTTTATATTTCAAATGCATAAAATTGTGTGGCTCTGCTTGTGCCACTCAGAGGTGAAGCATTACAGATCTGTGAGATAAATATTCTGCTGCCTTGAGATTCTTCTGGAGGAAAACTGGTCAAGACAGACCTATTTTATACTTTTTTAGAGTGGCATTAAAATTGGTGTTGCTGTCTTTAATGACAAAAAAATTACAGGTGTTAAAATCATGAATGAGCAAGGAAATTTCCTAGGTAGGTTTCTGCAGTCTGTTTTGTACAGCTGATATTTCGTTTTTTTTGGGTTTTTTTTTGCAAGAAAGCAAAGTTGAAGTGGTGTGTGAGTAGAGGCACAGCTGTGTTCCTGCTTCCACACAGGCTTGGACCTGTGGAAGGAGAACTCCACATTTCAGGGCCCTAGATAGGATGCACCTTGGGCAGATGAGAGGGGAGGCAGAGGGCCCTCTGAATTTGCTGCGCTCTGCTCTTTCCAAAATAAGAATAAATGCTAGAACGTTTATAATTCCAAAATATGCTTCTTCCCTCCAAACTTGTTTTGTGCTGGCTAGAAGATGCAATCAGCTTTAGACAAGATAAAAATTAATGTTCTGGTGTCCTGACTGAATTCTTGAGCTAAATCTGGCAAATGGTTACGCATCTATTGCCTACCCCTTTGTTCTATCCAATGCCATTAAAAAGAAAAGGACTTTGGATCTGGCCTGAATCAACAGAAGTATAAATCCAGGGATGAATTTTAACTTGAGTTTTCCATCACTTTAATTTTCTCACTTCTTGATGTGACTCTATGGTCAGTAACAGAGGTGTGAATTGATTTTTGTGGAGTGGCTAGGAGCATAAGCTCATGCAAATGAGTGAATGCTTTGGCTGATAGAATTACCTTGCCAGGGCTTTGCACCTTTCCTCAACCAGTGGCCTGCAGAGCTCTGCTTGTAGGGTAAGAAACTGTTCAGCACAAGAAAAGGCTGCTTTTAATGGAGTGACACTGCTCACATCCTGCAGGATACTAGGAATAAACACAGAAAATTGACTGGAGACACAATATAGGGTTTATTTTAGCTATTACCTGTGTCATTTGCCTGCATATCAAGGCCTATGTCTAAATGATTTATACTTCTAAATGTTGTGGTACCTGTACTAATCCCACACTGGATCATTCTACAAATGGCAAGGAAATCTGAGCTGAGAAATGAACGTTAAAAGGAATCGTATGTTAAAAGTAAATGTTGAAAGCAGATGATATCCATAAGGCACAGAGCGTGGAACAGAAGATTCACAAGGCTTGCAGGAAGTTGCTTTATTATTCTAACCTATAATCCCTGCTGTGAGGAATGCTGCCTTTCAAGCCCACGTATGGGATGTTTCTCTGTGATAAGAAGAAACTTTCACAGGCTGACTGTAAATGTTTCCAAAGTACATTAAATAGCAGAGTCTTACAGACAGAGACAGCAATGTGTCTCCCAATCTCGTTTCTAAGTGTAGGTTTTCCATCTTTTATTATCTCCCATTATCTTTACATTCCATAATCTGTTCCCCAAATTGATGTTAATATGACATTTTGGAAACTGCAGTCAGGGCTTTCAACCTGAACCAAAGATGTAATGGAAAAAGAAAAAAAAACAGTGACTTGTTGAATCCTTAGGTCAAGCAAATTGTTACTTTGCTGGAATGCTAATTGAAGGATGTCAGTTTTCTTCATGACAGCCTCTAGCCCTGGATCCAATGGAATGGAATGCCATGAGTCTAATGAATATCAATGGTGTGTGACCCATGAAATTACACACACATGTATGATCTGTCAAGAAGTGTTTGCTGCTATAAAAAAAAGAAAAGCAAAAAGGCAACTTCTGTATAATTCAGTAAACCAATCGCAGTGGGAATTCAAGTCTGTTTGAACCTGGTGCTTCCTTCTTAGAGGTCTTTCCACCACCTGCCAGTCTGAATTGTTTTTTGTCACTGTTTCATGAGTGTAGAGGTGTGTGTTGCTTGTGGTGCCACATGAGAATCTTCTTCCCTGCACCTCTGTCTCTTCCAAAAAGAAGTAGAAGAACCTTGCATTGCTAATAGGGATTAATTAGACATTTTTCTCCTTTTTGAAGGTACTTGTGTACTTGCTCACCGTGATGAGCCATTCAATTCACACGAGCTAGAGGCTGACTGTGCAGGTGAATCTGTGCAGGTGCAGAAGAGCTGTGCAGTGTCAGTGGGAGAGAGAGTTTCCCAACATACTGGGGAGAAGGGGACTGAGCTGTGACTCCAGGCTGTATCTTCTTGGGTGCTCCAGTGACAAAGTGTTCTTTAGAAAAGTCTGAGATGTTTTTTTAGTGTCTTGTTGAGGGGTAAATATTTTACACAACAAAAATAAGGATATATGCTACATTCACATCAATTCAATCATGTGTTCTTTTAAAAAAAACCCCACCAATAAAAAAATTTTCATGGCTAGTGTTTCACAGTGAGATTGCTCTTCAAATGGATTTTACAGGTTGCTTTTATAGCACAACGGTAACAGCTGCAAGTCCATGTACAAGGTTGTGTAAAAATTTGATTTGCAATTTTATTTTTTCATGAAGTGTGTACCTTGTTTTTATTCATTGTCTCTCTAGCCAGAATAGCTGTCGATGGCAAAGTGGAAAATATTCTTCCAGTTTAAAGAGAAAGGGAACAAAGAGAAATGTGTTACTTCACTCAGGAAAGTAAGATGTTTGCATTTTTTCAGCCTTCTGTTGTCTGTAAAAACCTTTGATTAAATAAATTTTGAGACTGTTTTAAGGATTACTTGTCAATTTGAAAGAAGAATTTTAAAAACCAAACATTCATTACTAAATTATCTTTTATGAGACCAGAAGGATCTCTGGGTAATAGGCATTTGTTCCAAAACAAAACAGTTATTTGTTCAGGGTATGGAAGTTATTAATTATTTACACCTATTCCTACCTCAGTTCTACCTCTACTTAAAATTCATGGCCTAGGCACTCATCAAATATTGATTTTTACCAAAGTTGATGCTTTCCCTTTAACATTATTATAATGAGGGATAAAAATCAAATTGCCTTCACTGAAACTCAATCATTCTCACAAGCCATCTGCATTGATCTTTTTTCTAGGTTTTACCATAAATTATTCTATTCAATTAAGTAAACCCCACACATAATGACATTTTGTGAACTAAATAATTTACTGACTATTTTCAGCTAAACTTACCAGGCTCTGATGCACAGTTATTTTCATAACATTAATAGTAATATATATAACCCCCTTGCAACTGAACACACGTCAGATTCTTTGTTTGGAAAGAGGAATCACCTGGGAGGTAGAAATCTTCTTGTTTAGAAAAGAAACAAATTCTGTCGTCATCACATTTGGAGTGACTCAGTCCCTTCTCTTTACCAAAACGAGGGCGGCTGCATGCAACACTTTCTGGTGACAAAATAATTGCAAAATGATTTTCAGCTAAAAGTGGTTCAATTAGCAACAAGGATTGTAGGCAAGTTGGTAACAATTGGTCTGTTTTACACTTCACTGGTGAGATCTGATGAATAAAGTAACTCCTTGGAGGGGTTCAGAGAGTTTCCCTCCTCTGCAGGGCGCTGGTTGTGCTTCTGTGTCTGTCCTAGGGTGATGTTATGGTGTTTGTATCTCCAAATCGTGTGTTCTGATTATGTTTGGTATTATGTCCTGTGCTTACAGGACTGACTCTGAAAGTGAAGCTTTGTTTTGTCTTGTTATCAGCCGGCTCACCTCCCCCATGGTCTATGTTTAGGAGAGGTTTTGTCTCTGCTTGCTTGCTTGCCTGCTTGCCTGCTTGCTTGCCTGCTTGCTTGCTTGCTTGCTTGCCTGCTTGCTCGCTTCTGCCTCTTTTTCTTTCCTTCGCTTTGCCCTTGCTTTTTGCTTGTTAGTTAGTTCAGCTAGGCAGTCCAACTTTTTCCCTGGACTGTTTTCTTTTCCACCCCGTCCCCTCCCTCTCCTGGATACCATCTGGACCTGTTCTGGACGGGGACCTGGGAAACCCCAAGAAACACCGGGAGCCTACACTCTGTCACCTGCAGCAGCCATTCCCCAGCGCCGGAGACTGATAACTGGGCGACCACTCGCCGGAGAGACTGAGATTGCCATCCCTTCAGAACGGTGAAAGAGTTTTTTTGTCAGCTGGTGTTGTTGTTTCCCTGTGCTGGGGAGTGTTTTGCTTGTTAAATAAACAGGTCTTTTTTTCCCACTCTTCTCTGAGGAAATTCTTCCCGAACCCGTTGGTGGGGGGGAGGAGTCGTGGGGTTTGCTGTGTGGGGGCTCCTTCCGGAGGTTTCTCCCCAAATTCGCCCTAAACCAGGACAAATACTCTTGGCGCCCAACGTGGGGCTTGAGAAAGTGGGAAAAAACCCCTGTTCTAATAATAATTTGGTTCAAATTATTTTGTGTTGTATAGAGCAGTCATTGGCTATGTTTTTGGAATTCATGTCTTTTGGGGTGGAGGCCTGCATGGGTTTCTGGTCCCTAGGGTTTTTTGAGATCTTAATACCTCTGTGGTCCCTAGGTTTATTTTCTTATCCAGAAATAGCTCCAGTATTGTCCCTAATACGTAGTTTCTGTAGCAGAGGGGCATTGACCAGAATATCCATCGGGCTGGGCTTGGTTTTAATGGCCTGCAGGAGATTTATGAAAGTGCTGGAGTCTGTCCCAGGAATGTATGGTTCTTGGTTATGGCTGTGCACTCAGTTTGTTAGAGGAGAAGCAGGGGATGAGGCTTTTCAGCCTTTGTTTTCCTTCTTCTCCTCTGAATTTGTTACATCCTTATTAGAGAATGTTCAGTTCCCCCTGAATGTTAAAGAGACCATCTTTCTGGTGTTTAATATCGTAAGCTTTGTCTATACAGTTTGCAGTTTCTCTAGAATGAGAGCTGAGATTTCTAGAGGGACAGATGAGACCCCTGACCCCAGGGTAGAGCCAGGCGTGAGAAATCCCGAGTGGTGTGGGAAATGGGAGGATATGGGCCAGATCTTAAAGGAATTTTCTGACCCTACATCCTGGGATTTTCCATGTGACCAAATTCAGAACCCAGCTGAGGTGGCAAAGTACCTGAAAGAGAAGTGCCAGGATAATTCTAAGGAGAAGAAGATCATTGCAGTGAGCTGGGCCCTGGCATATGCTTATCGTACCCTGCTAGATACTGTAGGGCAGCAGACAGAGGAAGGGGGACAAGCAGATAAATCAGCCACTATCCCAGTCACTCAGGCTGCAGCCAACACCCCAGGCTCAAGGCCAGCAGCTAAAGCAGTCAGTAAGCCTCAACCAATGGCTGTTGCTACCAGCACGAGAAGTGGAAAGTGCACAGACAAGACCGATCGACCAGTGGATGACGATGGTGATGATGATGCAGGAGAAGGACCCTCAACGCCTCCTGACATAAAACCAGAAGTTAAAGCAACTGGTACAAGATCAGAGGCCAATATTGAGTCCTTTTCCCTAAAGGACCTCCGTGGCCTAAGAAAGGATTACACCCGAAGACCTGATGAGTCTATAATTAGTTGGCTGGTCCGTCTTTGGGATGCTGCAGGCGAGGCTACAATTCTGGACGGCACTGAAGCCAGGCATTTGGGATCCCTGTCACATGATCCTGTCATTGACCAAGGAATGATGAGGGGGCCTAACCCTCAAAGCCTCTGGGCACGGGTCCTGGACAGTGTAGCACAAAGATACCTGTGTGCAGACGATCTTTATATGCAGCAGACCCAGTGGAAGACGATAGAACAAGGGATCCAACGCCTGAGAGAAATGGCAGTGGCAGAGATTATCTTCTCAGATGACATAACAACTAGGAATCCGGACTTGGTACCGTGTACATCTGTGATGTGGCGAAAACTTGTACGGCTTGGGCCCCATGAATACGCTTCTGCTTTAGCAATAATGAAGCGGGATGAGAGGGATGAGACTGTGCTTGATATGGCGAAGAAGCTCCGAGCATATGCAGATGCCGTGCATGGCCCAACACATGCCAGAATTGCAGCTGTGGAAACACGTCTGCAGAAATTAGAAGACAAGATAGAGGAGAATCATAAAAGACTCAGGGAGGAGATCAAAGAGGACCTTCTCCAAATCTCAGCAGTACAAATTAGAGGCCCTGGTATCCAACGTAGATGTTCCCCTGATGGGGAGAGGAGGTACACCCCACGAGCTGAGCTGTGGTTCTTCCTACGTGATTGCGGAGAAAACATGAGGAGATGGGATGGAAAATCTACTGCTGCTCTGGCACAACGGGTGCGTGAATTGAAGGAAGGCAAGAGTCAAAGAGGAAGTTCCACCAAAAGGAGAGCAGCTCCAGTTGCCCGTAGCCAAGCTGCCAAGTATGATGATGATGATGGTATGTCCGATCCCCTTGAAGGAACCTCTAAGACATATGCCCAAGGAAAGAAGGATAAACAGGCTTAGAGGGGCCCTGCCTCTAGCCAGGGAGAGGCGAGGGAAAATCGTGTTTTCTGGACTGTGTGGATTCGTTGGCCTGGCACATCAGAACCACAAAAGTATAAAGCTTTGGTTGATACTGGTGCACAATGCACATTAGTCCCATCAAGATATGTGGGGGCAGAATCTGTCTCTATTGCTGGTGTGACAGGTGGATCACAGGACTTTACCTTGGTGGAAGCTGATGTGAGCTTGACTGGACATGAATGGAAAAAACATCCTATTGTGACTGGCCCAGAGGCCCCATGCATTTTGGGCATAGATTACCTCCGAAGGGGGTATTTTAAAGACCCAAAAGGATTCAGGTGGGCATTTGGGATAGCAGCTGTGGTGACAGAGGGCATCCAGCAATTGAACACCTTGCCTGGACTGTCTGAGAATCCAACTACAGTAGGACTTCTGAAGGGAGAAGAGCAAAAGGTACCAATTGCCACTTCCACAGTGCATCGCCGACAATACAGAACAACTCGAGATGCTGTGGTTCCCATCCATAAGATGATTCGAGAGCTGGAGAGCCAAGGGGTGGTCAGCAAAACCCACTCACCCTTTAACAGCCCCATCTGGCCTGTGCGTAAATCTGAAGGAGAATGGAGATTGACTGTGGACTATCGTGCATTGAATGAGGTGACTCCACCGCTGAGCGCTGCTGTGCCGGACATGCTGGAACTGCAGTACGAGCTGGAGTCCAAGGCAGCCAAGTGGTACGCCACTATCGATATCGCCAATGCATTTTTCTCCATTCCTCTGGCAGCAGAGTGCAGGCCTCAGTTTGCTTTCACATGGAGGGGAGTGCAGTACACCTGGAATCGACTGCCCCAGGGGTGGAAGCACAGTCCTACCATCTGCCATGGACTGATCCAGACTACACTAGAAAAGGGTGAGGCTCCAGAACATTTACAATATATTGATGATATCATTGTGTGGGGGAACACAGCAGCAGAAGTGTTTGAGAAAGGAGAGAGAATCATCCGAATCCTCCTGGAAGCCGGCTTCGCCATCAAGAAGAGTAAAGTTAAGGGACCCGCTCGAGAGATCCAGTTCCTGGGAGTGAAGTGGCAAGATGGACGGCGTCAGATTCCTACTGATGTCATCAACAAAATCACAGCTATGTCCCCACCAACCAACAAGAAGGAAACACAAGCTTTCTTAGGCGCCATAGGTTTTTGGAGGATGCACATTCCTGAGTACAGTCAGATCGTGAGCCCTCTTTACCTGGTTACCCGCAAGAAGAATGATTTCCATTGGGGCCCTGAGCAGCAGCAAGCTTTTACCCAGATAAAGCAAGAAATTGCTCATGCAGTAGCCCTTGGCCCAGTCAGGACGGGACCAGATGTGAAGAACGTGCTCTACTCTGCAGCCGGGAACCATGGTCTGTCCTGGAGCCTGTGGCAGAAGGTGCCCGGTGAGACTCGAGGCCGACCATTAGGATTTTGGAGTCGGAGCTACAGAGGGTCTGAAGCTAACTACACCCCAACAGAGAAGGAAATCTTGGCCGCCTACGAAGGGGTCCAAGCAGCCTCAGAGGTGGTTGGCACAGAAGCACAACTCCTTCTGGCACCCCGACTGCCAGTGCTGGGGTGGATGTTCAGAGGAAAAGTTCCCTCCACCCACCATGCCACCAGTGCTACATGGAGCAAGTGGATTGCCCTCATTACACAGCGCGCCCGGATTGGAAAACTGAATCGCCCTGGGATTTTGGAAGTAATTACAAATTGGCCCGAAGGTGAAAGTTTTGGTGTCACAGATGAGGAACAAGAACCAGTGACACGGGCTGAAGAAGCTCCACCGTATAACCAACTGCCAGCAGAGGAAACACGCTATGCTCTATTCACTGACGGTTCCTGTCGCATTGTGGGGATGAACCGGAAGTGGAAAGCAGCCGTATGGAGCCCCACACGACGGGTAGCAGAGGCCACTGAAGGAGAGGGTGGGTCCAGTCAACTTGCTGAACTCAAAGCGGTTCAACTGGCCCTAGACATTGCAGAGAGAGAAAAGTGGCCAAAGCTTTACCTTTATACCGATTCATGGATGGTAGCCAATGCTCTGTGGGGATGGTTGGAGAGATGGAAAAAGGCTGACTGGCAGCGTAGAGGAAAACCAATTTGGGCTGCCAATGAATGGAAAGACATTGCCACCAGGATAGAGAAGCTGCCTGTGAAAGTCCGTCACATAGATGCCCATGTCCCCAAGAGTCGGGCTAATGAGGAACACCGACACAATGAGCAGGTAGATCAGGCTGCACAGATAGAGGTGTCGAAGATAGATTTAGACTGGCAGCACAAGGGAGAGTTGTTCCTGGCTCGATGGGCCCATGATGCCTCAGGTCATCAGGGAAGAGATGCCACATATAAGTGGGCACGAGACCGAGGGGTGGATCTAACCATGGACAGTATTTCTCAAGTTATCCATGACTGTGAGACGTGCGCTGCCATCAAGCAAGCCAAGCGGGTGAAGCCCCTCTGGTATGGGGGGCGATGGGCCAAATATAAGTATGGAGAGGCCTGGCAGATTGACTACATCACACTGCCTCAAACCCGCCAGGGCAAGCGCTATGTACTGACCATGGTGGAAGCCACCACTGGGTGGTTAGAGACCTACCCTGTGTCTCATGCCACAGCCCGTAACACCATCTTGGGCCTGGAAAAACAAGTTCTTTGGAGGCATGGTACCCCTGAGAGAATTGAGTCAGACAATGGGACTCATTTCAAGAACAGCCTTATAAACACCTGGGCTAGGGAACATGGCATTGAGTGGGTGTACCATATCCCCTACCATGCACCAGCTGCAGGGAAAGTGGAAAGGTGCAATGGACTGTTAAAAACCACCTTGAGAGCATTGGGTGGGGGATCTTTCAAGAACTGGGAGCAGCATTTAGCAAAGGCCACTTGGTTAGTTAACACTCGAGGTTCCACCAACCGAGCAGGCCCTGCCCAGTCTGAGTCCCTGAATATAGTAGATGGAGACAAAGTCCCAGTGGCACACATGAGAGGTTTGTTAGGGAAGGCAGTTTGGATCAATTCTGCCTCGAGTACAGACAAACCCATTCGTGGGATTGTCTTCGCTCAGGGACCAGGTTGTACATGGTGGATAATGCAGAGAGATGGAACAACGCGATGTGTACCTCAGGGAGATCTGACTGTGGGGTGAGGCAGCATGAGAGAGAAGGAATGTGTAGGTGTCAAAGGTTTGAGCAAGAAAGATGGAAATTTCTACTTGCTGAAGTTTTTACATGCTGTTTAGTATGTTCACAATATGGAGATAAGGGGTGGAATGTCCTAGGGTGATGTTATGGTGTTTGTATCTCCAAATCGTGTGTTCTGATTATGTTTGGTATTATGTCCTGTACTTACAGGACTGACTCTGAAAGTGAAGCTTTGTTTTGTCTTGTTATCAGCCGGCTCACCTCCCCCATGGTCTATGTTTAGGAGAGGTTTTGTCTCTGCTTGCTTGCCTGCTTGCTTGCTTGCTTGCCTGCTTGCTTGCTTGCTTGCTTGCTTGCTTGCCTGCTTGCTCGCTTCTGCCTCTTTTTCTTTCCTTCGCTTTGCCCTTGCTTTTTGCTTGTTAGTTAGTTCAGCTAGGCAGTCCAACTTTTTCCCTGGACTGTTTTCTTTTCCACCCCGTCCCCTCCCTCTCCTGGATACCATCTGGACCTGTTCTGGACGGGGACCTGGGAAACCCCAAGAAACACCGGGAGCCTACACTCTGTCACCTGCAGCAGCCATTCCCCAGCGCCAGAGACTGATAACTGGGCGACCACTCGCCGGAGAGACTGAGATTGCCATCCCTTCAGAACGGTGAAAGAGTTTTTTTGTCAGCTGGTGTTGTTGTTTCCCTGTGCTGGGGAGTGTTTTGCTTGTTAAATAAACAGGTCTTTTTTTTCCCACTCTTCTCCGAGGAAATTCTTCCCGAACCCGTTGGTGGGGGGGAGGAGTCGTGGGGTTTGCTGTGTGGGGGCTCCTTCCGGAGGTTTCTCCCCAAATTCGCCCTAAACCAGGACAGTGTCACACACAGTCCTGTCTCCTCCTGACAGCTCATCTGGAGATCTGCCCATTTGCTAAATGAGTTTTGTTTCACATTTGAAAAGTCATTCAGCTCCGGTAGACTGAATTTCCAAGTGGAAAGCACCGTTTGTAACCCTGAAATCTACTCCTTCAAGCAAGGAGGATGATTGCTCCCCCACATGAAAATGTTGTGTTTTGTGGGTAGTTGATTTGAGTAGAAGCTGAGTCACAGACATTAGATACTGTGGATGCAAACAAATTGCCTTTTGGAAAAAGAAAAGCAAAATATACTTAGCTATTGTGGAGTATATATTGGTACATTTCATTGTTGAAGATGACACTGAATACAGAAATGCTTGTTAATAAGCAATGCCAACATTATGGCATAGAAGAGAGTTTGGAATATGTGTTGTCAGTTTTATTTTAGTATGACTTCTGCACTATGAAACTTTGCTTCCTTTGCAAATTGTGGTGTTCATTTTTGAGAAGCATGGTTCTGCTAAATTGAGAAAAAGTCAATATATGGTAATAGTATTGCTCAAAAGCTATATTACCCTGTGTAATATAGCATGAATATTTCAGAGAGCTTAGAAGTTTTATCTTAACTTTTTTTAATTTATTTTTTTATATGCATGAAAGCAGTGGTTTCAAAACAAAAATCAGTGTGGAGAGGGAGTAAGCACCCATAAAATTGTATTGTATTTATGTATTCTGGTGACAGCATAGGAAAGAAAATTTGTTCTTCATTCCTTCTTTTAGCACAATATATCTTATATGCTGAAACAAGGAGTCAAACATTTTAGTCCATCTAGGATGGGAGTTTCTATTTATTTCTTTCACTGTTTTTCAGCCTTTGAATTCTTTGGTACCATCATTTTGAATGGTTGCTGCTGCTGCTCACACTGTGTCTTGCAATGTCTAAGCAAATAATGAATTTGCAGGTAAATAGTAAACTTATAAGTTTAAATGCAAAAGCTTGTATTGATTTAGTTCCCCATTCAATCAGGTAATTTTGTGGTTCAGTACCCATGTATTAAAACATGTAGCCCAAACACAAAATATCACTTTGCCTTGCTCACTGCTTGGAGTTACTCTCAGAAGAAAATAGAGCTGACTATTGCTCTGTCTGTGTGTGCTTATCTGTGCTACTCTCTTTATGTTTGGATACTGCTTAGGAATATAAAGCATCCCAGTCTGCTGCCCTGACTACTTGCAAATTCATGTTTTCTTGCTGCATCTTGCTGGTGAGATGATGTTCATAAAATTGGACCCTGATTGTGCTACAATTTTGAGACTGCTGAATGAGAATTCTCTTTATTGTGCTTGCTGAGTAATAGTGTCACACCTTTCACAATGAAAAAATAAACAGAATGCAGGAAATGATCTCTCCTACATCCCACCCACTGCTTTCATTCATAAGAGGTAAGAGTCAAAGCTTTGCTAGAATTCTCCTCTGGTTTGCTCTTTGCAGAGATTTAAGTGAAGGGGAATTCACCTGAGCATGAGTTGATTTGTCTAATGGGTATCTGAGATTCTTCTGATTTCCAGTCCTAATTTAGCTGTGAAGGTAAGCAAACATCCAGTTGTTTAGTTGCAAACAGGGACTTCAGAATTTGGATCAAGCTCTTGTTCCTTTAACTTCTTTCACTCCATGATAGTGGTTGGCCATATAGGTAATGCAAGCCTTGCTTCCTTGAGCTTTGGCTTTATTAGCACCAGTGGGACCTAAAGCTTTTTACTTTTCATTCCACTTGAGATTCTTTTCTCTGATTTAATGGATATTCTGAATAAATCATTGTGAGACAGGGCAATGCCTGCTGTAGGGAAAAAAAATCATTGAGCCAGCATATCTGAACAGGTTTCATGTCTATTACTCACATACTTTGTGAGGCCATTACATGTGTAACTTAATGAGGATTTTTCTACTTTGAACCAAAAAAGGCATATATGCCTGACTCACATGCCCAAGTGCTAGACAAAGAGAATGCAACTCAAGCACACTAAGCTTTTCTCTGTAGATATATTATCCATAAAGCACACAAAGTTAGTGCTGCCAGTCCCACGGAAATGCTCTGAATGGATCAATTTATTCTTGTATTGGGAAAAATGATCAGCAGAGAAACAGGTGTCACTGCTGCCTGTATTCCAGCTAATGTTAAGTGTGCTATAGTTAACACTGAAAAAGAAGAATTCATGCTGGGACATATTGTGAAATGTTAATTATAAGAAAAAAACACCAGTGGATTGGCTGCCACTGCTTCTGATTCATGATAAGGAAATTCCCAGAGGGAAAAGAACAAAAATACTTACTGTGCTCTCCCGTTGTTATTTTTCTGGGGAATCACTGCAAAGGTAATAAAGTATTGGATATTCCTATCCTTTCCTATCCAAGGTTTGTGGATCCAAACTGATCCACACTTACTTGTATACTCTACCTGCCAAGATGAAGGCATCATCGGAGGATGTCTTATTCCTTCTCTTTTGGGAGTTTTTTGTGACTAATGCAGAAACAATTCCCAAGTCCCAGGCACATCTTGAACCACACTAGGATAGGACCTGAGTAAGCACCAGCCCTTTCTTGATTCCCCCTGAGGGATTGTGAGCGCCTGTTCCCAGCAGGAGTTTTGTGTGCTTTGAGCAGACACAGATCTGAGGGGATAAAGGGCTGAGGAATAAGAGTGCAAAAAGTCAAAGCCCTGAACTTATTTCAGGATAGAATGAATTACTACAGGAATAGACTCTCATCTCTTACAGAATGAACTGCCTTTTAGGCGTCTAAATTGGAACAGATGAGCTCCACCCTTCCAGGTGAATCTAGAGAGTGGTGACTGAGGACATGAAAAGGGTTGCAATGTGCCAGGTGATCAGGATTAAGTGTATGTGCCTCTTCTTACATCAAGGCACATACACTTTTCACCTGTCTGAGGTACAGAGTTGTGCCCATGGCTAGTCAGTGCAAATGCTCCTGGCACTGTGCACTTTCCAGCCTAACTTTGGGAGTGGCACAGAATTGTAGAATGGTTTGGGTTGAAAGAGACCTTAAAGGTGATCTCATTTCAACTCCCCTGTCACGGCCAGGGATGCCACCCACTAGACCAGGCTGCCCAGAGTCCCATCCAACCTGGGCTGGAACTCCTGCTTGAAATCAGACTGGGAAGAGGCACTGCCCAGGTGTGAGCAGCTGTGATGTGGAAAGGCTTCAGCTGTGCTAATTGCACAGTTTTCAATTTGCACAGGAGCTGACACACCAAAGCCTGTGTGGCTGGGTCACTTTTATCTTCCCACAGATCAGTACCTATAGTACCAATATTCTGCGAGCCACATGCCCTGATTTCACCAAGCAGTGCTTAGACTCAGCTGACTCTGTTGTTACTGTCAAGACTGGAACTGAGTGGGAAATGAAAAGCAGTCCCTGTGAACTCGCAGCCACTGGAAACACAGTTGATTATTACAGGAGAACAGCAGATAATTCTGCAAATAACATGGTGCAACAAGTTTTGATTTGTTCCATCTTTAGTGACTCATTTCAGTTTGAAGTACTGGTGATAAAGGCTAAATCTATAGGCTCATTGGCACTAAGTCCAGCAAGTTCTGGAGCAAATTTCCTGGAGAAGATGAACTCGTACGGGTGTCATTGTCTTGATTTTCAAGTGGGAAGACTGATGGAAGTCTAGTCATCTGCTGAGAAGCCCTACTTACAAATTTTGTGTTGGGCTTTAGTAGCCAAAGAATTGGCTTGTCTTTTAGATTTTGATTTTACAAGTCATCCCATCTTCTGCTCAGGTTTTTAATTTTACTATGTACATAAGGAGTGAGAGCTTCCCTTTCTAATGCCTCTCTATTTAAAAAAGAAAAAATCGGCTTTATTCTTTAAGTGTCCTCAAGCAGACAGCTGGGCTAAAACTAAAGCTATTTAAGTGGAAGACAGATGCCAGGGAGTTACTGGGAATGGTCTGGATTAACGTCAGTCTCATTACTTTGTGACATTCATAGCAATACTATGAGCAGTAAACTTCCATTCTCAGCAAATTTCCACTGGTAACAAGACTTGTTCAGAAAGAGTTTGACTGATGTCCTCTATTCCTGTCTTCTTAATTTCCAGGAGAGTCTTCTGATCTTTCCTGAGCAGGGATAAATGTGCAAGGGTTCAAATACTGACCTTACCTCTATCCTGTGGGGAGAAGGAAGGAAACCTGCAGCTCGAAGTTCTTAACTGAAACCCTTATACATGTGTGACTGGGACAGTTTTTGTTAAAAGGAGGCTTACCTTTTCATTGCATTGCTGCCTATTAAATTCTTTGTAGAAAAAAAAGCAGAAAGCTTGGTGTATGTAGCTCTTATTTTACACACATTTTTTTGTCTCAGTAATGTCTTGCCTTAACCAAAGGCTAGTAATAAATGAGGGAGTTCTGACTGATGAGTAGGTAACCTGCTTGCTGCTAGTAACTAAAGATTCAGTACTTGAGTTACTCCATGCACTTCAAAGTAGCCATTTTCCATTTGCAGACCGAAGATCTCCAAAATTTGTGCTTCTGGGCACCTACTTTCACAGACAGATAACAGTATTATACACGCTCCTATATATTGCATCAAGATAAGTTACATGACACGAAATACTGTTCCAGAGCTGTCAAAAAGTTGGACTCTTGTCCTTTATCATTTTGTTTACATCTGAGTGTCTGCAGGTGACTGGAGATGTCATTCCACTGAAAATCAGACAGCTGAGCCAGCACTGAAATGTTAGTCCTGGGGAATAAGATTGCTGTAACCTTCTAGACAGGGGCATGCAATTGTCTTTTTGAAATCCACCATGCTTCAGGTTAACCTGTTGATTATTCTGCTTTGACTCTGCACGTACCAGAGCTTTGGACTGGCAGGCAAAGAGCAAAAGAGAAAGTTTTGTTAAACCATGAATGTCAGTGAAAACTATGAATGACTTCAAGCTGGTGCTGACAGTACCCTTTATTTTTTCTCCCTGTGCTGTAACATTATGTACTGTAGATGTCACAGGAAATGCTAAAAAGCACATCCTTTCATCTGGGCCTTTTTTCAGTTCTTCTTATATGAAAAGCCATATGTCTCTGTCCATGTAAGTGTCACATTTCACCCTGCTGATCCAATTTATCCAGTCTGAACATTTGTCCTAATGCTTTTATACAAATACATTTTCTCTGCCCAGATTCTTGTTTGTGTCACGGTCTGTTCCTGTTATAGATGAATGAAGATTTGTCAACAAAAAATCCACTCAAAAAATTAGAATCTAATCCAAAGCCTCATTGACGTCAGCAGAAATACTCTTACTGACTTCAGTGGTTCTACAGTGCCCTTTTCATGCTGCCCTAATTTCTGTAAATATATCTGTTTTAGAGTGAACCCCAGAGGATCCCAGCTGGGAGCGCCGGAGCAGGAGAGCTGCAGGAGGCTGGGTGTGGGGGCGAGTGTTTAAAAACACACCAGCCCTTTCTTACTTTCCCAGAACACAGCTATCTCTGGTGGCTCTTGTGGATCTGTGTCAGCAAAGTGGTGTTTGTAGTGCTTCCTCAAGATAAAGTTTGTCTTTTAGAATATTAAATAATAAAGACGGTGAAAAAATGGTTGCAAGTGGTATGGTTCAGCAAAATAAGCAAGCAAGCAAATTCTGGCACATAATTTCAGGATTTAATCTCATCACTTCTAAACGAATTTACATTAAGTAAATTCAAGTGCCTTGGAATGGAGGGAAAGTCTCAGACAACAGGTGCTCAGTTGATTTTTAATAGAGAAAGTGTTTGACTTTGAGCAGAATCTATGTGAACCAAGAGACTGAGTAGTGGCAGAAGCACCCTCAGTGTAAAATTAATGTTTTGGGAGGAATAGCTGCCAAAGAAAAAACTAAGGAAATCTTTCTGTTAGAACTGCACAGATGGTGAGGGGGAAAGAAATATTTTTGGGGAAAGCAGAGAGAGAATTTGAAAAATCCACACAACCCTGGTGAGAGTGGAACTGATTGGGTTGATCCTCTCTGTCTTATATCTTCACAAGGTGAAAGAGCTGATGAACATCCCCCTCTCCTCAGATGTATTTATTGCTCTTGAAGTCGCTTCTTTCCAGAAAGATTCAAGCAGCATGGGGAAACCTCATGTCCTGATATTATTTAATAAAGGTTGGAAGGAAGTTAGCATAACTTAATTTGAGTCTCTAGGAATTCAGAACCCAATCAAAGCAACCCGTTTACTGCTCCAAAATCTTTTAAACACTTCTGTTGCCTTCTGTCTGAACAATCACTGCACATTATTGTCTCACAACATGAGACTCAATGTAAATATCATGTTTATGGCAGATCTTTGTCTACTGAAGAGAATGCATGGGGAAGAGACATGAATAGATACGTATGGGGTTAAAGCAAGTTATAATAGGTAGGAATAAGCCGTTAACTTATTTTTCTGTACATACATATGTGAGATATATTAGACCTTTGATTTTGCTAAGCTTTAATGTTCTTTTTTTGGCTTTTGTTTGTTTTCAGTCCATGACTGCATCCTCACTCTGAAATGCTGTAACCTTTTCTCTCACTGCCCACTGTAGTTATAGAGGAGGACTATTTTTATTAATAAGTAGATGGACACCCTCTTATGAGACAATGATTTTAAATTAAGAAATGAACGTGAGGAAAAGTTCAATTAGGATTTTTAAAAAAAGAAAAATAAGAAGAAATTATCAAATTACACTTTCCCTCTCCTAGGGAAAGCAATAGATCCATCCCACCAAGAAAATAACTGTTAAGCAAATGATGAGACCGATATTTTCTTTTCCTATCACTGTTTTAAATGTCACGTTTTTTCTTCTTCTTTTCTCTCATATTAACCCAGAAATGCTGATGCATCAGCCTGTCTCATTATGACAGGGAAAGATATTTCTCTTTGCTGAAGTGGGTTCAGAAGAAAACAAATCCTGAGGGCAGTGCACATCAACTGTAGAGAAAAGAATGGTCTGAGGTGGCTGTTGGAGCTGCCTGTGGCAATTTGTGGGTTTCTGGGCAGAAAGACAAGCTGATGAGAGCACCTGAGTTGCTGGTGGGAACTGGCAGTGACAGCTAAATCTGGTTATTCTCAGGGAAGAAAAGAGAAAAAAATTAAGGAAGTGAAAATACAAGGAAGCACGCTACTGCTATTTAAAACAAACACCCTGCAGCCACAGCATGAGGCCTGCCACTGCTGACTGGTTTATTACTGCAAAATGATGATGACTGAGATGCAGGGCAGAGGTAAACCAGACAAGGTGCACCAGTAAATACAAGCTTCAGAAAACTCAGATTTCATCATTTAGCAATGGAGCTGTCCTCCCTTCCCTGCTCAAAAGAAGGTTGATCAATCCCTTTAATTCCTGACACACTGGAATTCAAAGCCCATTGGCCTCAACTGATAAAACAGGTTTCATTGGAGGTTAAAATTACATTGCATGTCTACTGTATAATACCATTCACACAAATGAGTTCATGCTCTGGATCATTAATATCCAGTGAAAATACTGGAAGGGGAGGCAGAAGTGCTGGCAAAAAGAGGTCTGCAAATATGTCACATTTCTGACACTCTTTTCAGGTATGTTCTGTCTCTAATGGAAGGCAAAATGAACTGGCTAGAAAGATGTCTCTAAAACAATACAAAAATCACCGTGGAAAATGTCTGAACTAATTAAAAGGGGGGAATGAAATGAGCTGGAGGCCCCAGAGCTGCTTCTGTTACAGCAGGGAAGCAGAGGTGGCTGCAGCAGTAGCAGGAGTGATATTGCCACACACTGGTTGATGAGGAATTTAATGTGTCCCACACAGTGCCAGTAATTGCCCCGGTGTGGAACAATGTCACAAAGAGAGGGGTGGAGGATGAGCAGGAGCAGAGCCTGAAATCTCACAGTGCAAGGGGATTTTATTGGCCTTTCCAGAATGGAAAACTCGAAGCGAGCTCCTGTCAGGTTGAGTGAGGAGTTGAAAGAAAAACAAGTCACAGCCTCCCAAGGTGTCAGCACTTTGCAAACCTCCACTGCACAGGTGTCAGCTCTGGGCTGGCGTTTGCCCATCACCCACCTGTGATTTTGCAAAGCCACCGAGGGCTCTGCAGTGCTCAAAGGGTTGCTCAAGCGTGCCAAGGGCTGCAAGTCCACCTGCGCTGAGCTGGTGCCTCTTGCTTGAGCTGGCATGAGAAGCAGGCAGCTTGGAAATGGGGCATCTCACAGAGATGAGCACTGGGGTGATCACCCCACAGCTCAGGCTTTTTGTTATTCCTGTGATGTTCTTGATTACTGTAATTTATAATGGTGCAGCACAGAGCTTCACACCTCAGAATGGAGTTGTGTGTTTTGCTGTAAGTGTAAATGCAAGGCAAGCTGAGGAGCTGGGGATTACAAGAATGCAGTGGGCTGGCTTGGTTGTGCATTTTAGACAGCAGGCTCAACTTTGGCAGAGAGTATCAAGGACAGATGTGGAAAGTCTTAGTCTAGGAGACATATCTTGATAAGCATATAAAGAGTCCATTCGGGTTCCAAATGTACCTTATTCAGGTACAGGGCTGTTGGATTTGGCTGGAGAACATTTGTGTCTGGTCATGTATTGTTATGGCTGTTTACAGTCTTTTAGTTTCAAGTATGGCTCTCGAGACACCACCATACTCCAATTGCTCTGGGTGATACCCAGCAAGTCCATGCACCTGTCCTGCTTGACTGATAGGGAGTTATGTGTGCATAGTGACCATGGCACTGGGGATTGTCCCTCACCTAGGCCATTAGGACCAATTAGTCCATTAGGACTAATTCCAGGTCACGTTGAAATACAGCAAAAATCATGAGCTCATGTGTAGGTGCTAATAATGCAGAACATTTTGTTGCCTGTGCTTGAAATGTAAAGGCACTTGGTTGGTTTTAAAGCAGTGACAGTTTCATTAGAAAAAAATGTGTTTCCTTTGAAATATAAGTCTGGAGAGTTTTCCATGTGATTATTATTTGATCATTGCCTACACACAGAAAACTGCTTGTCTCCTTCAGAAGATGAATCTGGGACAGGGAGAAAAGTTTGGATTTGCATTATCAAATGAAGCCAATAGAGTTCGTAGTTTAAGCATAGGTAGAATACTGTCTGCCCTTCTACAGAGGTAAACAACAGGTGAACAAAGAAGAAATCTTAACCCTAAAACAGAATTAGACAGCTGGTATTAGAGGCAGTCAATAGTCCTTAGCATTTGAATGTCTGTAACTTACCTCAGGAGGTATAAATTAAGGAGCTTTCTTTGGTGTGAAGCAGCAAGCCTACACAAAGCCTTAAGGATAAATTAATTTTCTTCACTATGAGCCAAAATAAAAAAAAGGGTTTTAAGCACAAGAGCTGGGAGAGTCTGCCTCCAGTAAGCTTTCTGCTGCTTGAGATGGCAGAATCTGCAGTTGATAGAGGGAAGTGGTTGGGAGTTTCATAAATAATAAATTGCTGCAATCCCATGAGGTCATTATAAAAATATGCATAAGAATCATAGAAAGAATATAACAGGTCACAACCTCAATAGATTTTAGAGCTGATAAAAAACAGTGAGCTTGATAAAAATGTATTACAGACGGAAATCTTGGTCAGAGATACTTCAAAATTATATTATACAAAATTATTACTTTGGGAAAGAGATAAACGTTATTAATAAAAAAGCACGAAGTGAATACATGTGGAGAACATTAATTCATGCAGAAATGGACAAAATCAACACTGTTTAGCCTTTTGGATTTAGAAAGAGCCAGGGCGTCCAAAATCTGTCTTGCATGGAAACATTCTTGTAGACTAAATGTTGTTATTGATGTTCTTCAGGCAACAGCTAGTAGTTTTAGTTTTTATATTTCCCCTTTAAAAACCCCTTAGGTTTGAGCTATAAAAACGCTGATAGATGCTATACCTGGAGGCAAACACTAAAAGTATGAAGATCTGGAATAACACCTGGCTTGCCAGAAAAATAAGAAGATGGATTATTTTGAGTACTCCATTGATTTAAAGAAGCATCATCAATAATATAAAGATCATTTGAACGTATGGAACAGACTAAAGGAAAATGGGTTGACATACACCTGCAGGGATATATATGGCACCTGAAAGCCAAAACCTAATAAAAAACTTGATTGAAATGTACCACATAAGCTGCAGACTGGAAATTTCATACAGAGTGTGACAATTTCATTCCAGTTACTTTTGGTAGAAGTGGAAATTGAGGTCTTTACAAGAACAGAAGTATCTCCACTGCCAGAAAGTTGCTTTGAGAAAGAGAGAAGTTAATGATGCTGTTGACAGCTAGAAGTAGCACACATTAAGCAGTTTCATAGACTCAGAAAAGTACCTCTTTCATTTAAGGCTTATAGAAATTCCCACTGGAAGTAATGGGACTGTTCGAAGCAAAAGGAAATCTGAGAGGCTATCTGACAGTCCAATGCATAATGTATGGTGGTCAAAACAACATCTTGTAATAAAATAGGAATCCCCAATAGAGTAGGAGTGGGACAAATGTGGTTCTATTATTACATTAGGTTGCAAAATCTTGGTTTTGGAGAAGGACCCTGTAGTGCCAGGATTGATATAAGGATAAATGACTGATTTCTGTTTCTACATCAGCTGAGCTTTAGAGAGGCTAGCTGGGATCCCCAGAGAAGCCCAGCTGCCATGGCTTTGAACTCCCAACATGTTAATGGAGCTGAAACTGAGAAGCATCCCTGAGCACCAGCTAAGAAGGCTGCTTTTCTTGGGTTCAGGTGTCTCTGCTTTTTCCTGGAGCTTGGAGATTTACTTTCTCTAAATCCCCTGGCTGGAGCACAGGTGAGGCTCCTGGTCTTCCTGTCAGATAAATGCTGCAGAACAGCAAGAAAATTGCATGTTGCAAAGAGCTTAATTCCCTAAAGTCTTGCCTCTGAGAGCTTTTTGGTTGAATCACTGACTCTTTGAGAGCCCTGCTGAAATCCAGGTGGTTTTACTTCTTGGTTGTTTTTCTGTGGGGGATTGAAGGCAAGATGAAACTGTGGTGGTAGGAGGGCGGTTTAACAAACATAATTGTGTAGAGTGCATAGATAGTTTTAAGTTTATGTATTTGATCTTTCAAAACAAATCACAGAGCATAAACAAACACCAAAATAGACTTGGTTAACTGCAGTTTCCACCACTGTGCTATCTAGCTGTTTTCAGCAATAGCCCCATGGCAATATATAGAAATGGGTCAGTGTAGACGTGCTTTCTCTCCTCTATTAGCTTTGCAGTCAATTCTGTGCTTCATCTGCCCACAATTTCAAGAGCTACTTTCCTGGCTGCTCCAGCCTTTCTGCTCTGCCTCTGGTAGCTTGGGGTCTATTGTTCAGCAAAGATGGCTTGAGCTGAATGGAGACTCTCAGTGGAGAAAACAAAGCTGCTGTGGCTGCAGGCTGGGGAAAAGAGGATGTCAGATGGGAAACGAGCATTGGGGGTGGGGAGGAGAGCAGAGTAAAA
This sequence comes from Acridotheres tristis, assembly GCA_037013685.1. Taxonomy (NCBI): domain Eukaryota; kingdom Metazoa; phylum Chordata; class Aves; order Passeriformes; family Sturnidae; genus Acridotheres; species Acridotheres tristis. Next base: position 9,170,260 of record CM072892.1, on the reverse strand, counting down.
GCAGGGGAGATTCTGCTTGTATTGGCATGTGGCAGGCAGCTTGCACGCTTGTGTGATACTAACTCCCTTCTTTTTGCAGCATGGAAGCCTCTGGCATTCCTGACCCTCACAAATACAAATAGATGTCCTCAGGCAAGCCAAGCCCACTGCTGCTCCCTACAGCATCAGCATCTTTTACACACAGGGTTCTTTATCACAAATGGCTTTTTTTATCATTTATGTATTTCAATTATCCTAAACTCCCTTTCTCCTGCTTCAACTCCGTCTCAGAGGAAGAGAGCAAATGGATTTAATGCACTTACCAGTTGAGATAAGTGCTGTAGAAACCACCTAAAGGCCAAGTTTTTCAGGTTTTGTTTACAGTTTTGCAGTAGTTGGAATACTATACCAAAATACTGGGCATCCAGTAGCTGCCTTGGAAAGGAATGGTAGCTGTTCAGGTGCTTCTGGCTTTTGGAAAGCAAAGCATTTATTCCAGTAATCACATATGGATTTAGGAATTGTAACTGTTGGCTGCAGTTTCTGAAATGGCTGGCCCTAATTCCCCAAACCAATGCAAATATGCCAGTGTACAGCCACACTAACAGTGTTGAGGAAAAATAGGCAATTATAGTATCAGTAGTGAAAAGGGAGTATAAAAGCCCGCAGCTATTTAGAAGCCTTAGTCAAAAATGACACTGGATTTTTGGTCCCTAAATCAGATAGAAAACTTGTAAGAATCAGGCTCTTCTGCAAATGTTGTACAGTAATCTCTGTGTTGGGAAAAGGCCTTACAAGTTTTGCACCACTGTATGTTAAGAATAATATTAAAATGCTTGTCCAAACCATTCAACAAATAGTTTTCTAACCTATAAGTATATTTGACTGATGGCTACCAGCTTTGACTTGGAAAACAGGAGCCAGATCACAGAGAATTTATCTTGGCAAGTGATAGTGTCACCAGAAAATGTTGTTTGAGAAAATCCAAAATTTGGCTCAAATTCACAAACTCTTTTAACTGTTAGAAAATATCCTCGTTTTTCTAGAAAAGTCTTATTTTTATTTTTTTTAAATTCCAGAAACCATAAATAAATTTAAAAAATATACAGAATTCTTTCTGTTTTTCCACATTGTTAAAATAAAGAGGAAGAATGAGCAGCAAGGAATTGAGTTGCTGTACAAGATCTCTTGTGGACTGAGACCACATTTTTTTTCAAGCTCCAGGAATGATCCTTGGAAGCTGCAATGGTCTGAAAACAAGACATTCTTCCTTCCAAGTATTTGAGGGGAAAGGAGCAGGCATTGACTGAAGGGGAAATGGGAGAGGTGGTGATCCTGTTGAGCAATCCAGTGATACACCCTTTCCTCACAGTTCCTTCCTACTTGGCTGAGATAAGTAACACTGGAAGTTAGTGACTTAGACCAACAAAATAAGGTGGTGTCTTTATCTAAGAGAGGTGGGTGTCCCCATCTTAAGATTAATTAATGTTTAATCTCCTTGGTACATTTGTATATTTTGTCAGGGCATGTTCCAAAGCATATCCGTGGACCTTTTGGAACTTAGAAATAAAGAGATTTCCACAATCAGCCAGCAGTGTGTGATCAGCCCTCCTACATGGAGAGGAGCAGACAGACAGGCACTTGTGGCATTCCAGTGGGTCGTTTTCTACTGAGCAGAGAACTGGAGATACTTTTTTTAGGGTGCTTTCCTGAGCAGTAACATCAAGCTTCTAAGTCCTGGTTTTCTATATGATATAGTAACTTTGTTTTAACAGTAGAGGTTTCATTTGCAGAGACTTAAAGCAGTTATGGTGTTTGGTACCTGTATTCTTCTATGCTGTCTTTTTTTGAGAAATATTTTTGAGAAAGTATTTTTCTGACTGGCTTTAACTAGTGTGTAATTTTCTTCCAAGGAAGGTTTGGTATTTTCCTGTATGTGTGTTAGTTTAGCATCAGCTTGACCTCGCTTTCTCTAGGCAGTTTTCACAAGACTTCTTAGAAATAGTCCACAGGCTAGTTCCCAAAGGCCCCCAGAGAAAAGGGTGAAAATCAATTTATTAGCAGTATCTCATTTTGCATGGAGAACAATGTGAGTGCAGGGAGAAGGGGCTGGTTATTAATATACATTAGTATCCAAGAAAACTAGTATTTTACAGTTTCTGTACACTGGAAAAGACTTAATTCAGCTTGCATTGCCTACACAATTAGGATGAATACAATAGAAGGATCACTTAGGAATAAGAAAAGCAGGTTTTAGTCAAGTGAAGGTTAATCAGTGTATTTATATATGGAGCTGAAAGGATTTTTACCCTTTTATTAAACAGCCTTGATGAATTAACATTTAACTTGTTGCACGCTGCTAGGGTAACATTAATAGTGATAGAAAGCAGCAGATTTTTAATCTATCATTATCATTTTTCAGTAGAAGAAAATTTTGTGCTATGGTAAGTGATTTTCCTAAAAACTTACTGCCAGCCCTGATAAACAGAGATACTCACTGAAATGTTTTATTGCACATGCTATTAACTCTTAGAAGTGTCCTTAACAACATTCTCATTAATAGAGCTTGCACTGCTCTTGCTCCAAGAAAACTGTTCTTAGAGCTGACTGGAAACCGGGAAAAGTGTGTTTCATGTTGTAAGAATAATCACAAAAAAGGTTTCTTTCTCTTTTGGCCCAGGTTTGGAAAATTCCCCAAGGCCTCTAAAGAAATCTATGAGCAATAAGCAGCCAATCAGTGGTAAAAGTGGCGGGGTGAATAATCAAAGGTCAGTTCTCCGTCATCTGCCAGATCTTTGAAAGACCAGGTTTATTCACTCACTGTGATTATGCTGTGATTGCACATGTCATGAAATCCTACTTAGGCCTGCAAGATTTCGTGAGAACTAAGGCAGAGCAGGGCCTGGCCTCTCCTTGTTGTGGAAAGGCTGTTATGAAATCCCCCCTCCCGAGGCGTTCCTGAACTTCAGGCCATGGCTCGGTCCATGGCTAATGTCGCATACCTCCATAAGCTGATGGACTGAAGGAATTTTAATAACTCCCTGGATCTAAATGATCATTCCTTCCACATTCTTTGTGGCTTCATAGTGTTTATGATAATTCTTGCTCGGGATCCAATCTATATAGTTTATCCAGCTGTGCCTTTGATGTCTGTGCTTGGTCTCCAGGGACAGAAGTCGTGAGCGAGCGGTTAGTGAGCGACACCCAAGGGGTTATGACATCTTTAACATAAACTCATCAGCATAAGGTTTTTCCTCTGAAATGGATTAAGCAATTTATTTAGCTATAAAACCCAGAAAACTAGTTAAGTGAATTTTACTGGGAAATCAATAAAGTAATAATTATGTGGTAATATAACTGGGACTGAGGTAACCAGCTTTGGTCTTCTTTTCTTTGTTAATCCATTCCCTCTATCCTCTTTATCCCTGTATTTTTTTGAATAGCCACAAGTTATTCTGTTGAGAGAACTGAAAATGCATATTGAGAAATCTTTGAGCATATTAACTTCTGTACTGGGAAATCTTTCTTTCTTGGCTTTGCAATAGATGCAAAAAAGAACCCATCCAGAATTCATTAACAAAAACATTATCTCAGACTCATATTTTTGGATTCTGTTAAATTTTCCCCATTTATATTTCATAAAATGCCTTCCTAATCCTATCTGAGGCATGCCTGGAAGCTAAAGATAAATATGTAAAACTTACCTTTGAATTGAATGGTGTCTAACTATTGCTGCTTTAAAAAATAATAGCAAGCCCCTTGACATTATCTTCAGCAGAACTTCAGAATTTGCATGTAGGCTGCACTTCTTACAGTAACATAGCAAGCTTTTCCTTCTGATAATTAGACACAAATTAATTTAAAATTAACTTCATTTGTAAGGCTGTTATAAATATTAAGAGATGATAAATTGCTAGGAAAAAACCCAGATCTTCCTACCTCAGTTATTTCACACTGGCATTTCAGAGTAGATTAGTTAGATATAGCAGTGTGTACATTTAAAGGCTTAAATGGTTTTCAAAGTTGTTTTTTTTTTTCTCAAAAATTATGGGGAAAACCCCCCAAATTCATCAGTTGTGTGCTGCATATTATTTCTCACAGTAGAATCCTCTTGAAAGCCAGATCATATTATACGTATTACCAATGTATTTGCATTTAGCTATTTCATTCATGTGTGGGAACAGAACACACACATCTGAATTCCAGGGAAATTAAAAAGGGTAGGACTGAAGGTCCTTTAAAGATAATTTCCGTTCTTTTTCTGCAGCCTGATATTTCTCCAGGAATCAAGTCTTTGGTTGGCAGGAATGAGACTGAAATCGTATGCTGAATAAAAAAAATGACCTGAGCAGAAGTAACATGAAGTGAGTCCATGCCCTTTGTGAACAGTAAATTAGCTGGCAATATGCAGGAGGAACAAGCAGATAGTGGCAAACATTCATACTGGGCTAGTATTTCTAAATGGATCTGCTTATTTTGAATGTGATATGTGTTTCTCACCAAGGTAGTTTTGGGCCATGGAATTATAATGGGCGGGAAACAAACAGCAGTGTACATCCTGAAGAAACAGGTCATATGGGAAAATTAGAGCTGGTTTGAAATAATGGATGTATTATTCCATTAAAGTATCAATAATAATAAAGCATAACTTTAAATTTTTTCTATGAAGAATTTAAAATTGTTGTCAGAAGGTTTAAAAAAACCCCACTCAACTAGATAAAACCAAACCCAAGTACAACCACCCTCACATTTTTGAATAACTTTTATGAAACGGAAATCTTCCAGCTGAAACAGAATATCTATCTTCAGAGAATCAGTTTCACTGTTTTGTGGTGTCTTTGGCTTTCAGTTTATTGCATTTTTCTCTATTACTGTCTGTGGATTCTGAGAAGATTTTAGGAGCTGAGGAGGCAGCTGCATGGTGGAGTCATTTGAGGATTGCAGGAGTCCCTGTCAGAGCTTCCTTAGCTCTTGGCTGGAGATGGACTGGTATTTGGTAATACCAAATTAATCCAATTTTTACAAAAGATCAGGAAAGGAAGCTCCAGGGTGTTAGTTTTGAACATGTTAGGAGACATTTTTCATTTTCAGGTAAGTCCTTGCCTATGGAAGTTTGTGTGACATATTTCTGTGATGGTTGACACAGAGACTTTGGATAGAATCGCCTTGACTATTTAGCCTTCTACATGTGAAAGAGACCTTTATTTACACAGGACCAACCAGCAGCATAAGAACCTCTATACCATCTAAAGCAGCAGGAGATACAACCTGTCTCTTGTATTTCTTTCTTGCTCAAAAGTGTAAGACAGTGATTAGAGCTCAATGTCAAATTATTTATTTAATTGTTTACTGATTTGCTAATCTTTGGTTTCCACTGGAGAAATGCAGAGGAGGTAGAAGCAGTTTTGCAAGTCTCAAAGCAAGGCAGTGAACTCCAGACCTAGGAAATAATAGCACCAGTGCCAGCAAGTTGCCAACTGGAGCCTTTGATGGTCCCAGGGGAAACACTAGCCACCTTAAGTGTCCTGAGCCCTCGTGTATGTAAATACTTCAGGGCTCAGTTCTGCATCCATTTATCCTTAAAAAGGGGCATAGCTCCATCAGTTCTGAAAACCACAGCTGGATCCAGGGGCTGATATGTCTGTTGTTCCTGTAAGCTGAAAGGATTTGGTTTTCCTTAAGATGGAATCTTTCTGTCCAGCATCTCAGGGGTGTGCAGAAGTGCCACTGCAGACAAGTGTTGCTGTCACCTGTTTTATGAGTGCAAGATGCTCCACACCCATGCTGGAATCAGCAAGGCTCCTCAGAGGTGTGGTCCCTTGGGAGCTGGCTGCCTGGCTGTGGCTTTACACATTCAGCCAGCTTGGACATCTGCATGCAAAATTCCACACTGGGGAATTCTGGGTCTATAAAACAATGAATGGATTACACAGTACTCATCCATATATGTAGTTTCTCATCTGTGACAGATGTGATATTGATAATATCCTCCATTCAGTAAGTCCTCCAAGTAAAATTTTGTGCCAGGTTAAATCTATGATTTAACTGTTTAAGAGCCCACTGTGTGAAAGGCTGGCAGTAGAACAGATTGGGAAGCAAGACCGTGCTCAGACACAAGGCTGGGTTTACACTAGCTCTGCTGCAGACTTTGGGCCTAATTCTTCCCACACATCTCTTTTTTGAGTGTAAATCCAGTAGTTCTCATTTCCCAGCTGATCCCTTGTATTTTTTATGTGGCTGGTTAGCTCAGAGACCTCACATCCTCTTCCCCTGCAGGGATACTGCATGGATTTTGTGCTGTTATCTGAGTCTGAAAAATGATGAGCTGAAAGGCAGCTTAAACTCTTTGTGTATAACCATTGTTTCACCCTCCCACTTCTCTTGTGTACTGTGAAAGCTGTGCTTTCCCTTGAAGGTTCATTGGTCTGAGAAACCCATCCCAGATTGAACTGATCTCTATACAAAAAAGTAAAAAAAAGTGCTGTGAGGGCACTGAGATATGGATGATCTCAGGCATAGCCTTGTGACTGAGGGAAACCCTGATGTGACAGATCGGGGAAGGATGGCTGTGCAGTAAGGAGAGAGGCCTGTGACACAGAACAAACAAGAGTCCTGTCCCTCCTGTCTCCCAGTGAACAAGAGTCCTGCCCCTTGCTCAGTTGTGTGCATGTTGTTGATTCTTCATACATAATTACAGATGCACAAGAGGAAAAGAGAGGGGTTTGCAAATGCTGATATCTGTTTCAAGTTGCTCCTCACATGACTTTCACTGAAGAGCAGGTCAAGAGTGGTCCAAGGAGGGAAGAATCCAAACTGATGGGAAAATATTACTGCTCCATGAGCACTCTCTGGTGTGGTTTCACTGATGTCAGGAGGAATGTGCTGATAGAGCGTCTCTGTTGTACCAGTCAAGAATTTGGCACCAAGTATCCTAGTGACCTTGTTCCCAGGGCCACTTTTTCAAACAGCTGTTCCAGCAATGAGTAGAAAACTGCCTGAGAAATTTTTGATTATCCTTCTTTGCCTTATTTCCATAGAATATGCTCCACATCAAAAATGAGATTGTAAAATATGCCTGTGTTGATTCAAGACATGCAAGATGCCTGAATGGAAATGAACCTCACATGAAACATTCCTTTTGCTGATTTGCTTCTTATATCCTTATGGCTTTAGATTTTCTAAATCTCTTAGTTTAATTTCTGTATTTTAAAAAGGTCTGAAACTTTAAGTCACATCTCCATAAATTATGCACCTAATTTGGGAAAGGAAAGCAGGTGAGAAATGCTCATTCGTTTATAGGCTGGAGGATGCTCAAATGAGATGGCAGCAGTACTGAGTCTGTCAGAACAATAAGAAGTGCTAACATTGATAATTACATTATTCAAGCAAATTGAAATCCTTGGTGGGTGCATTTTTAGTGATGCACTGTAAAACAAATTGTGTTTCACAGACTGAGAGAGTCATAAAACAATAAACTAATTAAGACACCTTTTGTCTGTCTGCTCCTCTTTGCCTATGTGTGTGGTCAGTGAAATGTTGTCAGTATTAATGAGGTGTGTTTACATCGTCTTTTTAGTAATAGTTGCCAGTCTCAGTGTGTTTTAAAGCCTGAATATTCCCAATTCAAATTTGAAAAAGCCCAACAAACAAAAGACCCCCACAACAACCTGACCTAGAATGTAATTGTGCTCCAACAGCTTGGTAGACCTCATCTCTTCAGACTTGTTCCTCTGACCCCAAAATGTAGTGGCAACAGTATCTTAGACTGGGCTGCAGCTGGATTTGAGACTTTTGTTGAGGGAGAGTCCCAGCCAGTCTAAGTTTGACTCCAGGTTTGGATATGTTTTGTCTCTGTGCTAAAATCAGCCAAAAACAATAACTGTGGGTGGTAACTGATTCCATGATTATCTCTTCCAGTTGTCTACTCTATGTAGCTTCAATATGAAATACTACACTGGGCTAAGAGGTGATTACTTTGTGCACAAGAAGCATTAAAAGTCTGTGTCTCTCTATAGTGAGGCTTTCGGACCAGTGCTGAGATGTTTTGCTTCAAACAGTGGATTTGAATTTTTTTAATGCCAAATGAGGTTTTGTTCCTGAGGGCTGGATCCTATCCTCTTTCCCACAGCAGGTTTCCCCCTCTCCTTGCTGTGCCTTAGGTTCATTCAGTGAGATTGCTCCCATGGAAGGGCAGTGTAAAACTGAGTCCTGTGTTAAACCTGACCAATGTGAGAAGAAGGAGGTTATATTTCTAGAATAACTGGAAATGGTGCAGGCAGATAACACCAGGGAATAAATCCTGGCAAACATCCTCGTGTACAGTGGATCTGTTTAAGAGAATACATAGTGAGTAGAACGAGGTCCCAAATTATAGCAGTATGTGGCTGCTGATACTGAGAGAGCATCATGTCAGCCTTCAGACAAAATCCCATTTTCTGAAATTAACCTTACAGCTACTCTTTGAGCCAAATAACCTCTATCTTTTTCCCACTGGAAAAGTGGGAAAGAGGTCATTTACCTACCATGTTGCTGTGTTTGTCCGCAGTCTGTCTGGGTCTTATCCATTAAAGCTTCTTTAAAAAGATGAGGACCTTCACTTTCCATGAGCACCTGTGTACCCACTAGGGACAGAACTGTATGAATTAGGGTTATGGGAATCTCTAGGAACATATCTTTGTTCTGGGATCAGCCAGTAATAGGGTTTTATGTAGAAGGAATAGCAAAAGTCCTGGGGGATTCATTCCAAGTATATCCCCAATTAGGACAAAAGCATTTAGTTTAGTTTGATATGGTTTCTGCATCCATAGAAGTTATAAACATTTTTACCTTTATATGGTGGTGTTAATAAACATTGATAAAATTTACCACAGGTTCTCATGTTCCCAGACCAACAAAGAAAAGTCATTAGCCACTTGCAACTAACAAAGGGGGAAAAAGTATTTTTCTAAAGTTATTTGAAGTTATAAAAATCAATCTTAATATTGGTATTGGGTAAAAGATGGGAATTGATTTCTAAAAATTTACTTTTTATAAAATCATTTACCATTTACAGCAATACATTTTGAGTTTACATTAAATATTGTGTGTACCTTCTGTCTTTATTTTGATGTAAACACGTTGCTGAGTTTGCTATGGAAATATTGTATGGTTCTTTATTAACTTTTCACTCAAGAAGAGTCTGATATTGCTGCTCAAAGATAAGATATTCTCTCATAAAACCATGACATATTTTCTTTTTTTTTCTTAATCACTGTTCAAAATAATGTGGTGCTCTGTTGCCCTTGTAACTTTGACAGATGATTAATTATAAATTTGGGGTACTGTGGTTCAGACAGAAACCTAATTGGATATTTGTGAACCAAATGTGAAAATGTTGAATGCAGGTCCATGCTTCAGCGGAGCTTTGATATCTCTTTTCAGAGGTTAAATCCTCTGTTTTGGAATATATGACTACACACCGTCTGTTTCTCTCTAGTGGATGTATATGTTTCCAGGCAAAATCATAATTCAACCTCGCATGAGGTGATAAAGCTTTATCAGTAACTGCAGGGTAAAGAATATTTTAAAGAATATCTGCATTCTCTTTAAAAAAAAAGCTGTACCTTAAAAATCCTGCATACTTGCGGAAGACCATTCTAAAACTTTAGAAAATATGGAAATTCACAGGTAGAAGGCCCTAAACAATAATTGTGCTGTCCATCTCTGACTTTCCCTTCTGTGCTGCTTAGAATAAGCGTTGATAGAGGAGAGGGTGTCTGAGGCACTCTGGTGTTCAGTGCCTTGAGGATTTGGCAGCCTGGTACCAGCTCTGGCTGCAGATTTCTTGAGCTACCTCTGGTCCTCATTTCACTGTGGCAGAACAAATGGATGAATCTGCTCTCTTTGTTGTATTAATTTGATTTTTTTTTGATAGCATTTTCCCACAGACCAAAAAATTACGCACTTGTTTAAATGTTTTGTTAAGGTAGATTCTGACTTGGGAAGCTGTGGAGGTGTTCCTGTGAAACTTGCTGTGGGTTCTGTCACCAAATTGTTCACTTCAAACCATGTTTTAGTGACGGGACTCCTGTGAAAGAGAAATGTTGAAACCTACCTGGGTGGGATTGAAACTGAAGGGATATTAAATCATCCATTAGAAACCCAGAGTTGAGAATAATTCTATGTACAGGAAATAAATAACTTAATTTTTGGATAAAGAATTGGAAGATATTGAAAGACAAGAAGCTTTGGGGCTTTTAGAGGCTGAGATCAAACAATTAATGTATTTTCCTGCTGTAATTGCTCTCTGCAGATTCGTGTGGAGCACATCTCTGAGTCAAGGTTTGACGACTGAGATGGGTATTTTGTGTAAGATTCCTCTGCATTTGACTGAAGATCAAATCTGACAAAACTGTTTAATGCCAGGGACTTAATGCCAGGACTCTCTTTGGGCCCCCCCACAGAGAAATGGATAATCTAATTTCAATCAATTATTCCCTGCTTCTGTCATATCTTTCCCCTTTTCTTTTCTTTGTACATAGCTCAGGGCATCCTGGGTTCCAAGTGGGGCAATGAATATGAACCTCTGCTACAGTCATGTTTATTTCTACCACATCACATCCCAAAGTCTATTTTCCCCTGGATTTTGATGGCAGAGAAAATCTCAGGATTTGGATGCCTCTGTCCTTAAAGGAGTACCACAGCCTAAAGAATTATATAAAACATAAAATGCTATTTTCAGTTAATTGTATGCACATTATTCCTATATTTAGAGGATGATAAGGTGAAATTTGCTGTGAAATTATGTTCTGTGATTCACTCGCTTTCACTTTTTAAAGTCCCATTGTAAGGAGAGAATACCAGAGCCAAATCTGAGGCAAAACTACCTTGAGCCATTGATGTCCCTGAGCATGTCAGTCATGCACTGAAGCTGCTGGCACAGCTGGTACTCCACACACAATGGGGAGTATTTTTAACACTAGAAATGTGAGTGTGACAGGTGCACATTTTATTAGAACTTTTTTTATTGTGCATTAGTGGAGAGTAGAGAGCTAGCAGCACTTTAACAAGTCTTCAAGTAAGTGAGAAAACAAATGAAGGTCTATGGCACATATTCACGTTTGTTAGCCAAGTATGGGTAGTTCACCACAGCCTAATATTTCACTGTTTCAGAAAAAAAACCTAGATGAATTTTGAGCAGCTTGCACAGCCAGAACCACTCATTCTTTTTTATGAGCTTCATTTGCATTTATACTCTTCCCTGCTGTTGTTGAGTACGCCCCTTTCACTTGTCCTAAATCTACAATTGCACTGGCTGCACTTAAGTAGCTGTTTCCTACTGATATATTGATTATCACACTAATTACATCCGGGGTCTATAGATAGGCTAAGAGAACTAATTTATTTGAATTTTTAATAGGAGTGAAAACTCTCCACAACTAATTAATTCTACAGGGATGTGTTGAACTCTTTTATTTCTTTATTTTTTTTTTCTTTCTCCGTCAATGTTTTTTGTAAGTAAGGGTTGTGCTAAAACAAGAAAATACATGGGGATAAAATGCATGATGCTTTTGTCTGGTAAACTTTCATATACTTCTCTTTTGATAGACTGGGTTTTTTTCTGCTTTCTGCTTGACTGGATGATTCTTTTTATTTTTTCTGATGTGGTATCATACAGTGGGTCCTGGTTCTGCAATCAACTCTGTGTATGCATCCTGCTGTGCCTGTGCAGGTCAAGGAAGGTGGCTGCTTAGCTGGAACACACTGCAGAAATGGGCCATGGATATAAACTCATCAGTTTATAGCTGGAGCAAAAATATTATTTTATTTTTTTATACCTACCTTGGTGGGTTTATATGCCTGTGTTCCATTCAATTTGACATAGAATTGGATGTCTTCAATAATTTTATGAACCTTTCAATGGGGCTTTCTCTAAACTGTGAAAATTTCCAGACGTTTTCCTAACTTTGCCTGAAATCACTTAGTCTCAAATCCCAAGCACTCTCTGATGTGCTTCCTTTGACAGGTACTTCACAGACTTTTTACAATGGATTAAGAGATGTTTTAAAATGTCAGTGAAATTGAGGTTTGAGTACCAGCCATCATGGGAAGCTGGATAGTGCCTGGTGATAGATTTGCAGTGTAATGAGACTTTTAGCATCTTACATCTAGACTTTCCCTTTGAATTTAGGGTGTGGAGAATGTGAAAGCTATTACCACTGGTTGGTGATTCTTTTGTGGTTCCTCTAAATTGATCTCTTGATCTCAGGTCCTGTGAAAATGCCCATTGCCAATGGATTTCGATAGGTCTGCAATGATAACTGCAGTACAAAAGTCAAAGGACTTCGTATTACCATCATAGCCTTAATGAGGACCATTCCTCTCACACTTTGATAGGTCCTAGGAGAGGTATTGATCTGGGGAATGTCCATTTTCTGGTATTTTTAATAGCATGCCTTTGCCAGGGTGCTGGCTTTCCCATTTGTCAAGACTATTGTATCCATGAACACAGAATTTGACTGAAAAATATAGTAGTAGTAGTAGTAGTAGTAGTGTAGTGTAGCTACACTCATTTGCCTTGAATTTTTCTTCAGTATTGCCTTGGAACAAACTTGCTTGAAAAAACATTAAATAGGGCAAGCCCAGAGGCTTTCTTCACCTCTAAATCAATTTTATTGGGAAAATGGAAGTTATAAAGATGTTTAAATATCACAAACAGAATTTTAGAATGGACACAAAAATCAGTGCAATACAAGAAAACCACTGGGTGAACTTGATCTGAGCTGAGTGAGAGGTTTTGCAAAAACACTCTGGGCACTATAATCCATAATTTAAAGTTGGACATTTTAGAAAGAATTACATTTAGTTTAGACTGGAAGGTATTAGAATATAAATCAGAGAGCCTCTATCTCAGAGAAGCTTAAACAGTTCCAGAGGTTAAGTAGGAGATATAAAACTGTTATGATATGTTTGTTATGGGCCTTTCAAGAAAGTGGTGAAGCCAGCAGGATGGCAAGGTTACTTCAATATCGTGAGAGAAGATTCCACATGGTTTGGGAGCAATGCACAGGATTTGGGGCTGGGTAGAATGGATGGGAGCATCCCAGAAGCATTTGGAATATTACCCTGAGGTTTACACATGGAAGTAAAGCAGTTTTAAAGCTCTCAGTTCAGCATATGCCTATTACTGGTCTAGAGAAGAAAGACAGGAGTCTTGAAAAATTCTGTAAAGGAAAGAACTTGGGAGACTGATTTTAACGTGGTGTGGGCGGTTGGTTGTGGTGTCAGAAAAGGACAAGCATGGTGGCCACTGGCTTTTGTAAAGAAAAATCCAGTAAGGGTAGTACAGACAGACTGGGAAGGCAGTGTTTTTGAGGACACTGCTGCAGGCAGATAGCGAAGGGAGGAATTCGTGTAGAGTCCTTTGAAAATCCCCCCTTTAATCTCTTTCTACATCAGCTCTCACAGACAGAGCACTTCTGTCCTCTGCCTCTATCTGTGTGTGGGCTGTGAGCTCCTTGGAGCAAGACCCACCTCACCTCATGGGTGTGGACAATAAATTGTAAAGGAGCCCAGGAATGAGCTGGAAACAATTAAAAAGATGATGGTTAGTTAAAATTGTCACTGATAGGGACTTCTTAGCTTTTCCAGATGTGACACCATATGCCTCTCTGTCCAGAGTACAAACTGCACCATCTACACCTGAAGCAAATTGGAGGCATCCAGAATTATGGAGTAGTGTGTATTCTGGATGGACAGGGATGTGGTCACACAAGTTTTACTGAGGTCTTGTGATAAAATGTTGAGGTGTGATCACTGAAATTCAATCAATCCATGCAAGCCCCTCATTTAGGAAGAGATGCTCTCTTCTCTCACTAAACTAAGGTTTAACAGATTTACAACAGCTCTCTGTGTCTGATCCTGAACTCATTACAGTGGCCTCTTTTACTCCAAGCTATGTTTTATTTTTCCTGCATAGTTTCAGTGTTTTTCAATTTAGAAGCACTGACAGTTCTTCTCAAATACCTCTCCCAGCACTAGCTCCCTTTCACTCCTGGGGCTGAAACAGGGTTTTTGAAAACATTCATCTCTTTTGGAGAACGAAATTGCACTCTGAGGAGCAATCCTATGAGGAAGGAGAGGAACAGGAACAGTCAGCAAATATATGGTCAGAAAAGTCAAAGCTGGAAGGAAGGGGGTGGTGATTTATGTTGTTACCAAAGTAGAACTGGAGAGAGAAAAAAAAAGTCAAGAAAGATGTTGTAGAGAGAAAAAAGAGAATGTGGGATAGAGGGAAGAATAGAAGGGAAGGAAGAAGCTATAAAATTTATTTTTAAGAAATAAAGAAGGCAAAAGTTGTTTGTTCCTCTGTATTGAGATAATGATTCCTATGGTTCCTTGAGGGTAGGTTGAGGACTCTGTTACACCGAGCACCTGGTACAAACAATGACCTGTTGGGTCATGGACCTTGTAACTGGAGATTATTCTTGTAAATCTTGAAGTACCCTTCTTTAGTTATTATCTGCCATTATCTGGTCATTATCTGTCATGACCATAGATAATGGCAAAATGAGAACTTGCTTTGTAGAGTGCTTCAAAATGGTGAAACCCACTTTTGTGATTAATTGTGAAAATCAAAATTAACATTTTTTACAGAAGACCATTTGGGAGTAGTGGAGAATGCTTCTCACTGATTTGGATAGATAAGATAACTTTTCTTTCACAGGCTTACCACTTTATTTCATTTCTTATATATATAAAGATATGTGAGGTTTAAAGTGTAAATAATATATAAAGCATCCTTCCTAGGAAGATAATGACATAAAAACATTGAATGTGTTTTTCCAATACCTTCTGCCTTGTTTTTTGCCTGGGCTGGAATATTTTTCTGTCCTTCCTTCAAACTGAAACTAGTGTTTAATTTTTGCTGGAGATGTGTAGTCTGAATAACACACAGTTGTCTGACCAGTTCCCTCTGGGATGACGTGACCACGCAGTTTATAGAGTATGGAATAAAAAGTACTCCCCTCATAAAATCAGAGGGACAGAGAAAAAGCATTAATTATTTATGTTGGCTGAGGTTTTGACCCAGAAGCTTTGAACATGCAATAGGTGTTATTTACTCTGTGTCACCATCAATGCCAGGCAGGAAAGACTGCTAAGAGACTTTCCTTTCAGGGCTGGCATTCTCTCACAGAGTCCCCACCGCCCTGTCTTTCCTCCCTGCCTTAGGTATTTTAAGTAGAAATGTTCTTCTGTGCTGAAATGGGTGTCCTGTACATCAGGGCTTTTAAAATGTTCTTGAGTGCATATAGAATCTGGAAAATTTCTATTTTATGAGGTAGGTCCTACTGCAGTTTTATGGCAAGATGAGTTAAACAGTAAAATATTCTTTGGATCATCTTTACACATCACTGTTGTTTACTGTAATGGCTTAACAGGTTTCTGATGTATATTGTTTTTTCTACAGCCTGAGAAATGGTGTTCAATAGCTATCTGTGCTGGCTGGTTCATACGAGGCTGCTCTGACAAGCTCCACACTCAGGGAGTTTTGTTGGTGTCTGATTTTTGAGGGAAGGAAAGACTAAAGCAGGAATACATTTGGATAAATTTGTGGAGCTGTTTCTGTGCTGGCCTTGCCGGTGTTACACATTTTCAGCAGTGACTGGTGGCTGCTGTGGGGGGTGAGGGCTGTTTCTGTGGGGAAGGTGGGCACAGGCAGATGCCTGGAAGGACTCCTGGATGGAGGTGTTCTCATGCCCAGGGTTCCCAGACAGTGGTGCTATAGCGAGTGGATGGAGCCAAAGGGAATGTTAAAATCACCTTGCCTTCTGCCCTCGTGTAAGAAATGCCTGAGGGGTGATGTCAGGGCTAGTGGGGAGTGAGGAGAGATGGGAGGTGAGGTTTGGATAGCAGGGGAGCATGAGGCATAGCTGGGGTTGGAAGGGCTGGTGTGATTTGTGCATTTTGTGGTGAAACCTTAGGCTTTCACACCTTGACATTTGCTGAAAGGAAGTGGCTCTTGTCCAGCTAGAGAGAATAGAAACTGCTTGTTATCTCAGGCAAATTCTCCCCTGCTAAATTTCACAAGTTAAGGGAATAAGACCAGTGCATTTTAGGGAAACAGTCTTTTTTGTTTTTATGGTGACTGAGGATCCCTTCTGGAGAGCAAATTGAATTCTGAAACATTTGTTACAATGTATAATGAATATTGTTTCAACTAGCAAAGATGTAAATCTTTTAAAAGGAGCATTCCCAGATTGCACCACGGAAGCAAGCAGAGGGCTTCTAGTTCTCCTATATTTTACTTGGCATTTCTACTCATTCTTGAAGGAATTTTATGTTTAAACAGGGGCCTTCTCCCTCAAACTAGTTCTGCAGACAGCTCAATCCTCATTCAGAGAGCATCAACACTGAAAACAAGGGCTGAGCTTTGACATTCAGTAAAGGGAAAGAAAATTCCATTTTCCTTTTGGAAATGACAATAAAAATGAATATACTTTGGTTTCCTGCACAAACCACTTTTTTCTTTTTTTTCAATTTTGACAACACAAGTGATGTCTCGTCATTGAAGGCTACTGAAAGACAAAGACACCTGCCTGCTCTTAAAACTTAGGTACAGCTGTTGCTATAAAATTAGAACTGTAACTTCTTAGGGATTCGCTGAACTCTGGAGATTCCTTTGCTGATCAGAGACAAAGAAGATCCAGGGTGGCATTATTAGCACTTGGACTATCACTGAGCATTCACTTCCTTATGATTTCATAGAAGGGATGTGCTGCCAGCAGAGATCTTCCAATAAAAACATGACTTAGTAGGAAAGAGATTATCTGTGCTTTAGTACCAAGGAATTATTGAAGAATTAGCAATGAATTGGAAGTGGGAACAGGTTTTATGACCCTAATTGTGTCCCTGAGACAATTTTTAAAAAATCTTGGATGCCAAAATTGGCATCAACTTTGGATCTCCTCAGTGAGAAAGAAGTGCATGCTGTCATTTATGGCTGCACAGAGGGGCCCAAAGCAGAGAAATCTGCCAAACCTCTGTGCTTATTCACCAAGAAATACTTTCTTTTGAGTCTGCTCTTGCTAGTTCACCCAGGGTCTCCCCATCCTTTTAGTGGAAAACTTATTGGGAATGATGGGTACAAATGACCAGTCTGTCCTTGTCAGTTTTCCCATACAGTCCTACCAAGGAAGGACACTGCTTGCCTTTAACATGTATCTGCTAGAAACCATCATCTTTGCTTCAAAGACCTTTCAAACAGTGGGTCATATTTCAGCACAGAAGTCAATATTGATTTTCCCCTGTTTTCCAGTAGCATGTAAAGGCCATAAATTCAGTACAGATTAGCTGAGAAAAAAAAAAAAAAAGGAGATGCAAAAGATTGTACACAGGAAATAGCAAAATTTCAGTATTTAAGGCTTCCTTCTGTAGAGAAAGCAGGAATGCCCCTTGGAGGATTGAGGGTGTCTACAGTTACAGGGGAAGAAATAGTCACCTGCCCTGGAACGAGAATCAGTCCCATTTGTGAAAAGAAGTTTACCTTCATTTTGTTGTAAACGGTTTGGGAACTGAAAACGATGTTTTCTCATAGCAGCTGAGTGATTTGTATTTTCTGATGCTCTATCCTAGCATTATGGTGAGCTTGAAAGGAGTCCATGGTGTCTTTACAGTATTTGAGGCAAATTAATTTGCTGGTATAATCATTGTGCAAACCACAGGCCAAGAGTCATTGGGCACTGCATACAATAGGGCAATGGAAATAGTGTATTATTATAATACAAATGCTCACTGTCATGAGAAATCATTTGCAAAATTACAAAAGTTAAGTAAAAGTAAGAAATTATATTTCATGCATTTTCCTGGAGAATTAAAATCTTGGGAATATGATTGTGAAATCACCTAATTCTTCTTGAGACACACATTTGGAGACCGCTGATGTGGCAGGTTACAACACATTCTTCTGGAGTCACAGTTCTCTTAACTACAAATCAGAGATTATAAGTGTATGTGTTTGGAAATAAATATTTGTATGACTGTACACAGATTCTCATCTCTCTAACTGGAGGCAAATGTATATCTGCTTGCGTGTATTTGGAAATAAATATTTTTTTTATGACTGCACCCAGACTGATGAAAGCTTTACAACTGGCTTCAGTGGATTAAACCTGGTTTTGAGACATATATCTTTTCTCTGATAACCTTTCAGGCTTTAGGCAGCATCTCAGGCAGAGATATTTAAAATTTCCTGTGAATTTTTTTTGGTTGTTTTTGTCATAGTTAATACTTTTTGTTAACATTTAAAAGTTGCACAGATGGAATGAGGAACGTGGACAAACCACAAAACCAGTGAAGCATTTCCAACTTGTTTGGTGAGTGGTGATGAAAACCCTAGACTGAGATGCAGGAGATTGTACTGTTTGCTTTGCTTCCTGTATCCAATTTGGTTGCAGTTCAGAGGACCAGAGTAAGGAGCTTAAGGCTGTGGTTAAATATTAAACAGCCGTGCTGTGTAAGCTGGTTTTAGCAGTCTCTGCCCAGTGCCTCTCCACTCCATAGTGCCAACACAGCCAGTGCATGTCTGTGCAGCAATATGCATCAGTTGAAAGAAAACTTTGCAAAAAATAAAAGGGAAAAGGATGAAAGAATAGGTTATATTTCAGGTGGACAAGTTTCCTGATGCAGTCCACAGTGTTACCTTGAAGGAAGCTGAGCTGGCACAGCCTCGAGAGCCATGTAGGGACAGGAGACCTGGTATTGCAATGGGTGCTGAGGCTTCAGCATGGTCTCTGCAAGGGATGTGTCCAGACAGGGCCAGCCAGTGAACCTCAGGGAGGGTTTATTGGGATACCCCTCCTCCCCTGAGGGTGCTAAGCCAGGAATGTGTGCCACTCTCTTTGAGACATGAAGCACAATTTATCGTTTTCATTTCTGATCTAAAGTACCATAGGAATATCTGATGTGCTTCAAAGGGCAGAAGGGTGTATGCCTGCTTTTGTGAGATTTCCAGCCCATTTTCACAGATATGGATTGTTTAGATTGTTTTGGTAAGATTCTGTAAAACCCTTGAAGTTTTCAATCCTTGTGACTTAGGTGAATCCAAACCGTTTTGGTCTGTGTGGGGAAGGAAGAAAATAACTTGGAGTAGGAAGGGCTTTGGTGAAAAGTGGGAAGGGAGTATGATGTGGAGAGAAGAATAAAGTATGTTTGTCATATATTTTCATGTTTGAGAATATATACATGATCTCTCTATGTTTGTTTCTGGAATTAAATTTCAATGTTCTTAAATATTGACAAATATTCAATGTAAATTTGTGGTGTTAATGAGAAACTTAAAATCAGATCTTTGAAAATCAGAAGCGTCATCTATATTTTCTTAGTCTGACCTGAATGGCTCCAATGATTTTACCCTGGGGTTCCTGTTGTGGGGAGAATTATTGTCCCAGATATTGACAGCATTTCTGACCCTCGTTGGGGCATCTTGGGGAGAAATGTGTTTAAGCTGTGAGGCTGTAAAATGCTGTGGTAGTGGGAACCATGGAAATACAATAGACAGAGCTTGGTCCTTGCACACATCCGTCTCCTGCTGCCTTCCTCAGAGAGGGGAATGTTTGCTCCCATTAGGAGATGCCTGTGTCACAGGAAGGGCTGCTTTGTGTTTGCAGCAGGGCTCGGTGACTTCCAGACTTGGAACAGTTTGAGTTTCTCTAGGACAGACCTCAGTAAAAGTTTTTAGGTTTGTTATGCATCAGGGGCCCGGTGAATGACTGTGTGAATGGCATCTTTATAGACTCCTTTATAGCAGGAGTTTCCTGGGTGGATGGCGGGCAGGCTGTAAGCTTCCCAGAGCTCAGACTTCTGTATGGCTTAGATCTGGCCATTAAATCACAGATGTTCCTTTGAAAAAGCTGAGTGTGCACGAAGTCACTCCTTTCAACATAGCGTGTCTAACGACTTGTGGAAAGCACAGACTGAAAGGAGCTGCTATTTGATTTAAGTGGGTGTTTGGTCATTCAACATACAAAAGACCTGGCATGTGGCTGTGCTCCTGAAGACAAAGAGAATGATGCATCGTGTTTGCAGATATTTATGTAAATATCTTTGCATTTGCATCTCTACCTTTAATAAATAGCTGCTGAATCCGGAGTGTTCTTAATAAATGTTTGCTGGGCTAACTAATAAGTATAGATCTGAACATCAAAACAATTACAAGTGCTAAATTTACAAAAAATGCCATATGTATATCTTTGTATGTACATCTGTGTGTACATAGAGATCATTATATTGTGAAAATGGGCACACGGTGCAGTCTGTCCAATCTCAAATTGGGTATAGGAATGAACAATCTGCTCTCAATCAAAATAAAATGCTTTATGTACAAGCAATGTATACAGAAGATTTTTTCATATATGCAGGGATATTTTTTACACATGCTTCCCCCCTACACTACACATTTTAAGTACTTAAATGCCTGATTTCTAGACATTTTAGAATTAACTGAGAAGAGGATGACAAACTGTACTCATAATGGCTGCAAATAGGAAATAAAACAATTTCCTTGTCACCCAAAATATATAAAAATGCGTTTCAGGTAAAATCTTCACCAAAGTAATGTGAACTTCTCCTTGCTTCCCTCCTTCCTTCCTCCACTGTTACAGTGAAAACTAAACTGCCCTCTTGTGTAGGTTATCATTTCCAGACCTGAACAATACTTATCAAGCAGAGCAGCCAGACAAATAACACAGCACTCAGCAGGACGAGGCTCTGTATTTTAATATGGTGAGGGCAATCATTCAGAAGAAGAGCAAAGTCAAATAATTTTTAACCATAGAAACAGCTTGTGGATCATTGAAAAGCAACACATTTGTAACACAGATGGCTGGTTGTTCTCCCAAAAATAACAAATGAAGAAAAAAATCCTCTCTTTGTTACTTTTGTTTTTTATGCAGTATTTGTACTGACTAGCTATTCAAAGCTCCTTATGGACAAGCCAAATGAGGTCTTTGCACTGATGAACACCCGGTCTTAATTATTTTTAACAGAAATAGAGATGATGGTTGGAAAACTTCTGAAAATGAGTTATGTTCTCCTTTCTTCTACTCTGATGAAGTTTTTTTCTTTTTAATAGAAATAACTCAGATTTGGAAATACAAAGAAAGGTGTGTGGGCCAGTTAGGGACTGATAACCTCTGGTATCAGCTAATGCTGAAAGCAATAGGCTGTCTTCCTAATTAAGTCAGTGGCCAGCTGGGGGAACTGGGCAGGGATTTGCAACAGCACATGCTTGGATAAGAGTAATAATTTTTTTCAAGGTGTGTGTCAGCCTCTGAATACATCAGGTCTGTCCCATTCCTGAAGCCTGCTGTCAGTCCAAGTCCAGGAGTTGGGTAGACCTCTCAACCTACTGCACATGACCCCTGCTCCTGATGTGATGAAAACAAGCCAGAGTTTTACATAACAGCCATGGGGCTTTGTCTGGGATCGTGTCTTGGCAGGGACTATAGCATGAGCCCCTCTGTGTGGAGTGAGACTTCTGTGGATGTGGGGCACTGTTATGAGTTAGACACTCAGCTGGGAAGGATTTAATCCAGGAGAGTAGTCTCTATCTTCCTAAATCTTCCCGGGAATGAGGTCATGCTACTGCTCTGCAAGTGGCCCTTGTCCTGGGCTTGGTGTGTAGTTGGATTAAGGGTGGATGAGGGCTAGTGGTTGTGTGCTCACCTTATACACACACTCCAGGAGGTCAAGTAACAATTTCTCCAGTCTTCTCCTGCTGTGCACAACAGCCTACAACAGACCCCTGATATTTTGCTCCTTTAAAACTCTGAAGCGTTTTAAATCATTAGATGCAGGATGCCTGAGACAACCAACATTAGAGAGTCTCCAGGAAGCAAGTTATTTTATAAATAAGGAAATAATTAAGTCTGCATAAGATTGTCTGCCCCAAAATCAAATAAGGTTGTAAAGTGTCCAACCCCACTCCAGCCCATCCCAAATAGAATCAGCAAAAAAATATCCAGAGTGGCTGCTTTGGCTTCTGGGCTGGTTTTGCAGTGAGTCATTGTCTCTGATGGCCATGTGTGTGCTACCAGGGGAGATTCTGTTAGCAGTCATCACTTCAGCAGATGATGGAAAAATAAAAATGAAACTCTTTTGCTCTTCCTTTCTTTCCTTTACAACAGAGTGGCTGCTTTAACAAGTGTTTAAATGAGGAGTAAAAAAGGTAAGATAAGGAACAGTAGAAAATTAGATGTTCTTGGCATTCTCACGTTCCAGCATATTTCCTATTGCGTTATAGTGAAGGATTTTATTTTTCCAAATGGTATTTTTGGAGCCATACACCTAATCAGTACATGTTCCACAATCTTCCCATCTTGTACCTAGTGAAAAGGTCACGCAGAGCCTGACAGCAAACAGCATTTGCTCAGCAGAGGCTTTCTTCCTTCCATGCTGCCTGCATTTCATGTAGCCTCATTTCCTGAGTGCCTCTGGTGTGCAGAGCTGTTTCAATGGCAGTTGTGCTATTGCTCTTCCATGACTCAGCCTGGAATCCACAACCATGCAACCATGTCTTGATTGGGTTTTGGTGGTGGTGTTTTGTTTTTTTTTCTCATTAAAAAAGCCTGCTTTCAGAAGTCTCATGGCTGGGCAGTTCAAGATGAGTTGGAAGAGTAGTTAAGAATGATGTCCTGCTCATGAATAGCCAGTCTCCAGTGCCTGGGAAGCTTGACATATATTTTCATTCACAAGTTCATTACAAGTTCTCCCACGCAGAAACTGAGAGGGCTTGAAAGGAGACTGGGCTGATTTGCAAATAGAACCATGCAAATAGATGCCTGATGTTTGGCAATGCTACATAAAATGAAGGTGAGGAGGACATCAAACAGAAAAGTATTAATAGCACAGTGTTAATTTGTGGGAATGAGTTTCCAGGTAAAGAGGCCAGAAGCAGGATGTGCAGTGATCTGGTAAAATAGCTACGTGAGCTTATGTGAAGCAATCATGTCTTAAAGATGTATAAAGTACTTTTTTGAGAGTGCTTAATTGGATAAAAAATGTATGGAGGGAGACATAACACCATGGTTTCCAGCTCCTTTTAGAAGAGGCCTTTAATTACTTTTGACACAGAGTTAAGTTTATGTGTAGTTTTATGAGTAATAAAAGTATTTCTTTCTTTGCTTTTAACTTTTATTTATTAGTAGTTGTCAAGACAGTCCCAAGCCAAACCCCTGCATCTGAGAACTTTAATCTTTAGAAGAGTTCATACTGAATTTAAGTTTTGTCTCACCCTTCATCCATTTGATAGGTCTAAACCTCCCACTTTTATAGTATAAAAGGAACAGAAAATATTAAGACTGATTTTTCTTTTTTTTTTTAGATAAAATTAGAGGCTTCAGAAATCTTGAATCAAATCTGAGCACTTTTGCAGGTTGCAAAATACTTTTTACAAACTCATTATAAGGAAAAGTCAGGTTTGCTAACCATTTAGCACTTCCTTACTTCAGCTGTAGTTGGAAGCACTGGGATATTGTGATGAAGAAAATTTTTCTTTATGTTCTTCAAGAATAGAGCACATGGTAAAAATATATATTAAAAATATATATTTGAATTTTTCATGTTTAGGTATTGTTTCTGGATGTATGACTAATTCTCCAGTTTCTTATTCCTTCTTAAAGTTATTTTCTTAATAGACACTGCATAGGATTTTTTTTTACTACAGGATCTGTGGGAGCCTGGAGGTGACCTCTGAGGGAAATAATACTTAAGATCCAAATGGGCAGGGTTAAAGTGATGCTTTTTCCAGTCCCACTGCAATCAGAGAAGTGACTAGTACTACTGTAATGATGAGATGAGTAGATGCTCCCAAAGATAGGCGAATATTAAAGGTTGAAAATCCTCGGGGAATTGCTTGCCCTTGTTATGAACCACTGGAAATATGCTTCATCATCAACTGCGTTCTGGGGGTGGATGCCAATTATATGAAAGCCCATCTCTCTGGATCTGTTAGTGTTATTCCAGTGCTTGCGGGCTGGAGCTTAATACAATATGCTCTTTTCTTCTCTGACTAGTAAAGCAGCACAAAATAGAATTATTAGTATAAATACACGTTGCCTACAAAATGTAAATCCAGCAATTAGACTTTTCCCTGGTGGTGTGCTCTAATGAGTGTTACCATATTCTTTGTGTTGCTGTAGGGGAGCAGTGGGTGTAGCAGTGGGGCTCAGCTAATTTACGAGGGAATCCTCAGGATACAAAATTTTTCCTTGATAAGAGGAGAAACAGCTTGTATTCCAAGCAACATTTATCTCAGACAAGCTTGCCTCCCAAAAGTACAGCACTGGGAGTATCAACATTTATAGCTTATGATATGATTGCTGAGGCCTTCTGCCATGTGTGAGCTGGTGAAAACCTTTATGGAAGGAGTTACTTAATCCTCTTTAATCTTGAGAAATGCTGTGTAGGTGTAGGGAAAGCTCTGACAAGAAAGAGGTGGCTGGGGAGGGTTACTGGACACTTTGAGAAGTTTGATGTTTCCCATTTGGGTTGAAAAATATATTTGATCTTTCTCTTTGATGCACTGAGTTGGGTGTGTAAGACTGTTGATATTTTATGCCTTCATTTTTGTAATTTGTGGTCCTGTGTTGGGTGCCTTGGTTTGTATGTGGTATAATGACCATGCTGTAATTACAGATGGTGAAACTTTTTATAAAACTGAAGTGGAAAATGCTTCTAATTTGAAAGTAAAATGCTGGTATTGTCTTGTCAAGACAGCATCTTACACCATTGTGTGACCTCTCTAGAAAAAACCTGACCCATGTTAATCTAATTATTGTCTGTTGTGATGGGCAGATAACAAAGTAAATATTGGAGTGGACTGATTGCCATCTCCACTTTAGGAGAGGGACTTTGACAGCCTTATTTCACTGAGGCCAGCTGCTTCAACTTTTTTTTTTGCCTTCTGTGTGATGAGTTAGTATTTTGTGTTGTTGAGGGAACTCTAGGGCAAGTGATAGGATCCCTGAATCATATCTTGGGAGTGCTGAGTGATAACCATTCCCTGTCTGCTTGAGCTTTCTTTCCCTCTCCAAGTTATCTCTGTTGGTGGGAGAGCCCTGGCAAAACAGAAACGAATGGGGGATGTGGATGCTTAGTTTGGTACTGGGGGCTTGAGATTTGGATCCACAAATGTAAGCGACCTCAAATACAATTGTAATTTATATGGTACTTAAGTAATGACAGAAGATGGAAATGACATCATGATGAGTATATGTGCTTGAATGCTTTGGTTTGTTATCAAATTTCTATGTGGTTTTCATTATATATTCTTGAGGGTGCATCTTGAGTTTTCTGCAGGCAGGCAAAAACTCATTTTTCTTCTACTTTAAGCCAACCAAAAGTTGTGCAACCATATTAAATCTAACCCAGGTTTTAGAGAAGGATACACCCCTAGAGATGATATAATGTACCCTTGTGATTAGACTTACTAATGTGGGAGATTTTCTTTTTGTGTTGTAAGACTGCCATGTAGGACAATGCATGGCTGCTGAGATAGATCCATTCATTATGATAGTTCAGCAAAATTCAGCTCATCTCTCTGGAAAGAGCAGAGCAAGGGGGAATCTGAGTTTTAAGCAAGCCCATGTCAAGTTTTGAAGCAGCTCAAGCAAAGATATTAAGTGAAAAATTCTTGGGATCCTAGGTCAAATGCTTGGCAAGCATAAGCCTAGGTTGAAGTGAAGTCAGAAGGTCACAAGGAAAGGAAATATGAGAATTTTTTCTCATGGTAGTTTTGGAGTCATTCAGAATTCTTGTAGAGATGTAGCTAAAGGACTCTGTAATGAGGGCTAGTTCTGCCTTGGTGAAGTCAGGGGTAACTTTAGTCAATAATTGACTTAGGACTCATATCTGAGGTAAGCAGATGATAGTTGCTTCACAAAATTGTTTTCTCTGATACACAAAAAGCCAAGGATGTGCTAAAATGAGGCTTTCTTCTAACTTGAAAAAGTTGTGTTCCACCAGTGTATTTGCTTATTTAAGAAAATGTAGGGACCTTTCTAACATTTAAAAAAAACCCAAACAAAACATTTTTTTTACTTAAAGAACATGTAAATGTTGAATACCGGCTAATTGTACACAAGTGAAAAACAGGTCAAAATAAGAATTAAACATTACAACATTAACAGAAAAAAATACTGTAATTGACCCAAACTGATTTTTGTTTTTTTCAATCTGGATTTCTATGTATTAAAAAGACTTAATTTTTGAAATTTTATGCTCATTTGAACAAAATATATGATATCTCAAATATTTTTGCAAGTTAAAAAGCAATTTTCTACCCATTTCAGCTTTATATATGACATCTTATCTGAGCTGCCAGATGAAAATGTTTGTTGAGCCCAATTTAACCAGTAACTCCAAGCGGTCCAGATTTTAAAGACATAGTGCAGCCTGATTTTGGTACCTATTCTGATTCCAGAATTCCCTTAGAGATCTGAACCAAGCAATCTTTTTTTCCATTATAAAAGTAGGAAAAGAGTGAAATATTTTGTTCCATAGCATGAGTCTAGATTTTTGCTTGGGCATTTCTGGGACCAAACCCAAAGTGTTTGCAGCACTTCCTCCTCTCAGCATTGTCCTGAAAAATTTCCTTTTCCAAGATCTTCTCTCCAGGTTCCCACAGATACTCAGATAATAACAAAGATTTCTTACATTTTTCAGCGTCTAAGTGATCAAGAACTGAAGATGCACAGGAGTGTTAACAGCATTCAAAGACTTAATTTGCAGGAGCTACAAAGGAATGGAAGATAGACAAAGTGAGTAAGAGGCATTAATGCAGCTGAGATGGCACTGGAGCCCTGCTCCTTTGGGCTCTCATTTTGAGCCAGTGTGCCTGAACTTTTCTGGATGGGAGGAAAATGCTGGGGGTAATGAATTCTCAATTAATAATTGTGTTGTGCCCTGGTAAAGAGAAAGCATCAGGAGAATTTGGACCCTTTCTCTACATTTCCACCCTCTCACTTGATTTCTGGAACCTGGCAAGGAGCAGGAACATAGAAGGCAAATTAAAATTAATGCTTTGCTTTTAGAGAAAGGTACCCTGGTGAGAGCAGAAGCTGCTCAAAGTTTTTGGGCAGTCTCCCATGGTAGCTGCAGTCTTTTGCCTACCTTGTGGCAGCTATGCATCCTGAAGATACTTTTAATCAGTAAAAATAAAATTGAGTTGATGATCATTTGCCTTGCAGTGAATACCTACTGATTTGGGAGACTGGGAAAGACATGAGAGGGATAATATTCATTATTTATAGCCATTCCTATAGTGCTTATCACCACAGTGTCTTTAAGTGAGCACCATCGACAAGGCTCTAAATGTGAGATAAAATTTAATAATGCATTAATAACAACGTGCACTTGTCTGTGGCAGCAGCAGTTGTGACAGACATGACTTAAAAAAGGAAGAAGGCAGAAGTGCCACAGCTCAGTGAAGGTGGAAATCTCTGGTGGAGGAGGAGGAGGCAGCAGCAGGGGAGCCAGGCAGAGGCTCTGCGAGGGGAGAAGCCAGCCCAGAGTCACCAGGGTCTGCCCAGGAGTCAGGGCAAGAGGCACAGGTGGGGTTTGGCAGCTTTGCAACAATGGACATGTTTTAACAGCACATTCATGAGCAAACAGGAATGCACTTGAACTGAGTTATTAAAGGCTTCCCACGCTGCCCTGCCATACACACATGGACACATGTCCAGGCCCGCATGGATCCTGCTCTGAGGCCAAGACAGAAGATGACCAGCCCTGGACTCTGCCTGGTTAACAGGCTCCAGTTCAAAACTGACAGCCCAGCTAAGGAAACCTTTCTCTCATCCCTCTTGCTTTAATTTGTTGTCTTTCTCTCTTGCTCATCTCCATTTGTTTTTCCTGCCTCTAACCTGGAAAGAGGCAGTTCATACTCCCACGTTAGAGCTGGGGAGAACAGCTATGGGAAGTGCCTTTACCCTGCTGCTGATGGGGCAGGCTGAGGAGGGGAGGATGGTCACAAGCAGCGCCAGAAGCAGATGCACCTGGAACAGTGTTGTTTTCAGCCACACCTGCATCCAGACTGATTCTTTTCTCATTCATTGCTTCAGGAAGAGAGAAATGTTTTCCACTGCCACTACCTGCCCGTGGCTTATCATTCGTCTGACCTCCTTCAGCAGCAGGTGTAGCTTTGGCAATGTGGGTTGAAAGGAGTGGAAGGGGTTGAGAAGCAAGGACAGATACAGGTTAAGAGGTCATTTTTTTCCAAAGCAAAGCTGCAGAGGTGGATGCCCTGTGGCTCAGCAGAAGGTTGTGTGTTCCTGTCCACAGTGCTCTGGTCATCTCTTCCCCCCATGTGCAGACAGAGTTTATTATGTATTCTGCATAAAGAATCTGTGTTTAAGCCCATTCTATAGCTGGAGTACCTACTTTGTAAGCACCTTCAGCAGTCTCATTTCAAATATTCATGAGAGGTCAAATATAAATTTGTTGCAATAACCAGATAAGAAATGCTTTTACAGAGATGTGGTTTCTGTTACTTTCCTCTAGTGCTTTGCTGACCCTTAGAAAACATCTGCTTCCTAATCCTCTCTGCTTGTCTTCATCACCTGGTCCTCCTCTCCAAGCTCGGTTTTCATGGAGGCACCAGAACATCTAGCAGTCCTAACTGCTAAAAAGGTGCTGAAGTCAATACAGTGGTGGGCATTTACTGAAGAGAAACTGTGGATACACATTGTTGAAGTTATTTTAGTGTTACTGAGTCTGTCCCCTGGAAAGGTCCATGACAAAGACAACCCACCATCTTCCTGGAGTGGGTAGTAACCTTTAGATAGGAGTTGTTGGACATTACAACTCTCACCAGTCAGGTAATGCATATATGTCATCTGCCCACTTCTGGACATGGACTATGGGACTGCATTTTACTGTAGGTGTCCAGTCCAGGATGTGGCAAATCAGCAGCAGGAAAATCCTGGGGAGTTGAAAGAAAAATTTATTGTGATGAATTCACACTCAAACTACTGTAGGTTTTACAAACGGACTTTGCAGTTCATAAATCCCTAAGCTTTAAGGGAACAAATAAGGGTACAATACATCCACAGAAGCTTTAGAGTGACAGATAGCATGGTGATCAGAGCAGACAAGGTTTTTAGTCAGTGTGATGGTGTGTTGCAGCTGTAGATACTTTCTGAAATTATTAAGGCTGGAGTTTTCATTCTCTGAAACTCTGAATTTAGTATTATGGTGGCATGTGAAGTCTATAGCTAAAGTTGTCAGGATCCATAACTCCTTTAGAGGATGAATATATTTGTTTGTAATGGAGATTACTGAATTATATTCTATTGCCTCAATTTCTGATATTTTAACAAAACCCAATAAAAATAATGCTGCTTGTAATTGCAAGCACAATCATCTCAGTGGCTTCATGTGAGCATGTGTGTTTTTATTTCTTTGTTTGGCTCAGGAAGCACGAGGAGTCTAGGATCTGGCTGTGAGAAATTAGTGATTAATTCCTCTAGAGAAAGTAGTTCTCAGTGGGTAGAGAGCCATTTGAGCCAGCTCTTGTGCCAGCCATCTCATGTTGTCATAGGCTCTATGGGAAGGGTGATGTGGAAAAAAGAAAGCAGTGGATATTGCACCCTGAACTCAGCAGTCTTCTGAGTTGCACATTTTGTGTGGTTTTTGGGGGTTTTTTGTTAGTTTGTTTCAAGTCTAGGTAGACTTGTATGAAGTTATGGCTTCCCTGTCAAAAGAAATATCACACAAATTTTTGCAGGCTCAGTCCCAGATGTGAGCACAGAGGCAGGAATGTATGAACTTTTTTTGCACACTCAACTTCCTTTTTTCTCCTGGTCTGAGTAGTCCTTGCAGCATGCTGGGATGTGGCAGGAAACTTTTTCCAAAGGTCTTGCTTCCATTGCTTTAGATCGTTGGCTGGTGACCACGTACAGACCAGAGGATTTGTGGCTGTGAGAGAAATAAAAGAATTCCAAGTCTCTCCCTTGGGGAAAAAAGAGAAATAAATAAAAAGAATGAGTAAGAGCTACAGTAACAAAGGCAGGGCAATGTCCACAGTGCACTTTGGTAGCTGGTAAGGGAGGAAAGTGCACAATTTATGATTCCAAGTGACTGGCTCACCTTTTAGGTATTTTATAAAATGAGCTCAGTAGAATGATGCAAGCATTGGCAGCAGAAGATAATGTCTCATTTCTGTTGGCTCCATCCTGTTGTCTGATTTTGCTAATTGCAAAAGCTTTGGCCATCAGAGACAAATTACAGAGACTATCTGCAAATGGTGGGGAGGGAGCTTGGATATTTTTCACTCACAAATGCTTTAAAAGTGGAGTTTCATAAATAAAGCTTCTGTATACATACAGAGAAGGACACAAAGATCAGATGTCTGCATTTTAGATTAAATTCCAAAAGCCAATAAGCAATAGAATCGAGACCATTAGAGCTGTACTTTGAACACTGTCTATATGGCTCAATAGAGGGTGAAATTCAGAGTTGGGCAGAAAGGCTAAATGCCTTTGGCTTGAGCCTTTGTGTGCTTTAGCAAGGATGAGAGTGCCAATACCAGAACAGAGTTTTTTTGGCAGCTTCTCTTTTCTCATAGATGCCCCTAACTCTTCCAAAAAAAAAAAAAAAAAAAAAAAAAAATTGAAGTCTCTGGCTAGCTTGGTAAAAAAGACAGCATTAAGCACCTGTGTTCCAAACAGGCCTGTGTGTGTGTGTGCCTCTGCTGATCCGTCTGTGAAATGTGGCACATGCCAGTGGGGACATGCACAGGGGGTATGCAAAGCATGTCCCACATGCCCAGCCATTAAAAGCTTGAGCAAACAGTGCTCTGAAGTGACAAGGAAAGATTTCTGAAGTGACAAGAGCTCGCTTTTATCCTCTCAGGTGCTCAAAGGGTAAACACCACTGAGAGGTGAATGCCTGACCTAGGCAAATCCCTCCTTTCCCAGGTGTTAAAACTGCTTATCCAGGTCCTTCTCTTCTCCAGCTGGAGTCAAGGATGGCAAGGAAAGAACTCTGATTCCTTTGGTTTAAAACAGACTTAGTACTCTGAGAACCACAAAGAGACAAGTTCTCCTAAGCTGACACTGTGCAGGTGGAAAATACATTGGAGGATCTTTGGAGGATGATGGTAGGAGAAAGTGAGAATGTGTCTGAAAGTGCCAGAGCTCAGCAGTTGAATTCCCTTTGATATGAGATATAAAACACAAAGTGGCAGAAAAGCTGAGATGGGACAATGAACTGTAATTTTGAGAATCCAGGCCATTTAGGGTTTCACAGCCCAAACGTGGCCATCACGTTGGGTTAATAGTTTGTGATTTAGAGACATGGATTCACTTTTCTTTCTCAGAGTATGTGACTCAGCCTTGCCAAACTCATCTGGCCAGCACTGGTCCTGAGTGTGTTGAAAGGATAAGTAGTTGAAAGATGGCATGTTCTGATTTATGCTAAGGAAGTCTGTGGTGGTGTAATATCATAGCTGGATACTCCTTAAGCACAGCTTTATGTAGGGTGCACTACAGAAAGTGTTTTAATAAAATATAAGATGGTAAAAGTCTGGTTTTCCCTGATCCTGGGTGGTTTTCTTTCCTGGAATCTCTTTGAAATAGAAAGAATGTAGTCATTTTAGCCTCTTCATTAAGTGTATTATTAATCCCACACACTGTGGTTCCTTAAGCATAGAAACAATCTACTTTACACTCAGTATGAACAATGAGATGCCCCAGAGCATATTAAAAACAGAACTCCTGGACACAATTACTTGGCTTAAAAGGGTCTGAACTGCATTTATTTTTATGGAAAAGCTTACCAAAATATGCAAACAAATCTTAGTAATTCAATTTCCCTTCCTTTCCTAGAACCTGAATGATATGACTGAAAACCAGAAAAACTTAGTTTTTTAAAATGAATAAAATATCTCTCTCCTCCTTGTGTATAAAAAGATAATTTTAACCCTGATTTATTTATTCTGTTCCTTTCTTAACTTTTTTTTTTCAACCCTGGTTTTCCCCAGCGTCTACTCCGTAGTCTTTGCTACTGGATTTTGCTGTTCATTTTCTCAACATTTTTATTTGAAATAATGTTTATTTTATTTAGAACCAAAGTGACACTACATGTGTGAATATGCAGGATATATTGTGCATGGTCTACCTATGTATAGTGTGCATAGGCACAAATAAATGCATTTTACATGCCCACTTTTACAGATATGCTAAAGTTGTTTATATTGCATATATACTGTATGTACACTACTTAAAATATTATAAATTCAAATAAAATTTATTGTAGGGAGCAGCAGGTTTGGTAATGTTTGCTGAGTGGAAAGCAAAAGACACTGTTAAAATGTAAAATACTTGCAAATGAAATGCTGTTTCACTGCATTTCTCTTTTCCAAAATCTCTGTGTCTGGACTGAGAATGTATTTTTCATGCCTGGATTTAAAGAGAGACCTCTCAGGAGAGTTAAATAGAAGCCAAATAAAACCACAGCATCTTTGTTTGAAAAAGTCTCTGGGAAAGATTATGCAGTGCTTAAATCCTACTCTGCTTGTAGCAGGTTTTGTGGCTGTCAGGTTGATGTGTTTAAATTTTTTTTTTTCTAGAAAAGACTCAACAGTGAAATATTATTTTACCAGCAACAAAATACAAAGAATTTTAAAGTAAGAAAGTAACTGCTACTTTTTCAGTCTCAATATGTCTGGTTTTTAAGCGATGCTGTGTAATAGATGACGCTAATACACTTAGAAAGGTTCAAGGTCTACTGTGTGTGGAGAGAAGGTACAAAGGCAGCAGATGAGCTTTAAAAACTCTGAGACCCTTTGTTGAGAGGCTGGAGACAGCTGTGGTATTCACAAGGACCTGTAAACCTGGAGATGTGGTCATGGTGCAGGAGCTGCAGCAGCAAGAGAAGGGTGCCTCTTACAGAGTCTCTTTGAATTATGGATTTCCAGTGAAGAAGGACAACTTGTTGTCTTCTGAACAATCTAGTTTTAAAAACAGTTTTGGGGCCTGTCCTGTAATATAACGATTTCAGGGAGTTATCCTTGGAGAAAAAGGGGACGAAGAGCTGAGTGTGGGGAGAGGTTTCTGGCAGTGATGTGCCTGGGATTGTGTGGTGGGAGTGTGGTCTCACATCTCATCACATCCCTGGCTGCACTCAGCTTCTCTCCTGCTGTTTAACCTAAATTTCCCTGTTTTTAACATCACACTATTGCTACTAATGATACCTCTGAGCTATGTACTAAATTATTCTTTCTCTTTCAGTTTTTCCTTTCAAATGCATGAGGAGTTTCTAGCAGTGCTCTTAGCATAGATGGGCTGACTTACAACCAATTACTGTATTTAACTGAAACCCAAACGGTCTTAAATCTGAGAACTTCACAAGTTCTCAGGGCTAGCTGAAGGAAAATGTTTTAAATTAGTTTTATCAATAATTTCAATGCTTTTCCTCATTTTAACAGCTATAATCTATTGTAATTTGGAGAAAAGAAACCCTTTTTTCCCCTCAGATTTTTATAAAAGGCTCACAGAGGAAAACCTGCACTGCGGAAAACAAGACTTTGAAGAAAATATAAAAAGAGAATAGTGATGTGATTTCCCTAAGTAAAAATTAATGAGATTTTTTAGAAAAAATGTTGCAAAGAGAAACTGCACAAATAACATACCTTCTCACTGAAAAGAATTGGCTGGGAAGCCTTTTAGCCTTAAAAGTAAAAGGAAAATAAATCATTAGCTAATTGTACCATACTCAGTGATTGTTTACATGTATGTCAGGAATCTGATCAAGGAGCTCAGCACCAGCTGTGAGCAATGAGCTGTCTTTGGTCAAGGCAGTGAGGATCACGGGATCATGGAAAGGTTTGGATTGGAAGGGGCTTTAAAGATCATCCAGTTCCCAGTATAGACCCCTGAGAGGTATCACTTGTCACTGATGTCCTTTGGGACTCTGGCCACCACCATCTCAGAATGGCTGAGGCCCCTGAGGAAGAAGCTGCCACTGAATCTCTGGCATGAAGGATCCTGTCCCTTGCTGGAAGGGCTGCCTTGGACACTCACTAAAGGAAGGGTGGAGCTATACCAAGGCTCATTGACTCCCACTCTTCATAAGCACATAAGCAGTCATGAGTATTCATGACTAATTATTTTCTTAAAAAATTTTCTGAAAAGAGGTTGGCAAGCAGGGGGATTATATGTTTCCTTCACTAAATGTCAGTA
This sequence comes from Acridotheres tristis, assembly GCA_037013685.1. Taxonomy (NCBI): domain Eukaryota; kingdom Metazoa; phylum Chordata; class Aves; order Passeriformes; family Sturnidae; genus Acridotheres; species Acridotheres tristis. Next base: position 9,136,064 of record CM072892.1, on the reverse strand, counting down.
CTGTGCTTTTACTGCTACTTCAACAGAACTGGAAAGTCAACAAAAACTAGCACTGTAACATAGAACATTGCATTCATTCTAGTGAGAATTGTCCCATAATTTTTTTGTTACTTTGTAAGAACTTGGATTTGGGGCTATTTTTGTAGGTCTGAGATTGACAAATTCACCTCTCCAACATTGTATGGGGATTTCAGAGCCCCTCAGTGTTTGTAACAGCCAGATGTTGGTCCTTGCCAGAGTCTCCCTGTAATCTGAGACTTTAATATATGGTGCATTCCCTTGCACATTTGTGGAAAGATCACCTCAGATGTCATGACTTATCACAAATAAATTCAATAGTTGAGTCTCTAATCTCCTCTAGTCTAGTAGATTTCTATATCAGCTATTCAGGTGGTGTCTTAAAGTCTCTCTTAGTCACTACCAGCAGTATCCAGTCAACTTGTCCCTGGGAGCTTTGGAAGTGTGCACACAGATCTGCTTGACTGTCTGATGCTTTTCTAATCTAGATTTTATTTTCCCTTCCAACCCTTAAGCAGCAGGTGCTGTGTCCTCTTGCTTGCTTGCATTCTCCTATTCCTGTCCTAAAGGCAATAATATCTTGTAGGATTCTTATTTCTCCTAAATTGGTTTCATTACAAATACTTTTATAGGGCAGATGGTAGTCCTTGGGTAATGCCTTCCAGAGATTCAACGGGGATTTTAACACCAACAGGTCCAGGAATTTACCTGTCTCTTTACAAGTAAATGGAGGAAGGTTGAAAATTTGAGAAGAAAGATCCATTTCAGCCCCATGGTGGCTACGAAATCCAGCTGCATTAGATCCTGCTGCAGGCTGGCTCCCCACGTCCATGGTGTGACCTGAGGAGAGTCTGGGGAGGGCAGGAGGGTTGTGTTCAGAGAGCTCATGCAGCTGAGCAAGGTATCACTGCATGCACTGTGTCCTTCCTTCTGCTCCTGCCACTGTAAGATCACAGGCTGTTGGGTTTTACTCACACTGGATGCTTCAGTGAATCAAGCACTAGTCAGAAGGGAAAAAAAAAAAAAGACTGACAGTTGGGAAAGGAAATAACTGCTCTGGGATGTACCCTGTTCCTCAGGTGTGTGGATGAAAAGGAAATACTGCTCTGCGAAGTGGATCATGGACATCTATTTGCCATTCCTCTTTCAGTGACAGAAAGTGGTTTTGCACAGGGAAAATGTACCTGTGTGAGCATGTGAACACACAGGCACAAACACAGAGCTCCAAGAGACAGAGGGTGCACACCTATTATTGAAGGTACAGTGCTGCCTGTACGTTATTGCTGACCTGCTTCATTCATACTTCTTTTGAAAATCCATTATTCTTTGTTACTTGTAATACTTTCTATGTTTGAGTGCTGTTAGATACAGAACACAGAAACGGTCTTTTCCTCTCAAATATAGCTGTATTCCACTTACATTTTTTTTTTAAGCCACCAGATTTTCTTGCTGGTACTGAATAATATAAAATAAAATAGAGACAATAATTGCTGGGACAGCCCATGTGTAGATGCTAGCTCTTGCTAATTTAAGCTCTGAATATCCTTTTGAATAAGTCTGAAGGTAAATTTTACTTGTCTTCCTAGGACGAATCTGTTGCTTTAAGATTTATGTTTTGTGGGTTTTTTTAACTTCTCTGTTCTGTTCTTCCAGTCTCAGAAACTGAAATTGTTGAAAGTAGAAGACTCTTAAGAAGTTCAGCCTGGAGGAGACAGAGGAGAAATCTCATGGCAGTCTACAGCTTCCTGGTGAGGGGAAGCAGAGGGGCAGGCACTGATCCCTTGTCTGTTGTGATCAGTGACAGGATCAGAGGGAATGGCCTGAAGTGGTGTAATGGATGTTTAGGTTGGATATTAGGAAAAGATTCTTTGCCTGGAGGGTGGTTGGGCACTGGAGCAGCTCCCCAAGCACTGGCCCAAGCCTGACAGAGCTCAAGGAGTGTTTGGACAATGCTCTTAGACACAAGGTGTGAGTCTTGGGGTTGTCCTGTGCAGGGCCAGGAGTTGAACTTCAGTGATCCTTGTGGGTCTCTTCCAACTCAGGATATTCTGTGATTCTGTGATAAGTGTTTCACCTATTTACCTTGTTCTTATTCTTACTTGGGCATCTGCTTATACCTGCTTCTGGAAATTGGCACACCTTTTGTATGATGCAGTGAAGTCATATTATGTAGTCACTCTTATGGTCATATTTCATTTGACAGTGGTTTGAATTTACAGGAAATAATCCTATAATAGTTTCCTCTTTTCAGCGAGAGACGTATTTGGCAACAACTTAAAGTGGCATAAGCTTGTAAGTACTTCACTGCTCATTTCCTATGAGCTCTCCTAATGATAGGAAGAAGAAAATGTAAATGGTTTATCCAAAAGATATTCACAGGCTGCTCACATGCCTTCAATACACCAAGTACGGGGATGCTTTCTAAACTCAGTTGCTTAAGGTAGTAAGAGAGCAAAGCTCCATTTCTAGGGGAGTAAAAATAAGAAAGGAACATATACCCAAGGACTCTGTGGCAATAGTCCTGCATCTCCTGAGAGCTGCGACCACTGTCTGTGTGTGCAGTGTGGAGGGGCACTGGAGGACCCAGGCTGCTCTGAGGGTATTCCCATGGGAACTGCTCTACCTTCAGAGCACTGAGCTGGCCAGAGTCTGGCACTACAGCTCTGGGGCTATTTCTTATTCTTCCTCTGCCTTTGGCAGGAATCCCAGGACAGGGAGCATCATTTGTCCACAGCAAGTCTCTGTCATTGCTTGTGGGACAGGAGGTGAAAGGACAAGAGTCTGCTGAGTGTCCCAGGAGACCAGCAGTAAAATTACAAAAGAAACCTCAGTGTCTTCACTCTCAGGGCACATGTCCACAGCCAGCCATGGAAATGTAAATTCTGCTGCCCTTTCTCCTCCCCTTGCACGAGCTGAGGGTGAACCAGCTCTGACTGTGCAGCTATTGCTGAGCTTAGACTAAAGGGTCAGTGTGGGAAAGTGGGATATTTTAGCGAGGGAATGGAGATGTCTGCACAGCTGATCTGGGTTATGCCCTAGTGGTCAGGCAGAGCTGGATGTACCTGTGTCAGTGTGCCCTCAGCCCATGGAGATACTCAGGGCATCACTGAATCTCCAAGCTCTCCTAAACCTTCTGGGGTATACTGTACTCTATTAACACAGATAATAACTGGATAATTTGTTCACATGGAGAAGGATTCAATGATTCAGTCACTGTCTTTATGTGCAAATAGAGTGTCACGTTATACTGGAAAGGCCTTTCACAGATTTTCATTTTCTAAGATAAGTCCTGAATTGCAGTGTCCACTGAGACAAATTTTAATATAAGATTTTTGATCTATTGTGGATTTTTGTTTGTTTGTTGTTTTGTTTTTAAAAATATTTCCTATTTATATGCCTATCTTGCTTGCTAGTCTTTTAATGCCTTGGAGTCAGTGATGAGGATGAAGTCAGTTAAGTGGTTGTTTCATGGCTGTTTCCAACACTCTCACATGTGAATAAGGACTGGTTTGTGTGAGGTCTGAAAGTGTCTGTCACCTTGTGAGGAATATAGGGCTTATGTAGGTGCTAAGAAAGCAAAGAAATTAAAGAACTTCTGAAATGACATACATGTAAATCTGATTTAATTCTTTCCATTAGCTTCAACAGGTGAAAATATTCTCCACCTTCTCAGACATAAAATCTGTTCAAAATTCCCTTTCCTGTCACTTGAGCTCTATCCCACCAGTCACTGTGACTGTTTCCACAACTGAATGAAATCACTGTGAATCTTTCACAAATTCCCTTTTAGGAGATTGGAACAAGTCAAACCCAAAGAATGATGCTCCTTGTTTTTCATGCAATTTCTGAAAGATTGTGATTTCATGCAATCACATTTGAAAGATGAGATTAAGAAAGTTAAAATTGTGACCTAATCATGAATTCAGATAATTCATTTTAATGATGTAATACAATTTCCAATGTCATTCTGTGGCACGTGCTGGTGCTGGAAGCAGCTCTGGCTTTGTTTTGAGTAGTGTTATGAGGAGTCTGAACCTTTGACCTTATTTTTCCTTTCTGCATGTAGAAAGTCCTGGAAAATTCCCTAATGGCACAAATTGTAGGAGCCACCAGACTTGACTCTGGGAACTCTTGCATGCACTCCATCTCTTCCTCTGCTTTTTTCCCTGCTGTACTTGTCAGGTTGTGGGGAGAAGATAATCTTCATTTTACACAGGGGAAATTGGATGCAGTGGAAATGTATCACAGCAGTGAAAAAAGAATTGACAAATAACCCCCCTCGACATGGTGTTCAGATGTGTGGATTTTTTATTCCCTTCCCTCTCAGTCCTGGCTGTACTTATTTCTGAATGATGGCAAGAGGAATAACAATTCCTCTTCTATCTCAGAGCAGGAAATCAGCAAGTATAATACACGTATATGCATAAAATTCAGCAACAGGAGCCATTGCCAATTTAAACCATTGTTCTCCTAATTTGGAGAAAAAAGGCTGTCTTACTGTCTTTATAGTAAAAGCCTCAAAAAGATTAGGTCAAGTCTCTGCAGACAGAGTAATTCTGTGGTGCTTAAAATGATAGGAACTAATCTCCATGAAAGCTGAGTCCAGGGGTATAGGCTATTAAAGATAGCTATATGCTATGGGCAGAGGAGAAGATAAGAGGTCCAGCTCATAATGAGAAACGATAACTCTACACACTTTGTTTACAGTTTACCCCAAAGACCACAGATTAACACAAATCTCAGAGCATCTTTATTATGGCACTGCATTGGAGAGGGGCTGCCAACAGAGGATGGAATTGCTAAGTAGGCTGGGACCATCTGTCCTCTCAGGGAGGTGAAAACGTGCATGATTGAGTGACACCTGCTTGTCAAGTGTGGCCTGCTGGGAAATTTTCTCTTGGATCACTGAGCTCTGAGTACATTACCTGCATTAAAATCAGAAAAACAGTCTCATCACCATCGTGCATTTAAACAGCTCATGGCAATACCAAAATAAAATATATTTTCAAGATCTCTAGGTCTTGCAAGATTGGGAGCTCATGTTTTGTTTTCCATATTGGCAAGCTTAGCTTCTGAAGGAAATTGAGCATTTTAAAAAGACATTTTCTATTATTTTAAGGAACACTGGAAATAAACCAACAGGCAATACAAGCTGGCTGTTTTAAATTTTTTTTAAATTTTTTTTCCTTTAAAAACATTGCCTTCTCACTATAAAACAAGGCTTTGCAGACTCTGTATGGATAAAAGCATCTTCCGCCTGAAATGGAAGCATTTTGATTGCACTTTTTCTAAGGCAAGGAATTGGCCCTTTTAAAATATTTAACCACCTTGGAACATATTTAAGAAATCTTTAATAACACTACACAAAGAAGGACAGAAAAATATGGGATGACAATTCTGCCTGAACTCATGTGATTGGGAAGAAAGCTGCTCCTTGCCCTCTTTTTCAAAAAGCACCACAGCATGTGTTAAGGTCAGAGTGTCAACTTGAATTTCCAGTACAGATCCTGATTTCCCTCTCTTGTGTGGTTGGTTATCAGCTTGATCATTAGACCTAAATCTGGATGCCACTGAAAATCACAGGTGATTTTATAAGTGACTGTAGTGAAGGGGATGTTTGTGTCAAGATTTGACATTTAATGTAATTTATATTATATTTTTTTCAAATTAAGGCTCATATGCTTTATATTAAATAGAAAATATACTTATCATTAAAATCTCGGTATCTGTGTATAATTAGTCTATTCACTTGTTGGATTCCAGAGTTACAGACCTTGAAAAAAATCTATTGAAAATACATAGAAAAATAACAGAAGAAAAGGAAGAGAGATAAAGAAAGTGGTTAGCAGTAATTGTATATCCTGAGTAAATAGCACTACCAGTCCTATTGCAAAATAGCTTGCAGTTCTATAATTGATTTAGTAAAGAAGTAATTCTATGAACCTGGCTTATTAAAGCTTGTTAAAGACAATAAAAAAAATTCAGTGAATATTGAATCGGGTTCTTGAAGTACTGAGGGGATTTCTATGTTTCAGTTTTCCATTTTCCAGTCAATAAATATGTTTCTTCTGGACAGTACAATGAAGACTGAATTTACTGCTTTCATTGTTGTGAGTGCTGATACTGCCCAGTAACCCTGTGATACAAGTGTTAAATATATATATTTCTCTCAGACAAAGGGTAAAACAGACATGCGAGTAGAATCATAGAATGGTTTGGGTTGAAAGGAACCTTAAAGACCATCTCATTCTCCCTGGCAGGGACACTTTCCCCAGAACAGGATGCTTTGAGCCCCATCCAAAATGGCCTTGAACACTTCCAGGGATGCAGGGAAGGAAGAAAAAGCATCCATCATATTCTTGCAGAATGTGGGGTGGCAGAGCACCCGCAGGCAGGAGGCTGCCCTGGAGGAGGGGCTGCTTCCCAGGAAGCTTTTCCTGGCAGTGCTGCAGCAGCATCTTCTGGTGCAGCATGGGGGCTAAGCTCCAAGGCAGGAACCCTACTTTTGTGACTATGGATAGCATCCTCAGGTCACAGGTAAAAACTGATGCTGCTCTGGAGCTGCTGTATGTCAAGGGTTGGATCAGCTCGATGCTCCTTCCTGTTGGAAGCCTCCTTTGGGGAGGTGATAGAGCTTTCTCTCCCATGAGAGTGTGTTTGTTCAATCATCAGTAAAGATGGTACAGATTTTACTGGATCTTGGCATCACCAGGCTCCTTCAAACAATGCCAGAGAAACTAACTGAGCTGATTAGGGCAAAACAATGAAGAGAGGGACAAAGTTCCTTGATCTTAAACAAATACCCTGACTCTTTGGTGTGAGGCCTTGCTGGCAAGACACACTCTATTTCAAAGGGATGAAATGATTACCTTAACCTAAACATTTCTTCAGTGACCTCACTTTGGCTGTTGCCTTGCTTACCTGCAAATACAAAATCAAACAGATGGGCTGGGGCTCAGCAAGGGAGTCAAGAAGGGTCTCATTGTGGGGAAGAATGTTCTCACTGTAACTTCATTATTTTTCTTTAAATTTGTGCTGAGTTATTTGGACTGGAGTGTTGAAATAGCAACCGTGAAGCATCTTCTGCTCTTGCAGGGCTAATGTGTGACATCTCAGATCCTGTGCTGTGGCTTCTGACATCCTTGTTGGTAACCCAAACACAGCCTGCAGGTATGGATTGACACCAATCATGCACCTTTTTGGCTGCTAGAGTGAGATGAGAAAGCCTTGAATACGGACGTGCAGTCTTTGACTAAAGATGATGCTGATGTTCTGCTCTGTTCCCAAGAGCTTTAATTGTGGGGTTTAGAAAAATTTTCAAAGTAGATTGCAGGTGTGTTGTTACTGCTCTTCTTTGAGCACAAATTTGTTGTTTCTGAACAAACCTTAATTTTAAACTTTAATTTCTGAATGACTGACATCAGAATACTTACAATTCATAGATTAAAAAGTGACAAATAACTATTAAAAAAAGTAGGAATATATCCTAGAGGGTTTTCTTGTGTGAAAAACACAATTGAAAACAATTAATATTATCAATTAACAATATTAACAATAACATATTAATAACATATTAATAATATGTTAATAACATATTAACAATAATATTATCAATTCTTCTGCCATCTCACGTCCAGCGCACCTGGTGCTTGTATATTAATTGATGTGATTAATATCTGTAATAAATGGTTTGTTTTCTCACCAACTCTAGCAGTGTGAGAATCCTGGAAAGGAATTTTTAGTCTCATTTCTTCCCATTTTCAGGTGGATCTGATGTTCTGTGTTTTCTCAAGGGAAATGGAATTTGGGCTCTGATGTTTTCCACAATAATCTGTTCCTTCCAGAAAAAACAAAAGTAATCAAAATAATATATGGAGATAGAGGAGCACAGGAAGACCTTTGATGACTTTTCCTGCTAGTATGCCTGCCGAGCAGGTGCCATGGAGACCGTGTGAACCAAACCATACCTGCCTGGTAGCAGATCATGTCTGCCCAGAGACAGGCTCCTAAAAGATTTGGGATCCTGAAAGCTCAGGCTGCTGGCTACTGATCCTGTAACTGCTGCTGAAGATGGGCTTCTAGCCTCTTTCCAGGATGTCATGATTCTAGTCAAGAAACTATTAGATCTCTGAGAATCTTCCAAATTCCTAGATCTTCTAAGGTTTTTCAGTAGATTGGTGTCAGTTGTGTTTCCTAGGATTCATACATCTTCCAGGAGACCACCAGAGACTGGAGGCTGCCAGAGGTTCCCGTTGGTGCTGTGCTCCTGCTGTGATTGCCATGACATGGATTGTCTGTGGTCCATCCAGCCTGTGGCTGGCACAGCCAGAGAAGTGCTACTGCCATTGCTGGACACTTGAGCACCTGGCGGGACTGCCTGCCTCAATTACACATTTGGAGTTTGTTTGATTTCCAGGTTTGAAAGCTTTTTTCAATCTGGGATGAAACACTCTCAGGCATGGAGGTATTCCTGGCGTTGTCCCGTGCAGGGTCAGGAGCTGTACTCAGTGATCCTTTTGGGTCCCTCCCAGCTCAGCATATTCTATGATTCTATGATGAAATCCCTTCTTCAATGAAGGCATCACTGCCTAAAGAAGTATAGAAGTGATGTAAGTGAAACTGGTGTGCCCCTTTAATCCCATAGAGCCTGCTGCATATGGTATATGACCATCCCCTGAAAAACCTAAAACTCTTGTAAAGCTAAACTACAAACTGCAAGATTGCCTGGAAGACTTCATTTTAAGTCAACTGGTTTTACAAATTGGTTATTGCTAGCTATTAGCGTGGTCATTGCATTATTCTGCCCTTTTTGGATCTTCAGATCTGATTTCTATTGACATGAAGGCCACTTTGGGTGTCTCACTGTTCAACGTGGTCATTTGGTAGATGTAAATATAGTTTGTTTCTACCTTGAGGCCTGTTTGCATCTTCAGAAGTGTTTACAGTGACCTTTTTTAAAGGGAATTGCCATTTTGAACTGCAAATTTAGTGTGGTAGAGAAACATAAGGATACCTAGAATTTTTTCTGAATTCATTAATGGATTAAGATCCCATGACTTCAGTGACTTTGTTTTCAATCTACACAATTTACCTGAGACGTCCTTTGTCTGCGTTTTCAGTTCTGATACAATAGAGACAAAAGGAATTTGATTTAATTTGTCACATTGAACTGCTTCTTCCTTTTGTTTCTTGCTTGCTTTTAGCTTTTGTTCTTGTTTTCATATGTTTTCATTTCTTTGAATAAATGGACATTTAAAAAAAGCAAGCAAAAAACTCTAAATCAGTGTTCAAGCAAATGACTCTTGTTTGAAACACATAAAATGAATAGGATCATGCATCTAAACAGGCTGTAACATGCTTTCAAAGCTGATTGTCTGAAATACTGGGGCTCTGCTCCGCCCCTTCTATTCTGCTGTTGTGGGCTTGAAAGCACCTCGGGCAAGAGACTGTTGGAGCAGTGAGATCTCTGAAATTTTTGTTTGAATAAATTCATAATTAAATACTCTGGTGTGAAAGAGATAGGGGAAAAAATGTTTTCCCTGCTGCTTAGCCATTTTAAATTGGTTGGTTCTTTTTGTTGGTGGGGGCAGGAAAAAACTGTCAAAACTAAAGTTCTTCTATTTGTCTGGGGATGCAGTGATGCTTTTGCTCTTGCTTTATATGTACAGAATATACATTGAGAGAAGCAGAGGGAGTGTATCATTCAGAGAATGGGAATCATAGAGCAATTAATAATTCAGGTCTGTTGTACCCTGACATACACAATAGTATGGCATCAATCTTAAATTGTACAGAGGGAAGTACAGTCCATCAATCACTTTGTTCTTTCATCCAATTTTGAATAATTGTTTATTTATGTTTTTCTGATTTTCTCTGGAAAACTAACTTTTCCAGGCTCTCAGTGGAGCATTTTCCCTTGAGAAAACATCCCCTTTCTCCCATGATCTTGATGCAAACTAATAAAAAAATATACAAATATATTCAATATATGAACTAGAATATCTTTAGTGTTTGCTCTTGGATTTTTTCCTAACGGTGCTGGGATGTAGCTCTTTCTAGGATTTTTTATTTAATATTTTCTATATCCCTTAGAAGATGTGAACAAAAACATGAAGGTGTTGAAGTTTCTGCTTTTCAATTGCACATCGCCAGGATAGTTTATAGTGTTTATAAAGTTGTGTAATGTGGCCAGGGGTACTGAGAACACAAATACATTCAGGGTTAAGCACCTGGACCAAGCTACAACAAAGTTTTGAATTCCTGCTCTGGAACTGATACACTAAGGATCTGAATTTGAGCATGACAGATCCAAGATTTTGTCTGACCATCCCATTTGGACACATCATCTCCAGGTGTTGTCCCCTCTCTGATATTTTGCCAACTGTATTTTTCCACCTACATTTCCTGCTGTACCTTTCTTAGGTACTTTTCTGTGACAAAAACGTTTGATAACATTAACTAAATAGGCTGTTGTTTTTGGAAGCACAGGTCAGGTTGGCTTTGTCTGTTGCAGGTGCCTGTTGCATAACTGCCCAAGGAGACACTGGTGGCCCAGGGACCACAACAGCAGAGAGGAATCCACCAGATTTGGGTTGTATTTGCACTCTTGCCACAAATCAGTTGCAATCTGTAGCAAATCTGCTTCTCCTTTTGCCTCTCCAAAATGCCTTTGCCTGAATTTCTTATTCTGTCTCTGTGTTGTCAGCTGCAGGCTAAGAAGGGGAAAGAAAAAAAAAGGAAAAAAAAGCTGTTGACTGTTCTTCTCTGACTCCTGGGCACTGCTCAGTGTGGTAAATGGTTGGATCATGTGGCAAAGGAGAAACCTGAAGTCTTTCCCTGCTACCAAAAAGTTACTCTCTCACATTCAGATCACATCATATCTGCTCTGTTCATCTAAGAGCAGTAAACTTTTTTGGGGGGCAAAGATGCAGCTTAATACAGTTTTGCACAGCTCCAAATGCAGCACTGATGTGCTCATCAAAATCCTAAGGAAATTTAAATAATTAAATTAAGAAGTTTATTCTTTGGTTTCTTTGCCACCTGACAAAATGCAGACACCTCAGGAATTTGTTTAACAGGGGCCTGTGGCAGAGGGACACTTCTTGTGGTCACATCCACAGTGTTTCTGTCTGGAATTAGGCTTGATGGAAGTGCAGAAATAACGTCCTGCAGGTAAGCCAGGTGTGACAGATTTGTGGTTTCAAATGGATGGTTATTGTGGGGGCAACAGTGCTCTGCTCCATCTGCTTTGGGTTTATGGTTGCTTACTCCTCTGAGGCGTCAGGAAGTACCCAAAAAATTGAGGAAGAAAGAGAAGAGAAAGAAAGAAAAAATAAGCCAAAGGTATTTCCAGCATGAGGATGAAGGCACAGAAAGACAGCTAAAAGCTGTCACACGTCAATCACACAAAGGGTAGGAAGCATATGTGATGCAGTTAATGCTCTGAGCAAAAGGGAATGAAAAAACAACTGGTCTCTGGGTATTAATTATACACTGAACGGCTAATAAGTTGGAGACAGTGTGAGCATCAGCTTCTGATGAATATCAGACTTGGAAAACAGATACAGTGCAGGATAAGACAATTTAGAGTAGTATAATATTAACCAGGGCCGTACAGGTAAAGTTAGTAAGGAGTGCTGGCACTGCACCTGTACAAATACTCCTGCCCTTTGCAGGGCACTTGCTGGTAGTGATGCACAATAAAGGTGCATTGATTTATTTTATCTTCAAACTAGTGGTAAGGTCTGAAATACTGAGTGAACCAAAAGACCTCATTAACTTCAGCTATCAACAACAGTCTAATGTAAAAAAAAAAAAAAGTTAAAAATCCCAAGCATCATCTCAAACAGTCCCTCTCTCATTATCTCAGTCCTTCCTGGAGAAGATCAATAAGCAATTTGCATATTTTTTATCAATATTTAATGTAATGCAGCAGGATGCTTTTGATGGCTTGAGTCCTTCTGTGCACTCTTTTAACATGACAGAGACTAAGAGCCCAGCAGGTGCTCAGGTGCTGGGGTCAGTTCCTAGTTAAAAACATTAGGGATTGGTGTGGCTAAATAATCTACAGCTGCCCATCCAAGGGCAGGAGTGAGAGCTCACACAGCATGGTGATGAATTTTAACGATCTGGGAAGACAAATGAGCCTGAGCTGCCATGCAATTAGTGGGCTGTGGAAAGATGTGTTGGGTCTAAATGAGGGACATGATCTGCTCTTGACTCTCAGTGTGGTAGGAGCCCTCCCTCTGAAGGCCATAATGAGGAAGGTAGATGAGATCCCAAACAGGTTGACAGAACAATTAAGGGGAAATGGGAGTTGATTCAAAATGTGGTATCGCCATCAGTGGCACAGATCTGTACAGATCTACCCCCTTAAGGAGCTTGTGCTACTCTTCAAAACTGGATATGTGCTCAAAGCATTCCTTTCACTCCCTGTTACTTAAAAAAAATATATATTAAAAAAAAGTTATCCCTAAATCAACTTTTGCTTAAATAGGAAAATAACTTGAAAGAAAAGGCCTGGCTCTGATCTCACTGTGGTGAAAATTGTGAGTAGCTCCTCCAGACTGCCTGCAATGACAGTGAATTTCAGGATGGTGTGTCTTGTGAAGATCATGTTTTGTACAATAGACAAATGCGTTTTTTTTTGTCCAGGCATCTGATTATTGCTTGAGTCTGCTTGATTGAGACTTTAATGCTCTTCAATGACCGTGGAAGCTCAGAAGGGCTGAATGAGAGGCTTCTGCAATGTGCCTGAAGAAAACTCTAGAGTTTGTCTCTGAAGAAATAAAACATGTGTGCTTTTAAAATGTTCCATAAAAAAAAAATAGATATTTAGAACAGTTAATTTTAAAGAGAAATCAAATTTATGGTTGGATTTGATCAACTTACAGGTCTTTTCCTATACTACCTACGTATTTCTATGATTCTATGAAACTATGATTAATAACTAGATGCCAGAAGACAACAGACAAGTTCAGATTCTACCTATTTAATTAGAAAAGCAGCAGGACTAAAGTACTAAAATAATGCACCAGGTAGGAGTAATATGTTCCATAAACCTAGTCTCACTTTTCTGCCTCAAATATATCAAAAGGTAGAAATCAATTTCCTTGAACAGAGCTCATTATTTGAGCATATTCACTTAGCCTGATAGAAAATAATTACAGACATGATGTCTGAGCTGCATCACACAGATGTGGCTTCCTTGGTGGGACAGGTTCACATCCTCTGCTCTGTTAGGGAGATTCCTTGTCACAGAGGTCTCAGTGCTGCTGCCCTTGTTGGACTGGACAGTGCCACAACCAGCGTGGATGCTGGCATGTGCAAATAGGAAAAAGTCTCCACAAACAGCATCTCGTGGAGTTATCTTATTCCATATGTTGTCACTGCTGAGCTGATGAGGGATGGCAGGCAGTCACCTTGGTTTTCATGAGCTTGTAAAATGTAGTGACTGCAGTGTTTATAGAGGTAAACATAAAATATTGAAATTAACAGGGCCAGGGAGAGCAGGTTTCCACTGCATCCTCCCAGGGTCACGGGCAAGCTGTGAAGAGGCAGGAGATGATTGTCTTCCACGTGGCCACACAGAGCAGTAGGGCTCAGCTTGGTTCTGGGGCTACAACACAGTCAGGAGATGCTTACAGTAATGTTCAAGTAGATTGGGAATTCTAGAAATAACCTGGGGATTGTTCTTCTCCCTGTAGTGTACAGGGAATTGGCTACAGGTTGATGGCATGAATACAGAGTCTGGTGCAGCAAGCAAAAAAGAAAACCAGGGAATTGTGCCTTCTGGGAAAGAGTATTTTCACTGTTTTGTTTTTCCATTGTTTGTTTGTTATCCATTGCTCCATACAGAGCTCTGACCTATCTGTGAGCTGTGTTTAAATCCACAACAGCCTTTTAGGCTTTGAGCTTTATGTTTGTATTAAATACTTAGTTATATACAGAGATTTAGAGCAGACAAGGACAAAAGTATTGCTTCAGTTTTTCAATGTTTGGTGAAGAAAAAACCCAAACAGGGGAAGATCAAAATGTTTCACATTTTTATACTACTGTGATAAAAAATATAATTGCAACCCTAGATTAACTTTCTAATTTATAAATTTACTGGAGTTTTATGTGTAGAAAGTACTTGATTTTACTTTAAGAAAAATCACCTTAATAAATATATTTTCTAGCCATCTTTATTTATATCAGCTAGTTAACATGGTAGTCTCAAATATAATAGTCTTATGCATACATGCAGACTTATCTTTTAGAAATTTTCCATTTCAAAACTTTATGCAGAGTGCTAGAAAATGCTAACAATACTTGGGATATTATGCTTTCATCTAGAAGGGGAAAAAATGGGGAAAAAAAGGAAAGCATCCCCAAACATGAAATTAACATATCAGCTTAATTTCATTCACCCCTCTCCTTAGATTGATTTCTGAAAATTGAATTCTGTGCTAATTGACCAAAGCAGTGTTATGCAGAAATCCATGATTTCTGTTTATCCCAGTTGTCCATGTAAGTATTTATTTTTCATTCAGCATATGAACATGGGAAAATATTTTTAACTAGAATAAGGAAGAGATGACTAATGACAAAGGACAGTGCCTTTTGTCCTAGAGCTCTGCCTGGAGGCTGACTGAGACTGGTTCAATGAAATGACCCACTTGATTTCTGCTCTTTCCCCTACCCCTCCCCAACCCCCAAATGTTTCCCCCATATATTTCTTTCTTTCTGGCTAAATCTTTGAATATTGAACCGAATCCCAGGTAATATAAAATGTGGCCATTTATTGCCTGTAAACCTTGCTCAGAGCAGAGAACAGTGGTTAAAAGATGAAAGTTACAGAAAAGCCCAGAATTGTGCAGAGCTGAGGCTGGTGGTGAGCGCTGTAACAATCCAAAATTCCAGGTGACACTGGAGACCTCTGATAATTAGGTTGTCCCCTCTACATTAAAGTCTATTGGCCTTTTCTGCCAAATACAGTGAACACTGCACAGTTTTTCCTGATCAGAGCAAGGCTTGTCTTACAAATGTACAACATACTAAGGTAATAAAACCTTTGGAAGTGTGATCCAGGCCCGTTAATGTTGCTTTGTTTCTTGAAAATGAGCAATATTTAACCTGTAATATTTAACATGTGACAAATGAGGCTTGGATTTACCAAGTGTCATTAAAGTCATTGCAGCTTCTCCCAGAATCCAGCACAAGGTTTTGCCTCTTGTCCAATTCCCTCTCTCTCCATCAGTTGTGTATCAGCTTTAGATCACTAAAGCTCATAAACAGAAGCACAGTGTAGAGATGCTAGATCAACTCCAATGTCCTGGCACCTTTACTCAGCACAAAGGACTGCTCTGAGCTACTTCAGGGTGCTGGAAGGAACATGGCTGTGGTGGCATGGTGAAATTTCAATAAAATAAGCTTTACACCTTACTGAAGAGGTTGGTGCAGTCTTCAAATCCAGCCTGTTGTGAGCTCCTCTTTGACCTGTGCCAAAGGCAGGCGAGCTGAGCAAGGAAAGCTGACCCTTAACCATGATCTTGTTCCCCAACTTTCTTTAAAAGCAGGAATACGGTGCAGCTTTCTCCATTATGACAGGGAATTGAATGGTTTTCTTTGTTGCCTGGAGATGCTCTTGGCTGGCCTTAGCTTGAGTATTTCAGTGCTACAAGCAGGAAGGGGATAAACAAGAAAACGTCCAGAGACCAGCAAATACCAATCAAGATGTTATAAAGAAAAATTGAATGATTAGGGATTGTTTAGTCTACAGAAGAAAAGTCTAACAGGAATAGGGCTAATAGACTTCAAATATATAACACTGCTGCTGGAGGGAAGAAGGAAATGAGCTTTTCTCCTTGTCTGATGGCAATAAACAAGAACTAATGCTCTTGAACTGAGAAAAATAGGGAAATTCAGGTTACACATTAGAAACAACTTTTGAATGGCAATACTATGAGCATTTTAATAAGCTTATCTGGAGGATGTACATCTAGTAAAAATATCCAGTGCTCCTTCTGTTGTCCCTTCCATTCCTATAAATCTTGAGTTCCACAATAGCTTAGACTATGAACATGTATCTGAGAAAAAGGAATGCTCTGTGAGAAAGTGAGGAATGCCAAATAATTCTGAAAAGGTAAAGCTCTTGGTCAGGATTCACAGACAATAATGTAGGTATGATTATGCTTTTAATAATTTTACACTGCTCCATTCTGATTTCTTCTGTGTGTTTGGTCCTTTGATTGTGTTTAATTCTTGGAAGATCCCAAGGTCTTCAGCATCTTCTATTTTCTCTGTCTAATAGTGATCAATTTTCTTGTCAAGTATCAAATAAGGCATTACCTCCACCTAGAATTAATGTGATATATTTATCTGCATAGTATTTTTTCACTCCCTGTGGCTTCTCTCTATTTTTGGAGTAGTTGTAAGTGGCACTTTTTTAGTATAAAAACTGAAGCTTTAAAAGCAGATAAAAAATAAATTACTGGTGGTTTGCACTGTGGTGGACACAACTTTATGGTACCTAACAAATCCAGGCCTCACTGGAGTTATTGCAAAGACTTCACTAACCTCACCATATTATTCTAGCTTCTCACATCTGCACTCATCAATCATGTCCTTCATCATAGCCCCAAATCTATTTTATCCCATATAATTTTGACATAAAGTGTTGGCACTGCCTCTCTGATCAGGACTCAGTAAAATTCCATGTGGGTCTCTCAACATCTTTTAAATCCCCCTACTATCCAGACCACAGCCTTTCCTCCATGCATTAACTTTGAAAAGTTTCCATGGTAATCAGGTGTGGTTTATACTTTGGCACCACCATTTTTAGCTGAAGCACTTGGCTGCTAATTCAGATTTATCATCCCTAGTAGCTATAGCAGCAGCTCCTGTGAGGTGTGTTGGCTAACTCTGGCTTTTCCTTGAACATGCACCTTCATGGATGCATATGCATTCATACATCATTACTTTAATTAAATGCTTCTCTTTGGAGAAACAAATCAGATGTTATTACAGAAGAGTGAATTGATTTGTTGCCAGCCCAATTTCTTTGAGCTTAGACCAACCTGTGTCATGCCCAAATGCAGAAATCAAATAGCGATATTTGAGAGACAGTCACCATGACTATTTAAGTGGAAAATTACCAGATGGACTCTTCTCTGACTTCTGTTTCCTTAAGAAGAAGATTCTGGACCTTATTTTAGGCATTTGATGCTCCTTTTCGTGTAAGTAAAGAGAAAGAACCTTTGCAGGCAGCCTGGTATTTAGTGCAGCTACACAGAAGCAGAGACCTCTTTCAGTTAATTTGCCAGTATGAAAAAGGCATTTTCTCCACAGAAAGGCCCCCATTTACCACTTTGTACACCTGGCTTTGAGGTCATCAGCCTTGCCCATCCTTTTGAAGCTGTGCAGGAAAGAGTTCAAGACTGAGAGGAAGCAAGGGAATCTTTCTCTAGGCAGTATTTTGAGGGTGTGTTGATGAGAGGGTTCAGGAGAAGAAGTCACACTTCCAACCATAGCACCTGAGCCTGCCCACACAATTTAAAAGTAAGGAGTCTCCCGAGAAAAAAACTGAAAAAAGGTAATCTATGCTGAGATGCAGCACTGTTTCTAGAATACTACACTGACAAGGTTTGCTAAGTTTGGTCTAAGCATGCCCAATGGATCAGAGCTTCCTAAGGGTTTATCCTCCCACCTCCCTACTTTATCTCTGAACTGCAATTATTGCACTAAACTAAAACATCTAGCTGCTTGGATCTACTTTTCTTTCACTATGAATAGAGAGAACTCTGTTTAGAAGTGCAGAGAAATCTGTAGTCCAACATGCAGATGGAAGGCAGCATCCACAAGGACAGGCAGAGACATTCATTTCTGATTTCCACTGAGGTCCAGTGTTTAATGGGACTTCTGGTGGCCCAAATCTCACACAATACCTTAATTCTTCATGCTGCAATGTGTAGAAATAGCAGCTTTCTGTATGATGATGATAAGTGATTTCCCCATTCATTTCAAAATTTCATACAGATTGTTATGGTCTGTGGGTTTGGAAGAAGGAAAGAAAGTGATGCCAGGATCCCTTGGCATGGTATTGCTATACCAGGCATCCAAACCCCCAAAAATATTGGATGCAGACAGAGCCCTAATCGGGTATCTTGACTCCCTTAGAGCTGGAAACAGGTGGCATCCATTAAAAATCTGCAATTGGTTATAATTCCCATCTCAAAGCAGTCCCAGCTGCAGTTTGCCCACTGTAGGGAAGAGAAGGCTCAAGCCATACTGTAAGCAGAGTAACCAGTCATTAAAGGGGCCTGGCTGTGGTTTGTTGTTTTTGTGTTGCTTTTTCCTATTAGTAGATCTCTTCTCTTTGCTAAAAGCCTTGTAAAACAGTACAGATGTTTTAAAAACATATGAGAGGCTCTAGAAAACTGATCCTTTGAATCAGTGATTTCAGATTCTGCTTTTGGAGAGGGTGAGGAGAAAGATTTTTGTTTGTCTCAGAAAAGTAACCTTACAAATTAAGAATAGCTAAAAAACTGCCTCTGAGATGTCTTTATCTCCTTCTCTTCTCAGAGATGACGAGGAGTCTCCTTGCATTCTTTCTTTTATTTTTTTCTTTTTTTAATTTTCTGAGGCTGCTGCCAATCTTGCTTCTCACCCCCTGGCTGGAGTCACACAGCCCAGTCCTGAAGGAGTAGCAGGACAGATAAAATAAGAGATTTGCTGAACTTATGCAATGACAGCCTTGCTTTAGAGGATTTAAATGAGTAATTTCAATATTTCTTGTGATTAGCAAAGCTTAGGGGAAATATTTCCATTGCACATAAAAAAGGACATGCATCTGTGCCTTTAAAAGATGAGGCAGGCTCAAAATATTGCCATGTGGTTTGCAAGTTAAAGACTGCAACTTTTCCCTGGTGTGCTTGTGTTCACCAGATTCATCAAATCTAAAATAAATTATAATTTCCCAGGCTATTGTGTTTAACAAAGCTTTGGAGACATCAGTTGTCTTATTACCATTTATATTCCATTTTTTTCCCTAGTATTTTTTTCCGAGAAAGTAAGGAAAGCTTATTAGTGTTTGGAAAGGTGCAAAGAATATTTTCTTGTCTTCTTAATTCTTAATAAATTCTGGGGTTTAGCTGAAGATTTGTGTGTGTAATAAAACCACATATTTCTTCTTATTTAAAAAAAATAAATAGGGGGATAGGGGAGAGAGAAGCTTTTCTTTTATTCTGAAGAAATATTATCAAATGTCTGAGGATTTTTGGTGGATTTTTGGAAGACACCTGGGTTATCCTTATTAACTTCATCTTTGCAATGATATTCACTGACAGATTCATTGTTCTGAGGAAAGATTCATCTAATGGACAAACAAATGCACCTGCCTGAGAAGTGGAGTAGCAAAAATGATTTCCTTTTTTATCACTAAGTGTGTATATCCCTTAACTTTTCTGCAGGACGGCCATTCAAAAAGATAATTGATTATTGTGGATAATCAGAGTGTCAAATACTATGTAAAGGAACATGATTGAATTGGGAACTCCACCCATTCTTTCCTTAGCTCCTTCAGTCCACAGATACTACTTTTTTATTGTTTTAAATAATTTCCTATTTTTTTCACTTTGTTGGCCTTCTTCATTCTGCAAGCTTTTTCTCTTTTCTGCAGGTTCTGTGATACTCCAAAGAGGGGTGTGTGGACATGCAAACACAGCAATTATTATGTTTTTCTTAGGTTTAAACCATGCTTTTAAGAAGCTATTGAGTAAATAGACTCTTGCCCATTTATCAGAGCTGTATTCTGACTATTCAGTAATATAAACCTGTAATACCTTTAAGACTTCACAAAAGAACTCTTACTCCTAGAATTACAGCCTGTAATAAACCTATGTGGAATCCCTAAGTGCATCCTAACTACACAGAGCATTATCAGACATAGGCCTCAGTGGGAACTTTATGTGCCTGAGAATTGTAGAAAGTAGCTGTTGTACCATAAATTCTTTCATGCAGGGATCATTCTGTCTCTCCTTGGTGATGTTCCAGGAGCAAATAATTATATTAACTAAATATAATGCAGATCACATATCATGCAGCGGTAATTGTTTCCAGTGGAATTGCTGTATCCCATAGGTTTTAACATAATACTCTAGATTTCATGGTAAATGAACAAATAAATCACGTTGCCCCCATAAAATTTCTCTCTGACCCTATCTGTGATGCGTGATTCTGCATGATACATGTATGAATTGAGGAGACATACAAGGCAAGGGTCTAAAGCACTCTTGCTTCAGACTGGATTGTGCTACTTCACATTGTTCTATTTGCATTGGAGATTAAGGTGATAAATATCCCTTCCCTGAGCAGAACTTGTACATGGATCACATGGTGTGACCAAAACTCAGCCCCTGTGATGTTCATTCAGTGGGGTTGGTTTTTTAATGTGAACAAAGCAGAATATTTGTATTCAGTGTGTGCAGTATTCCCATCTGATTGCATATCTGCAGATTTGTACTTTTTGCTGCCATTCCCAGATGTGTTGGGATGAGCTGCAGCTATTTGTATACGGGACAGAAATGTAATCACATTGTGTCACTTGGCAGGATGCTACACAGTACTGAGCCTTTTGCAATCACAAGCACAGTCACATCCACCCGTATCTCTGTATTTCCCCAAGGTGGTCTGGAATGGGCATGGTTTCTTATGGTAGGCTGGATCCTGTCCTGCCCAGTCTGCCATCTCCCCTGACAGTGCCACAAACCAGCAGTTCTGTGTTGCTTTGTTTCGTGCCATGTTCAGGGGAAGCTCCTCTTTTGAAATCCCCTGCTGCTAAATTGGGAAGAGACTGATGTGCCAAGGTTTCCAGACTTCAGACTTTTTCTGGATGTTTCTTGAAGCTTAGCAATAAGAACACCATCGTTTTTCAAGCAGCCTAGTATTATCCTCAGTCTTAAAATAATATGGAGTGTTTCTTGAGAGAAATCTCAACCCTGGAGCTTTCAGAAGTTTGTGCTCACTTGACAGAAAATGGGTGGTCTCAAAGTTAAGACCTTCCCCATTTATCTGGCAGTCATTTCTTTATCAGATGTGGTTGAGAAAACCCTTAAGAAAAACATGGAAAACCTCTAATCTGTGAGAGAAAACTATGAAGCAGTATAAATGTTAGTATTTCATATCAAAGTCTTTCCAAGTCCTTTGGCAGAAAGTCCAAATCTCCATTTAAATGGAGCTGTTTTGAAAGCATGTTCTACATGGGTGTGCGTGGCTCAGTTTCCTTTGTAAGAACAGTGGGAAGGACATAGTTTTATCATGGAGCTTTATGATTGATACAGAGTAAATTAGATATTCAGGGACAGATCATATGGCAAAAGCATAAATCACTGAATATCCTAATATTCTGCAGGAATTACATCTGCTACATGTGTATGCTAAAATACAGTTTTCTGAATGTCTAGGGCTGGTTCCAGGTTTCAGTCAGTCAAATGTGTCTGTATAGGAAAACTGAGATATTCTTGCAGCTGAGTGGCTGTGAAGTCAGCCTGTTCCTTGAGCAGCTTGAAAAGTGTTTGGCTTGGCATTACCTCACCTAATGTGCAACTAGCATTAAGCCTTCCCCTGAAGCAATACATTTAATTGCATGCTCTACTAGAAGGAAAAGAAGTCTAATTAGTCCCAGATTTATTCTATCAATAAAGACAAATGATTTTATTTTTTTCCTGATCTAAATACAAAGTGGTTAAGAGAGATTTCTAGGCAAATCAAGATCTTTGTTGAAAGAGAATACAACTTGTGTTGGTTACAGAAATTTTAACTGTTTTTACCAAACAGTGGCTTTTAATAAGGCTAATCTTGTTTTCACAATAAACTCTTAGTTAAATATTTTGCATGCTACATTCTAATATGATTTAGTAGGCTGTTTCCATTATTGCCTCATGTTATTTATTATAATGTACTGTCAGGAGGAACACTAAATTCATCTGTAGCACTGTTCATTACCATTTTAGCAAACAATGACAAGATTCTTTAAATTGGGCTATTGTGTTAATTGAGAGGGTGGAGTTTTATTCTCATGGTTCAATCTTCTAAAGAAAAAACACAAGCAACAAACAAAAACCAAGAAACAAAAACCAGCAACAAAGCTGGGCCCCTTTTCCTTCCCTTCCCTTTAAAGCCCTATAGCAGCATGAATGAAACATCACCAAACAATTGCATCCCCCCTCTCCCCAGGGAGCTAACATATTTTATCAGCGTTTGCAATGAAAAGAACAAATATCAGAATCTCAGTAATTCTGTGGCTTCAATTCTCCTCCCCCTGCATTATTATTTTTTTTAAACTCATTTTAGAGAGCTGCAGGTTGCAATTCCCAGCTCTGTGCAGGAGAAACCCTAATAACTGGTCAGAATTCACATGCACACCCACCCCATGTACACGTACACATGTCTTTTTTTTTCTTTCCTGGTACAGCACAAGATATTATCTTGGTAATTCTCTATTCACCATGTTACACCTCTTCCCACTAATCCAATGCAGAACCAGATTACCCACCAAGCCTTTTGAAGCCTTGATGTTATTTTGCTTGATAAATTGGGCACAAGACTAAAATTGAAAAGAAATCCTGTTTTTATTATTGGAGACAAATCTAGCAAGCAGGAAGCATATGTTGTGCTTTGGACCACATGCTGGGGAGAGGGAGCTAGAGGGCTCTCACACCAATCAGTTACTGCAAACAATACCCAGTGTCCACCTGGGACAGAGCCTGTGCCATTAGTCTTGACTGGAGCAACCCTCTAATGCCACCAGGCAGCCCCAAGGAGCAGAGACACCCACCTGACAAAATGTCACAAGGAAAAAGGAAAGAAAAAAAAAAGAAGTCAATATGTTGGATATTGATCTGCATTTTTTTTCTTACAATTTGATATGCTGATCAAATAGGGAGGGGGGAGAGGCACATTTCAGAAGCCAGCAAAGAGCTTCTGTGAAAGCTTTAATGGCAGTGGGCTAGAGCTAGTGCAAGGAACACAATAAGCACATGGACTGGCAAGTGCTGTGTTTTTCAAAGGGCAGTGTTGAGTATTGATCTGTATTAGAAATGATAATGAGGTTATTTTGTGCCTCAGTGAAATACCTTAACTGTTTCAGTGCTTCAAATGCATTAGAGGTAATGTGTTGGAGGCTTTGAATTTTTAATGTCTCCAACTCCAGTTCCTAAATTTTTTCTGTCTTTCCAATAGCTATTTCAGTTTTATATTCCAGGGCTATTGCAGTTACTTCTTCAGACAGTTTCAGCTTCTTCCCATTTCAATGTAGCCCCTTGTGAAATAGTTGTTACCTAAATCCACTGCACAGAAAGCAGCTTTTCTTTGCTAACATCTTTCAGTCTTTCACATTTAAAATATTTTAAAGTAAACTGAAAGAATGAACATTTCAGGTTTTTTGAACAGAGGTGAAGATCTCAGTGCTTATTGAGAATGAAGCACATTCTTGGTAATTTATTCTGGAATTACCTTGGCTGGCTTTGTTTTGATCAATACAAAACACTTCCTAATTCTGCATGACCCTTTTACTGATCTGTATATGTGTAATGGTTGCATGGTTAGTGAACTGATGTGAATAAATTATTAATGTGAAGGCCAGATTCTTATTTAGTACAGCAGCCCAATATTTCTAATTGGACTAACCAAGGCCAGCAGCAGCAACATATAACATGATGTGGAAAAGAAAGCTTTACTGTTACAACTTTTTGCTGAAAGGTTAAAAATAGAATCTTATACCATTTACAGAATCTCAAATTTTTGGTGAATAACTTTTGTTTTTCAATCTTATTTCCAACAGTTGGTTGGAAAGCAAGATATAAGATAGGAAAGCCAATTAAATTTGTTTTAACTTTTTAAGTATCATAAACTTATTTGCACAGCTAAAATATAATCACTTGCTAGCATTCCAGAATTCAAACTATCATAATTCCTTTTTCTCTGTAGATGCTCATATAATAATATAAGAAATCAGCAGAAAACTACTAGTAGTAATTTCTAGCACTCTGAGCTAATGCCATCTCACTTTCATTTAAAATTAATAACTGTCAAAAATAGTGTAATCTGATTCAAAAATATGTGCTGAAGTCAAGACAGGCATGCATAGGAATATATTGCTCTCCCTATTATTCTGAACCATGTAGTTAAATTTTAAAAACATTCTTTCCTTGATTAAATTAGACTAGAATTATCCCTGGTTTTATAGAATGACAGAGAAAATACTTCAAAAACATGAATTTTTCCCAATTTTCAAATGCTGTACATTAGACCTATAGTGAAGTAATAATGATTTACTCTGTAATGTTGACCCAGACTTGTGGGTTTAAGTGGGCTGTATTTTCTCTGGGAAGAGTTGTTTCTAAATAACAAGGACATTATAAATGATATCCCAAGGGCAAGATATTCAAAATGGTTGGTGGGAGCTGGTGTTTTTTATCTCTGATGTAAACAGGAATTAGGCACCAGTAAGTGCTTCTGGGAATGCTTGTGTTAAAATTCTTTTGTTTCGTTCTGCCCGTGAAATCAGAAGGCTCTGACCCTCTTCTGGATTTTCTCTTGGTTATAGACCAATGCATTTCCCTGCTTCTAATTTAGATTAGTTTTCAAACTGGCTGTGAGCTGTTTTTTTCCTCTTGGTGCTCTCCCATCTGCAATTGTATGTGTAGGGGTTGATGTGCAGAAGCAACCATGCTTCTTTGGTGTTATTCTTGACATGGCCTGTGACATCTGAGGTCATGCCTGGCTTGTCTTGCCCAGCTTCTTTTCTCTTTCTACACTAAAATTAGTGCACTTGAAAACTTATTTGTGGTAAGCAGCTGTTCTAGCATTTCAGTCTCTGTAGGGCAGAAGGTTGGAGTAGCAGGAGGAGGGAATAAGGAATGCTTTGGCTTCAAAGTAGCTTTAGGTATGTGAAAGAAAAGTAAAAAATTCCATTGCCTTATGTATCAAGTTATAAAAGCCCTGCAGAGCATTGCCTAGCCATTGTCAGTGGGACCAGAAAAGGAGAAGCAAACTACTCCTTGCGATTTAGATAATCAACTCCTCATGCACTGAAAAGCAAGCAAATAATCCCCCCTTCTGCCCCCCACCCCGGATTGCTCTAAAGCTTGATCATTGATCAAAGCTGGCTGTGTCCAGCTATTGCATCACATGTGTTGACGTAAAGTTCATGCTGTGGTTTATAACACCCCAGCTCTGCTTTCCCAAGCAGCCATGACACCCCATTCATCACCAGGCAGACAGAGATATTTTGAAATACAGATAAGCTGTTAGCTATTAGAGCAGCAGCATTCAGGAGCTCCTTTTACTGATTTACAGCCTGTCCCAGTATGACTGGCTATTTGCAGAGGTCTGTTAGTGGAGCATGGTTTTTATGAACCATGATCACACTTTCTCATAGATTTCACAGGAGCTTTTGAGGGGGTAACCAAAGGCATCAGAAAGGGTGCCGGGTTATTCTTGTCCCAGGCATATGCTATAATCCCACTGTCCTGCTCCTTTTTTATTAATGATTAAAGTGAGCCATAATAGTTTCTGCAATGCTTTGTGTGGTATCCTGTTACTAATTTCTCTTTATTTTGAGAAAAAGCATATTGGTTATAACTCTCTGTTTCCTATTATTTAACTGGGATTTAATTCTTAACATGACATTGCTCTTTATCCTATGGTTACTTGTTCCTTTTGATAATCTCCAGTGAGGCAGTCTGTCAAAAGCCCTTTGAAATTGCAAGTAATTTACACCCACCACATCCCCTTTATCCATTATTTTATGAACCTTTGCAACAGACTCCAGAAGGCAAAGGGGCACGATTAACTCTTAGAGAGCTCTGCTGGTGTCATTCCATCAGTTGATATTTATCTACATGCAGTATTTGTTCATAATTGCTCACTCCCATCTGCCTCCCCACTAGTGAAGTGGCCCCTCCAAACTGGCTGTCATATGTTTGCTGTAAGAGCCATTACTGGGCAACATTGAGTCCAGTTTTCAGTAAGGAGAACTTGGAAGAGGTATTGACTCAGGTACAGCAGAAGCAGGGAGTCCTGCTTTCCAAAAGTTTATACGAGTGAAAATAAGTTCTGATTCATCGATCTGTGCTTGTCCAGGAACAGGCATTGCCTCTGGGCTGTAGTATGGTGGATGCCTGTAGGATTTGGGTGGTTTTAAATAATAGCTTTCTTTTCATTCCTGCTTCATGTTCTTTTTTCAATATCTCATTGCTTAGCAAACTAGCAACCTCACACAGCAACCCTGCCTAGCCTGTGGAGCTGAGATGGAGATGGTTCACAGTTTGATGGGAAAAGAAGTCACACTGGGAATGGTGGATAACCGCTGTGCAAGTCACACTTCACTGTTTCCTTCACCTATGGCTTGTGAATGCTCACTCCCTCTGTCCTTCCAGCTCTCTGGATTGACTCTAGACTCCTCAACGAGCTCCCCAAACAGCTGGGAGCACTTGTTCTTGCCTTTCTGAGCTTTTTCCCAGGTCTCATGCTTTTGATGCTTAGTGCCTTTCCTGGGAAATTGGCAGTATCTGCTTGAGCTACCTTTTAGCTCAGCATTACCAGCACACACTGCCCTCCCTGCAGTGTAATTTCCCTGGGGCCTCAGCTGCTGACCAAGCTTCTGTCACCTGTGGGTGGGCTCTGAGTGGCACACAGTGACTCAGCTGTCACTCACTTTTCCTGTGACCAGCTTTGAAGTGTTCATTGGGCTGAAACACCCACGGAGACATCAGACACTGCTGATGTAGGTCTTCAGTCATGTGAAGCCTTCAAAGAGGGATATTCTGGTACGGAGTGGCATTTTGAAGTGATGAGAGTGGAGAGGCTATTATTCTAAATGAGGATGGCTGTAGCCTGGCATCAGTGCTGATCACAGTGACTTTTGGAAAACAGTTTCTCTCTGCACACCAGACAAAAACAGAAAACATTTCAACTGGTGTCAGCTCCTAGTCTGGTGTACAACAGGTCTGACAAGGTTATCTCCATCATCTCTGTACCTGTTAAACACCACATAAGCACTTGGACTTTGAAGTAACTTTTCTCATAATTCTTGAGTCGTACACGTGCTGCATTTGCAAAGAGCTTTATGCTATAGATGTGTCATTAATCTCAGAAAGGTTGGAAGATTTCAGGCAGGGATCCTACAGAATTTTCTATAAGCATTTACACTAATTACCTTAAATTCCAATTGTTTCACAAAATCAAAGGGGAATTAAGATTTTAATTTCTTTCTCCCCTTTTGTTTTTTTTCATTATTTGACAAAGCCTAGAGACTAATCCCATCTTAAACATGAATATAAAATAGACCTAACAGATGTTCTGTCTGCTACAGAACTTTATTTAAGAAGGCATGGTCTGCATGTAATATACATGTGAAGGTCAAAGCTTGTCATATAAAAATACAAGGCCTTGCCACTATTTCATTCTTTTTATTTGCAATTTTTTCAAGTGAGTTTAGTGAATGATTAATGGTATTGGCTTAAAACAGGCGTAGTGCTGGCAAGCACTGTGCAAACATCAACATTGCAAACATGCCTCCATCCTGACCTGCAGCACCTTTTCTGTTCCCATTTCCCATAATTCTGGAACAGATCCTGCCAGTCCCATGCCAGAAGGACACTATATTTCCAAAAGATACAACAGCTGGAATGAAGTGGGAAAGGTCATTTGGACTGCAAAGCCTGTGATGCTTTGCTTGTGCTACTGTCTGTCCAGGAGAAGCACTGGATTTTGGGGTATGGTCTTTCTTCAGGTGGACTGTGTTTCACAAGGACTGTGTGTGGTTTATGCACTAACTCTGGCTTTTGCTGCAGTATGAACCCGAATTAGGAGCTGAGCAGTCCTGCTTATGAAGTTATCCTGGAAGGAACTTCTTGAGCAGATGGAAAGTTGGAATGGGATGTGGACCTCACCTCTATGGCCATATAGAAGGAGATGTGTATGGAGATTTTAATCAAAAGAGTGTTTGCATTTCCTCTCTCAACGCCTCTGTTGGGGCTGTGAGTGCTGCCTCTTGCAGTGGGGATACAGGCAGGAGGTTGTTCCCAGCCCCCCTGAACATCCTGGCTGCACCAAGCCCTGCAGGACAGGAACACTCACTGCCCCTGCTCCTCCATCCAGCTGGGCTGAGAGCTGCAGCCCAACTGCTGAACAGTAGCCACATTTGAGGGGACTCAAGCTGATTTATGGGAATGGATGGTGACCATGCCATGCTCAGTGAACAGGCTCTTTGTCAACAGGAAAATATGTTGCTTTGAAGAGAGTTGGTCTTTTTTCAGTTTTTTTTTTTTTACTCTTTTCCTATTTTGCTCTTTAATATCCTTTGGAAAAATGAGATAAAAACGTTGAAAAAATTTTGCTTTTTTAAAGAACTGTTTTTACGTGGACAGTTCTGACAATGATGAGAAAAATGGAGCAGAAAGAATGGAAAGGGAATATCCAAACCACTGCTTTGCCACTTTCTGTAGGAAGTATTTGGAAAATGTGAAAATGTTATATTTATGTCAATATTTCTTGCTGAAAGAGATTCTTATATTTTAACCAGCTGGGCTTTTGTTTTCAATAGTTTACTCTCTGACTTCAGGATTTTCAGGTATCAAGAATTCAAAAGACATTTATGTCAAACTCCTTATAAATTGTGTTGAGTTTCAACTGGCTCAGGTAACAGGTCTGAGTACACACTGGCCACAGATGTCAGATGCATCCAAATCAGGATTTCAAACACTCCAGATTCAAGGTCATTCTCGGGTCTTTTGGTTTTAACTCTAACTATGGAATTTAAATATCTTTAATAGGTGTTTAAAGTCCTTTTTTTAGGACCTTCAGTTTGCATGCCCTCCTCTTTTTGTGCTGAGCACATCTCATCTGTTGTATAAAGTTTTGAAGAATATCATTTGGCTTCTAAAAGTTTTGGTCTTGGCCTTTAACTAAATAGTTTTCTGCTGTTTCTCTTAAATAAGGTTTTCATTAAAGTTCTACATTCTTCTGTTTTTCCTGTGCATCTGTGTGTCCATTAATAGTATAATAATGCATTTCTTTTATTTTTTTTGCCTTTTCATTTATGACAGAGTGGCTTTCAAAGATGTTATGCAGTTTTCTAAACCAACTTCAGCTTCTCTATTGATTTTTTTTCCAGTTTTGGCCGAATCTGTTTTAACAATAGCAGGAAACAGTTTTTCAGACTATGAAGGAATTTGCAATCCAATCATGTACTGTGTGTCTTTGAAAAGAAGAGAATACAAAGACAAAGACAGAATGTGATGGAATTTTATTTAATGCATTGGCATGAAGTGTAAATACATATTGCATACAGATACTAAACTTTCCAGGCTCGGATATGAAATAATTACCTCAGGGACTTCTGTGTAAAATAATTCCTATATAACCATTCAAATATGGATGTTCTGATTCAGGTGACCTCTTCTTGATACTAAAGGTCATCCACCAAATGTAAATGTGAATGTTTACTTTTAAAGCCATTTTAGAATAAGAGAAAAATGTGCTTGTCCCCTAAAGTTAATACAAATAACTATTATTTTTTGAAGAACAGAACATATCACAGTATATATGGTATTAATCATGTCTCTTTTGAGCCTGGCCTTTAATTTGTCTGACTGACTCCAGTCACAGACTTTGTATTCTTCATGAAGTAGGAATCTTTTCTACAGATCTGTGGCCAGCCGACTAGTGCCATCAGATGGCTTACTTTCCACATTTGGATATCTAAAATGTAATATATTATAACAATATAGCATCCTTTATACTGCCTTCCCCCACTTTTTCATGCCATGATGATCACCTTTACAAATGGAGAATAGTAACTAAGTTTTGTCAATGTGTGCTCCAGTACAAGTTTTCCATGCAATATCTAAAATGATCAAGGATTATATTGTGAAATATTGTTTCTGGCCAACTCTTTTCCAGAAGATGTCCCACAAAATTCAGATATACCATACTATGTTTCGGCAGGAGATGTGTTTGTTATATACAGCTAAAGTTTTTCTGGGATTTTCAGCTGTGCTTTTCTCTTTGAAGATTCTGGCATATAGAGAATCACTTTAACTTTCTGTGTTTTGCTGTCT
Organism: Acridotheres tristis; assembly: GCA_037013685.1. Classification (NCBI taxonomy): domain Eukaryota; kingdom Metazoa; phylum Chordata; class Aves; order Passeriformes; family Sturnidae; genus Acridotheres; species Acridotheres tristis. The sequence continues at coordinate 9,105,942 of CM072892.1, read as the reverse complement.
CCACTGGTAAAAGGAGGATAATAATATTTAATTATCTCTAAGCATGTGTATCAATATACAATTATTTTTTTCAATGCACTTTGGAAGTATAAAATCGGATGTTCTTTGAAAGCTGAGAAACTACTGTAAAAAATGAAGACTTGAGGCATTTTTTCATGAGTCAGCAGGAGTTTAACTTCTGGGCCTCTGGCAGAGGTTTGCCAGTGACTTTGGCACTAAGAAGATGAGGGTAGAGTGGGACTCCCATGAAATAGCATTGCACCAGCTGTGGCTGGCACTGTGCTAAGCTGGAAGTGAAATGGATTTGCTGACCATCATCTCTGATCCTCTCTCCCAAAATGGTGTGCTAGAAAATGCTGTCCTCCTTAACAGTAGCTCATTAAATGCCTTTTCTTCCATTTGTGACACTTGGCTCCACAGCACATGGTGTGGAATCCCCTACCTGCAATGGGGCCAAGCAAGGTTTGCCTCTGATCTCGCCGAGGGGTGAGAAACTGCATCTCCAAATTGCTGCTCATCCACGAAGGCTCTCCTGCTGCCAGCTGATTTTCTGTTCACAGAGGCAGGATGGGGTTGTCTCCCATTATTTAACTACAGGTGTGGTGGTAGCAAGTGATAGTGCTGTACATTATGTTTTAAATCAAGGAGTCTCAAACTACTGGCCTTACTGTAGTCCTGTGAATACAGGCAACTTTTTTTTCATACTTTTTATTTTCTTTTCCCCCTGTCATTTCTACTGAAGGTGCCATATTTATTCAATTTCTAGACCCTAAAAAATCTCTGTTGTCTTCATCTGTCTTTGCCAGCTACCCAAATTCTGTTTTAATGGAAATAGACTAAACTGATTGGAAAAGAGAAATGTTCAGAGGATGAACATCCATGCTTCTATAATTCAAATTAATTTTTAGGCCTCATTCAAATTCTACTCAATCTTTGTATTATCTTTCAGTGTCTCTATGATGCTATAAGCCCATAGCAATGCTATAAACTTGTAGTGTTGATTAAAAATGAACATAGAAAATTGCAGATACCTTAAATAGGCTGTTTCTGTGATTTGAATGAGGTCCAGAAGGAAAGAAAAAATCAGTAGGAATGGAAAATAGTTAAAAAAATGTGAGAGGTGGAAATAAAAAAAGGAAGGGAGATAAACCTCAAGGAATTTTAAGGCTTTGCTTAAATTCTGTTCTGTGAGGGTCAGCAAAGGGAAAGGCCTGAAGTAAAATTCAAGTACAGAAAGGTCAGAAGAAAAGAAAAAATGGTAGGGAAAATGTAAATCTGAAGGGTGGAAATGTCTCTGTGTTTTACAAGAGGGAGGAAGAAAAATGTGTTAGCCTGGCTTGGAATGATAAATGGGACATTTGTTAGTGCTTTACAAATGGATTTGTCTTCCTGGAGGGAAAAAAGGACTAAGAAAGTGTTTGGTCAAATTTACCTGCCTGTGAAAACTCACTTCTACAAAACCTATTATTTTCAGGGAGAAATACCCACCAAAAGCCAGGATGAAGCTCAGTTTTGGCCTGCATTAATAACATCTGAGATGGAACAGAAAATGGATAATGGGGTCCTCTAGTAAGTAAAAAAAACCAAGGGCAAATAAATTAATTCCTTTCCATAGACATAGGGAAAAAATCCAGGCCATGTAATTTTGAAGGCTGAAATGTCAGAAGCCCAGGAGCCTATGAAAAACAAAATCAAACAAACACAAATGGCAATACATAAGGGGCATATTAGTGCCTGATGGCACACACGTTCAGCTCCGACAGGAAGCATGTGCACAGCCTAGAAGGAAAGTATGTGAGCTTCAGATTTCATGGAAAGTGACAGTACCATATGTAGTGGTTAATGAGTTTGTAGTTTGCTAACTATGCCTAAAAAAGCTTATACAGCTGCTTAGTGAGATCAGCTAGAAAAAGCTCTTCCTAATTCTCTTGCTGGGTAGCTGGTTCAAAGAAGGGACAACTTGAAAGCTATAATGTTGTTATTGTTTTAATACTGGCCATAGCATCTAAAAACTTGGCCCACTGTACTAGGTGTTGTACCTACACCTTAGTGACAGTCTGCTCCAAGGAGTGTGTTTTCTAGGAGCTTCTTTCTCTGTTAAACAACTCTGGGCAGGATTGTGGCTGTAGCTCCCCTGCAAAGACTGGCAGGCAGAAAATAATATGTACATTTATTGCCTTCAGTGGTGTTTAGAAATTCACATCGGCCAATTATCTCACTGCAAGAGTTCAGTAGAGCTATTCATGGCTTCAGTGGAGTCATGTTAACATGAGTCAGAGTGAACAGGGCTGTTAGGCTTTGACAGAGTTGTGAAGGTTCAGTACTTTGGAAATCAGCTCTATTTGTCAGTAGAATATGTGGTCTTTGCTTTTTGTATTAGTGACATTGTTGTGAACCTCCTGTAAATATTCATTGCAAAAATCAAGTTGTCTGAGAATGGAAATGTGATCAGAAGTGTGTTCTGCAGAATATGGCATCAAATTGATGAAACAGCTGCAAGAAAGACCAGAGAGATGTGTGATGTGTTTGGATTGCAGGGAATTAGCAAAAAGGTTTTGATTATCATAGGCAGGTGCAAGAGATGTGCTTTTCCACAGCTACTCTCCAACATATATATTGACCACATGGTGCATGAAAGTGGATCAAGTAAACTGCAGCAGCAGCGTAAAAAACACATAATGACTGTACAGAAGGAACAATCTAAGCAGGGAAGAATAGATTAAGGCAGTCTTATTTGCACGTAATTTGTTCCTTTGTGAAAATGCTGAAGATCTTAAAAGCCTTGGTAAATGCCTTTAAGGGAATATGACAGAGAAAGAACCAAAAAAGTCAATAGTCTTGATTCTTTTTCTCCTACTTTGCATTAGTGTAACCTAGTGGCTGAGTCTGTGTAATTTGGATGTCATCTAAATTTGCAGTTCAGACAGACTGCTAAATGTAGCTCAACAAGACAGAGCCTTGTCTGTCTGATTGTGACTAATGTAGAGAAAATGAGGTGTCTGATAGGGAGCTCAAAACTGCCATTTCTCATGTAAACTGGAGATTTCAATTTTTCCTTTCTTTTCAGTTAGGAATTACATCAGGAAACAAAGCACACATGGCAAATGCACAGGAAATCTGACTTTTGCATTGACTATTTTTTTGTTAATGCTGCAGCCTTCTTTGATGTCATAAAAGATTAACCAATTAGTGAATTAAGGAGAAAAATGATTTTTTTGGGTGTCATTAATCAAGATTATTTCCTTTACCCTGGGGGAAGGAAATACCATAGGCAACAAGCTGTAATAATGCTCAATGAGCTCTAATTTATGTGAACTCCTTTCCCAGCAGAAGCTGAGGAACTTCCTTCTGAGCACACTCACAAGATTGCTCCTTAAGCTGCTTTGGTCTGGCCACAGAAATTGTAGAGGAAATTAGTTTCTGCCTCTTTAATAGCTGGGGTGGGAGATGAGAAAGCCTCTTTAAGGCAGTGATGAAGAAATGGGTTGACACAATGACAACCTCTTCCACATCTCTTTTTATTGAATACAGGAAGACATAAGATCCTTCTAATTGCTCATTTTCTACCTGCCATGGAGGACAACAGGAGGAACAAAAGAAAAAGAACAACACTTGTCAAATGATCCTGAGGATCTAATTCTCACAGAGGCTTGTCCAAAGGGACTTTGTAGTTCTCTGACATGTTACACTACAGACCCATCTTGTCTGCTGAACGTTAGAAGAGGATGAGGAAATGCTAATTCCTCAGACTGCTGTCTCACTATAAATGGAGACTCTGATCTGAAAACATGTAGGGATCCCTTCAGCTAAACAGACTTGCTGAAGTCAGAACTTAAACAAAACCCAAATGGAAGGGTGATAATTCACTTAGAAAAGTAACTGACTGGCTGAATTCTGGACTCTGTCTTAAATCTCTTGAAAACTTGGCTCAATAGCTAGAAGAACAGTTTATTCTGTACATAATTAAAATGGCCACAAGAAAGGAAAGCTTCTTGTAGTGGAAAATGTGGTGTCATGTCTCAGAGCAAACTGAAATGTGGCATTATCCTTGCGACAGCAATGCTTGGAGACCGTTCCAAACCCAAATGCTGCAAAGATTTGGATGTTTTTTTCCCTTGGTTTTAATAACCATTGCAAGAGGTGCACAAAAGCATCTGAGTGAATATCCAGTGTGTACCAAAGAACTGAAAGCCAGAAAAGGAGTTCACTCTAGTCTGAAATTGAGAGGAAGAAGAGATTTCCTGGCTTTAGAAACATCTGGCTATTAACATGCTTTACTAGCTTTTCCCCTGGAATTCATGACTCGGTCATGTTTTAGAGATTCCTCCTCCCCTCTTCCTTTCCTTTTGTTACTTCCCAAGATGATGCAAGATTTACTTCTATTCTTCTTTACTGCATTTTTCATCTGGCAAAAATCTCTTTGTTGACGTGGTGGTTTTTTTTTTCTTTTTTTTTTTTTTTTAATTGTTTTAATGTCAGTTCTTTGCTTATTGGAAAGCAGTGACTCTCCTAAAATAGGAAAGCATCCTATTTTAAATTAATTTTCCAAATTCACAAAATTAATCTAGTGTGACACTTGAAAAAAAAAATCATTATTTTACTTTGAAATAACTTTTTGGTTTGGTATATAAATCAAATGTAATATTAAAAAAAAAAACACAAAGAAAAAATAATTCAGAATACTGCAAAACATCAACTGTGTCCTTGTGTCCCAGAGGTCAGTACAGGCCAGGAAGTGAGAAATGCCCCCACTTCTGTAGCCTGTGTGGTGACAAGCTGTGAGCTGGAATCTATAAGGATAGCGAGGCAAAAAGGACTTTTATTCCTCCCTGACATTATTTATTCTTAGATCCACAAAGAATATCACAGCTGATTTGAAACAAAGGAGCTATTAAAATATTAGTCATTTCAAGAGCCTTCTTGTGTTCTGGAAGTGTGTGCTATGATTAGCTCAGGTTTCCAAGAGTTTCTTTCCAATTGGGAGTGCAAAAAGTTATTTAAAGCATCTGAAATTCACACTGCAACACACGTAGGAATAGGTTTATGAGAAGGAAGTATCTGACAAAATACTGCAAGATTTAGGATAATATGGGTAGATCTTGCAACACTAAATCTAAGACTAAGCTTAATCTCCTAAAACATTTTGCTTAGTGCTTTAAGTGAAAATGTGAAATGCAGGGACAGGATTTCAGCCACCATCCATCTTTGTGTGCCTTTATTTGCCAAGCCCCAGACAATGGCACATGACGTATGTGACACTGTCCCAGGCTCTGATTTTATGGTCACAATTGCTTCTTTTCCTCCTTGTATGAAACCTAAGTCATACCCAGAGACTGAAAAATTGCTGCCTCTTGCTGTAGCTACATTGGACACGCAGAGCTGACAGAGTTGCAGATCTTTAAGGCCTCCTCCAAAAATGCTTTAAAGGCAAGAGAAAAAATCTCATTGAATTCATCACCTTTTGGGCAGGACCTTGGAGAGACCATGCACGAGTTCTTACACAGTACATACATAAAACTTCACTAATGTGTACAAGTCCTTTATTTTTCTGTATTTTTGTTTTATTTGTGTGTGTGTGTGTGTGTGTACATGCTTATATTTCTCAGTGCAGTTTTAGGACAGTGATTTCATTTGAAGTTTAGCTGAATTGGGTATCCAGGTATCAAACAGCAAGTAAGGAAAAACTGGGAGGTAGAAAATGTAAAGCAGAGATGAACCTGAGCTGAAATCCAGCTCCTAATGAAGCCACTGGGAGGTTTATTTTATATATGGGACTTCATCTAACATAAAAGCCACCCACTCCTGTCAGCCTCCTGCAGTTTTTGAAGGCTTCTTCATTTTCTCATACATAATAAAACAGGCTTGCTCTTTAGGGAGAAAAAAAAATTCAAAAATGACCTCATCCATGAAGAAGACTATGGCTGTTTAATTCAGGGAGGAAAAGCTCAGAAATCCAGTCTATCTCTGTGGAACTAAGGAACAGTTGTCAAAAAGCATCTGTCCCCAGCACTGAGCCCTCGAGTGAAGCACAGACAAATGAAAAATAACTGCTCAAAGTTAAATGCCTGGAATTCAGTTGCTTGGCTGGAGAGGGCAGGCAAGAAAATAAGCTTAGGTTCCAGTCATTCCACAGTATTGGTATTTTTTTTTAATTTATCCATCCTAAATGGTATTAAGGCCCAAATGGGACCAGCCTAATGCTAGAAAGCATTATGTAATTTCCACCTTTGGGTGGGATCACTTTCACACAGGCTGTCCAGTGGTTTTCTCTCTCCCTTCCAGATAAGAGTTTGTGTAAGAATGATATCCTCTTGGCGAGTCCCAGCCAAGGCTTTCTGGCGGCATCTGGACTGGGACTTGTTAGTAAAAGTCCCATTTTTCTCACTACTGCAAGACACTGGCAAGACTTCTCACTGCCTAATGCCTCAGTCTGCCAAGGAAAACCAATATGAATAATGTTCTTACTTCCCTTAGGACAGGAATTGCATGCTGTGAAAAGATGATTTTTATGAGGCGTGTTGCTTGTAACTTGACTCCTACTAATTTTAAAAACCTGCTAAATGGGCACAATTATTTTTCCCCTTCTATTTCACTGATTTCAAAAGTATGATAGTGAGTTGTTTTTGGGCATGGGAGTGCCATCAGTGTTAATATAATGCTTTGTCCTCTGTGTCTTTTCCTATTTTATTCAAACCAGATTTTCTGCCTATTTCTCTCTCCTTAGTGCTTTATCTCAGACTCTGAATTATTTTCCCTCATTCTTCTTATCTCCAGTTTTGTGTATCTATTTTTCCTGTACATTTTATCAGGATTTTAACGTTCGTGTATTTTCCCCACTTCTATTTTATTTTTTTGGTTTTATCCTTTTTCTTCTGTCCCCAGCTTTCTTTTCAGGCTCTTCTCTTTTTCTTACCTTTAAAAGCTCCATTTCATCCATAACTCTACTGAGAGAAGTAAAATATATTTGGCATCAAACTCAGCCAACTGAAGATTTTAAAAACGTCTTTCCCTGTAATAGTTATATTCATTATTTATCTGTAAACTCTTTGCAGTGGATTCTAGGATATCTCTTTACTTGCTTTATCTTTTATAGTGAATTTAAATGGTCTTTATTAATTTCTCTGCACAGATTAGCTTATTGTGTCATTGTTCTGCTGTTCCCTGTGTGTCCTTTAATCCATTGGCATATTTTTAACTTCTGAGTTAAAGTTACTTGACCAGGAACAGTTGAATGTGTATCAAATACCATTTAATCTCTCTTTTTGGGGGTAGAGATGAGGAAAGTAAATGGACTTCTTCCTGACATTGCAGAATAGTCTCTCTAAATTATGAACATCTTATCTTCAAATCTCTATGTGGGCTTCATATCTCCACCACAGAGTCACTTAAAGGTTCTGTAATGAATCTAGGAGTGTAAACGTGCTGCAAAATCTTGACTGGCTCTGCTGCTCTGGCTTTCTTCTGTGGGGCACTGGCTCTTTTAAATCATACAGATATTCAAACTAGCTGCTACTTGGGAAAGACATATCTATAGGAAATGGCATAACTATATATCACATTTCTTCAGCACATAACTTCTTAATTTCATCTTGGTGTTTACCTGTAATTTTCCCCTTCTGATCAGGAAAAAACAGTGTTGCCAAATTCTTGCAACCTCCTTAAAGCAGGCACACACTCACTCAGCTCTTTCCTTTCAAGTCCTGCTCCTCTGACAAGCTACTTTAGAAAGGTCTGACTGCACATGATAAGGCCATAAATTTGAAGCACAGATGGTCCAATCGTCTTTGCAATTATTGTATTGTGACATTGGGTACACAAGGGTTTCATTTGTTTAAGATATATTTTTCTTATAATTGGAATCTGTCACGGCAAGTTGGCTTGTCTGTTTGCTGGTGGACAAACTGTTTGTGTAACAGGTTTACTGGGATAGGTTGAGCTCAGAATGAGGATATTTTTTCCCCATTTCCCAATAAAGAATAAATCATCTGTAATATATGGTACTTTTGTCTGACCTAGTGCTGTCATAAAGATAATATGTCCATCGAGAGAAGCACTCTGTGTGAGGGCAATGATTTGTTTTTAGAATGCATTTTCCATTAACATTAAAAACAGAAAAAGTAATTATTTGTAAACTGTTCACTTAAGTACAAGATGAAACATTCCTACTCACTCAGGGTAGAAAATAGCATGGCTTCTACAAAAAAAATGAGAAAAAAATGCCACTTAATCATTTGGCTAAACAAAAACCTATATCCATTTTTGTCAATTCCTGAGATTTAATTAAAACACAGAGGTTGATTCCAAACCAAACCAATGCCTAATTATTACAAGTGTTAATTACAAGTCTTGCTTTAACTGAATGACTAATAGAACAGAATGGCAAACGCCTTCCCAACAGCAAACAGATTTAGTGACAAATGAAATAGGATGTAAATTGAGGGCATCTTTGAGCCTTTGAAATCCTGTTTTACCTCTGCTGTGAATAGTAAGTGGGAATTGTTTAAGCCCATGATGAGGTTTGTTTATCATGAAATTCTACTTTCTATTTGAGGCTATGAAAATGAAAATAGTGTGAATACCTTAATCCATGTATCCTTTTTCCTCCAGTGGCATATTTTAAATATGTGAAATCAACATTAAGTAGGAAGTCAGCCTGCTGGGTTTGTACTTACAGACAGCTACTGGAATCAAATTGAAGGTAAAATACAAGTTTCAGATGTGAGCACTCCCAGAAGATGAACATTTATAAAGAGCTTATAGCTGAAAGTGGGTTTGGACAGCTGTTAATGCCAAAACAGTGCCTGTTATCAGAAACCATGTTCTCTTCACACTGAGGGTAACTCACTAAATTCCACCTGCAGTAAATGACAAATGTTATGGGTTTTCCTTTCTGAACTACAGAGATGAGGGTTTTTGTTTCCAATTTTCCTGTTGCCTGAGGAACCAACCTTCAGTTTTTCTTCATTCCACGGATTTGATGTGAAACATGGCAGAAAATTTCAAATCATCCGGGAAATTTTACATTAATCTGGGGACAAAGTAATCCAAACATGGAAATGCTCTTAAGACAGTTAAGACATTTATTTGCAAAGGTATGAAGAAATAAGAATGCTCAGAGACTGAAGAGGATTTTAGTGGGCAATGGTTTCACACATGTGATCTCCAGATTCACAAATATTGACCATCTACCTGATTTTGTGTTCTTGGCATATTTTGTGAAGGCAACAGAACTATGAATAACCAGAAAGTCAATTTCCAACAAACCAGCTTTGTAAGGTTGGACATTATGATCCACAGATCCTTTCTACTTCCTTAATTTGATTCAACTGCGCACATTTGTACCTGATTTCCTTTTCATCCATTTATTTTTGTTTCCTGTCCAAGATGATCAGAATATATTGCAAGTTTTAAGTTCTTCGAGCTTAATTTGCAAATATTTTCATTTAAAATTACTCCCTACATATTCATGTAGTTATTTCTGTGGTATTGAGCAAGAAAGAATTCTTGTATTTCCCTGTAGAAAAAACTGTATTTCCATGTAAAGCTGATGAATTTAAAGGTAATAGGCATGGCACAGTGAGATCTTACATTCATATTGCTATCTGAATTGCAGCACTTCAGAGTATTTTACCAATATTAGTGAATTCAACCTTAAGCTTCCTATGGGGCATGGATTGTCATCACCATTTTACAGATATAGTAAAATGGCTGAATTACCTTAAATCTACACAGTAAATCAGAAAATAGATGTGTCTGTAAATGAAACGTGATGCCTTAAAGACCAATTATTCTACATACAGGGTTTTAAGGGTATCCTGTCTTGTAAAATGGGTTTCATTCTTTGTAGCAGTGAACTTGATAGCACAGCTCAAAATGACAGTTTCTCTCAAAGTCACCAAAATCTGGAAGGTTTGCTTTCAAGGAAGAAAAAAACAACAATAGCAGTTTAACTTGCTTTTGATGATTGCTAGCAGCAATCTCAGACCACTTTCAACCTAAGCTTAGAAAAATAATTTTTTTTCTGAGTAGACATACCCCATGATTTGGTCAGGTTTGGGTCTGTGTTGGGTGCCTTGCATTTCTACTGTGATAAGTAAAATATTGATTCCCTTTCTCACCAGGGTCCTGTGCTGGGCATATTGGATCTGTATAGGAGCTGGTCACTTCCATTTAATGACAACTGTTGTAAATAGCCTGCTTTTCCTTTTCCTTTTTTTTTTTTTTTTCTTTCTTTTCTTAATCTTGGATATTAAGTTCCAGATAGTCTGTGCTAAACATGCAATTTCAAGTCTTAATCCAAGAGGCAGCATTGGGAATTGCTGAGAGTTCTCCTCAAAGAGGGTGGGATCAGTACAAAAGCCCCATGGTGTGTTAGAGCATTACATCAGCTACTAATCAACAGCATTTTTGCACTGTTTGCATTCAGATGAGATTAAGTCCAGGTGTGATTTTATTCTGGCCTCTAAATTAGATTAGTGCAAACCAATTGAATCCTTCTTTCAAAGAGGTAATTTGTTGCAGATATCTTGCAGGATCTAACTCTGAAACAGGATCAGTTGATTGAGCATTTAACATGGCTGATCAGCTGTGCTGAAATGGTTTGGTATTTATTCAAAAATTTATTGCTTCTGTGGCTGATGGAACTCCTTTTTGAGTAAGACACAAAGTTTGACAGGAGAAGTCCACAGCAACATTTATTATTTACTGGTGTTGGGTGTTCGTTTTGGAAAAGAGCTGAGTTGGAAATCATGCAAGCAGCTGTTATATAGTTAGATTAGATAATGTAAATGTTTAGAAAATGCAAATTAAGCTCACGATAATTAGTAACGATGCTTTTCTACTCTTATTAATAAGGTAATGCTTCTGGCAATTACATTTAAATTTCATATGAAGGTTCAAAGCACTGGAACAGTTTCCTGTTTAGAGTAGCAGAACTCAGTGTGAACTGTACCATGGGCTCTTACAGAACCAGAAACTGCTCCTCTCTTTTGAATCACAGAACCATTGCCTTTTCTTTATACATCTGATGCTGGGAAGAAGGAGAAACCATGTATGATTGTGAATGATTGTGTTAGTTTTTATACAAAGGCTGCTGTAATAACATTTTGAAATAAAAGACAGCCCTCTGTGTGTTACTTTTAGGATATGCAAACATATAAAGTGACATCTGTCCTGTGCAGGGGAGAAGAACTGAACAGCCGTCAATTTAAAGCAACCTTGATGTGGCATACTTCTTAATTTAAATGCACATTTGCAAAAACAAGCCCTTTCTGAAATGTCTGGGACCTGCTCAGGGTTGACATGTAAGTCTGTGCTGTTGGCATAAACCAGTCCAAAATCCTGGCAGAGACACAGAAAGGAAAGAACACGGAATGTTAACAAAGGCTTCATTAATATTGATGTGTAATTCACATGGCAGAGAAAAGCTGCATTATTAGCCACTATTGTAAGGGTTCTGGCATTAATATTCAATGAGGCTGTGTGGGTATTGAGAGTCCCAGACTTCTGGATACACCAGTGGTCCAATAATAATGATAAAAACTATGCTAGAATTAGTGGGAACTTCATGCTATCTACACAGTAATCAAGCTCTGCTTTTTTTGATGAAGGTTTCTGAGCTTCTGTTGATATCTCTTGTGGAATGGAGAGGCACCCATACTTTGTTCTGCATTCAGGAAGCTCCTGCATCTACAGATGAAGGCAGCACCACTCCTCTACAGCTCCATGCTGAATCTTGGTTGGATAGAATTTTCACAGGAGGTAATTTTATACCTGGTCAACTGAAAACAACCTCCTAGGAAACCATTTATGGGTTACCAAATAAAATGACAGCCGTTTTTTCATCTTCAATTGTAAATAACGGGTTGGTTTTTTTTAAAGATATGTGTGAGTAAAAGACTTCATTCACATCAAGCTGTTGTTGAATAAAGTATGTGTTAATTGGACTTGGCCAGCTAAATATGTGAACAGGGAATCCCTTTACCATTTGTATTTATAAATAATACTTTGATACAGTATTTACAGGCTGTGATCTATGGAGACTTATGGAGTATAACTCTATCCATGAAGACAAGTACACTGACATCAGTAACTGCAATGCTTAAAGGCAAATTACTTCATGAAGTCTTTGTAGGCTGAAGGCCTCAGTGTGTGACTTAAAGGCTCCATTTTATTAAAGTCTTTACTAGGGCTGTGTTCTGTATCAATACAGTGCTTTTCCACTGAATCCTCACCATCTTTCTGAAACAGGATTTCATTTTAAAAGGAAACAAAAGACTTCATGTATCTTGAAAAACCCATTATCCAGGAACAAAACATACATTTTTGAGATCTTAATTCATTTATGTATTTCTTCATAAAATAAAAATATAGGATCTTTCCAAAAAATCACCAAGTGCATTGGCCTTACAGATGCTGTCCTACATATTTAGCTTTGCTGAAAAATCATTGGTAGACACAGACACTATTTCAATAAGATACTTAGACAAGGACTTATTGTCTTCTCCCTATGGCAGTTATCAGCACTAGAACAGGCAGTCCTCTTCTGTTCCTCACACCACCATTCTTACAGCTGAACACTGGGCTTTGTGCCTTCCACTGAATCCCAGCATGGAAGCCAAAGCCCTTCTGAAGCTACAGTCTCAGAGATGGACTGTGACTACTGCAACCTGCCTGTCATGTGCCATGCCTGTTCCATGCTGCTGGTGGATTCAGATTTATCTTTTCATCCTTCCCCAACAGCACTGCTTCAAATTCTGTCTGTGTTTCCATGATAGGATAGTTGTGTAGGGCAGCCCTGAATGGTTCACTTGTTACTGCAGAATAGACCAGGGACTCCACAGTGCTACGTGCACATCTCTCAACACTTCTCCCTACTCCCAAGCAGATGCTGACAAGAAAGTGTGATAGTAACACAACCACACGACCTGTGATGGGGCATCCAAAGCAGAGCTCTGTGCTGGCCCCTTCCCTTCCTTAGGCAGCATTCAGAGATGAGTTGGCAGCTGGGGATGGGAGAAGAGTTGGGACACATTTTGACATGTACTTAGTAAAGTTTTTCTTAATACTTCCGTGCCATTCATAATTCATGTTGAATAATACTTATTTGTGCTGTGCCACCAGCTGCTTGCTGTTTTATAGCAGTACCATTAACTCACTACTAGAAAATGACAATGAACACCAAATACAGCTGGGCTGTTACTGCAGATACATAAAGCATAGAAAGAAACTGAGATCAAGTGAGTATGCAGAAGCACTTGCTCCAGGATATCCTAAATGATTAATGGCATCATGGGGAGCATTATTCTACCCTTGACAAATAAAACACTTAATTCCTCTTGTTCTGAAAATTTAAGCAGACAATCTGCATTTCTTCTTACCTTCAAGGATTGTGTAGGAATTCCATATTTACTTTTCTTATACTCTACTTCAGTCACTTCCAACACTTAGTAACAGTTTAGGTTTCATTTTTTGCCCCAGCTCATACCTGCTAATAATTTTTCCATGTTGACATGGAAGATTTGCTCTTCTGTCTCTGCAGACAACTGATGAAAACCATCTGAAAAGGAAAAATGGCAGGTAGTCCCTTCTCACTGATTATTAATATGATCGTGTCCTACTTTGGTCTGTTTTGTCCCCATCTGGTCCCCCACTCTGCTTTAGCCTCTAATTGTAAGCTCTAGCAAGATATTTTCAAAGTCATGCCATGACAGGACTCACCATATCCTCATGATTTTAGTCCTTCCATACTGACTACCCTTCTAAGTTTCTCTTGTGCATTTTTATTTTCCCATCTCCAAGGTTATAAATAATGATGCCCCTACTGCTTTATGTCAATAACACTAGTTTTACATAAATGACTTATATTTGCATGAGAGGTGGTTTTCTTAAAAAAATATATATATTTTGCAATGCTTCATTGTAAATGGTGCAGTGTGAAACCATATGCTCACATCTGGGTAGTGGCTGTCCTAGTAGTTTGCTCTGAAATGAAAGCTGCTCACCCTGGTAGTTTGTGCATTTAGCTGATAAGTCCATTTATCCTTTTGTATTCCTAGCTGAGATTCTCAATGCTTTCTTCTAATCAGAATTTAAAGTGAGTGATAGTCAATCAGGAAGGTTTTAGAGAACAGTAAGGTGCTTATCATTTTACCTGTGCACTTAACAGGCTTTTATTTTCCTCACCAAATAGCAGTGGCACTCACAGGCATAAGGAGCTACCAGGAAACACTCAGCCAGGCTCTCTAATGTCGAGCAGGACATTTTGCTGGAGCAAATTTGCTCTATAGCTGCAGATTGGCCATAACTTGGTGTAGTCACCTGGCACTCTGGGGCCAATGAGAGCTCATGGCTATCTATATGCTCTTTTGTTACCAAAAGATTAAAAGCTTTTTACAGAATAATGACTACTTCATGTCACTCTAGGAGTCTGATTTTTAAGCCCTTTTGGGATTTAGTACCAGGGACTGGGCGTGTACTATTACCCTGCATTTGGACAGTGAAAGGAATGGGATCACTGCCATGGAAAGAGTTTCAGCACTGTCCTGTGCAAAGTAACCAACCTACAAGGTAATCAACCTTCAGAGCTGGATACTTAAATCCTCTGAAGGCATATAGGTGCAAAATGTGTGTTACAGACATTAGAGAGGAAAGGGAAAGGAAAAGTTTGGACAGAAGTTTCAGGAAACCATGGTTTCACTTCGTGAAAGGTCAAAGGTTGGACTCAATGATCTTAGAGATCAACCTAAATGATTCTGTGGTTCTGGAAAGAGATACTTGTGATTTGACTGGGGTCTCCTACACTGGATGGGCTCCTGTGGTGGTTGAGGTTCACTCAGCAGTGCAGCAGCTTTCATAGTCTCTGTATCCCAAACCCATACCGAGGCCCTGCCATGGCAGCTGCATGATCCTTGTTGGACAAACTTGGCTTTTCCACTGCTGTGGTCTGCTTGTCCTTGCTGGGAGATGTGGTTTTTTTTGGTGATAAAAGCAACAAAACAGCAACAAAGGGAAATTTGCAGTGGATGGCAGAGCACATATCAAATCTGTCTGGAAAAGTGGCAGGCACCTCTCAGACTTTTAAAGACACAGTGCACAGTAAGGAAAATCACAGCAATTTCATACTCCACATGAGCTGTGGTCTGAATTAATGGAAGCAATTTGTGTGTTGTGCTTCCTTCTAAACTTCTGTTAAATGTCTTTCAAGGATAGTGTGTGATTTTAGTCTATGCTGCTCATTTTCCCCATCGATCAAACTGTAGATGTATAAAACAGAATATTAGAAGGAATCATACTTAAATCTATCAATATTTCCCAGTGAACCTGTATATTAATTCAGATTAGACCTCCTACTGATTTAATTCTGTAACCTGAGTAAACCACACTCCCAATACATCTTGTATTATAAAAGATACATACCCAAGATGCTGTTAAGCTAATCACTATTATTTTTCACTTGACACACTGCATTTATATTTTTGATAAGACTTTATATCAACAGCCTATTTCCTAGACCTTTGAGAAATATATACATGCAATATTCACTCAGAAATCTATATTTTTCATACACAATTTTAAACGTCTAAAATATTTCAAGGTTCTGATTAACTTTTTGGGTATTTTTGAATCTTGGTATATGTGTGAAGATCTGATAAGCAGAAAATCAAAATAGTTTCCTTATAATTAATACTTCTTTATGTGTCTGGAGACTGAAATAATTTTTAAGGTTATGGTTCCTTCCTCAAAAAAAAAAAAAAAAAAAAAAAAAAGCCAGTAGAACATATAGATCCTGATTTCTGTGTATAATAGAAAAGTAGTCCCTTTCATTATTGGTCAAGTGACTTAGGACCCTAAAAATGTAATGTAAAATTAACGACATTCAGTTAGTATTCAACAAGTAGTATATCTCAGAGAAGGATTTTCAAAGGGTTCAAGAGTATTCAATATTTAACTCTTCTGCATATAAGTACATTGGGATGTCTTCCAGCATCATTTTTTGAAAGCTGTGTCTGCTTGATATATTTCTGTGGAAACCTTGTCTGCATTGGCATTTATAAGACTGAGAGAGAAACATGATCCAGGTAAGGTCACTGAATGAAGACAAAATCAGACGAAAAAATGTGCACATAATATCGCATGAAACTCCCCACATTATTTTTTTCAGCATTATTTTCCCCAGGCAAAGTCAATCTCTGTTCTCTCCTTTCAATATTTTACATCCCTCATCTATTTGCCTCTTTGCTCCCTCTGATGTGAAATACCTTCTTTTATTTTCCTGATGTTTAGAGGCTGGAAATGTGCTGAGGATGGAACTGAGGTCTCACCAGTGGTCAGGCAGCACCCTGGTCCTAGAAGATGAGCTGATGAGAATGTGGAGGGAGAGTCTCTGCTGATGTGGGACAATGTGTGCTGTGTCACTGCAAGTCCTGTTAAATCATGCAAAGAAGCTTGTGGCAATGTCAAATGAGTATCACAGATTTTCTAAACTTGATTCGGCTTTTTGTCTTTGGCTAAAGGAAAGTGGAAGGGCAGGAGAATGAAGGGCCAAGGAGGACAAAAAAAGGTGGATTTGAATTGCAGGCAGGAACTGAAAAGCTCATAAAAGCTATTTAAAAATCCAGAGTCAGAGAAGATAGCAAGTGACGAGTTTTTAACAGTAGACAGATTTTATGGCAAAGAAGCAAAGCATTTCTGTGTTTAACTGTGCTTACAATTAATCAACTTTTAATTCTGTTCATTAAGCTTCATTATTATGAAGCAGTGTATTGTCGTCACAAAGGAGTGGATTTGATTAAATTTTGAAGTGGAGCAATTCAAAAATAGTGCTGCAACCTAACAGAGCTTGGTAAAATCCACATACAGGGGTTCTCTCACATTAAATCCAGTAGAGATGCTTCATTTTTATAAGATAAGAGTTCGGCTGTTGGTCCTGCTACCTTCTTATTTGTCTCTCTATATAGTATATGGGTGTGTGTGCATATAAAACTACTTTTTTTACCGTTTCATGCACAACTACAACATTGATTTTCCCTGTTGCATATCAGCCCAGGTGCCAGTGTGGTTAATGTTCTGCCGTGTCAATGATTTTAGTTACTTAAACACAGACATGAGACAATTTTCTCAAGTTCTTTTTTTTCCATCAGGAAATTTCCTACTTCAAGGAGTAATTTTGGAAGTACTCCCTTTTAATTAAAGCCAATTGGCATGTGATTTTTTCTGAATGCATAATTCAGTTTTTACTAGATTAGAAAACCCCAAAAAAACTGGACTGAGTGTATATGTTGAGTTTCCCAAAGCAAAATGTGACTAGCTGCCTTTGAGCACAATTTTCAACCTATGAGAAATAGTTTGCTGCAATGTTAAGGCAAGGAATTTTGTTGATTCTTGATCTTATAAAGAATCTGAATCGAAGTCCAACCAGTACCTCTTCCCATTTCTGCTGGATATATAAAGCTCCTTAGCCATCTTTTATTTCTTTTACTCTTAACACTTCTTGACTTATTTCAGGTTATCCTGCAAACTTGGTTCTTCTCACTGACAATGCCCTGATCAATAAACACACAACTGCCTCCCCTTGAAATGCAGACATTTATTTGTCTATTATCCAGAGAAAATTGCATATGGTAATTCTCCAAAGCCAAAATATCATGTAGTCCCATTCTGGGATTTCTCTTCACCAGGGCATGTTCCATTTTGTGTAAGATGAGAGAATGGACATTATTTTAGGACCTGTTTCAAATCCTGTTCACTTCTTGAGCTTCTTGAGGAATTTTATGCGTTTCAAGTGAATGCTTCAATTAAAAATGCACTTGGATGTATGAAGCCAAACATAGAGTCTGGCCTCAGGAAATCCATGGTTCTCGTTTCCTCTGGATCCCTTGGGAAAATGTGCTTGTTATGAAATCTTAATGATGTCCTGCCTTTAGAAATTGCTCCTGCTGCCTTTCTCTCACTTACATAATTACGTTTGCTCTGTTGCAATCTGTAATGAACAATGTTTGGGACAGGCCAAGACTTGTTTGCCTTATTGACACAAACAGTTTGACAGAAAACCCTGGGATTATTCATGTGAATGAACTCAGCAGGGTGTAGCCCACTCTCTCACTGCTCTAGCACTTGATTCTGGGGAATATTCCCAGTCTTCCACAGACTCATGTGTGCCTAACTACTGAGAAGCACACTCTGAGCACACAGACATATTTCTCTGTGTAGCTCTTGAATGCGAGCTCAGTTTGCTGGCCAGGAGATGCTGTTCTGTGTTAAGAAATATTTTCTAAATCAAAACCTGACTTTGTGGCATGTCTTCAGATGGTGGTAGGAGCATTTCCCACAGTGCTGAAGTGGCAGGATCTCTGCTCTTCTGAGTTTGGAGTGAAGTCAAGTGCTCATCTCTGCTGGCCCAGGCCAGCGCTGTCACAGCAAGGCAGGGGAGGGGGCTGCTGGCTCTGGACTCTGAATGTTAAGATGCATAAAAAAGTGGAGTGGCTCCAGCAAAAGCTCAGGAGGCTAACTGCTCCTAGCACAGTCACATTTCTAAGCCAGGGATGCTGCTATACATATTGCTTTGTTAATCCTTGCCTGACTGGGCTCTCCTAGTTTTGACAGGATTCTCTTTCCAAAGAATTTCAGTTAGTCATGTAAGTATGAAAAAAGCTGGTTTGTTTCCAACAAAAGACATTTTTTCTGTAAATGTAATTCGTAATATGTCTTTCAAGCAATTTTACTACTTGCTGTATGCTTTGAAAGTAGTTCTGTCCGTATGCTCTAGAATTAGCTCCTTAAAGACTCATTCTTCTCCGAGTTCAACAGAATTTAAAACTGGTATTTTTTTTGCATAGATAGTTCAAAAGTATGAGGACTTTTACCTAAGCTTACACTTTTTTCTCATTTTAGGAACTTACAGCTTGCTATATATGCTATAATAGAAGAGATTATATGTAATTTGTGCATGTTAGATACAATATGGTGTGGCACCATACTGCTGAGACGTTTGGGAAGATCTGGTTCTCAGGGAATTTCCTTTTTTTTCTTCAACAACCAGAAAAATTTTCATGATGGTTTGGGACTAGTAGTAGTAGTAGTAATAATAATAATTATAATAATAACAACAATAATAACAATAATAATTATAATAATAGTTATTATTATTCTCCTATGGGAAATTTTTTTTCAACTTAAGTAGGAGAACTTGGAGATGGCTTTACACAGGAGCACGGATGACTAGAACAAATTTTGTCTTTCTTTGACTAACAGGTAAAAAGTACATACAACAATAATAGCATATAAATGCTTTTAGAGCTGAATTGTTTGTCAGGATGTATGGGATATTTGGCATTCATGAAATCTCTTTCCTTAAATTTGCAACATGAAAGTAGAAGTAGGAACAGGAAACTGTGAATACCTGGTTTATCCTTTGAGATAAGGGTGGTGAAGTTAGTTTAAGGGTTGTTAAAGAACATTTGTTCTCCTCCCTAAATTACAAGGAAAAAATAGGAACATGAGCACACAAAGAACAAAACATGGAATGATTCCTCTACAACTCCTTTTCCTTCTTTCCCCCAGGACAAAAATGAAAACCACTGTAGAGGAAATTCTTAAATTTATATAAAACAAGGTGGGTTTTTTTCCCTGCTACCATCTAATTTCCAATGAATAAGAATTACTTTCAAGCTATGTCAGACGGGATTTTAGTTGAATTTACCCTGAGCTATATAAGTGTTAGAAAGTGAAACCTTTTTTCCAGAGATGAGTCTGTTCATGGCTTGCATATTACAGTTTGCCTTATTACATCTCATGGATTGAAGCCTAAGGCTCTTTGAGTTGCCCAAAACTGAAGGACCCTTACAAGCTTTGACAACCAACAACCTGCATTAACAAATGATGTGGATATTTCATTTGAAGTGGGAAGAATAAAGAACATTGCTTTAAGTCAGTGAGGAAAATGAAAGACTTAATATAGGTTGAGTATAAAAGATGAGTCCAAACCTGATTGCTTTCTGCAGAATAATTAAAAGGAGGTGCTCTCTAAAAGGTACTGTTTGACAAGTTCCTTCTTCAAGTGTTTTTCATTTATTTTCTCCATTTCTTCTGCTCTTTTGGCACACATCAATCCACTGTCTGCTACCCTCATTAGCAGTTAAATTACTGTAGTCTGACCAAGACACTTTTGCTGAGAAACAAAGTTGAGAGACTTAGACCCAGCTTTGCATGGTGGCCACTTGGAACAGTGATGTTCCTGTTTTCACCTACAATATTTACACAGTGGGAGATGTTCAGAAACTCTGGCTATTGAGAAACATGAATTTTACAGACGTTTTTAAGCACTTCCACTCTGGCAATTTTTCACACAAGCTGAACCCCCAGTTCACTTACTTCCATTGGCTGCAGTCAGCATCATGGAAAACTGCAATGAGATTTTGTTAAGTCCAGCTGTAATCCTGTGGGTCTCATGATGCAAAACCTGAACCACGTCTTCAGTGACATTTAAAAGTTATGTTAGCCATCCCTGCAATAATAATGTATTAAGTTCTCAGGGAGAAAGCAGGGGGTTGTGATGTAAAACTTTTTAAGATACAGAAAATTTTGAGGAATGAGATGTATTAATCATCGAAATGGACCAACACACAAGAAGTAGAAGATGAATAATGTGCACCTCTGAGCTTCTGGAATAATCAGGTTCAGTTCATATACCATGAACTATGAAATGTGGTCAGTGGTTGGTATTATCTGAAAATTATTTTGATAAAATGATACTTTCTATAAGGAAAATAGCTACACAGTAAGAAACATATATTACTCTTATTTTAAGGGATCCCATTATTCTGTTTCATATCAGCTCTTTAATCACTCCTGCTGAAATAAGCTCTACTCTCTAAGTGCACCACAGCTACAAGTCACTGGAGCTGGGGAAGGGTTTCTGATTTTTAAGAGGAGAGGCAGAGCTCTCTGTAATGGTACAAGGCAGTTCTTCACAGCCCTTTGCCACAGAACTTCACTGTGTCTTGAGAGGGAGTTGACAAACTACCATAGGCACAACTAATGTCTGAAGCTCAGTCACTACAGAAAGGGAGAGATTGTAGGACAAGACCCTTGTCAGGCAGCAGCAGATGTCCTTGTGTTTTAGCTATCATGGCCCTGGACCTGGAGAACATTGTGTAACAAATGTATTCCAGGATTACAGATTCCTCTGAACACTCATTTTGAGGGATCATTTAAACCCCTGCTTTTTAAAAATTGCACAAGGTTTTTAAGATACATTTTGAAATGCAAAGATCTGCAAGTGTCAAGGATGATATTCAAAGGCACACAGGTGCCAAACTCCTATCAAATATGTCAAGCTGTAAATCATGGAATCATAGAATGGTTTCAGTTGGAAGGAACCTTAAACATCATCTAGGTCCAGACCCCTTGTCATGGGCAGGGAAGCAAATGTCAATCTGCTTTTTTTTAGGCTCCTGAGAACTAGGAAAATTCTGATTTTCTGGGTTGGGCTATGTACCAACTGAAGGCAACAACAGCATGGATCCAGGACTGTATCCTCCTGGTTTAATCATAACCAGGTAGCAGCAGATTGAAGAAGCCTAGCAGTGAAAAGCAGTGTTCAAACTTCAGACATGTAATTCCTGGGGGTTTTAATGAGTCATGAAAGTTTATCCTGGTTTTTAGTGCAACCCAAATATCCAATCCAATGCATTGTCCTGAGCTGATTCTCCATCATACCCTGAAAACAGCTCCATACTCCAGCATCTCACATACCTGGTCTAGTGTTTTATATTGTGCAACTGTTTCTCGTCGCCTGTTCCCTGCCTTTGGAAAAATCTTGTGTATCTTCTTTCTACAAATCTTTTTTCTGTCTATGTCTTTGATATCACTGGCTACTGTGGCTTCTGGTAGGGATATCTTCTATGGATGAGTATTGGGGCAAATATTTTTTTTCATGGTATTACCTATTGTTTTACTTTAAAGATTGATGGTTCGGGAAAAAAATAGAGAAGAAATCCCTTGATACATTTAGGTATGGATCTGTGTCTAAAATGAAGAGCTTTTCTTCTGCCTAAATCTGGCTGATTTTTTCACTAGATGTAAAAAAATGGCTATTAATACAGTTTACTTTTTTTTCCCCCAGTTGAAGTGTCACAGCAGTGAAAATGTTGTGACTTGTTTATTATTCAGGATTATTTTGCTAAGTGAATAGGAAAAGCTTTTAGACACTAACTTGGTTTTGTGTTTAGATCACATAATAAGTCACCTCAATTATCAACAGCAAAAATGTCTCTTTTTTAAAGAGACATTTTGATATTTATCAGTTCCTATTGTGTAGTATTATTTCCTATTCTACACTGTAGTTTAAAGGTCAATGATGAAGTCATTTGGGATTTAGTCATTCTAAAGCTTTAGCAATTTAATTTGACAATGATTAGGAGTTTGCAGTTGTTGGAAACTATGAGAAAAATAATTTAGCTGTTGGTCTATTTCCATGTTCAGAACAGAGTTTCAGTCCTTCAATCTGATTTTACGCTTCCCTATTGGATTTTGAGAGGCAAAATGAACTTTTAAGAGTTCTGAAAATTCAGAAAATATATCGGTGGGAGTTTTCCAAAATATTTTGCTAGCTGGTGAAACAGCGTAATATTCTGCACTCCTACTTCCTTTTAGATATGGATAGAGATACTTTTCAATCAAAATCATAGTCTTGGGGGGAGAAACCCCAAACCACAGGAAAATGGAAATGCAGGATATTTCAATTATCTCCTTACATTCCCAATGATATTCATAGAAGGCACATAACTAAATTCTAGGTTTTTGTATTTGTCTGAATCTTTTTGCTTTTTTACCTCCTAGAAATAATCCCTAACTATAAAAAAATTTGCACTTATTCCATAGGAAAACATAAGTAAAGACATCACAGGGTTAAGGTACAAAATGTAAGGGGACAAGGACTAGCAGGGATGGGATTTGGACCAAATTTTGTTGCAGAGAGCCACATGCATAGGAGGTTTGCTATTAAATTCCTGACATTGTTGCATTATCACATTGTACCTCAGTCTCTTTAGTCAGCAAAGGAAGAGTGTTGTGCTTATTTGCTAAATAATGGTGTCAATTTAGTGCACAGAAAGCTCATCTTGACTGACAGTCATCGAAGGGAAGGTATGATAAATGAAAGCTTTTATGTATTTAGATATTGCTGATAGGTTGAATGCTATTAAACATTAAATTTATCACTTATAATTTGGGAATAAATCGGAAAAAATATTGCTTTTAGAATTGCGGGTTACAGCAATTCCATTTCATTTTATAGTGGGGAAAAAGAATATCCCTGAATTCAGAAGACCTAAGAGAACACAGGTCATCTTTCCAGTCAGGCTACTTATAAAAATAGATCTTCATGAGCTGAATCTTACTGGAGTGGAGAGGTGATTTCACTGCAGTCTGTAAGCACCTTCACAAGGAGAAAATGAAGGTACTGGAGAACTCTTTAGCCCATCCAAGAAAAGCCTGAGAAAAATCAATTGCTGGAAAACGAAGACAGATGAATTTATATTAAATGTAATTTTTTTAACTAGCACTAAGATTAAATGTTGGAATATGTTCCCAGGACAGAGATCCTCCATTTCCCAAGATTTTTGGTCCAGGGTTAAAGATCTTCTGAAGATCAGTGTTTCAGCTAAGTTATTTTCTTAGACAATTACTAGGTGTTTTGTTTAGTAACTGGATAAAATGTTATAGTATGGGTGATAAAGCCATGGGCTGTTCCCCTCCAGTCTGAAGTACTGTGAATCTTGGGGGGAAAAACTCATATGTCAGGGCAGATGAAAGCTCTTGTGTTGGTTAGGATACAATTAGGTTTAAACTGTCTTTTGATTGTGTCTTACACAGGTAACTGGAGATGCTGCTGCCACATGTTGGCCTCAAGCAAATATTTATATTGGTACAAGCAACTGTGTTTGTGTTCTGCACAATAAAAACCCCCTTCCCTCCAAGTTTTTCTCTGTCTTGATTTTAATTTAGAGGACTTTCCCTCGCTGTCCTCTGGTCTCCATGATGCTCTGAGCTGTGCTTCCAGCACCCATGACAGTGCTGATCTCTGCCCTACACAGTCACCCCTGGCTCAGTGGTGGCACTTTCAGAGGCTGCCTTCAGATTCCTCAATTGCATATTTTCCAAAGATGCCTTGACAACACTTCTAGATCTCTCATTAAACATGGAGTAAAGCCCAGAGTCCTACCTCACCTTTCTTCAAGTCTCAGCTATTCATGAAATTATCCCAGGTAAGGATAAATAGTGCTAAGATTGGTAACTTTGCCCCAGTTTCTGTGCCCTCCATCCTGCAGCATTTCTGATCTCTTTTCATTACTAATTTTTATGTTATTAGCATCTTCTATGCTTTTTTGCTGACTGGAGAATGAATTGCATGCAACCAACAGCAGCCTGTTTTTTCTCATCAGCTAAACATCAGTGAATAAATGAATCTATGAGTTAGTTTGAAATTTTTTCCCAAACATTTTTATTTCCTACTGTATTGCTTGATTTTAAATCACTCAAATGATCATGAAAGATTGCTATAATGCCATGATTAGGAGAAAATGAGAAGATTTATTTATTTTACCTTGTTCACCTGTCACTTTAGATAGCTCAGCAGAGCTTGTTACCTCAATCAGGTTTCCATGCTACTTTTGTTACTTAGGAGGTGCTGAAGTGCCATGCCCCGGGATAAGAGCAGGCAGCTCTTAGGCTCAATTCTCTTAGCAACCATCTGATATCATTCTGCACTGTTCTGAGAGGCTCATGGCAAAAAAACATGTCCTATTTACTAGGTCAGGTATGGTAGAGAGCAAACCCTTAATTCTCTCTACATGAGCTGGCAAAGGAGAGAGAAGAGATTGTATAATTTTACCACAATGCTGATGTTTAATTACACTATTAAGAGCAGCTGTGCCATCCCTTTGTGCCATGGAAGGAGAACGGTGGCTGCAAGGCAACATTCTTCACAGGTGCCAGCCCAGCTTTTGGTCTAATTTATGCTAGTTGCACTCAGAGTCCCTTTCTTGGCTTTATGATGCTCCCTAAATAAAGAGTAAAATTTGAATTCGACCCAGTTCTGTGCCTGCAAAAGTAACTTTCTACCTATGTCTTAAAAGTACCGATATTTTCTACTTGAAAAACATTATGCATGTAATTCCTTTTGCCTTGCTTCTGTCATTTACAAGCAAGTGACTAGAAGAAAATGATTGTTAAGGATCTATTCCCAGATTGAGACGCAGACACAGCACTCTGCCTACAATTGTACCACCCATTCTGTTTGCCTTATGGTTGTCAATGACTTTCACATCAGCCCATTTTCTCTATTCCAACAGAAGGCATCAGCATATTCAAAGCATCTCCTTTCATTGTTTCATAGGGTGACCTTAGCAAAACCTCCAATCCTGAATAAGAAACAGCACTGAAAGAGCGTGTTGAACAACTAGGGATAATTGCAACAGATACTACAGAGACTTCAATTCACTGTTTAGGGCTACTTAGTTTCAAATGCTTGTTTTCTAACAGCACAATAGGTTTGATTCTCTTCTGCTGATGGTCTTACATTGATAAACCATAACTGAATACAATTATCAATTTACTGAATGTGAGTGAGAAGCAGAGGTTCTGTATATTTAAAACAGAGGAATTTTTTTCATTGGTAAAGCTAAAATGGCTCTTTTATTTGACATGATTTATTGCAGCAGCTCTGATAACCACCCAGGTTCAGTCTATTGCTCAAAGAATGGATAGATTATTATCTTCTTTTATTAAATTCATGCATGGCTTGCTGTTGAAGCTGCATATTAAAAGGAAAACAAATACGGTATAGCTGTATCCTGCTATCAATTCAATGAATAGACTTCCTACCATGCCCGATCAATGGGGAATTTGGTGTGAAATCAATGTCCAGCTCTGGCCCATAGCAGTCAGTTCTCCTGAGAACAGTATATCCATGTTAATGTCACATTCAAATAAGAGCAAATTCCTATTACCCTGGAAATCAGTGAACCCTTTACTGTTGATTTAAAGGTGGGGTGGCTGTGGGGAGTGAGGCCTTGACACTTTAAGTAGAGTTTAAAAGGCTTTTATTCTCTTTATTGTTAAAGGTATGACAACTTCAGGTTTGCAAATTGACAGAGTGCTGAAAACAGCTGCATCACAGATCTGTTCCTCTGTGAAGCCAGGCAAAAGAAATTGGCTTTCTACCCTGTTGGTAATTTTCCATTATCTGCTTTACTTACTGACTGTAAAAGGTTTTACGTTTTTTAGATCCATATATCCAATAACACCTATGCTAATACCACTTTTTATTAGGAGCTAGGGAGGACTGGCAATGTCTGCATGTCAATATTTCCTTCATTTTTTTCTGACCACCTGCACCCAGATGCAAAGTTTCAGCCCTCCATTTATTTTGATAAGTTGCATCAGTGATGGATACATTACATCACTCAGTGCTATTCATTTCCTGCCCTGGAGCAGCAGGGCAGATAGGATTGCAGGGGGACAACTCTCCAGTCAGCTGGAATATCTTCTCCACATCTTCTGTTCCAAGTGACACCTTAGGCAGACTTGTACAGATGTCATTCCTGGGACTGTAAGAGTACAGGTTGCAGGAATATTGGAAAAGCTGACACATCAGCAGGGAAAACTCAGCTTTCTAGGCTTTTGGCTGTAACATTCAACAGATTTCTTAAGCTTCTAATATTAGCTTAGTTACATATTTGTGGTCTTTCCATTATTCCTTAGCTCTCTGTAATTCAAAGCATTGTTGTGTGGGTTTAGTTGATTATGGTCCTGTAGATTTTAAATGTTCTGCATTAGACTATATTTAAACAGCAGTAATCACAGGACTCTGATCAGTGACTTGGAAATATGAAAATTTCATGGGGGGAAAAAGAGGTAGAGTCACAATGTTAAACTGTTGCCTAGAGAGTGTTTAAAATGGCTAGGAATCACTTTATTGGGAAAAGCTTGAAACCCTGGTGATTTTATTCAGCATTCCAGGTAACACAGGAGAAAGCAGTGAAGTTTTAATTATCCTAATTTAAAAGTACAGAAAATATTCAATATATTGTGCTTTCTTTTTTTAGCAGTGCAAGCTTAACATGCCCAGCAGATTCTCCACCTGTTTCTCGAAGGCTTAGGAAAGTTGTGACTAAAGCTGGATTCAGTGTTAATTTGCTTTATTGCATCTCTGCTTACCTCTGGATGTAGAAGCAGTAGGGATAAAAAGAGCAGAGGGAATGGTCCAGGCAAAAGAGGATAGAGAAGGAAGAAGAGCAGAAACACAGAATAGAAAGCAGGTTTTTAGTGAAGAACCTCTCCAAACAGTAGAAAGGACAACAGTGAAATGGCCAGGGGAAAATACAATGCAGGTCTTCAATAAACATAATTGTGACCTTGGGTCCAGAGAAGGTGAACAATGTCCAGTGCCTTTGACATCCCCATCCACACCACATGCTGCAGTGCCCTGCTAATGAGACCTATTTTAGGGTGCAACAGGAGAGCCTTTCAAAGCCTCACACATGGACCCTTTGACACTGCTGATCATGAGGTACTGCTGGCCTGATGGTGGGGCCGTGAAAAATAATGGGCAGCTGCTCCTCCCCTTCCTCAAGGTCCCTGACATGGGAAATCCCACAGGACTCACCACTCTTATTTGATGTCTGTGCTCAACGATTAAGGGACACTGAGAGCAAGGGACGTGGCAAAATGACCTTTGAGTCATCAAGTGTGGTTCGTTGCTATTATAAGGTGTTGTTCTTTTCTCAGGCTGAATAAGGAGCAGCTCAAAACTACTTGTTTTCCTCCTCCTGCTCCAAACAGAAAGCTCTTCCAGAACTGAAGTCTTCTGAAAATTATCAAGTCCACCCTGAGGACATTTCTGGTTAGTCTCTGCTCATTAATTCTTGTGACAACATTTTCCTTTAGCTTAATTACCTCATCTTCCTCCTCTGACATTTACCTCACTAATACGTTTACAGAGAACAAATTATCTTTCCTCTCAGGCTTTCTTTGGCTGGACTGACCAGCATATGCTTTTTTAGTTTCAGCTCCTAATTTAGACTCTCCATTCTCTGCAGAGTTGCTTTTTTTTTGGACTAAGATTGAAGAAAGCTGTATGTGGGTCTCACCAGTGCTTTACATGGTAGCACCATGTCTTCTGGAAATATTGTCCTTTATTCAGGCTTTATATATCCTACCCCTTTTGTGGCTGATACAGTAATTCTCAGTTCAAGCTGCAGCATTTTTAACTTCTATTTTGTTTCTTTGTTGTTTTTGTTGGGAATAATAAGAATATTTTGTTTTCCTTTGCATTTCCAGCTCTGACTCAGACTCGCTTTGGCAGTTACCACTTCCTCTCTAGTGGGATCAAATCAACACCACAGACTGTTATTCTTGTGCCTTTTTAGTTGATTTTTAAGTACATAAGAAATAGATCTGAGCTGCAGTTTATCTCACCTGAGGCTGTTTCTCCAGCAGTGGAGGTTGAAGATTCTGCTAGGGTGAGCACTGGAGCCTGCAGCATTCTTCATTCTGCCCCCTGATTCTCCTCTTCCAGATTTATTCTGTTAGGGAGATTAGGAGGTATGTCCTTGCCTAGACATTTTTGTATCTGCTTGTGGACCTGCGTGTAGTCCATAAATTCTTCTAATCTCTCTCTGACCCTGCTGACACCTCTGTGTCCACAACCTCCTTTGTAGCAGGTTTGAGGAGTTCCTTGCCACAATGCAAAGATCCACTCAGTGTCCTTCATCCCTTTTGTACTGACTCCCAGTTATTTTCACTGAATGTCCCCTTGCCCTCATTCAGCAGTATCAGTGAACAGAGTCTGCACTTGTCTTACCCACCCCCCTCATTACTGAAATCCTCGATTATGTCCCACTCAGCCTTCCCCTGCATAAATTCTGAGTCCTAGCCTTTTTCCTCCTCTCCCTTGACCATTTGGCTGCCTCTTTCCTTTGCCCTCATTTCATCACATCCTTCTGGTGACTCAGGTTGTATCACCTTGCACTTGGTATAAGGGTTCACCCTGGGTCTCCATAGCATTAAAATAATTTCCTTTGTCTTTTTCTCAATAACTTGCTTCACGATGTCCACAATTTGCTTGGTATTTTTTGGCTGCTGCAGCACACTGACTTGATAATTTTGAAGATTAATCTTAGATTCATGGTGTCTTTGCTTGCCTGTTCCAGGTAGACTTGGCATATTTCCTGTGTTCCCTCAGCCTCCAAATTTTTGAACCCACCTATATAATTAGTTTAGGTCACTGTTTTCCCTTTTATCCTCCTCAGTGTTAAGTGGAAAATAAGAACTTGGCAGCCTTATTTGGTTCAGCTGCCCATTGATTTAAAATGAATTATGCCTCACAGTTAATCCGTGTGCCATTGTTATTTCCAGAGGAGAAAGCACTGCACCTGCCCACCTGGTTGTCTGGTGTTTAGTGCATTTAGGTTCTCTTAGAATTTGGCAGTAAACTGTTTCTTGGGCAAAGCTAAGAAGTACTGAAGACAACCTCAAAACAAGAAAATGTGCATCAGGAGGACTAGTGCAAATTTAAATCACAGTAAAAGAGCCAGAGCTCTAGCCTGAGAGGAGCATGCCATGAGCAGAGTTCACCACAACAAGCCATAAATATTGGAATACCCAGGGTGAGGTAGTTATCCTGAAGATGAGGAGTAAATCCAAGCAGAATACTTATGACTTTTCTATCAGTTGTGAAGCCAATTCTTTATGACCTGGTCTGTACCATCCTCTTAATGTGAATAGGTCAACTGACTTCAAATGCACACGAAGAAGGTCTTGCAGGACTCTGAACTCAGTTCAACTGTTGCTTATATAAAGCAGCTTTTATTTGCTCTAGGTTGGAATAACAAGACTGTAACAGAGATCAAAATTAATTTCCTTGTATGTGTGCAAATCAGGCATTTCAGCACCAAGCTTTGCTAACTATGCAAAGCAGAACAAATGATGGTGGGAGCAGAGATCTTATTCTTCTGTCTCTTCAGTGGCTCTTTATAAAATGGTTATGAAAGCTCTAGTCTTTGACCCTTGTGCTGAAGTGGTAACTTTTAATTGCAATAAATTGGCTTCCATGCAGAAGGGTAAATCAGTTGCTTAGTATAACATGTTATCATCTTCCTGCTATTTTGCTATTAGGAGTCCAATTTTGCTAGCAATGAAGATCAGTAATTGTTCTCATATTAAAGAAAAACAAACATACTACATTTAAAAAAAAAATCTAATGATAATAATGTAACTTAAATCCACAGGTGCAGCAAAATCAGCCTTCAAATTCTGAAAATTATTTCCAGATTTCAGTCTTTGCTAGAGCCAGTTTAATGTCCTTGTATTTATTCCAGACATAGGCTCTTCTTTAGTAAGTCTTTGTTGTGTAGCACAAACAGATTAAATCTGCAAGCACAAGCCTCATTATTATAGCAATGATCAATAGTGCCCTTCCCCTCCCTACCTTTTGAAACATAAATCTTATTTCCTTGTGTTGCAAAACGAACCACAAAAACTTCACTAATATAATGTAATGTCACAAGACAGGGATATTATTTGTTATTGCTAGATTTGGATTCCTAGCATGTTCATTTTTTGGAGAGAAAAAAAACCCCAAACCAGAAAAGATCTTTCAAGATCTTCTTCAAAACAACCTACCTGTTTTCTTGGTATATATGTCTCATTGAGAGATCTTTGAGTTGTTAAAGTGTCAGTTTGGTCCTTATGTGCATCTGAACCATTTCCACCCCTTGCTGCAGACAGAGGGAGTTCTATGGAGCTGCATCCCTACAGGGGAGCCTGTACCACTCAGTTTTTGGTCCTCAGTCTTTTACTGCCCCTTTCCTGGCCTTCCTACTGTTTGTTTACATGTGGGTTGAAGTTCCCTTTTCCTCTTGGGCACCAATGACCAAAGCTGTTGTTAGGAGCAGTGGAAGAGGGACACAGCTGGAAGGACAGCGTGGTAGAGGTGTAACAGCTGGAGCTTCATGAATCCCTGCTCTGTAGGCTCTGAGTACAGGATCTGAGCTGGATCTGGACAGTGAGAACACAGCTGGAGCAGTTCAGGGGATCAATAAACAATCCTGCAATGTAAACAATGAAAGAAGGAGATCCGAGGAATAGGAGGAGCTGGAGAGTGACTGGGAACAAGATCATCCAGAAGGTCTGACGTACAAACTGACACAGGGATGAGAGGCACTCTGAAGGAACAGGGGAAAAAGACAGAACTCAGACAAAAGCCTTTATTGAGATGCTCAAGAAGTTGTTCCGGTGGGAACCAACCTACTTTTCTAGACAGGATGGACATATTCTGAAGAGTGTTGCTGAATTTGGGATCATGTAAACTATGGCCAAATAAAAGAAATCAGCACCAGAAATGAAAGATAGTGGAGATGACAGAAATGTGAAGCAAAAAGGAACCTCAAGATATCTTCCCCAACTTCCATCCTGAAGCAGCATCAGACACAGATAGATTTCCTCAGGTGGCTGCTGCCATCCCATCAGCCTGGGCAGACAGCTGAAGGGAAAGTTTCATGATCCTCATACAAAGGAATGAATTCTTCAAGGTATAGCATAGAAGGCAAGGGAAAGAAAATGTGTCCAAGGGGGACGAAGGTTTAAAAACAAGGGAAAACCAGGCATCTGTGTTGAATCAAAACTTGAAGAAAATGCACATAGGGAGTTCATTCTCAGTTGCTGCAAGAAACAGTTGAGGAGAAACAGGTTTAGGACAACCCTCACCTTTGTCCTTATAGAGAGATACTAGGAGAAGCAGAATGCAAAATAATTTCTACATTTGCAGCAATATGGTGTTCTCTTACTTTTTGTTTTGTTTTGTTTTTTTTTCTTCCTGTTTTCATTTTTAAGGTGGGAGTTTTTAGCTTTTTAATCATAAGTTTTAAAGCAAAAGAAGTCATTAATACTGAGCCCCAGCAGGTCAAGGATCCTCTGCTCATATTGTTCCATGGATTTCTTACAAAATATTTCAAACTAAAGGCCTTGCTTAATACAATGAAGTGGAGTTATACTAATTGTCTTGAAGCTGTGCTAGTTTGCACCAAGGGGGGCTGTGGTAAGCTTTACATCTGGATGCTGCAAGCCAACACTGAAGCTAAAGAGCAGTTTGTGAATAGCAGCTTGTGGCTTTTGTATTTTCCAACTGTGCTATTGTTTCAGTAGATGGAAACTTGCAAAATAATTCCCTTGTGCAATATTCTAAATTAGTATAAGGAATGTATTATTTTGCTGGAATCCTTTATTTCTGCCATTTCTCTGAGTAGACAATAAGCAGTTTCTTGAGAAGAAGTGATAAAGCATGGTTTCCTGCAGCTTTATGATGAATACTCTGCTGTTTTTCAGATGATCACCTAGAGAAAAATCCTTTGTTGTAGGAAAATACCAAAAGCTGTTTTCACT